>JAZHRO010000025.1:163170000-165570000 GCA_037157565.1 Thalassia testudinum | reverse complement strand
ATGGACTCTTGATAACCTGACGGGCATTATCCCCTCATATTGCACGCATAACATCTACACCGAAGAGGGCTCACGACCATCCCGTGAAATGCAGAGATGCTTGAAGCCTAATTTGCAGGAGGTCATGAAATACGAGATCATCAAATGGTTGGATGTAGGTATTATCTATCCGATCTCCTACAGTCGTTGGGTGAGTTCAATCTAGGTTGTGCCCAAAAAGGCAGTACTCATCATCATTACGACTGAAACTGGAGAGACTATACTGACCTGTATAGGTAACTCATGGAGAGTGTATTGATTATTGAAGACTAAATGCCACCATGAAGAAGGATCATTTCCCACTACTATTCATTGATCAGATACTCGAGAAACTAGCAGGAAATCGATTCTTCTTCTTTTTGGATGGGTACTCCGGTTACAATAAAGTAGCAATCCATTCTGAGGACCAAGAGAAGACCACCTTTACCTGCCCCTACGGAACATACACATTTCGTAGGATGCCTTTCGGTCTCTGCATTGCACCCGCTACCTTCTAGCAGTGCATGCTTGCCATATTCTCTGATCTGGTAGGTGAATACCTTCAAGCCTTCATGGATGACTTCTCGGTATTTGGAGAATCTTTTGATGATTGCCTCCTGCACTTGGTCCAAATCCTCAAGCGTTGTATCAATGTGAATCTGGTTCTTTCCTGGGAAAAGAGCCACTTCATGGTACCTGAGGGAATTGTCCTGGGTCACCTTGTCTCTAAGAAAGGCATTCAGGCTGATCGAGCTAAGGTTAATTTGATTTCCAAGCTACCCATGCCTAGCTCAGTCAAGGACATTCGTTCTTTTTTAGGGCACATCGATTTTTACCGTCATTTCATTCCTGATTTCTCAAAAATCGTGTGCCCCTGACTAATCTTCTCTTAAAGGATATCCCTTTCAAGATCACTGATGAGTGCGCTCACGCATTTGAGAGCATACGTGATCGGGTTACTTAAGCACCAATCCTACAGTCCCCGACTGGTCTCTACCCTTTGAGATCATGTGTGATGCATCTGACTACCCAGTGGGTGCGGTACTTGGGCAGAAAGTCAACAGGAGACCCATGGTCATCTACTACGCTAGCAAGACATTGGATGAGGCTTAGCGTAACTATATAGTTATTGAGAAAGAGCTGTTGGCTGTAGTATTTGGCTTGGAGAAATTCAGATCTTTTCTTCTGGGCTCCCATGTCATCATTAACTCAGATTACACCGCTGTGAGGTAGTTACTCCCGAAGAAGGATGTGAAACCTTGACTAATCCGTTGGATCTTGCAATTGCAAGAATTTGATCTTGAGATTCATGACAAGGCAGGAAAACAGAACGTGGTAGCTGACCATTTGTCCCTTCTTCCTTCTTCAGTCATCGACCCATCTAGTTAGATCATTGAGCATTTTCAGGATGAGCATTTACTAGCCATTCACGGTCTCCCCTGGTCTGCTGACATAGTGAACTACTTGGTTACGGGGAAAGTCCTGCCAGATTGGGTGACTTCCAGGTGGGACAAGCTGATTTTCGAGGCCAAGTACTATATTTGGGAGGAACCGTATCTCTTCCACATTGGCAACGATCAAGTGATCCGAAGATGCATTCCTGGCGACAAGGTCAATGACTTGATCTCATTTTGTCACGACCAGGCCTACAGTGGCCATTTCTCTGGGTGTAAAACCATAGTGAAAATTCTCCAGTGTGGGTTCTTCTGGCCCACGATGTTCAAAGATGCACAAACGTATTGTAGGGCATGCGCTCATTGTCAGACCCTCAGTAACATGCGACCACTAGATATGATGCCCTTGAACCCGATAATTGTGTGCGAAATCTTTGACATATGGGGAATCGATTTTGTGGGACCCTTTCCCAGATCCAACGGCTTTGAATAAATTCTACTCGTTGTTGATTATGTCTCTAAATGGATCGAAGCCATCCCCACGAGAACTAGTGACCATAAAGTTGTCCTCCGATTTATCCAGGGGAACATCTTTAGTAGATTTGGGGTTCCTAAGGCCATCATCAGCGATGGAGGGTCTCATTTCAACAATGTGCACTTCTAGTCCCCGATGAAAAGGTACGTGGTGTCGCATTGTATCTCGACTCCTTATCAACCCCAGACTAATGGACTTGCAGAATTGTCAAATTGACAGATCAAGAAGATCCTTCAGGTCACTGTTCGACCTGATAGGAAGGACTGGTCTACTTGCCTTCTGGAAGCTTTGTGGGCCTATAGGACCGCCCACAAGATCTAATTAGGTATGTCTCCCTTCAGATTAATGTACGGAAAGGCATGTCGCCTTCCCGTAGAAATGAAGCATAAAGCCTATTGGGTAGTATGGAAGTGTAATCTAGATCTGATGAAGGCTGGAATACATTATTGGTTGCAATTGAGCAAGATCAAGGAGCTACATAATGACGCAGTCGAGAACTCGCATATCTACAAAGAGCAGGTCAAAGCCTTCCATGACAAGAACATTGTGCAAAAATCTTTCTACCCTAGTCAAAAAGTCTTACTCTTTGATGCCAAGCTCAAACTCTTCCCAAGCAAACTCAGATCTAAATGGACTAAACCATTCTTGGTAAGACGAATCTTTGGAGTTGGAGCCGTTGAAATAAGTCAACTAAGCCTTGATTCTGAACCTTTCATTGTGAATGGCCAGCGACTCAAGCCATTCATTGAACTCATTGATACGAACTTGGCTGAGGTATCTTTTGACCTACATTCTCCCTGAGATTATTGCACCTGGCTATTGGCATTAAACTCAATGCTTAATGGGAGGCAACTTGTCATTTTCTTGAAAAAACTCGAAACCCTTTTGACACATCTTTTTGTTGAACTCATATTACACTTTAGGGTTCCTCCACTAGAACAGCTGACTCCACCTTTGGTACTCGTACCAGAGCTTGAAATCGCTCGCAACAGTCATTCTGACCCATCAACCCAACCTTTGAACCTGTTCTGTTGTACGATCTAAGCTGAACTCGAACCCTCCTAATTTACAATGAGGACATTACAAAATGTAGGCATGGGGGGGTATGAAAGTGCAAAACGTCGTGAAAATCAATTCACAGAAAGGGTTTAAAAAAAAGAAGGGATTGAGGGAAAAAGAGAGTCATTTTTGAAAGAAAGAGGGAGAAAAAAAAGTGAAAAGAAAGGAGCAAAAAGATAAAAGAAATTGAGTCCCTTCAAAGTAATATGGAACTTACCTAACTTCTAGGTTGGATCGAATGATGAATTATGATTTAGAAGGCTGAAACTTAAGGGATTAGTGGCAAATATCGACCTTAGGCCTCTTGGATCTGGTTGGATTTAAACACTCACGTACTTATCATGATCCGGATTAGTCCTCAAGAGGTTGGGGAAAATGCAAAGCTTGTGTATTAGGTTTAAGGCTTAGGTAGTATTCGACCTCGTTAACTGACCCTTGGTTTGCGGGACTCAGTAACTTAAGCACCCTAAATCACACATAGTCTGGTTTAGTGCACTTTAAATAATAAAATCATGCCAAAGGGCATTTAATCTGTTATGAAAAAGGTCCTAAGATCTAGATTAGTAGCAGCTTGAAAACACAAGTTGATTTGTATTGAAAATCGTATGACGCGTATTTGATTAGAATGCGTCATAGTATAGTTGCGCAATACGATCAACAAAAATAATTTATAAGGAGATAATGAGACTTGAGTCACGATCGTTCATCTCTGGGAGGCGTTTGTTTAATTCTGAAATCGATCTTTTGTTATTCTACTTTATTTAAAATCGCACGTCGGTTTCCAATCTTCGAATTAAGACTTTGCCACTTCTATTATGAATTCGGATTACGTGCGCGTGTGTCAGATAAATAAAGAAAGTGAAAGTGTGGGTTTCGGTGCGCACAATTCTAGTTACGTGGTGGCTGTTTAAGGAAAATGCATCTATAGTTAGGTTTTCTATATTTTCCTGAACCGACATGCATGTTGCAAAATATATATAAGTGAAAAACAGGCAACTTGAATCAGACAAAAAAGATGGCAACTAATAAGCTCATGGTGATTTCAAACATAGAGATATATATAAAAATGTATCTTTTATTCATTCATTCAGGGAAGTGTTTGCAACATGGAATGTAAAAGAAAGCTTGTACATGAAAGCTTAAAAATGTAAATCTAGCTACCAGAAAACGATCGCATATAGGAATCTACGGGGGGATTTTGCATGCATCATTGGGGGAGAATAAGGACTACACTACTAAGCAGTAAATAGAAGCAGTAAATGTAAAGAGCTAGCTACTAATCTATCAGAAAGTGAGGGCATTCGGAGGTGGGCTCCGATGGCCTTGGATTGGTAGGGAGGAGAATGAGGGGCAGCCAATGGAGCTTAGGCCAGCCCTTGGAGAGAGGTTGGAGGAGGGATCCAACATCCTGGCATGGAGATGGTGTCCTTCATGGTGGTGCTCAGCTCGTGGAGGTGGAGTGGAGATGGTAGTGGCTAGCCTAAGTGGAGGTGGACGTGAATGGAGCCAAGCATGTATGGCCAAGAGTGGATGAGTGCAAATGGCCACCCCTTAGGTCTTTTTATAGACCTAAGGGAGTCTCTCTAGAGAAGTGTGGAACTCTCTAGAGAGAGTCCAAGAATGGTCGGCCAAGAGAGAGAGAGGTGGTTTCTTAGATCCACCATTTGTAGATCTAGGAATTGAATGCCTCTTGGTTGCTAAATTTGGCAACCAAGAGTTGGCGCCACTTCAAGAGAGTTCTAGAGAACTCTAGAGGAGTGTGTGTGCATGAATGGGTGTGTGTGTGTGGTCGTGCCCTAGGTGTCTAAGAGGTCTAGGTTAGGTCCTAAGAGGTTTGGGTAGGTGTATGCCTTGAATTAGGGTTGCAAACCCTGATTGCTAAGGGGAAATTGCAATTAAACTTAACCTAAGTTTAAATGAATGAGTGTGAACCTAATTGAGAGTGGAATAACTCAATTAGGTTGGGCTTAGGTCAATTGGACTCTCACTAAGTCCAATTGGACTTGTATGGGTTGAGATCTGAGCTCAATTGGACTCAATGAGTCCAATTGGCTTAGGTGATGGTAATTGACTTTGATTTAAGTCAATTGGGTTTGGTGAGGACCTAATTAGGCCCTTAGGTAGGTCTAAAGGTGATGTACTAGGGTTAGGACACCTTAATTTAGGTTCCTATGGGGTTGGGATTAGTTCTAGGGAGCTAGAGATCCAAGATCAAGGCTTGAATCTCAAAACAGGGAGGAGACCAGTTCCAAACGTCCAAAAACAGGATCAGACGACTTATACTCAAAAATTAGAAGTCCAGACTTCAGTTCTGGATGTCCAATCTGAGTGAGGGGGAATTCTAGGTTTTGTTTTGGGTATTCTGCAGAAATTGGATGTCTGACAAAGTGTCTGGACGTCCAATAACACTGTAGAAGTGGGTTTGAGGTGTGCGAGAGTTGGCTAAGGGTTCTGGACGTCCTATAACTTATTTGGAAGTCCAGATAAGGGTTGGAACTAGGGTTTTAGGGCTTCCTAGGGTGCTGTGACCTAGGCTTGGAGGAAGTCTCTAGGCTATCCTAGGGCTTGGATGGACCTAAGCTCTTCACATTTTACTTCTTTATTCCTACTTAATAGAATAGCAAACCCTAACTCCCTTACATCATTATTCCTACATCTAATCTAAGTCTTCTGCTCCAGTCCTATTGCAACACCCATTATTCCTGATCCAGCTTCAGATCCAGCTCCAGATCTAGCTCCTGATCAGCTTATTGCCTGCAATCGACATAATGCACTTAATCAGCACATTATAACATTATTTTATGCATAGTTAAAGTAAAGTAGTAAAGATGCAGATAATGCTTATGCATGCATGAATTACCCTAACTTATGCTAAGTCCTAGCCTAATTTAGGTCAATTAAGACCTATGATTGCTGCGCAATAGCATTTCATCTCCTCGGTGCTTGTCTCCTAGGATATCTAAATATCCTATCGAGGGCATATAAGCACCTTGTGCTGCTTCAGATGCCATGGACAGCATTATCACAAAATGCTGATTGCCAGGGTTTGGATTTAGCTATAAAATGCCATGGGTGGGATTATCCCAAAATCTCGAAAGCTAGGGTTTTGGGGTTGCCATGGGCGATGTTATCTCGAAGCATCGATTGTCAGGTGACGAATCGATTTTTGCTTTCGAAGATGATAATTAAGATGATTTGTTATTGTAGTTCTAAGTAGTGGAAAATCAACTAATCAAAGTATTGAATTAAAATTAAACCACTCGAGAAGAGCTAGTTGTGTCCATAGGGAGGCAATGGCTTATTAAAACTCGCATCGGTCAAAAGCAGATGTTCACGATTAATTTCCCTAAGAAGTTGAATCAAAATTGCCTTTAAATCAATGTAAAAATGATTAGACGAGCTGATATTACATTTACGAGAAAGAGGGGGGTCCTTTGTATAAACTCACCATAATATTTAATTAATAAAATCAAAATCAAAATTGTAGCAATGGCATATGATGTAAAACTAATACCAAGGGAAACAGGAGATTCCCTTCAAGTGGCGTGCACGCGGAGGGGAGGTGATGGCCGACGGTGAGGAGCTAACCAGAGCTAGGTGGGGCTGGCGTGCATCCAGTAGTGTTGGCGGCTAGGTGTGGTGTGGCCGGAGTTGGCCGGTTGGAGCGGAGAAGGGGCGGCAGTGATGAGTCTATTGCGGCTGTTGCCATCGAAGGAGAGGTGCACGTGGAAAGGTGAGGAGGTGAGGCACAGGGGCACGCGTACGCGGCTACTGCACGTTGAAGTGTAGCGCTTGTACGCAGCTGGGGCTCGGGCAGGTGGTGGTGCGTGCGGCGAGTCGGCTGGGAGCTGGCGGTTGATGCGTAGGTGTGCGCAGAGAGGTGAGGAGCAAGGGCACGCGCGCAGAGGAGTTAGAGGCTGGTGGTGGGTTTATGTTTGGGTTCGGTGGGTTGAAGAGAAATAGGGGAGGAAGGAGAAATGGGGAAGAAGATGAATAGTGTACGTGTAGTGGGTGATATTGAGGGAGGTGAAGATGAGGGGAAAGAAGCAGGTGGCGGTGGTGCGGTTGGTGGCTGCTCTGTTGATGGTGGTGGTGATCGTGGAAAGGAGTAGATGCATAATTGTAAAGATGAGACGTGGATGTGGTTGCTGTAGGTACTTCAGACGTCTAGGAACATTCCCAAACATCTTAACCAGCTGGAAAGATGAAGGTGAAGGTGATGCGTGGAGGTAGCGATGGTGTTGACGGAGATGGTTGCGTGGTCGTCGGAGATGCACGCGCACAGTGATGCGAGGCTCTGTAGATGATGGTGCGGGCTGTCACTCCGCACGTCCACAGTGGCAAAGCTCTCGTCATGGTGAGGTTGGCGGTGGTGAGATAGAGGAGCTTGAAGCTTTGCACAGTGATGGAGTGAGGGTGGTGGCCTGCTAAGCTCTCAGGTGAAAGTTCATTTTATGCTGTAGGAGGAAGCATGCGACCGTGTGTTGGTTGAAGAGGAAGTGAAGCGACGAAGATCGTGGGGAATAGAGATCCACGATTGTCGCTTGTGCATTGTCGCATGTGCATCTCCTGCATGCATCCGTTGGAGAAGAAATAAATAAAATAAAGAAAAGAAATGAGGGGTTATTTATGTGCAAACCCTTAACTTCTATGTTAAATCCAAAACACTATATATAATGCACCTAATTGGTTAACTAATCAAATGCATGACATTCTAACTCAATTCTAAATGCATTTAATTATGAATGCAAAGCATGAATTATGCAATCAAGTCAAAAATCTAAACTAACCTATTTACGTACTAATGCATGCTAAATAAATGTTAAAAATAACTTAATATCTAGGCATTGAAATACCTAAATAGCCAACAAATATGGGCTCGTCACCAGGGACTTACGAGGATTGATGGTGGGGACAAGGAATTTGATACAGACCATGTTTAGGGCCAATCTGAGGATGGATTTAAGGAAAAATATAATGAAAAGAAAAGAGAAAGAAAGCTCTCCATAAATCAAATTCTCCTTCTATGTCTCTCTCAAAATGCACTGGCAAACTGTACCTGGACTAACCATGTTTTAATTAGCTGAGGTTTTGGTCAAGATAAAATTCACATAAATCCTCTAAAATTCATAGAAAAATATTTTTTAGGGTTTGGCATCCTTGAATTGATCATTAGAACCCGTTTTGACCCAAAATAGAGTCACAGACAGATTATTGCTCTAATTTGAGTTTTTGCATAAATTACCCAGTTAGGTCAAAACCAAAATCCATCTTAACCATTGGATTCTTTAGGTCTAAATTAGGTTTGTATCAAAATTTGGACCTAATTAGAGATTGCCTTGACCTAGTTTGCAATTTAGTTCAAGACTGACTCTTTTTATCCCAAATAACCCCTCATCTTTTGAATTCCTTACAAAATGGCCCCTATCTTTGTCGTCACTCTTTGCAAAAAGGTCCCTCCACCATTATCAATTAGGAATCCCACTTCGGCGAGCTTTGATTGGCAAGAATGTGGCGATTATTTAACGAATCCCTCTCAAAATTGAAAGGGAGATTCAAGTAATTGCCTTCAAATCAAACCTATTCGTGGGCTCCAATTCTTTCCCAATCTCTCATACGAACGCATGAGAGATGTGGGTATCCTTTGCTGGTCACCTTACCAAGCTTGGAAGCTTGTTCTCCAAGCCTTAAAACTCTTCCCATGGCCTATAAAAGGAGCAGGGGCGAGAACCCGAGCTCCTTAGAAAATCTTGGCTTGAGAAACCCTCTTCTTATTTCTCTCCAGTCTCCTTCAGATTTTGCTCCGGTGACCTTCTTAGGTCCCCTTGTTCGGCCGTCTAACAGACAAATTGGATGGCCTATTGCCTTTCTCTCCTTGTCGCGTGCCTCTCCGGTCAAAGAGAGGGCGTTATTCTACCTCAATTGCCATTGCCGTCTCGCCGCCCTCTTCATCTTCTTTGGCTCCAGTCGACCAACACCGGAGCCTTCTGCCCCTTATCTTCCCCTTTTAGGTTCTCTATCACTTCCCTTCTCCCTCTATTTTCCTATTACTCTCCCGCAACTCACTCACAACCTACGCACCGCCCACATCACCTCCATCTTCCTCAGCGTCGGCACACCTCCGACGACGCCTCCAGCTTGCTCCACCGCATGAAATTCGCTGCCACCTCCTCCGTTAGCTCTGCCTCGACTTCCACATCAAAAGTCCTCAACCAATTCTTCTCCACGATGACTCAACCACCCTACCAAACTTCATCCCCTTCTTATCTCCGCCTTGACCTCGCCCTACATACACACGCACTCTCACAGCACGCCACTGCCACCACCACATTTGCCGCACTCGTACGAAGCTCTGAGCCATTCTGACTAGGCCGAGAGGTCGTTTTATCCTTTTCAAGTGCTTCACCGGAGCTCTGCCGTCATAACACCTTCTCTGGCTTTGTCCGTGGCATTCTAGCTGCAATTGCTCCAGGTAGCATCTCTAGGTGTTGTGGCTTTGTTGCAGAATCCTTCTCAGGTATCTAATTAGGGAAGATACCCTCAGCTGCAGCTGCAATTGACGAAGATTCTAACTACGAATGCTCACGCTGAAGCTTTGGTGGGATAGTCCCACCTCGGATATCACTGGATTGCCCACACGACATAAATTGAATTTCACTCCTCAGCTGTTCGCCTCAGTAGCACGGGGTGAGGTCCCCTCGCATGTGCCCACGCATGCCCTCACCCGCGGCCAAGCCACACAGGTTTGGGCTCAGAACCGTTTACTTGTATACCTAGATCCGATTGTCTGTGAGAGGAGAAAGAAAGGAGAAGGAAAAGGAAAAGAGAAAGGGGAGGGGGGTTCTGCTCTGCTTGCCTCCTCTCGACACTTAGCGATTTCTAAGGGTGGCCTTTACCTCTGCTGGTGTTGGTACTGAGCTATGGGTTGTGCCTTCCCTTGAGCTTGAGGGAAGAAAGGAAAGGAAGAAGAAGAGTGCCTTCTTGGCACTGTAGTAGTTGGACGGTTAAGCCGTCTGATTGATAGTTCTGTCGTCAGATCTATTTGACAGGGAGTGCATTGTGCACTTATCCTATGTTGCTCAAGGCTGGTTGCTACTGTTGGGATATTTGATATTATTGTAATTAGGGTAATTAGTGATTCAAATCACCATTTTACCATAATCTTTTTGCTCTATCAACATTGGTTCGTATATAGATATTATTTGTGTTTAGAGATTTCATCATATGTTGCTATCCTGTGATAGAATTACAATTTTGAGATTTATTGCAACACTTGCTCCCTGTGTTCGACCTCGGATTTCTTTCGAGTATAAATTGTATCTATTTTCGCGATTTATTGGTTATACTACAACACAATGACTTTTCAAACATTGATTTATTACATCAACAAGCTCTGATCAGAGTAATTTTCATGTTCATGAATTGGGATCGTCTCTCCGGATTCATCCGTATGGTCGGATTCTTCATCCAAAGCCCGTAAAGATGTCGCACTACCTTCTAGCCATGTAAAATGGAAGAATTAATGTACATAATACACAACTATCCTAAATGCCATGTAATGGATGTTATGCAGTATTTATAACATGGTATGCAATGCTAAGCCTAGGAACTATCATAAATAAATATTTTATCATGAATTCATGTGTGTTTATTGATGAGTCCATTTTAATGGACTATTGTTACGCCTAAGCTAACTCTATTCTTACATTTTATGTTTGTTAATAACAACATTAGGTCATAAAATGATTGCATGCATCATTACCTAAGTTTACATTTATTCTATTACATTCTATAACTTATTATGTAATTATTTTATGTTTCATTATTGTAGGAATAATTCTGCAAGAGACCAGGGGGTGAAAAGAATTTCCCCCTCCCCCAATAGCCATCGGCCTCAACAAATTTAACAGCCGCTGGCCAAGTTTAGTAAGGGATTTGAAAAATCCCTTGACTTACGGATGGGGGGGAGGAGATAAAAGAAGGGTTCTTGGCGAGAGAAAGGCTATCTTCCTTTCCCCGTGTGGGGATCATCTCCACCTTCCCCACCGTGGAGAGGGCATGCACTGTGGAACCAGCGAGCACCACCACTGCAAGCCTATCTCACTACGTGCTAAGCACTGCGCTCCAGCTTGCCTCATCGTGTGCCCTGCAAGCATGCCACCATCCTCCCACCACAGCCCTTGCAAGCACGCACACAACCACAGCCTTTGCGCCCGCAGCAGCGTGGCCATGCGCGTGCACAGCACTTGCAGCAGTACCTGCCACTGCGCATACTTCCCACACACCCTTGTGCCCGTGTATGCAGACCGCACCCTTCTTTGTGTTGTTCCACGCCTCCCATGTGTGCAACAAGGAACCCAAAGCACTTCAGCAAGCATGCCCGCAGGCAGCCAAGCATGCTAGTAGGCAGCCCAGCACACCTGCAGGTAGCCAAGCACACTCGTAGGTAGCCAAGCACGCCAGTAGGTAGTGCAACGCCCTCACGCGCTCTTGTGCGTGCCCTCGCTTGCCCTTGTGCATGCGCCATCACGTAGCCACGCACGGCAACGACAATAGCTCTTCCTCCTCTCCACGCACTGTTCGTCTTCTCCGTCAGAACCCAATGCCGACACCGCTCCTCTCCACCGTTCGGCTGCCGCGTCACCACCATCGCGAAGCACTCGTCGAGGTGCACCATCCCGTCGACTCTCGCCGCCAACCACACACGGCCATTCAAGCAAGGAAGAGAGGGGAGAAATCCTTTGTTTTTGCTCCAATTAAAAATTACCATCCATGCCATTACAGGGAAGCACTATTCACTTATTTATCTTATTATTATATTATGATAGAATTGCATGAATATCCCTCCATTCTAATTGAATTGCATGCAGTCACATTTATCTCATCACTAAGCAAACATGTATCCTTGTTATGGGGAACAAATTCTGATTTAATTAAATTTGATGATGCTTGTCAGTATTAAGGTAGCAATTCTGGTATTTCCGTGGTGGTGATTTTGCATGTGCACCCTCCTATTCTTGATTAATTATCTAGATTGAGAATTTATGCTGGAACTGAGAGCACTAGTTAGCATGCACATCAGTTGACATTCTCGATTACTTGATGCATTATTACTCATTTTTAATAGGCTAATTCCTCCATGTGGAGATGACCTCACACTTCATGATTAGATTTTGAAAATTAAAATGTTTTGAAAGTAATTTTCTACCATGCGATTAAATACAACGACACATCATTTTATGTTAAAGTTTTCAACGAAAAGGAAGATCGCTCTTTCAAATGGTGCCGTTGCCGGGGAGGAAACACGCCTATTAATTTTTTCAGGAATTTTATGTTATTTTTATGCTATTTTGAAAGCTTTTCTAAATTACTAACTATGGATATTCTTCTGTGCAAAAACACGCAAAGAACGTGAGGGACGCACACGGCGAAGATGACCTTTTTGGTGGACCTTGACGCTACCTGGAGGCAGCAATAGGAGCACGTGGGCCTTGATCCCACGCACGTAGGCTTACGAAGGAGCCTTTTTTTGATATAGTCATTAGATATTAGTTTAGATTTAGTTCAGATAGACAATAGAACTTAATTTCTGTCTTTTGGACCCTTGTTGGGTATTTTTGGAAACTTGTTCCTAGTGTTTCCTTATTTCTTATCGCTCTTGTGTGCGAGAGCGTATTTTCAGGAGCATGTTCTCATTTATTTAGATTATAGGATTATTCGAATTGTCTAAAATGCATATTGGTTAGTCAGTTAGATTAGGTTTGTTTGTTTATTACAATTAAAAAAAAATAAAAAATATTCGAATTGCCTGCTAGAAGCTGTATATCTATAGGACGACCATCTAGGACTGAATGAGCAACATCTAGTTTATCTTTACTGCATTGCATACATTCTTGCATGAAGAAAGCTGGAGTAAGGTACGTCTTCTCTTTAGCATCAAATACTTGTCATGCATTTGCATTGGACTTAACTTCAAGACCACTAAAGTGTTTGAATTGGGTTAATTCAGTGGTCACTTTAAAAATTAGGACTGTTAAGAGAGTGGACCATAAAATCTGTGACTTGAAATTGTGTGAAAAGGATCTTGTTTGTGAGATTTCAAAATTCAAAATGCGAATGTGTGTTGCACACATGAGGCACTTGCACATCACACATAAGGTCACTAGATAAATTTCTACCTCTCCTCTTTTGCACCACAAGGGAAGTTAGTTGGAAATCAACAAGCCTATCCACCAAGTTACTTTGGTTCATCATGTGTAGGCTCGATTCGAGACTTTCATCCCTTGCGATTAGGTTATAGGCACCAACGAAGGTTGGCCTAGAAAGCATAATTCTTGCAAAACTTGTTTGGCCACCAACTGAACATTTAATTCTAAGACCTAGAATCTACTAAAAATAGATCCCCCTGGATTTGCGTTTGTTTTGACAGCGATAGAACTCTCTAAGAAGTTTCTACTTGTGTTCTAATTTCTTCTAAATCCTAAGAGAGTTAAAACTGTTTGGCTTAAAGAAATGGATCACCCTTACTCCTATCATTTAGATTATCAGAGTCAATACTTCCCATCTTCTAACCAGAATCCCATGTCCCGAGCATATCCATCCTTTGATTGGTACATTGACAATTCATGGGATCATTCATATTCCTATCCTGGGAGTACTGGCCTGATAACTCCCACTTTTGAGTAGAGCCTAGGACCTGGATTTTCCAACCCTGGAATCCCTACTTCTATGCAAACACCCAACCTTCCCACCCTTCATGATTCTTTGTATCAAGGTTGGACCAATACCCCTAGGCAACCAGAGCCTCAGATTGACTATCCTCCCCAATCTGATAGTACTAGCCTCTCCTCTTTTATGATAGAAATGCAAAAACAACAAAAGGAAATGATGGAATCTATGGGAGAGATGTTGAGGAATAGTCAACATTTGAATAATGAAATTAAACAGCTTAGCTACGCTCTTCCCAGTAATTTTGATCCCTACTCATATGACTGTGATCATGAAAATAATTCTAAGGAAACCAATGATAATAGGGATCTCGTTTTATGTAGCTATCACTTAGACTCTCCCAACGAGACACGACCACTTGAGGAGAATGATCCTAGTGATTATCCACCAGAGCTATATTGGAGTCAAAAGAAAGGGAAGATGGTACCTCTTGAGGACCTTGACCCTAATGACAGTATTTTCCTTACTGATAACCTGGGTCAAGGTTGTATTGTTCCTATCACTTCCCCTACTAATTATCTGGTGGAATCCCATTCTACCCATAGTGAGCCTAATCCTGACCCTCCTCTTAGGGAATCAACACCTACCATTCAGCATCCTGAGGATTTAAATGCACCCAATTGAGGTGACCCTAAGGGAATGGAGGATGAATTAGATCAATTTTGGTCTCAAGGATATAAAGAGTCTATTTTAGAGGATGAGGATGCCCCAATGGAGGAACCTTGACTAAAAATCTGGAGTGAATCACAGGGAAATTATTTATTATTTGAGGATTTACCCTCAGAGGATATAAATAATATGGTGAAATACAGATTCCTACCTTCTTTTGAGAGTCATCCTCCATCAAACCAGGAGTTGATATTAGAGGACAAACAAAATAGTGAGAAGCCTAGGGGAGACTCTCGAGGACAAAACGCGTCAATTGAGGATTTATGCCCTGAGAAGAACAAAGAATTACGTGATATAGGCTTACTCCAGAACATTAAGATGGATCCTCTGTCAGAAATAATTGATGATACTCAAGAAACTCCTTTCTTTACTAATGAATCACATATACACCTCGACAAAAATTTGAGTGAACCAAAAGAATTCAGGGATGAGATTAATGATAATGATTCTGTTATTTCGACCCTGCCATCAAAGGAATATAATTTGGAGTCCACCATTGATTCACATATATTGGAAGGTGAAAATATGACTCCGATCATTAATGCTAGGCAGGATAACGTGAAGTTGTCTACAATTGTTAGGGAGAATACACAATCTAAATCGTTGTTGGAATTGGACCTAACACCGACTAAGCCCTCATTGGACTTAATCATTACCTTCCAACACTACAAACAACCCTTACACTCCCTAACCAATCCTTGGCTCAAATCTTTGCTCATGTACATTCTTTCTGGAGAACATATCAGGCCAGTACATCCTTGGGTAGAATGGCGAGTGTGGATTGATGCGTGTACTTTTATTCTTGCCATTCAAGGGTTTGAAATAATAATGTTTATATCTTTTAAAACCCGTCCTGCTTTGGAGGACCCTTGCTATCCTCCACTTATTCTGTTTCGGGAGGTCCCTTTTCATATTCCTTTCGTTATTCCTAGACCTCCCTAGGTAGCCAACGAGGTTTTCTGCTTTCATACCTTCTGGCAAGAATTTGGGATTACCTTGCATCATCAGCTCGCCAACATCCGTGGCTACTTGTTTTCTAGGCCCGCGTTGTTACGCATATTTTTAGGGCCTAACTTTTTCTGTCTGGAACCTGACTTACAGGTTCCTTATAAGTCTGGCTGCTGACAGAAAATGCAGCGCTTGTTGGGAGGCAACCCAGCGTTCTGAATAACACTGGCATCAGGTGATTTCTTTCCTTTCTCCCCCTGTTTTAATTTTACAATGAGGACATTGTAGGATTTAGGCATGGGGGGGTGCATTTTGCATTTTAGGAAGTATTTATGCATTTAGGTTAGCATATATAAAAAAAATATTTCTTTTCTTGAGCTGAATTGGTTAGTCCCTAGCAAAATATCTTTGTCATGGAGGGTCATTAAAGAATTTTCTTCTTAAATTATTTCTTAAGTTTAGAATCCAGTTCATTTACTTCACTTGTACGTAGACTGGGTAATGGATCCTTGAAGAAAATCGATAAGCATTTTTAGTCTACTAAACCCTTGGATAATTAATAGGGAGTCAGGCATGCTATCTTCTAGTAGATCAACCTCATATTTATGAGAAGAAAGTAGAGAGATTACTGGTGCACTAAGTATAGTGCAAGGACTCTTAAGTTTTGGATAATTAAATGATGATACTTCAGAGTTAGGCATAGTTTTCTCTCTTTGTTCCTGTGTGCGTACTTTGTGTGAATTCCTGAGAGTCACCAAATAAGGCGGATACACAGAGATTGAGTCTTAATAAAGCTATGACTATGGTGGATGGTTACGATCGTCCTTCATAGAGTCCTCAGCTAAAGGAGGGTAATAGTGTCAAAGGTCAGAAATATGCCTGTCCTATCCATTCCTTCTCGGTGCCGAGAATAGGCACTTTCACCAAATAAGCCACACAATATCCTCTTGACCATCATCATCCCTAATATTGCCTCATAAATAAAAGTTTGTGTCGTGTTATGTTGGTTTATAAAGGAAGAAAAAGAAAAAAAAAGAGAAGAAAAAATTATATTAAAAAAAAAAGAGAAGAAAAGAAAGAGAGAAAAGAAAAAGAAAAGAGTCCAAGTTTATAATTTTATCTTTGTAACATTATTTCTAAGGCAACAAAAACACTTATCGCGATCCACCAAATATGACCCATACCTTCCTTGCAATATTTCTGATCGCCCGAATACTGGCTGAGGACTCTAACTTAGTTGCAGAGTTATTAGGACTTTAATTGAAGTGTGAATGTCATGTGAGGCCACCAAACAGTGAGTACACTTACTAAATCTAGCAAGATTTGGGATCGCAGAAAGAAAAGAAAGAAAAGAGTGAGTGCCAGGGAACATCAAGAGAGCACAGTTGTTTAGCCTCTCTCCGAGTTGACTTGTTTAATAGTCTAGAGATTTAGAGTTTGTAGTACTAGATTACATGTAGCACCAGATGAGTGTGTGCCACCAAATACAAATCCATTCAACTTGATATCTCCTACCTAAGCCAAAAGCCGGGGTCAAATTACAGATTATCTTCTGCTTTATCCCCGAGGGAAATAGTTGCCTATCTCGACAGAAATATTTACCAAGGGTGAAGTACGAACTGCCAATGCGAATTGGCTTTTCACTTGGATCTGTTACTTAGGCTATTATCACTTCACATTTGTCTGGAACTCTAAAGTTTTGAAATAAGAAAAGAAGAAATCTTCTGATTACTTCTATTATTTTTCATTTTTGCTAGGGACTAGCAAATCTTAGGCACGGAGGTATTTGATGAGTCTATTTTAATGGACTATTGTTATGCCTAAGTTAACTCTATTCTTACATGTTTTGTTTGTTAATAACCACATTAGGCCATAAAATGATTGCATGCATCATTACCTAAGTTTACATTTATTCTATTACATTCTATATCTTATTATGTAATTATTTTATGTTTCATTATTGTAGGAATAATTTTGCAAGAGACCAGGGGGGTGAAAAGAATTTCCCCCTCCCCCAACAGCTGTCGACCTCAACAAATTCAACAGCCGCTGGCCAAGTTTAGTAAGGGATTTGAAAAATCCCTTGACTTACGGATGGGGGGGAGGAGATAAAAGAAGGGCTCCTGGCGAGAGAAAGGCCGTCTTCCTTTCCCCCTGCAGGGATCATCTCCACCTTCCCCACCGTGGAGAGGGCATGCACTGTGGAACCAGTGAGCACCACCACCACAAGCCTGTCTCACCGCGCGCTAAGCACTGCGCTCCAGCCTGCCCCATCACGCACCCTACAAGCGCGCCACCATCCTCCCACCTCAACCCTTGCAAGTGTGCGCACCACCACAGCCTCCGCGCCCGCAGTAGTGCGGCCACGTGCGTGCACAGCGCTTGCAGTAGCACCTGCCACCACGCATACTTCCCGTGTGCCCTTGTGTGCGTGTGTGCAGACTGCACCCTTCTTCTTTGTCTTTGTTCCATGTCTCCCCTGTGTGTAGCAAGGAAACCAAAGCACTTCAGCAAGCACACTCACAGGTAGCCTAGCATGCTCGCAAGCATCCAAGCATGCTCGCAGGCAGTGAAGCACCCTCGTGTGCTCTTGTGCGTGCCCTCGCGTGCCCTTGTGCGCGCGCGATCGTGTAGCCACGCACGGCAATAGCAGCAGCTCTACCTCCTCTCCAAGCACTGTTCGTCTTCTCCGTCAGAACCCAATGCCGACTCCGTTCCTCTCCACAGTCCGGCCACCGTGTCACCACCATCGCGAAGCACTCGTCGAGGTGCACCATCCCGTCGACTCTCGCCGCCAACCACACACGACCGTTCAAGCGAGGAAGAGAGGGGAGAAATGCTCTATTTTTGCTCCAATTAAAAATTACCATCCATGCCATTGTGGGGGAGTACTATTCACTTATTTATATTATTATTATATTACAGTACAATTGCATGAATATCCCTCCATTCTAATTGAATTGCATGCAGTCACATTTATCTCATCACTAAGCAAACATGTATCCTTGTTATGGGGAACAAATTTTGATTTAATTAAATTTGATGATGCTTGTCAATATTAAGATAGCAATTCTGGTATTTCTATGGTGGTGACTTTGCACGTGCACCCTCTTATTCTTGATTAATTATCTAGATTGAGAATTTATGTTGGAATTGAGAGCACTAGTTAGCATGCACGTCAGTTGACATTCCTGATTACTTGATGCATTATTACTCATTTTTAATAGGCTAATTCATCCCTGTGGAGACGACCTAACGCTTCGTGGTTAGATTCTGAAAATTAAAATGTTTTGAAAAGTGATTTTCTACCACGCGATTAAATACGACACATCATTTTATGTTAAAGTTTTCAACGAAAACGAAGATCGCTCTTTCATTTATCATACCCCATGCTTACTTTTTGCTAGTCCCTAGCAAAATTAACCTAAATGCTATGTATAAAAGTAGAATCAAGATTCGATCACTTAGGCAAAATTCGATTACTTAGGCAAAATTCCCAATGGGCCTAACAAGAGTTTGTGTAAGGTGGCTAGTGCTAACCCTGGGCCCTGTGAGGTGACTAGCTCCCTCCCTACACTAAGTAGCTTGCCTCGGTACCACGTACATGAGGGCCAAATACTAGTCGGTGTAGAGTGACTAGTCTTTACCTCAGGTCTCAACCCAAGGGCGATTAGCTCCCCTCTACACTAAAGGGATAGTGGCTCCCTTGGTACTACGTATACAAGATAGTCGCTCTCCTCGGTACCTCATACACAAGAGCCAGCTCACTTTCTACACTAAAGGGACAGTTGCTCTCCTCGGTCTACGAGGGCCAGCGCACTTCCCTTAACCAAGTACGAACAACCGCCCATTGGCAACATTTCTCAATCATTCACCAGATTTTCCCATATCACGGGTTTTCATTTCCTTTCAAATTCACCATAGGGTTCATGCATAGATTTCATTATTTGCGTAGCATAACATTTATCTCTATTCACGTCATGACAAATTTAAATGCATAGCAGATAGCTCATGGTTTCACTATTCGGCAATCATCTCATCAATTAATTATACAGGATACGACATGCATTCTAGTTCAATCATGGTTCAATAAATGTAATCAGGCAGCTCATGATTTACCATATCTAGGAAACATCACAATAGATTAAGCATCACAGTAACTCAATCATTCATTAACTACACATGCATTTCTTTTAGCCCTAGTGTTCATTTCACAACCTAGGGTTCAATCGAATATATTCTAAAGTAGCATGCATTGGTCTCTTTTCAGTCCTAGGATTCATCTCACAACCTAGGGTTCAAATAATTCTACGCATACAATTTAATTATTAACTCTAGGATTAAGGTGAAAATCACTCTACCAAGATAACCGAGAGATGTAGGGGCACAAATGACAGATCTTGCAGCCTCTGTAGGTCCCATGCACACCACGAATGGATGACCTATCACATTGACCCACATGTCAAAAGGAGCTCAAAATAGTGTAGACACTATGCCACAACATAAAGAATTTCGAATGGAAACCAACGATAATTCGTTTACGGAAAATCGACTTCGTTTGGGCCCTGAACAGGCCCAAAAACACAACTCTAACCAAAATCAGACATCTGGGAAGAGTCCCAGATGTCTTAAACGAACGCAGTGGCTCACCTTGCTCTCTGCATCTTTTTTCAGACATCTGGAACTCCTTGCAGATGTCTGAGGGTGTCTTCAGACGTCTGGCAACACTCTCGAACATCTGAAACCATATCGATCCTCGCACTAATGCACCTTCCCAACCTCTGACATACGCATGCACGATCAGAACTCGGCAAGGAAAAATTAATTGAAAATTGCATGCCATCAGACGTCTAGTATTACCTTAGGACGTCTTACTAGACGTTTGTCGAATTCCACAAACGTTTGATTCTGCGGAAAAATGCCTCCATAGAACCCTTCGTGAGCTTCTTTCCTCTGTGTGTTGCTGCACCCCACAACAACAGCTTCTGCCAACGCGCTGTGAACCTCCTACCACCCTTTTCGCCCACTCTCTTTCTCTCTCCCTCGCCCATGATCTCCTCCCTCTCGAGCTCCTCCCGCTCCCTATTCTTACACTCCCTCACTTGATTGCGGTGGTGGAGGGAAATGGAGGGGGTTTTATGGATGGGTGAGGGATGGGCATGGGTATGGTGGGGGGTATGGTGGGAGGTATGGGGCATGGGGGGCATGGTGGAGGTGTATGGGCATAGTGGTGTAGGGGCATGGCATGGGGGTTTTTGTAAAGATGACCCTGTAGAAGCTTCCTATTCCTACTGAGCCCAAAATTTAGAAACCCAGGGGGTTTACAATTGTAGTAACACCCCCACAATTCTAGGAAATTTTTGAAAGACCCTTGGGAAGGGTCATTTCATAGTTGCATACACATCACTTTCCCTCTCCCTCTCTAGACTCCTACATCCTTAGCTTCTAATTTCATCCACTAAAACCAACCTTCCACCACCTTTGTCTTCGCCTTCACAGAGGCTCCGACGAGCTCGTGACACCGCTACGCTTCACGAAACAACAAACCTACACCACCGCAACCACCTTTACCCTCCACGGATCAAAAGCCTCAACTTAATTTGGAGCTTTGATCTATGCATCGCCTCCTTGAACAGACCCATCATCAACCACCTTCTCTGACTCTGGCCGGCCACTCCATACCTCAACCACCACTGTACTCGCCATCATTTGGTGAAGCTTTTAAACGTATTTGACAGGGTGACAAAGCTATATTTTGTCTCTCAAGTAACCATCGTACATCCATCACCGCCACTGTCTTCTTTGATGTCGCTCGCCTCTCTTCGACCGTCATCTGACTGGCTATGGCATGTAATCGAAGAAGCTTCAGTTCTCGAAGCCTTTCAAGTCCTCAATAGAAGTAGCATGCATCAGCAGCTGCTCCAATTTGGCGAAGACTTCAGCTGCAGCACGTGAAGAAGAAGCCTTCTTAATAGTCCCACATTGTGGGCTACAGATTTGGAAAGGCTCATAAAAGGGTTTCGTCACATACCCTCGTTGCCTCAGAACGTACGAGGTAAGATTCCCTCGCACGCCTTATGCATGTGCCCTTCCTCTCCATGCACACTAGAGAGTCTAGGCTTCGTCCCATTTACCCAATACTGTTGAGAGAGAGAGAATTGAGGAGGAGGGAGGGGGCTTTTGCATTGTGGAGCATTGGGATTCATGCCCCCCCTCGCTTAACACTTAGGTGCTACTATGTTTATTCCTTGAGCTGCTGAGGCTTGTGCCTTGTGCTTGGCTGGCCCTTGTGCTTGCCCTTATTTCTGAGATTACTATGGATCCATTAACTGATGTGGATATTTGGCATTAGTGGTTGAGGGTTACCATTCAAAAATTTTATTGGGGATTAATGCTTAATTCTAGGGTTAATTTTGTGGTTTCAACCACCATTTTTAACTCCTTATTTTACATTATTGCTTCATTATTGAATATCATTTTGATTGTTGATTTCATCTACATTATTACTCTTGATTACTATGACTAGTGAATTTATTTGCCATATTTGCTCCCTCCGAATGACCTCAGACTCATTTTTTTTTTGAGCATATAAATTTAAATGTTGATTCGCTTTTGATGACCATACTACGACGCATATTTCATACTCGACGAACCCATGTTAACATTTTGTAGCTGTTGCCGGGGAGCAACGCACATTTCATTCACTGATTACAATTCTGATTTGGTTCTAACTTGCTTTATCTGATTTATTATGATTTTGCATGGTGAATCTGAAGATCGACCGCACGAGCAACCACACCAGGGGCAAGTAATATTATTCCCTTCTTTAAGCCTCTCATTTCTTGAAATATTAAAAGGAAAATCAATTAGGATCAACTCGCTTTATTTCATAATGATCATCATCTGAGTTTCCTAATTTGATTTTATTTGATTTGAGAACCCCATCTTGATACTTGTACATATTAGGGACTTAAGGTGCCTTGGGCCATTCACCTTCTTAATTGAGCCCAAGGTACCAATTTCTAGAAGGAATTGGACTTGAAAACTAGAGCTAAATTAGGGTTTCCACAATAGAGTTTCAGCAATACACACTTAGCTGATTTAAAGAGAACATATTTCCTGCATCATGTGTTACCCAAGCCCTGGTTGAACTGATCTAATCAAGTGAACCCTAAAAGCAAGGCTCTAACAATCACTTGAATCATTAAAATTTGGGACCTAATAACCTGTTTGCAAACCACTTCAGGTTGATTTGGGTTCTTGACCTGACTTATCCTTAATTTTAGGGTAGGTCAGGTGAAGTTGTTCCACTTTGTGGGTCAACCAACCTCCAAATTAGGTCACAATTCAAATCAACTTTAAAGTTCAAGTGAAATTCAAGGCATATACACAGGATTAAAATTGGTAGACTTAGGAGTCAAGTTTGCTAATTCTAGTCTACTTGGATTCTCAGTGACAAGGAAGGTCAAGTGGGGGAAACCCTATAACCCGTGAGGATGCTCTATCATTTAGGGGTCATTGTGGGACTCTCCCTTCCTCGCTACCCAAGTAATTCTTCGGTGAGTGAGTTTCTGATCCAGAGGTTTCATCCCCCTCAAACCTCCTTAGTCATCTAAAATTTTTTGGGTGCCTTGATTATGTCAATTACATGTTTTGTCCCTCATCTAGTTTTCTAGTGCATGTTCGGGAGGTGGCCCTTAAGACCAAACTTGAGGCCTCCATTAGCAGTAAATTCTTGTCGGGGCCAAGCCCCAACCCACTTGTTTGTGCTCCCGCCAGATCAAATCAAGATTTCGTTCGACACTTCCACACCTGAGACTAGCTCTCCATCATCTGCATCCATGGTGAATCCAGAAGAACAAGAGGCCAATTTTCAGAATCAATTGTAGTGCCTCACCGATCCATTCCACGCATTCGTGAACCCTCTACCATGGCCATCGATGTGAGATTACTACAATCCCGCCGTGGTGGCAATCGAACCTAGGCTGCAAATTTCAGTTGAAGGACCTGATACTGAATTGAAGTCAAATATGATTAATGTAATCCCCAAATTCCATGGCTTAAACTTTGAAGATCCCTTCCAGCACATCAAATAGCTAAAACATATGGCCTAGACCTTTGGACCACCTGTTCAGAATCGAGACATCCTCTCTGCCCATTGGTATCAGACACTAACCCGTTCAATCAACACACGAGAAGAACTCCAATCTGAATTTCTGAAGAAACTCTTCCCAGTTGGTCGCCTTCGGGTTAGAAAAGCTTTAGGAGATATTTGCAGAAGATTAGGTATTTGTAAATAAATAAAAATCATAAAAAAATCACAAAAAAATAAAATAAACTTGTCTTGAGTAAGACCAGGTATTTATTTAAGTGCTTGCAAAGTTGCAAAGTTTTGAAGCCCTAGCTTGGTAGATACTAGCTGATGGTTCGGTATACTTTGAAACTTAATAAAAGAACTCAATATAAAAATCATGAAAAGAAATGGTTCTTCCCTTATCTCACCTTTTCTCTCTCTTCTCATGTCTCTATTATACATAAAAATACCATAAAAATCTGCAAAAGCCAAAAATTTCATAAAAATACCATGCATATTGCATTTATACTTGTATAGACTATTTAAAGCTAAGTTAAATGTAAATAATAACTTATATATCTATACTGTACATAACTAATGTATGCATGTATTATAATTATTTAAGCAAGAATTTATACTAAGTTATACTATATATAAATTAACTATATAATTATCTATTTATTTATAATAAATTATATGTACATATACTAGGATAATTATAAATAAATATGTAAATGTGTATAATGATAAACGCTAGTTTATCATCATTCTTATGCACTAAAATAAACTAGCTCTTAGGATTTTACTCTGCAAACGGGTTTTTGGGCTGCAATTAGGCATTAACTAGGATAGGCATGCATTGCATTTTCTTTTGTTGTTTTAATATGTTTTTGTGAGTGTTAGGGATGAACAAATATATAGACCCCTAAAATCCTAGCACTCAAGAAGGCAAATGGTGAAGGAGAAGCTCTGACTAGTTGGAACTCAACTTGATCCAGCCACCACAACTGGAACCTAGCTCACTTAAACTAGGGTTAGCTCATCCTAGCTCCATTCAACTAATCTCAGTTGAATGGCAGTTCAAGAGAGTTCAACTTAGCTCACCCTAGCTCAAGTCAGCTCAGATCCAGCTCAACCTAGTTGAGTCTAGCTCATTTTAGCTCCCACAAGTCCACAGGGAGCTCTAGCTAGCTCAGCTGAGTTGACTGGAGTTCACCCCATCTCAGATTCAGCTACATCCAGCTCCACTCAACTCCAGCCAGCTAAAGAAGAACTCATCCCAGCTCAGGAAGCTTAAGTTCAGCTCCCGAGGACAGCTTAGCTCAACTCAGTTGAGCTAAGCTACCTTAGTTGCCTAACTAGCTTGATCTTCCCTGGGAGCACCAGACCCAGCTCACCTCAGCTCATTATGGTAGAAGCTAGCTCACTTTAGCTTGGCTTAGCAGCTAGCAAAGAACTAGCAAGCTAAGCTAGCTAGAGTAGCTCCATGATAGCCTCTTCAGCAGCTGCCAGCTCTAGTTCTAGCTCCAGACTTCTCCTCAGCTCCTCTCTTCAAACCCTAGCTCCAATACCTCCTCCTTTACTCCATAGCTAGCTAAGCTAGCTTAGCTTAGCTTAGCTAGCAACCAGCTCCTTGGCCATCCACCACCTTCAACTCAACCCTAGCTAGCTCCATCAACTAAGCTCACTTAAGCTAGCTATCCTACTCCAAGTTGGCGCCACCACCATCACACCCCTTCACCCCATCACCACTACCAAAAGCCACTTATTTTCCCTCCAAAATAACCTTCTAGAATCCTTTCCTTTTGGCACCAACTTTCCCTCCAAAATTCCCTTCATCTCCACCATACACCTCTCCTTAAATCCATCTCCACCATCCACCTAACCCCCCTTCTAGAAGACCCTAGGTTGGCGCCAAAATGGTGGTGTCTCTCCACCACCAAAAGCCACCAACACCACCATAACCGCCCCCTTAACACCCCTTGAGTTGGCACCAAATGCCTTTAGCCATAGGATCCCCAACCATCTCCATCCTTCCATCTTAGCCCTCCATTTCAAGAGGCACCTTAACCCCCCATTCTACCCTATAAAAAGACCACTACCCACCACCATTCAAAGCATCCTTGGCTAGCAAATTCACTCTCATATTCCATTTAGAGCCCACGCCCAAGAGAGAAGAAGAAGAAGAAGACTGAAGGGATATTCTGTCCCTTTGGTGCCTTCCCCTCTTCCCTTCTCTCTTGAGTCACGCCAGCCAAAGGAGAAGCCAGGCAAGGAAGATCTTTGGAGGAGATCTTGAAGGTGGTCCACGCCACCTTGGAGGAGCTTTTGAGGGTGGTGCACGCCCACCCCTTGGAGGAGAGCATTGAAGGTGGTAGCACCCACCTTGGAGGAGCTCTCAAGGAAGGAGAAGGAGGCCCTCTTTTCAAGCCAAGGAGCAGCTAGGCTTGGAGCAAGAAGACTCCCTTCTTCACCAACTTTTGCAAGAGGATTTCTGTTTCTTTTATTGCTTTTAAATTATTTTATTTCTAGTAGAAGCATTCCTCTACTTATCTCTGAAAATGAACACAAATTCGAGTTAATTAAATTACCGTCTTTTAATTTTCTGTTGCAATTGTTACTGTAGTTCTAGTATTTATTCTACTTCCACTCTCTAATTACTCTAGGCCTCCACTTGCCTATAGTGAGCTTAGGTAGCGGACTTTTTAATCTCTTAAGTTTCAAGCTTAGCATTTTAGGTGTTAGGACTCTTTTGTCACAATTTGCACTTGCCTGTATTATTTCAAAACACAAAAAAAATTATATATATTTAAAATACCAAAAAGAAAGTTGGGATGTGTTTTTAGCAAGAGAATTGAATTACAATTTTTGCCTCCTTGGATGACCCTAGATACTCCCATTATCTAGGATATAAATTTAAAAGCGTATGCGAATTCATGTGTTACAACGACGTCAAAAACCTGCTTTTACAAATCACGCATATTTCGCATCATATAACTATATATATTACTGTACATACATATTAAAGTAATTATTATATAACTATTTATACTTGCATATTTATTTAGTTATGTATTTATTGTAAGTAATTAAGTTATTAAGTTAATTAGCTAAATTATTTAAGTTAAAATAAAATAAATCAGTAAATTAACTTAATACTAAAGTAATCCATGTTATACGCTTATATATATTAATTTTAAATATTTTCAGCCTATTTAAAATGTATATATACTGTATTATAGTATTTATAACTTAAATTTGTACATATCTAGTAAAAAGGTATAAATAAGTGTATATAAATTAAAATAAACATTCTAAAATAAATTAGAAATTTAAATTAAATACCCAACTATGTATAATAACTAATGTATAGCTCAATTGGGCCATTAACTTATTAATTTGCACTTTAATTAACAAATTAATCTCTAAATTAACATGCACACAGTGCTAAGCTTAACTAATTTTTAAATATAACTAATTTAGTTATTATATTAAATTCTACACAATTATGTAGCCCTATATGGGGGTTTTATAATGGTATAATTTATTTTAAATTTGGACTTAATTAGGGCTCTCAAATCAAGGCCCAAAATCTCAATTTCTACACGCAGCTACGTGCTTGAGAGGCATTTTCTTTAGTCCCACATCGTGGGTGTGCTGATGATAACGTCATCATAAGCCATATCTAGCTTTATTTAGTCATATTCCATCATTAAACTCTCCTACATATCAGCCAGAGGACCATAATTCATTGCATAATCATTTTGAGAGAGACAGTAAAATAAGGGTAAAACTATAATTTTAATAGCATATCTAAATTGCAAAACAATCAAGGGATTTCTTAGAGCTTAATTAAAGGTCAAATGGTCTTAATGGTCTAACAAGTAGGTCCGTGCAGACAGAAATAAGTTTTCACGCATTTTAGGACTTATATGACATCTGAAATCCTAAAAATAGACCTGCCTAATCTACTGAGATTCTGGTCAGGATAAAATTCACATAAACCCTCTAAAAATCATATAAAAATATTTTCTAGGGTTTGATACCTTCAAATTGACCATCAGAACCTATTTTGACCTAAAATAGAGCCACAACAGACTTTTGCCCTAATTTGAGTTTTTGCATAAATTACCCAATCAAAGGTGGTCAAAACCAAAATCCAACTTCACCATTGGATTCCTTAGGTCGAAATTAGATTTTTATCAAAATTTGGGCTCAATCAAAGATTATTTTGACCTATTTTGCACTTTAGTCCAAGTCTGACTTTCTTTATCTCCAATAGCCCCTCAGCTTTTGAATTCCTCACAAAAAGCCCCTCATCTACTTTTTTTCTTCACAAAAGGGTCCCTGCTGCCCTAGAATCCTAAATCCTACTCCAGCGAGCTTCATTGGACAAGATCTCTTTGATTTCTTGACGAATCCTTCTCAGATTTGAAAGGAGAATTCATCAAGAAATTAGCTTCCTTTTTAGATATATCGAAGTCCCAAAAATCGCCTAATGTATCATGTGAATCCTTCAAAGAGTTGGGTTTCCAACTCGGGTGAGCCTTCCAAGCTTGGAAGCTTGGCTTCCAAGCTCTAACTGCTCTCTAAAGGTCTATAAAAGGAACCCCAGTGCACATTGTCCATTCCAAGCTTGAATTCTGGCCGTGAAACCCCCCCTTTCTCTCTCTGCTTCGGCCAAGAAACTACGCAAGCTTCGGCGAATCCTCTTGATCTCCTTCTTCGTCTGTCCGCAATACCAGCGATGGATTCCTTCCCCTTGACCTCTTTCACTATTGGTCATACCAGCAGGAGCTTCCCAACCTCCGTCGTCGTTGCCGTTACCACCTACCAGAGCATCTTCTTCCTCGACACCAGCTGATCAAAGCCGGTGGCGTTCTCCCCCCTTCATCTATTAGATTAGGGTTAGTTTAGCTTCTTTAGATCCTTAGGTAAGTTTCCTACCCAAAAATCTCAGAAAGAACTTCTCGACTCCACAAATCACCCCTGTCTTCTCCATATCCGGCGACCACTTTGGCGACGCATTTCCACCGCTACACGACATCATCCGCCTTGCTGACACTCCCAAAAGCACCGTTGTCCCTCCATGAACGAAACCCCTCTATCTATTCACTATTTCACCCACTCAAACCCTTTGTCAACCTACCCACCTTCGCACAGCCATCTCTGCCTCCATCTGGCCACCTCACGCACTCCCACTCCACGAAAACACCTCCGCCATGTCTGCTGTTCTTCGACGAACCTTTTGAACTTGTTTGACATGGCTGAAAGGCCTTATTTATGTTTTTAGATTCTAGGTTACCATCGCCATTGAAAAAGAGCTTTGAGCGTGCATAAAGCTTGCTCCAGGACCACCCAGCTCCAAGTTGCAGTCCCAGGTGAAGCGGAACCCACCCAGGCAGACTCCCAAGTGATCAATTGGGGGCTCTGACTACATCCCAGACCCTAATTAGATGAAGTACCAGCCCTTGCAATCATCCACGAAGGAGCTCAATTCGCAAGCAAACGCGTAGAGAAAAGGGACCAACTTTAGTCCCACATCGTGGGATGAGGAGCTGCAGCAGCCAAATAAAGTGTTTTTCTACAATAGGCTCTTCGCCTCAAAGCACTTGGGGGGTGAGGTCCCCTGCTACCCCTCACATGCCTTGCTCGTGACATCTTGCACGTGGGCCTGGTCCGACCCGTTTACCTGCCTTAGCTCACTCCTTGGTCACTACACAACGTCGGTGACCTTGGTCCCGAGTGCGCTCATACCCGATATTTGAATACTCGGCACTGTGCATGGCCTTGTAAAGGTGGAAAAGAGGCAAACCGAGAGAAGGAAGAGAGAGTGTGGGGTAAAGGAGGGTTTTGCTTTGTTATGTAATGGCTAACACTTAGCTGCATTTGAAGAGGCCTTCCCCCCTGTGCATAAAGGAAAAGAGAAGAAGAGGAAGGAGAGCTGAAGGGAAGAGAAGAGACAGAAGCCAAAGAAGAAGAGGAGGGCCGTAAGAGAAGAAGAAAAAGAAGAACAACAACAGCAGAAGAAAGGGAAGATTGAGCACTGTAGCAAAGTCTGATTATTTGTTCCCTCATATTTGAGTAATTGCTATATGTGTTAGACTAATAATTGGTGATCCAAATCACCATTATTTTCTCTAGATTACTTTACTCTTCATATACTCATGCCATACATTGCATATTAGATTTTGAGTAATTAATTGTGCTCATTTAAATTATATATTGAGATTAGCACGTGAATTTCATATTTGCTCCCAGTGAACGACCTTAGACTTCATTTTTGACATTCGAGTTATAAATTTTATCAGTTTTTTGATTTATTATGGATTTCAAACTATGATGACAATACATTGATTTAAATTCCCGATAGATCACGTTTAAAAACACGAGCGAGCGACTGCAGCACTATAAATTGATTCTTGTGCAGTAGCTCTTCAATCGTCAGTGCTTGGCATAGCCATTACTCATATCCTTTGATCTCTTGAGCATTACAAGCATATTTTGAGCATTTAAGTGGGCTGAGAGACCAGTGTACACGGTATGTGGGCCTGCTATCGGCAAGGTTTGGGCTCAATTGAAATTAGACAATAGAATTAAGTCTAGTAGTGATTTGGTCCCACCCTTAGGGGTGCTGTGTATCCATGAAAGACCTGCTCCACCCATAAAAAAAATAATTTTTTTGTAAAGTGAGGGCTGAGAGTGAGAGAACGGCCAAGTGTGGAAAGTGAGTGAGAGCCTAAAAGTGATAAGTGTTGGTGCATGCTTGAGTGTATGTTGTGTATGTACTATGAGTATATGTGTAAAGTATATTGTATGTATATGTATATATAAGTATAAAATAAGTGTATATATATATAATTAGTATAGAAAGTAGAGTAATATATGTATATAAGCCTTATGTCTATATATATTTGTGTTAAGGCTTTAGTGACAAATAGATCCGTCACTGTAGGTGTATATATGTTAGTAAATATATTTCTTTTGCCTCATATTTTGTATATATGCTTTATAAGGCTATAGTAACACTTATATATGTCATTGTATATATAGAATGTGTTATTAAAGTTATTAGTATATGTTAGTATATTTAGTATAGTACATATTAATAGTTATTTTTTTACCTATACTTAGGTATTATTTAGGATAGTTGTATATAACTAACATAGAGTAGTTTTACTTAGTTTTTGATGCCTATTTAGTTGTAAATATGTTTAAGGTGTTGTAGTAAGCATTAATTGATTCTTTTATACATATTTAACTCATTCATTCATTCCTTGATTCATTTGGTATATATAATTGACATTTTTGGAATAAAAGAGTATTTTTGGAACAAAGAGAGTGATGTATATCAATAATTACCTCCCAGTGAATGACTTGGAATAAACCAATAAAAATTATGTAAATAAATAAAATAACATGATATTTGTTTGCATTGTGACATTATACTACAACAACAACATAATTAAAAATCATTTTTTTATGCAACACGGTTCGTCGTCGATCAATTTTTGGCACCTTTGTCGGGGAGGCAACTCTTTATACACCAAAAATTTTCTTTTATTCTTAATTTGTACATTTTTTTGATTTCTTTGTAAATAATAATTCTTTCATTCGTATTCTTTGTTGCATATAGTTTCTTTTATCCATTTTTATTCATTGATTTGTTATTGTACATATTCCCCATACTAATCATCTAGTGTTTTTGCTGCACTTGAGGAGTAGGAGTAGTGTAGTCTTCTCAGAAGATTCTTCTTCCTGGTGGACCTGTTACTATTCAGACCCGACTTCCTGGTGGAGTTGTTTCTAGGAGTTGTAGATTTCCAGTTTTTCTTAGTGTAGTTTAGTATAGTGTAGTTTAGACTTAGGATTTATACTTAGGATATATCTTGTATTGGCATAGGCATAAGTTGTGAGAGACTGTTCTCACACATTGGTTGTAATAACTTGGACTCTCTGGACTCTCTATTCTCTCTACTCATCTCTCATCAACTTGATTTTCCGTATTGATTTCTTTTTCAATTTGATTTTGTTTGTTGCATTAGAAAATCCAAAAAAATTAAAAAAACCAAAAAGACCAAAAAGATTTCATCTCTTATCTAGTAGTAGCATCTCATAGGCATCCATACTTAGGATTGCATTATTCCTGCTAGATTTCAACTCAGTCAAATTGCACCAATTGTAGAATTTCTGTAGTCAGGTACGCATCTTCTATCCCTCTTGAACTCCTACCATCTTTTGCATTTGACTAAACTAAAAAAGCCATATCTTGCTTGAAAAGAATTAAAAAGCTAGATCAGTTGCATAGAATTCACTTCTAAATATCAAATCTGATTCAAAAGGAGACATAAAAACTTGTTTGAAACCTTGATTGAGATTTTCATCACTACCTATTGCTTGATTGTCGTGTACTCACTACATGATCTCTTAAGTACACAAACACATGGGTTTCTATCTCATCTCCTTATGCAACCATAGGGTCTGGATTCACATGTCGGTCTTATCCAGATTTCGGGTGGATTTTAGAGGTCTGCACCACGTTAGGTTTCTATAGGGTGTGTATAATTGTATTGAAATAGTTGTTTGTGTGCTATATATTTTTGCGTAGCAGACCCTAGGCAAAATTTGAGTTTTCTTGTTTGTCTAATATTGATTGGTCTTGTGTGATTGAGATTGATTGGGATTTCTTTTTTTTTATTTGATTTGAGATTGATTGAGATTTCCTTTCCTTGAGTTGCGACTGATTTAAAAATTATTTTTCAAAAAATTGACTCATGGACGGTAGGAGATCGTAGAACCCATCCTTGGTACCTCCATTGGGTGTTGATGCCCAAGCTTCTACTTCTACATCTATGCCTTCCACATCCAATCCTTTACCTCTTGAGCCTTAAACTCCCTTTCACCATTCTGTTCATCTAGAGGATGAACACGATTCTACACAATTTGAGGACTTTGAAGAAGATCCTCCTCATCTTTCCAAACCAACCATCTCGAAGAGAGGTGTTCAACCTAATCTTCAACACCTGTATAATACACAATTCCAAATGAATACCCTTGTTGGAGTTAGGGTGCAACAGGTGCAATAGCTTACTCAAGCTGTTAATCTATTAGAAAACCCCCATCCTTAGGCTCGTAGACCTCAACTACGGGATTACTATAATCATGCGATTGCACCACCTATGCCTGTGGCACGTTATCCCTCTAGGGGTCATGTTATTGAATTGAAGCCAAACATCATAGCTTTAATCCCTCACTTCCATGGTCTTGCTTCTGAGGACCCTTTTCAGCATTTAGAAGAGCTGAAAAATCTTGCTTAGAGTTTGGGTCCGCAGGGCCATGATCAGCACACGTTGTTGATGAAAATGTTCTCCTTTTCACTTAAGGATAAAGTCGCCTTCTGGTATAGAACTCTTGCACGAACTACACCAATAAACACATTGGCTTCTTTGGAACATGAGTTCCTAAAGAAGTATTTTTCTGTAGGCTGCACTAACACTCTAAGGCGTGCTATCACCACCTTCACCCAAAATTCAGGAGAACAAATGCATGAGGCTTGGGAGCAATTTCATGAGCTTCTTTGTAAATGTCCCCACCATGGTGTCCCATGCTAGAAACAAGTCCTGATCTTTTACCATGGGCTTCATGATGACACAAGAAACTTTGTAGATGTCGCTTGTGGAGGCAACTTCTTGTGTTGAGATGAGGACTCAGCCTTTGAGCTCTTCGAAGGCATGGCAAAAAATTCTATTAACAAATCTTCGATGAGCATGTTTAATAGGAAGTCCTCTCATTCCCATTCACATTCAGGGGTACACGAAACCCAGTCCAGCACAAGAGATTTAGAGATAGTGGTTAGTCAGTTGGATAAGGTGTGCTTAATTGAGAAGAAAGTTGATGAATGTTGAAGCAGAAAAACTACGCAAAAAGATTTGAGTTTGGAAAACCCGTCGTCGTACTGTGTTTTGCGAGAAAAACTGTCAAAAGATAAATTTAACCGAAACTCGAAAGGAATTTCGAGCTGAACACAGGGAGGCGGATGTTTGATTAAAAATCGCATTTGATTTGTTTGTCACTAAGCAGATTAGCTGGTCGGAAACTAGCTATCTACTTAAAGAATAATGAATAGAAGAGAGAGAGAGAATATTACAAATAAAGATAAAATAGAAGTAGAATACACATTGATTTCATAATCAAGTGATGTTCATTACAACTAATCATTACAACTATTCATTACATTAGAAAGCAAGAAATCTACTATAGAAAGAAATAAATCTACTCTAGAAAGTGGTAAAGAGAAGGTGGAGAGAAGTTATCCTCCTCGACGGCTGCTTGGAGGACGAGCCGCGCTGACGGAGCACCTGGACAAAGATGGTAAGATGTGGGATGAGGGAGAATGAAGACTACGATGGAGAATGGGGCAGGGTGACATCACAACGGGATCATCTTCCTGAATGGCGATGAGAGGACCACCGCGGGATGCTCCACGAAGGAGGTGAGAAGGTGGAAAAATTATATTTTTAGCTTTAATGGAGCATCCCGGGTTTAGGACAAGCTTGTAGAGCCTTTGAGGGGGTGAGAGAAGAGAGGAAGGGAGAGAAATATGTGGGGATCGTAGGCCTATTTATAGGTGAGGTTTGAAGGGGCAATTAGGTCATTTCAAGTTTAAAACATTAATGCAAGGGCCTTTAGTGATGGATTTAAGCGTCACTAAAGCCCTGAACTTGGGCTTAGTGCGTGCGCCCGCTGCGCCTCCTCCTCTCCCCATGCGTTCAATGCCTTCTTCGTGCGCACACCTTCTTAGTTGTCCAATCATTCGATTGAATGGCTTAGAGTGCGTGAGCCACTTCATCTTTCGTGCTCTCAGTGCTCGTGTATGATCGCATGTGCAATCGTGCATGATCGTGCACGTGCAGTGCCTTTGTCCGTCTGACTCTCATGATGACGCCACGTGGCTGCATCGCATCTATCGATCTTCAATTTGTTGGTCGAATTGAGTGTAGCATGCTTCTTTAGCTTGATTTAAGGCATGTGGGGTTTCAAACCCGTGACCTCTACTTCGCGGATGAAGGTGCAACCATTGCGCCACCCTTGCCTTTGTGATGCATTTATGCTTAAACACTTGAGTGCTCTCGGCCATTGGATGATGATCTGATGGTCGAGTTCGCTCGAGTAGTTGAGGAGGGAGAAAATAGTAGTGAGCTCTTAGCTAGTTTGGGTGACCAAGATGGTACCACGTGGTGCCATCTTATCCATCTGATCGCACGAGTTTTGCGTGTTTGAAATTGGGGTTATGAGTAACCTGTCGTCGTAGTTGCAAAACTCGTAATCAAATATAATTTATACCAAAACTCCAAGGGAGTCCCGGGCCAAACACAGGGAGGTGACATTTACTGTGTATGAAAACCACGCTTGGATTTGTTTCTTTTTGGTGTTTTAGGGTTTTGTTATTTTTTTTCTTTTTTAAATAAAATGGAAATCAATCACAAGAGAGAGATGGAAGCAAATATGATATATTGCATGAATGCCAATTACAATAATCTAGAAAACATAAAAAGAGGGGGTGGTGAGAAGAAATCTCCCGAAGCAGCTATTCGGCGAGATGACGGTGCCTGGCAGATGCTCGGATAAAGGAGTTGGGAAGTAGGACAATGCAGGTGAGAAGCGGGGGGACGTCGGGTACAGGAAAGATTCAGTGCAGCTTCGGAATGGAGGTGAGAAGGCGGAGATGATCTGCTGCCGGAATGGAGGAGGGAGGATGGCTCCAAGCCAACCTATGAATGGGGATGGGAAGCTGGAGGAGTATTTGGTTAAGCAGAGTTCCATTACACTAATAGGCGCCTTGGGAGCTTGAGAGTATGCTCTAACAAAGCGTTGATAGGCTTGCTAGAGCTTAGGAGTAGGTGGGAATAGAGTAGGTAGAGATGGCTTGGAAGGGAGGGGGTGTTGGTTCTTTTATAGTGGATGAAAAGAGGCTAGAATTGGCATGGGACCACTAGTGACCTCCAAGTCGTTGCTGTAAATGTCGCTGTAGGTAGCTTACACCCACAATTGGCCTTGTTGGTGTATGAATAATTAGTAACGGCTGTAAGCGTGCGTGTGCATGCACCCACCCATGCGAGCTGCGCTGTCCCAACCGAGAGGTCCTGCTGGCGTGCATGCACACGCATGCTGCTTGGCACTGCGTTGCCACTGCTGTTGTATGCGCACGCATCCAGTTGAAGAAGGGGGGGTGCTGCGAGCCACGAATCTGCATCTTGCGTCTGGCGAGAGGGCGCCTCACCGTTTAACTAAGGTGCGCTCTTGGTCAAGTGTAGAGCTTGCTGACGTGCTGTTCAGGCCACCCTCAGCGGTTGGATTGAGATCCAACGGTTGAGATCCCTCCATGTGGTAGGTGATGAGAACCTCATCATGAGCCATAACTAGCTCATTTTGACCTAATACAAAGGATAAAAGCTCCTACATAACTCAAGGAAAGGCTTAACTCAGAGAATTCTGAGTTTAAGGAGAAAACAAGTCATAAGGGGTAAAAATGCAATTTTACCAGTATAATCTGCATACAGGGTAATTCAGGGCCCAAACATAGGTCAAAGCAACTTAATAAGAATAAAAGTGGGATGAGATGATCTAGAAAGGGCTACAGCAATTCCAAGGAACTAAATGATAATCTGTAACCCTAAAACAACCCACTTCAAGTCACGAGGTTCAAGGCAAAGTAAAAATAGAATAAACCCTCTAAAATTCATAGAAAAATAATCTCTAGGGTTTAGAACCTTCAATTTGGCCTTCAGAACCCATTTTGACCTACATTGAGAACCATGCCCAATTAATAACTTAATTTGGGTTTTCGCATAAATTGATCGGTCAAACAAGGTTTAATATAGAAATGAAATTCACCATCAGATTCCTTAGGTCCTAATTAGTCATGTATAAAAACTTGAGCCTAAGAAGAAACCTCCTTGACCAACTTTACACTGTGGTCCTCATATATTTACTTTTTGGCCCTCAACTTTTGAACCCTCGCATTTTGGCCCCTAACTCTCCTTCGTTCTTTGCGTTCAGGTCCCCCCTGCAAAACCTGCCAGCACCATGCTCCGGCGACCTTGCGCGGAGCATGGCGCCGCGCAGGGTGAGGGGGAGAGCCTGGCAAGTAAACCGGGGGTGCCCTGCGTCGTCAGCCGTCGCAGGGACACCCCCCTGGTCGCTGTAACCCACCATACCGGCCGTGCGAACGCACGGACGGTATGGGTTTCCATCTCCGGCGTCCTCCGGCGAGGGAGACACGTCGTCTCCCTCCGCCTTCCTCCCTGATTCGGTCCCTATAAATACCCCCGTCGCTCCACCGTTCTTCCCAGCTCGGATCTGACGGAGAAAACCCCCAACTTTCCTCTCCTCTCACTCCGGCAGACGCCCACCAGCTCCGGCGGTTCCTCCTCTTCGCTCTGCCGCAATACCAGCAGCAGAGACTTCTTCCCCTGCTCTTCCCGCGCCACGCCGCACCCAGCTGGCGCCTCTCCGGCTCTCTGCTCGCCGCCGCCCCTCCCCTTGGGCATCTTCTTCTCCGGCGACAGTCGATACGACTGTCGCCCTACTGCTCCCCCTTCGTCCCTGCAAGTAAGTTAGAACTACTTCCCTTCCTCTCCTCTTTCTTTCCCCGGTTTCAATTTGTTCAATTAAGCCCTCGACCGACCCTGACCATCGTCACCCCCCTTCGTCTCCGGCCACCCTCCGGCGAGATGCTCCCATCGCTCCACAGCCTCACACGCCTCGCCGACCCTCACCGAACCTCCGCCTCATCACATTGAGCACCCCCCACCCCTCCACTGCCACTCCACACCTCCGTAACGCTCCCCCAAACAAACCCATTTCTCCGGTTGCAGTCCAACCTAGGGCTGCCGCCAGACACCACCTTGCGGCTTGCCGCACAGCTCCACACCTTCGCCGTGCCACGGCGAAGGTTCCCCAGTAGTTTGATCAGGCCGAGAGGCCATATTCGTGTCCGACAGGTTCTGAGGCTCGACCGCCATTAACGCCACATTGAAGCAGCTTCTCCCGCGCTCCAGGCTTGAGGACTCCAGGTCTCCAGCTGCTGCGGATTACGGGGATTCCTGCGAAGGTAGCCAGCCAGCAACCGACGCAAATCGAAGCTGCAGCTGCAGAAGCAAGGCCGCGGTCTTCCAGCAGGCGCACGCGAGGAGAGGCCTCCGTTTAGTCCCACATCGGTAAGCCTCACAACTCTTTCACCGTTTAAATTGATTTTGTGAATAAGCCTTACTGCCTCAGCACACGGGGTGAGGTCCCCTTCACCCGCCTGGTTACCCGGTCTCGTCCGCGCTCACGCCCCGCGGACCTGACCCGACCCGACTTAGACTGACCTGCACTCCTCGCCCACCATGCACACCGGTGGGCCTGGACCCGGGCGCGACCCGTACCCGACTACCCGGCAGCTCTGGGAGAGCTATCCCATGAGCGGTTTCTGAGAGAGAGAGACGCGGGGGGGGGGAGGGTAGAGTAGGTTTTGTCCTCTGACGTAAACTCTGAAGTGTGCAGGCACAGGTGAAGAAGAAGGACCGCGGAAGAAGAAGGAAGCTGAGGGAGACACTGTAGCAACAAGCAGTTTAAGTCGTCTGATTGAAAAATCAGACGACGTCCTGACAGGAAAAAGAAAAGAAGAAAGAAGGAGATCTGAAGAACAACAGAAGAAGGCGAGGCAGAAGAGAACACAAAAGAACAAGGGAAGAACTGAAAGAAGAAGAGCACGAGAAGAAGATCTGAAGAAAGAAAAAGAAGAAAGAAAGGAAAAAGAAGAAGAACAGGACCCGCTCTGCAGAAGAAAAAGGAAGAGCAGGAACAGCTGAAAGAAGAAGAAGAACATCACCACTGCAGATAAAGAAGAAGATAACAGAAGATCTGAGACGAGGAGAAGCAAAGAGAAGAAGAAAAGACAACAATTTCTTTCTCTCTCTTTCTTTATTTTTGTAAAAGAAACATGTATATCTCTAGAATACAACTTGCTCCCTGAGTTCGACCTCGGGAACTCTTTTATTTTCCGAGTAAAAAATTTTATATTTGAAATGTTGGCAATAACTGGCTATACGCTATAACAATAAAACCCGGTTGCCCACAGCGTTTCATTTTTTGGCGCCGTTGCCGGGGAGCAACGGCTATTCTAGAGGTAAACATTCCTGTTTCTTTTTAATTTCTGATAATCTCCTCTCTTTTTTGCAGCTACAGGAAATCAAGAAGACAAGCAACCACACGACAACCACTCCGAGGACAGGTAAATTTTTCCTCTCGCTATTAACCCCTAAACTCTAAAGAGGAAGAAAAGAAAAGAACAAGCAATATAGGGCTAACCTGTCTTCCATACTTAGTAACCATAAAGAGTTGCATGTTTTCAACTCATCACTCCTGCACACTATTAAGGGTATTTAAGGGCTAACACATTCTTGCTTGAGCCCTAATTACCCAACAAAGAGTTAAATGGACCAAGTAGAGCCAACATAAGGTCAAACATTAGGATTTCAGTAGAGACACACCCCTTAATCAAGAATTGAGGAAATCCAAAAGAGGTGTGCCCAAGCCATTGATTGAAAAGAAAAATCCTAGACAATTGGCTCTCTCTAAACACTTGAACCCTAAAACAAGGCCTAACTTCTCAAGGAAACCACTAGGTGAAGTTGACCCCTGGGGTCAACCAACCTTCAAACTAGGCCACTTTGTTCACAAAAACACCTAAAGTTCAAGTGAAAACCTAAGCACCTTGATCTTAACATAAAAAAAGGTAGACTTAAGAGGTCAAGATCCCCATTCTGGTCTACCTGGAACCGCAGTGACAAGAGAGGTCGGGTGGGGGAAATCCTGTAACCCGTGGGGACGCTCTACCGTGTAGGGGTCTTCGCGGGACTCTCCCTCTCTGGCTGCCCAGGTAATTCTCAGGTGGACGATCTTTCTGATCAAGGGGTCCATCTGCCCTGAACCTCTATAGTCACCCAGCATTTTTGGTGTCTTGATTGGGTCCAGCACCTGCTTATCTCATCCAGTCCTTCAGTATTTTGCAGGAGGTCCTTGAAACCTCCTATAGAAATTCACTCTCCCCGAGGCTAAGCCTCGGCTCCCTTGTTTTTGCAGAAATCATTCACATAGCCCCTCTTTCCTCTGATTCTGAACAAAGTCCCCTTCTTCCATTAATTCAAACTTCTGATTCTATCTTGATTCCACCACCTGATTCGAAGATGCAGCCTAATTACCTAGCAAGACTACCATGTAAAAAACCTGAATATCTGAGATCCATGAAAAATAAGATGATTGAGGATGCCCTTGAATTCTATGAAATCAAATATAAACCCTCAACACCAATAGAAAACATTCAGGTTGATGTCCCAACAACCACAGCTTTCATCATAAACTGTGCCCAAATTCTTTTGACAGAAGTTACAAAAGGATCAACCCGAGATATGCTCATGACAGGGTACATTGAGATAGAAAAATTACACCAATCTGAATACCTTCAATGCTTGACAAATCCTGTACTTTTGGAACAACACCAAGATGCCCTTACAAAACGGGTAGAAATGATGAAATCAGTAGAACAAATTATCAACCAAAAATACCCGTATATACCAGAAATAGAGGATGAACCATCTTGGAACAGTATTAAGGAACAATCCAGTTTCCCAGATCTCGGGACTGAGGCACAAAGTGGTTGTGGAATCCCAACCCAGATAGAAGACAATGTTGAATTAGGTTGGGATATTGCAGGAGAACACAATGATGAGCCAAACTTAGACCATGAATTGCCAAGCCTAGAATTTCAAAACTCCTGCAATAATGAGATCAGAACTGAACCTTCTGAGGGTATAAATTCCGCCCCTTATTTTGATAAGGTGGCCCTCGAAGGTTATTCGGACTTAGGTTCTAATAATTCTACCCACATCCTAAGCCTAGAACCTAGATCTGAAACTTATTGGGAAGATTATGAGGCCCCTTATGAGAAAGATCAAATTTTTACAGAATATGATTCCGGGCCTCTATTTGATGAATATCCCTCTCCAACATCCTCAGGAAATCTGATCGATTTTTCAGAAAACATGCCAATTTATGATACAGAAACTGAGGAGTTGGATGAGCAAGGTTTTAATGGGGTCTATCCTACCAGCTTAGAGCTTGAACAGAACATCTTTTTGAGCCCAGAAGTGACATATAGGCTAGAACCCAGTCAGGCTGCTGATTCCACATCTGATGATTTTTGCTGTGGTGGAATTCATGGTCATTTTCGCCAACTCTCCGACAATTTCAGATCTGACTATAATTGCGGAGAGATTCCCCTTCCTGAACACGCCAGGCCTATCTACGACCTCAGTTCCCATGACTCTGGCTCTGACTCTGAGGTCCTGACTCCCGAGATCACTAATAACACAGAATCATTCCTTTTCGATCCTCAGGAACCAAAAATAGAAAATGCCAAGAGTGATTACAACGAAGAATCCAAATTTTTTCTCGAATCCGATTCCTTTCATCCTACAGACACTCTTCCGGCATTTGATAGTTACCCAGAGGACTCTCTACAGAAAACCACCTATCATCTGTTTCTAGAAGAGCCCTCGTACACAATGGCCACCTCGTCCGCACACACAGAACGGATCAAAACCTCTCCCAAACCCCGACCCGCAACCGGACTCAATTTTTATTCAGATTCACCTCTCACCGAGCCGAATGCATTTCCACATCGGGTTTCGAACATTGATCAGATTACATACCATGCTCTATCATTCTCTGATCACCCCTGTAGGGTTTCCGCGTCATTCATTGATTATTCTACGGGTCCCTACTCTGACCAGGCTGATTCGACTCAGCCAAACCCTGCGTTTACACTTCCACATCCATCTGGGCTTCATAGTTTATGGTGGGTTCCACACCTTTTTATCCACATCTATCAACCCACCAGATTGATTGGGTTTGGGCTGCATCATCAGCCTGTTGATCTGAACAAGCACCTGGTTGGACCAACCAGGCTCTTAATCAAGGTGCTTGTCTTACAAAACTCTGCTGATTTGACCATCCCCTCTCCATCGCATTTGCCGCTTGGCTGAAGGCATCAAATTTAGCGCTCAACGGGAGGCAGCCCGTCATTCTCTTTGAAAACCTGAAACTTGTTCTGACAGCTTTTTGCACTTGAAGTTCACACTTTAGGACAGCTGACTCCACCTCAGGTGCTTGCATCTGAGATTCATCAAAACAGCTATCCTAATGTATGAACTTAGTTGAATAAAAACCCCTAGGTTACAATGAGGACATTGCAAATCTTAGGCATGGGGGGGTAGGAAAGTACAAAAACTTGTAAGAAAAGGTTTCAAACAAAAAATTCACATATGCCAAAAATACCATAAAAATTAAAAAATTTTTCGAAAAAGAATAAGAGGAAAAGAGGAGAAGGAAATTTTCTGAAGGAGAAGGAGAAGAGAAACAAAATGAAAAAGGAGCACAAAATTATAAGAAAAGGTGATAGTCATTAGTAAGGAACTAAGGAATTAACCTAAGTTCTAGACCTCATTCAAGAAAATAACTGAAAAATGCACAATGAGATTAGTAAGAATGCAAACCTTAGGCATTCTTGAATAGACTCTTAGTACCCATTAAGATCTGGACACTCCTCAAGAGGTTGAGGAAAATGAAAAGCTGAAGTATTAGGTCTAAGGCTTAGGGAGTATTTGGCCTCGTTAACTAATTTTTGGTTTACGGGACTCAGTAACCTAAGCACCCTAACCTCACACACAGCCTGGTTCAGTAAGCGTAAAAATCAGAATCACGCAGAAGCGTCGCAAAATTCTGAAAAGAACACCTAGAATAGGAGCGGCCGATCAACACAAGTTGATTTGGACGAGTTCCCAGCGCGGAGAGGCGGGAAATCCCCTCAAAGATGCGTAACAAAATATCATCTCCTCGGTGCTTGTCTCTTAGGATATTTACATATCCTACTGGGGGCATGTAAGCACTCTGCTGGTTCAGATTCCATGGATGACATTATCTCGAAGTGTCAATTGCCAGGGTCTGGATTCGGCCACGGAACACCATGGATGGGATTATCCCGAAATCTCAATAGCCAGGGTTCCGGGGGTTGCCATGGGCGGTGCTATCTCGAAGCATCGATCGCCAGGAACCCTTGAGGATTAATGATGGGAGCAAGGAATCTGATACAGACCGTGTTGAAAAGCCAATCCTAGGCTAGAACTAAAAAGAAAAAGAGGGAGAAAACTCTCCAAACAGAAAAGCTTTCTATCTCTCTCTTACAAAACGCACTGCGAACTGAGCCAGGGCTAAAATCATTTCAAGCACGGGTGCTTTAACCACAAAGTCCAATAAACCTTAGGTTAGTTCTTGTGGACCTTAAAAACCTTTGCTAAAGACTGAGGCTAAGGCTAGACAGATTTGGATCTTGATTGGTACTAGAGTACCTTTTAGGCCTATGGTCAGCATTCTAACCTAATCTATGCTCAAATAAAAAAGGCACTTATCTAAAACTATTAAAAACATCATGGTCTAGAACAAGGGTTGAAACCTTAAGTTTTTGCTAAGGGACTAGCAAAAGCTAGGCATGGGGGTATGATGAGAACCTCATCATGAGCCATAACTAGCTCATTTTGACCTAATACAAAGGATAAAAGCTCCTACATAACTCAAGGAAAGGCTTAACTCAGAGAATTCTGAGTTTAAGGAGAAAACAAGTCATAAGGGGTAAAAATGCAATTTTACCAGTATAATCTGCATACAGGGTAATTCAGGGCCCAAACATAGGTCAAAGCAACTTAATAAGAATAAAAGTGGGATGAGATGATCTAGAAAGGGCTACAGCAATTCCAAAGAACTAAATGATAATCTGTAACCCTAAAACAACCCATTTCAAGTCACGAGGTTCAAGGCAAAGTAAAAATAGAATAAACCCTCTAAAATTCATAGAAAAATAATCTCTAGGGTTTAGAACCTTCAATTTGGCCTTCAGAACCCATTTTGACCTACATTGAGAACCATGCCCAATTAATAACTTAATTTGGGTTTTCGCATAAATTGATCGGTCAAACAAGGTTTAATATAGAAATGAAATTCACCATCAAATTCCTTAGGTCCTAATTAGTCATGTATAAAAACTTGAGCCTAAGAAGAAACCTCCTTGACCAACTTGACACTTTGGTCCTCATATATTTACTTTTTGGCCCTCAACTTTTGAACCCTCGCATTTTGGCCCCTAACTCTCCTTCGTTCTTTGCGTTCAGGTCCCCCCTGCAAAACCTGCCAGCACCATGCTCCGGCGACCTTGCGCGGAGCATGGCGCCACGCAGGGTGAGGGGGAGAGCCTGGCAAGTAAACCGGGGGTGCCCTGCGTCGTCAGCCGTCGCAGGGACACCCCCCTGGTCGCTGTAACCCACCATACCAGCCGTGCGAACGCACGGACGGTATGGGTTTCCATCTCCGGCGTCCTCCGGCGAGGGAGACACGTCGTCTCCCTCCGCCTTCCTCCCTGATTCGGTCCCTATAAATACCCCCGTCGCTCCACCGTTCTTCCCAGCTCGGATCTGACGGAGAAAACCCCCAACTTTCCTCTCCTCTCACTCCGGCAGACGCCCACCAGCTCCGGCGGTTCCTCCTCCTCCTCTTCGCTCTGCCGCAATACCAGCAGCAGAGACTTCTTCCCCGGCTATTCCCGCGCCACGCCGCACCCAGCCGGCGCCTCTCCGGCTCTCTGCTCGCCGCCGCCCCTCCCCTTGGGCATCTTCTTCTCCGGGGACAGTCGATACGACTGTCGCCCTACTGCTCCCCCTTCGTCCCTGCAAGTAAGTTAGAACTACTTCCCTTCCTCTCCTCTTTCTTTCCCCGGTTTCAATTTGTTCAATTAAGCCCTCGATCGACCCTGACCATCGTCACCCCCTTCGTCTCCGGCCACCCTCCGGCGAGATGCTCCCATCGCTCCACAGCCTCACACGCCTCGCTGACCCCCACCGAACCTCCGCCTCATCACACTGAGCACCCCCCACCCCTCCACTGCCACTCCACACCTCCGTAACGCTCCCCCAAACAAACCCATTTCTCCGGTTGCAGTCCAACCTAGGGCTGCCGCCAGACACCACCTTACGGCTTGCCGTACAGCTCCACACCTTCGCCGTGCCACGGCGAAGGTTCCCCAGTAGTTTGATCAGGCCAAGAGGCCATATTCGTGTCCGACAAGTTCTGAGGCTCGACCGCCATTAACGCCACATTGAAGCACCTTCTCCCGCGCTCCATGCTTGAGGACTCCAGGTCTCCAGCTGCTGCGGATTACGGGGATTCCTGCGAAGGCAGCCAGCCAGCAACCGACGCAAATCGAAGTTGCAGCTGCAGAAGCAAGGCCGCGGTCTTCCAGCAGGCGCACGCGAGGAGAGGCCTCCGTTTAGTCCCACATCGGTAAGCCTCACAACTCTTTCACCGTTTAAATTGATTTTGTGAATAAGCCTTACTGCCTCAGCACACGTGGTGAGGTCCCCTTCACCCGCCCGGTTACCCGGTCTCGTCCACGCTCACGCCCCGCGGACCTGACCCGACCCGACTTAGACTGACCTGCACTCCTCGCCCACCACGCACGCCGGTGGGCCTGGACCCGGGCGCGACCCGTACCCGACTACCCGGCAGCTCTGGGAGAGCTATCCCATGAGCGGTTTCTGAGAGAGAGAGACGTGGGGGGGGGAGGGTAGAGTAGGTTTTGTCCTCTGACGTAAACTCTGAAGTGTGCAGGCACAGGTGAAGAAGAAGGACCGCGGAAGAAGAAGGAAGCTGAGGGAGACACTGTAGCAACAAGCAGTTTAAGTCGTTTGATTGAAAAATCAGACGACGTCCTGACAGGAAAAAGAAAAGAAGAAAGAAGGAGATCTGAAGAACAACAGAAGAAGGCGAGGCAGAAGAGAACACAAAAGAACAAGGGAAGAACTGAAAGAAGAAGAGCACGAGAAGAAGATCTGAAGAAAGAAAAAGAAGAAAGAAAGGAAAAAGAAGAAGAACAGGACCCGCTCTGCAGAAGAAAAAGGAAGAGCAGGAACAGCTGAAAGAAGAAGAAGAACATCACCACTGCAGATAAAGAAGAAGAAGATAACAGAAGATCTGAGACGAGGAGAAGCAAAGAGAAGAAGAAAAGACAACAATTTCTTTCTCTCTCTTTCTTTATTTTTGTAAAAGAAACATGTATATCTCTAGAATACAACTTGCTCCCTGAGTTCGGCCTCGGGAACTCTTTTATTTTCCGAGTAAAAAATTTTATATTTGAAATGTTGGCAATAACTGGCTATACCACAACGCTATAACAATAAAACCCGGTTGCCCACAGCGTTTCAGTGGGCTTGAGGATGTGCCAGCTCAGGTGGGGTGGCTTGGATGGCGCCATATGGCATCATCTGGGTCATTCATCTTCTTCTTCTTTTGGAGGGTACTACAGTGCTTCGATCGGGGTGATTCTCGCGATGACGGACTGCGATCATTGCTTTGAATCCATCCATATGGTCGGATTCTTCATCCGAAGCCCGTAAAGATGTTGCCCTGCCTCCTGGCCACGTAAAATGATGGAATTAATGTACATAATGTACAACTATCCTAAATGTCATGCGATGGATGTTATGCAGTATTTATAACATGGTATGTAATGTATGCCTAGGAACTATCATAAATAAGTATTTTATTATGAATTCATGTGTATTTATCACCGTCCATTTTCTAATGCTTGTAGATGGTGCCACGGATGTCGGATTGGATCGATTTTCATGTTATTGGGCTGCGATCGTCGATCCGAACCCATCCATGCGGTCGTACTTGTCATCTGATGTATGGATTTACACCATCTTAGCCCCTTGACCTTTGATCTTTCCAAGACTGCATCTGATGCAATAGAAGTTTGATCGAGGCGATCTTGGAGTCGTTGAACTCCAATTGTCGACCTGATCAGATCTGTACGGTTGGATCTTCAATCTGAGGCCCCGATTAAATATTGCCCTATTACCTGACCACAAAAAGAGAAAATTAACTTAAACATTGTACAATCTAACCTAAATGCTAGATGTTGCATGTTATGCAATATTTATAATGCATGTGCAACTATACGTCTAGGAACACGCAAAAATAGAGAGTTTATGTGATATAAATGTGTTTACATCAATGAAGTATGGAAATTCCTATCTAAACCTCCATCTTCATCTTAGTCACCTGCACCACACACTTCTCAGTTTCCCACAAGGAGGGAAACTGTGCATAACCTATCTGTGACATAATCACTGCCACTATTTGACAATTCATTTCCATATCCTTCACTGGCTGGAGGAACCTTTGTTCCTCAATTCACTGAATTTCCTGCACTTCCTGGAGCTTTAGAGGAGCTCCACGCCATTCACAATAACCTATATTCACAAACCTACAACCTTGGATGGTGTAATCATCCAAATTTCTCGTGGTTAAGAAATTCACAGAGACCTAACTTCCAACAACCCTTTGCACCACCACTACAAAACCTGATTTAAGCACCACCTCCACCACAACCACACAGGAATCCACCGCATGCCTACCAACAACCCCAACCCAAGCCCGTCCAATACTCTCAACTTGGGCCTACACGAGAGGATCAATTAGGGAACATCATGAAAGCTTTTGCTAACATGCAGCAACAGAACATTGCAATGCAGCAGAGATAGGATGCGGCACTAGCTGAGATGAGAGCCTAGCTTTCACACTTGACGGAATCCCGTCAAACACATTCACTCCCATCTCAAGTACAACCCAACCCTAGGAACATACCTACGCAGAGGTATGTTCAACCTAGACCTCCAGTGCAAGGTCAAGCACACCTTATTTCATAAACCTTGCACGAATGTAAGTTCTACATAGATCCAAATACTTCCTATTCTCAACCACAACCACCTCTATTGCCAAACTCTGATACACCATCTATGTCTAGAGATGAGCTTAATTCCATCACAACTAGGAATGGTAGAAGTGCTGTAGATCCACCATTTCTTGCTTCTACATCTTTTCTTAGACCTTCTACTTGCGCTCCTCAATTTGATTTATCTCTTTCCGATTCTTCTCAACCTAGGAATGACCCTCCCATTAGCACTTCTATACCATTTCTGGAGGGTTTAAAGAAGGGAAAAGGAAAAAAGAAATAGTCTGGTGTGGCTGTTGAGGAGGATCTACTCAACCTCTTTATGCAAGTCCATGTAAACATCCCCTTGTGGGATGCGATTCGCCACATCCCACTTTACGCTAAGTTTTTGGAAGACCTATGTACACGTAAGCGTAAAGTTAGAATTCAGAAAGGGAGTAGTCCTATCATTTTGTCGAAACAAGTTAGTTCCATCATCTTGAGTAACCTCTTTGTTAAGAAGAAAGACCCAGGCACCCCTCTTCTCTCTTGTATGATAGGAAACACCACATTTCATAAAGCCTTACTTAACGTAGGTACTTCCATCAATCTTATCCCAACATCCCTATGGACACATTTCAAGGTTGGTAATCTGAAGCCAACCGAGGTGTCATTGTAATTAGCTGATCGATCAGTTAAGACACCTTAGGGAGAGTTGGAGGATGTTATAGTGAGGGTCAGGGACTTTTACTTTCCTGTAGACTTTATTGTCCTTGACATTGAAGTACCTGAAGATATCCAAAACACACCCATCATACCAGGGAGACCTTTCTTGGCAACAGCCAAGGCAAACATAGATTGTGAGGAGGGCCTTTTAGAACTGAAATTTGGAGATTAGAAGATGAAGTTGATATTTTCAAGGTACAGAAGAGACCATCTTGAAGTTTAATTGAAGAGATTTGCTCTTTAGATTCATTGGGCAAGTTGGTTGAGGATACACTGATTGATTCTTTGACCTTAGAACTTCAATTCCCTTCTACATCTGATCTGATTCTTCCTGAGACACTTGCTAGAGAGACTGAGGACTTACCTCCAATCCCTTTAGTGTCTCTTGGATCTTCTAAGATCTCCACACTTGCTCCTTCATCTGATCCTGTACCTATTGAGCTTAAACCTCTTCATAATTCTCTAAAGTATGTCTTCTTAGGACAAGATTAGACCTCTCCTGTGATTGTCAATTCCCACTTATCATCTGATTAGGAATTTCGACTCTTATCTATCCTGAGAGCATATAGACAAGCTATTGGATGGAGCCTTGCTGACTTGACTGGCATTAGCCCTTCTTACTGCACCCATAGAATATTCACTAAAGAAGGATCTAAACCTGCCCAATAGCCACAGTGTAGATTGAACCCAACATTTCAAGAGGTGGTAAAGAAAGAAATGATTAAGTGGTTAGACAATGGAATTATTTTCCCTATCTCTGATAGTCAGTGGATAAGTCCTATTTAGGTTGTGCCTAAGAAGGTCAGACTTACTGTCATAACCATAGAGTCTAGAGAAGTCATCCCTACAAGGATTGCTAGTTCATGGCAAGTATGTATTGAATACTGAAATCTCAACCAAGCCACGAAGAAAGATCATTTCTCATTGCGTTTCATTGATTACATTCTAGAAAGATTGGTAGGGAATAGATTTTTCTGCTTTTTGGATGGCTATTCAAGCTATAATCAGGTGATAATTCACCATGATGACCAAGAAAAAATGACCTTTGATGAATGGGTTTTGGTAAAGAAAAATCAGGGTTTCGAGAACCCATTGTCGTAGTTCATAAAACACGTTATCAAATACAATTTTTAATCGAAGCTCGAAAAGTGAGTCCCGGGTCAAACACAGGGAGGCGAATGTTTGGTTTTGAAAATTCACGTTTCGCTTTTATTTGTTTTTGTCATTTTTATCTTTTCTAATTTTTTTGGTATTTTTAGCAAGCAAGAGATTAGGTCGATGAATTCTTATCTAACTAATCTACTTGCAAAATATGAGAGAGAGAGAGAGAGAGAGAAACAATCATGTATTTTTATAATAAAATGTTTATTACAACTAGGAAAGTAGGAAAACTATACTACGAAAGCAATAAAGATAGAGATAGGTGAGAGAAATTCCCCTCGATGGTCACTTGGAGGATGACTCACTCTGATGTCGCCTGGAGGAAGGTGGTGAGGAGCGTGACGAACGATGATGGAGCCGGAGGACGGAAGGTGGGGCAGGATGGTGTTGCAATGAGGATCTACTTCCTGAAGTAGGTGAGAAGACGACCGTGAGACGCTCCACGAATGGGGATGAGGGGAGGAAAAAATATTTGATTCTACTCTAGAGGAGCATCCTGAGCTTGGGACAAGCTCTCTTTAGAGCCTTGGAGGTGGTGAGAGGAAGAAACGAAGGGATGGTGAAGAATGGAGGGGGGTAGATCCTTTTATTGTGGAAGGAGGAGGAGGAATTCGTGCATAGGGCATTAGTGACAGCTATAATCGTCACTGAAGATCTATCCAAATGTCACTGAAGATCAGTGCCAACCCTTGCCCTCGCTGGCTGTGCCCCTCATGCCATGCTGCACGGGCGTGTGCTGGCATGTGCTGCACATGGTTGTGCTGTGTGCGCTCAATTTCTCAGTTGGGGGGGCCACGGGGATTCGAACCCACGCCCCTCCCTTGGAAGTCCACGCCTCCACCAACAGGCCAAGTCGATGTTTGAATCGAGAAGACATCTTATGGCACGTGGTGGAGGAAGCTTCTCAGCCATTCGATTAAGATCCAACGGCTGGGAATGAAGGTTGCGGATGAGGAGTGGTGTGGGCAAGCGCTGCTGGCCGATGTTGGGCAGCCTAGATGGTGCCACGCGGTGCCATCTAGGCCGTCCATCTTCTTTCTGTTGCAGAGGGTGCCACGGTGCTCGGAATGAGATGATTTCCACGTCAGACTACGACCGTCGCTCTGGATCCATCCGTATGGTTAGATTTTTCATCCAAAGACTATAAGGATGTTGCATTGCCCCCTGGCCATTGATCTTCCTCAGATTGCATGTGATATGGGATTTCGATTAGGACGATCTCGGAGGTGTTGGATTCTGATCATCCTGATCAAATCCATACATTCGGATCATTAATCCAGGGCCCCAAAATAAATCTCCTTCCCTCCTGGCCATAAAAAGGATGCAATTAACCTAAAATATACACAACTATTCTAAATGTAGAATGATGCATGCTATGCAATATTTATAATATAAAATGCAAATCTAAGCCTAGGAACATGCATGAATAGGCATTTTAACCAAATTAAATGTGTCTACATCAACCTTCACCTCCCCTTATGGAACCTTTTCTTTCCTTAGGATGCCATTTAGATTGTGCAATGCACCTGCTACTTTTCAGCGGTGTATGTTTGCAATCTTTTTCGACTTAGTAGGTGATTGTTTAGAAGTCTTCATGGATGACTTCTTAGTCTTTAGGAGCACATTTGATGCATGTTTAGACCACCTGACCAAGGTCTTGCAAAGATGCATCAATGTGAATCTGGTACTCTCCTGGGAGAAATCATACTTTGTGGTACCATAAGAACTTGTTCTAGGTCACCTTATTTCTGAGAGAGGAATTGAGGTTAACTGTGCGAAGGTGAAATTGATTTCTGACCTGCCATTCCTTCATTGGTTAAACAGATCCGATCTTTTCTCGGGCATGTTAGTTTTTATCTCTGCTTTATAGTTGATTTCTAGAAAATAGCCCGACCTCTCACCAATCTCCCCTCTAAAGATGTAGACTTCCAGATCTTTGATGATTGTGTTCGTGCATATACAACACTACGTGATCTGGCTACCAAGGTGCCAATATTGTAATCCCCGGATTGGTCTCACTCTTTTGAGATCATGTGTGATACCTCTGATTATGTAGTAGGAGTTGTCCTTAGTGAAAAACTGAATGGGAAACCTATAGTCATTTACTATGCTAGAAAGACCGTAGATGAAGCATAGAGGAATTACACTGTCACTGAAAAGAAATTGCTAGAAGTAGTATTTGCACTGGAAAAATTCAGACCTTATCTTTTAGGTTCCCACATTATTGTCTACATTGACCACACAACAGTATGACATCTTCTCCCAAGAAGGACGCAAAATCTCATTTGATTAGATGGATATTGCTGTTGCAGGAGTTTGATTTAGAGATTGATGATAAGGCTGAGAAGTAGAATGTGGTAGTTCACCACCTATCCCGTCTTCCTTCTGAAGCGATTTCTCGTTCACTTCCTATTGTTGACCATTTCCCTGACGAGCAATTGCTGGTCATTCATTCTAATCTTCCCTAGTATGCTGACATTGCCAACTACCTGGCTTCTGGAATCGTTTCCTCTGATTGGGTCCGACATCAAAAAGACATTCTTAGATCCGAAGCCAAGCACTATTATTGGGAAGAACCTTGGTTATTCAAGCACTGTAAAGACCAGATCCTTAGGAAGTGTGTCCCTGATAAGGAGATAGAAAGCATTCTGTCATTCTACCATGACCAGGCATGTGGTGATCATTTCCTTGGCAAAAAGACTACTGCAAAAATTTTGCAGAGTGATTTTTATTGGTCCACGATTTTCAAGAATTCACACGAGTATAGTAGGCCATGTTCATGCTATTAGTCTCTCGATAGTATTGGCTGCCGAGACATGATGCTCTTAAATCTGGTTATGGTGTGAGAAATCTTTGACATATGGAGCATTGACTTCATAGGACCTTTTCAGAATTCTCATGGCTTTGAGTATATCTTGTTGGCAGTTGATTATGTTTCAAAATGGATTGAAGCCATCCCTTCAAGAACTAATGACCATAGAGTTGTGGCACAATTCGTTCAAGACTTTATCTTCTATAGATTTAGGGTACCAAAAGCAATCATTAGTGAGGGAGGGTCTCATTTTAGGAACACACATTTTCAGTCCCTACTTGAAAAGTATGGGGTGACACAAAGGATTACAACACCTTATCACCTTCAAACTAATGGACTTGCTGAATTGTCCAACCGGGAGATCAAGAAGATTTTACAGGCTACCATCAGACTTGATAGGAAAGATTGGTCTTCCTACCTTTCTAATGCGTTGTGGGCATATAAGACTGTTTATCGAAGCAAAATTGGGTTTAAAATAAATGCGTTGTAGCATAGCCGAAATCGCTTCGAAAACAAATGAATTTTATTACTGGAAAAATATAAATCTGAGGTCGAATACAGGGAGCAAATTGGGGTTCAAAAACCAAGAACACAACTTTCAAATTTGGTAAAATATGCAATGGAAAATTAAAGGTAAAAAGCAAGAATGATGATCTCAATGTATATAGAAGCTCAAAATGAAATATGGACGTCTGATGTAAAAATCAAATGTCTTAAGTGCTAAGTGCTACAGTGCTTCTTTAATTTCTCTTTTCTTCTTTCTTCTTTGACTTCTTTCTTCTCTGATTCTTCTTCTTCTTTCTCTGGCCTTAGCTTCTTCTTCCTTCTTCTTTCTCTTCTTTCCTTCTACTTCTAACTTCAGCCTTGCTCTTCTCTTCAGCCAAGCCTTCTCTTCCTTAGCTGCTCAGGCTTCTACCTCTCCTTCTTCTTCCTTCGCTTCTGTTGCGGCTTCCTCCTTCCTCTTACTTGTCTTCACCCTTAGCTTTTCTTCCTCTTTTTCTCCTGAGAGCAAAACCTATCCCGTAACCTCCCCACGATCTCTCTTCTTTCTTCTCTCTTAGGCTCGCTCTCCCAGGGCCTTCTTGGGTTACTGGGTTGGGTTAGCGCTCCCGGGACCAGGCCCACCGGCGTGCGGTGGTGGGCGAGGAGTGCATGGGTAGTTGGGTTGGTAACTAGGTCTGCGGAGGCGTGGGTCACGGGCGAGGCAAGTGGGATGAGTGGGACCTCACCCCATGTCAGGAGGCGATTTGCCCCAGGCACTTTTTCCACTTATATCACACCACCTGCTTCAAATCTTCTGAGGTGGGACTAAATGACCCACCTTCTTTGTAGACACTCGCACAGCAAGGTCACATTCAATTGCAGAGGCTGCTGGAGGGCTTTGACTCCAATTGTTGGCTGGAAATGTGCGCGAACGAAATCCGCACTGTTTGGGAACCTGACGCTTGGAGCTTGGGGTCCTGGATGAAGCTTGCGAGCTTCTTCAAGCTTGCTCCAATGGCAGCTGAGCACCTGTACCTGTCCAGAAGCAAAACGGCCTTGCGGCCTCGTCAAAACACACAGGGAGCTTCGCCTTGGCACGACGAAGGTGTCTTGATGGTTGGCGTGGCGCGTGGCGGCCTAGGCATGCGTAGCTAGGTCACCCTATGGCTGTGAAGATGGGTGTGTTCGGGGGAAGTGTTGGGAGCTTGTGGCGGTGAATGGGAAGAGGGGTAATGATTAGTGAGTCAAGGCGGAGATTGTGATGTGGCTGGCGAGGTGTGTGGATGCGTGGAGTGGCAGGAGCACCTCGCCGGTGGTTTGCTGGAGGTGGAGAAGATGGCGGTGGTGTGTGAGCGTTGGGGCATGATAACAGAAATATATGAGGTAAAAATAAAGAGCAGAGAGAGGGAACTTATCTAAGAGGGAATAGATGAAGGGGGGAGCAGAGGAGGCGGACAGCTCGTATGTGCCGTCGCCGGAGATGAAGGCCGAGTGAGAGGAGAACAGCGACGACGAGAATGAGGCAGACACATGCCCGGTGCGGCGCAATGCAGACGTAGGAGGCTAAGGCAACTCTGCCACTGGTATTGTGGCAGAGCGACGAGAGAGGGAGATAGGACTCGTCGGAGCTTGCTGGGAATTTGGCCGGAGGGGAAGAGAGGAAAATTGGGGGTTTTCTCAGGCCAAATCAAGCTTGAGAGGAGCGGAAGGATCTGGGGTCCCTTTTATAACCCCTAGTAGAGGGCCTTGTGCTTGGAAGGCAAGATTCCAAGCACGACAACCTCACCAGAGTTGGAAGGTTGGAAAAGACCCAAATCTCTCATGCATTCGCATGAGAGATTGGGTGGAAATTGGAGCTCCAAATTGCGTTCACATGAACGAGAATTCCTTAGAGTATCTCCCTTTCAAATTTGAGAGGGATTCTCTGAGGAATCAGGGAGTTGTTTCCCTTGAATCCTCGCCGGAGTAGGATTTCCTCCACTATAATGGCGGAGGGACCTAATTGTAAAGAACGATGAGAAAGCCAAGGGGTTTCTGCAAGAGTTTTCAAAAGTTAGGGTATAATTGTAATTGGGCTGGACTGATTTGCAAAGTAGTTCAAGGTGAATTCCCCTTAGGTCCACATTTTTGTATAAACCTAATTTGGACCTAAGGAATCTAATGGTGAAGTTGGATTTTAGGTTTGACCATGTTTAATTGGGAAATTTACACAAAAACCTAATTTAGGGTAGACATTTGACTGGGACCCCTATTTTGTTCAAAATAGGTTTTAAAGGCCAAATTGAAGGTTCTAAATCCGAGAGGATATTTTTCCATAAATTTTAGAGGATTTAGGTGAATTTTATCCTATTTTAGAGTTACAAGAAGTCTTTAATTCCCAGATTTCACATGAACCCTTTTCTGTTTGAACCAACCCACTTTTTATCCTGTTAAGACCACTTAACCTATGTTTAGCCCCTAAGAAATCCCGTTGTTGCATTGCAATGGTAAAATTGCAGTTTTACCACTTGTTTCTTACTTTTTTTTTAGAAGGGTTTTTCCTTGAGTTAGGACCTTCAGTTGATTATGTAGGAGCTTTTGTTTTCTTTTCTAGGTCAAAATGAGCTAGTTAGGGCTCATGATGGTGTTCCCATCATACCCCCATGCCAAGCTTTTGCTAGTCCCTTAGCAAAATTTTAAGGTTTTACTTCTACTCTAGACCATGAGATTCTTTCACACATTATGATGAGTGTGTTTTTTTTCTTTTTGATTAGGTTAGAATGCCGACAGTAGGCCTAGAGGTACTCAAGTACCAACCAAGATCCGGACCTGACCAACTCTAGCCTTGGTCCTCTGCGAAGGTTTTTAGGGCCCGCAGAAACTATCTTAAGGTTCGTTGGACTTTGCAGTTAAAGCACCCATGCTTGAGACATATTTTAGCCTCGGTTCAGTTTGTAGTGCATTTTTTTGTAAGGGAGAGACAGAGGATTTATTTGTTTGGAGAGTTTTCTCTCTCTTTTCTTTTTATTTCTAGCTTCGGATTGGCTTCTCAACACGGTCTATATCAGATTCCTCGTCCCCATCATCAATCCTCAAAAGGTCCCTGGAAATCGATCCTTCGTGATAGCACCGCCCATGGCAACCCCCAGAACCTTGGCTTTCAAAATTTCATGATAATCCTGCCCATGGCATTCTGTAGCTAAATCCAGACCCTGGCAATCGACATTTCATGATAATGTCGCCCATGGCATCTGAACCAGCATGGTGCTTACGTGCCCTCAGTAGGATATGTAAATATCCTAGGAGACAAGCACCGAGGAGACGATATGCTATTACACATCTTCAAGGGAAATTTCCCACCTCTCTGCTCTGGGAACTCGTCCAAATCAACTTGTGTTGATCGGCCATTCCTAATCTAGGCAACTTTTTTCAGAACATTTAAATGCTTTTACGTGATTTTGATAGTTATGCTCACTGAACCAGACTGTGTGTGGATTAGGTTGCTTAGGTTACCGAGTCCCGCAAACTAAAGGTCAGTTAACAAGGCAAAATACTCCCTAAGGCTTAGACCTAATACTTAAGCTTCACATTTTCCCCAACCTCTTGAGGACTATCCAGATCTTAGCGGATACTTGAATTTTTATGCCTAAGAGTCTACCCCAAAAGGCCTAAGATCAACGTTCCTACTAATCTCTTTTTGTGTCTCATTAGCAGTTTTTCCTTTATCTTTCTTTTCCTTGATGTGGTCTAGAACTTCGGTTAATCCCTTAATTTCTTACTAATGACTATCTCTTTTTTCTTTTTCATTTTGTGCTCCTTTCTTGACATTTTGCTCTTTTCCTCCTCATTTTCTCCTCATGATTTGTATGACTTCAAAATTTTCTCTCCCCTCAGTTTTTTTTGTGTTCTTTTTCAAGATTTTTTTATTTTTTTGGTGTTTTTTGTGATATGTGATTTTTTTGTTGAAACCTTTTCTTGTGAGACGAGTTTTCATGATATTTTGCACTTTCATACCCCCTCATGCCAACGATTTGCAATGTCTCCATTGTAAATTAGGTGGGCTTGAATTTAGCTTAGTTCATTCATTAGGATAGGTTTTGGGTGGGTGAACGGGTCGAGGTGACTGTTGTAAACAATTTCTAGACTCGGGTACGGGTATGTGAGGTGGAGTCGGTTGTTCTAATGGATGAACCTTAAAGTGCAATATGAATTCAGCATAGGAATATCAAGCAAGATTTCAGGTTTTTCAAGAATGATGGGTTGCCTCCCATTAAGCACTGAGTTTTATGCCATTGGCTGGGTGCAATGAGCTCAGGGAGAATGGAGGGTAAAGGATATCTCAGCCAAATTTGTATCGGTCACGTCGATGAATGGTTTGAGACTCTGACCATTCACGACGAATGGTTCGAAATTGTGGCTGAGTGGGCTGATCTCAATGGCTCCATTTCCAAAGATTCGTTGGACTAGGTAGGGTCCGATCCATTTTGATCGTAATTTTCCTAGGAACAATTTAAGTTTGGCATCGAAGAGAAGGACCTTTTGACTAGGATGGAAGATCTTTCTAGATTGGTGTTTGTTGTGAAAGGCCTTAACCTGCTCTTTGTAAATTCGCGAGTTCTCATACGCGTTGTCGCATAATTCATTGATCTCGCTCATTTTAAGCTTTCTATGGGTTCCTGTCTTAGAAAGATCTTGGTTGCAGTTCCGTACTGCCCAATAGGATTTGTGCTCCAACTCGACGGGGAGGTGACATGCCTTCCCGTACATCAATCTGAAGGGAGACATACCTAATTGGGTTTTGTGGGCGATCCTATAAGCCCACAAGGCTTCCGGAAGCCAGGGTAACCAGTCCTTCCTATCAGGTCAAACAGTAACCTGGAGGATTTTCTTGATCTCCCGGTTTGATAGCTCAGCTAGACCATTAGTTTGGGGGTGATAAGGAGTAGAGATTCGATGTGACACCCTGTATTTGGTCATTGGTGACCTGAACTGAGCTTGGTGAAATGGGTCCCTCCTTTGGAAATTATAGCACGTGGAATCCCGAACCATGAGAAGATGTTCTGATGAATGAATTTGATAACCACTTTATGATCATTGGTTTGGGTCGGAATGGCTTCGATCCATTTGGACACAGTCAACAGAGAGTAAAATGTACTTGAAGCCGTCCGAGATAGGGAAGGGTCCCATGAAATCAATCCCCCATATGTTGAAAATTTCACATACCAGAATCGGCTGTAAAGGCATCATATCATGATGGCTCATGTTGCCCAAGGTCTGGCAACGGGTACATGCCTTACAGTGACTGTACATGTCTTTGAAAATTGTGGGCCAATAGAAGCTGCACTGGAGGACTTTCGCTGTGGTTTTATGACCTGAAAAATGTCCACCGCATGCCTGGTCATGGCAGAAAGATAGTATGTCTTGAATTTCCACTTCCGCGACACATCGCCGAATTATCTGATCAGCACCGATGTGGAAAAGATATAGGTCTTCCTAGAAGTAATACTTGGCATGAGAAAGTAATTTGCCCTTCTTGGCCTTTGACCAATCGGATGGGATCTGATGTGATGCCAGGTAGCTTACTATATCAGCAAACCATGGAAGTCCTGTATTAATAGTCAGAAGGTGCTCATCAGGAAAATGTTCCATGATGGGTCCGGAAGGGTCAGTGATCTTAGAAAGAAGTTGGGACAAGTGATCAGCTACCACGTTTTGTTTTCCCGCTTTGTCGTGAATCTCGAGGTCAAATTCTTGCAACAACAAGATCTAGCGGATTAACCGAGGTTTCACGTCCTTCTTTGCAAGGAGATGCCTCACAGCTATGTGATCCGAGTATATGATAACACGGGAACCCAAGAGATAAGATTTGAATTTTTCCAAGGCAAATACTACGGCTAGCAGCTCTTTCTCAGTAACTGTGTGGTTGCGCTAAGCCTCGTTAAGTGTCTTGCTAGCGTAGTAGATGACCACAGGTTTCCCGTCAATTCTCTACCCCAGTACCTCTCCTACAGTGAAATTAGATGCATCACACATGATCTCAAAGGGTTGAGACCAATTAGGAGACTGTAGGATTGGGGCTTGGGTAACTCGGTCACGGAGGATTTCAAATTCTTGGTCGAAGAGCTTGACTAGATCCTCAGGAGCCACGGGTTTGGTTATCCTCTTTCCTTTGGTTAAGGCCTCGGGAAATGAAACCTTGGTTGGTTCCTCTAGAATAGGTCTAGGTTCTTGATCTGGGACAGGGGTGTCCTGGATAACTATCCTAGGGCTTGGGTTATTACCAGGCTTAGAGTGGCTTGGAAAAGGTGGGTCTTGAGTTATTTTACCACTACAGGTTGTTACGGAGTTCAGTCCTGCCTGGTTTTGGTTTGGGGTTGGTAAAATAGGTGGCTGTTGTTGAAATCCCGCATAAGATGTCGAAGCTTCCAACCCGTCAGGTGATGGAACAGAAGGGGCTTGATAAATCATGTGGGTGTGACCTAGATTTGGGTTCATAACACTCCTCTGGGCCGGCATGTTATTTGGATTTGGCAGAGGTTGCGAAGGGAGTGTGCTAGGTTGGCAGGAATTAGCCATCTAGGCAAGTTGATTACAAACCTCTGTGATCTTGTCCTTGTGCTATTTTTGTATTGCCGCATTCGTCTTTTGAATGTCAGCCAGAGTTTGAAGGATAAGAGTCATTTGATCTGCTTGGTTTGGCCCAGATTGATAGATAGGGTTGGGCTGAGGCTGAGGTGGCTGATATGGACTAGGAGCTTGTGGACGGGGTTGATAAGGTGGTCTTTGATTCTGAGTATTTCCCACCCAAAGGAAGTTGGGATGATTCTGCCATCCAGGGTTATAGGTATTGGAGAATGGGTCATTCTGGATGCCGTTGAGATCCTTGCAGGTCTGAGGAGCTTCGGGAAAATCAGAGTACGAGGGTTCAGAGTTCCCCTAACTAGTGTAGATCGAATCGGAGGTCCCTCCGGTCCTGGAGTCAGACGGGGGTGGATACGGGTCCATCCCCTGAGAAGATCGGTGATAGATGTTCTGCACAGTTTTCCTCCCAAGAGGTGGCTGTGCAAACGGGTTTCGCGTAGAGGTGGCTCGCTGCAGATGTCGAGTCAGCTTGTCCACCTTCTTCTCGATGATAGAGACCTTGTCCAACCGACTGGCCATCAGTTCCAAGTCGACGGATGAGGACAGGCCCTACGTCTCGTGTGCTCCCCTAGGATTTGTCGATGCACGGGCATTTGTCCGGTCGAATAAGCCCATGGAGCCATTATTGATGGAGTTCTCGCACATATTCTCAAGAATCTCCCACACAGTGTCTTTGTGTTGACCCATGATATTTCCTCCATAGGTTGCATTGACGAATAATCGAATGTCTTCATGGAGTCCTTGGTAAAAAGACTAGACTTGTTCCTATTTAGGAACTCTGTGATGGGGGCACTTTCGCATGAGATCCAAGAATCGATCCCATGCCTCATGAAGAAGTTCTCCAAATTGCTGAGTGAAGTGAGTGATCTGGTGGCGCAAGGCATTTTTCCGACCAATGAGGAAGAACTTTTTCAAAAATTCAGACTAGAGTTCAACCCACGTGTTGATCGGACACGTCTGAGTCTGATACCAATGCACTGCCTTGTCCATGAGGGAGAAGGAAAACATCTTCATAAGCAGAATATCCCAGTTTTGTACATCTGACTCGAAGGTCTAGGCCAGATGTTTGAGTTGTTTGATGTGCTAGAAGGGATCCTCGAAGTTAAGCCCATGGAATTTTGGGATATCATGAATCATGCTGGGCTTGAGTTTAGAATCAGGACCTCCAGTCGAGATTTGGACTCGAGGCTCGATCACCACCGCAGCGGGATTATAGTGATCTTTCATCATAGGATGCTACGGCAGGTTTACAAAGTTTTGAAATAGATGATTCAAGCGTTGGAGTTGGTGTTCAAGGTTGTTCTCTTCTTCAATTGGTTGTGCCATGAATGAAGAAGGAGAATTTGGTTCTGATGAATCAGAGGAGAGGTCTATGTGGTGGGGTTGCTGCACAAACACGGATGTCAAGGCTTGGCCTCGGCGGGAGTGGATTTCTAAAGGAGGTCTTAAGGATGGTCTCAAGGACCTCCTACCAAACATGCACTGATAGATTAGATGAGATTAGAATGTGCTGGACCCAATCGAGACACCCAAAAAAATTTGGATGACTATAGAGGTTCGGGGCAAATGATACCCCTTAGTCAGAAAAGTCGTCCACCTGAGAAATACCTGGGCAGCTAGAGAGGGAGAGTCCCACAAAGACCCCTACACGGTAGAGCATCCCCATGAGTTACAGGGTATCCCCCACTCGACCTCTCTTGTCACTGAGATTCCAGGTAGACCAGAATGGGGACCTTGACCTCTTAAGTCTACCACTTTTAATTAAGATCAAAGGTGCTTAGGGTTCCACTTGAACTTTAGATATTTTGAGTGCAAAAGTGACCTAATTTCAAGGTTGGTTGACCCAAGGGGTCAACTTCACCTATTTGTCTTTTGAGAGCTTTTAGGTCTTTTCTTTTAGAGTTCAAGTGAACTTAAGAGCTTGATTTTTAGGGTTTCTCTTGGATAAGTCTTTTCAATCAAGGCTTAGGCACACCTCTTTTTGGAAAATTGATTCTTGCTTAGAAAAGATGTGTCTCTAAAAGCCCTAGATTGGAATCCTTAAGTTGGCTCTAATTGGTCCAATTTAATTGCCACAAAGATGGTATCTAGGGCTCAATAAAGAAGGTGATAGCCCTAGTTACCTTAAATGGATGCACAATTCAAAATGTGTTGAAATCAAAATCAGGCAACTTTGGTGAATTAACTAGATATGGAAAGTAGGTAGCCCTAAATTGATTTTTTCCTTTGTCCTTTTCAGGATTGAGGGGATTAAGAGAAAGAGCTAATGAGAGATTACCTGCCCTGGGTGTGGTTGTTGTGCAGCTGTCTTCTTTTGAATCTTCCTACCCTGAAACAATCATAACAAAAGAAATAGATCAAGTTAGTATGGAATCAGAAGTTGTACTCAAGATTTCTAAATTGCCCGTTGCTCCCCGGCAACAGCGCCAAATGTTTGCAGAAGCGAAGTCAAGTTTAAAATAAATGAGTCGTAGTATAGCCAAAATTGCTTTGAAAACAAATGAATTTTATTACTTGAAAAATATAAATCTGAGGTCGAACACAGGGAGCAAATTAGGGTTTAGAAACCAAGAACACAAATTTCAAATTTGATAAAATATGAAATGGAGAATTAAAGTTATAAAGCAAGAAAGATGATCTCAATGTATATAGAAGCTCAAAATGAAATATGGACGTCTGATGTAAAAATTAGACATCTTAAGTGCTAAGTGATATAGTGCTTCTTTAATTTCTCTTTTCTTCTTTAGCTTCTTTCTTCTTCTCTGATTCCTCTTCTTTTCTCTGTGGCCTTAGCTTCTTCTTCCTTCTTCTTTCTCTTCTTTCCTACTGCTTCTGACTTCAGCCTTGCTCTTCTCTTCAGCTAAGCCTTCTCTTCCTTAGCTACTCAGGCTTCTGCCTCTCCTTCCTTTGCTTCTATTGTGGCTTCCTCCTTCCTTTTCCTTGGCTTTACCCTTAGCTTTTCTTCCTCTTTTTCTCCTGAGAGCAAAACCTACCCCCTACCCTCCCCGCAATCTCTCTTTTTTCTTCTCTCTTAGGCTTGCTCTCCCAGGGCCTTCTCGGGTTAACGGGTTGGGTTAGTGCACCTAGGACCAGGCCCACCGGCATGCAGTGGTCGGCGAGGAGTGCGCGGGTAGTCAGGTCGGTAACTAGGTTCGCAGAGGCATGGGTCGCGGACGAGGCAAGTGGGATGAGCCCCTGGCACTTTTTCCACTTATATCACACCACCCGCTTCAAATCTTCCAAGGTGGGACTAAATGTCCCACCTTCTTCGCAGATGCTCGTACAGCAGGGTCACGTTCAATTGTAGAGGCTGCTGTAGGGCTTTGACTCTAATTGCTGGCTAAGAATGTGTGCGAATGAAATCCAGACTGTCTAGGAACCTGACGCTTGGAGCTTGGGGTCTTGGATGAAGCTTGCGAGCTTCTTCGAGCTTGCTCCAATGGCGGCCGAGCACTTATACTTGTCCACAAGCAAAATAGCCTTACAACCTCATGAAAACACATAGGGAGCTCCGCCTTGGCATGGCGATGGTGTCTCGGTGGTTGGCGTGGCGCGGGGCGGCCTGGGCGTGTGTGCTTAGGTCGCCATGTGCCTGTGAAGATGGGTGTGTTCGGGGGAAGTGTTGGGAGCTTATGGCGGTGAATGGGAAGGGGGGTAATGATCAGTGAGTCGAGGTGGAGCTTGTGAGGTGGCTGGCGAGGTGGGTGGATGCGTGGAGTGGTGGGAGCACCTCGCCGATGGTCTACCGAAGATGGAGAAGATGGCAGTGGTGTGTGAGCGTTGGGGCGTGATAACAGAAATAAATTAGGGAAAAATAAAGAGCAGAGAGAGGGGACTTATCTAAGAGGGAATAGATGAAGTGGGGAGTGGAGGGGGCGAGCGGCTCGTATGTGTCGTCGTCGGAGACGAAGGCCCAGTGAGAGGAGGATGGCGACGACAAGGAGGCAGACACATGCGCAGGTGTGGCACGACGCGGATGGAGGCTAAGGCAACTCTGCCACTGGTATTGTGGTAGAGCAACAAGAGAGGGAGATAGGAATCACTGGAGCTTGCTAGGAATTTGGCCGGAGGGGAAGAGAGGAAAATTGGGGGTTTTCTCAGGCCAAATCAAGCTTGAGAGGAGCAGAAGGATTTGGGGTCCCTTTTATAACCCCTGGTAGAGGGCCTTGCACTTGGAAGGCAAGCTTCCAAGCATGACAACCTCGCCGGAGTTGGAAGGGTGGAAAAGACCCAAATCTCTCATGCATTCGCATGAGAGATTGGGTGGAAATTGGAGCTCCAAATTGGGTTCACATGAACGGGAATTCCTCAGAGAATCTCCCTTTCAAATTTAAGAGGGATTCTCTGAGGAATCAGGGAGTTGTTTTCCTTGAATCCTCGCTGGAGTAGGATTTCCTCCACTGTAATGGTGGAGGGACCTAATTGTAAAGAATGATGAGGAAGCTAGGGGGTTTCTGCAAGAGTTTTCAAAAGTTAGGGGTATAATTGTAATTGGGCTGGACTGATTTGCAAAGTAGTTCAAGGTGAATTCCCCTTAGGTCCACATTTTCGTATAAACCTAATTTGGACCTAAGGAATCTAATGGTGAAGTTGGATTTTAGGTTTGACCACGTTTGATTGGGCAATTTACACAAAAACCTAATTTAGGGTAGACATTTGACTGGGTCCCCTATTTAGGTCAAAATAGGTTTTAAAGGCCAAATTGAATGTTCTAAGCCCTAGAGGATATTTTTCAATAAATTTTAGAGGATTTAGGTGAATTTTATCCTAACCAGAACCTTGTTAAATTAAGTAGGTCAGTTTTAGGGTTACAAGTAGTCATTTAATTCCCAGATTTCACATGAACCTTTTCTATTTGAACCAACCCACTTTTTATCCTGTTAAGACCATTTGACCTATGTTTAGCCCCTGAGAAATCCTGTTGTTGCACTACAATGGTAAAATTATAGTTTTACCCCTTGTTTCTTACTTTTCTTTCAGAAGGGTTTTTCCTTAAGTTATGACCTTCAGTTGGTTATGTAGGAGCTTTTGTTCTCTTTTCTAGGTCAAAATGAGCTAGTTAGGGCTCATGATGGTGTTCCCATCAAGGACAGCTCACAAAACTCCATCAGGTATGTTTGCTTTTAGACTTGTGTGTGGGAAACTTTGTGATCTTCTTGTGAACTTGAGCACAAAGCCTATTGGGCCATTAAGAAGAGTAACTTGGACCTAGAGAAGGTTGGTGATCATAGAAGACTTCAAATTTCCAAGTTTGATGTGTTAAGGAATGAATCTTATGAAAGCTCGAGGATTTATAAGGATAAACTTAAGGACTTCCATGACCGTCACATCTATAGAAAGTCATTTCACCCTGGTCAGAAAGTCCTTCTGTTTGATTCAAGATTGAAACTCTTCCCAGGGAAACATAGATCAAAGTGGATTAGACCTTTCACAATCTTAAGAGTATTTGACAATGGAGCCATTAAAATCACTGAGATTGACAAATTTGAACCTTTCACTATGAATGGACAAAGATTGAAACCTTTCATTTAGCCGCATGATCTCAGACTTGTCAATTCTATCATTTCACTCCAATATTTTGAACCTACTTTTGACACATCTGGGTTTGCGCCTAGTTGAAGGCGTAAAACTTAGCAACTTATCTCTTGTATATAGTTGTTTTCATCTTTCTTTATTTTCCATTTCTTCCTTAGGCATCTATCCTTGCATTTTGAGCATGCATTCATTGTCACATTTGTCTTGCATTTCAATACTTAGCCTGACTTTCCACTTTAATCTTGTATCAGACTTGAAATCGTCTGCACAGAGATTTTTATCTCCTCATTTTGACTTCCTTTCATCACCTAGTCTAAGTTGGTGACGAGCAGAGCTTGCATTTGCATCCACCCTATTCATATAATGTGGAGATTGCATCATTTAATCATAGGGGGTGCAAATGGTGAAATTATTTTCTGGAATGCAATTATAGACACACCTGTAGTGTATGTAGTATAGTATTATTGAAAATACCAAAAAAATTGAAAAATTTTGAAAGAATAGAAGAAAATAAAGTCAATTAAAAATACTTCAAAAACAAAAATTTCAAAAATACAATAAGGGACCACCTTATCTACTTATTGTTGAGGGAGAACTCCACAACAAAGAATTTCTGAGGAGAGAAAAGTACTGAAATGACTTATAAGTGTTTAATTATGATATTATAGCTGAAAACAAAAATAGAATTAGTGTTTATAGACATTCAACCTGCTAATTAGAGTTTTTGGGCCATTATAGCTTGATTCGCTCAAGTTTTGGCTTAATACACTTTAAGCACCGACAAGATGACCAGGATCTCTCCTAACTTATGACGTATTCTTGTACCTGAGTCACTAGTATAGGATTTGCTGGTTTGCTTTGGCTTAGGAGTCTAAGTAACTTTGGTTTACATTGTATAATGTTGGGAAAGACCTTGTGAACTTAAATTCAACCCTAGTGTTCATTAGGGAAGGTGGAGTCCTTACCTATGTGTGCAGGTAGACTCTTTGTCCTAGTCTTTAGTTTTGTGCTTAGGAAAAGCTCCTTTCATCAAAGTACTAATGGGAACACCATCATAGACCCTAACTAGCCTATTTTAGTTAGGTTTAAAAGATAAATACTCCTACATAACCATTTGAGGGTTATAACTCCACTTCAGGCTGTTTTGAGAAGAGAACTGGAAACTAGGGTTAATTCTATAATTTTAACAGCATATCATGAACACAGAATAACCAAGGGGCTTTCTAGGGGTAAAATTAAGGTAAAGTGAGAATTAAAGTCTAGTAAGTGGGTCCATGCAAACAGAAACAGGTTTTTGCATATTTCGAGAATTAATAGTAACCCAAAAACCTAATTTTAGACTCGCTTAAATTACTAAGGTTTTGGTCAAGATAAAATCCTTCTAAACCTTCTAAAACTTATATAAAAATATTCCATGAGGTTTGGTATCCTTGATTTGACCTTTGAACCTATTTTAACCTTAGACAGAGTCATAGACACAATTATACCCTAATTTAGGTTTTTATGCAAATTTTCAAGTCAAACTTGGTCAAAATGGACATCCAACTTCACCATCAGATTCCTTGGATCCAAATTAGTTTTGTACCAAAATTTGGGCCCAATCAGAGTTCATCTTGATCTAGTTTTTATTTTAGTCCATTTAAACTCTACTTCTCACACTTAAGTCCCTAGCTTTTGAAATCTTTGCATTTAGCTCCCCAACTTCTCTTTATTTTCTTCAAAAGGGTCCCTGCCGCCATTAACAGTGTGAACCCATGGGATCCGAGCTTCAATCAAGGATTCCTCCCTGATTGCTTCGCCAATCCCTTCCAAAATTGGAAGGGATGATCTTAAGGAAGTCCTAAATCATCTAAACGTAGATTTTGACCCCAAATCCCCTCGTGAAGCACATGCGAATCTTTGGATTTCAAGGATCTTTTTCCTAAAAATCTGAGCTTCGCAAGCTTGTTTCCAATCTTGGAAGTTTGCTTGAAGCCCAATAAAAGGAGCCCCGTCGAAGAGCCGAACTCCTTAGTGAGTTTTAGGCCCAAAAATCCCTCTTCTCCTCTACCTTCGGCTGGGTCCAAACTCCACTTCGGCAACCTCCTCCCTTCGATCTCCTCACCTGCTACCACATACTATAGGCAGTGGGTCAATCTTCCCCAGCTTCTTCCACACCTTGCCATACCTGCGAGGGGCTCTCTCTCCCTTCAGGCATCACCGTCCTCCCTCCGAGAGACACCATCATCTCTGGCACCAGCCAATCATAGCTGGTGCCACCTCCACATCCCCTTCATCCGCAACGTCCCTCATTCGACTCCGCATCTGCCTAGCCCTAACCCGATTCACACGTCCAACACTCACTTCAGTTTACCCTCATGGCCACACCACTGTCGTCTCCTTCATCTCCATCATACATCCAGTGACCTCACAAATCCACTACACTGCACCAATCTGCTCGCCACCGATCTAGAAACCTATGTTGTGTCCTCGTGACCAAAACCCCTCAAGTAATTGAGGGGATTGGCGTCTCATGCACTCCACCCGACACAAGCAACTTTGCCCCACCCTCCGGAGGTCGTTAGACCTCCACACTCACTTGCACGCAATGTCGCACCCACCAATGCATTCTCCGTTCCACAACGATTCTCCTGAGCATATTTGACATGGTCGCGAGGTTGTTTTCTGCTTTTCAGGTGATTGCCAGACCTTCGCCGCCGCCCCCGACTTCTCCAACGTTAGCTGCAGTCCTTTGGCCATGATCCCTCTAGGATCCACTTCTAGACTTCGTGGCTAACTCCCAGGTTTCCCTCCAGATTCGCAATTGACGAAGCAAGTGCCCTCTTCGATCGCAATAAAGGCACTTCATCCTATAGCTGCACATGAAAAGACTGTGGGACATTTAGTCCTACATCATGGAAACTGAAGTAGGGCGCGCAACATAAGTGGAATTCCTCTCCTTGACCTCTCGCCCAAGACATGTGGGTCAGGTCCCCATACAACCTTCACCCGCTTACTTGACTCTACATACTCCTCACTTGCGATCATGCCTGCAAGCTTGGTCCTATTCATACCTGATTACTGGTACGTGTTTTTCAACTTAACTCAGTAATTAAGTTAATTTCACTTAATTAAGAGTAGAAGAAATCACTTAGGTTAACTCAAAGTTGTGTCGGTTGTGTAATATAGGGTCGAATTAACCTAACATTTTAGAAATTTTTACTGGTTGAGTCCAAGTCGTTCACTGGGAGGCATAATAATTTTCTCCAAATTTACCAATATCTCTTTAAGTTTAGGAGGTAAAACTAATTTGATTTTCAAAACATGAATTTTGTCAAAATATTTAAACTATAAAGAACATACAAAATTCCATATGCAAACATATTTACTCAAAATGTTGTACTTTATTAACAAGTAAACATGCTAGTTTTTTTTAATTTTATTTCATTCTAAGAAACTAAGGCAAAAAGTTATCTAATTAAAGCATGCCTTTTACAATTAAGAACAAAAAGATACTGATGCAAGAGAAATTTATTTATTTTCATCTCTCTACAGCCTCTAATCTTCTTCTTTCTTTCTTTCTTTCTTCTTTTGAGCTCTCTTTCTTCTTACGTTTCTTGTGTTGTTCCTGCCTTCTTCTCCTGCCTTCTCTTCTTCTCTTAGTTTTTCTCCTTTGTTCCTTAGTCTTTTTCCTTAACACTTCTTAGCGTCTGTGCCTTCTCACTTAGCATCCTTCAGCAGCTTCTCTTTTCCTTAAGCTTTCAGCTGAATCGAGTTTTTTTACTTTTTTTTACCAAAAGTTTTTTTTATTTGCGGCGAGGTCCTTTCGAGGATACACAGCACCCTGAGACTAGGGTGGGACCAGACCCTACTCGGTCCTCGCCTAATCTCGGTTAGGTTTATTTTTGGTTTATTTCATCGATTCACAGTCTTGAGCCGCATTACTCAACCTGGCCTCCCAAGCCACACTTGCCCTCCTAGGGCACATTCACACTTGCACGCCCCCAAGGGCGCACACACCCGCAGGCATATGCCCGCACACTCAGAACAATGCTCAGATCAAAAGGAATCGGAACCGGTGCGCCGAGCGCTGACGACTGCATAGCCAAGGGAACAAATCAGTTTTATTCCCGAGCACGCGCTCGTAAATATCCGAGGTGGGACAAAGCTACCCCTTCCAGGCCCAAATTCAATCGTTCATAACTTTCTACCCAGAGCTCCAAATTGAATGATTTCAAGTTTGTTGGAAAGCTCTAAGGGTAATCTACACAATTTTAGGGTCAATTTAATGTTTTAATGATGTTTTACTCTTCAATTTATGAGATGAAATCAGAGGTTCTACGGGTTTCATAAAAGCCTAGAAAGTGTTTTAATTCAGGAGAGTCCTCAGATGGACTTCTCTCATTTCTTAAAAGGTCTGTATATGTTATATAAACAATTCCGCTTCTATTAGGATAGATTTTAAGTTCTTAAAACCTTCAGAACCTACAGAGAAGTTTTTCTTTTCTTTGAAAGCTTCAGAGTTGGTTTTTCAGACATCAATGTGTGCAACAGATACTTAAAAGTGTTTCTGATCGAATTAAACAAGTTCTAAGGGTTATAACAGATCAATCTTGGCAGGTTTTAAGTTTGAATTTCATCAGAATACTACTTCAATTGGTTTGGGTTTGAGAGTAACCCAAATTGACAGAAACATAATCTCCACTAAATACATCGTCTGAGCTTACTTTAATTGATTTCAGATCATCAAATAAGATTCTAGAAACACTTTGCACATCTCAATTCTTCAATTCAAGCTCAGAACACCATTATCAGACTTAGGTTTGACTATGGAAGCTCAAAAATTGACTTTCTGTTCTAAGCTTCCTCCTAAGAAATTAATGCCTCAATCAGAGTCTCCTCAACATCAGAAACTTATTCAGATCTTTAGATTTGTGTTCTATCCTTAATTCCTAGGGTTTCAGGCTCGCCGCCTGAACTAAAATAGGTATGTGTTCAACAGAGTAAATCAGAGTTTGTTACAATGTTTTGAGAATTAAAATAGCTTCAGTGCATCGCACTGAAGCTTCTGAGCTCTTTAAATGCTTCTTAAATCCTTTATAACAGACTTCTCCAACTTGCCAAAGTTGGGGAAGATGAAGTTCAAATCTATAGCTCCAGTGGTTAAAACCTTAAACAAATATCTTTAAAATAGTCATTAATCCTGGTTATACTGTTCTGGAGCCACTTGGCAAGTTTAAGAGGTTGTAACACAAAAATGGCTCGTTGGAGCTCGCCGGAGCTTCGGTGAGTCTAGAAAATGTAATTGTATGTACAGATTGACAAAATTAACCATTTTTGATCCAGAAATGATCCTGAGGTTGCAAGGAACCTCATTATCACTTTAAATTCTTCATTTGTTCATTAAAATGTAAGATTTGACAGTAAGTTTGTTTTCTTAAAGATTTAAGTGGTTAAAGCTCAGGACTTGATTTAACTACTCGATTGAGAGGTTAAATGAAGTCAACAGATGTTATTATTCATAAATATATATTTAATTTATAGTTTGAAATGTTCCTGAGCCACCATGGACAGCAAGCTCAGGAACTTAATTAAGAATTAGGCGTTTAATTATAAATGATAATAATAGGTAATATAATGTCGATTAGGGTTCATTAGTGGTGATAGGTGATGAAAGAACCCAATGATGGTGGAATTAGGCCGATTACTGTCACCATGGACAATGTCAGTAGTCGGTGAAGGTGAGATATGGATTAGGCATTTTGGTGATTTAATTAGCAATTAAGTGAATTAGAAGTGAACATGGAAGATATAGGAAGGTGTACAGTGAATTAAAAGACAAGATTGAATCTCTGGCAAGCTCAATGAACTCGCTGGAGTCAGAGGAGATGAAACTAAATTCTAACATTACTCTAATCTAACTAACTAAACTAACTAACTAAGCTAGCCTACTCCTACTCCTACTCCTAGTCTACTATTACCTAGACGAAAGGGTCAATAGGGTTCCACCGAAGGTTCATAGCGGACGACGAAATCAGAGGGTGGTCAAAAGATCTCCGGCAGGCAGATTTGAGGTGGAGCAGAGGAGTCCTAGGGTCGGCGCCTTTATCAGAGGTGCGGAAGACCACGGTAGATCTCCTTGGCTACTTGAGTTGGACGAAGGAAGTCGGAAGATGGAATGGGAAGTCGTTGGAGTTTTGGAAGAATAGCCTATCGAAGTCGGCTGCAGTATTAGAAGAGGGAAGGGAGCCAACTTGAATAAAATCAGAGGTATAAGGGGGCATTTATAGTAGTTTGCAGCGAAGAGAGTGGCGGGGTCTGGCCGAAGAAGGAGCTTGAGGAGCTTCACCTCCAACGTCGTCTCCAACGACGATGAGGTTATCTCCCACTGAAAAATAGGATTTTCGGTTAATCCAGACCGATGGATGATGTGGAGGTGGTGAGCACAAGCTACAAGAGCTTGGACAAAGAGGAATGATGTCGACAGGGCGGTGATCGAGCGGTGGGGTGACTCTCTGCCGCCAGCCGTTCGTTTGGCTGGAGAAGAAGAAGATGAAGAAGGACATAAAAGTAATAAAACTTAAGGACCTATGTGAGAAATAAGGACCTGACTGTAATGAATATTAGGGACTAAAATGTATACCCAGGTTTTGAAGGTTTATTTTAATTTAGATCTTTTTCAACTTTTTATATATGTTAGGAAATAAGGTAAATATTATGTTTACACCTTGAATTTACATTGTTGACCTTTTTAGGTTAATTTATTAGATTAAGTAAAATCACTTAAGTTATTATATACTTAGGTATACATTAAGTTTAAGTTACTTAACTTATTAATTAAGAGAATGATTAATAGGATTTTGAGTCCAATTATTATCTAGGTTATTAATAATGTTAATTGAATGATAAAATGTCATTTTAAACTTATTTTAAGGTCCTTTACTATGTATCCCTTATTTTATAATTAACCCTTATATTAACTAAGAAGACTAGTTAATTAGGGGTAATTAGAGATCATGATGAGTGTCTCATCAATTACCCAGCTTAACCCGGATCTTTGAGAGAGAAGAAGAGAAAGAGAGGGGGTTTTTGCCCTTTACACCTCTATTCTCTACACTTGGCTGATTCGTGAAGAGGCCTTTGTCCCTATGCTGTTCTTGCCTCTTTCTTAAGGCAGGAAGGAGAGAAGAGGCCCTTGCCTCTTCTGTTGGAGCTGTGCCCTGAATAACTTGAGGAGTCTGATGCCTTGTGACTTCGTTTGATCTCTACTGTTGCTTCAGTGCTACATACTATTGGGATATTTAATCGATTGATGTGGCATATTTGGTTGAGATTTACTGTTCAATTATTTGAGATATTTGTGAGCTTAATTTCAAAGGTTAATTTGGTGATTTAAATCACCATTTTAACCTATTCTTTTTGCCCTGTGGTACTTGATTTCATATATATATCATTTTGAGTAGTTCTAAATGAAGCTTTGGTCATAGTTTCTTATATTTTTGATTAAATTGTGATTAGTGAGAATGAATTGCCATTAATTTCTCCCTGTGATTGACCTTGGACTCCATTTTAGAATCCGAGTTATAAATTTAATTATTTTCGACTGATTGAGGCTTTGCTATGATGATTACTCCTTAACACTCGATAAATCGTTAAACGTTTTGTCACCATTGTCGGGGAGAAAGGCGTAGTTTGATTTCACCGATTATAATTTCTGATCTAATACTAACTTATTTTATCTATTTTGTTGTGGTTGTGCGAGGTACATTTGAGAAGATTAGTTGCACGTCAGCCACTCTAGGGGCAGGTAATCTCGTTCCCTTCTTAATCCCCTATCTTTGGAAAGAATTAAAATGAAAAAAATCAATTAGGATCATCTCTCATTCCTTATTAGACTTAATCACTTCAGTTTCTTGATTTGATTGCTTTTAGACATCCCCATTCAGATTTCTGCACCTACTAAGGATCTAAGGTGCCTAGGGCTATTCACCTTCTTGATTGAGCCCTAGGTACCACATTTAGAAAAAACTGATTGGACCAAAAGTGCCAAATTAGGATTTCCATCTTAGGGTTGAGAAAACACACCTGCCTAAAATAACAAGAATTGATTTTCCCACATTGTATGTCACCCAAAACCCTTGCTTGCACCACTAGAAAAATGGGAATTGGTGACGGGTATTTGGTGACAGTTTTGGGAACTATGACCAAAAGTAACTTACGGTGATGGTTCCACTCAAAACTGTGACCATTATGGGAGAGTGAGATTTGTTTTCTATTATAACCTTTTGTCACGGTTTTGAGAAATGCGACAAAAGGCTTTGGTGACGGTTCCAAGTGGGACCATGAACATATCCTTCCTTTGGTGATGATTCCAAGTGGGACTATGACCATAGCCTTCCCTTTGGTGGCGGTTTCAAGTGGAATTGTGACCATAGCCTTCCTTCCAAAAATTTCCACTTCCCTCCTACTCTCTCTCGAATTTCCTCATCGCCAACTTTCCCCTTCCTTCTCCTAAATCCTCGACGACATCACCTTCCCCTTCCCTCTCTCGACTCCCCCAATCTCCAACGGCATCACCTCCTCCTTCCCTCTCCCAACGCAACAGCGTTGCCTTGGTGGTGGTGGCGACAATAGTGGCGCCTCCCCTTGCCCCACGATAGTGGCGGCGGCAACAACAGCGTCTCCCCCCCCTCCCAACTCCACTGCCACCCTCCAATCCTCCTCTTCCCTTTGCCAAGTCCCTCCCCTCTCGTGACCACCCCAAAACTTTCCCCAAAATCCACTCCTACCCCCGTTACCTTCCCCCTCCCTCGACTCCCCAGCCCCCTCCCCGACGGCGTTAGCTCCCCCGACCATCGCCTGCCCCCTTCCCTCTCCCGACGACGGTGGTGTCTCCCTTGACTCCCCCTCAAGATCACCAGCAGCACCTCTCCTACCCTCAAGATCACCACCGAAAACCAACTCCTGCTGCCATTACCTTTCGCCTCCCTCGACTCTCTGACTACCTCCCCAACGACGTCACCTCCCTCGACCATCCCCAACCTCCTTTCATCTCCTGATGAAGGCACCTCCCCTAACCATCCCCTCCCTATGGGGAACAAGTTCAATGCTGGCTGTTCCCTTTACATCGAAAAAGCCACCACAACCTTCTAGCTGGAGATAACCCATAAATCGGTAGAAATAAGAATCTTCCTATGATTATGCTTGGCATTAAAGGGAGTTTATGATGATGGGCCCTTTATTACATCCTTAGGAGTTTGCTGCGTTGTGTTTTTTCACTAATTCTTGATTTCTCTTTGATTGTTTGTCTTTCAGAAACATTGATAAGATTACCAATTCTTGTATTTAGAGGGGAGGGTTTTTTATCCATGTCCAGGATTGACGCAGAGGTTCCTCCAGAGGAGGATAAGGATGGTTCCCTAGATTTGCTATTTATCCATGGGGAAGCCACTTTTATAGAAGCAAGAAAAGAGTTGGTTAGTCAAAAAGCTACCCACTGCTTGTTGATTATTGATTTATGTTGACCCTTTCAGGCTTGTTAGACCTATATTCATCCCCTCTACCCCTATTATTGGTCTCTTTTACTCTGTCTTCCATATGGGGAGTTCATCCAAAACACAGATCTTTGTTTATATATAGCTAATGAAATATGCTTGAATATCTTGCTGTCATTCTTTTTCAATTATGATATTCATCTTGTAATGTTCACAAAGTCCATTTTTTTTTCTTTAGGACAAAAAGTCAATAGCTCTCATAATTTCTGGCTTTTCACATTAAAATTGTACAAGTTTCTATTTAGAACTCAAGCACATAAGCCTGGGAGGATCACCCTTCACTTGGCAGATGATGTTGGATCTAGTTTGTGGTTGCGTTGATTGGGTTTTGGCATGGTATCTTCCATTGATATTAACCTTTGAGGATTGATTTTATGGGGAAAAAGATGGAAAATTAGAGGAACTGTTTGATTCTATTGTGTAAGGAAGCTTGATAATATGCATTATTACTAAGTGCAGATTTGATTTGGTTTGTGTACAATGCTTCATCTTTTTCTTCTCTCTCATCATATTACTTTTGCCTATTTTTGTTGTTTTGTTTTATTCAATTTGAATTAATAGACCATTAAACAATGATATTTTTTCAAATTGCAGGCTAGTATCTAGCTTTTGAGAAATCTTTTTATTCAATTATTTGTTATTTTTTCAGCTGCTGAGAAGCGCCTACTCTTATTGGTTCTTTCATTTTTTATCTCTGCTTTATGGTTGCTGATCGTACTAGTGGATCATCTTTGATACTGCTACTCCCTTGAGCCCTTATTTCAATGCATGGATTTAGTTTCATCTATGCATATTCAAGTTCATATTGCTAAATTATGACAAGGATTCAAACAAAACCATATCATGTATGCTTGCAAAACTAGTCTCTATTTATATTGCATGTGTTTGGCAATATGAGAAGGAATCGCAATACCAACTTACCTGGATTATTCTGGTAAGCATCATGCTGATGGGCATTTATGTGCACAAAACAGTATCATGTTCTATTAAAGTGTTTAATGTTATAAACAAATGCATCAAGGTAAAGAGTACATTCGTAATTGACTTGTTTTGAAGTTAACTTGTGTGTTGATACATTTTTCTATCCTTAAAAAAATTTCTGATCAAGTTCGAGTTCAACGTGTTGCATTGAATTCAGATTCTGGTTGAAACGTAGACAAGAAGTTGTTGAAATTTGTTAGCTTGAATTGGCCTCTTATCAATGTAAAAATTTTCATTAAAAAGCTTTGATAAGCCATTTAATGTCTCGGCTTTGTGATAATTGTTGGGGGGAACTAAAAAAGCGAGATGCTAATTGTTTACCTATAGAACATTGTGGTGGCTTTGACTACAATGATTTACCTAGAGTAGGAACATGATATAAAAAATTACATCCAAGAACCATTTCTTCCTGAGTATTTGATGGAAATTATTTCAAGAACTAAACAAATACTTAAGCTCTGTTTAATGAGTTATATGCTATTAAATCTTCCACTCTATCCAAGCATATGTATAGTTGTTTATATTGGCTGTGTAGCAAATAGATTTTGAAGTTCAAATCTTCTTGATCCAACTTGAAATGATTCACCTATCTAGTTGAATGATCACCAACTCTTCTGCATGAACAAGTTTAAGTGCATATCAATAATTGATCTCCATCCCCATTTAATCTGCAGAACTATCAGTGTCACCTTCATCCATAAGATTATCCATTCAAGCTTTGGCTTTGTTTGGTTAGTAAGGTTGCTTAGAAACCAAATAATCTCTTTTCATGTAAGGTTTGTAGGAAACTAAATAACCATTTTTCTGTATTGTATATAAAGGTTGGCCAAGGTCCCAAAGAATTACCAATGTTAATCAGTTAGTTGATTCAAAGTTTGTCAACGTGATTCTTCTTTTATTTTTCTTCTACATTTTTTTAAACAAAGTAGAAAATTATCCACCCTAAACAAATTATTTCAAGCAGATGCAGATGTGCTTTTGACACAAATAATTGGCCATGTAGGAAGAATTAACCAGTACCTTGATTTAAGTTTTGCAGGGTGGTGTAGGGAAATCTACTGTAGTTGTAAACCTTGCCTACACATTAGTTGGCATGACTGCTAAAGTAGGGATATTTGATGCCGATGTGTATGGTCCAAGCTTACCACCAATGGTTTCCCCAAAAATCTATCAAAATGTTTTATGATGCTAGTGTGTATTTTACTTAGTTTAAGTTGGTTGGTATCATTTAGGATCCTGAGACCAGAGCCATCATCCCAACTAAATATTCTGGAGTCAAGTTGGTGTCTTATGGGTTTGCAGGACAAGGACGAGCAATAATGCGTGGTCCCTTGGTTTCGGGGGTTGTTAACCAGCTACTTAACAAGCATGGAAATTGCGAATTTTGAAATCGTTGGAAATCATTGTATAGTCGCAAAATCCCCTTGACAAAAATATTTATAATAACGAAACTCGCATAGATTTCTTTTCTTTTTAGAACTTGAGCCCCGATTGTTCGTCTCTGGGATGCGTGAAAACAAGTCGAGATTTGGATTGGCTTAATCTAACCTAAATCTAATCTAACCTAATATTTTTTCTTTTTGTGTTTTTCATCTTTATTTTGAAACACGAAATGAAAGCATGCATCAAAGTTGTAAGCCGTGAAGATAATAGCATGCATATAAAACCATTAGACAAGAGTATCATGCATCAAAAATTAAGTCACTATAAAACCTGGATACATGGAAATAAAGCTAAACTAAAGAAAGGGATCAACCAAGAGAGGCTAAGTAGAAGCCTTCTTGGCCATCCACTAAAGAGAGGAGGATGGGTGTGTGCACCCAAGTGGAGAGAGGAGGGTGTTGCACCCTTTCTCTACCAATGGCCATCCTTGAGAAGACCTTGAGGGGGGTCTTCTCTATGGCCATCTAAGAGGAAAAGAAAATGGGGGTGTGGATCCTCTATGGTGGAAGAAGAGGGCACACCCATAAGAAGAAAGGATAAGGTATTGCATCCTTATGCTCTTCTTCTTCTTGCCACCCTTGAAGAAGCTTGGAGGAGAGCTTCTTCCTAGCCGTCCATGGAAGGAGCCTTGGAGGAAGAGGATGGCCTTGAAAGGGAGAGGAGGAGGTGTGGTCGCAAGTTGAGAGAGTGGCGAGAATGAATGGAGATGGGTAGTCAATTTCGTGGCTCTCTTTGTCCTTATGGGAAGGCTCCATTTGGCTGCCACTTTTGGTGGCTCCAAAAATAGAATTTCCATCAATGTAGGATCTAGAGTTGATGCATGGTGTTTTAGGGTTTCCAAGAGTGGGTGTGCGTGGGTTGGTAGGGGTAGAATAGGAAGGTAAGATTTAGGAAGGTGTGTGTGTATGATTTGAATTTCGTAGAGTGATGTTGTGTGGGTTTTGGTAATTCTAGGTTAGGTTGACCTACATGAAGTTGGTGTGGACCTAATTAGGCTTAGGAAAGTCTAATTGGATAGGAGTGAACCTAATTAGGTCTAGGTCAAGTCTAATTGGATGTGTGCATGTGATTAGGCTAGGGTAACCCTGATAGGTATGAGTTAATTAGATCCTGGGTGGATTTAATTGGGCTCGAGTACACCCAATCAACTGTAGATGCACCCAATTAGGTATGGGGTGGTTTGTAGGGCTATGGATAGTGGACTAGGCTTAGGAGGTCTCTAATTAGGTTTCCTAGGGTGTCTGGTGGGGTTCCTAGGTCAAAATAGGCAATCTAGGGCTTCCAACACCAAAATGAGGAACCAGAGAGTAGTATCAGACGTCCAGGATAGTGGTCAGATGTCTTATACTACAAAATTGGACGTCTGAACATTAAATTGGATGTCCAATTCTGTGTCAGTATGAGTTTTGTCTTCCTGGATTGATATTCTGCAGAAATCATATGTCCAGCTAGATGTCTGGACGTCCTAAAAGGTGCTGGAGAGTGGGTTTTAGGTTTTCTAAGGTGGGTTTTGGTTCCTAAGTGTTTGGGAGAGGGATAGGGTGGATAAAAACATGGATAGTGCTATCCATGTTTGGGTTTTGAGGCTAAGGTGTCCTAATGGAGGTTGTTTTGGGTTTGGGAAGGCTATCCTAGGGTTTCTAGGGGTAGGGATAAGGCTATCCTCCTCACTCCTCTTATCTGAATCAGTCTTCTTCTTTTATTGCTTTATTCCACTATCTCCATCTTGGATCACTTTATTATTTGCAAATAGTAATAAAAACCATTAAATAACAGGATATCTCATCTTATTCTAAATAGACTGATGCAATGCATGATATGCAAGATATGAGTGCAATATCCACAAATTAAGCTAGGTTCAAACATTATTTAGGTTGATTAGGACCCATGATTGTTGTGCAATCACTACTCACTACAACTGACTAGTATATAATCTAAAATGTTTACCATAAAACTTCTACATGTAGGTTCTCTTTCATCATCATGTCAAGAATTCGATGACTAACTAATTTAGAGAATAGAGTTTTTTTCTTAGTTGGCTTAGATTGCCTTTATATTCAAGATACTTCTTGTTGAAAACTTTTCATGCTACTTGGTAGGAATATTTTGACCGTAATTTAGTAAAAGAAATTCCATGGAAATGCATTGGGTCTGCTTGGAATCATATTTTCAATTGGTTTCATGGTTGAACATGATATGTAGAATGAGTTGCAATGACGTTGATCTCATGCTACAAATTTATGAAAGTTGTCAACACATACAAAATAGTTGATGTATATTCACAACTCAAGTTGTCTAGAATTTAGAGAAAACCAAGTTCTAATGTCTTTTGTGGTCATTGTGAATGACACTTTACCAGCTTATGCTATAGTTAATGGATGTCTTGAGAATATGAGCCAACATGCTCAAATGAAGCTGAAGTTTTTGATGAAATTTTGATCATTGCTGAAAAGTTTTTCCTAGGTGATGCTATTTCCACTTATAATTTCTGAGTTCTTTTGAAGAGATTTACATAATTTGTTAAGAAAGCTAAGTGAGGATTACTTTTATATTTTTCAGGTTCCCCTTGCACGATCTTCATTGAATCATGTTGATGTCTTCATCCTAGATACCGGGAAAAGGATATTTTAGTTCAATAGTGCTACTCAAATATTTAGGAAAGAGACAAGTCATCGGAAGTTATTTAGTATTTATAGGATAAATACCATAAGAGAACACGTGATGTCACCATTGTTGGTGAGAATTTGTGTCAGATTGTTTCTATTGACGTATTCCTCATGAGATATAGGCGACATAGAAGTCGTTAGATAGTTGATTCTTTATTTTTATTTTCACGTATAATCTTCTTATGTACACATTTCTTTCTTATATAATTTATGTTCTTTTATTTAAAAATTGTGAATCATGTGTATGTGTTGTGTTTCTAAATTATTTTATATGCATTTTATTGATGAATAGGTATTATATATGTCATGAATGATGGTCTTGTGGGACATGATTGTGAAAAAATTAAATATAACATGTTTGCATTTGTGGGGGTAAATGTAAATGGTAGATTATAAAAGTTTTTTATTGAACAGATGAAATAACTTGCATTCAGGGTAAGTGTTGGAGGGGTTTCGGTGGGCGATGGCAAACCTTAGGGCGACAGGAGAGAGAATCCATGGCGATGGAGGGTGAATGACCTGGACATCAAGGTCTTGGAGGAGAAAGGAGAGAAGCTTCTCGGTGGCTGATGGAGCTAGGGCTGCAGATAGAGGATGGGCTAACAGTGGTAGGCCATGGGGCAACAGGGAAGTCATGTGCTTTCGGTGTCGGCGCTGAGGACATATGGCATCGGTGTGATGGTTTCCTCTGGTCTGTCTGGCTTGTCGGGGACATGGTCACAAATGAGACACCTGCACGGCCAACAACAGACTACCAAGGGGAAGGACGAGCATGGGCAATAGGGCGAAGAGGGCTGAAATGTAGCCACCTCTACCTTTACCTCCATTTACTTATGGGGAACACACAGTAGATGTGGAAATCCCTATGAACGAGGACATCAGGGTGGCGGAGATGGTGCTACGAGGGGCCTTAATTGGAGAGGTGATGATGGGCAACCCATCCTTGGAGAAGGTTCATCAGCTGGTAAGATCTTTATCTTTGTCGACAAATGGTTGGAAGATTGCGTCCCTATCCCCTATGCGGTTTGTGCTTTTTGGTTTAGGGATGATGGATGTAGAGCATTTGCGCTTTCGCTCGAGTGATTTGGGTGGACTGATGGTGATTTGGGGGTTGGTTTCTCCCTTTGATGGCTCACTACCTAAACGACCACCCTAGAGAGCAGCCTCAAGATCAGGTAAACTAGGAATTAGGGGTCTGCCGTTGCATTTAAGATAAAAAGAGGTGGTGGCAGCTATGATAGAAGGGCTTGCTACATTGGCAGATGATGCTGAGGTTGGTCTGCTTGAAGGAGATGGCAGTGTGATGAATGTCTGGGTTGATGTGTTCAGGGCAGGTTCTGTTCTAGAGAAGGTGATCCTCCGATGTGGGGGGAGCTCTTCGTTGTTGATCTTGAATTTTTCTGTGGACAATATGGATGGGGGCTCACATCCTAACAATCCATCTTATGCAGAGGTGCTGCAAACTGAGGCAACAACATTGCAGCTTGGACGTGTGACACCTTATGAGGCGCCTGAGCCTAAAAAGTGCAAGGACCATCACTGCACTGAGGAAATGGAGGAAGAGATGGAAGTGGCATTGGTAGAGGATGGTATGGTAGAGAAAATGGAGGAAGGGATGGATGTAGCTTTGGTAGAAGGTGGTATGGCAGAGAAAGAGGAGGAAGGGATGGATGTGGCATTGGTAGATGGTGGTATGGCAGAGAATATGAAGCTAGGTGTACCAAGAGCCAGTACTCCTGATCAATGTGTGCTACAAGAGATCTCTGTAAACACCTTGAATCTACAGAATAGCCTACCTGTAGCTGAGGGCCTGAAGTTTGGTTCAAGGACAGTCTCCAAGACCAGTGTGGGTAGACCCCCTTATAAACTTAGAGGAAACAAAACACTTCGCAAAAAATTGATGAAAGTGCCATTGCAGCCGTGATGAAGGTCAGCAAAGTCTCGACTGCTAAAATGGGGGGCACCCAAGAAACTAAATGAGGATTCTATCTTGGAATGTGCGTGGGTTGCACGATAGAAGTCGGAGGGCTTCTCTTCTGAGGTATATGAGAGAATGGGAGATTGATTGTGCCATTATCCAAGAGACACACATAGAAAGTGAAGATGATAGGGCTTGGGTTGATATGAAGGCTGGGGATGCGAATGACTGTGTGATGCTTAATTCACATGGCAGGTCTGGGGGTGTTGCTATGTGGTGGAAGAAAAATGTGTTACAAATGGCTGAGGTCTCTATTGATAGACACATGCTGACTTGTAAGTTTGAACGAACCCAAGGGGTGTGACCTCTACATTACAGGAGTCTACGGCCCCTGTGACCCTTACAGAAGACAATAATTGTGGGATGCCTGGAGTGTGGCTGCTGCTTTGTGAATGGGGCTACTTGGGTTGTAGGAGGAGACTTCAACTGTGTACTGATGGGGAGTGACAGACCAAATGGCTTGGTAGACAGTGCAACCACTGGATTCCAACTGATGGTTCAGACTTTAGGTTTGAGTGAGTACCTTTCTTCTGGCACTGAATTCACATGGAGAAATGGTAGTGGCCTAATGTCCAAAATTGACAAATTCTTTGGTAATGCTGGGTTGTTGGAAATGTTCCAATTATCCTTTGTGTGTGGATTGGAACGCCTCTTTTCTGATCACACACCCTTGGTTTGGGATAGTGGAGAACAAGTGCTTGCTGGCTCTTATTTCAAGTTTAAAAAATCTTGGTTGAGAGAATCGGGTTTCAGAGAGATGCTTGAAGGATGGTGGAGGGCCAAACATGTAGATGGCACTGCCACTATCAAGCTTGCTTCCAAGCTGACTGCTATGTGAAAAATGCTAAAGGAATATGTGGCTGTTGTATCTACTATGAGACATCAGGAACTCAAAAACAGAAGATGGTGGTAGGATGTGGTGACTGAAGAAGATATGAAATTGGAGATGAATTGGAGGGAACGTTCTAGACAATTATGGCTTAAAGAGGGGGATGCCAACACCAAATTTTTTCACTTGGCTGCCAGCTCTCGTAGAAGGTTCAACTTAATCTCATCAATACTCAAAGATGGGCAGAGAATCTCATCAATATCAGATATAAGAGTTGAGCCCATCAAGTATTTTAGAGATTCATCAAGGGCTGCAGGGAGAGGCCAATGGAGAATGGCAACGAGTGATTTATTTAAATTATCTGGGGAACAAGTATCTAGCTTGATTGCAACCATTACTGAGAAAGAAATAATGACTACCATTAAAGACATAAACAATGAAGGTTATTCTAGTCCTGATGGTATCCAAGTCTTCTCCTACAAAGAGATGTGGGGTGTAGTGGGCAAAGAGGTAATGGACGTTATTAAGGAGTTTGAGGAGGGAAATTTTGGCTTTGATAAAATCAACAGGTCCTTCCTCTTCTTGTTGCCAAAGACATAAGGCGCAGAGACATTTCAGGACTTCAGACCTATAGCTCTCTCGAACTCTATCTATCTGGTGATTAGCAAAGTTTTGGCAAACAGGCTACGGCCAATCCTTCTAAATGTGATCCATCTAGTTCAATCTGCATTCCTTCCTAACAGATCCCTACAAGAGTCTTTCATCATGGCCCAGGAGATGGTGTGTGGTTAGCAAAAAGGAAGTGCAGAGCTTTTATGTGGAAAGTTGATTTCCGTAAAGCATATGACTCTATTTCTTGGCCCTACTTGTGGGAAGTTTTCAAGAGAAGAGGATTCACCCCTCTTTGGATTCAATGGATGAAAAGCTGCATTACAACTACTTCTTTCACTCCCTTAATCAATGGGAAGCCTTGTGGGGCCTGGATCCAACCTCAATGTGGGGTGAGGTAAGGTTGCCCTTTGGCACCTTTGATTTTTAATCTTGTTGTTGATAATTTAGCAAAGTATGCTTGCAAACTTTCTAAGGTAGGAATTATCAAAGGATACTCCCTCTCTAACAGGCGTGCTATAGATCCTATTCTTCAATATGCGGATGATACGGTCTTTTTTGTGGAAGGATCAGTAGATGAAGCCCATGCACTTGGCCATATGGTTAACATATTTGGGGACATCTCAGGTCTGAGTCTGAATAGAGAGAAGTCCAATCTGGTGTGTTTTGGATTAACTGAGATAGAGTAAGAAGCTATTTCTACTACTTTGGGGACCCCTCGCATTAATCTCCCCATCAGATATCTGGGGTTACCCCTGAGATGCTGAAGAATGAAAAAAAGGGATTGGAACAGCTTGTTTGACAAGATTTCAGTGAAGCTGGCTGGATGGAATAGTAGATTTCTATCTAAGGGTGACAGACTCATTCTGCTAAACTCTGTTATTACTTCCATCCCTGTCTTCTATTTCTCTATTTTCAAGGCTCCAAAATCTGTGCGGAAGCGCATGGATTTAATGAGGAAGAGGTTTTTCTAGAAAGGCCCCAAGCATGAAGGCAGATTTATGCAACCTCTAAAATGCGAACAAATCTGCCAACCCAAGGAAAGTGGGGTTTGGGAATCAAATCCTTGAAAGAATTCAATAAGGCTTTGCTGCTCAAATATGCCATTAAAATTCTACAAGGGGAAGAGAAACCTTGGACTGAATTGGTTAAGGATAGATATGGTCAGTCCAACAGTGCGCTAAAGAGATTGTACCTATCAGACCATCATCCTTTTGGAAGTCTGTGGTTCGAGCATTGAAAGACAATTGGCACCTGCTGCAGCCGATATTAAGAGATGGCATAACTTTCAACTTCTGGAGTGAACACTGGTCTTTGTTGGGTTCTTTGAAGGAGTCTTACCCAAGGGTCTTTGCTGCAGCAAGAGACAAAGCAGGACTGTCAGCTGCTATTGGTCTGAAATTAAGGACTGCTGGCAGCCGAATGAAGATGAGTCCACCAAGATGGGCACCTGGTTGTGGGAAGAAAGAAGAAACCTGATTTCAGACCTGGAAAGATTTAAACTTAGGCCTAGAGTGGATGATAGCTATGTTTTGAATGGGATATATATAGTGTAGTGTGGGTATAGAAAAATTATGGAAGGAGGCAGAGGTGGGAGCTATGATTACATTGACAAAAAAATATGGCTCTTGAAGATGCCCCTCAAAGTGCAAATTTTTCTTTGGCTATGTAGGAGGGAGGGCTTGATAACAGGTGATCTAAGGCACAAAAGAACGGGAGCTGCTGATCGGGCATGTTTTGCGTGTTAGAAATCGAGGTTACAAGTAACCCATCGTTGTAGTTGCAAAACACGTCGATCAAATAAAATTTATACCGAAACTCCAAGGGAGTCCCATGTCGAACACAGGGAGGCGACATTTACTTTACTTGAAAACCGTGCTTCGTTTTGTTTCTTTTTGGTATTTTGGGGTTTTGTTATTTTTTTGCATTTCTGAAATAAAAGAAAACAAGCAAATGTATCACAAGATAGAGATGTGGAACAAATATGATATATATTACTTCCAATGTCAATTACAAGAAACTATGAAAGCATATAAAGAGAGGGAGGTGAGAGGAAATCTCCAGAATCAGCTGTTCGGCGAGACGACGGTGCCTGGTGGAAGCTTGGACGAAGGAGGTGAGGAGCGGGACAATGGAGGTGAGATGCTGGAGGACGTCAGGTTGAGGAAAGCTTCGGCGTAGCTCCGGAATGGAGGTGAGAAGATGGCATTGATCTGCTACCGGAATGGAGGTGGGAGGATGGCTCCAAGGTGACCTATGAAGGGACATGGGAAGTTGGAGGAGTTTTTGGTGGGGCAGAGGTTCGCTACACTAATAGGCACCTTGGGAGCTTGAGAACAAGCTCTAATGGAGCGTTGGTAAGCTTGCTAGAGCTTGGGAGTAGGTGGGAGTAGAGTAGATAGAGATATGGCTTAGAAGGGAGGGGGTGTAGGTCCTTTTATAGTGGAGGAGAAGAGGCCAAAATAGGTATGGGACAATTAGTGACATCCAGGCCATCGCTGGAAACGTTGCTGTAGGCAGCTCATGCCTGCTGGCACCCACAGCTGGCTTGCCCCTCGCCCACGCGCCCACGAGCTGGCACTGCACTGTGTGCATGTGCGCTTGTGTGCCCACGTGTGCACCCGTGCTGCTACGCACGTGCAGTGCTACATGCGTGTGCTGGTGGCCTGCGCTACGCCACGTGGTGCAGTCTAGGCCATCCATCTTCTTCTTGTTGTAGGGGCTGCTACAGAGGTTGGATTAAGTTGATTTTCATGTCGTTAGGCTGCGATTGTCGACCCAAATCCATCCGTGAGGTCGGATTTATCATTTGAAGCTCTGAATTATGTCTCCTAGTCCCTTGGCCGTTGATCTTCCTCAAGCTGCATATGGTGCTACAGGACTCCGATCGAGGCGATTTCAGAGGCATTGGACTCCGATCATTATCTTGATTAAATCCGTATGGTCAGATCATCAATCCGAGGCTCCAAAACAAATATCTTTCTCTCCTAACCATAAAAAGGATGCAATTAACCTAAATTATATACAATTACTCTAAATGCAGAATGATGCATGCTATGTAATATTTATAACATGAAATGTAAATCTAAGCCTAGGAACATGCATGAATAGGCATTTTACCCTCAATAAATGTGTTTACATTATACCCCCATGCCTATCTTTTGCTAGTCCCTAGCAAAATTATAGTATATGCTATGTATAAAGGCAGAATTAGGATTAAGTTGCTTAAGCCTAAGTCGTTTATTAACAATAGAAAATTTTAACTAAGGTCCTAAACTACGAAAACTCAATAGTACCTGGGTGTCTGCCAGAATGTAGACCGCCCAAGTTCTCGCCTTATTTAAGAAGGGAAGATATATATATTTTTATTTTTCTTCTTTTCTAATTTTTTTGTACTTTTGGAGTTTGAGAGTTCCAGGATAACTTTTTATGATTACCCGACTTGCCCAAGACTTGAAAAGGACTCTAAGTACTAAGCATCTTTGTGAAAAAGTGATAGACTCACAAAACAACCGTTAAGACGGACTTTAGGTTTCTACGACCCTAGGTGACCTTGCCTAAAGATTTATCTTTAGGATCGGTAGCTTTCTCCCTACTTCTTTTATTTATGGGGTCAACACAAGGGCGAACTTAGTGTATATCTCCACGATTTATTCTACTTCCCCGCTTCTTCCCTAAGTGTTTTGGGAATTTTTATGCATTTTTTTTCTTGTGAGCTGGGTTCTAGACAACCGGCCGATGAGCTGTTACCACCGATAACTTGCCAGCCATACTCGTGCAGTGAAGTGTGATTTTATTTATTTTTTTATCCTCTCCTTTTTCTTTTTCTTTTTTTCTTTTCTTTTTGAGTGTTTCTTTTTTTTTCTTTTTTTTGCTAAGTAGGTGGCTTCCCTGATCTAAGATTTTCCTAAAGGCAGTACAACAAAAATGGTCTTGTGGGTGGGCTCTAGACAACCGACCGATGAGCTATTACCACTGACAACTTGCCAGCCATACTACCCAAGTTGGTCCATTAGCTACCCAATTTTCGTAAAAATCTCCAGAAAGTGAGTCAGTGCAAAAAAATGTGTGTAGATGCTTAGACTTAAAGTCCCCCCAAATCAGAGGACGGGTTGATAAGTCACATACTTATCATCCCAAATTATTTACCAAATTGAAAGAAATTTTAATTGGTGAGGACTCGAGACTAAATCCAGATTCGAGTGGACACCAGGCTAATTAAGCTCGAAGACCTGAAGAGTTTAAGTGTTTAGGTCCTCTCGTATCATTTCCTAAAGTTAATAAGTTCTAAATGCCTAAGTTCTCTTTTCCTAATTTCTTTCTTTTTTTTAATATTTTTTCAAATTTTCAAATTTTTTTCTTAATTTTATAAGAAACTAAAAGAAATTTACAGAGTTAACAAAATGATTTCAGAAATCGATTATCCACCCCCCATGCCTAAATGATGCAATGTCCTCATTGTAAAAATAAAGGCATGAAAAGGGCAGAGTAAACAGAATATCACCTGAGTGTCATGAAAACCCGGTTAGCTCCTCAGAGGGAAGAGTGTATACACACATGCTAAGTTTAATGCCTTCAGCTAGGCATAACATACATACAAAGAGGAAATTGAGAATTCACAAGTGCAAGTAAGAATCAAAATCAAAAGGTTGATCTTGAAACCCATCCACAGAAGATGTCCATAGATGTGGATGAGATTATGGTGCAGACCTATGCCCCAGGGTCTATTGGTTCTCATGTTCTGGATGAAAATCACCCAGAACCGAAGGTTGTTGTGTTTGCGGGGCCGAGCTTGCGGTTTAGTGGTGTGCAACCCAAGACCAAAGTGTCGGACAACGGGTAAAGATGGTTCAATAGGTGCAGTTGTCCACTTAACATGTAGCTCAGAAAAATAATCAATTATTTCGAGATTGGGTTGCACGTGAAAGATATCGTAAGGGTCTTGGTAGAAAGTAAGTGGTTTTAGGTCAATAGGTACCCTTAGATCCAAAATCAAACTTCCCTCAGAATTAGCCTCCTAAATTTTTATTTCAACAATTCTATCCTCCAACATCAGGTGCTCAGGTTTCGGGACATCTAGCTTATCATTCACCCTATAAGATTCTCCCAAGTCCAGAAATCATGGCTGACTCAAGATTGACTTGGGTATAATGATTTTCAAATCAAAATCAATCCCTTTGGGGTGTGGTTGAGGAATGGGGCTATTGATTGAATCTTCTAGTAAATGAGGATTCAAATCCTCCAAGTTAGCCCCAACAGAATCCAAATCTTCAATAATTTGGCTATCAACTGGTTTGTTAGATTCCTCAAGCCCATTTGTCTCACTAAAATCCTCTTCCTTAAGTTCACGTGAGACTTCACCAAAAGATTCTTCACCCTCAGAGTCAAAGAATCCATAATCCTCATTTATATATGTCTCAAAATCATATGTCATTTCATGGTTCGTGAAGACATGTTTTTCCTCGCTCCTTGGCTCAGGGATCTTGGGTGAATCAGTCGGTTCATCCTCAAATGGTTGCTCTATCCCATCCTGGTCATCCCCAGTCTCAGAAAATGTATCCCCCCCGATAGGTGCCTGAGCAAGTTCAGACATTGGCTCTCCTGAAGAGGGTTCATCTTGAGAATCATCCCAAGATTTGACTAGTGCAACCACAAATTTCATCCTCAACTTCGACAATTTCCCAAGAAGAAACTCACCCAAGTCCCTATCCCTAACACTTTGGAGAAAATCCAATAGAGAACTATTAAGTTCATCAATCATTTTAATCGTAGGCTCTAGTGCTTCAGTGCATGGTGTTGGCTGAGCTTCTAAAGATTGTATAGTATTCCTCAAATTAGCCAACACCCTATCCTAGATTTGGTTCACCTGAACTAACTGGTTCGGTTCAGGTTTGGGTGGGTTCAGGTTAAATCTAAGGGAGTCAAGATGTCGAGGTTCTCGAGTCCCTCCTTGATAGTAGGTCATTTCAGGTTGTTTAAAGGTTGGTGGCGACCTAAATTCAGCATAATTCTTGGGAGGGTAAGTGTTATAATCAGCATATCCTTCACGGTTGTAGATCTGGTTGGGTAGATCATCAAAGGATGGAGATCCATAATCATTATTGCTCTGGGAAGGATAATAATCATAGTCTTGTTGTTCAGGGTTAGGCCCTGGACACTGAGGTCTGGATTCATATCCCGAATCAAAGTCATCCCGACTAGTGGATGGGTAATTACAAGTCAAGTCGGGATAGTAATCATCTTGGGGATAAGTGGTGGTAGGAGGATAGGATGTGAAATGTGTGTAGGATGTGGAAGGGTACATGGTGAAGTAAGGAGGGAAATCAGAAGAGAAAGGAGCCCTGTAATACAAAAGTACAAGCCTGTTCTTAGTTTGGGTAGCCTAAAGGTCTACAGACTCTCAGAATCCGTCCTAAGATTATAGACGATTTACTCTACTTATGTCCAGACAATCCAACAAGCTAGGAGGGATTGGGGAGAAGGTTCTTCCTTTGGCTTGCACCTCCGGTTCCTAGTGTACCTCCCAGCCGCGGTCGTTTGACGCTACTCCCCTAGCTATACATCAGATTGACTAGTATAAGCAGGTTAATCGTGAACAATCTCAATCTAGATCCCAACGAGTGAACCAGTCCTTAGGGCCAACATCTAATCAAGTTAGGCTTGGGACAATGGTGCTTTAGGAATGTGATGGGCCCTTTAGATGGGTTGTGCCCTTAATGATCAGTTAAAATGTGTGTGCGTGCACAACCAGGGTTCTCAAATAAGATTATTTGATGATGTGCCTTTTAGGATTTAACCTTGTTTAGTAGCTTCTAGGGTTTAATTCTTAGGTTGGTTCAATCAAGGTTTAGTAGAACACTCCAAGTTTTGAAAGCACGGGTGATGATATGTTCCTTTAAAAATCAAAAATAATGTGGAGTGCCTGGTTCAGCCCTAAGAATCAACCCTAAGTGGCAGCTACTTGATGGATTAGTTTTAGATTGAGTGGTGCGGCCCAAACAGCTCAATCAATTGGCCTATTGCACCACTTAGTTAAGGCACACAAGAATGCTTAACCTATTCAGATTTCTACTCACTTATTTGTATTTGGTTGAAGTGTACCGGGTCCACAAGTCAGATTGTGATTAAATGGTAGAATCAAAGTGATTGTGCGCCTTAGGATAAGAAGTTGTGGGTGTTAAGTGTGTAGCTTTCAGAAAATCCCACAATCAGATAACACTTTTTTTTTTTATGTGGATGGCGAGGTGAGTGGAGGTGTCAAACAAACAACCAAATCTATCCTAGGGTTTATAAAAAGCACCTAAGTTGATTTGGGTTTGAGTTGTTAGGTTATGAAATGAAAACTAAGGTGGGGGTGGTGTGGAGGACACTTACAAAACACTCTACCAGCACTTGACCCCGGTCTACCGCACTTGGATCTCCATGCTAGGGTACCTACAAGATAGTAGATCAAAGACAAGTAGGGTTAGTGCTATGTAAATGCAAAGAAACGCAATAAACAATAAAGTAAATTCCGTTGCCTCCTCGGCAACGGTGCCAAAATGGTCGGCCGTGTTTCGCGTGTTAGAAATTGAGGTTACAAGTAACCCATCATTGTAGTTGCAAAACACGTCGATCAGATAAAATTTATACCGAAACTCTAAGGAAGTCCCAGGTCAAACACAGGGAGGCGACATTTACTTTACTTGAAAATCCCGCTTCATTTTGTTTCTTTTTTGTATTTTGGGGTTTTGTTATTTTTTTGTATTTTTCAAATAAAAGAAAACAAGCAAATGTATCACAAGATAGAGATGCCGAACAAATATGATATATATTACTTCCAATGTCAATTACAAGAAACTATGAAAGCATATAAAGAGATGGAGGTCAGAGGAAATCTCCCGAATCGGCTGTTCGGTGAGACGACGACGCCTGGCGGAAGCTCGGACGAAGGAGGTGAGGAGCGGGACAACGAAGGTGAGATGCTGGAGGATGTCAGGTTGAGGAAAGCTTCGACATAGCTCCAGAATGGAGGTGAGAAGGTGGCGTTGATCTGCTACTGGAATGGAGGTGGGAGGATAGCTCCAAGGTGACCTATGAAGGGAGATGGGAAGTTGGAGGAGTTTTTGGTGGGGTAGAGGTTCGCTACACTAATAGGCACCTTGGGAGCTTGAGAATAAGCTCTAATGGAGCATTGGTAGGCTTGCTAGAGCTTGGGAGTAGGTGAGAGTAGAGTAGGTAGAGATATGGCTTGGAAGGGAGGGGGTGTAGGTCCTTTTATAGTGGAGGAGAAGAGGCAAAAATAGGTATGGGACCATTAGTGACATCCACAACTTGCTTGCCCCACGTGCGCACGCCCACACGCTGGCACCGTGCTGTGCGCATGCGCGCTTGAACGCCCGCGCACGTGAAGTGCTACGTGCGTGTGCTGGCGGCCTGGGCTGCGCCACGTGGCGCAGTCTGGGTCGTCCATCTTCTTGTTGTAGGGGCTGCTACAGAGGTCGGATTGAGTCGATTTTCGCGCCGTTAGGTTGCGATCGTCGACCTGAATCCATCCGTGTGGTCAGATTTATTATTTGAAGCTTTGAATTATGTCTCCTAGTCCCTTGGCCGTTGATCTTCCTTGGATTGCATATGGTGCTACGGGACTCCGATCGAGGCGATTTCAGAGGCATTGGACTCCGATCGTTGTCTTGATCAAATCCGTATGGTCAGATCATCAATCCAAGGCTCCGAAATAAATATCCTTCTCTCCTAACCACAAAAAGGACGTAATTAACCTAAATTATATACAACTACTCTAAATGCAGAATGATGCATGCTATGTAATATTTATAACATGAAATGCAAATCTAAGCCTAGGAACGTTCATGAATAAGCATTGTATCCTCAATAAATGTGTTTACATCAGCTTCTCTTCATGAATGTCACCTATGTGGAATCCACACTGATAACCTTAGCCACATTTTCTCTTTTTGCTTGATTATTGATGTAATTTGGAGGACCTGCCAAGAACCACTCCCCTCGTGGAACTCCTTATGGCATAGTTTTGTAGTGATGGAGAGGCTGCATTTGCGTATGGTTGCAACTCTCTGGTGTGATGGAGAGGCTTTTTCAGGTGAGACAGGTTTACTGTGAGCAAATTATAAATGAGTGCTAGTCCCTCATACATAGATGGAGATCTGAATTGTAAATTTTTTTGTCATTTACCAATAAATTGTCCTCCCGGATTGCTATCGTAAGACGATAGCTTTCCTTTTGGTTTCAAAAAAAAAAAGTTTTTTATTGAAATATATAAAAATTAATATATATATATATTTTTTCATGAAAAAGCATTTTGGTCATGTTTAAAAATCATCACCACCGCCCTTTGGTCAAGGTTTAAAAATTGTCACCAAAGGTCTTTGATCACCAAGGGTTGCTTAAGGGATCTTTTGGTGACGGTTAGCGAATCATGACCAAGGCTCTCTCTTTGGTCATAGTTCTACAACTGTGACTAAAAGTCTTTTGTCATAGTTTATAACCATAACCAAAGTTGTTGAACCTAGCTAACGATGGGGTCTTTGGTGACGGATTTATGTGGAACAGTGACTAAAGCTCTCCAGCTTTGGTAATGGTTTTGGGTGGAACCGTCACCAAAGCCTTTGGTCACTATTTTAGGTGGAATTGTCACCAAAGACCCTTCCGCAAGGCAACTTTTGTTGTCGCTAATTGGTGACGGTTATAAGCCATTTGGTCACGATTTTTAATCGTGACCAAAACCCTTATTTATTGTAGTGTTGAATTGACCTAATAAAGAGAACCCTAAAATTAAGCTCTAATCATCCACTTGAATCGTAAAAGTTAGGGCTTAATAACCTGTTTGCAAATCATTTAGGGTGATTTTGGTCTCATTACCCAACTCTTCCTCAACCTTAGGGTAGGTTAGGTGAAGTTGACTCACCTTGTGGGTCAACCAACCTTCAAATTAGGTCACTAAGCACAAATCAACTCTAAAGTTCAAGTGAAATCAAAAGGACCATAATTTAGGATTAAACTTTGGTAGACTTAAGGGGTTAAGTTGCTCATTCCGGTCTACTTGGATCCGCAGTGACAAGGAAGGTCGAGTGGGGGAAACCCTGTAACCCGTGGGGACGCTTTACTGTGTAGGTGTCTTTGCGGGACTCTCCCTTCTTGGCTGCCCAAGTATTTCTCGGGCAAGTGATTTTCTGATTAAGAGGTATCATCCTCCTTGAACCTCCTTAGTCATCCAAAAATCTTTGGGTACCTCAATTGGGTCTATTACACCTTCTGTCCCTTATTTGGCTCACTAGTGCTTGTTCGAGAGGAGGTCCTTAAAACCACCCTTGAGACCTCCATTAGAAATTCACTCCTGTCAAGGCCAAGCCTCGAATCACTTGTTTATGCTACCTTTCGATCATATTGATATCTCTTCCAACTCTTCTGAGCCCATATCTCCTTCATCTACATCCATGGACAATCAAGGAGAACCCAATTTCCAGGATCAGCTAAAACATCTCAATGATCTATTCCATGCACATCAATCCACCATTGCTCCTTAGATGCGAGATCACTACAACCTCGCTGCGGTGGAGATTGAACCTAGAGTGCCAATCCCTACCGGAGGGCCTGATGTTGAACTCAAGCCAAACATGATCCATACTATTCCTAAATTCTGTGGCTTAAACTCTGAAGATCCCTTCCAACACATCAAGCAGCTCAAGCATATGACCCAAACCTTCGGGCCTGTTATACAAAATCGAGACATCCTGCTCATGAAGATATTCTCCTTCTCACTCATGAGTAAACCTGCTGATTGGTTCTAGACTCTAAATTGTCCAATCAACACCTGGGGGGAACTCCAAGATGAATTCTTATTGAAATTTTTCCTCGTTGGTCGGACAAATGCTTTAAGGCACCAGATCACACTATTGAATAGCGGATGACTACACGTTCACAATTGGATTTGAAAACCCGTCGTTGTAGTTCGAATCAGAAAGAAATCCATTCAACAAATGAAATTTATACCGAAAAATCCGTAAAGAAATTCTAGGTTAAACACAGGGAGGCAGACGTTTAATTAAAAATACACGTTTTATTTATTTGTCACAAAACAGATTAGCTGGTCGAAAGCTAGCTATCTATTTAACAAATAATGAATAGGAGAGAGAGAGAGAATATTACAAATAAAAGCAAAAGGGATGTAGAATAAACATGGATTTCATTATAAAAAATTATTCATTACACTACTCATTACGACTAGAAAACGGGAAATGATTATACTATAAGGCAGTAAATCTACTCTAGAAAGTAGTAAAGAGAATGGAGAGAGACATATCCTCCTCGACGATCGCTTGGAGGATGAGCCAGATGGGACGACGCCTGGAAGACGGGGAATGGAGTGGGAAGAAGGAGGACGAAGCGAAAGGAACGGGAATGAAGCAGCACGTCATCATCGTTGAGGGTTCCGCTTCTCGAATGTAGAGAGAAGACAACCGCAGGATGCTCCACGAAGGGGGATGAAGGTGGAAAAATTAAGATTTCTACTCTATAGGAGCATCCCGGGTGTGGGACAAGCTCGTAGAGCTTTGGAAGGGGTGAGAGAAGAGAAGAAGGGATGAGAAATCCGTATGGTAGGGGTCTCCTTTTATAATTGCAAGGAGTGAGGGCATTTTGGACATTACAACATGAAAAACATTAATTCAAGACTTTTAGTGATGGATTTATCCATCACTAAAGGCCTGAACGTGGCCGACGTGCATGTGTCGTGCACGCGCTCCTTTGCCTTCGTGCTCTCAATGCCTTCGCACGTCCATGCGCGCTCAACCATCCGATCAAGAGATCGGACGGCTTAAATTGCCTTGGCCAATGCCGCATGCCCACTTGCGATCAGGCCTTTGCGCTGCATGTCTGATCATGCATGGGTGCTATCGGTTGATCTGCGTCGCTCGATGCGAATTGCCCGGCTCCAATTGCGCGCCCACGTGCGAGAAGCGCTGCACCTATGACTCGAACCTGCACCATCCTCCTACGCAGCGCCTTAACCGCTGAGCTACGCGTGCGGTTGAGGCATGTTAAGGATTTTGCGCATGACCGATCTCGGCTGTTGGATCTTCATCTGACGGTTGAGATCAAGCGTTGATTATCCTTTTAGATGAGGAGAGGCGCTGGATGAGCGGCGATGTGGCACATTCTCGGCCATTGGATGGGCATCCAATGGTGGAGATTTGTCGAGCGGGTGAAGAAGAAGAGCTACGGCTGGTGCTGGGGGCTACAATGGTGCCACGTAGTGCCATCTAGGCCGTCCATCTTCTGAGTGTTGTAGATGGTGCCACGGGTGTCGGATTGGACCAATTTTCACGCCGTTAGGCTACGATCGTCGATCCAAACCCATCCGTGCGGTCGAATTTGTCATCTGAGGTGCGGATTAACACCATCTTGGCCCTTGATCTTTAGGGTTCCTCGATCTCTATTTGGTGCTTCAGATGTCCGATCAGGGCGATCTTGGAGTCGTTGAACTCTAATCATCGCCCTGATATGATCTGTATGGTTCGATCTTCGATCTGAGGCCCCGATAAAAAGTCGCTCTGTCCCTGACCATAAAAGGAGACAATTATTGTACAATTTATACAACTAGACCTAAATGCATGATTATGCATGTTATGCAATATTTACAATGTATAATACTAATGTGACACTAAGAACATGCATTAATAGACATTTTAGGTTAAGTAGATATATGCACATCACACCCCCATGCCTATCTTTTGTTAGTCCCTAGCAAAAACTAGATGCTATTTATAAAAGAATTAGGTTGGATTACTTGGGCACAAATAATTTTCAACATTAAGAAATTATTACTTAGGACCTGAACTTTCAAAGACACAATAGCACCCGGGTATCTACCAAGATGCAGACCGCCTCAAGCCCTCTCCTTATTCAAAGAAAAATCTCTGTCTCTTTTTCTTCTTTTTTAATTTTTTTGCATTTTTGAGTTTAGGGTTATAGAGTGGCTTTCTACGGCCACTCAACCCACCCAAGATTTGATGAGAACCCTAAGTTCTAAGCATCTTTTTATGAATGTGATAGAATCGTTGATCAGAAATCAGAATGGACTTCAGGTTTCTATGCCCCTAGGTGACCTTAAAAGAGAGTTTTGCCTAAAGGTGTATCTTTATGACTGGTAGCTTTCTCCCTACTTTTATTTTTTATGCGGTCAACACAAGGGTGAGTCCAGTGTATATCTCCCTGGCTTATTCTACTTCTCCGCTTCTTCCTAAGTGTTTTAGGAATTTTTATGTGCATTTCTTGAGCTAGGTTCTAGACAATCGGTCGATGAGCTATTACCACTGACAACTTGCCAGCCATACTCGTGCGGAGAAGTATGGCTTATTTCTTTTGTTTCTTTTTCTTTTTCTTTTCTTTTTGACTTTCTTTTTCTTTTTAAGTAGGTGGCTTCCCTAGTCTAAGATTTACCTAAAGGCAGCAAAAAGAGAGTGGTCCAGTGACTGGGGTTTGGACAACCTACCTATGGGCTATTACCCACGATAACTTGCCAGTCATATCACCCTAGAAGGTTCATTAGCTACCCAATTTCCGTTAAAATCGTCGAACAACGAGTCAGTGATGAATAGTGTGTAGATGCTTAGACTTAAAGTTCCCTCAAATCAGAGGGCAGGTTGATAAGTCGTGTACTTATCACCCAAACTTATTTAATTAAATTAAAATAGAATTCAGGATGGCGAGGACTCGATAACAAATCCACATTTTAGTGGATGCCTGGGCAGATTAAGCCCGAAGAACTGAAGGGTCTTCGTATTCAAATCATACAGTTTTATTTCCTAAGATTGAAAATTTTCTAAAGCCCAAGTTCTCTTTCCTAATTCCACAATTTTTTTTATATATAAATAAAAAGAAAATGAAATGAATCTACGAAGCTAACAAAGTAATTCAGAGATGAATATCCACCCCCATGCCTATCTAATACAGTGTCCTCATTGTATTAAAAAGACATGAAACAGAGTGGAATAAGTAGAAAACACTTGAATTATGTGAATAACGGGTTCACTCTGAGATAAACAAAAACTGTAGATGTGCTAAATTTAGTGCTTTTAGCTAGGCACACTATACAAAGAAGAGAAATAAAGAATTCAGAAGTGCAAGTCAGAATTGGAAAAAAAAGATGCAATCTAAGACCTGCTAGTAGATGTCCAACGATGTGGACCAGATTGTGATGCAGATCCATACCCCATGGTAGAGAATATCTAAGGTTTTGGATAAAAATTATCCAAAACCTAAAATTAGTATGCAAGCAGGGTCAGGCCTGCTATTTATGAGGATGCAACCCAAGACCAAAAAGTCAGGTTATAGAGAAATCAAGCTCAAAAGAATAATCAATGAATGTGTGCTTGGGTTGGTCATCCTCAGAACAAATGTCATAAGGGTCCTGGTTTGATGGTTTCAGATTAAATGGAACCCTTAGACTTGGTCTTCTACTTCCTCCAGGGTTTGCTTCCCAAATAAAAATTTCCTAGCTTTTATCCTCCTCATTCAGAATGTCAAATTCCGGGACCTCTTACATATTAATCACCCCATCTGAAATTTTCAAGTCTAAAAGATGTGACTGAATCAGAATTGACTTGGGTCTAGTTATCTCAAAAATAGAATTGTCAGTAAGCTCAATGGGGTGTAACTGACAATCAGGGTATTGAATTGAATCCTTCAGAAAATGCGATTCTGAATCCATCATGTGAGCCCCAATATGATCAATTTCTTTAGTTATTGGGCTATCAAATGATTTAACCGATTTCACATGCCCAATCGTCTTACAGAAATCATGTTCTGTAAACTCATGTGAGAGTTCGCAAATTGAATCTTCACCTTCAGAATCAATTAAAACAAAATCCGTATTAATGTATGTCCCAAAATCATCCATCACTTTCTAATCCATGGAGAAATAAGTTTCCTCATACCTCGGCTCAGGGATCTCAGGTGAAGAAATTAGATCATCTTTAATTGGTTGCTCTAAATCAATTTGGTCAGCCTCGTAACACATGTCCCCCCAACAGGTGCTTGAGCGGGTTCTAACATTGGCTCTCCTAAAGGGGGTTCATCCTGGGAATCATCCCATGATTGAACTAAAGCAATCACAAATTTCATTCTCAATTTCGATAACTTCCCAAGTAAAAACTCACCCGGGTTCTTATCCTTAACATCCTAGAGCCAATACAACAAATACTTGTTCAGATCATCAATCATTTCAATCAGGGGCTCCAATTCTTCAGTGTAAGGTATTGGATGAACTTCTAAAGATTGTATAGTATTCCTCAAGTTAGCCAAAACCTTATCTTGAACCTAGTTAACCTGAACCAAATGACTTGGTTCAGGGTTGGGCGGGTTTGGGATCAGTATAGAGGAGTTAACGAATTGAGATTCGTGATTCCCTTCCTGATAATAGGTCATTTCAGATTGTTCAAAAGGTGGTGATGACCTAAAGGCAGTGTATTCAGAGGATGGGTAAGGACCAATGTATCTTTCTTGATTGTAGATCATATTAGGTTGTCCATGAAAGGGCTGCAATCTATAATCGATGTGGCTCAAAGAAGAATAGAAATCACAATTATGGTGTTCAGGGTTAGACCCAAAACACAAAGGTCCAGAACTGTATCCTTAATCCAAGTTATCCCAACTAAGAGATGGTTGATTATAGTACGAGTCGAGATAATCATCATGTTAAGGATAAGTCATAACAGGAGGGAAAGAGCAGGAATGCATATGAAATGTAGAAGGATTCATGATAGATGGGAGGAAGAAAGATGTCCTGCAATACAAAAAATAAAACCTGTCCTTAAGTGGGCTAGCCTAAAGACCTACAGACTCCTAGAACTCGTCATGAGATAAAGAAACGATTTGATCTACTTTTGTCTATTCAATCCAACTAGTTAGAGTGAGGGACTGGGGAGAAGGTTCTTCCTTTGGCTTGCGCCTCCGGTTCCTAGTGTACCCCCCAGTCGCGATCATTTGATTCTACTCCCCTAGCTAGACATTAGATTGACCGGTAGAAATAGGCTAATTGAAAATAATCTTGTTCTGAGCTCTGAAGAGGGAGTCCAATCCTTAAGGCCAACATCTACTCTGTTTTATTTAGGATTAGGTTTGAATGTGCTTTGGAATGTGATGGGCCCTTTATCTAGGTTGTGCCCTTAATGATTGATTGATGTGTGTGCATGCACAGCCAGTGGTTTTCATTAAGATTATTTTTGATGCTGTGAATTTTAGGGTTCAAATCTTGCTTAGTAGCTTTTAGGATTTAACTTTAGGTATTTTGAAACAAGTTTTGTTGGCACACCAGGTTTTGAAAGCACAGGTGAAGATGTTTTCCTTTAAAACTTAAAAGAATGTGGAGTGCCTGGTAAATCCCTAAGAGTTGAACCTATGTGGCAGCTACTTAATGAGTTGATTTTAATTGAAGTGGTGCGGCCAAATAAACTCAAACAATTGGCCTGTTGCACCACTTAATTAGTCACACAAGTGATTACCTAATCTGATTTCTACTCGATTATGTGTTTGGGTGCGCGTACCGGTTCCAAAGATCAGTTCACCTGTTGAGTTTGAAAATCAGATGAGGTTGTGTACCTTTGTGAGATTTTTTTATTTTTCTTTTTAAATGCGGAGGGTAAGGTGAGTGTTGGTGTCAAACAAACAAACAAAACTAACCTTAGGGTTTATAAGAACACCTAGGTTGATTTATGTTTGTGTTATTACTTGGTGGAATGAAATCTAATGGGCGGGAGGTGGGGGTAAACTTACAGAACCTTCAATAGCACTTTGCGCCAATCTACTGCTTTCGCTCATCTCAAAAGAGTACCTGCAATCATAATAAGAAAGGAGAGAAGTGAGGTAAACGATTCGTAAGTCGGAAAACGTGAAAAATCAAAGAGCGTCGCCTCCCCGGCAACGGCACCAAAATGTTGAATGGCGGATGACTACTCGTTCGCAATTGGATTTGAAAACCGGTCATTGTAGTTTGAATCGTGAAGAAATCCGTTCAACAAATAAAATTTATACCGAAAAATATGTAAAGAAATTCCAGGTTGAACACAGGGAGGTGGACGTTTGATTAAAAATACGCATTTTATTTGTTTGTTACAAAACAGATTAGCTGGTCGAAAACTAGCTATCTATTTAACAAATAATGAATAGGAGAGAGAGAGAGAATATTACAAATAAAAGCAAAACATGGATTTCATTATCAGAAATTGTTCATTACACTACTCATTACGACTAGAAAGCGGGAAATGATTACACTAGAAAGCAGTAAATCTACTCTAGAAAGCAGTAAAGAGAATGGAGAGAGAGATATCCTCCTCGACGATCGCTTGGAGGACGAGCTAGACGGGACGACGCCTAGAAGATGGGGAATGGAGTGGGAAGGAGGATGAAGCGGGAGGAATGGGAATGAAGCAACACGTCGTCGTCGTTACAGGATCTGCTTCTCAAATGCAGAGAGAGGACAACCGCAGGATGCTCCACGAAGGGGGATGAAGGTGGAAAAATTAAGATTTCTACTCTAGAGGAGCATACTGGGTGTGGCACAAGCTCTTAGAGCTTTGGAAGGGGTGAGAGAAGAAAAGAAGGGATGAGAAATCCGTATGGTAGGGGTCTCCTTTTATAGTTGCAAGGAGTAGGGGAATTTTGGACATTACAACATGAAAAACATTAATTCAGGAACTTTAGTGACGGATTTATCCATCACTAAAGGCTTGCATGTGGCCGACATGCGCGCCCCGCACGCACACCCCTTCGCCTTCGTTCTCTCAATGCCTTTGCACATCCGTGCACGCTCAGCAGTTCGATCAAGAGATTGGATGGCTTAAATCACCCTCTCTAGCACCATGTGCCCTTATGCGATTAGGTGTTTGTGCTACGCATCTGATCGCACGTGGGTGCTATCAGTTGATCTGCGTCGCTCAATGCGAATCGCGCGGCTCCAATTGCGCACCCACGTGCGAGGACAAGTGCTGCGCTTGCGACTCGAACCTGCACCATCCACCTATGCAGCACCTTAACCACTGTGCTATGCATGCGGCTGAGGCACGTTGAGGATTTTCGCACATCCGATCTCGGCCGTTGGATCTTCATCCGACGGCCGAGATCAAACATTGCTTGTGCTTTCAGATGAGGAGAGGCGCTGGATGAGCGACGATGTGGCACATTCTCGGCCATTGGATGGGCATCCAATGGCAAAGATTTGTCGAGCGGGTGAAGAAGAAGAGCTGCGGCCGGTGCTGGGCGGCTATGATGGTGCCACATGGCACCATCTAGGCCATCCATCTCCTGAGTGTTGTAGATGGTGCCACGGGTGTCGAATTGGATCGATTTTCACACCGTTAGGCTGTGATCGTTGATCTAAACCCATCCGTGTAGTTAGATTTGTCGTTTGAACTACGGATTAACACCATCTTGGCCCTTGATCTTTAGGGTTCCTCGATCTCTATTTGGTGCTTCGGATGTCCGATCAGGGTGATCTTGGAGTCGTTGAACTCTAATCATCGCCCTGATCAGATCCGTATGGTTGGATCTTCGATCTGAGGCCCCGATAAAAAGTCTCCCTGTCCTTGACCACAAAAGGAGACAATTACTATACAATTTATACAACTTGACCAAAATGCATGATTATTCATGTTATGCAATATTTACAATGTATAATGCTAATGTGACACTAAGAACATGCATTAATAGACATTTTAGATTAATTAGATGTATGCACATCACACACACTTCACGCAAAATCTGGGAGAACCACTTCATGAGGCATGAGATCGCTTTCTGGATCTCATGCGGAGATGCCCCCATCACAGAGTTCCTAAGTGGGAACAAGACTAGTCTTTCTATCATGGGCTCCGTGACAAGATCAAGTTATCTGTCAATGCAACCTATGGTGGAAGCATCATGGGTCAGCATGAAGATACCATTTGGGAGATTCTCGGGAATATGTGCGAGAACTCCATAGACAATGAATCTATGGGTATGTTCGACAGGACGACTACCTGTGTATTGACAAACACGTGAGGGCATATGAGACTCAGGACCTGTCCGCATCCATTGATCTGGAATTGATGTCTAGTCGCGTAAACAAGGTCTCTATTATCGAAAAGGTGGATGAATTGGCTTGGCATCTACAGAGAACCACCTCATCACAGCAGAACATGTATGCGCAACCTCCCTCTGGTAGGGAGATTGTATATAACATTATCACCACTCTCATCAGGGGACGGACCCATATCCACCCCTGTCTGATCTTAGTTTCGGAAGAAACTCTGGAACTTCCTACTCTAGTTGGGGGAACTCTGAACCCTCGTATTCTAACTTCTTTAGAGTTCCTCAGACTTGCGAATCTCCATGCCATCTAGAATGATCCATTCTCTAACACATAACCTTGGATGGCAAAATCATCCCAACTTTACATGGTCAAAGAATAATCAAAATCCAAGATCTTAATTCCTTCCTCGACCACAGGCACCATGTCCACATCAGCACGATTAGCCTAGGCCCAATCTGAATTCCCAATCTGGGCTTAGCAAGAAGAGTTAATGAGCATGATTCTTCAAGCCTTGGCTGACATCCAGAAGACTAACATGGCTATGTAGAAATAGCACAAAGACGAGATCATAGAGGTTTGAAATCATCTCGCGCAAATGGTATGGACTTGCTAGCCTGGTGCACTCCCCTCCCAACCTCTGCCAAATCCAAACAATATGTCGACTCAAAAATGTAGTGAATCAAATCCAAGGTCAAGCAAGCAACACTCAGCCTGGACCATCCACTCATACCTGTGTGTTTACCTCATCCACCTCAGCTGATTCGAATCACACCACAACCTATCCTACTGTTCAGCAACAAGGTCCAATTCTCTCTCCTCCACCTTTGCAACATGATTGTGCTATGATCAATGTGGTGGGCATGAGAAAAGATTGCAAACCCAAGCCCCAATGCCTATCTCCCAAATCTCACCCAACCTATGATCAACATAACAACGTCGAGGACAAAACCAATAGGAAGAAACAAAAGATCATCCCCCAAGATAGCCAATCCATTCCCCTATCCCAGATCTTATCCTACCTGCACACTAGAGGACTGTTGGAATCTGACGTAATGGGACCATTGAGAAACGCACAATTCATTATTCCGGTACTTGATATCCTCAGTCTCAATCCCACCTCACCTGACTTATCCAAAAAAGATGTGGAAGAACCATCACAAGGGAAGGTAGTATTATCTGAAAGTGTGAGTTCCATAATCCAAAATAGTCTACCTCCTAAGAAATCTAATCCAGGCACCCCGCTGATCCCCTGCAAGATTGGTGGTACAAATTTCAAGAGGGTAGTACTGGATCTTGGCACTTCAGTCAACCTAATCCCAACCGCCCTTTTGAAAAACTATTGATTGGATAGCTAAAACCTACTGATGTTACTCTACAATTAGCTGATCGAACCGTAATCACCCTGATTGGGCTGGTAGAGGATGTGGTAGTTAGCGTTAAGGATTTCAGCAACTTAGTTGATTTCCTAGTTCTTGACATGGATGCGCCACAGAAAATACAAGATATGCCCTTGAGTTTGGGAAGACCTTTCTTGGATACTACAGCGGCCATAATTAATTGTGAATTAGGGCACATGGTAATTTCCTCTGGAGATAAACGAACTGAGATCAATATTTTCAAGGAATCATCTAAAGGAAAAGGAAAATGCTCAGCAGAACAACTAGGTTTGATTCAGGGTCTCATGATCATTTCTGTAGTAGAAAACCTAGAACCAGAATTGGAAGTTTTCCACATGATAGAGGATCTTGATTTAGCCAAACATGATTCCAGCGAGTTAGGAGTAGCAAAGGCTTTCACCTTTGATCTTGAGGACATACACATGGATTTCAGGGAATAGAATAACAATCGATGGGATTCAGATTTTTATTCCATGGATCTGGAGACATTTCATTATGATGATTGTTTTACGGTTCTACAGGAATCGGGCTTGGTAGATACCAAGAGTGACCACAACCCAGAGTATGAATCCTTTACAGATTTGGAGTTGTATGCTCTAAAAGGCACTCTCTAGGCATTCATTTTTGATGGGGATGAAAACTATAAAAGAGAATCATTAGACAACCCAATCCTCAAGTCATTTTTTGAGGCATTGATCTTACACCCATTAGGGAAAAATCAAGATGACTCATTAGAAAAAGATCCATTGGGCCACACTGCACAAGAGGAACCACACATCTGGGATATGCTAACTAGATTCACCTCTGCTGGGTCCTAGACTCACAACGATCTTACTTCAGAAACCCATGATCACTACATCTTCCAAGTGATTCCTTCACTGAAACTCCATAAGGGCCACCCAAAAATGAATCAACTTGATCCATATCATAGACCTTCTGGAATGACTCTTCATCGTAATTTGATACTCATTTGTGACCATCTGATTCTCATCCACCACGATCACATATTTTCCCCTATCACTCATCATAATGCGGCAATTGACATATCCTTTTGAGTTCCTTGCACCCAGAAAATGGCGTTAAACTTAGCGCTCAATGGGAGGCAACTTGTCATCTTTGAAAAACCCGAAACCTTCATGACATATCTCTTTACGGAATTCATATTGCACTTTAGGGTTTGTCCATTAGAATAGTCGACTCCACCTTTGATACTTGTATTAAAGTTAGAAATCATCCGCAACAGTCAGTCCGGCCCGTTCACCACCAACCTGTTCTATTGTACGATCTGGATTGAACTCGAACCAACCTAATTTACAATGAAGACATTGTAAATCTGAGGCATGGGGGTGGTATTAAAGTGTAAAACGTTGTGAAATCAATGCATGGAAGGGTTTCATCTAAAAAAAAAAAAAGAAAGGAGAAAAGAGGAAAGGAGAGGTCATTTTGAACTAAATGAAAAGACGAGAGGAAGAAAAGAAAAGAAAAAAAGAGAAAAGGAGCAAACAAAAAGAAAAGAAAATGAATGAGTCCCTTCAAATTTAATATGGAACCTACCTAACTTTTATGTTGGATCGGATAATGAATTAACACTTGGAAGGCTAAAACTTAGGGAATTAGTGACAGATACCGACCTTAGGCCTCTTGAATCTATTTTAAGGTTTAAACACTCAAGTATTTGTTAAGATCCGGATTAATCCTCAAGAGGTTGAGAAAAGTGTGAGGCTGATGTAGTATGTCTAAGGCTTAGGGAGTATTCGGCCCCATTATCTGCCCTTTAGTTTGCAGGACTTGGAAACCTAAGCACTTAACATCACACACACTAAGTCTGGTTTAGTGCGCTTAATAAAGAAAAATCTGCCAAAAGTGTTATGTTCCGAAAGGTCATCTCAAAGATCTAGCTTAGGAGTGGCTTGACAACACAAGTTGATTGGATGAGTTTCTAACATGGAGAGGTGGGAAATTCCCCTCAAAGATGCGTAATAACATATCGTCTCCTCGATGCTTGTCTCCTAGGATATCTAAATATCCTATCGGGGGCATGTAAGTACCTTGTGTTGGTTCAGGTGCCATGGGTGGGATTATCCCAAAATGTAGATTGCTAGGGCCTAAATTTAGCTATAGAATGGCATGGGCAGAACTATCCCGAAGTGTCGAAAGCAGGGTTCTGGGGGTTGCCATGGGTGGTGCTATCCCGAAGCATCAATTGCTAATGACCTTTTGAGGATTGATGGTAGGGACAAGGAATCCAATGTAGACCATGTTTAGGGCTAATTCGAGGTTGAATTTAGGAAAAAATAAAAAGAAAAGAGAGCAAACTCTCCAAAGGAAAAATCATTCTCTATCTCTTTCTTACAAAAATACACTGGCAAACTGAACTTGGACATGTTACGTCTATGCATAGGGTGCTTTAACCGCTGGGGTCAACGAACCTCTAGCAATTTTTGCGAGCCTTAGAAACTTTTGCGGCAGACTCAAGCTGAAGGTGGTCAGGTCTGGATCTTGGTTGGTACTTGAGTATCTTTAGTTGTATTGTTGGTATTCTAATCTGATTTCTAGAGGTACAGATTAGTAAGGCACCCTGACGGTTACATCTAACTTAGAGACCTGGTTTGACCCATAGAATGTTTTGCTATGGGACTAGCAAAAGCTAAGCATGTGGGTATGTTGGGAACACCATCATAGACCCTAATTAGCCTCCTTTTGTCATGTTTGAAAGATAAATGCTCCTACATAATCATCTGAGGGTCATAACTCCACTTTAGGCTATTTTGAGAAGAGAATAGGAAACTAGGGTTAATTCGATAATTTTAACAGCAAATCATGAACACAGAATAACCAAGGGATTTTCTAGGGGTAATATAATGGTCAAATGAGCATTAAAGTCTAGTAAGTGGGTTTATGTAGACAAAAATGAGTTTTCGCACATTTCAAGAATTAATAGTAACCCAAAACCCTAATTTCAGATCTGCTTAAATTACTGAGGTTTTGGTCAAGATAAAATTTATTTAAACCTTCTAAAATTCGTATAAAAATATTTCATGATGTTTGGTATCCTTGATTTGACCTTTAGACCCTATTTTGACCGTAAACAGTCACGGACATAATTCTACCCTGATTTAGGTTTTTGCGCAAATTATCCGGTCAAACTTAGTCAAAATTGAAATTCAACTTCATCATCAGATTCCTTGGATCAAAATTATGTTTTTACCAAAATTTGGGCCCAATTAGAGTTCATCTTGATCTACTTTGCATTTTAGTCCATTTAAACTCTATTTCTCACACTTAAGTCCCTAGCTTTCGAAATCTTTGCATTTAGCCCCCCAATTTCTCTTCATTTTCTTCAAAAAGGTCTCTACTGCCATTAACAGTGTGAACCGATGGGATCCGAGCTTCAATCAAGGATTCCTCCCTGATTGCTTGGCCAATCCCTTCCAAAATTGGAAGGGATGTGATGTGCATACATCTAAATAGCCAAAAATGTCTATTAATGCATGTTCTTAGTGTCATATTAGCATCATACATTGTAAATATTAACATACATAATCATGCATTTAGGTCAAGTTGTGTAATAATTGTCTCATTTTGTGGTCAGGAACAGGGCAACTTTTAATCGGGTCCTCAGATCGAAGATCCAACTATACAAATCTGATTAGGGTGACGATTGGAGTTCAATGACTCCAAGATCGCTTTGATCGAACATCCATAGCACCAGATATAGATAGAGGAAGCCTAAAGATCAAGGGCCAAGATGGTGCCAAACCGTACCTTAGACGACAAATCCGATCGCACGAATGGGTTCGAATCGATGATCGTAGCCTAACGATGTGAAAATCGGCCCAATCCGACATCCGTGGCACCATCTGCAACATGCAGAAGATGGATGGCCAATATGGCATGGGCCGCTGTGATGGCCCCATGTGGCACTATCACAGCTGCCCAAATCAGTTGCAGCACTGCTCTCCATCTTCTGAAGGCGTGGCGAGGCGTGATCTGGGTCGTTGGATCCTAATCCAACGGCCGTGAGGCGCACGTGCTTAAATTGTAAGCACGATAAAGAACCACTGCTAGCACAGTGGTTGAGCGACGTTGTGAGAGTGCGCGACGTGCATTCGACTCGCCATCTGCAGCATGCGAGCAATTAATCGCGACAGCGCGATCGCCTGCAGGTGGCTCAGATCATCCAATCGCGCGCACGCGTGATCAAACGCATTTGCGCACGCTCGATTGTACACGGGCGCGTGATTAAGCATAGATGAAGGCGTACACGAGGTGAAATCTGAGCCGTCCGATCGTAGGTGGGGAGGCACGCACGGCGCGCACACGTTGGCCACGATCAGACCTTTAGTGACTGATAAATCCGTCACTAAAGACCTGATTTTAATGTTTTAAGCTTGAAATGATAATTTTGCCCTCAATTCCTACAACTATAAAAGGAGACCCGAACTCCACTTCTTCTTCATCCCTTCCTTCACTTCTCTTCCTCTCCAAAGCTCAAGAAAAGCTTGTCCCATAGCCGGGATGCTATTCTAGAGCCAAATCCATTTTTCTCGAACCCGTTTCGGAAGTGGACCCTGCTTCTTCCCGCTCCATCCTCCGTCTTCCAGGCGTCGCCCCGTCCAGCTCGTCCTCCAAGCATTCGTCGAGGAGGATAACATCTCTCTCCCTTCTTTTTAATCGCTTTCTAGAATAGAATTTTCTGCTTTCTAATTGTAATCATTTTCCGCTTTGTAGTTGTAAAAACATTATAATTATATCAAGTGATTGTTCTCTCTCTCTTTCTCTTTCTCTCGCTTATTGTTTATATCAATTCCGTTGTAATTATTTCATTTTCAAACAAAAACATAAAAAAAATATAAATCGCGGATTTTAGATCGACGTAGCATCCCTATGTTCGACCCGAAATTCTTAGAATTTTGGTATAAATTTATCTATTGACGGATTCCTTCGCAAATTGAGCTACAACGACAGGTTTTCTTCAGAACCAACTTTGATCGCGTAGTTTTCCGCATTCAACATTTTGGCACTGTTGCCGAGGAGGCAACATTTTTCGATTTTCTTTCCGCATTTCGCATACTTTATCATTTTCTAACCTGCTTTATTTCTTGTCTATTGTTTTGCAGGTACCTTAACAGGGAATTATCAAGTAGTACATTGGAGTAAAGTGCAGTTGAAGACAACTGTAAGTGCTCCCCATTCTTCCCCCTCCATAGATTTCATTTCACCACATTAATTCAAACTCCAATTAACTTAGGTATTTGCATAAATCCTAGGGTTAGTTTGGTTTCTTGGATTTCCACTCACATTCATTTCACCCGCCTATAAAAAAATAAAAAAAAGGTATTTCTTGTGGGGTAAGTCAACATACACACTACATACACCCACATTCAAGGCACATAACCTAATTGATTTTCTTCTACTAAATCAGATTCTGATTTGTGGAACTGGTACACACAAATCAACATATAAAAGAGTAGAAATCAGTCTAGGTTAATCATTTGGTATGCCTAACTTAGTGGTACAATCTTGGCCAATTGCTTGAGTTGTTTGGACCGCACCACTTAACCTAAAATCAACTCACCAAGTAGCTTCCCCTTAGGGTTTTAAATTTAGGTCAATACTAGGCACTCCACTTTATTTTTGATTTCAAAAGGAAAGAGATCTTCACCCATGCTTGAAAACCTGGTTTGCCTCAAACTTGATTGAATTAAACCTAATTCTAAACCCTAAATGCTACTTAAGCAAGATTTGAACTTTAAAATTTACTCATCACAAATAATCTTGCTTGAAAACCCTGGTTGTGCATGCACTCACACATACTCAATTGATCATTAATGGCACAACCCATTTTAAGGGTCCACCACATTCCATAAGCACTACAATCCCAGACCTAAATAAAATCAAGTAGACGTTGGCCTTAAGGACTGATTCGCTCTTTGGGGCCCAGTCTGAGATTGTTTACAATTAACCTGCTAGTACCGATCAATCTGATGTCTAGCTAGGGGAGTAGCATCAAACGACCGTGGTTGGGGGGTACACTAGGAACTGGAGGAACAAGCCGAAGGAAGAACCTTCTCCCCAATCCCTTCTTCTAACTAGTTGGATTGAGTGGATGCAAGTAGAGTAAATCGTTTATAATCTTAAGGCGGATTCTGAGAGTTTGTAGATCCTTAGGCTATCCCACTTAAGGACAAGCTTGTTTTGTTGTACTGTAGGGTTCTTATTCCCAGTCCTTCTGACCTCTTCCTAGTTTATGCTGGGAAGGAGGTCATTGAATCCCCGGTTGGAAGGACCACTAGAGTATTCTAGGAGGCGTAGATTGAATTTTGGCCAAATTGATCCCATGGCCGATCAACAGCCATCTCTGCCTCAGAATCCATAGGAGGTATTTCAAAGGCAGCTGGAACAAATGCAAAGAATGCAAGAATGGTTCCAGAGAATGTAGGGTGCTCAGCCCTTGAATGATTTTTATGATCCTTCAAATTACGGGGAACGTCCCGATGTCTAGATTCCTGCCAGAGATGTAGAAATCAATCCCCAGGTGTTAAGCCTAATCAAACATTTCCATGCTCTTGGCTCTGAAGACCCATTTCAGCACTTGGAGGACTTGACCACTTTGGTCCAGACCACCAAGGCACGAAACGTGAATGAGGAGCAGATGATCATGAGTCTCTTCCCCTACTCTCTTAGAGATAATGCCGCTCATTGGTACAGGACTATAGGAAGGCCAATTGCAACTTGGAATGATTTGAAATTATTTTTCCTAAAGAAATTCTTCTCTGTCGGACATACCAATGGTTTGAGATGGGCGATTACTACCTTCACCCAGCAGCTGAAGGAGCAATTTCATGTTGCCTAGGAGCGATTCCAGGACTTATTGCAGAAGTGTCCACACCACGAGGTGCTGAAATGGCAGCTCGTGTAGATCTTCTACCACGGGTTGACTGAGCAACTCACAAATCACGTGGACGCTTCTTGCAGAGGCAATTTCCTCAACAAAGACACAGATAGCGTGCATGATTTGTTTGAGGAGATGAGTGAGAATTTGATCAATCATGCCTCCATGGATACTTTTAACTGGTCCCAACAACCCAGATCTAATGTTAATGAAGTCCACGACTGTTATCAATTCGATATGGAATTGATTTGCAATAAACTAGATAAGGTGGACTTGGTTACTAAAAGGATGGAGGAGTGGATTGCTGGAAATTCAATGAATAATTCTCGATCCACTCAATCCCAGAATTTGGGATTCCATTCGTCGTGAGCTCCTTCTGGACGGGAGTTTGTGAATCAACTTGATGTGGCTTAACCTATGAGTCAGCATTGTTCAGAACCCCATGGGTTCCAAACTGGGGCCTTTGATCCCAGTTTCTCTGATCCCTCTTTCTTTCTCTGCATCCTTACCCTATGAGGATGTTTATGCTATATAGGAGAACATTAGGTCCAACCCTTATTCCAATGCTTATAATACGGGTCGAAGGAACCACCCTAACTTCTCCTGGAAAAACCTACGGCAGCAGACCCAATTCTAACCCAGAAATTAAGCTCCGCAAAGACCAATGGGTCAGGGTCATGTTTACACTCAGCTGCCCCCGAATCAGGTCAATCAGCCATCTTGGAATGCCCGTCAACCCGTAGGGCAGGCTGATTTGAATCGACAGATGGTAGAAATGCAAGGATCCATGCTCCAGCTCATGCAACAAATGAAAACCTCACTGGACAACTTGCAAAATGGGTTCATTACTAATTCTCGTCAACCTGGATCTCTGCCATCTCAACCCGTACCCAACCCGTGTAATATCCAGAATCCGGGCAATCAAGCCCAAGGGTACCGGAATCAGAGGGACCCATACGCACATGCTCAGGTAGTTGAGCAAGGTCCTTCCTCTTCTGCTTCTTCCTCAAATCAAAGGTTTTTGGCTAATGAAGTCCCTCCAATCTTTCCTACCCCTCCCCAAGACCCAAACCCATATGCATCTGCTAATTCAGTTACCTTGAGGAGTGGAAAACAAACTCAGGATCTGCAACCACACTGTTTTGATCTACCAAATCCTGGAAAGTTTGAGGAGAGGAGAACTCCGAAGAAGAAATCAAGGCTCAGGACCCTGATTCCGAAGATCTGACTCATGTTCCTTTTCCTGAGGCCTTATTAAACCTAGGAAGAAAAAGCCTGTTGATAGTAACAAGGAGCTCTTGAATATATTTAAGAATGTTGAGATCCATATCCCGCTCCTCGATGCTATCAAACACATACCAGCTTATGCTAAATTTTTGAAGGATTTATACACACAAAAGCATAAGTCGAGGGAATCTGTTCCAAGGAAGGTGGTACTCTCCGAGCAGGCTAGTTCTGTTATCCAGCATCACCTTCCTCAGAAAAAGAGAGATCCAGGTGCTCCTTTGATTTCTTGTGTCATCATAGATTACACTTTTAATAGAGCACTTTTGGATCTAGGTGCATCTATTAACCTAATTCCGACTTCTCTTTACGAGAAATTCGAATTAGGTGAACTTCGGCCGACTTCAGTAACGCTGCAGTTAGCGGACCGTTCAGTCACAAATCTGTGAAGTGTTATTGAAGATGTTATTGTTAAAGTTAAGGATTTCTATTTTCCTGTATATTTCCTTATCCTTGACATGGATGTACCTGAAAATCTAAGGAACACGCCCATCATTTTGGGGCATCCATTCCTAGCTACCGCAAAGGCCAATATCAACTATGAAAGTGGTAGCATGGAAATCACCTTTAGGGATCAGAAATTGAAATTGGATATTTTTAAGGCGATTAACAAATTCGAGGATTGTGGATTTATAGAGGAACTTGAGGAAGATAGTTTGAATGTTGAAACTTGTATGGCAGTTTCTGCAATTGAAAGTTCGTCCTATTGTGATAGATCTGAACCACAACCCTCTATGACAAACCAGCTACATTCTGAAGAGGTTATTGATTTTATTCACTTTCAACCTCTTCCTCTTGATGAATCTTTTTCAACATCATCTTTACCCTTAATCCAAAACTTGCCCTAGCTTGAACTGAAACCATTGCTGAGAATTTGAAATATCAGTTTTTAGGACCTCAAAAGACACTCCCTGTGATTATCAATGCCAGATTAACTAAGGAGTAGGAGATTAAGTTGATCAAGGTCCTAAAGGAACACAAGGAGGCAATTGGTTGGATCATTCATGACCTTTGGGGGATCAAGCCATCTTACTGCAAACCCAGAATATTTTTGGAAGATGGATCCCACCCTTCTCACCAAATGCAGAGGAGATTAAACCCTAATATGTGAGAAGTGTTCAAGAAGGAAATTAGCAAGTGCCTCGATACATGAATCATTTATCCGATCTCTGATAGTCCTTGGGTAAGTCCCATGCAAATTGTTTCCAAGAAAGTCGAGATTGCCGTTGTGAATAACAAGAAAGGAGAATCTGTCACAACTCGTTCAGCTTCCTCTTGGAGGATTTGTATTGATTACAAGAAGCTGAACATAGCCACGAAAAAGGATCATTTCCCTTTGCCCTTTATGGATCAAATCCTTGAAAGACTAGTCGGGCAGAAGTACTTCTGTTTCCTAGATGGTTACTCAGGATATAATCAAGTCCCTATCTACCCTAAGGATTAGGAAAAAATGACTTTCACTTGTCCCTATGGAACCTTTGCTTTCCGTAGGATGCCATTCGGTTTATGCAATGTACCGGGGACTTTTCAAAGGTGTATCCTAGCCATATTCTCAGACATGGTGGGAGAATTTATGGAAGTCTTCATGGATGATTTCTCTATTTTCAGAAAATCATTTGATTCTTGTCTGGATAATCTTGAAATGATTTTTAAAAGATGCATCGAAACAAGACTGGTCCTTAGCTGGGAAAAGAGTCATTTCATGACACAAGAAGGCATCATTTTGGGTCATGTAATCTCTGAACGGGGTATCGAAGTTAACAAAGCTAAGGTTGATGCTATCTCTAAACTTCTTCCTCCCACATTTGTCAAACAAATTCGATCAGTTCTTGGTCATGTGGGGTTCTATAGGAGGTTCATCAAGGACTTTTCTAAGGTTGCTCGCCCTCTAAGCAACCTTCTTACCAAAGATATGCCATTTGATTTCAACGAATCATGCCATAAGGCATTTGATTTTCTTAAAATGGTAGTCACTTGTGCTCCGGTGTGGCAACCACCGGTTTGGACAGTCCCTTTTGAGATCATGATCGATGCTTCTAATTACGCGGTCGGGGCTATTTTGGGTCAGAAGATTGATAGAAAGCCCTCTGTCATCTACTATGCTAGTAAAACTATGGATGAGGGCTAGAGGAATTACACTGTTATTGATAAGGAATTACTAGCTGTAGTATTTGCTTTGGAGAAATTCAGGGCTTATCTCTTTGGGTCTCATGTCATCATATATATTGACCACTCATCCTTAAGACATCTCTTGGCCAAAAAGGATGCCAAACCCTAGCTTATTCGATGGATTCTTCTGCTTCAAGAATTTGATCTTGAAATCAAGGATAAATCTGGGGCACAGAATGTGGTAGCGGATCATCTTTTGAGACTTCTGAGTGATTCTTCTCGTCTGGATATTCCAATTGTTGATACTTTTTTGGATGAGACTATCCTTACAGTTTCAGGTGTCCAATCCCTGTGGTTTGCTGACATTGTAAACTATTTGGTTGTTGGTCAAATCCCTCAGGATTGGAATAAGCAACAACGAGATAGACTCAAATTTGAGGCTAAATATTACTTCTGGGAGGACCCTGAATTGTATCACATCGGCTCTGATCAGATTATTCGCCAATGTGTTCCAGAGATTGAATTCAAAAGTATACTCGACTTCTGCCATGCATTTACGTGTGGTGGACATTTCTCTAGGAAAAAGAGAGCTGCAAAAATTTTGCAATCTAGATTCTTTTGGCCGTCTTGATTCAAGGATGCCCAAGAATTCTTGAAGTTGTGTTCCTAATGCTAGGCACTTAGGAGCATAACCAAGAGAGACATAATGCCCCTAAACCCGATTCTTCCTATCGAAATCTTCAACATTTGGGGTATCGATTTTATGGGACCTTTCCTCCCTTCATTTGGATTACGTGTCCAAATGGATCATAACCAAGAAGAACATTTTCAGTCAGTTTGGGATTCCGAGGGCCATCATCAGCGATTGTGGTTCTCACTTCACTAATGTCCAGTTCCGTAATTTACTGGCAAAATACGCGGTAAATCGCAGAATCTCCACACCTTACCATCCCCAGACGAATAGACAGGCCGAGATCTCCAATCGGGAGATCAAGAATATTCTTCAGAAGATGGTTAGGCCTAATAGTAATGATTGGACTCAAAAGTTTGAGGATGCTCTTTGGGCCTACCGTACGGCATTCAAAATGCCTATCGGCATGTCACCATTTCATCTGGTGTATGGAAAGGCATGCCATTGACCTGTAGAAATTAAACATAGGGCATTCCGGGCAATCAAGCAATGCAATCTGGTTTTGAGTTTAGCCAGAAAGACCAGGAAACTCCAACTATCTGAGTTGGAGGAGCTTAGAAATGATGCGTACGAGAATGCCAAGATCTAGAAGGCTCGGACCAAAGCTCTTCATTACCAATTGATATCCCACAAGAGCTTTGAGCCGAACCAGAAGGTCTGGCTCTTTAATTCTCAACTTAAGCTCTTTCCCGGCAAACTTAGGTCAAAATGGAATGACCCATTCATCATTGATCAAATTTTTCCAAACGGGGTTGTTCAGATTTCTGACCCAAAGACTAGTAATTCATTCAAAGTCAACGGTCAACATCTAAAGTCTTTTATTGACCGTATTGTTCCAGAACCCATCTTAGACACGGTTTCTCTCATCATGTTGTGATCTCATTGGCTAAACTTTGCCTAGCTGATGGCATTAAATTTAGCAGTTGTACATTTTGACTGAAAGTTGACCAGAGAATCATATTCAGGTGATATCTTCTACATTCTACCTTCCTTTCATGTCTTTTATTCTCAATGCAGACATTGCATTAGCTAGGCATGGGGGAGTGGACACATTTCTGAATCAATTTGTCAGCTCTGTGGAATTCTTGTAAATTCTACTTGTTTTCTTATTTATATATGATAAACGCCAGTTTATCATCATTCTTATGCATTAAAACAAACCTAGCTCTTAGGATTTTACTCCGCAAACGGGTTTTTGGGCTGCATTTAGGCATAAAATAGGTTAGGCATGCATTGCATTTTTTATTGTCTTTTTAGTATGTTTTTGTGAGTGTTAGGGATGTACAGATATATAGATCCCTAAAACCCTAGCACTCAAGAAGGTAAATGGTGAAGGAAAAGCCCAGACTAGCTGGAACTCAGCTTGATCCAGCTCACCGCAGCTGGAACCTAGCTTACTTGAACTTTGGTTAGCTCATCCCAGCTCCATTTAGCTAATCTCAGCTGGATGGCAGCTCAAGAGAGTTCACCTTAGCTCACCCTAGCTCAAGTCAGCTTAGATCCAGCTCAACTTAGCTGAGTCTAGCTCATCTCAGCTCACACTAGTCCACAGGGAGCTCTAGCTAGCTTAGCAAAGTTGGCAGGAGTTCACCCCAGCTCAGATCCAGCTACATCCAGCTCCACTCAGCTCCAGCCAGTTGAAGAAGAACTCATCCCAGCTCAGGAAGCTCAAGTCCAACTCCCGGGGACTCAGCTTAGCTCAACTCAGTTGAGCTAAGCTACCTTAGCTGCCTCAACCAGCTTGATTCTCCCCGGGAGCAGCAGACTTAGCTCACCTCAGCTCATTTTGGCAGAAGCTAGCTTACTTTAGCTTGGCTTAGTAGCTAGCAAAGAACTAGCAAGCTAAGCCAGCTAGAATAGCTCCATGCAAGCCTCTTCAGCAGCAGCCAGCTCCAATTTCAGCTCCAGACTTCTCCTCCTCAGCTCTTCCCTCCAAACCCTAGCTCCAACACCTTCTCCTCTACTCCTCCATTAGCTAAGCTAGCTTAGCTTAGCTTAGCTATGCTCCAACTTCCTTGGCTTGTACCACCCCAAAAACCCACCTAACAACTCCACTCAACTCGCTCCACCTAAGCTCCACATAAGCTAACCTACTTGGCACCAACCTAACCTACCCACCACCTCCAAAAGACACCTAAAAGTGGTGCCAAAAACTACCCTAACCACCCCCTTAATGGCGCCACTTTTCCCTCCAAAATCCCCCCTCATCTCCACCACACAATTTCCCTTGAATTCATCTCCACCATCCACCTAACCCCCCTTCTAGAAGACCCCATGTTGGCGCCAACATGGTGGTGTCTCTCCACCACCAAAAGACACCAACACCACCATAACTACCCCCTTTAACACCCCTTGAGTTGGCGCCAACTCTCCTTAGCCATAGGATCACCAACCACCTCCATTCTTCCATCCTAGCCCTCCATTTCAAGGGGCACCTTAACCCCCATCCTACCCTATAAAAAGACCACTACCCACCACCATTCAAGTCATCCTTGGCTAGCAATTTCACTCTCATATTCCACCAAGAAGCCCACGTCCAAGAGAGAAGAAGAAGAAGATTAAGGGGATATTCTGTCCCCTTGGTGCCTTCCCCTCTTCCCTTCTCTCTTGGGTCACGCCAGCCAAAGGAGAAGCCAGGCAAGGAAGATCTTGGAGGAGATCTTGAAGGTGGTCCACGCCACCTTGGAGGAGTTCTTGAGGGTGGTGCACACCCACCCCTTGGAGAGAGCATTGAAGGTGGAAGCTTCCACCTTGGAGGAGCTCTCAAGGAAGGAGAAGAAGGAGGCTCTCTTTTCAAGCCAAGGAGCAGCTAGGCTTGGAGCAAGAAGACTCCCTTCTTCACCATTTCTTCAAGAGGATTTGTGTTTCTTTTCTTGCTTTTAGATTGTTTAATTCTAGTAGAAGCATTCCTCTACTTGTCCTTGAAAAGAACACTCATTCTACTCAATCAAATTGCCTTCTTTTAGCTTTTTATTGCAATTGTTTTTGGTTCTAGCACTTGTTTCACCTCTTCTTCCTAATTACCCTAGGCCTCCACTTGCCTAGAGTGAGCTTAGGAAGAAGATATTTCTATCTTTTAGATTTTAGTTAATCATTTGTAGGTGTTAGTTCTTTTCGCTACAATCTGCAGTTTGCCCTCGTCTTTTCAAAATACAAAAAAAATTACATATTGAAAAATATCAAAAAGAAAGTTGAGATCTATTTGTAAGCAAGAGGATTAATTTTGCAATTTTTTCCTCCTTGGACGACCCTAGATACTCCCCTATCTAGGATATAAATTTAAAAGCGAAAGCGGATTCGCATGTTACAACGACGTTAAAAACCCGCTTTTACAAATCACGCGTATTTCGCAATCAATATATTAAAAAAAAGTTGAATTAGGAAAGAATACTTGGGTAGTAGGACTTTCAATCTTGGGAAATATTACAGTAGGATCTAAACACTAAGATCCTTCAGGTCTTTGGGCTTAATCAACCCAGTATCCACTAAAATGTGGATTTGTTTATCGAGTCCTCACCATCCTGAATTCTATTTTAATTTTATTAAATAAGTTTAGGTGATAAGTACACGACTTATCAACCTGCCCTCTGATTTGAGGAACTTTAAGTCTAAGCATCTACACACTATTCATTACTGACTCGTTGTTCGGCGATTTTAACAGAAATTGGATAGCTAATGAACCTTCTAGGGTGGCAAGGCTGACAAGTTATCATGGGTAACAACCCATAGGTAGGTTGTCTAGAGCCTAGCCACTGGACCATTCTTTTCCTACTGCCTTTAGCTAAATCTGAGACCAGGGAAGCCAGCTACTTAAAAAAAAAGAAAAGAAAAGAAAAAGAAAAGGAGAAAAATAAAACAAAAGAAGTAAGCCACACTTCATCACACGAGTATGGCTGGCAAGTTATCATGGGTAACAGTCCATTGGTAGGTTATCCAAAACCCAACTCAGGAAATGCACGTCAAATTCCTAAAACACTTAGGAAAAAGTAGAGAATTACACCAAGCCGAGGAGATATAACTGGATTCACCCTTGTGTTGACCCCATAAAAAGAAAAGTAGGGAGAAAGCTACCGGTTGTATAAATACACCTTTAGGCAGAATTCTTTTTAAGGTCACCGAGGGGCATAGAAACCCGAAGTCTATTCTGATTACCGATCAACAAGTCTATCATTTTCACAAAATGATGCTAAGAATTTACAGTTCTCATCAAGTCTTGGGTGGGTTGAGTGGTTGTAGAAAGCCACTCTGTAACCCTAAACTCAAAAATCCAAAAAAATTAGAAAAGAAGAAAAGAGATCTTTCTTTGTATAAGGGGAGGGCTTGAGGCGGTCTGCATTTTGGCAGATACTCGGGTGCTGTTGTGTCTTTGAAAATTCAGGTCTTAAGTAAAAATTTCCTAATGTTGAAAATGACTTTTGCCCGAGTAATCCAACCCTAATTCTTTTATAAATAGCATGTAGTTTTTACTAGGGACTAGGAAAAGATAGGCATGGGGGTGTGATATGCATACATCTAAATAGCCAGAAATGTCTATTAATGCATGTTCTTAGTGTCAAATTAGCATCATACATTGTAAATATTGCATAAACTGCATAATCATGCATTTAGGTCAAGTTGTATAAATTGTATAGTAATTGTCTCCTTTTATGGTCAGGGACGGGGTGACTTTTAATTGGGTCCTCGGATCGACAATTGGAGTTCAATGACTCTAAGATCGCCCTGATCGAACATTCGTAGCACCAGATATAGATTGAGGAAGCCTAAAGATCAAGGGCCAAGATGGTGCCAAACCATACTTCAGATGACAAATCCAACCACACGGATGGATTTGGATCGATGATCGCAGCCTAACAGCGTGAAAATCGATCCAATCCGACATCCGTGGCACCATCTACAACACGCAGAAGATGGACGACCAAGATGGCACCACTTGGCACCATCACAGCTGCCCAAATTAGCCGCAGCACCGCTCCCCACCTTCTAAAGGCACGACGAGGCATGATCTGGGTCATTGGATCTTGATCCAATGGCCATGAAGTGCGTGTGCTTAAATTGTAAGCGCAACAAAGAACCGCCGCTAGCACAGCACTTGAGTAGCGTTGCGCGAGCGTATGGCGTGCATTCGACTCACCATCCATAATGTGCGAGCGATTGGCTGCGGCGGCTCTGATCATCCAATCATGCGCACGTGCGATCAAACACGTTTGCGCACGCCCGATCAGACGTGGATGTGTGGTTAAGCACAGATGAAGGGGCATGCGAGGAGAAATCTGAGTCGTCCAATCTCGCGATTGGATGGCTAAGATTTCAAGGACGTAAGTGTGCGTTTTGTGCATGGCAGAAGGGGAGGTGCGCGCAGTGCATGCACGTCGGCCACGATCATACCATTAGTGATGGATAAATCCATCACTAAAGACCTGATTTTAATGCTTTAAGCTTAAAATGACAATTTTGCCCTCAATTTCTACAACTATAAAAGGAGACCCAACCTCCACTTCTTCTTCATTACTTCCTTTACCTCTCTTCCTCTCCAAAGCTTAAGAAAAGCTTGTCCCACACCCGGGATGCTATTTTAGAGCCAAATCCAATTTTCTCGCCCCTATTTCGGAAGTGGATCCTGCGACGACGACGATGTGCTGCCTCATTCCTACTTCTTCCTATTTCGTCCTCCATCCCTCTCCATCCTCCGTCTTCCAGGCATCGCTCCATCTGGCTTGTCCTCCAAGCATTCATCGAGGAGGATAACATCTCTCTCCCTTCTCTTTAATCTCTTTCTAGAATAGAATTTTTTGCTTTCTAGTTGCAATCATTTTCAGCTTTGTAGTTGTAAAAACATTCTGATTATATCAAGTGATTGTTCTCTCTCTCTCTCTCTTTCTCTCTCTTATTGTTTATATCAATTCCATTGTAATTATTTCATTTTCAAAGAAAAACACAAAAAAAATATAAATTGTGGATTTTAGATCGACGTAGCCTTCTTGTGTTTGACCTGGAATACTTAGAATTTCAGTATAAACTTATCTATTAACGGATTCCTTTGCAAATCAAGCTAAAACAACAAGGTTTTTTTCGAAACCAACATCGATCACGTAGTTTTTCGTGCTCAACAGGATGATCTTAAGGAAGTCCTAAATCATCTAAACCTAGATTTTGATCCCAAATCCCCTCATGAAGCACATGCGAATCTATGGAATTCAATGATCCTTTTCCTGAAAATCTAAGCTTCGCAAGCTTGTTTCCATGCATGCAAGCTTGCCTGAAGCCCTATAAAGCAGCGTTTTCGAAGAGCTGAACTCCTTAGCGAGTTTTAGGCCCAAAAATCCCTCTTCTCTACCTCTGGCTGGCTCCAAACTCTGCCTCGGAGACCTCCTCCCTTCGATCTTCTCGCCTACTGCCACATACTATAGGCAGCATGTTGACGTGCGAAACTCAATCATGTTTTAACAGTTATTGCGTCGTAGTATAGGTGATCAAGCATCGTCAACAAATAAAAGTTTTATTACTCAAAAACCGGAGTATCCGAGGTCGAACACAGGGAGCAATCGGAATTTACTACTAATCTCAAATGTAATTGAACACTCTAATTTACTCAAAAGTTTAATTCAAATGCATTTAAAAAGTAATCTAGGCAAAAGAGTAAAATTGGACGTCTGATGACAAGATCAGACGTCTTAGAAGTATTTTCCTCCTTTGATTATTCTTCTTCTCTCTTTTGATTCTGATATTTCTTTCTCTGCAGTCTCTCTTCTACCTTCTTCTTTGTATCAACGGGTCTTCTTCTTCTTCCTTAGTCTTCTTCTTTGGTTTCTGTCTTGGCCTCTCTTCTTCCTTCTCTTCTCTCTTCTGTGAAGTCTTCTTCTTCCTTGGCTCTGCTATACTTTTTCCTCTCTTTTTCCTTCGCCTCATCCTACTCTTTTCACTGGCTTCCTTCCTTCTTCATTTTTGCCTTCTGCTTCCTTCTCTTCTTCCCATTGTTAGCAGCGCACTCCTTCCTTCCCTGCACAACCACAGCAAGGTACAACAAAACCTAACCCCTCTACCCACAGCTGCACGTCTCTCTCTCTCTGTAAACCACCCTCACCAAGCTCTCGCAGAGTCGGGTTAACGGGTCGGATAGCATGCCCTTGACCAGGCGCACCGGTGTGTGGGTGATGCGCGAGGTGTGCTCAGGGTCGGGTCGGATCCACCGGGTCCACGAGGTGAAACCGCGGATAGGGCGTGTGATAGGGCACGGGACCTCACCCTAGGTGCATTCGAAGGCGAAGAGCCGTATGCACAAAATCACTTTAAACCACTGCGGCGTGCTGTAATCTTACGATGTGGGACTATCTGGCTCTCTCTTCTCGCGCGCGCCCGCAGGAAGACTCTTCACAATCTCCTCAACTGTGGCCTCGACTCCCTTCGCTTGCTAGCTGGCTGTCTTCACGCAACTCGCCCCAATCCGCAGCAGCTGAAGTCTTGGAGCCCCGAAGCCTGGAGCCTATTTGGAAGCTGCTTCACCCATCGTCAATGGCGGCTGGGCTCAAAACCTGTCAGACATGAATATGGCCTCTCGGCCTAATCAAACTACCGGGAGACCTTCGCCGTGGCACGGCGAAGGTGGTACGAGGTACAGCAGGTCACAGGATGGCCTAGGCGTGCGTACCTAGGTCGACCTATGGGTGTGATCAGGGGTGCGTTGAGTGAGTGTAGAGCGGCAGTGGGTAGGCGGAGGATGTTCAGCGTGATGAGGCGGAGCCTCTGGGTCAGTTGGCAAGTTGTGTGGAGCAGTGGATCGACGGGGGCAACTCGCCGGAGGGTTGCCGGAGGGATGGAAGATGAAGGTGGACAGGCGTTGTCGAGGGGCAATCAATTGAAGTAGAATGGGGAAAAGAAAGAGGGGAAGTTGTGGAGTAGTTCTAACCTAATTGTAGGGACGAAGGGGGCGGAGAGGTGGGCAGCCGTACCTGCTGTCGCCTGAGAAGAAGATGCCCAGTGGAGGGAGGACGGTGGCAACGACGGGTCTGAGGCAGCATGCGCGAGTATTGCGCGATGCGGAGGAGAATTAGGAAGAAGTCTCTGCCACTGGTTTTGTGGCAGAGCGAGGAGGAAAGGAAAGAAAGCTCGTCAGAGCTCGCTGGGTACCCTAGCCGGGAATGAAGAGACAAATCTGAGGTGAAACCCCGGCCAGGTCAAGCTGAAATTGAGCAGCCGGGTTTGGGGGTTCTTTTATAGACACAGGCCATGTGTTCAGAGCTTGGAGGGCACATATCCATCTCCGACGGCTCGTCGGAGAAGGAAAGTGGGTAGATACCCACATCTCATGCATTCGCACGAGAGATTGGGTTCACACCAGGGATCAAGACTGGCCTCTGATGGAAGGGAATTCCTCAGAGAATCTCCCTTCCATTTTTGGGAGGGGATCTCGGAGGAATCAAAGAGTATTCCCTCTCTAATCCTCGCCGGAGTAGGATTCTGCCCCAATAATGGTGGAAGGACCTGATTGCAAAGGTGGCGAGGAAGTTAGGGGGCTCTCTGCGATGATTTTCAAAAGTTAGGGACCAAAATGTGATTTGGGTGTACTAAATTGCAAAGTAGGTCAAGATGACCTCCCCTTAGGTCCAAATTTTGGCACAAACCTAATTTCTACCTAAGGAATCCAATAGTGAAGTTGTATTTTAGGTTTGACCACGTTTGATTGAATATTTTGCATAAAAACCCAAATTAGGTCAATTAATAAGCTAGGACCCTAATCTAGGTCAAACTGGGTTCACAAGGCCAAATTGAGTGTTCTAAACCCTAGGGGATATTTTTCCATGATTTTTAGAGGGTTTACTTGATTTTTATCCTGACCGGAACCTTATTGATTTAAGCGGGTCTGTTTTAGGGTTACCAAATGTCATTTAATTCCTAGATTGCACATGAACCCATTTCTGATTGATTCAACCCACTTTTTATTTCATTTAAACCATTTGACCTATGTTTTGTCTCTGAGAAATCCCATTTATGTACTGCAATGGTAAAATTACAGTTTTAACCTTTATCTCATGTTTTCTTCCCACAATACTTATTCCTTCATTTAGGCCTTCTACTAGGTTATGTAGGAGCTTTTATTCTCTTTACTGGGTCAAAATGAGCTAGTTATGGCTCATGATGAGGCTCTCATCATACCCCCATGCCTAGCTTTTTCTAGTCCCTTTGCAAAATTTCAAGGTTTTAACTTCTGTTCTAGACCCTATTTATCATCAGTTATGATAAGTGCTTCTTTTGTGATTAGGTCAGAATGCCAACAATAGGCCTAGAGGTATTCAAGTACCAACCAAACTCCGGACCTGACCTGCTTTAGCCTCAGTCCTCTGCAACGGTTTCTAAGGCCCACAGAAACTAACCTAGGGTTTGTTGGATTCCGTGGTTAAAGCACCCGTGCTTGAGACATTCTTAGCCTAAGTTCAGTTTACAGTGTGTTTTTGTAAGAGAGATAGAGGATTTATTTGTTTGGAGAACTTTTCTCTCTCTTTTCTTTTTATTTCTAGCTTCAGATTAGCTTCTCAACACGGTCTGTATCAGATTCCTCGTCCCCATCATCAATCCTCAAGGGTCCCTGGCTTTCGAGATTTCGAGATAATCCCGCCCATGGCAACCCCCAGAACCCTGGCTTTCGAGATTTCGAGATAATTTCGCCCATGGCGTTCCGTGGCCAAATTTAGACCCTGGCGATCGACATTTCGTGATAATGTCGCCCATGGTATCTGAACTAGCAGAGTGCTTACATGCCCCCAGTAGGATATTTAAATATCCTAAGAGACAAGCACCGAGGAGATGATATGTTGTTACGCATCTTCGAGGGGAATTTCCCGCCTCTCCGCGCTGGGAACTCGTCCAAATCAACTTGTGTTGATTGGCTGCTCCTAATCTAGGTGACTTTTTCAGAACATTAAACGCTTTTGCGTGATTTTGATATTTAGGCGCACTGAACCAGATTGTGTGTGAATTTGGGGTGCTTAGGTTACCGAATCCCGCAAACCGGAGGTCAGTTAATGAGGCCGAATACTTCCTAAGCCTTAGACCTAATACTTAAGCTTCACATTTTCCTCAACCTCTTAAGGATTATCCAGATTTTAGCGGATACGCGAATTTTTAAGCTAAAGAATCTAGCCCAAGAGGCCTAAGATCAGCGTTCCCGCTAATCTCTTGTTATGTCTCCTTTCTTTTCATTTCTTTTATTTTTTTTTTTATCTGGTCTAGAACTTCAGTTAATTCCTTAATCTTTCACCAATGACTATTTCTTTTTCTTTCGCATTTTGTGCTCCTTTTTGTCATTTTTGCTCTTTTTCTCCTCCTTATGAATATGTGGCTCACAAAATTTCCTCCCTCCCCCATTTTTTGTTCTTTTTCATAATTTTTCAATTTTTTTTATGTTTTTGACATATGCGAATTTTTTTGTGTGAGAATCCTTTTGATTTTTTCTTGGTTCTGTATGTATGCACTTTATCACCCCCCATGCCTAAGTTTTGCAATGTCCTCATTGTAAACGGAGGGTGTGAAATAGTGTTGAGGTTAGGGACTTAGAACAGGATACATCGGGTGGGTGAATGAGTCGAAAATGACTGATGCGGATGATTTCAAGCTCTGATACGTGTACCAGAGGTGGGATCAACTGTCTAAGGCTGAACTCAAGGTGCAATGGACGTGGAGTACAGACGGATAATCAGACGGGTCTCTATTTTTGAGATGACGGGTTGCCTCCCGTTAAGTGCTAAATTTGATGCCTTCAGCCGGGCGGAAAATGGGGTGGAGAGGGAGTGGCCAAATCAACGGAATTTTGTAAAACAAGCACCTTGATTAAGAGCCTGGTTGGTCCAACCAGGTGCTTGTTGAGATCAATAGGCTGATGATGTAGCCCAAACCCAATAAGTCTGGTGGGTTGATAGATGTAGATCAACAGATGCTGAACCCACCATATGCAATGAAGTTCTGATGGATATGTAAGTGAAAACTCAGGTTTAGGCTGAGTCGACTCAGCCTGGTCAGAGTAGGGTTCCGAAAAATAGTCAATGTAAGGTGTGGAATCTCTACAGGGGTGATCACAGAATGACGGCTCCTGTTTTTCGGTCTAATCAGTGCCCGATACCCGGTATAGATATGGAGTTGAATCATCTGCAAACGGCTCAGTGAGAGGTGAATCGGAATAGAAATTGAGTCCGGTTGCTGGTCGGGGTAGAGAACGGGTTTTGATTGGTTCTGTATATGTGGAGTAGGTGGCTTCAAATAAAATTGGCTTATTATAATCAGGAAGTAGATTTTCTCCGATGTTATGGTCAGATTCGAAATCGTCGGAGAGTTTGCGAAAATCAAAATTTGAATGAGATTCCAGATCGTGAGTTTCACCACCATAGAATAAATCATATGTTGTAGATTCAGTAGCCTGACTGGGGTCTAGCCTAAATGTTACTTCTGAGCTTAAAAGGGTGTCCCTATTTGGTAGAGGCTCAGGTTCTAAGCTAGTAGGGTAGACCCAATTGAAACCCCACTCGTCCAACTCCTCGATTTCTGTGTCGTAGATTGGCATGACTTCCGAAAAATTGATTCATTCCTCTGAGGATGTTGGCGAGGGATATTCATCAAATAAAGGCCCAAAATCGTATTCTTCATTAAAAGATTGATCTTCTTCATATGGGGCCTTGAAATCTTCAAAATAGGTTTCAGATCTAGATTCTAGGCTTCGGATGTGGGTTGAATTACTAGAATCTAGGTCTGAATAACCTTCGAGGATCACCTTATCAGGATAAGGGACGGAATTTATACCCTCGAGAGGTTCAGTTCTACTCTCATACTTGCAGGAGTTTTGGATTTCTAGAATGGGCTCATCATGGTATTTTCCTGCATTTGGAGCTTCCCAACCTTCTTCAATATTAGGCACATTGTACTCCATCTGGGTTGGGAATCCACAACCATTTTGTGCCTCGAACCCGAGATCAGATTGATCCTCGATGTTGTCCCAAGATAGTTCATCCTCTGTTTGTGGTATATACGGGTACTTTTGGTCAATAATTTGTTTTACTAATCTCAGTATTTCTTCCCATTTTTCAAGACTATCTTGGTGTTGCTTCCAAAGTCGAGGATTTGTCATACATTGAAGGTATTCAAGATTGTGTAGTTTTTCTATCTCAATGTATCCAGTAATGATCAAGTCATGGGTTGATCCTTTTGTGGCTTCTGCTAATAATATTTGGGCACAAGTTATGATAAAGGTTGTGGTTGTTGGGACATCAACCTGAATGTTTCCTATTGGTGTTGAGGTTTCTTCTTTTTCATAGAATTTCAGGGCATCCTCAATCATTTTATCTCTCATGGATCTCTGATATTCAGGTTTCTTGAATGGTAGTCTTAAGTGGTTTGGTTGCATGGATCAAGTGGTGGAATCAAGATGTAGAATCAGAGTTTGAATCAAGATCAAGTTATGAAGCGATCAGATCTGAATAACGAGTCCCACTAAAAATGTGTGTGTGTGCTCTAAAGAGAAAAGATGAGGGATTGGAGGTGTTTTTGACCCAATGAAGACACCCAAAGATGTTTGGATGACTATGGAGGTTCAGGGCGGATGGTACCCCTGGATTAGAAGATCGTCCACTTGAGAATTACCTGGGCAGCCAGAGAGGGAGAGTCCCGCAAAGACCCCTACACGGTAGAGCGTCCCCATGGGTTACAGGGTTTCCCCCACCTGACCTCTCTTGTCACTGAGATTCCAGGTAGAACAGAATGGGGACCTTGACCTCTTAAGTCTACCACTTTTATTTCAAAGGTGCTTTAGGGTTCTCACTTGAACTTTAAATGTGTTGATGTTGTGACCTAATTTGGAGGTTGGTTGACCCAAGGGGTCAACTTCACCTGACCTTTCCTATAGATGGCAGAATGATTCTAGGTTTGGAGACTAGTGATCACCCTGATTCGACTCCTAGGTTATTAGGTCCAAAAATTTTAAGATTCAAGTGATTTTAGAGCTTCTTTTTCTTTAGGGTTTGATTTGTTTAGATCTCTTCAATCAAGGTCTTGGGTGACACACTGATGCGGGAAGGTTTATTTCCTTTTATGCAGGCATGTGTGACTAAAACTCCAAGATCCTACTGTAGAAACCCTAATTTGGTTCTATTTCCAATCCTTTTTTCTTTTTCACAGAAATTCTCTTTGGACTTGAAAGCAAGAAGTGTGTTGTCCGTAGAGATTAAGTGTTATTTCTATTAGGCACATGAATTTGTGGGATAGAATCTAAAAAAATCGCTCCAACTTCAAGAAGAATTAAAAAATTTTTGCAAAATTAGGAAATGTTTGCCTTAAAGATGGTGATTACTATATAAGGAAGGCAATTGATTCCTAAATTTATTTTCTTCCTTTTGTCTTTTCAGAATTAGGGGATGGTTTAAGGAAGAAAAGAAATTACCTACCTTGGAGTGGTTGACTTGCGGGAGGGATTTTCTCGTGAAATACCTGCAAGATCAAAACAAAGCAAAGTAGGGCAAGTTAGTATTCAATATGATAAAAAGAATGTAGAGACTAGTGATAAATTGCATGTTGCTCCCCGGCAACGGCACCATTTTGTTGACGTGACTGGCTCGATCGTGTTTTAACAGTTATTGCATCGTAGTATAGGTGATCAAGCATCGTCAACAAATAAAAGTTTTATTACTCGAAAATCGGAGTATCCGAGGTCGAACACAGGGAGCAATTGGAATTTACTACTAATCTCAAATGTAATTAAATACTCTAATTTACTCAAAAGTTTAATTCAAATGCATTTAGAAAGTAATCTAGGCAAAAGAGTAAAATTGGACGTCTGATGACAAGATCAGACGTCTTAAAAGTATTTTCCTCCTTTGATTATTCTTCTTCTCTCTTCTGATTCTGATATTTCTTTCTCTGCAGTCTCTCTTCTACCGTCTTCTTCTTTGTATCAATGGGTCTTCTTCTTCTTCCTTGGTCTTCTTCTCTGGTTTCTGTCTTGGCCTCTCTTCTTCCTTCTCTTCTCTCTTCTGTGAAGGCTTCTTCTTCCTTGGCTCTGCTATACTTTTTCCTCTCTTTTTCCTTCGCCTCTTCCTACTCTTTTCACTGGCTTCCTTCCTTCTTCATTTTTGCCTTCTGCTTCCTTCTCTTCTTCCCTTTGTTAGCAGCGCACTCCTTCCTTCCCTGCACAACCACAGCAAGGTACAACAAAACCTAACCCCTCTACCCACACCCACGCATCTCTCTCTCTGTAAACCACCTTCACCAAGCTCTCGCAGAGTCGGGTTAACGGGTCGGATCACGTGCCCGTGACCAGGCGCACCGGTGTGTGGGTGATGCGCGAGGTGTGCTTAGGGTCGGGTCGGATCTGTCGGGTCCGAGAGGTGAAACCGCGGACGAGGCATGTGATGGGGCGCAGGACCTCACCCCAGGTGCATTCGGAGGCGAAGAGTCGTATGCACAAAATCACTTTAAACCACTGCGGTGCGCTGTAATCTTACGATGTGGGACTATCTGGCTCTCTCTTCTCGCGCGTGCCCGTAGGAAGACTCTTTGCAATCTCCTCAATTGCGGCCTCGACTCCCTTCGCTTGCTAGCTGGCTGTCTTCACGCAACTCGCCCCAATCCGCAGCGGTTGAAGTCCTAGAGCTCCGGAGCCTGGAGCCTGTTTGGAAGCTGTTTCACCCGTCGTCAATGGCTGCTGGGCTCAAAACCTGTCAGACATGAATATGGCCTCTCAGCCTAATCAAACTACCGGGAGACCTTCGCCGTGGCACGGCGAAGGTGGTGCGAGGTGCAGCAGGTTGCGGGACGGCCTAGGCGTGCGTGCCTAGGTCGACCTGTGATTGGAGAGGTGGGTGTGATCAGGGGTGCGTTGAGTGAGTGTAGAGAGGCAGTGGGTGGGCGGAGGATGTTCAGCGTGATGAGGCAGAGCCTCTGGGTCGGTTGGCGAGTTGTGTGGAGCGGCGGATCGACGGGGGCAGCTTGCCGGAGGGTTGCCGGAGGGATGGAAGATGAAGGTGGACAGGCGTTGTCGAGGGGCAATCAATCGAAATAGAATGGGGAAAAGAAAGAGGTGAAGTTGTGGAGTAGTTCTAACCTAATTGTAGGGACGAAGGGGGCGGAGAGGCGGGTAGCCATACCTGCTATCGCCGGAGAAGAAGATGCCCAGTGGAGGGAGGACGGCGGCAGCGACGAGTCTGAGGCAGCATGCGCAGGTATTGCGCGACGCGGAGGAGAATCAGGAAGAAGTCTCTGCCACTGGTTTTGTGGCAGAGCGAAGAGGAAAGGAAAGAAATCTCCCCGGAGCTCGCTGGGTACCCTGGCTGGGAAGGAAGAGACGAATCTAAGGTGAAACCCCGGCCAGGTCAAGCTGAAATTGAGCGGCCGGGTTTGGGGGTTCTTTTATAGGCACAGGCCATGTGTTCAGAGATTGGAGGGCACGTATCCGTCTCCGATGGCTCGTCGGAGAAGGAAAGTGGGTAGATACCCACATCTCTCATGCGTTCGCATGAGAGATTGGGTTCACACCAGGGATCAAGACTGGCCTCAGATGGAAGGGAATTCCTTAGAGAATCTCCCTTCCATTTCTGGGAGGGGATCTCGGAGGAATCAGAGAGTATTCCCTCTCTAATCCTCGCCGGAGCAGGATTCTGCCCCAATAATGGTGGAAGGACCTGATTTCAAATGTGGCGAGGAAGTTAGGGGGCTCTCTGCGATGATTTTCAAAAGTTAGGGACCAAAATGTGATTTGGGTGTACTAAATTGCAAAGTAGGTCAAGATGACCTCCCCTTAGGTCCAAATGTTGGTACAAACCTAATTTGGACCTAAGGAATCCAATAGTGAAGTTGCATTTTAGGTTTGACCACGTTTGACTGAACATTTTGCATAAAAACCCAAATCAGGTCAATTAATGAGCTAGGACCCTAATCTTGGTCAAACTGGGTTCACAAGGCCAAATTGAGTGTTCTAAACCCTAGGGGATATTTTTCCATGATTTTTAGAAGGTTTACTTGATTTTTATCCTGACCGGAACCTTGTTGATTTAAGCGAGTCTGTTTTAGGGTTACCAAATGTCATTTAATTCCTAGATTGCACATGAACCCATTTCTGAGTAATTCAACCCACTTTTTATTTCATTTAAACCATTTGACCTATGTTTTGTCTCTGAGAAATCCCATTTATGTACTGCAATGGTAAAATTACAGTTTTAACCTTTATCTCATGTTTTCTTCCCACAATACTTATTCCTTCATTTAGGCCTTCTACTAGGTTATGTAGGAGCTTTTATTCTCTTTATTGGGTCAAAATGAGCTAGTTATGGCTCATGATAAGGCTCTCATCACAGCAGGTCCATCTTCCCCAGCTTCTTCCGCACCTCGCCATACCTGCGAGGGGCTCTCTCTCCCTTCTAGCATCGCCATCCTCTCTCTTGGAGCTGTTGCTGCTAGAGCACCGCGATCGTTTATTTTAATGATAACAAAACAAGTGTCATTTAACATTTGCACTTGAGGTCTTAGATTTGAGGTTAATTGCAAATGGAGACGTGGGTAGACGAGTTCGAGCTCGCATCCATGGTGGATTGGAGGAGCTTGACGGAGAATAGAGGAGCTTCACGAGGAGCAATGGCATGAAGAAGGAAGGAGATGAAGAATAAGATAGATTTCCTTTCCTTGTAATCTTTATTTTTTTGTTTCTTTTGTTGCTCTTTATTTTTTTACTTAGATTCATGTTAAAGAGCCTCAAAGTACCTTAATAGTAGTCCTAGGAATACCAGCACAACCCTAGGATACTTAGGTTTTATGTAAAGAACTTAGAAAACCAAACTAGGGTTCAAACAACCTTTTCTGATGTCTAATATGAAAATCAGACATCTGATAAATACTTTTAAGACATTTGACTGTTCACTTAGACGTCCGATTATGTTTAGGTTGGACTTAGTTAGCTCTGTTTGATGAAATCAGACGTCCAAACCTTAGTCCAAACATCTTAGAAGACGTCTGTTGCCTTTGCTAGACGTCCAATTAGTGGACCGTTGGCTGCCTTAGTAAACACTGAAGGAAATGACCGTTAGCCTCGTATCAAACGTCCGTAGAGGACCCCAGACGTCTAATACATGACCGTTTTTCCTCGGCTAACCCAAAATCTCTTCTCAAAAATTTTATAGCCGTTGCACTCCCTTGGGAATCCATTTCCGCAGAAAAGTAGGTTTCCAAACGTCTAGACTTACTACCAGACGTCCTGTATGTCGTCTGATAACATTTCACTAGAACCATGTTTAGATCTGATTCAAGTCAGGAAGGAAACCTGCCTAAAATCAGATGTCTGACTTTGTTCCCAGACATCTTAAACTGGTTTTCCAGATGTCCGATGCCAGGATCAGACGTCTGATAACCCTATCAGTGTAATGATTAATCCTGATTTTGGCCTGATTCTCTTGGAGCTTGCACCCAACGGCTATGGAAGCCTTCCAAGGCCTTCCAAAGCCTTCCTATGGCCGCTATAAATAGAGGAGAACCTTTGCCACTCAAGGAAACCAAGACACACTTAGCAACATACTTTCCATATCTTTTGTGTCCAAGAGAAGTAGCTCAAGCTCTAGCTCTCCAAGCTTAAGTTCTACATCTAGAGAGCATCGATCATTTGCGCACCCGCTCTCCCGCCATAGTTCATGAGAGCATCGTTTCACCGTTGCGTGATTCACGCACCGGCGTCATCGATTCAACACACTTCTAGCAAAGGGAAGCATCCTAACTCCTATAGAAGCTTAGTTTAAGAATATCTTTGTGGCTCTATAGGATTTCTATTTGTATTTTACTTTGTTATTTGGTTGGCCATTCCTGTTGTGAATTCCCGTCTCCATCGAGGGACAAAATCCTTCTCGTGAAGACAAGGGCTTGAGGAATGCTACCCTCGCACTTGTAACGTGGTTGTAATTGAGGTTGAATCACCCTCGTTTAAGTGATTCGTTTAGTGGATTTGATCAACTTGGTTGATTGAAAAATCCTAACTCGAGAGGGTTAGGTGGTGGTTTTCACCCGGTTTGGGTTTCCACCTAAAAATCATTATGTACATTATGTGATTGTTATATTTTAATTCTGCATTTTTACGTCACGCTGATCTCATCCCCTCCAAGTAGGGAATCACAATTGGTATCAGAGCAGGTCTTGCAGATCGGCATTACACACTGGCAAGAGATCAGATGGAGGGAAGCATTTCCATGATCAGAATATCCGAGGGGCAGTCCACCGTCCGACCACCCTACTTCGACGGAAACAACCACAGCTACTGGAAGCTGAGAATGAGGATGTGGCTTCAGGCCACTGACTTCGCTCTATGGGGACGTTGTGAAACCCCATATGAGATCCTGGAGCGACCCAACGCAGGATACTCGTAGCAGCAGACCAGGAACTCTCAGTCAACGCGAAAGCTATGAACGCGTTGTACTGCGTTTTAAGCCCGGAGGAGTTTAACAGAATCTCGTAATGCACCACTGCATACGAGATATGGCACACACTCGAGGTAACTCACGAAGGTACCTCTAAGGTAAAGTCTTCTAAAATTAATTTACTTTCATAAGAATTTGAATCATTTTCTATGAAGACTAATGAAACCTTAAGTGAGATGAACACTAGGTTCACTCTCATAGTAAACAATTTGAAAGCTTTAGGTAAGACCTTAATCAAGGGGGAGCTTCAGGGAAAGCTACTTCATTCCCTCGGATCGGTGTGGGAACAGAAGGTCACTGCCATCGAGGAGGTGAACAAGGTGGAGGAGCTTAACATGGAGGATCTCCTAGGAAACCTAATGGCCTACAAGACAAAGCTAAAGCAGAAGAAGAAGAAGGACACATCGAAACCAAAATCGAAGAAGACCCTCTCATTCAGAGCAGCATTAGATAGCGAGGTAAGTTCCGCCGATGAGGACTTTAAAATTTTACTTAAGAAATTTTCCAAGTTTTGTAGGGAGTCAAAGAAAGAAAAGAAGGAGAAGAAGGAAAGCCCAAGACGTTGCTACCACTGCAACGAAAAAGGGCAACTACGACCAGAATGCCCACTTCTCAAGAAGGAGAAGAAGAAAGAAAAGGAGAAGTCTAAAAAGAAGGCGTTCCAAGCAACTTGGGATGACTCGAGCTCGGAGGAAGAGGAAGAAGAAAAGTCTATGAAGGATGAAATCGTTTGCTTTGGTTTCATGGCCTTAGAAGAAAGCGACAACGAAAGCAGAAGTGACTCTGACAACAAGGTAAATTCCGATTTACAAAATGCTTTAATGAGCTTTTTGAAGTTAGTAAATCACTTAAGGTAGAAAATAAAAATATTAAAAAGAACCATAGTTTTCTTAAAAATGAAAATGAGAGGTTAGAAAAAGAACTTAAGGATCTAGAAGCTAGTCCTAAAAATGATGACTTATTCAATGAAAATAATAAGTTAGCTGAAGAAAATGCTAGTCTAAAGTTAGAGATTTCTGATTTAAAGACTAAGATGAATAATATAGAAAAAGAAATCGCATGTCTTAGGGAAAATTCTAACAAATTAATCAACAAAGTAGAAGATTTGCATAGCCCTAAGGTTGAGAAAGGATCTCCGTCAAGGAGACCCGCTAACAGATTCGGATCCAAGCTCACTTGGATATCGAAGAAAGATTTGGAATCTTGTTTTGTAGGTTTCAAGGGTGACTACAACACAAAGGACTAGACCTACAAGCTCAAGGCTGATCAACTCGAGTTGGGAGGACCAAGAAGCAGACCAAGGAGGAGAACGAGAAGACCAACGAGATGGCAAACAAATGATGGACCCGCCGCACATCGTCCGCCAAACTGGAGACCAACGTCGATGCCTAGGCCTCCAAGCTACGGAAGGGAGCCCCATCCGATGTGGCCTCCACCACCTTCATTTGGGCCATTCTATTAGCTGTGGCAGGTGAGGTAAAACCTTTTACCCTAATTTTGTTTATCATTAGCATATAGATAGGGGGAGTTAAAAACTATGAGCTATTTGACAATCATTAAGGGGGAGAAAAATAATAGCTATCTTGTTGTTACAAAAAGTGGGAGGACACTACTCTTGTTAAAAGAAATTCAACTCATTTATAGAAGAGCATATTTTAAGGGGGAGTTATAGGAAATTTAAAATCAATTAAACCATTTCGATAATGTCAAAAAGGAGGATTTTTTGCATTATTATTTATGGTTTTGTCATCATCAAAAAGGGGGAGATTGTTGGTGCTAGAGCATCGCGATCATTTATTTTGATGATAACAAAACACGTGTCATTTAACATTTGCACTTGAAGTCTTAGATTTCAGGTTAATTGCAAATGGAGACTTGGGTAGACGGAGTTCGAGCTCGCATCCATGGCGGATTGGAGGAGCTTGACGGAGAACAGAGGAGCTTCGCGAGGAGAGATGGCTTGAAGAAGGAAGGAGATAAAGAATAGGATAGATTTCCTTTCCTTGTAATCTTTATTTTTTTGTTTCTTTTGTTGCTCTTTATTTTGTTACTTAGATTTATGTTAAAGAACCTCAAAGTACCCTAACAGTAGTCCTAGGAACACCTGCACAATCCTAGGATACTTAGGTTTTATGTAAAGAACTTAGAAAATCAAACTAGGGTTCAAACAGCTTTTTCAGATGTCTAATCTGAAAATCTGACGTCTGATAAATACTTTTAAGACGTCTGACTGTTGACTCAGATGTCCGATTATGTTTAGGTTGGACTTAGTTCTGTTTGATGAAATTAGACGTCCAGACCTTAGTCCAGACGTCTTAGAAGACGTCTGATGCCTTTACCAGATGTCCAATTAGTGGACCGTTGGCTGCCTTAGTAAACACTGAAGGAAATGACCGTTAGCCTTGTATCAGACGTCCGTAGAGGACCCTAGATGTCTGATACATGACCATTTTGCCTCGGCTGACCCAAAATCTCTTCTTAGAGATTTTATAGCTGTTACACTCCCTTGGGAATCCATTTCCGCAGAAAAGTAGGTTTCCAAACGTCCAGACTTACTGCCAGACGTCCTGTATGTCGTCTGATAACATTTCACTAGAACCATGTTTAGATCTAATTCAAGTCAGGAAGGAAACCCGCCTAAAATCAGATGTCTGACTTTGTTCCCAGACATCTTAAACTGGTTTTCCAGATGTCTGATGCCAGGATCAGACATCTGATAACCCTATCAGAGTAATGATTAATCCTGATTTTGGCCTGATTCTCTTGGAGCTTGCACCCAACGGCTATGGAAGCCTTCCAAGGCCTTCCAAAGCCTTCCTAGGGCCGCTATAAATAGAGGAGAACCTTTGCCACTCAAGGACACCAAGACACACTTAGCAACATACTTTCCACATCTTTTGTGTCCAAGAGAAGTAGCTCAAGCTCTAGCTCTCCAAGCTTAAGTTCTACATCTAGAGAGCATCGATCATTTGCGCACCCGCTCTCCCACCATAGTTCACGAGAGCACTGTTGCACCGTTGCGTGGCTCACGCATCAGCGTCACCGATTCGACGCACTTCCAGCAAAGGGAAGCATCCTAACTCCTATAAAAGCTTAGTTTAAGAATATCTTTGTGGCTTTATAGGATTTCTATTTGTATTTTTCTTTGTTATTTGGTTGGGTATTCTCATAGTGAATTCCCGTCTCCATCGAGGGAAAAAATCCTTCTCGTGAAGAGAAGGGCTTGAGGAACGCTACCCTCGCACTTGTAGCGTTGTTGTAATTGAGGTTGAATCACCCTCGTTTAAGTGATTCGTTTAGTGGATTTGATCAACTTGGTTGACCGGAAAATCCTAACTCGAGAGGGTTAGGTGGTGGTTTCCACCCGGATTGGGTTTCCACCTAAAATCCATTGTGTACATTGTGTGATTGTCTATTTTGTGAGATTGTTATATTTTAATTTCGCATTTTTACATCACGCTGATCTCACCCCCTCCAAGTAGGGAATCACAGGAGCCACCATCGTCTTCGGCACCAATCGATCATAGCCGGTGCCACCTCCGCATCCCCTTTGTTCGCAACTTCCCTCATTCAACTCCGCATCTCCCCCTGACCCGATTCAAACATCCAACACGCTTCAGTTAGCCCTCACGCCCGTACCACTGACGTCTCCCTCGTCTCCAGCATACCTCCAACGACCTCGCAAATCCGCTACACTACACCAATCTGCTCCCCACCGATCTAGAAACCTCCATCGTGTCCTTACAACCAAAACCCCTTAAGTAATTGAGGGGATTGGTCTCTCACGCACTCCACCCAACACAACCACCTTCACACCACCCTCTGGAGGTCATCAGACCTCCACACTCACCTGCATGCAATGCTGCACCCACAAATGCATTTGTCGCTCCATGGCGATCCTCCTGAACATATTTGATGTGAATGTGAGGCCATTTTCTGCTTTTCAAGTCACTACCGGACCTCTGCTGCCCCCCTTGACTTCTCCAACATTAGCTGCAGTCCTCTGGCCATGATCCCTCTAGGATCCACTTCCAGGCTTCGTGGCTGACTCCCAGGCTTCCCTCCAGGTTCGCAATTGACGAAGTAAGCGCCCTCTTCGATCAAAATCAAGCTGCTTCATCCTACAGCTGCGCGTGAAAAACTATGGGACATTTATTCCCACATCGTGTAAATTGAAGCAGTGCACTTGACATAAGGGGAATTCCTCTCCCCGACCCCTCACCCAAGACACGGGGGTTGGTTCCCCATACGACCTTCACCTGCTTACCAGGCTCTGCGCACTCCTCACTTGCGATCACGGCCATGAGCCTAGTCCTATTCATGCCTGATTACCTAGCTTAACCGGGGTCTCTGAGAAAAAGAAGAGAAAGAGAGAGTGGGGGGGCTTTTACCCTTCACACCTTTGCTCTCTACACTTGGTTGATTCATGAAGAGGTCTATACCTCTATGCTGTGCTTGCCTCTCTCTTGAGGCACGAAGAAGAGAGGAGACCCTTGCCTCTTCTGTTGGAGTTGTGCCCTAAATAACTTAAGGCATTTGATGCCTTGTGCCTTCATCTGATTTCTACTCTTGCTTCAGTGCTACATACTATTGGGATATTTAATTGGTTGACATGGCATATTTGGGTGGGATTTACTGTTCAATTATTTGAGATATTTGTGAGCTTAATTTCAAGGGTTAATTTGGTGATTTAAACCACCATTTTAACCCATTCTTTTTGCACTGTGATACTTGATTTCTTATATATATATTATTTTGAGTAGTTCTAAATGAAGCTTTGGTCATAATTTCTTATATTTCTAATTAAATTGTGATTAGTGAGATTGAATTGCCATTAATTCTCCCTATGATCAACCTCAGACTCCATATTAGAATCTGAGTTATATATTTAATTATTTTCAAATGATTGAGGCTTTGCTATGACGATTACTCCTTAACACTCCTCGATAGGCCGTTAAACAAGTACTCCCCCACCAAATAAGTGTGCTCTGCCAAATAAAGTTGTAGGAGACAAACTGACATTTGTTTTCAGAAAAAGAAGAAAAAAATTGAAAAAATAGGAGAAAAAAGGAAAAAAGTTAAAAAGAATTTAGAAAAGACATTCTTTTGAACAAGTCAAGTATGTCTCCAAAGTCTTGCACATATTTTCCACAAAAAATATTTCTTAGGGTGAATTACAAATATCCTGTTTCCACCAAATATTCTTTGAGCCACAATGCAATAAGTGTGGGGTTTGAGTCTTCGCTCATTTTTGAGAGTTGATCCGAAGACATGAGCTGAAATTAGGACCAACCTGGACTATTTTTTTGAAACTAAGGGGAAAGCTATCGAGCTACGATAACAATTATGGAGGGCATTTTATTATTCATATCAAGAAATGAAACAAGGAGAGTTACAAAACAGATTCCCACTTATGCATGAGGGACCAGCACTCATTTACAATTTACTCATAGCACACTGGTCTCTCTTGAAATGAACTCTTATTCCTTACCCTCCAAGGACACCATAGAGTCGTAGCCATGTGCAAGTGCAACCTGCCATGTACTAGAAAGCTTCGCCACATGGACTCCCATGGAGGGAGTGGTTCCTGACAAGTTCTTCTGCAGATCACATCCGTAATCAAACATGAAGAAAGACATGGCTCATGCTATTAGTGTGCATTCCACAGAGATGGCATTCATGTAAAGCAGTGCCCATCCTCTTGTGCCTAAGGTCTCCTATAATCAAGCCCTACCTTCTGCATAGCCAAAGAAAAATTTACACCTTGAGTGGAACCTTTAAGAGCCAAAATTTTTTGTTGATTGGATCGCTCTCCATATCCTTGCCACTGCCCACCATTCTACCATATGCATGCTGTGCCATGTAGATGCCATCCCACATATAGCTATCCTCCACACCAAGCCTTGGTTTGAAGCACTATAGGTCTGAAATCAACTTAAGCCTTCCCTCCCTGGCTATTTCAGTCACATTCAGCTGCCAACAACTTCCTTGATCCGGCCAGCATTTGCTCACCATACAGTCCTTAGTTGCAGCAGCCGCATACACTCTTGGGTAGGCCTCCTTCAGGGAGCCCAATGGGGACGAATCCTCCTTCCAGAAATGAAAGGCCTTGCCATCACCTAGCATAGGCTGCAGCATATGCCAATTATTCTTAAGTGCTTGAATAACAGAGCGCCAAAAAGGGGACGGTTTGGATGGGTACAACCTCCTCAATGCACTATTGGAGTTGCCGTAGCTTCCTCTAATAAGTTCAGTCCATAGCTTCCCTTCCCCATTAAGAATTTTAATCGCCCATTTGATAAGTAAGGCCTCATTGAATTCTTTAGTGCCTTCATCCCCAAACCTCCCCCTTCTTTAGGATGGCATAGTTGCTCCTAATCAGTGCCTACATGAATCGACACTCATGACGTGCCTCCTTCCAAAAGAAGTGCTTCCTCATCAAGTCAATGTGCTTCCAAATAGATTTAGGGTCTTTGAAAAGGGAGAAGTAGAAGACCGGTATAGAGGTGATAACAGAATTCAACAAAATGAGCCTTCCTCCCTTAGATAGGAACCTGGTATTTCACCCTTCAAGTTTGAGTGAAATCTTATCAAAGAGACAGTTCCAATCACTCTTTCTCAATTTCGAACATCTTAAGGGCAGCCCCAAGTATATGATTGGCAGATTAATACGTGGAGTTCCCAAGATCTCTGACAGTGCACCTTGTTCTTGATTGCTAAGACCAAAGCCTACAAAGGAAGATTTTTCTCTGTTCAATTTTAGACCTGAGATATCCCCAAAAATCTTAACATATACCATAATGCTTGGGCTTCAGCCCTTGTCCCCTCCACAAAAAAGCCCATGTCATCTGCATGTTGAACTACAAGAGCCATGGCTCTCCTACAAGATATTGAGTACCCTCTAATGATACCTGCCTCAGATAGCTTGCAAACGTATCTAGCTAGACCATCCACAGCAAGATTAAAAATCAGTGGAGCTAGTGGGCAACCTTGCCTCACTCCGCATTGTGGTTTAATCCAAGCCCCACTAGGTTTGCCATTAATCAGGGGTGAAAAGGATGCAGTAGTGATGCAGCACTTCATCAATTGTATCCAAAGGGGAGGGAACCCTCTTCTTTTAAAGACCTCCCACAAATAGGGCTAAGAAATAGAATCATAAGCCTTTCGTCCACTTTCCACATAAAGGCTTTACACTTCCTCCTATGCCACCCACTCACCATCTCCTGGACCATAATGAAGGATTCTTGCAAAGATCTATTGGGAAAGAATGCTAACTGAACAGGGTAAATCAGATCTTGTAATACCACCCTCAATCTATTTGCCAAAATTTTTCTCACCACCAAATAAATGGAATTCGAGAGAGCTATAGGTCTGAAATAAGAGAACCTCCTACCCCTTGCATCTTTGGTAACAGGAAAAGATAAGATCTATTGATCTTATCAAACCCACAGTTGCCTCCCTCAAATTCCTTGAGAACATCCATCACCTCCTTACCCAACAAGCCCCACATCTCCTTATAGAAAAAGACTTGAATGGCAACAGGTCTAGGGGCTCCTTCCATATTCATATCATGGATGGCCTCCATAGTCTCATTCTCAGTGAAACAAGCTGTCATCCTGGAAGCTTGTTTTGCTGAAATTTGAGAAAAATCCCTTGCAGCCATTCTCCACATACTCTTCCATGCTGCTTGTGAGGATTCCTTATAGTATCTGATGGCTTCAGACCTAATCTCCTGCAAGGAAGATAATCTCTGCCCATCCTTGACAATGGAAGAAATTATATTCAACCTTCTTCGAGAGCTAGCAGCAAGGTGTAAGAATTTGGTGTTGGCGTCTCCCTCTTTAAGCCAAAGCTGTCGTGAATGTTCCCTCCAGTTAATTTCTAGCTTCAGATCCTCTTCCGTAATCACCCTCTACCACGACCTTTTTGCATCTAGCTCTTGATCAGATAAGGGGCCTGCTGCTTCCTTAGTATCTAATCCTTGAATTTCCATCAAGGCCTCATGGTGCCTTTGCTGCCTTAAAGTGGACACCACAGACCCATACTCCTTGAGCATTATGTGCATGGCTATTAGTTTGGAAGCTAGCCTGATAGTGGCCAAACCTTCCACTTGCTTGGCCCTCCATCATGCCTCAAGCATCTCATGAAAACCCAATTCTCTCAGCCATGATCTAAATTTGAAGTATGAACCAGTGTGCACATGCTCACCACTGTCCTAGACCAATGGTGTGTGATCTGAGAATGGGCGTTCCAGCCCTGCCAATGAAAATAGTTGATACATGTCCAACAAACAAGCATTCCCAAAGAACCTATCTATTTTGGACATCAGGCCATTTCCATTTCTCCATGTGAATTCTACACTAGATGATGGGAACTCACAAAAAACCAAGGCTTTATACTGTCAGCTGGAATCCAAGAGAAGCACTGTCCATCAATCCACTCGGTCTGTCCATCCCTGTCAAACCACAATTAAAATCCCCGCCCATGAGCCACGCAGTGCCATGTATGTATTCTGCTGTTGTAGCCCAATCCTCCCACAGCTCGTGTCTCACAGAGGCAGCACAGGGACCATACACTCCTGTAATGTAGCATTCACACTCCCCTTGACTACTCTTGCATTGACATGTCAACATATGTCTGGCTCTATGCACCTCCATCACCTGTAGACATGCTTTCCTCCACTACATAGCAATGCCGCCTGATCTACCTTGTGACATGAGCCCAACACATTCAGCAGCACCTGCACATTTTAAATCATTCCAAGCCCTATCATCCTCACTCTCAATGTGTGTCTCCTCGATAATTGCACAGTCTATCTCCCACTCCCTCATATATCTCAAAAAGGAGGCCCTCCAACTCTTATCGCGCAACCCATGCACATTCCAGGTGAGAATTCTCATCTCCCTCCTTGGGCATTCCCCAAATTGGAATTTTGGATTTTGCCAACTTTCATGATAGTAGCAATGACATTTTCATCCAGTTTCATAGAGGTGGCTGGCCTCCTTTGTCTGAGTTTGTATGGAGATCTGCCCACACCTGGCTTGGTTGCTGACCCAGTTCCAAACTTCAGCCCTTCCACATCTTGTAGATTAGACTGAGGTCTCATAGAAAGATTAGAAACATCATGCAAAATGCAATCATCAGGCATAGCATTTCACTAGTTCAGCTACAGTAACTTCCTCAAGTGGAGGCATTGCATCTTCTACCAAAGCCACATCCATCACTTCCTCCTCTCTCCCTAGGTGGTGATGATCTTTGCGTTTCTTAGGCACAGACGCCTCATCAGGAGTTGCACGGCCCCCCTGCTGTAGGGTATCGTCTTCCCTCACAACCTCCGCATAAGTCGTCTTATCCTGATGAAGTTGCCCCTCTGTATCCCCCATTGCAAAGCTCAGATGCAAAAAACACGAGCTACCTCTGCATCGGAGGATAAGTCTCTCAGGGACAGACTCTACCTTGAAGACATCCACCAACACATTCAACATGCGACCATCACCCTCCCTCAGTTTGACCTTAGCATCTTCAGCCAACATTGCAAATCCTGCTATCATGGAGGTCACCACCTCCTTTGATCTCAAATGCAAAGGCAGGCCTTTAATCCCCAGCCTCCCCGATTCGAACCCTCCCCTCTGGGGCGGCCGCTTAGGTAAAGACCCGTCGAAGGGGGAGACCAACCTCCATATCACCATCAGACCTTCAAAAGCACTCGATCGAAATTGTAAACGTTTAACATCCATCATCCCCAGACCAAAAAGCATAAACTGTGTAGGGGAGAGAGGCGATCTTCCAACCATCGGTAGATAGGGCTAGTAATCTTACCAATTGATGGATCTTATTCACGGACGGATTTCCTGTCATCACCTTTTTGACCAGAGCCCCTCTCAACCAAAGCTCTTCCATCCTAATGTCTTCTGTCATAGGGATTTCAACATCCATGGTGTGCCCCCCCATAAGTAGGTGGAGGCGGTGGCGTACCCATGGCGATTGTTTCTCTGGTGTGCATGGAGGCCCTTCCTCTCGCTTGCCCTCTACTTGCCATATAGGAATCCTATTTATGGCCATGGTCACCACAAGCTAGATAGACAAGGGGGAAATGACATATCACCACCATATGTCCTCGTCTTCGACAATGAAAGCATACAATCTCCATGTTGCCCCAAGGTCTACCTTCATTCACATGCCCCATACCCGCCTCCCATACCCTATTGAAAGAGCCCCCCCTTCTTTCCCTCCGTCTCCAGGCCCTAGGCCTCTAGGTTGTCCACCCATGGTTTCTCTCTCCTATCTCCCTAGACCCTTCTTCCACCCACCTCCTCCTTGGTTTGCCACCTCCGCTCGCACCTCCATAGTTGCCGATGCCCAAACATTCTTCACCCACCCAGTTGCCATACCCCTTCCTGCCCGATGACATTTTCTCACCCTGCTGACGTTATTCTACATCTAGCCACAAAGGAGCTTAGAATTGATTAGACCAACCGGGAATTAAAAAGATGTGAAACCCCGGGATTGAGTTTTAGGGTTCATCTAGTTAGTCTTGACCATTCATTGAGTACAACCATAACCTCTTAACTTATAAGCTTTGTAAAACCCTCTTGAGTCCTAGAAATTGCACTAAAGTTTAAATATCAAGAGTCCTTATTGGTTGAGAGATGGTCTATGTCATATCAGTCTTAAGTTCTGGTAAGTCTTCCTAGGCAGCTGGTTCTCACAATGTCCAAATATAAACACAGTTGACTTTTCAGAAAAATTTTAGCTTAAAGATCATCTCTAAACACTTACCTAGCTGATACTAAATAGATATCTAATCAGACTTACCTAGCTAATACTTAATTGTTTTGCACTTGAATGAGTTGTTTGCTAAGGGGCTAGCAAAACCTAAGCATGGGGGTATGATGAGGTGTGGCTCATCATAACTAAAATGCCCAAGTTAAGCTAGAACTAGGTTAAACACTATCTAGTTAACACAATAAATGGGTTAAGTGTGAAGTTTAACAGAAATGACTTAAAACATCAAATTTGGGTTAAAAATGTATAATTAGGTCAATTAATGGGATATTCTATTCACAAATGTAAATTGATGATCCAATTGCTAATTGAACATATTTTTGAGTTCAAAAGTTCAAATCAATGGTGAAATTATGTTTTAATATGTTCAATTAAGCTATCATAAAAGCTTGGTTGCATTTGGACATCATTAGGACCTTGTATTTAGTGTTTCACACTTAGGTCCTCATATCATTGCATTTCTTTACACACAAAGTACTAAGGGCCATTTTGAAAACTACAGGGACCACTTTGTAAGCCTTCAAGGACTACTCTGTCATAATTCTTTTCACTTATGGGCTTCTTCACAATATTCCTACCCCTTCATTATAAAGGGCATCCTTGCAATTTCACCAAAACACCTGAGCTGCATGTGCATTGTTCCTCCACGAAGAACACGGTGCACATCGCTGTTGATTCTTTGATCCTCTAATCCTATGGTGGATCTAGATTCAATCTTCACGTGCTCCTACGCATAGCCTCACCTCTTCCCTCAGATCTGATCCAACGGTGCATTTTTACTTAAAAACTCCCGCGCACCCATCTCCTTCAAATCCACTGTCTGCGCTAATCATGACTAATCGCACGTTACGGTGCCTTGATTTACTCATGCGCCTACTTAAACACTCCTTTGACCTCACACGCGAGTAATCAGCTGCTCTCCTACATTCTTGAGTTGGTCCCTTTACTCCCTTCAGTTTCCTCTTCAAACCCTACCTTAGCCCCATTGCTGATGCAATGGAGCTCCACTTCTTCAACTCTTCCCGTAGCTGTGGATCACATAACACCTGTGGGAGACCCTGAGCTCCACTAGAGAGATTTCCTTCTGTCGGAGTACCTTCATCCTTCCTCGCTGTAACCACCAGCTGTAGTTCATCTCACAGGTCCCATTCTTCCACTTATAGTAGGATCTAATGCTTTCTAGGGTAGTTGTTGGTGTAGTGTAGAATAATTAGAGTAGAATTAGTTAAATAATTTATGGATTTGGTAGTTTAGTTAGGAGTAGATTAATGTAATGATCCCCCACCTCCACTGATCAATTCCGATCAGAAGAGACAAATTCATTATCGTTCGCTTGTTCACTCTTCTTCCCCACCATCTCATGATCGCTTTCTAATTTTCCCTTGCAAGTTAATTCATCTTTCACCCCCCCCATCAAGTCCAAAGTTAGATATGAAGCTTAGGCTCTTAGATATGATTTTGCACCTAAAAACCACTGGGGGGGTCCCCCATTCAATATATCTGTCAATAAGACCCCCTTCTATTTTGATTGTGCTAATTCACTCAATCCCTATGGATTTGATTGCCACGCTTGATTTGGAGATCAGTGATTCAATTTGATTTAAATTGTGTCTAATTAAGTGAATTGATGATTTTAGAGTTCAATTGAGCCTATGGTAATGAATTTGAACTCATTGAAATGGATTTTAATTGAGTATGTTTTTCAACCCCAATTTTAACTCGATTCACTATTTTTAAGTGTTGTCTGAGGTAGCACAAAAGCGTAGGTTTTTGATGCACTATTTTAAGGCTCCTACGATGACCTGATGAGTTTGAGAGCATCGCCTAGAGATCCTGAACACCAATCAATGGTGTGCAGAACCACTCGATGATCAGATCACCTGAGCATGCTCATATCACTAGCCACTTGGGTGACAAATTGTTCATGCATCCAAATTGTTCTAAATCAACGTGTACACAACACTATGTTTAACTAATTTTTAAATATAACTAATTAAGTTATGATATTAAATTAACTACACAATTATGTAGCCCTATATAAGGGATTTACAATGGTATAATTTATTTTAAATTTGGACTTATTTAGGGCTCTCAAATCGAGGCCCAAAATCTTGATTTCTATACGTAGCTGTGCACTTGAGTCATTTTCTTTAGTCCCACATCATGGGCGAGCGAGCGGCTCCAGCACTATAAATTGATTCTTGTCTAATGACTCTTCAGTCATCAGCGCTTAGCGTAGCCATTACCCATAACCTCTGACCTCTTGAGCATTACAAGTATATTCTAAGCATTTGAGTGGGCTAGGAGCCTGGTGTGCATAGTATGTGGGCCAGCTATGGTCCCTATTGGGGCTCAATTGAAGTTGGATGAAATTTTACAGTAATAGAACTAGAACCGAGTCTAGTAGTGGTCTGGTCCCACCCCTAGGGGTGCTGTGTATTGATAACGAATTTTATGCAGTTTGTAAAATACATCGTTGTAACGCACAAAATCGATCAACTCTTAAATTTATAAACCTAGATAGTGGGGTATCCAGGGTCGTCCGAGGCAATATGTTTGCAAAATTTAGGTCTCTTGCTTGGAAATAGAAATCACCTTTCTTTTCAGTCTTTTAAACTATATCATTTTTTTAGGATTTTTGAAATAATGAGGGAAAACACGAGTTGTTGGCGGGAAAGTAAATAACATCTAGATCACTAAGCTAACACCTAAGTGACAAATAATTCCTCTCCCTAAGCTCACTCTAGACACGTGGAGGCCAAGAGTAATTAGGGAGAGGGAGTGAAGAGTGCTACAATGACAGCAATTAAAATGCAACTAAAAAGAAATTTCAAAGAAGGCAACTAGATTAATGAGAAAGTGTTTTACAGAAAAACCTAGTAGATGAATGCTTCTATTACTAGATAATTGCAATAAATAAAATAAAACACAAGTCCTGAATTGTTGGTGAAGAGGGGAAGCTCCTTGCTCCAAGCTTAGGGGCTCATAGGCTTGAAAAGGGCTCCTCCTCCTTCCTTGAGATGCTCCTCCAAGGTGGAAGCTACCACCTTCAATGCTCTCCTTCAAGGGTGGGCATGCACCACCCTTTCTCCTCCTTGCCTGGCCGTCCTCCTAGTGGTGGAGTGCTCCTCCTCCTTGGCGTGGCACAAGGGAGAAGAAGGCACCAAAGGAGCGGGTGATGTGCCCCCTTAATCTTCTTCTCTACTCCTTCTTCTTGGTCATAGATATGAGGTGGGTATAGGGTATATTTTACTAAATGGAGGATGGGAATTATGTGGTGGTAGGGTAGGGTATTTATAGGATGGGAAGGGGGTGGTTATGGTATATTTTTGGAGGGAAATGAAGGGGTGCTTGGATATTTTTGGTGGGAAAAATGGGAGGGAAATGAAGAGGTGACTTGGTTTTCCCTCCAAAAATACCTTCTAGAAGGTATTGATTTTGGAGGGAAAAAATGGAGGGTGGAGATGGGTTTTGATGGTAGATGTAGGGTGGTGATGGAAGGGATAGTTGGCACCAAAATAAAGTAGGAGTAGGTGGTCTTTTTGCTGGAGCTTAGGTAGTAGGGTAGTAGGTTTTGGTGCCATGGAGGTGGACTAGATAAGCTAAGCAGCTTAGCTAGCTTAGCTAGTAGGGAGTAGGGTTGGAGTCATTTGGAGCTAGGGTTTTCAAGGAGAAGAGCTGGAGGTAGTCATCTTAAGCTGCATTGGAGCTGGTGGCTTCTGTAGAGAGCTGCAAGGAGCTACCTTAGCTGGCTTAGCTTGCTAGTTCTTTGCTAGCTACTAAGCCAAGCTAAGGCAAGCTGGCTTTTGCTGAAAGGAGCTGAGGTGAGCTAGGTCTAATGTTCCCGGCGAGGACCTAGCTAGTTGAGGTAGCTAAGATAGCTTAAGTCAACTAAGTTGAGCTAAGTTGAGTCCCTGGGAGCTAGACTTGAGCTTCCTGAGCTAAGATGAAGTCATCTTCAGCTGGCTGGAGTTGAGTGGAGCTGGATGTAGCTGGTCCTGAGCTGAGGTGAACTCTAGTCAACTCAGCTAAGCTAGCTGGAGCTCCTTGTGAACTAATAGGAGCTGAGATGATCTAGATTCAGCTAAGTTGAGCTGAATGAGTTAAGATGAGCTCTCTTGAGCTGCCATTTAACTGAGATGAGATGAATGGAGCTAAGATGAGCTAACCCTAGTACAAGTGAGCTGGAATCCAACTATGGTGAGCTAGATCAAGCTGAGTTCCAGCAAGTCTGAGCTTCTTCTTCACCAGTTGCCTTCCTGAGTGCTAGGGTTTTGGTGTTCTGACAATATGTATATCCCTAACACTCACAAAAACACATTAAAAAGACAATAAAAAGTGTAATGAGTGTCTAACCTAATTGATGCCTAAATGCAGCCCAAAAACCCATTTGCAGAGCAAAATCCTAAGAGCTAGGTTTGTTTTAATGCATAAAAATGATGATAAACTGGCATTTATCATGTATCTCATGAAAGACTCCGTTCGCCCATAAAAAACATTAAATTTTTTGTAAAGTGAGGGTTGACTGTGAGAGAACGGCTAAGTGTGGAAAGTGAGTGAGAGCTTAAAAATGACTAGGTGTTGGTGCATGCTTGAGTGTGTGCTATGTATGTACTATGAGTATATGTGTAAAATATACTGCATGTATATGTATATGTAAGTATATATGTATAATAATATATATGCATAGAGTATATATGTGTCTATAAGTATAAAATATGTGTATATATAAATAATTAGTATAGAAAGTAGAGTAATATATGTATGTAAACCTTATGTCTATATATATTTAGTGACAATTAGATTCGTCACTGTAGGTGTATATATATGTTAGTAAATATAGTTCTTTTGCCATATATTTTGTACATATGTTTTATAAGGCTATAGTAACATTTATATATGTCACTGTATATATAGTATATGTTATTAAAGTTATTAGTTTATGTTACTATATTTAGTACACTACATATTAATAGTTATTTTTGTACTTATACTTAGGTATTATTTAGGAGAGCTGTATATAACTAACATAGAGTAGTTTTACTTAGTTTTTTATGCCAGTTTAGTTGTAAATATGTTTAAGGTATTGTAGTGAGCATTAATTGATTCTTTTATACATATTTAACTCATTCATTCATTCTTGATTCATTGATTGATTTTGTATATATAATTGACATTTTTGGAACATAGAGACTGATGTATATCAATAAGTGCCTCCCACTGAACGACCTAAAATAAACTAGTAAAAATTATGAAAATAAATAAAATGACATCTATTTACATTGTGACATTATAATACAACAATGACATAATTAAAAATTATTTTTTTATGCAACACGGATCCTTGTCGATCAATGGGAAAGGCATCCTTAATCACTAGATCTAGGTCCATCACTCCTAAGAATATCAGTAGGTTTTTCTTCTAGGAGTTAAAGTTAGAGCCACTCATCATAGGGATGGAATTGAGGGTGGCGGTAATATTTGCAGAAGTCATTTCTGAAAAATTTATACATGAATACAGAATTAGCTCTTTTAAATCATAAGATGTCAGATTAATTTAATTAAACTCTATCACATGTCTTAGTTAACTCCATCAAGGGTCTCATCTTTGGACAAGAGGTTGACTTATAATTAAAGACATGATGTGGTGTGTAACGATTGTTGGTTTGAATCTGAGTTAGTCATGAACTTTCCTTTGGGCCGATTCAATGACTACCCAAAAATCTTAATAACCAACACATCATTACTCCTACGTAAATGGGTGAAAGTACAATGGGTGTGCACTTTCCTTTGGGCCAATGAACACTCACCTATTAACACCCATTCAACCTATTACTATTCCTAGATAAGCCTAGTATTCATAGGAGATCTTACTTTGGCGAGGTGCTGCTTCAACTAGGTTACCCTAGAATAGTATACTTTATTAATCAAACTAGACATTGATTAAACTAACCAAAAAGTTGGTTGGCTCTAATACCACTTGTTAAAAACTTTAATTAACTATAATTAACCTGATTAGGTATTTTCTCTTGCAGAAATGATTACGTCAGAAAAATATGTCGTTGTAGTGTATAAATCATGGTGGAAAATCCCGAACAAAAATATTTTAATAAAGCTAACCACGAAGAGTTAGGTCGTATCCACAGGAAGGAATAGATGCAATAAATTCATGAATATTTCCCTTTGTGTCTACCCAATCAAGTATGGAATTTGTGCCCAAATCTGCTATGAAACGAGGTGAGAAGAAGGATGCACATAATAATTTAAGCATGTGAGGGTTATGTGCGCAATTTTCCCACAATGGCATGTACGGTAAATACAGTTAAAATCCAAGACATTCAGCTCTCTCCTCTAATCATGGTACACATGTGTTGATACTTTATGCATGCATGTTAAAAGTCAAATTCAACATATGAGTTAAGTGTATGAGAAAAATTGAGTGGAAACTTAATGGCATACATGAAATATCACATGAATAACTTAATTCATAAAATAAATCAATAGTGTTGCAGCAATGGCATAATGCGTAAATACTAATTCGACCCAAAATAGAGCTTTTCTTTCCTTTGTACATATGTGAAGAGGAGGCCGCAGCTGGCTGCGAGAACTTCAGTGGAGGTTGGCCATAATGAGGGCTACGCGTGGGCGGTGATGTCGTGTCTAACAGTGGTTGGAGCTCCTGCCGGCGATGAGGAGGGTTGACGGCGGTGGCGGTGGCTCACCAGCATGCGGGTTGTTGGTTGGTGGCGCGGATGGTGTGGAAGCACTTGTGAAGGGGAGGGGAGCACGTTGGTGTTGACGGTGCAGAGTTTCACGGCACATGGAGGTGGCTGTGTGGAGGAGGATCTACTTGGAGCTTTGGGTTCTCTTCCTATTGGCAGTGATGAAGAAGATGAATAGTGTGCTTGGTGGGATAGCTCACGTGGTCGAGGTAGGAGGAAGGCTGCTATGGGCGCGCACATGCACACACATGCGAGGAGGATGTGAAGGCAAGAGCATGTGGGGCTACTGTGGTGCACAGGCATGCACACGTACACGAGGTGGTGGTCGTGCATGGTTGTTGGAGGTTTGTGTGCACAAGGAGGATGGCCATGACCTTGTGAGTGGAGAGAAGAGGATGAAGATGGTGGGTGCTATGACATGGTGGGCGTTGTGCAAGGGGGTGGTTGTAAGCGCGCGAGGAAGGTGGTGGTGCGCAAAGAGTTGAGTCGAAGAAGTGACAAAGGACAGGGAAGATGAGGCCAACCTCCCTCTTCAGACATCTAGAGAAGTGCCTGGACATCTTAAGTGAGGGGGATGGTTCATAGTAGTGGAGATGGAGCACAGTGGTGGTTACCGTTGAGGCGAAGCACGGTCATGAAGTTGGAGACACAGTCGAGTTGAGAACGTAGTAGTAGACGCAGTTGCTGATGTTGATCTTGTCACCACCAACCACATTGATCGATTTAGCGTAGGTGAGATGCGGTGGTGGTTGGTCGTCTTCGGTGGCTCGCGGTGGTATGTTGGAGAGAAGACGAAGATGGTGATTGCCTGTAGGGAAGGAGATGGGAGAGGTATCTACCCTTCTGGGAGAATTGGATGGAGGCCGTCTACCTTTTTGCATCATATTGAGAAAGAGAGAGAATCAAAGAAGGAGATAATATTGGAGAGATATTCAAGGGAGAGAGAGAAAAGAATAAGAAGGTCCTTTATTTGCTTTTCTTTCTTTCCTTTTGTCTTGTGCGTGGCTTCCCAATTCTCCAAATGGGAAGGCTCTAATTTGTAGAGAGACATCTCCTTCCAAAAGGGCCCAAAATTATAGGCCAAAGAATTGAAGAGGCACTTTCCTTTCTCCCATATGACATATTAAATCTTTGAAGATGCACTCTAAATTTAGAGATGATTCATCCAGATTGCCCCTTCCATAATGACTCGAATTTACTTGATTAAGATGTAAAAATTGATGCAATGCATGGAATGATAATCATGTAGCTTTATTAATTTTATTGATGCAATGCATGATTTGTATTACATTTTCATTCCAACAATAACGTACTTAGGCACTAAATTAGTCCACTAAAGTGGACCTGTCAATTACCCCAATGCCTATGTTTTGCTAGTCCCGAGCAAAAATCATACGAAATAGACTAGATCTCTAGGCTAGATTTTATCGTTAGGATGCCTTATTATGCCACACTTCTAGAGATTAAATCAAAATACCAACTATAGGCCTAAAGGTACTCAAGTACCAGCCAAGATACAGACTTGATCAGCCTTAGCCTTGGGTCCGCTGCGAAGGTTTTTAAGGCCAGTAAAAACTGCCCAGAGGTTCGTTGACCCTAGCGATTAAAGCACCCATGCATATATGTACTAAGTCTAGGTTCAGTTTGCCAGAGAGAGAGAAATATTATTTCGAGAGCTTTCTCTCTTTCTTTTTAAATTCCCCTCGACTCAATATTGGATTCGCCCTGAACACAATCTGTATCAGATTCCTTCTTCCCACCATCAATCGTTGTAGGATCCCTGGCAATTGATGCTTCGAGATAGCACTGTCCATGGCAACCCCAGCACCTTGTCTTTCGACACTTCGGGATAGTGCCGTCCATGGCATTCTATAGCTTAATTCAGACCCTAGCAACTAACATTTTAGGATAATGCCGCCCATGGCATTTGAACCAGCACGAGATGCTTCCGTGCCCTTGGTAGGATATTTAGATATCCTAGGAGACAAGCATTGAGGAGAAAATATGTTATAATGCATCTTCGAGGGGATTATTTTTATATTCCTCCTCTCCGCACAAGGAACTCATCCAATCAACTTGTGTCTTCGAGCCACTCCTGAGTCAACTTTTTGGGAAAACATTTTCAAAACGGAAACTTTTTGGCATTATCGTTCTTTATGCACACTGAACCAGACAGTGTGTGATTTTTGGGTGCTTAGGTTACCAAGTCCCGCAAACCAAAGGGTAGGCAACGGGGTTGAATACTCCCTAAGCCTTAGACTTAATACATCAACCTTGCAACTCCCTCAACGTCTTGAGGAAAAGTCTAGATCATAACAAATATGTGAGTGTTTAAGTCCTAAAATTGACCCAAGAGACCTAAAGTTGGTGTCCCTCACTTACCTCCTTTTTTCTAGCACTTCAGGACTTAATTAATCATTCATTCTAGCCTAGAACTTAAGTAACTCTTTCATAATCAAATGCTTGGACCAGCACAATTTTTGCACATTTCCTCTTTGTGTCTCTCTCTTCTTTTCTTTTGTTTTCCTTGAAATTTAGCTTACAAAGATTCCATCTTCTTTCTTTGTCTTCTTTTTTTTATGTAAGTTGGATGCCCTAATTACAAGCAGAATTTGTACAAATGCTATGAACAACCACAGGTTATACCCCCCCATGCCTAAATCTAACAATGTTCTCATTGGAAAACAAAAAGCAAGGAAAGATATTACTTGAGGTGGAGTTCAGATATCTCGCAAATCAGGCTCTAGAAGGGAAACAGAAGGAGACCCAAAGAGGATACGTAACAAACCTGGCCTACCAAGTAAGTAACCCAAGATGTTGGCCAATTGGTGATGGATAGTGATGCCAAATGCTCGCCAGATATAGGTGAAAAGAGGGTACTCCTGACCTAGTGTTGGAGGTTTTACATGATATGCATGAGTCGTGTCCTTCGGTAGTGTGCGGCAAGGAGGCAAAGGCTTCTCAAGTAGATATGTGTGGGCAGTAGAGGGTGCGAGGAAGGATACCCGAAGGCTGATGGGCTGACATGGAAAAGCATCGATCCAAACTCACCACTCTACCACAGGATGTATTGGTTTGGTGTTCTTCGTGCTAAATCGGTATTTAAAATTGTCGTATTAGAGTATAGCCAAAATAGTGCTTAGACAAATAAATTTTTTTACTCGAAAAAGATCCGAGGTCGAACACAGGGAGAAATATGAAATTTAAAGCTCAAGATCATAATTTATAATGTAAATGAACACAATATATAAATAAAAGCTTAATGAGAAATCAATGATCAATGTGCAAAATGAAGAGGGTAAAGTGGTGATTTAAATCACCATTTACCCTTATATAGTAATTGCAAGTAGAAGCACAATATCAATCTAGTTAATTATAGCTTTAGAAACTCAAGTCAGATGTCTGAAGATGGAATTAGATGACTTAAACGTCTGATGCTAGAGTGCTCTTCTCTCCCTTTCCCTTCTGATGTTCTTCTTCTTTCTCTCTATGCTGCGGGTCCCTCTTCTCTTCTTCTTCTTCTGCTCAGCCTCTTCTTCTTTTGTTACCTTCTCCTTCTTCACACAAGGGATGGGAACTTCTTAAATTGGCTAAATGTTAGCCAATGTCCTCTACAGCAAAACCCCCCTACCCCCGCACAATCTCTCCTTCCCTTTCTCTCTTAGGCTCCACCCTCCCAGGGCCTTTCTCAGGACATCGGGTTATCGGGTACATGCACACTCGGGTCCAGGGCTGCGGGTGTGATCGTAGCTGAGGAGTGCTTGGCTAGGTAGGTTAATGGGTCAGGCCAGGTTTGCGGGCAGAGATCACGGACGAGGCGTGCGTGGGTGAGAGGGACCTCACCCCATGTTTGGAGGCAAATAGCCACACACTTTTGCAATTTATGCGGGTGCGGGGGCTAGTTAGCTTCTGTGGTGGGACTATCCCAACCTCCTTCCTTTGCGCAGCAGCAGCAGTAACTTCCTTCGTCAAATTGGCGTAGAGTACTTGTGAAAGGCTCCAATTGACTAGTAGGGAAACTTCTTGGGTTGAGTTCGTGTCACCTGGGACTTTGCCTGGGGTCTGTAGGTGCTTAAAGTGAGCTTTGAGCTTCGCTCGAAGCTTCGGTAATGGCGGTGGAGACCTGGGACCTGAAAGTACGAAAATGGACTAAGAGCCCCAGTTAAAACAATTCATAAGCTACTCCGTGAGGTGGGGAATTGAACGGCGATGTTCGTGAGGTGGTCGGACGGTGACGGAAGGTGAAGTGCAAAAATGCGGTGTTCGGCGGAGTAGTGGGGAGGCTAAAAACCTCGAAGACCAGAGTACTTTTGCTCTCTGGAACACGGTGGAGGTGTAGGGATGAACAGTAGCCAGATTGGTGGAGTGTAGTGGCTGTGCAAGCTCGTCGGAGGTACGCCGATGAGGTGGAAGACGGAAGATGGTGAGGCTAGTCGGTGGTCGAAACGAAGTGGTAGATTCTTGAAAATGAAGAGTGGAAGTCGAGGAGTTGTTTAGGAGGGAAGGCAGATGAAGGGGAGCGGAGTTGGCATCGTGTGAGGTGTGGCCGATGTCAGAGATGAAGCTGCTCAGAGAGAGATGGACGGCAAGGATGAAGGGGGGCAGGAGCACCAGCGGGTACTGCGCGACGCAGAAGAAGACAAGGAGAAAGAGTCTGCCACTGGTATTGTGGTTAGACGACAAGGGAAAGCAGGGAGAGTCGTCGGAGCTTGAAGAGCAAATCAGCTGGAGGAGGGGAGATGAATTTGAGAGATTCTCTGGTCGAATTCAAGCTTGAAGGATCAGTATGAGTAGGGGGTGCTTTTATACACCTCAGGAGGATGGTTAGAGCTTGGGAAGCTCACCGAAGTTTGGGAATTTCTTGATACCAAAATCTCGCATGCGTTCACATGAGAGATTGGGTAGGTTTTAGGGCTTAGGATTAGGTCTAAAAGGAAGGGAATTTCTTGACGAACTTCTCTTTCAAATTTGAAAGGGATTCGTCAAGAAATCAGGGAGTTCTTTCCTTTTTAAGGATGCTAGAGCAAGTAGGAATAGGTTTTATGGTGGTAGGGACCTGTTTGTGAGAATGATGACAAAGTTAGGGCCCTTTTTGAAGGGATTTTTAAAGTTAAGGGTAGAAATGTAATTAGACAGGACCAACTTGCAAACTAGGTCAAGACAAATTCATCTTGGGTCCAAATTTTGATACAAACCTAATTTGGACTTAAGGAATCCAATGGTGAAGTTGGATTTTGTTTTTGACCATGTTTGACTGGGTAATTTATGAAAAAACCTAAATTAGGGCAAATATCTATCTGTGATTCTATTTTGGGTCAAAACGGGTTCTAATGGTCAAATTGAAGGTTCTAAACCCTAGAGAATATTTTTCTATAAATTTAGAGGGTTTAGGTGAATTTTGCATTGATCAAAACCTCAGTTAATTAAGCAGGTCTATTTTTAGGGTTTCAAAAGTCATTTAATTCTCAAAACACGTGAAAATCCTTTTCTTATTATTTTAAGCCACTTGTATTTTTAAGACCAATTGACCTTCATTCAACCCCTGAGAAAAGCCTTGGTTGTATTGCATTCATGATAAGCTAGTAAAATTGAAGTTTTAACCCTAATTTCTTATTTTTCCTTTAAAATGATTATACAACGACTTGTGACTTTCTGGCGGTTATGTAGGAGCATTTACTGACTTAATTGGGTCAAAGTGAGCTACTTATGGCTCATGATGGTGTTCCCATCATCTGGTTGTCCCCCTGTAAAGCAGAATGTGAGTAGAGATTTTAGGAAGCTATTTCTATCAAAGTTGAAGTCTCTCAAGTGCGGGGTAGGGAAGAAGGTCAAAGAAGGCTTGAGAGGTTCAGCATTCTTCCTCAACAACCATTCTAGTTCCTGAATGTCATCAAAAGCAGCCTTAGTTATTGATTGTCTTTCATGTTGCATATCATTGGTGTGCGCATCCTTGAATTGGCCCAAATGTTCATCTTTCAAATTGAACCGGTCAAGGGTGTCGCCCATTTCATTATCATGTAGAAGTAGGTTGGAAGCAATAAGATTGTGAGTGTCCTCAATAACAACATCCCTAGGTTCTTGTTCATTGCTAAGATCTTGCCCTTGGGGTGTATAGATTCCTTCCTCAAGAGTAGTAACTACTTCCAGTTCTTTCGAATGTTTAAGAGGATGATCTTGATAGTCAAAGGTATGTAGGAATCCAGATTTGGCTATATCAGTTAGATCCACAGGGGGTAAGTCTTCGAAAAAAATATATTCTCCTCTCGAGTCACTCCATACTCTGAGTCCAGTCCCTTCAAAGTCATCATCATCCTCATCAACGCTTCTTCCCTGAGACTCAGAAAAATCTTCAAAGGCAAGATCAAGTATTTCAAGTGTTCCCTTGTCCTCCTTAAAATCAACTCTTCATGTCCTTGAGACCAATATTGATCCAAATCCTTTAATTTAATATCAATCTCTCAAGGTTACTTGTGTTGGGCACCTATAAATCCTCAAAATGTTCAATGACAGGTGTTGGTCGCTTAAGGATAGGATCATGGTTATTATCCCTTTCTTCCAATATGGTTTCGTCTAACATCCAAGATTCCTGGAATTTATTAAGTTCAGAATAACAATCCTTTGAGAAATCTAACTGAGGTGCAAGGTCTTCAGAGGTGTATGGTATAGGTTCGGCATACCTAGAATGGGTTGCAGATTCCACCTCAAAATCTAGAATGGGAGTTGGGTTGATCGTTTGACTGCAACCTGTTTCATCAAATGTAGCAAAAATACTATCATTTGGGTTGAGTTCAAATAATGGGGCCATTTTCCTCTTCTTCTGACTCCAATTAAGATTAGGTGGATTATCACCAAGGTTGCCTTCTGGGGGACCTATCTCATGGGGAATGTCTAAGTGATAGCTACTCCTCAAAACAAGATCCCTATTGTCATTGTTTTCCTCAAAATTATCTTGGTAATTGGGAGTATAGAGGTAGGGATCAGAATTGACTGTAGGAGGGTCGCTAACTTGGCTAATCTCTTCTGTTAATATTTGACTATTCCTCAAAATCCTCCCATAGAATCCTCCACTTCTTTCTATTGTTTTTGCATTTCTATCATAAAAGAGGAGGGGCTACTATCAGATTGGGGAGGATAGTCAAGCTCAGGGTTATAATACCTCAGAGTTTCTGTCCAACTGGGAGTGTAAGAATCATCACGGGTGGGTGGGTTGGGCATAGTCATGGATGGGTTAGGGATGGCGTATCCCTCTCCTAGGTTCTGCTCATGATCACAGGATTGGGGAATAATCAAACTAATGCTTCTATAGTAGGAGTAGAAAGGATCCCAATGTTGATCAGATGATGGATAACTGCAGATCATGGGATTAGGATTGGGTGTTCTAGGGTGAAAGTAAGAAGTGAAATAGCTATTGTAATCCATTTAAAAATACGACTTGAACAACACACCCCAATCAAACACAAGGCAATGGGACTCTCTTTTCTTTCTTAGAGTAGACTTGAGCTAACCTCCAACCTACTCCTTAAAGTTGCCAATGGGGTGTTGAACGCTTACGAATCGCTACGCTAACGTGTCCGATTTTGGAAAACTTGTCGTCGTAGTTCGAAAGCGAAGAATACATGTTCAACAAATAAAATTTATACCGAAATGAATTCCAGGTTGAACACAGGGAGGCTACGTTGATCTATATTTGCAATTATATTTTTTAGGATTTTTGATAAGCAAGGCGATATAATTACAATGGAGCTATCAGACTAAAAGAAAGAGAGAGAGAGAGAGAACATGCATTCAATATTTCAACTATTTATATAATCAAACTAAATAAAAGTTGCACTAGAAAGCGGAAAATTAATTACACTATAAAGCAGGAAAATTCTACACTAGAAAAGCTATAAATAAGAATGGGAGAGAGAAGTTATCCTTCTCGACGATTGCTTGGAGGACGAGCCGGACGGGACGACGTCTGGACGAAGGAGAATGAAGCAGGACGAAGGAGGACAAAGCAGAAGAACGGGAACGAAGCAGCATGCCGTCGTCGTTGCGGGATCCACTTCCGAAGGGGAACAAAAATTTAGACTTTATCTCATGAAAAGCATCCCAGGTGTGGGACAAGCTTCTCTTGAGCTTTGGAGGGGTAGAGAGGAGAAGAAGGGATGAAAATTTCGTATGGAGGGGGTCTCCTTTTATAGTTGCAAGGAGTGGGGGCAAAATGGACATTACAACTTCAAAACAATAAATGAGGGGTCTTTAGTGATGGATAAAACCGTCACTAAAGCCCCCAACGTGGGCGTAGCTTCCGCGCCCATGCGCGCCCGCTCAACTGCTCGTGCGCGCAATGCTTGCGCACGTTCATCGATTCTCAGCCATCCGATCGAGAGATCGGACGGCTTAAGATGCGTCTCCGCCCGCTCATTGTGCGCCTGCCTAGCGCGTGCGATCGCGCGTTCAATCGCGCGTGAACGCTATCGGGCACGGGCGACCGTCCGATCTCCATCTGACGCTCCACGTGCCTCAATTGCCCGTGCCTTCCAGCCCCTCGCCGCGGCTCGAACCCGCGACCTCTGCTTCGCCCACGGCTACGTCACCGCTACGCTACGCCTTCGAAATGGTCGCGTGGATGAATTAGCCAGCCGCATCCACAGCCGTTGGATCTTGATCCAACGGCGGAGAATCGACGCGCTGATTGAAGAAGAAAACGTGCGGCGGTGCTGGAGGCCGTTTCGGCGGCTGAGATGGCGCCATGTGGCGCCATCTTGGCCGTCTATCTTCTGGAAGTTGTGGATGGTGCCACAGATGTCGGATTGACTCGATTTTTGTGTCGTTGGGCTGCGATCGTCGATCCGAATTCATCTGTGTGGTTAGATTTGTCATCTGAAGTGCAGATCTTCACCATCCTGGCCCTTGATCTTCTAGGGTTCCCCGGTCACTATCTGATGTTACGGATGCCTGATTAGGGCGATCTTGGAGTCGTTGAACTCCAATCGTTGCCCTGATCACATCCATACGGTTGGATCTTTGATCCGAGGCCCCGATAAAATGTTTGCCCAGTCCAAGCACATAAAAGGAGGCAATTAACCTCTATTTTATTCCAACTACTCTAAATGCAAGATGATGCATGTTATGCAATATTTATATCATGAAATGCAATCCTATGCTTAAGAACATGCATAAATAGACATTTTAAGTAGTGTAAATGTGTTTATATCATACCCCCATACGTATCTTTTGCTAGTCCCTAGCAAAAACTATATGATATTTATAAAAGAATTAGGTTGGATTATTTGGAACTGAGTTATTTTCAATCATTAAGAAATTGTCTACTTAGGAACTGAACTTTCAAAGACACAACAGTACCCGAGTATCAGCCAAAATGCAGACCGCCTCAAGCCTTACCTTATTCAAAGAAAAATTTCTTTTTCTTTTTACTCTTTTCTAATTTTTTTGGATTTTCAAATTTTAGGGTTTAAGAGTGGCTTTCTACGGCCATTCAACTCACCCAAAATTTGATGAGAACCCTAAGTTTTAAGTATCTTATTATGATTGTGATAGACTCGTTGACCAATAATTAAAATGGACTTCGGATTTCTACGCCTCTAGGTGACCTCAAAAAGACTTCTGCCTAAAGGTGTATCTTTACAACCGATAGCTTTCTCCCTACTTTTATTTTTTTACGGGGTCAACACAAGGGTGAATCCAGTGTATATCTCCCCGATTTATTCTACTTCTCCGCTTCTTCCTACGTATTTTGGGAATTTTTAGTGCATTTATTGAGCTGGGTTCTGGACAACCGGTCGATGAGCTGTTACCACCAACAACTTGCCAGCCATACTTGTGCGGGGAAGTGTGGCTTATTTCTTTTTGTTCTTTTCTCCTTTTCTTTTTGTTTTTTTTTTTTTTAAGTAGGTGGCTTCCCTGATCTAAGATTTACCTAAAGGCAGCAAAAAGAGAAAGGTCCAGTGACTGGGCTCTGGACAACCTACCTATGGGCTATTACCCACGATAACTTGCCAGCCATATCACCCTAGAAGGTTCATTAGCTACCCAATTTCCGTTAAAATCGTCGAACAACGAGTCAATGCAAATTGTGTAGATGCTTAAGACTCAAAATTCCCTCAAATCAGAGGGCGGGTTGATAAGTCGTGTACTTATCACCCAAACTTATTTATTCCAATTATAATAGAATTAAGATGGCGAGGACTCAAAGACAAATCCACATTTTAGTGGATACATAGGCTAATTAAGTCCAAAGACCTGAAGGGTCTTTGTGTTCATATCTTAATGTAGTATTTCTTAAGATTGAAATTTTTCTTAAACCCAAATTCTCTTTCCTAATTTTAATTTTTTTTTAATAAAAGAAAACAAATCTACGGAGTTGACGAATGAATTCAGAGATAAATATCCACCCCCCCATGCCTATCTAATGCAATGTCCTCATTGTATTAAAAAGACATAAAACAGAGTGGAAAAGCGAAGAAAGCACCTGAATTTCGTGAATGTCAGGTCCGCTCCGAGATGAAAAATTAAAAAGAACTGTATATGTGCTGAGTTTAGTGCCTTCAGCTAGGCACACTATACAAAGAAAAGAAATGAAGAATTCACAAGTGCAGGTCAGAATCAGAATGAATAGAAGAATCCTCCGACCTGTCAACAGAGGTCCACAGATGTGGACCAGATTGTGGTGCAGACCCACACCCCATAATCGAGGATATCTTAGGTTCTGGATAGAAATTACCCAAAACCTAAAATCAGAATGCAAGCGAGGTCGGGCCTGCGATTTATGAGTATGCAACCCAAGACCAAAAAGTCGGGTTACAGAGAATTGAAGCTCAAAAGGATAATCGTTGAATGTGTGCTTGAGTTGAACATCCTCGAAACAAATGTTGTAAGGGTTCTGATTTGATGGTTTCAGCTTAAAAGGAACCCTTCGACTCAATCTTCTATTTACTACAAAATTAACTTCCCAAATTAGAACTTCCCAGCTACTATCCTCCTTATTCAGCATATCAAATTCCAGGACCTCTTGTATATTCATCACCCCATCTAAAATCTCCAAGTCTAAATGATGTGGTAGAATCAAAATTGACTTGGGTCTAATTATCTCAGAATTAGAATCATCAATAAGCTCAATAGGGTGTAACTGATAATCAGGGCATTGAATTGATTCCTCCAGAAAATGCGATTCTGGATCCGTAATGTGTGCCCTAATAAGATCAGTTTCCTCAGTTATTGGGCTATCAAATGATCTATCAGATTCCTCAGGCCCAATCGTCTCACAGAAATCGTGTTCAGAAAACTCGCGTGAGACTTCGCAACTTGAATCTTCACCATTAAGATCCGTATCAATGTATGTCCCAAAATCAGTTGTCACTTTGTGTTCCCCAGAGACATACGTTTCCTCATAACCGGGCTCAGGGATCTCAGGTGAAGAAATCAGATCATCCTTAATTGATTACTTTAATTCAATCTGGTCAGCCTCGTAACACGTGTCCCCCCCAACAGGTGCCTGAGCGGGTTCTGACTTTTGCTCTCCTGAAGAGGGTTCATCCTGGGAATTATTCCAAGATTGAATCAAAGCAACCACGAATCTCATCCTCAATTTCGCTAATTTCCCAAGTAGAAACTCACCCGGGTTCTTATCCTTAACATCCTGGAGCCAATCCAACAAAGACTTGTTTAAATCATCAATCATTTCAATTAGGGGCTCCAATCTCTCAATGCAAGGTATTGGCTGAACTTCTAAAGATTGAATGATATTCCTCAAGTTAGCCAGAACCTTATCTTAAACCTGGTTAACCTGAACCAAATGAGTTGGTTCAGGGTTGGGCGGGTTTGGACTCAATGCAGGGGAATTAACGAATTAAGATTTGTTATACCCTTCCTGATAATAGGTCATTTCAGATTGTTGAAAAGATGGTGATGACCTAAATGCAGTGAAATCAGAGGATGGGTAAGGATCGGTGTATCCTTCTTGATTGTAGATCGTATTAGGTTGTTCATGAAAGGAAGATGATCTATAATCAATGTAGCTCTGAGAAGGATAGAAATCAGAATCAAAGTGTTCAGGGTTAGACCCTAAACACGGGGGTTCGGAATTGTATCCCTAATCTGAATTATCCGAACTAACTAATGGTCGATTACAATACAAGTCGGGATAATCGTCATGTTGAGGATAATTCTCAACAGGAGGGAAAGAGCGGGAATGCGTGAAATATGTGGAAGGATTCATGAGACACGGGAGGAAGAAAGGTGCAATACAAATAATCAAACCTGTCCTTAAATGGGTTAGCCTACAGACCTACAGACTCCCAAAACCCGTCTTGAGATAAAGGAACGATTTGATCTACTTCGGTCTGTTCAATCCAACTAGTTAGAAGGAGGGACTGGGGAGAAGGTTCTTCCTTCGGTTTGCGCCTCAGGTTCCTAGTGTACCCCCCAGCCGCGATCGTTTGACTCTGCTCCCCTAGCTAGACATTAGATTGAACAGTAGAAATAGACTAATCGAAAATAATCTCGTTCTGGGTTCTGAAGAGCGAGTCCAATCCTTAAGGCCAATGTCTACTCTGTTTTATTTAGGGCTAGGTTTGAATGTGTTTTGGAATGTGATGGGCCCTTTAAAGGGGTTGTGCCCTTAATGATTGATTGATTTGTGTGTGCGTGCACAACTTGTGGTTTTCAAGCAAGATTATTTTTGATGTGGTAAATTTTAAGGTTCAAATCTTTCTTAGTAGCTTTTAGGATTCAACTTTAGGTATTTTCAAACAGGTTTAGTTGGCACACCAGGTTTTGCAAGCACGGGTGAAGATGTTTTCCTTTAAGGAGCGAAAAGAATGTGGAGTGCCTGGTAAATCCCTAAGAGTTAACCTAAGTGCAGCTACTTGATGAGTTTATTTTATTTGAAGTGGTGCGGCCCAAACAACTCAAACAATTGGCCTGATGCACCACTTAATTAGGCACACAAATAATTACCTAATCTGATTTCTACTCAATTATGTGTTCGAATGTGTGTACCGATTCCTGAGGTTGGCTTACCGGTTGAGTTTGAAAATCAGATGAGGTTGTGTACCTAATTGAGATTTTTTTAATTTTTTTCTTTTTTTTAATGTGGGGGTTGAGGTGAGTATGGGTGTCAAACAACAAACAATCTAACCTTAGAGTTTATAAAAACACCTAGATTGATTGATGTTTGAATTATTATGTTGTGGAATGAAATCTAATGGGTGGGGGGTGGGGGATAACTCATAAAACCTTCTACAGCATTTTACTCTGATCTACTGCTTTTGCCTGTCTCGAAAGAGTACCTGCAATCACAATAAGAAAGGAGAAAAGTGAGGTAAATGATTTGTAAGTTAGAAAACGTGAAGAGAAACCAAAGAGCATCGCCTCCCCGTCAACGGCGCCAAAATGTTGAACGCTTACGAATCGCTACGCTAACGTGTCCGATTTTGGAAAACCTGTCGTTGTAGTTCGAAAGCGAAGAATTCGTGTTCAACAAATAAAATTTATACCGAAATGAATTCTGGGTAGTACATAGGGAGGCTATGTTGATCTATATTCGCATTATACTTTTTAGGATTTTTGATAAGCAAGGCGATATAATTACAATGGAGCTATCAGACTAAAAGAAAGAGAGAGAGAGAGAAAGAGAGAGAGAAAGAGAACATGCATTCAATATTTCAACTGTTTATATAATCAAACTAAATAAAAGTTACACTAGAAAGCGGAAAATCAATTACACTATAAAGCAGGAAAATTCTACACTAGAAAAGCTGTAAATAAGAATGGGAGAGAGAAGTTATCCTCCTCGACGATTGCTTGGAGGACGAGTCGGACGGGACGACGTCTGGACGAAGGAGAATGAAGCAAGACGAAGGAGGATGAAGCAGAAGAACGGGAACGAAGCAGCACGCCGTCATCGTCGCGGGATCCACTTTCGAAGGGGAACGAAAATTTAGACTTTATCTCGCGAAAAGCATCCTTGGTGTGGAACAAGCTTCTCTTGAGCTTTGGAGTGGTAGAGAGGAGAAGGGATGAAAATTTCGTATGGAGGGGGTCTCCTTTTATAGTTGCAAGAAGTGAGGGAAAAATGGATATTACAACTTCAAAACAATAAATGAGGGGTCATTAGTGACGGATAAAATCGTCGCTAAAGCCCCCAACGTGGGCGTAGCTTCCGCGCCCACGCGCGCCCGCTCAGCTGCCCGTGCGCATAACGCTTGCGCACGTTCGTCGATTCTTAGCGGTCTGATCGTGAGATCGGACGGCTTAAGATGCGTCTCCGCCCGCTCGTTGTGCGCCCCCTGGCGCGTGCGATCGCGCGTTCACGCCGCGCGTTCAATCGCGCGTGAACGCTATCGGGCGCGTGCGACCGTCCGATCTCTATCTGACGCTCCACGCGCCTCAATTGCCCGCGCCTTCCAGCCCCTCGCCGCGGCTCGAACCCGCGACCTCTGCTTCACCTGCGGCTGCGTCACCGCTGCGCTACGCCTTCGAAATGGTCGCGCGGATGAATTAGCCAGCCGCATCCACAGCCGTTGGATCTTGATCCAACGGCAGAGAATCAATGTGCTGATTGAGGAAGAAAACGTGCGGCAGTGCTGGAGGCCGTTTGGGCGGCTGAGATGGCACCACGTGGTGCCATCTTGGCCATCCATCTTCTGGAAGTTGTGGATGGTGCCACGGATGTCGGATTGACTCGATTTTTGTGTCGTTGGGCTGCGATCGTCAATCCGAATTCATTCGTGCGATCAGATTTGTCATCTGAAGTGCGGATCTTCACCATCCTGGCCCTTGATCTTCTAGGGTTCTCCGGTCACTATCTGATGCTACGGATGCCTGATTAGGGCGATCTTGGAGTCGTTGAACTCCAATCGTCGCCCCGATAAAATGTTTGCCCTATCCAAGCACATAAAAGGAGACAATTAACCTCTATTTTATTCAAACTACTGTAAATGCAAGATGATGCATGTTATGCAATATTTATATCATGAAATGCAATCCTATGCTTAAGAACATGCATAAATAGACATTTTAAGTAGTGTAAATGTGTTTACATCATGGGGTCAAGTTTGCACCCCTCTATTCCCACTTTAGTGGTATAAGAGGGAGTTGTGACTTGAGATCCCTGACAAACTCTTTGGAGAAGAACAGAGGTTGTTTACATTCTCTCTTGGTGACAAAAGAAGTTTCACAATCAATTACGTGCCCTAAGTTGACCTTCGTGTGCCATAGGACCTATACTTTGCTTCAATGGTACTCTCAGGTGATCAAGTGAGAAGTTAAGGACGAACAAAGGGATGCAAGTAAGGTGAACCCTTCCTTTGAGGCGATGCGTAAGCGGTGCCTCTTAACTACCTTGTTGTCCTTTTAAGGGGTGTCCCCCTCCTTGAAATGTCAACACACTGGGTCAAAAGATAGTACCACCACCACAAAGTGAAATAGGAGGGTTTGCACCGATAAAGAGATTGGTGCAAATTGTGGCGTGTTTCCGTGGTAAAAATTGAGGTTTGGAGGACTCATTGTCTTTCTCGCAAAATGCGTCTATTAGATAAAATTTATAATCGAAACTCAAAATGTGAGTCCTAGGTCGAACGTTTGGTTTTATGAAATCCGTGTTTCCCTTTATTACATTTTTTTGTCATTTTTATCTTTTATAATTTTTTAATAATTTTTTAGAAAGCAAGAGATAAGATCGACAATTGCTTATCTAGATAATCTACTTGCGAAAATATAAGAGAGAGGGAAACAATTATGGATTTCTAATCCAATGTTTTTTACAATTACGAAAGTAGGAAAGATTACACTACGAAAGCGAAAAAAGATAGAAAGAGGTGAGAGAATCCCTCTCAATGGTTGCTTGGAGGATGACTCACTCTGACGTCGCCTGAAGGAAGGTGGTGAGGAGCGAGATGAAGGAGGACGTAGCTGGAGGATGGACGATGGGGTAGGATGGTGTTGCAGCGAGGATCTTCTTCCCGAAGGGCGGTGAGAGCACGGCCACGGGATGCTCCACGAATGGGGATGAGAGGTGGGAAAACTATTTTCTTTTCTACTCTAAAGGATTTCTAAAGCCTTGGAGGTGGTGAGAGGAAGAAAGGAAGAGATGGTTTGGAATGGAGGTGGGTAGGTCCTTTTATAGTGAAGGAGGGGAGGCAAAATCGTCCATGGGCAATTAGTGACGGCTGTAATCTTTGCTGAAGATTCGCCCAACTGTCGCTAAAGATCAGCACCCTTCAATTCCTTTGCTGGCCCACGCATAGCACAGGCCATTAGGGACAGCTACAAGCATCACAAAAGGCCCTCCCAACTATCGTTGAAGATCTGTACCCTTAAATTCCTTTACTGGCACCACGCTCAATTGGTCAATTGGCAGGGCTACGGGGATTTGAACCCACGTCCTTCCGTTGAGGGGCCATGCCTCCACCATTGTGCCAAATCGTCCGGATGGTTGCACAGACGTCTTAAGGCGAGCGGTGGAGGAAAGCTCTCAGCCATTGGATCAAGATCCAACGGCTAAGAATTGATGATGAAGATGGTGAAGGGGCACATCCCAGATGCTTCTGGTCGATGTTGGGCGGCCTGGATGGCACCATGTGGCGCCATCTGGGCTGTCCATCTTTTATCTATTGCAGAGGGTGCCACGGTGCTTAGATCGAGATGATTCCCGCGTTACCAGACTGCGATCGTCGCTTCGAATCCATCCGCATGGTCAGATTTTCCATCCAAAACCCGTATGGATGTCTCATTGCCCCCTAGCCATTGATCTTCCTCAGACTTCATATGATGCTACTGGATTCCAATCTAGACATTTTTGGAGGTGTTAGACTCCAATCGACGTCTTGATCAGATCTGTATAGTCAGATCGTCCATCTGAGGCCCTGAAATAAAGCTCCTTCCCTCCTCGCCATAAAAGGATGTAATTAACCTAAAATATACACAACTACTCTAAATGCAGGATGATGCATGCTACGCAATATTTAAAACATGAAATGCAAATCTAAGCCAAGGTATTAGCATGAATAGGCATTTTAACCTTAATGAATGTGTCTACATCATACCCCCATGACTATCTTTTGTTAGTCCCTAGCAAAATTAAACTACATGCTATGTATAAAAATAGAATTAGAACTCAATTATTTAGGCCTAAGTCATTTACTAACAATCGAAAATTTCAACTAAGGTCCTAAACTAGAAAAACTCAATAGTATCTGGGTGTCTGTCAAAATGTAGACTGCCCAAGTCCTCACCTTATTTGAAAAGGGAAGATACATATTTTTTACTTTTTCTTCTTTTCTAATTTTTTTTTTGGACTTTTGGAGTTTGAGAGTTTCGGGATAACATTTTACAACTACCCGACCCGCCAAAGACTCGAAAAGGACTCTAAGTGCTAAGCATCTAGTGAAAAGAGTGAAAGACTCACTAGGCAGTTGTTAAAGCAGACTTCGGGTTTCTACGACCCTAGGTGACCTTGCTTAAAGGTTTATCTTTTCGAACAGTAGCTTTTTCCCTACTTTTATTTATGGGGTTAACACAAGGGCGAACCCAGTATATATCTCCCCGATTTATTATACTTCCCTGCTTATTCCCTAAGTGTTTTGGTAGTCCTTGTGCATTTTTATGACCTGGGCTTTGGACAATCGGCAAATGGGTTGTCACCTACGGTAATTTGCCAGCCATACTAATGCGGTGAAGTGTGGTTTTGGTTTTTTTTCTCCTTTTTCTTTTCTTTTATTTTTTTTAAGTAGGTCGCTTCCTTGATCTAAGATTAACCTAAAGGCAGTACGAAGAAAATGGTCTTGTGGCTGGGCTCTGGACAACTGTTGAACGTCGGGTTGCTATGGTAACGTGTTTGGTTTTGAAAACCTATCGTTATAGTATGAAAGCGTAAAACTCGTGTTCAACAAATAAAATTTATACTATAATAGAAATCCTGGGTCAAACATAGGGTGGCGGATGTTTGATTCAAAAACACGCATTTGATTTATTTGTCACGAAGTAAATTAATTGATTAGAACTATCTAACTATTTACAATAAACAGAGGAGAGAGAGAAAGAGAGAGAATATTACAAACAAAAATCAAAAAGAGATGTAGAATAAACAAGGAATTCATTATCAGAAGATTATTCATTACACTAAACATTACGACTAGAAAGTAGGAAAATGATTGCACTAGGAAGCAGTAAATCTATTCTAGAAAGTAGTAAAAAGAATGGGGAGAGAGATATCCTCCTTGACGGTCGCTTGGAGGACGAGCCGGACGGGACGACGTCTGGACGAAGGAGGACGGGGCAGGATGAAGGAGGACAAGAGGAAGAACGGGAACAGGGCAGCACATCGTCGTCGTCATGGGATTCTCTTCCAAAAGGGGATGAAAAAATTGACTTTATCTTGCGAGAAGCATCCCAGGTGTGGGACAAGCTTCTCTTGAGCTTTGGAGTGGGAGAGAAGAGAAGGAAGGAATGAGAATTTTGTATGGAGGGGTCGCCTTTTATAGTTGTAAGGAGTGGGGGCAATTTGGTCATTATAACTCTAAAAACATTAATTTAGGACCTTTAGTGACAGATAAAACCGTCGCTAAAGGTCCGAACGTGGCCTTCGTGGGCGGCGCGCGCACGCCCGCTCGCCTTCTCGCGCGTAACGCACGCGCACGTCCAGTTGATCTCAGCGATCCGATCGTGAGATCGGAGGGCTTAAATTGTGCTACTGCCCGCCTACGTGGAATTCTACGTAAGGCGTGGTGTGCAATAGCGCGTGGGCGCTATCGAGTGCCCGTAGCCACTCGATTCTCATCGCGTGGTCGTGTGCGCCCACTCCTCAGCGCCCGCTCGCCTGCGAATGCGGATTCGAAACCGCATCTGAAGGCGACTGAGCGCCTTATCCACTGCATTGCGCGCATGGATAAGCAGGTAGTCGAACTTTTGAACACACAATCAGGACCATTGGATCAAAATCCAATGGTCAAGGCTGCTTCTTCAGGTGTAATTCAGAGGATGAGCGTGCCGGTTGAGCTCCTCTCTCAACTGTTGGATCTTGATCCAACGGCAGAGATGCGTGGGCGCTATTGTCTTCAGTGATTGAGGGTGGCTGATTAGGCGATTGAGATGGCACCACGTGGCGCCATCTTGGCCGTCCATCTTCTGGATGATGTAGATGGTGCCACGGGTGTCGGATTGAGTTGATTTTCATGCTGTTAGGCTGCGATCGCCGATCCGAATTAGTCCGTGAAGTCAAATTTGTCGTTTAAAGTGAGGATTCACACCATCTTGGCCCTTGATCTTCTAGGGTTCCTCGATCTCTATCTGATACTACAGATATCTGATTAGGGAAATCTTGGAGCCATTGAACTCCAATCGTCGTCCTAATCACATCTGTATGTTGGAACTTCGATCCGAGGCCTCGATAAAAAGTTTGCCTTGTCTATGAACATAAAAGGAAACAATTAACCTCCATTTTATTCAAACTACTCTAAATGCAAGGTAATGCATGTTATGCAATATTTATAGCATGCAATGCAATCCTATGCTTAAGAACATGCATAAATAGACATCTTAAGTAGTGTAAACATGTTTACATCATACCCCATGCCTATCTTTTGCCAGTCCCTAGCAAAAGCTATATGCTATTTATAAAAGAATAGGTTGGATTATTTGGGCATTAGTTATTTTCAATCATTAAGAAAATGTTTACTTAGGATCTAAACTTTCAAAGACACAACAGCGCCCAAGTATCTGCCAAAATGTAGATTGCCTCAAGCCCTCGACTAATTCAAAGAAAAATATATTTTTCTCTTTTTCTTTTTTTCTAATTTTTTTGGATTTTCAAGTTTTAGGGTTTAAGAGTGGCTTTCTACGGCCATTCAACTCACCCAAGATTTGATGAGAACCCAAAGTTCTAAGCATCTTATTGTGAATGTGATAGACTCATTGACCGGCAGTTAAAACGGACTTCGGATTTCTACGCCTCTAGGTGACCTAAAAAAGAATTCTGCCTAAAGGTGTATCTTTACAACCGATAGCTTTCTCCCTACTTTTATTTTTTTACAGGGTCAACATGAGGGTGAATCCAGTGTATATCTCCCCGATTTATTCTACTTCTCCGCTTCTTCCTAAGTGTTTTGGGAATTTTCAGTGCATTTATTGAGCTGGGTTCTGGACAACCGGTCGATGAGCTGTTACCACCGATAACTTGCCAGCCATACTCGTGCGGCGAAGTGTGGCTTATTTCTTTTTTTCTTTTCTCCTTTTTTTTTTTTTTAAGTAGGTGGCTTCCCTGATCTATGATTTACCTAAAGGTAGTAGAAAGAAAATGGTCCAGTGACTGGGCTTTAGACAACCTACCTATGGGCTATTACCTACGATAACTTACCAGCCATATCACCCTAGAAGGTTCATTAGCTACCCAATTTCTGTTAAAATCATCGAACAATGAGTCAGTACAAAGAAAGTGTGCAGATGCTTAAAACTCAAAGTTCCCTCAAATCAAAGGGCAAGTTGATAAGTCGTGTACTTATCACCCAAACTTATTTACTCAAATTACAATAGAATTAAGGTTGGCGAGGACTCAAAAAATAAATTCACATTTTAGTGGATACACGGGCTGATTAAGTCCAAAGATCTGAAGGGTCTTTGTGTTCGAATTATAATGTAGTATTTCCTAAGATTGAAAATTTTCTTACACCCAAGTTCTCTTTCCTAATTCCACAATTTTTTTTTAAATAAAAGAAAATAAAACAAATCTACGAAGGTGACGAATAAATTCAGAAATGAATATCCACCCCCCATGCCTATTTAATGCAATGTCCTCATTGTATTAAAAAGACATAAAACAGAGTGGAGTAGAAAGCACCTGAATTACGTGAATGTTAAGTCCGCTCCGAGATAAAAACTAAAAAGAATTGTATAAGTGCTAAATTTAGTGCCTTCAGCTAGGCACACTATACAAAGAAGAGAAATAAAGAATTCACAGGTGCAAGTCAAATTAGAAAAAACATAAGAATCCTCTGACCTATCAGTAGATGTCCACAGATGTGGACCAGATTGTGGTGTAGACCCATACCCCATAATCGAGAATATCTCAGGTTCTGGATAAAAATTACCCAAAGCCTGAAATTAGTATGCAAGCGAGGTCGAGCCTACGATTTATGAGGATGCAACCCAAGACCAAAAGGTCGGGTTACAGAGAATTCAAGCTCAAAAGGACAATCATTGAATGTGTGCTTGGGTTCGACATCCTCAGAACAAATGTCGTAAGGGTCCTGGTTTGATGGTTTCAGCTTAATAGGAACCCTTCGACTTAGTCTTCTACTTCCTCCAGAACTTGCTTCCCAAATCAAAATTTCCCGGCTCCTATCCTCCTCATTCAGCATGTCAAATTTCAGGACCTCGTGCATATTAATCACCCCGTCTGAAATCTCCAAGTTCAAATGATGTAGCTGAATCAGAATTGACTTGGGTCTAATTATCTCAGAAATAGAATCATTGATAAGCTCAATGGGGTGTAACTGACAATCAGGGCATTGAATTGAATCCTCCAGAAAATGCAATTCTAGATCTGTAATGTGAGCCCCAATAAGATCAGATTGGGCTATCAAATGATCTATCAAATTTCTTAAGCCCAATCGTCTCACAGAAATCATATTCTATAAACTCACGTGAGACTTCGCAACTTGAATCTTCACCATCAGAATCAAAGAAATCAAGATCCATATTAATGTATGTCCCAAAATCATCTGTCATTTTCTGTTCCAAGGAGACATACGTTTCCTCATACCATTGCTCAGGGATCTCAGGTGAGGAAATCAGATCATCCTTAATTGGTTGCTCTAATTCAATCTGGTCAGCCTTGTAACACGTGTCCCCCCCAACAGGTGCCTGAGCGGGTTCTGACATTGGCTCTCCTGAAGAGGGTTCATCCTGGGAATCATCCAACGATTAAATCAAAGCGACCACAAATCTCATCCTCAATTTCTCTAACTTCCCAAGTAGAAACTCACCCAGGTTCTTATCCTTAACATCCTAGAGCCAATCCAACAAATACTTGTTCAAATAATCAATCATTTGAATCAGGGGCTCCAATCTCTCAATGCAAGGTATTGCCTGAACTTCTAAAGATTGTATGATATTCGTCAAGTTAGCCAGAACCTTTTCTTGAACCTGGTTACCCTGAACCAAATGAGTTGGTTCAGGGTTGGGCAGGTTTGGGGTCAATACAGGGGAATTAACGAATTGAGATTCGTTATACCCTTCCTGATAATAGGTCATTTCAGATTGTTCAAAAGGTGGTGATGTCCGAAGGTAGTGTAATTAGAGGATGGGTAAGGATCAGTGTATCCTTCTTGATTGTAGATCGTATTAGGTTGTTCATGAAAGGATGACAATCTATAATCGATGTGACTCTGAGGATAGAAATCACAATCATAGTGTTTAGGGTTAGACCCTAAACACAGAGGTCCAGAACTGTACCCCCAATCTGAGTTATCCCAACTAACTGATGGTTGATTACAGTACGAGTCGGGATAATCGTCATGTTGAGGATAATTCAAAACAGGAGGGAAAGAGTGGGAATGCGTGTAATTTATGGAAGGATTCATGAGAGACGGGAGGAAGAAAGGTGCCCTGCAATACAAACAATCAAACCTGTCCTTAAGTGGGCTAGCCTAAAGACCTACAGACTCCCAAAACCTGTCTTGAGATAAAAGAACGATTTGATCTACTTCTATCTGTTCAATCCAACTAGTTAGGAGGGACTGGGGAGAAGGTTCTTCCTTCGGCTTGCACCTCCGATTCCTAGTGTGCCCCCCAGTTGCGATTGTTTGATTCTGCTCCCTTAGCTAGACATCAGATTGAATAGTAGAAACAGACTAATCGAAAATAATCTCGTTCTGGGCTCTGAAAAGTGAGTCAAATCCTTAAGGCCAATGTCTACTCTATTTTATTTAGGGCTAGGTTTGAATGTGCTTTGGAATGTGCTGGACCCTTTATCTGGGTTATGCCCTTAATGATTGATTGATTTGTGTGTGCGTGCACAACCAGTGGTTTTCAAGCAAGATTACTTTTGATGCGGTGAATTTTAGGGTTCAAATCTTGCTTAGTAGCTTTTAGGATTCAACTTTAGGTGTTTTTAAACAAGTTTTGTTGGCACACCAGGTTTTGAAAGCACAAGTGAAGATGTTTTCCTTTAAAACTTAAAAGAATGTGCAGTGCCTGGTAAATCCCTAATAGTTGAACCTAAGTGGCATCTACTTGTTGAGTTGATTTTAATTGAAGTGGTGCGGCCCAATCAACTCAAACAATTGGCCTGTTGCACCACTTGATTAGGCACACAAGTGATTACCTAATTTGATTTCTACTCAATTATGTATTTGGATGTGTGTACCGACTCCAAAGATCGTTTTACCTGTTGAGTTTGAAAATCAGATGAGGTTGTGTACCTCTGTGAGATTTTTTTTAATTTTCTTTTTTTAATGTGGAGATTAGGGCGAGTGTGAGTGCCAAACAACAAACAATCTAACCTTAGAGTTTATAAGAACACCTAGGTTGATTGATGTTTGTGTTATTATGTGGTGAAATGAAATCTAATGGGTGGGAAGTGGGGGATAACTTACAAAACCTTCCACAGCACTTTACTCCAATCTACCACTTTTGCTTGTCTCGAAAGAGTACCTGCAATCATAATAAGAAAGGAGAGAAGTGAGGTAAATGATTTGTAAGTTAGAAAATGCGAAGAAAAAATCAAATAGCATCGCCTCCCTGGCAACGGCGTCAAAATGTTGAACGTCGGGTTGCTACGCTAACGTGTTTGGTTTTGAAAACCTGTCGTTGTAGTATGAAAGTGCAAAACTCGTGTTCAACAAATAAAATTTATATCGGAATAGAAATCCCGGGTCGAACGTAAGAAGGTGGACGTTTGATTTAAAAACACGCATTTGATTTATTTGTCACGAAGTAAATTAATTGATTAGAACTATCTAACTATTTACAATAAATAGAGGAGAGAGAGAATATTACAAACAAAAACCAAAAAGAGATGTAGAATAAACAAGGAATTCATTATCAGAAGATTGTTCATTACACTAAACATTACGACTAGAAAGCGGGAAAATGATTACACTAGAAAATAGTAAATCTATTCTAGAAAGCAGTAAAAAGAATGGGAAGAGAGATATCCTCCTTGACGGTCGCTTGGAGGATGAGTCGGACGGGATGACGTCTGGACGAAGGATGGGGCAGGACGAAGGAGGACAAAGCGGAAGAACGGGAATGGGGCAGCACGTTGTCATCGTCGCGGGATCCACTTCCGAAAGGGGATGAAAAAATTGACTTTATCTCGCGAAAAGCATCCCAAGTGTGGGACAAGCTTCTCTTGAGCTTTGGAGAGGGAGAGAAGAGAAGGAAGGGATGAGAATTTTGTATGGAGGGGGTCTCCTTTTATAGTTGCAAGGAGTGGGGGCAATTTGGTCATTATAACTCTAAAAACATTAATTCAGGACCTTTAGTGATAGATAAAACCATCGCTAAAGGTCCGAACGTGGCCTTCGTGGGCGGCACGCACGCACCCACTCGCCTTCTCGTGCCTAACGCACGCGCACGTCCAGCTGATCTCATGATCGGACAGCTTAAATTGCACTACCGCCCGCCTCCTTTGCGCGTCCACCCGCATGCGATTTTATGTGGGGCGCGGCGTGCAATAGCGCGTGGGCGCTATCGAGCGGCCGCAGTCACTCGATTCTCATCGCACGGTCGCACGCGCTTGCTCCTCAGTGCTCGCTCACTTGCGAGTGCGGATTCAAACCCACGTCTGATGGCGACTGAGCGCCTTATCCACTGCGCTGCGTGCATGGATAAGCGGGCAGCCGAACTTTTGAACACGCAATTAGGACCATTGGATCAAAATCCAATGGTCAAGGCAGCTTCTTCAGGTGCAATTCAGAGGATGAGAGTGCCGGTTGAGCTCCTCTCTCAGTTGTTGGATCTTGATCCAACGGCGGAGATGCGTGGGCGCTGTTGTCTTCAGTGATTGAGGGCGGCTGATTGGGCGGTTGAGATGGCGCCACGTAGCACCATCTTGGCCGTCCATCTTCTGGATGATGTAGATGGTGCCACGGGTGTTGGATTGAGTCAATTTTCGCATCGTTAGGTTACGATTGTCGATCCGAATCCATCCATGTGGTTGGATTTGTCATTTGAAGTGCGGATTCACAACATCTTGGTCCTTGATCTTCTAGGGTTCCCTGGTCTCTATCTGATACTACAGATGTCAAATTAGGGAGATCTTGGAGCCGTTGAACTCCAATCGTCGCCCTGATCACATCTGTATGGTTGGATCTTCGATCCTAGGCTCCGATAAAAAGTTCGCCCTGTCCATGAACATAAAAGGAGACAATTAACCTCCATTTTATTCAAGCTACTCTAAATTCAAGATGATGCATGTTATGCAATATTTATAGCATGCAATGCAATCATATGCTTAAGAACATGCATAAATAGATATCTTAAGTAGTGTAAACATGTTTACATCAACAATCTGCCAATGGGTTGTTACCCACGACAACTTGCCAGCCATACCACCCTAGATACTTCATTAGCTATCCAATTTCCGTAAAAAATGCCGGAAAGTGAGTCAGTGTGAATAGTGTATAAATGCTTAGGCTTAAAGTTCCCTCATATCAGAGAGTGGGTTGATAAGTCGTATACTTATCACTTATATCATTTATTGACCAAATTAAAATAGAATTACTTAGCGAGGACTCGAGACTAAGTCCACATTCGAGTGGACACCCGAGCTAATTAAGCCCGAAGGCCTAAAGAGTTTAAGTATTTAGGTACTATCATATCATTTCCTAAAGTTAATAACTTCCAAAAGCCTAAGTTCTCTTCTCCTAATTCTATTTTTTTTTCTTTTTTTTATCTTTTTGAATTTTCAATTTTTTTAAAAAGAAATTCTACATAGTTAACGAAATAATTTCAGGATTAAGTATCCACCCCCATGCTTAAATGATGCAATGTCCTCATTGTAAAAATAAAGACATGAAAAGGGCAGAATAACAGAATATCACCTGAATTTCATGACAATCCGGTAAGCTCCGCAGAGAACGTGGAATATACACACGTGCTAAATTTAATGCCTTCAACTAGGCATAACATACATACAAGGAAGAAATTGAGAATTCACAAGTGCAAGTCAAAATCAAAATCAAAAGATTAATCCTCAGACTTGCCAGTAGAAGATGTCCACAGATGTGGACCAGATTATGGTGCAGACCCATGCCCCAGGGTCGAGTGGTTCTAAGGTTCTAGATGAAAATCACCCAGAACCTAAGATTATTGTGTTTGCAGGGTCGGGTCTGCGATTTTGTGGTGTGCAACCGAAGACCAAAATGTCGGACAAAGAGTAAAGATGGTTCAATAGGTTCGGATGTCCTCTTAAAGTTCAGCTCAGAAAGATAATCAGTTATTTCGAGCTTGGGTTGCACGTGAAAGAAATCATAAGGGTCCTGGTAGAAAGTAGGTAATTTCATGTCAACAGGAACCCTTAAATCCAAACTCATAATTCCCTCAAAAGTAGCTTCCCAGATTTTTATTTCCTAGTCCTATCCTTCAAAATCAAGGTTTTTGGGACCTCCAGGTCGTTGTACACCCCATCTAAAATACCCAAGTCTAATAATTATGCTCAATCAAGATTGACTTGGGTCCGGTGATCTCAAGAATATCATAATTCAGCTCTTTAGGGTGTGGTTGAGGAATTAGGCTATTGATTGAATCATCAGGATTCGAATCGTCCAAGTTAGCCCCAACATGACCATAATCTTCAATGATCGGGCTATCAAATAGTTCGTCATGCTCCTTGAGATCAATTGTCTCACTAAAATCCTCTTCCTTAAGTTCAAGTGAGACTTCACCAAAAGATTCTTCACCCTCAAAGTCAAAGAATTCATGATCCTCATTTATATGTCTCAAAATCACATGTCATTTCCTGATCCATAGAGACATTTTTCTGCACTCCCGGGCTCGGGGATCTTGGGTGAATCAATCGGTTCATCCTCAATGGGTTGCTCTAGCCTAACCTGGTCATCCCCGATCTCAGAAAATGTATCCCCCCCGACAGGTGCCTGAGCAGGTTCAGACATTGGCTCTCCTGAAGGGGGTTCATATTGAGAGTCATCCTAAGATTTGACTAGGGAAACCACAAATTTCATCCTCAACCTCGATAATTTCCCAAGTAGAAACTCACCTAGGCCCCTATCCCTTACATTTTGGAGCAAATTGAATAGAGAACTATTAAGTTCATCAATCATTTTGATCATAGGCTCCAATGCTATAGTGCATGGTATTGGCTGAGCTTCTAAAGATTGGATGGTGTTCCTCAAGTTAGCCAACACCTTGTCTTGGACCTGGTTCACCTAAACCGAATGGTTCAGTTAAGGTTTGGGTGAGTTTGGGTTAAATCTAGGGGAGTCAAGATATCGAGGTTCTCGGGTCCCTCCCTGACAGTAGGTCACCTCGAGTTGTTCAAAGATGGAGGTGACCTATATTCAATGGAATACTGGGGAGGGTAGATGATATAATCATCACATCCTTCCTGATTGTAGATCGGGTTGGTTTGATCATCAAAGGATGGAGATCTATAATCATTGTAGCTCTGAGAAGAATGGTAATCATAGTCTTGTTGTCCAAGGTTAGGCCTTGGACACTGAGGTCTAATATCGTATCCCCAATCAAAGTTATCCTGACTAATGGATGGGTAATTATAAGTCGAGTCGGGATAGTAATCATCTTGGGTATAAGTGGTGGTAGGAGGGTAGGATGGAAAATGAGTGTAGGATGTGAAAGGATACATGGTAGAATAAGAGGGGAAATCAGAAGAAAGAAAGGAGCCTTGCAATACAAGTAATCATCCTTGTCCTTAGGTGGGTTAGCGTAAAGACCTACAGACTCTCAGGACCAGTCTTGAGATTATAATTGATTTGGTCTACTTTTATCCGATCAATCCAACCAGTTAAAAGGAGGGGCTGGGGAGAAGGTTCTTCCTTTGGCTTGCGCCTCCGGTTCCTAGTGTACCCCCCAACTACAGTCGTTTGACACTACTCCCCTAGCTAGACATCAGATGGTCCAGTAAAAGTAGATTAATAAAAAAGAATCTCAGTCTGAGCCTTGAAGAGCGAATCAATCCTTAAGGCCAACGTCTACTCAGTTTTAATTAGGCTTAGGATGATTGTGCTCTTGGAATGTGATGGGCCCTTTAGATGGGTTGTGCCCTTAATGATCAATTCAAATGTGTGTGTGTGCACAACCAGGGTTTGCAAACAAGTTTATTTGATGATGTGTCTTTTAGGGTTTAACCTTGTTTAGTAGCTTTTAGTGTTTAATCCTTAGGCTGGTTCAATCAGGGTACAGTAGAATACTCTAGGTGTTAGAAGCACTGGTGATGATGTATTCCTTTAGAAATTAGAAAAAATGTGGAGTGCCTAGTTCAGCCCTAAAAATCAACCCTAAGTGGCAAGCTACTGATGAATCACTTTTATCTTAAGTGGTGTGGCCGAAATAGTTCAATAAATTGGTCTGTTGCACCACTTGATTAAGGCGCACAAGATGTTTAACCTATTCAAATTGTCTACTCACTTATTTGTGTGCTAAGTTAAGGTGTATTGGATCCACATGTCAGATTCCGGTTAAGTGGTAGAATCAAAGTGAAATGGTGCACCTTAAGTCTAGAGTTATGGGTGTTAATGTGTGTCTCTTTCAGGAAATCCCACAATTAGATAACTTTTTTTATTTATTTATGTGGATGGCGAGGTGAGTGGAGTGACAAACAAGAAAAACAATTTCTATCCTAGGGCTTGTGAAAACACCTAAGTAGATTAGGTCTTGATTATTAAGGTGGTGAAATGATCCAGTGGATGGGGAAGTGGGGGAAAACTTACAAAAGTCTCTACCCGCACTTTACTCAAATCTACCGCCTTTGGCTCCTCGATCAGGTTCCTGCAAGACAATAAATCGAAGAAGAAAGATAGGTTAGAAAAATATGTAAGTAATGCGGGAAAATGCGAAAAAAACCAAAGAGCATTGCCTCCCTAGCAATGGCACCAAAATGATTGTGGCGTGTTTCGCGTGGTAAAAATCGCAGTTTGGAGGACCCGTCGTTGTAGCTCGCAAAATGTGTCTATCAGATAAAATTTATAACTGAAACTCGAAATGTGTGTCCCAGGTCGAACACGGGGAGGCGAATGTTTGGTTTATGAAATCCACATTTTCCTTTATTTCTTTTTTTTGTCATTTTTATCTTTTATAATTTTTTTGGAATCTTTTAGAAAGCAAGAGATCAGATCGACAATTGCTTATTTAGCTAATCTACTTGTGAAAATATAAGAGAGAGAGAGAAACAATCGTGGATTTCTAATCAAATGTTTTTTTACAACTACGAAAGCAAGAAATATTACACTACGAAAGCGAAAAAAGATAGAAAGAGGTGAGAATCCCCCTCGACGGTTGCTCGGAGGATGACTCGTTCTGACGTCTCCTGGAGGAAGGTTGTGAGGAGTAGGATGAAGGAGGACGTAGCTGGATAGAGGATGGGGTAGGACAGCGTCGTGCTCAGGATCTTCTTCCCGAAGGGCAATGAGAGGACGACCATGGGATGCTCCATGAATGAGGATGAGAGATGGGAAAACTATTTTCTTTTCTACTCTAGGGGAGCATCCCGGGCTTGGGACAAGCTCTCTCTAGAGCCTTGGAGGTGGTGAGAGGAAGAAAGGAAGAGATGGTTTGGAATGGAGGTGGGTAGGTCCTTTTATAGTGAAGGAGAGACAAAATCGTCCGCGGGCAATTAGTGACAGCTGTAATCGTCACTGAAGATTTACCCAACTGTCACTGAAGATCCGCCCAACTGTCGCTAAAGATCCGCTCCCTTCAATTCCTTTGTTGCGGTGTGCGTAACGCAAGCCATTAGTGACAGCTACAAGCGTCACTAAAGGCTCACCCAATTGTCGCTGAAGATCTATGCCCTTCAATTCCTTTGCTGACACCATGCTCAATTGGCCAATTGGGGGGGCTGCGGGGATTCAAAGCCCCGCCCCTCTATTGAGAGCCCACGCCTCTACCATTACGCCAAATCATCCGGATGGTCGCGTAGACGTCTTAAGTTGTGCAGCGGAGGAGAGCTCTCAACCGTTGGATCAAGATCCAATGGCTAAGAATTGATGATGAAGATGATGAGGGGGCACCTCCCAGTTGCTGCTGGTCAGTGTTGGATGGCCTGGATGGTGCCACGTGGTGCCATCTGGGCTGTCCATCTTCTATATGTTGCAGAGGGTGCGATGGTGCTCAGATCGAGATGATTCTTGCATTGCCGAACTACGATCGTCTCTTCGGATCCATCCATATGGTCAGATTTTCCATTAGAAACCCGTATGGATGTCTCATTGCCCCCTCGCCATTGATCTTCCTCGAACTTCATATGATGCTACGGGATTCTGATCTAGACGTTTTTGGAGGTGTTAGACTCTGATCGTCATCTTGATCAGATTCATACAGTCGGATAGTCCATCCGAGGCCTTGAAATAAAGGTCCTTCCCTCCTGGCTATAAAAAGGACGTAATTAACCTAAAATATACACAACTACTCTAAGTGCAGGATGATGCATGCTATCCAACATTTATAACATGAAATGCAAATCTAAGACCAGGAACATGCATGAATAGGCATTTTAACCTAAATGAATGTGTCTACATCAGGTGCCTATAGCCTTAAGGGACCGAGACTTAGTGCAGTGCCTAGTGTGTGTGCTCAGTGTTAGAAGTGTGCATCACACAACAAATCAATTTAGATTTTGAGAAGAAATGTAGACAAGTCCCTTTTGATCAGATCAAGTGTGATTTGGTTTTAATGTCAAATTTGATTAAAGTCCCAATTCTGGTTAGGCGACCACTGAATTAAATCAATTCAATCAATTTTGGTGGTCTTGAGATGTAATCCACATGCAATGCATGAATAGTAGTTGGATGGAAAGATAGAACGCTATACCTATCTCCCGCATTCTCCATGCAGATATGTTCGCAATGCAAGGAAAGAGATCTAACATGCTGCTCAATCACCCCTAAATGCATGCACCTAAGGGCATGCAACTCCTAAACAGGCAGCTTGATATTTTTTTGTCTTTTCCTTTTAGGGTAAGTAGGAAGAAATATGAATCACACACGCAAAAAAGTATAGCCCCTAGTCACCAAAGAATGTGGGGACAGATGTTGGAACCTTGTTCCACATCATGTTTTGGTGTTAACAAAATTATTATGAATTAATGTTTGCAATTGAGTTCTTTTCAGATTTAGGTGAAGATCAAGGCAAACAGGAAGTGATGGAGGAATGATGATGAGAAAGAGAAAATGATGACAAGGATGAGTCGAAGTGAAGAAGATCATCTTCGATCTTTAGTTTTTTAGTTTAGACTTTTTATTTATAGAATGTATGCCTCTTAACAAAGGAATATAACTTAGATTGTAAAAATAATTAGAGATAAATTAGGATTAATATTGTAATCATTTTTCAAAGAACATATTGATTAAATCACTTAAAAAAGGTACTTGTTAACCCACAAGTACCGGTACTAAAGTTTACTACCGGTACATGTGAGTTACATGTTTTGGTTTTTTAAAGAAACATACCTGTACCCTGCGAGTACCGGTACTCATGATCAGTACCGGTACTGGAGGTAACGAGTACCGATACTAATGATCAGTATTGATACAAGTGGGTTACAGATTTGTGTTAAGAGTTTGAAACCCAAATCTGGAAGCAACGAGTACCGGTACCCACACTTTAGTACCGGTACCAGTTAGCCGTTGGCTCAATTTTGAATGGCTAGAAAATTTATTTAGGCTATGTGAATGTTGGGAATTAAATCCCAACATCTAGTAGACTAATCCATAAGGTCTTAAACTTTATAAATAAACCCTTGGACCCTTAGTTTGCATATAAGGAAAGAGAAGAAAATTCCTAGAGCTATATTTCAAATTTCCACCATATTTTCAAGAGAGAAAGAAGAAGCTTGCCATTCACTCTCTCTACATTCTTGCAAGCTCAACGACATGTTTTTTTCATGCATATATGAAGCGATTCACATCCATCCTAGGCTCTTAAATTGGTATGCATTTTAATTATTGTTGGGAGGCTTAGGTTTTAGTTGTAAGATTCTTGTTTTCTTACACCTGTACTTTGTATTTGAGCTTGTTGCTCGTTAGGTTGTAACAAACCTATTATTGTACTTGGGTTGAGGTAACCCGTTAATTACCTCGATTTAGTAAATTGATTCCCTCAGGGTTGAGGCAATCAGGTTAAAAACCCTAAGCTGGGAGGCTTAAGTAGTGGAGTATCCAAGGGAGGGGAACCACTATACATTTTGTGTCCTTTGTGATTTGAATTGATTGAGTAAATCTTTCTTCTTATTACTAATATTGTGGTTGAGTGTTTGTGCGCGTAGCCATATCCTATATTTTAGATCCTATCAATAGACCCCCATAAATAAGCCCCAATTGCTACAAGGGCGAGAAGATAGAATCAAAATAAAATTCGTGACAAAGAAGAATCCCTTGTGAAAGTAGGATCCAGGTCTCCTTCTCTTCGCGTCTTCTCTGCATGTGTGGGCATCGCTCAAGGTTGACGTCGTCGCTCTACTGCACCTATTGTCTCGTCAGATTCCTCGCGTAGAAAAATAAAGAATGATCAGATAAATGCCCAATTCAAAATAATTAGAAATAAAGTCAGGTGAACTATTGTGTCTATTGCCTCCCCGGCAACGATGCCATTTGATCGAGTATTTTCGCTTGTAGAAATTATTACTTCAGAAAAATATGTCGTCGCAATGTATATATCATGGTGGAAAATCTTGAACAAAAATATTTTAATAAACCTAACCACGAAGAGTTAGGTCATATTCATAGGGAGGAATAAAAGTAATAAATTCACAAATATTTCCCTTTGTATCTGCCCAATCAAGTATGGAATTTGTGCCCAAATCTACTGTGAAACAAGGTGGGAAGAAGGATGCACATAATAATTTAAGCATGCGACGGTTATGTACGCAATTTTCCCACAATGGCATGTAGGGTAAATACAGTTAAAATCCAAGACATTGAGCTCTCTCCTCTAATCATGGTACACATGTGTTGATACTTTATGCATGCATGTTAAAAGTCAAATTCAACATATAAGAGTTAAGTGTATGAGAAAAATTGAGTGGAAACTTAAGAGCATGCATGAAATGTCACATGAATAATTTAATTCATAAAATAAATCAATAGTGTTGTGGCAATGGCATGATACATAAATACTAATTCGACCCCAAACAGATCTTTTCTTTCCTTTGTATGTATGTGAAGAGGAGGCCATGGCCAGCCGCGAGAACTTTGGTGGAGGTTGGCCACAAAGAGGGCTATGCATGGGTAGTAACGTTACGTCGAACAGTGGTTGGAGCTCTCGCTGGTGATGAGGGTCAGCAGCGGTGGTGGCGACTTACTTGCGCACAGGTTGTCAGTTGGTGGCGCGGATGGTGTGGAAGCACTCACGAAGGGGAGGGGAGCATGTTGGCATCGATGGTGCAAAGTTTCGTGGCGTGTGGAGGTGGTTGCCTGGAGGAGGATCTGCTTGGAGCTTTGGGTTCTCTTCCTGTTGGTGGTGATGAAGAAGATGAACAGTGAGCTTGGTGGGAAAGCTCGCGTAGTCGAAGGAGGAGGCAGGCTACTGTGGGCGTGTGCATGCACACACACATGAGGATAATGCGAAGGCAAGGGCACGCGAGGCTACTATGGTGCGCAGGCATGCACGCACATGTGAGGTGGTGGCCTTGAGTGGCTGCTGGAGGTTTGTGCATGCAAGGAGGATGGGCATGACCTTGTGAATGGAGAGGAAGAGGATGAAGGAGGTGCTGCGACCTGGTGGGTATTGTGCAAGGGGTGGCTATGAGGGCGTAAGGAAGGTGGTGGTGCACAAAGAGTTTGAGTCGAAGAAGAAATAGAGGATGAGGAAGATGAGGCCGACCTCCCTCTTCAGACGTCTGGGGAAGTGCTTGTACGTTTTAAGTGAGGGGGACGATGCACAATAGTGGAGATGGAGCACAGTGGCTGTTGTCGTTGAGGCGAAGCACAGTCATGAAGTCAGAGATGCAGTCAAGTTGAGAATGTAGTAGCAAACGTAGTTGTAGATGTTGGTGCTGTCACCACTATTGAAGGGATCTAGAGAGGATTAAGATTAAGTTATCATCGTTGTAGTGCAAAATCCTCAATCGATTGTTCAAAAAATAATATTTATAAGTAGAATATCTAGAAATGAAATCTAAGGTCGAACACAGGGAGCAAGTAGGAATTCACACACTAATCTCAATTAAAATATAAATGAGCACAATAAATGAAGCACTATAAAGATATTTCAATGAATATTAATATATCACATTAAGTATTCAATGAAGCTCAATATATTTCAAGACCAAAATGATAACTAAGATAAAATAATGACGATTTAGATCACAAATTATTAGTCTAAGCACATATATTAATTATTCAAATGATGCTACAGTAGTTTCAACCATACAACTTAGGTACTTAAATGTTCCAATAGTACCAGCATTAAACCCAAATCAGATGTCTGGCAGGTGTATCAGACGACTTAGTTGCCACCTACAACAATGTCTTCTTCTTTCTTCTTCTTCAGGCATGGCTCTCTTCTTTCCTCTTCTGCCTTGCTTCACCTCTTCCTCTTCTTCTCTTCCTTCAGTTCTTCTCCTTCTTTTCTTTCCTTGGCCTCTTCTTCTTAGTTTCTACCTTCTTCTCACAGCGACTAAGTGTCGCTCAAATCCTTCAGAAGCAAAACCCACCCCTCCTCCACTCTCTCACTTTCTTCCTCTACCTTCATCCTCTCTCTCTCAAACCAAGCTTATTGGGTATTCGGGTCGCATACTCAGGTCTAGGGATATGGGCGTGAATTGCAGCCAAGGAGTGAGAGAGGCTTAGGCGGGTTGGGTGTGTGCGTGGTGAGCGGGACCTCACCCTGGTGTTCTGAGGCGATAAGGCCAAGTGATAAAATCAATTTATGCATAGCCAATGCCTCTTCACTTTTCGATGTGGGACTAAACCACGTCCCTTCTTCACATGCGACTGCAGCAGGGAGATTCCATTGATTGGAATAGCTGCTAAGGGCAGGGGCTTCAATTGACCACCTGGAAGTTGTCCTGGGGCTATTCCGCACAACCTGGAGATGGAGCCTGGAGCTTGCACAGCAAGAACACGGCTCCCAGTTTTCTTGGAGCTCCTTGATTAATGGCTGCAAAAGGCAAAACCTGAAAAGTAAGAACATGGCCTTTCGGTCCAATCAAAAGAGTTCAGGAGTATCATCGGACCACGATGAATGTGTGGGTGGTGATGGCATGCCGTGTGAGGGTGTATGGTGGCCAGACAAAGTCGAGGTAGGACGTGCGGAAGTGGGTTGTTTGGGGGCGTGCTTGGATGGTCGAGAGAGTATAATAGGTGAGGGCTTTTGTTCGTGGTGTTGTGGTGAAGATTGTGGAGTAGGTGGCGAGGTGATTGGATGTGTGTAGCACGCGGAGAGCCTCACCGGAGGTGCGGCCAGAGGTGGAGACGAAGGTGGATGGCGATAAGGTCGAGGGGTTGTTTTTAGGTTTTGGATATGGGAAATGACCTAGAGACTAGAAGGGACCTAACTAACCTACTTTAAGTGGACAGAAGGGATGGAGAGGCACCAGCTTTTATTGGCTAGTGCCATGGAAGGAGAACTCTTCGGAGGGGCGAATGACGAGGAAAGAAGGGGTCTGAGGGGCTCCTATGCGTATCGCGAGGAGTGGAAGAAGTTGGGGAAGACAAACTCATCGACTATTGTCCGTGACGGTGAGAGAAGAGGGTAGGCGGAGAAGCTCGTCGGAGTTTGTGGAGATGGAAGTCGGGGAGAAGGGAAGAAGAGGGAACCGACTTCCAAACCAAGCTTAGGAGCACGGTTATGCATTGTGGGTCCTTTTATAGGGCTTAGGGGGTCGTTTCAAGCTTAGAATGCAAGCTTGAAATCTTGGTAACTCGACGAAGAAGGAAACTCCCAAACCTTTGAAAGGTTCGCATGAGCTTTCGGGAAGGAAACAAAGCCCAATGAATGGTTCAAATTGAAGAGGAAGGTCTTAAGATCCTCCCTTCCAATTTTGGAAGGGATTGGTCATGAAATCAGGGAGTTCTTCCTAATTGAAGGTCACCGATGAAGTGGGTTTAGGAGTTGAAGGTGGTGGGAACTTGGATGTGAAGAAGATGAAGAAGTTAGAGGCCATTGTAAGGATTTCAAAAGTTAGGGGCATATGTGTGAGAGAAAAAACTCAGATTGAACCAAAATGCAAACTAAGTCAAGTTTCTCTTTGATTGGGCCCAAATTTTGGTACAAACCTAATTTGGACCCAAGGAATCTGATGGTGAGGTTGGATTTAGGTTTTGACCAAGTTTGACTGAGTAATTTGCGTAGAAACCTGAATTAGGGCAACTCTTTGTCTGAGACTTTATTTGAGGTTAAATTGGGTTCCAATGGTCAAATCAAGCATACCAAACCTTAGAGAATATTTTTATATGATTTGTAGAAGGTTTAAGTGAATTTATCCTACCCGAAACCTCAGTTATTTAAGTGGGTCTATTTTTAGGGTTTCAGATGTCATTTAATTCTCAAAACACGTGAAAACCTGTTTCTGTCAACATGAACCTACTTATTAGATATTTATGACCATTTGACCTTTAATAAACCCTTGGAAAGCCCCATGATTATTCTACAATTAGGATATTCTATTAAAACTATAGTTTTACCCATGTTTTCATGTTAATCTCTTAGAATGGATATGCAATGAATTAGGGCTCTTTGGCGGTTATGTAGGTGAATTTATCAATGGAATATGACTAATTAAAGCTTGATATGGTTGATGATGACATTATCATTAACCATCGACCGTGGCGATGGATTTGGCGTAGGCGAGACGCGGTGGTGGTCGGTCGTATTCGGTGGCTCGCGATGGTCTATTGGAGAGAAGATGAAGATGGTGGTTGCCTGTAGGGAGGGAGATGGGAGAGGTATGTCCCCTTCTGGGAGAGATGGATGGAGGCCATCTACCTTCCTGCAATATATAGAGAAAGAGTGAGAATCAGAGGAGACAATATCGGAGAGAGATTCGAGGGAGAGAGAGAAAAGAATAGGAAGGTCATTTATTTGCTTTTCTTTCTTTCCTTTTGTCTTGTGCGTGGCTTCCCAATTCTCCAAATAGGAAGGATATAATTTGTAGAGAGACATCTCCTTCCAAAAAGGGACCAAAATTATAGGCCAAAGAGTTAAAGAGGCCCTTTCCTTTCTCCCATATGACAAATTAAATCTCTGAAGATGTAGTCTAAATTTAGAGATGATTCATCCAAATTGTCCCTTCCATAATGACCCGAATTTACTTGATTAAGATGTAAAAATTGATGCAATGCATGGAATGATAATCGTGTAGCTTTATTAATTTTATTGATGCAATGCATGATTCGTATTACATTTTCATTCCATTACTAATGTACTTAGGAACTAAATTAGTCCACTAAAGTGGACCTATCATAACCCACCTCTAACTTAGGATAGACCTATACAATTGCTCTTCTTATCTAGACTCTATGATGAATGGGTACCAATACTGATATCACATATATTGAGTACCGATATTGGTAAACCAGTACCGATATCACATATACTAAGTACCGATATTGGTAGACTAGTACTGGTATCCCTGAATTACGAGTATGAGTTCTATATCCAAATTAGTACTGGTACTGATGCCAAGTATCGGTACCCATAGGTCCTAGTTTAGAACTCATGTTTAGATGAGTACTCATCCAGTGCTCATAGTGTATCGAAACTTGCAATAAGTACCGGTACTCATTGAGTACTGGTATCACTCCAGAACAAACTGATCTTCACATGAGAGGAACTAGTTTCCTCCCATTCCAGGATCCCACGAGTATGGGATTTTATACCTTTCATGGGTGGCATGGTCCAGCACCCCAAAGTATGGTGCCTCCTCAAATAAGTTCTAGTAGAAATCCAAACTACTCCTCGATAGGCAGATGAGACCCTTCATGTAGTGAAGGTCCAATCTCATAGATGATTCACGAGCTCCTTCACTAACTTGAAGAGATGATCAAATCAGAATCAAAATAGCACCGCTAGAACTCCTTTAAGAGGACCAAGAAGATTTGACCTTAAAGTAGCCGGTCGACCACCGAAGAGAGCAAGTTGACTGGCTACTAAAAGGAATGAGTCCTTGCAGTTTCAACCTTCAATAGTCAAATGCTAGGTTCAACAACTAGATGTCTAGCTTATGAAGGGGTGCCATTCAATTACTCTATTGGATGACTTGCTTGTGAAGAGGGCACAGGATGCCTATTCTTCTCTTCCCTAGCAGTTGCAGCTATTTCCTTAGATTTTTGTGCAATTGATTGGATGTAAATGAAGCTAATTAAAATTAGGGTTCTCCTTTGGGAGATATTTATAGGCATCCTAAACCTAATTTGTTGGGATCCATTGGATCTCCATCCAATGGTGTGGATCAAATCCTACTTGAATTTTTCATGATTAACCTATAACAATTTTTGGGATAGTTGGATCTAGTATCCAAATTTAAATTAATTGCAATCTAACACTTGAGTATCTAATCAAATTCCGTGTAATTAATTACTAAATCAAATATAATTTAACTCTTTAAATTAGAATTAATTTATTATTCAATTAAGAACCGACCAAAATCATTAGTGGTTTCTTCACTCCAATAATGAGGCTATAGGCTTAGTGAAATTTTGACACTTTGCCCCCTTAAGTATTTTGAATAATCGTGAATCCTTCACTTATGGAGAAAAATATTATCTTGATGTCAAATCCTAGTAGACTGCTATCATTCCTCATTGGATAATATTATTCTTGATATCTCCTTATATCATTAAGATGAGAATGAAGATCAGAATCTTTCCCAAAGGTCCATCTTCTTCTCTTCTTGCATCGAGTTTGATCAGAACTCTATGACCACATGTGGAATTATCAATCCCAATATACATCGAGTAGGCTTATGCTTGCAATCTATTATATACACCTATGCAACAGATTTATGCAATCCCTTCGAGAGATCATATGTGCCTCTTGTCCCTTCCCGCACACACCAACTTTCCAGTGTTAGCACTAAGATGAGTGCATATACTATTGGTCTGCTAAATAAATACATTCGTAAGGAGAGACATATATCTATCTTAGGTTAGAGGATACTCCTCTAAGATAGCATTGGAGAGTGACTTCCACTATCTCCTATTTCATCAGGTTAACTCTTTAATCCAATCTACATGACAGTTTTTGAATCTCCATTCAAGAACATCAATCAAGCAACGACCTTTAGAGAAGGTTGTCATCCCAACTCAGACCAGAAATAATTGATCAAATTAGATGGTTTCTTTATAACCATAGTTATGAATGAAATTGTCATTCGATGTTCATGTAATGGATGACCAGAACTTGGGGAATTGGGTGATCTACTTGGGTCCCTATCAAGGTGCGGGCTCTGGTCATAATAGCTTTATTGTCAAGATCCAAGGCTTTTCTGATGCGGCTTTCATGCAAATGCTATTCTCATTGTCTTTAAAATGTGAGGATAAACACTAATATCATACCTTGGATGTAGACATATATACATGGTCATCTTTGGTAGACAAATTTATAAAAAAATACTTCCCAATGAGCAGGACCAATCATTATAGATAAGCCATTATTGTGTTCTCCTAACAAGAGGGAGAACAATTCCGTGAAACCCTATAACCCGTGGGGACACTGTACCATGTAGGGGTCTTTATGGGACTCTTCCTTCTTGGATGCCCAGGTAATTCTCAGGTGGACAACTTTCTGATCCAGGGGTCTCATCTACCCCGAACCTCTATAGTCATCCAAAAATCTTTGGGTGCCTTGATTGGGTCAAATTTCACATCAAGTCCCTCATCTTTTCTATTAAGGCACATACACAGATCTTCTTGGCAATTTCTAATTTGATCTGATCAAGTGCAATCTAATCTTGAGTTTGATTTTGCATCTTGATTCACCACTTGATTAAAAAATGCAACCTGGCTATAAAGGAAGACTATTTAGGAAACCTAAGTCCCAAATGATCATGAAAGAAAAGATAATTGAGAATGCTTATATAAACCATGAAGAATATTGTAAAAGGGATCTTCACGATAAATTCAAGAAAACAATGAACCACATTTTGAATCGTATAGAGATGATATGGATAAAACTAAACCATGATTCAACTTGGGATGACCTCTTAGTAGAACACATGGAATTGGTGAAATTACACAACAGTGATTGTATGCAATATTGGTCAAATCCTTCAGTTCTGGAAGAACTTCAGAATTTTTTGGGAAAATGGAGAGAATTTCTGAATAAATTGTATATAGATCCATTGATCAAAAATACCCATCAGAAGTTAAGATGACATATTGGAGTAATTCTAGTAATCCATGTAATTTCCCAAATCCTGGGTTTGATGATCAAGCTTGTTATGGACCCCCAACCCGAATAGAATTTGATTCAAATTACGAACAAATTGACATTCCTGATCTTGAGACGGGCTAGGAGGATCCAATTACAAGTGTTCACAATTTTGAGCCTGCCCTAGAAAATCAAGAGCCTGGTTCACCAAGCTTAGATTTCCCCAACACCTGTGAGACTAAGAATGAATCAAAACCTCTCGAGGGTGTAAATTCCATCCCTTATTCTGATAAGGTGACTCTCGAGAGCAATTCTAACATCCTTGTAGAGCCCAACCTAGATTCTAGTGATTCAACCCACACCCTTAACCTAGAATCTAGATTCAAGCCTATTTAGGATGATCATGAGGCCCAATATGATGAAATTCAAATTTTGAATTTGGATTATGATTTCGGGCCTATATTTGATGATTTCACCTCTTCATACTCCTCAGAGACAGATCAATTTTTTGGAAGTCACGCCAATTTACGATACATAAATTGAGGAGTTGGAAGAGTTGGGACTCAATTGGGTCTATCTTAAAAGCCAAGAACCCGAACCCATGCCTAATAAGAACATCTTTTTAGTTTGGATTCTGAGAATAGGCTAGATCCAAGTCAGGTCACTGATTGTACATCTCTTGATTTATTCTGTGGTGGAACCCATGATCCTGAATCAGATTCAGAACATGATTCTTGCAAGTTCTCCGACGATGTTGAATCTTACCTTAATTTCAGAGAACTGTTGTTTCCTGACAACTTTAAGCTAATCTACGACCTCAGCATACATGATCCATTCTTCGACTCTGACTCTAAGGTCCCCGATCCCGAGATCATTAATTCAAAATCAAGTTCCATTGAGATGGAATCATTCCTTTTTGATCCTTAGGAATCAGAAACAGTAATTGCCAAGAGTGTCTACAATCCAGAGTTCGAATCTTTCCTTGACTCAGATTTTCATAACCCTCTAAACACTCTTCAGGCATTTACATTTGATTTTAATGGCCATTATGAGAACTCTCTAGATGAACCTACCTTGGAATCCTTCCTAGAGGAGTCCTCACACAATTTTTATTGATGCCACCTCTTCTACGCATACAGAACCTTCCAAAACCCATTCTCAACCCCAACCCTCAACCATACTCAATTTTTACTCCGATTCTCCTCTCGATGAGCCAGTTGCACATGATTCTCCTCCACATTTTAATTGGGTTTCGGACTTCATTCAGACTGGTAATCATGCCCCATCCTTCTCTGATCACTCCCGTAGGGTTCCTACATCCTCCACCAACCCTTTTTCATTTGAGGATCCCTACTCTGACCAGGCTGATCCGATTCAGCCAAACCCTTTCTTTTCACTTCCACATCTATTTGAGTTACAGAGTACTTGGTGGGCTCCACATCTATTGATTCTCATCTATATACCCACCAGATTGATTGGGTTTGGGCTGCATCATTAGCCTGTGGATCTGAACAAGCACTTGGTTGGACCAACTAGGCTATTGATCAAGGTGCTTGTTTTACAAAATTCATCTGATTTGACCACTCCTCCATGATCATTTCTATTCGGGTGAGGGCATTGAATTTAGTGCTTAATGATGAGCCCATATTTGTGGGCTATTTAGTTACTTAAGTGCCTAGGAATTAGATTGATATTAGTGTATACATAGCATGTATTAAAATATAAATAAGTTAGTTTATATATATTGGCTTGTATGCATTACATATATAAATTATTTAGCATGCATTAGAATAACATGCATTAGTCTTTAGGTTACATTATATGCATTAACATTTTATTGAGGGTTTGAACATAATTAACCAATCTTTTTATTATTATTCATTTTCTTTTCTCTGCAGGAATTCACCGCTCCAATGCCACCAGTTGTTGCACTAAAACCTGCATTCAAGGACGAGTGGAAAATGTGGATCTACTCCCATCTCTCCATTCAAATCCATGCAAGGACTACAAAGGAGGAAGAATGGCTATCGTTCAAAGGAGGCCACCACCCCTTTCCTCACTGTGTAGAGAACCTCGTTTCTCATCTGCTCTTCACCACCGCCTCAACTGTGGTAGAGCGACTCCACCACCGTGGGCATGTCGTGTGACAGCCCACACTGCCAATCAAGAGTCCTTGAATCACCATGCTTCTTCTTCATCACCACCACACACACCAGCACCATCTCTGTGCACATCCATCACCAAGCGCAGGCACCTCCCTCTAGCAACCTCGGCCCAGGCTTCACCTTCTCCAGTAGCCCACCTGCATGTGGTGCACCTCCACTGCAGCAGGCGCGTGCCCACGAGCAGCTCAGCACATGACCTCCTCTGTGCCTCAACCCCTGCCACACGCACCACTTGCCACCGCGCTCCCTCCAGCACCATTCCCTCACCCACCCCTCTGTGTGTGCACCTTTGCCTGCAGCAACCGCCGCATGCTCCTCACAGCCATAGCCGCGCGACCATTAGCAGCAACCAACCCTCGGCCACCAACAGCGTGCACTACTCTAGCTGACATTGCCAGCCTGTGCACACGCCTGGCTTCTTCTTCTTCTTCTTTACCAACCGAAGGTACCCAAAGCCACAAAAAACGTAGCCATCAAATCCTGCCACGAAACTTCGCATCGGGAACTCCATTGGACTCACCTCGACTCCCCAAGCACAACCACGCTTCCGGTTGCACAAATCGACCACCTAACGGCCAGTCGGAGAGTCTCACCGCCGGTGGCTTCTCCCACTCCGACCGGAGGCCACCAACAGCTGTTCAGAGCACCACCACCACCACCATCAGAAATCTCTTGTCGTGCTTATCCTCCTCTGAGCTTCTCGCGGCCTGCCATCGCCTCCTCTTTGCGCACGCACAAAGGAAGCAAATCCTCTATTTTTAGGTTAATTAACATTTACATTTGAGTGCCATTGCCAAACTCTCATTTTTTATTTTAATAATTGATATATTGAGTGAAATTGCAACTTCATGCTCATGCTTTCTCATAATTACTTGGCTTTTGTTATTCACATCTTTTGACATTGGTTTTGGATTAAGATGTACACAATTTCTCTTTAATACATGTGCAATTTGAAATTACAACGATTGATCACATATTTATTGAATATTTCATTGAGGAAAAATTGCACATATAGCCTGACATTCTCAAGTTATTGTGTGCCTTCTTTTCATCGCATTTCATGTTAGATTTAACTACAGATTTCGCACTTGATTGAATGAATACAAGGGAAAAATATTTATGAATTTATTGCATCATTGTCTCCATGTGGACACGACCTACTCTTTTGTGAGCAGTTTAATTTTTATTTTAGTTATTTTGTTATGTGGTTTTCCACCACTTTGATACTAAAATGACAAATCATCTTAATCATATTATTTGAAAGCGAAAACCATCTTATCAAATGGCGTCGTTGCCGGGAAGGCAACAGATGCAATAATTTCACCTGATTTTATTTTGATTATTTCTCATTGCATATTGATCTGACCATTTGTTATCTTTTCTGTGTGAGGAATCTGTGAAGGTGACAGGCGCATCTGGGAGACAACGTCAACCTTGAGCGATGCCTACACACGGGGAAGACACAGGAGACCTAGAGCCCGCTTCCATAGGGGATTGTCCTTTGTCACAAGTTTTATTCCTGTTTTCTCGCCCTTGTAGTAATTGGGGCTAATTTTTGGGAGCCTGTTCCCTATTCTTTAAATCTAGGTTTTTATTTTATTTTGTGGGTTGCTTATCCTTAATTTGTTTGTGCATAAGTAGCTAACAAAAACACGAGCTACCTGCTAGAAGCTGCCTACCCTTAGGTCGAATCATTTAGGATTGAATGAGTAGCATCTAGATTTAACTTCTTGTCTTGCATATTGCATGAAGAATGCTGGAATCAGGTAAGCACTTCTAACTTTGCATTTCTACCTGTCATGCAAATGCATTTGGATTAATTTTTAGACCACATAATCTGTCTTGAAGCAATCTAATAAAGTGGTCACATTTAATTTTTGAAAAAGGACTAATTAAAGGAGGGACATTTGAAAATCAAGGACTTGATTTTCAAACTTGGCGTGTGATTCAAAATTCAAAATCTTTTGTGGTGTATGCACACTTATATCTCTTGCACCAATGCACGCATTTAGACACTCCTATGTTTTGGAACTACTAGGACGAGAGCCCTCCTACCGTTGGATTTTGAAGTGTTTGGAACTTGAGATCAAAGGTTTTGTAAATCCAAAGAGGGGGATACCCTGTCACGGATTTTTTGGGGGTAGTTAAGAAGCACCATGAAAGCACAGCTTCAAAGGAAGGCTTAGGCCTACTTGCATCCCTCGATCTTCCATCTTTGGAGTTGCTCTACCATTTGAGATTTAGGGAAGGACACCTAAGCTCCAACTAGGTCTTTTTAGGCATTTCGAAGGTCGATAATAGGTGCGTAATTGATTGGGCAACTTGCTTTGTCACCTACAATTTGAACTAAAGTCAAAAGCCTAAATTTGTAAAGACCGAACAAGTCCTTTTGAATTGTGTTTGCAGTGCATGCTTGGTAGGCAATCTCTTAGGAGACAACTTGTGTTTGATCCTGAACCTGAAAGAATCTTAAGAAGAAACCTCCCAAGGGAAGAAATGGCTGATCAAAAGAGCCTTAAGGAATATTTCATTCCAACCAATCAAGTTGGCCCTACACAACATAGACTTGAAGGGGACAATCCTTATGAGATCAAAAGCAGTACCATATCCTTGCTGCCCTCCTTTTATGGTATTTCTAGGGAAGACCCTTACAGGCATATAGAGGAATTCACTGAGGTCTTGATGTAAACACATTTATTGAGGGTAAAATGCCTATTCATGCATGTTCCTAGGCTTAGATTTGCATTTAATGTTATAAATATTGCATAGCATGCATCCTTCTATATTTAAAGTAGTTGTATATAATTTAGGTTAATTGCATCTTTTTTGTGGTTAGGAGAGAAGGATATTTATTTCAAAGCCTCGGATTAATGATCCGACCATATGGATCTGATCAAGATGACGATTGGAGTCCAATGCCTCTGAAATCGCCTCGATCGGAGTCCCGTAGCACCATATGCAGTCCGAGGAAGATCAACGGCCAAGGGACTAGCAGACATGATTTGGAGCTTCAAATGAAAAATCCAACCGTGCGGATGGATTTGGGTCGATGATCGCAGCCTAATGGCGTGAAAATCCACTCAATCCGACCTCTATAGCAGCCCCTACAATGAGAAGATGGACGGCCTAGACTGCGCCACGTGGTGCAGCCCAGGTCACCTAGCACATGCTTGCGGCATTGCACATGTGCATGTGCACAGCGTAGCGCTTGTGCAGCGCCAGCACGTGGGCGCGCGCAGCAAGGCAGGAGCGTAGTGCCAGCTATGCGTGAGTTGGACCTAAAGCGACGCATGAGCTGGATTTACAGCGACGCTTACAACCATTGCTAATTCTTCACATGCCAGCAAAGCCAACTTTGGGGGTGAGTGGGCATGAGCTGCCTATAGTGACGCTTCAGTGATGTCCTGGATGTCACTAATGGTCCCATACCTATTTTCGCCTCTTCTCCACTATAAAAGGACCTACACCCCCTCCCTTCCAAGTGATCTCTACCTACTCTACTCCCACCTACTCCCAAGCTCTAGCAAGCCTACCAACGCTCCATTAGAGCTTGTTCTCAAGCTCCCAAGGTGCCTATTAGTGTAGCGAACCTCTGCCCCACCAAATACTCCTACTTCCCATCTCCCTTCATAGGTCACCTTGGAGCTATCCTCCCACCTCCATTCCGGTAGCAGATCACCTCCGTCTTCTTACCTCCATTCTAGAGCCACGCCGAAGCTTTCCTCAACATGACATCCTCTTGTATCTCACCTCTATCATTCCGCTCCTCACCTCCTTCATTCGAGCTTTCTCCAGGCACTGTCGTCTCTCCGAACGGCTGATTCAGGAGATTTCCTCTCACCCCCTCTCTTTTTATGCTTTTATAGTTCATTTTAATCAACAATGGATTGATATATATATCATATTTGTTCCATTTCTATCTTGTGATTCATTCTACTTGTCTTTTATTTCAAAAATACAAAAAAAATAACAAAACCCAAAATACCAAAAGAAACGAATCAAAGCGCGATTTTCAATAAAGTAAACGTCGCATCCCTGTGTTCGACCCAGGACTCCGTTGGAGTTTCGGTATAAATTTTATCTGATCGACGTGTTTTGCAACTACGAGGACGGGTTACTTGTAACCTCGATTTCTAACACGTGAAACACACCCAACCATTTTGGCGCCATTGCTGGGGAGGCAACGGAATTTACTTTATTATTTTTTGCGTTTCTTTGCATTTATATAGCACTAACCCTACTTGTCTTTGATCTACTGTCATGTAGGTACCCTAGCATGGAGATCCAAGTGCGGTAGACCGGAGTAAAGTGCGGGTAGAGTGTTTTGTAAGTGTCCCCTACACCACCCCCACCTTAGTTTTCATTCCATAACCTAATAACTCAAATCCAAATCAACTTATGTGCTTTTTATAAACCCTAGGATAGATTTGGTTGTTTGTTTGCCACCTCCACTCACCTCGCCATTCACATAAATAAAAAACATAATAATAAAAGTGTTATCTGATTGTGGGATTTTCTGAAAGCTACACACTTAACACCCACAACTTCTTATGCTAAGGTGCACAATCACTTTGATTCTACCACTTAACCGAGATCTGACCTGTGGACTCGGTACACTTCAACTAAATACACATAAGTGAGTAGAAATCTGAAGAGGTCAAACATTTCTGTGTGCCTTAACTACGTGGTGCAATAGGCCAATTGATTGAGCTATTTGGGCTGCACCACTCAATCTAAAATTGATTTATTAAGTAGCTTGCCACTTAGGGTTGATTTTTAGGACTGAACCAGGCACTCCACATTTTATTTCTGATTTTTAAAGGAATATATCTACACCAGTGCTTCAAAACTTGGAGTGTTCTACTGATCCTTGATTGAATATACCTAAAGATTAAACCCTAAAAGCTACTAAACAAGGTTGAACCCTAAAGACACATCATCAAATAACCTTGTTTGAAAACCCTGGTTGTGCACGCACACACTTTTTAACTGATCATCAAGGGCACAACCCATCTAAAGCGCCCATCACATTCTTGCAGCACCATTGTCCCAAGCCTAACTAAATTTGATTAGACGTTGGCCCTAAGGACTGGTTCGCTCGTTGGGATCCAGATTGAGATTGTTCATGATTAACCTGCTTATACTAGTGAATCTGATGTTTAGCTAGGGGAGTAGCATCAAACGGCCGTAGCTGGGGGGTACACTAGAAACCGGAGGCGTAAGCCAAAGGAAGAACCTTCTCCCCAGTCCCTCCTAACTAGTTAGATTGCCTGGACATAAGTAGAGTAAATCATCTATATTCTTAGGATAGATTCTGAGAGTCTGTAGACCTTTAGGCTGCCCAAACTACCCAAACTAAGGATAGGCTTGTATTTTTGTATTGTAGGGCTCCTTTTTCTTTTGATTTCCCTCCTTACTTCACCATGTACCCTTCCACATCCTACACACATTTCACATCCTATCCTCCTACCACCACTTATCCCCAAGATGATTACTATCCCGACTTGACTTGTAATTACCCATCCACTAGCTGAGATGACTTTGATTGGGGATATGAATCCGGACCTCAGTGTCCAGGGCCTAACCTTGGACAGCAAGACTATAATTATTATCCTTCCCAAAGCTATAATGATTATGGATCTACAATCAGGAAGGATATCATGATTATAACACCTACCCTCCCCAGTATTCCACTGAATATAGGTCGCCACCATCCTTTGAAAAACCTTTAACGACCTACTTTTAGGGAGGGATCTGAGAACCTCGACGTCTTGACTCCACTAGATTCAACCCAAACCCACCCAAACCTGAATCAAACCAGTTGATTCAGGTGAACCAGATCCAAGATAGAGTGTTGGCTAATTTGAGGAACACCATATAATCTTTAGAAGCCCAGACAACACCTTGCACTGAAGCACTGGAGCCTATGATCAAAATGATTGATGAACTTAATAGTTCTCTATTAGATTTGCTCCAAAGTGTTAGGGATAGGGACTTGGGTGAGTTTCTTCTTGGGAAATTGTCGAGGTTGAGGATGAAATTTGTGGTTGCACTAGTCAAATCTTGGGATGATTCTCAAAATGAACCCTCTTCAGGAGAGCCAATGTCTAAACCTGCTTAGGTGCCTGTTGGGGGGGATACATATCCGGAGATTGGAGATGACCAGATTGGTCTAGAGCAACCCTTTGAGGATGAACCGATTGATTCACCCAAGATCCCCAAGTCAGGAAATGAAGAAAATTATGTCTCCTTGGATGATGAAATGACTTGTGATGTTGAGACATATACAAATGAGGATCATGAATTCTTTGATTTTGAGGGTGAGGAGTCTCTTAGTGAAGTCTCACTTAAGCCTGAGGAGAATGATTTTAGTGAGACATACGGGCTCGAGGAGTATGACGACCAATTTGGTAGCCCAACTACTGAAGATTCTGATTCGGTTGGGGCTAACTTGGAGGATCCGATACCCGACGACTCAATCAGTAGCCCCATTCCTCAACCACACCCCGAAGAGCTGAATGAACATACTTTTGAGATCATTGTAACCAAGTCAATCCTGATTCAGCCACAATTGTTGGACGTGGGTACTTTAGATGGGGTGTACAATGATCTGGAGGTCTCGGAAACCTTGATTTCAAAGGATAGGAAGTTGGAAATAAAAAGTTGGGAGGTTAATTTTGAGGGAAAAACAAGTTTGGATATAAGGGTACATATTGAACTAAAACCATATATGAACCCTTATGATATCTTTCACTTGCGACCCAAGACTGGAATAACTGATTATTTTTCTAAGCTAGATGTTAAGTGGACAACTGCACCTATTGAACCATCTTTACCCGTTGTCCGACACTTTGGACTTGGGTTGCACACCACTAGACTGCAGGCCTAGACCTGCAAACACAACCTTCAGTTCTGGGTGATTTTCATCTAGAACTTGAGAACCACTCGACCCTAGGGCATGGGTCTGCACCATAATCTCGTCCACATTTGTTGACATCTTTTGCGAACGGGTTTCAGGATCAACCTTTTGATTTTGATTCTAACTCGCACTTGTGAATTCTCAATTTCTTCTTTGTATGTATGTTATGCCTAGCTGAAGGAATTAAACTTAGTGCGTGTGTATACGCTCTTCTCTCTGCAAAGCTGACCAGATTTTCACGACACTTAGGTGATGTTCTGTTTACTCCGCCCTTTTCATGTCTTTATTTTTACAATGACATTGTAGCATTTAGGCATGGGGGTGGATAATCAAATCCTGAAATCATTATGTTAACTCCGTAGAATTTCTTTTAGTTTCTTATAAAATTAAAAAAAAATTGAAAATTTGAAAAAGTATAAAAAAAAGAAATTAGGAAAAGAGAACTTAGGCATTTGGAAGCTATTAACTTTAGGAAATGATACGAGAGGGCCTGAACACTTAGACTCTTCAGGTCTTCGGGCTGAATTAGCCCGGGTGTCCACTCGAATGTGGACTTAGTCTCGAGTCCTCGCCAATTCAAATTCATTTTTAATTTGGCTAATAATTTGTGATGATAACTATGTGACTTATCAACCTGTCCTCTGATTTGGGGGGACTTTAAGCCTAAGCAACTACACATTTTTTTTGCACTGTCTCACTTTCCGACGATTTTTACGGAAATTGGGTAGCTAATGGACCGACTTGGGTGGTATGGCTGGCAAGTTGTCGGTGGTAACAACTCATCGGCCGGTCGTCCAGAGCCCAACCACAAGACCATTTTTGTTGTACAACCTTTAGGTAAATCTTAGATCAGGGAAGCCACCTACTTAGAAAAAAAAAAGAAACACTCAAAAAGAAAAGAAAAAAAGGAGAAAATAAAAAAACCAAATAAAACCACACTTCACCACACGAGTATGGCTGGCAAGTTGTCGGTGGTAACAGCTAATCAGCCGGTTGTCCAGATCCCAGCTCACAAAAAAAAATGCACAATAATTCCCAAAACACTTAGGGAAGAAGTGGGGAAGTAGAATAAATCGGGGAGATATACACTGGGTTCGCTCTTGTGTTGACCCCATAAATAAAAGAAGTAAGGAGAAAGCTACCGATCGTAAAGATAAACCTTTAAGCAAGGTCACCTAGGGTTGTAGAAACCCGAAGTCCATTTTAACGACCGTCTAATGAGTCTCACTTTTTCACAAAGATGCTTAGTACTTAGTGTCCTTTTCGAGTCTTGGGTGGGTTGGATAGCTGTAAAAAGTTATCTTAGAACTCTCAAAGTCCAAAAGTACAAAAAAATTAGAAAAGAAGAAAAATAATAAAAAAAATGTATCTTCCCTTTTCAAATAAGGTGAGGACTTGGGCGGCCTGCATTCTGGCAAGCACCCAGGTACTGTTGAGTTTTTGTAGTTTAGGACCTCAGTTAAAATTTCTATTGTTAATAAACGACTTAGGCTATGTGATCTAATCCTAATTCTGCTTTTATACATAGCATATAGTTTAATTTTGCTAGGGACTAGCAAAAGATAGGCATGTGGGTATGATCTAAACATATTTATTGAGGGTGAAATGCCTATTCATGCATGTTCCTAGGCTTAGATTTGCATTTCATGTTATAAATATTGCATAGCATGTATCATTCTACATTTAAAGTAGTTGTATATAATTTAGGTTAATTGCATCCTTTTTGTGGTTAGGAGAGAAGGATATTTAATTTGGAGCCTCGAATTAACGATTCGACCATACAGATCTGATCAAGATGACGATCGAAATCCAACGCCTTTGAAATCGCCTCAATCGGAGTCCTGTAGCACCATATGCAATCCGAGGAAGATCAACGCCCAAGGGACTGGAAGACATAATTTGGAGCTTCAAATGACAAATCCGACTACGCGGATGGATTCGGGTCGACGATCGCAACCTAACGACGTGAAAATCTACTCAATCCGACCTCTGTAGCAGCCCCTACAACAAGAAGATGGACGGTCCAGACTACACCACGTGGCACAGCCCAGGCCACCCAGCACATGCACGTGGCACCGCACGTGCGCAGCAACGCGGGTGCGTGCATGCGAGCATGCGCACAGCACAGTGCTCAAGCAGTGCCAGCGCGTGGGTGCACACGTGTGCGGCAAGGCAAGAGTGCAGTGCCAGCTATGCGTGAACTGGACCTATAGCGATGCATGAGCTGGATTTACAGCGACACTTACAGCCGTCGCTAATTCTTCATGCGCCAACAAAGCCAACTTTAGGCGTGAGCGGGCATGAGTTGCTTACAGCGACGCTTCCAGTGACGGCCTGGATGTCAGTATTAGTCCCATACCTACTTTTTCCTCTTCTCCTCCACTATAAAAGGACCTACACCCCCTCCCTTCCAAGTGATCTCTACCTACTCTGCTCCCGCCTACTCCCAAGCTCTAGCAAGCCTACCAATGCTCCATTAGAGCTTGTTCTCAAGCTCCCAAGGTGCCTATTAGTGTAGCGAACCTCTGCCCCACCAAATACTCCTACTTCCCATCTCCCTTCATAGGTCGCCTTGGAGCTATCTTCCCACCTCCATTCCGGTAGCATATCACCTCCGTCTTCTCACCTCCATTCCGGAGCCATGCCGAAGCTTTCCTCAACACGACGTCCTCCTACATCTCACCTCTGTCATCCTGCTCCTCACCTCCTTCGTTCGAGCTTTCGCCAGGCATCGTCGTTTCACCAAACAACCGATTCGGGAGATTTCCTCTCACCCCCCTCTCTTTTTATGCTTTTATAATTCATTGTAATCGACATTGGATTGATATATATATATCATATTTGTTTCATTTCTATCTTGTGATTCATTCTACTTGTCTTTTATTTCAAAAATACAAAAAAAATAACAAAACCCCAAAATACCAAAAAGAAACGAATCAAAGTGTGGTTTTCAATAAAGTAAACGTTGCCTGCCTGTGTTCGACCCGGGACTCCCTTGGAGTTCAGTATAAATTTTATCTGATTGACATGTTTTGCTACTACGACGACGAGTTACTTGTAACCTCGATTTCTAACACGCAAAACATGCCCAACCAAGTCTGTTCCATGGTGAAGCTGCAGGGTGTTACTGATGATGCTCAAATGCGGACCCTCTTTCCTTTCTCCCTCAAGGACAAAGCCAAGTATTGGTATCATATTCTTGATGATATTAACACTTGGGATGCCTTGAAGAAGGAGTTTTTGAAGAAGTACTTCCCCATGAGCAAAACAAATCACTTTAGGTCGGAAATTATGAGTTTTGTTCAAAAGGATGGGGAAGCTTTCCATGATGCGTGGGAGCGCTTTAATGACCTATTGAAACTTTGCCCACATCACCAGGTGCCTAAATGGCAACTGGTTGAAAGGTTCTACACTGGACTTAATGATTCACACAGGTAGACTGTGGATGGTGCCTGTGCAGGAACCTTTCTATCTAATACTGAGGATGAAGCTTGGAACCTTTTTGATACTTTGAGTGAGAATTCTATTCACTTGAATTCTGCCTACATGGATAGAAAACCCACTCTAATGCAAAGAAAGTTGGAGGCAAATGAGGCAAGGGACACCCAGAATTTAGCCTATCAGATTCAATTGTTGAATCAAAACATGGAAAGGCTTATGTCGAGCCCAAGCCAATTCGTATCTAACACCTCCACATCCCAAGCTTCTGAATGCTCCATTTGCCAAGGAAATACACACGCCACTATGGATTGCCACTTGGCCTCCCAATTCCATGAACTTGTATAGGCGGATCTGAATGCTCTCAAGGGTTCCGTTCTAGACCTCGTAGTGACCCTTTTTCCAACACTTATAATGATGGATGGAGAAACCACCCAAACTTTTCATGGAGACAAGGAAATGTCTCAAATTTAAGAAATTATAAACCACAATCCTTTCAAAACCATTAAATGAACCAACCTCAGACCTTTGCCCAACCTAAGACCTCTGAGATGGATGAATTGAAGGCAATGTTGAGAACTATGCAAGAGAGTCAAAGTGCCATCATCCAATCTCATGACAAGGCTATACAGGAGATGAAATCATAGATAGGACACCTTGTTGAGGCTATTAAACAGAGGGAAATTGGGAAGCTTCCCAGTGCTGCTGAGGAGAATCCTAAAGGAAAAGGGATTGTCTTTAGGGAGCATGCTCAGGTAGTGACTAATTTGAGGAGTGGGAAAGAAATTTCCAAACCCGATGCTCCTATAGTCCCACCCTCTGAAAAACCATCCACCCCGACTTTCACCCCCACCGGAGAAGACTTGCCCAAATATCCTCCACTTGAAATCACCTCACCGAAAGAAGTTGCCCCCGTTCCACCCCTTACTCGACATGACAACCCTTCCACCCAGAGATCGAGAGTGCCCTTTCTAGAGTGCTTATCCACCTCTGGGCAGACTTCTGCTAGCTCATCTAGAGCCAAAGATAAGACAGATGAGATCATGGAAACTTTCAAGCAAGTGCAGATTAACCTGCCTTTGCTTGAAGCTATCAGGCAGATTCTGTCTAATGCTCGCTTATTAAAGGACCTGTGCATGAAAAAGTGACAATCTAGGAAACAGGTCCAATCAAAAGTTGTCCTTCCTGATTCTATTAGCCCAATTGTTCAACATGGCACACCCCCGAAACTTAAGGACCTAGGAGCCCTGTACATCTCAGTGGTTATTGGTGACTTACAGATTGATAAGGCTCTACTTGATCTGGGTGCAGGGGTGAACATCCTTCCAAGCTACGTGTATGAAAAACTTGGGGGAGGCAATCTGAAGCCTAGTCTGGTAATCCTCCAAGTTGCTAATCGATCACTTAAGACACCACGGGGAATTTTGGAAGATGTCCTCATGAGAGTGAAGGATTTCTTCTTCCCCATTGATTTCTTAGTTTTGGACACTGACCCTACCAACAAGCCAACCAAGCCTTCCATCATTTTGGGCCACCCCTTCCTTGCAACTTCGCATGCTTCAATCAATTGCAATACTGGGGCATTGAAAATGGGCTTTGGGAACAGGAAAATCTAGCTTAATGTGTTTGATGCTTACAAACAAGCTGGGCTTGAGGATTGTTCTCAAGTTGAGGTGATAGATGACCTGATTGAAGAGACAACCCCGGCAATGTTATGTGATGACCCCCTTCAGCATGTCATGCTAAATGAGCATTCCCATCTCTTGGAGGAATGTGAAGGGGATATACTAGAACTTGAGGAGTTGTTGGGTGTTTCTGCAAAGTCTCTTTCCCCATCATCTCTTCCCAAGGTAGATCTGCTACATGGGATGAGGACATCTATTATGAAACCCTCAACCATACAAGCCCATGACCTTGAGTTGAAACTCCTCCCTGACACTCTCAAGTACGTCTTCCTAGGTGCCAATGATACGCTCCGTGTTATCATTTTGGCTGTGCTATCTAAGGCACAGGAGGGAGCCCTGATTGAATGCTTGTCTAGGCACAAGGAAGCTATTGCTTGGAGCATTTCTGACATTTAGGGTATAGACTCTACACTCTGCATGCACCACATTTATACTAATGATTCCATCAAGCCATTTAGGGACATGCAGAGACGTCTGAACCCTAATATGAGGGAGGTGGTTAAAAAGGAAATCCTAAAGTGGTTGGACGTTGGGATCATATGTCCCATTGTAGATCGTAAATGGGTAAGTCCTATTCATGTGGTTCCAAAGAAGGCAGGCTTTACTGTGGAATTTAATGACCAAGGTGAACAAATTGTGACTAGACCCTCAACTTGATGGAGGGTCTGTATTGATTACCGCAAGCTGAACACCACTACCCTGAAGGATCACTTTCCCTTGCCTTTTATTGATCAAATTCTTGAGAAATTGGTAGGGAATAAGTATTATTGCTTTCTCGATGGAAATTCTAGGTACAACCAGGTTGCAGTCTTCCCTGATGACCAGGAGAAGACGACGTTCATGAGTCCTTACGGTACCTTTGCATTCAGGCATATCCCATTTCGATTATGTAATGCCCCTGCAACCTTCCAGCGGCGTATGATGTGCATTTTTTCTCACATGATTGACGAGTGTGTTGAAGTGTTTATGGATGACTTCTCCATTTATGGCTCGTCTTTCGACCAGTGTGTCCTACACCTGGAGAATGTGTTGAAGCGATGTAAGGAGACTGGTTTAGTCCTCAGCTGGGAGAAAAGCCACTTTATGGTACAAAAAGGAATTATACTTGGGCATGTTGTGTCTGAGCGAGGCTTGGAAGTATATAAAGCCAAGATTGATTCAATTTCCAAACTCCCATTGTCCACGAATGTCAAACAGATTAGATCCTTTCTGGGCCATGCCAGCTTTTATAGGCGCTTTATTAAAAATTTTAGTAAAATTTCTAGATCATAGGGCTGGTACTATAGCAAAATAGGGGATTTTCTTCCCCTTGGTCGTGGGCGAGGAGGAAGGAACGGCTGGAGGCGTGAAGCTCGGAGGAGATTCTCTAGATCGAGGGCTCCGTGATGGCAGTCGTGGCAAAGTGCGAGATGCTCCGAGGTGGCCGAACGGGGGAACGGTGGTGGTGGGTTCCAGTGGCTGTTGAAGTGCCGCAGGCCATGCGACACGAACGGGCGTGGCTAAAGTTCTGGTGAGGAGGCGCATGCACTGGTCTGCACGCTCGTAGAGGGAGGTGCTATTGGGTGATGCGCCACTGCTGCTGGTGGACGCTGCAAGGAAGGCGCACGGCGGGTAGGCGAAAGCTAGCTGGAGAAGGTCGGCGAGGGCGTGGAAGTGGACGTTGGAGGCACTGTAGGGTGCTGGCAAGCTTGGGCAGGTGATGTGCGCGTAGAGAATAACGCGCGCCTACTGCTATGTGCACTTCGGTTGCTGCAGAAGGCACTGCAGGGTGCGCGCGGGCTTGTGCAGCCGGTACTGAGCAACTGCTGCTGCTGCTGAAGGCGGGCGCTCGAAAGTGGGCGCACTGGAGTGGGTGCGCTGGAGGTCTTGTGCAGGCGATGCACGCGTAGAGAAGAACGTACGGTGCTGGCTGGCTTGGCACTGGAGTGGATGTTGCAGGAGGTGGGGTGAAACTGTGCAGCTGGAGGGGTGCAGGCATGAAGGCGGTGAGGTGCAGCAAGGGCTTGCGCCGTGGATGCTGCAGGAGGTGCGGTGCAAGTGAGCAACTGGAGGGGCGTGGGCATGAAGTGAGCTGCCGGTTGTTGTTGGAGTGCGGGGTCGAAGCTTTAGACGTCCGGGAAACTTCCCGGACATCTTAACTGACTGAGGAGATGAAAATGCAGTGGCTGCGGCGGTGGTTGTTGGTGATGACGGCGAGGGTGGTGCACGCTGAGGTGCTCACGGTAATGCAGATGAGCTCCAGATGGCGGTGTGTCCTGTCACACCACACGCCCACGGTGGTGGAGGCTCGTCGCCACGGTTGAGGCCGGCAGTGTGGAATGGACGAGAGATGAACTCTCTGCACAGTGGTGGGTCGGTGGTGGAGGCCAACTCAGCTCGGCAGCCTCCCTCCTTTTGTAGCCACCTGCATGGATTTGAATGGAGAGGCAGGAGCAGATCCACATTCTCCGCTCGTCCTTGAATGCAGGTTTTAGTGCGGTAGTTGGTGGCATTGGAGAGGCAGCTGAAGGAAATGCAGGCGTTGCTGAAAGAAGAATAAAAATAATGTTAAAATATTATGGTTATTTATATACAAACCCTCAACTTTTATGTTAACTTAAATTAATGCATGCAATGCACCTAATTGGTTAATGAATGCAATTCTAAGTTAATTCTAAATGCATTTAAATATGAATGCAATGCATGAATTATGTAATTAAATTAGAAATATGAATTAACCTATTTACATCCTAATTTATGCTAAATAAATGTTAGAATTAACTTAATGTCTAGGCACTTAAATACTTAAATAGCCCACAAATATGGGCTAATCAAATACCTCCATGCCTAGTTTTTGCTAGTCCCTAGCAAATCCAAGGAAAACCTAGCACTCCAAGTAGACTAGTCAACCCAATCGGTCTTCCTTTAGAAACATATTAAGTTTAGACTCTAGACCTAAGGTTCCCAAGTAGTTGCTAAGTTACAGACTAGGTCGGCTAAAGACGAGTTGCAGGCACAAGTTTCCCTGATTTCTGACTCTACCCTATGGTTTATTGATCCCTGAGATTAAAGCATCCGTGCTTGTGCTTTGGTCTGAGTTATTTGAGTTAAAGGAAAAAGGATTTTTTTTTTTTTTTTTTTTTTTGATTCCCCTAAGTCTAACCTCGGATCAACTATCAACACGGTCTGTGTCGGATTCATTATCCCCATTACCGTACTTCGAAGGGTGCTTGGCTTTCGATGCTTCGAGATAGCACCGCCCATAACGCCCCAAGAACTCCTGGCAATCGACACTTCGAGATAGTATCGCTCACGGATTTCTTAAGCGAATTCAGGCCTATGGCAATCGGCACTTCGAGATAGGGTTGCCCATGGTACCTGAACCACACAATGCGCTTACATGCCCCCTATAGGATGGATATCCTAAGAGACAAGCGCCGAGGAGGTAATATGTTATCATTGCATCCTCAAGGTGAGTATATACTCCACCTCCCCTGCAGTGGGAACTCTTCCAATCAAATTGTGTTTTCAAGCCTCTCCTACGTCAAAACTAAGAGAACCAAATCTCTTTTAAGAAAGAAATTAAGTTGATTACCAGACCAAGTGTGTGAAATTTGGATGCTTGGGTTACAAGGACCCATAAAAAAAAAGGTAGAATATGACTCCAGGTACTACCCCACCTTTTAACTCAAACCCTAGCTTTCCTTCCTCAACCTCTTGAGGAATGGTCTGCAACTTAACTCCTACTTAAGTTTTTAAGTCCACAAAGGATCCTAAAGGTCTAAAGCTAGTAGCTCTCTTAGCTTCTAAAGTTTGACCCTAGAATTAACTTGTCTAACCTAGAGTTCTGATTTGCTTAAGAATGTAGGACCTCGCCAGTTAAGCTAAACTCTTTTTTTTTCTTTTTTTAATGAAAATGTATGCATGCTATAAACAAAATGCCTCAGGTCCTCTCCCCCATGCCTAGTTTAAACAATGTCCTCATTGAAAACAAAAATAGTTAAAGGAAGATATTACCTGAGGCGGAGAATGGTAGGAACTAAGGCTCCTCATGAGTGACCTTGTCAACTAGATGGCCATCCAAAGTTATGTAAGGTTTTAACCGTTGACCATTGATGATAAAGGGAGTTGCTGAAGATGAAGGGTTTTTAATCTCCACAGCTCCATGCGAAAATACTTTAGTGATTATGTAAGGCCCATCCCAATGAGATTTTAACTTCCCAGGAAAAAGCTTAAGTCTGGAATTGAGAAGCCAGACTTGTTGGTTGGGCTCAAAGGTCTTTCAAAGTAAAAATTTATCATGCATGACCTTAGTTCTTTCTTTATAAGCTTGAGAGGTGTCATAAGCATCATTCCTCAACTCCTCAAGCTCACTTAATTCTAGAAGTCGTGCCTTACCTACCTTCTCTAAATCCATGTTAACACTTCGAATAGCCCAAAGTGCCTTATGTTCCAACTCAACAGGTAAATGGCATGCTTTCCCATACACAATCCGAAAGGGAGAAGTACCCAAAGGGGTCTTATAGGCCATTCGATGAGCCCACAAAGCATCATCGAGCTTTTGGGACCAGTCTTTCCTATCGGGTCTAACGGTCTTTTCCAAAATATTTTTTATATTCGACACTTCAACCTGGCCACTTGTATGAGGATGGTAAGGGGTAGAGACCTTGTGAGTCACTCCTAGACTCCTGATTAGCCGATTGAAGTGGTAGTTTCAGAAATGAGGTCCCCCCATCACTTATAATGGTCTTGGGGTAGCCGAAACGATATATGATATTGGCCTCCACAAATTTCAAAACCATAGAGTGGTCATTTGTGCGCATAGGAATGGCCTCTATCCATTTAGAGACATAATCAACTGCCACCAAGATATATTCATAACCATGGGACGACGGGAAGGGGCCCATAAAGTCAATTCCCCACACATCAAAAATTTCAACAAATTGAATAGGATGTTGAGGCATTTCATTCCTCTTCCCAATCGTTCTGGTCCGTTGATATCTAATACAGGCTTTAACAAAATTATGAGAATCCTTAAATAAGGAAGGCCACCAAAAATCGAACTGGAGAAACTTAAAAGTAGTTTTCTTAGCACCAAAGTATCCTCCACGATGAAGTTCATGGCAAAAACTCAGCACACTCTGTTGTTCCTCTTCAGGTACACAACATCTCAATACTTGGTGAAAGCGTCGGCGTTCAGTTATATCGTTGTAGTAAAGCTGGGTGTTACCAACGTTTCATATAAAAATTTTTTACTCGGAAAAAAAATAAAAGAGTTCCCGAGGTCGAACTCAGGGAGCAAGTTGTATTCTAGAGATATACAAGTTCTATTACAAAAATAAAGAGAGAGAGAGAGAGAGATGAAAATTTGGCTTCTTCTTCTTTTCTTCTTTCTTCCTCTTTGTCTTTGGTTCTTCCTGTTCTTCTTCTTCTTCTTCTTCTTCTTCTGCTTTCTTCAGATCTTCCCCTCGTGCTCTTCTTCTTCTGTTCTTCCTTGTTTCTTTTCTTTCTTTTTCTTCAGATCGTCTTCTTCTTTTCTTGCTTCTTGCTTCTCTTCATTCCTTCTTCTTCTTTGTCTTCACCTGCCTTGACCTCTCTTTTTCTTCTTTCGCGATGGCCGTTGCTCTTCCTTCTTCTTCAGCCTGTCTTCTTTCCTGCTCTGGCTGCTGACCTTCCGTCGTCTGCCCCGGTGCTGAGACGACTTAACGATACCTTCGCTACAGTGCAGCAGCTCCTTCTTCTTCAGCGGGTCTGCTTCTTCTTCTTTGGCCTGCACACTTCAGAGTTTTTTTTCGTCAAGAGGCAAAAACCTATTCTACCCCCCTCCCCCGCGTATCTCTCTCTCTGAAATCACTCTTCGGAAGCTCTCCCAGAGCACTACCGGGTAATCGGGTTCGGGTCAGGCCCGGGTCCAGGCCCACCGGCGTGCGTGGTGGGCGAGGAGTGCAGGTCAGTCTAATCGGGTCGGGCCAGGTCCGCGGAGCGTGGTCACGGACGAGGCCGAGTCGGGTCGGGTCGGGTGAGAGGGACCTCACCCCGTGGTAACTGAGGCAAACAGATGGTGGCACTTTTGCAATTTATGTGGGTGTGTGGCTTCAGAAACTCCCGAGGTGGGACTATCCGCGCACCCCTTTTCTCTCACGCCTGCAGCAAGGATGGTGCTTCCAATTGCATCAGCTGTTGAGGCGCGCAGCTCCAATTGAGGGCCAGGGTGTGTGCGCAAGACTCTTTCGCGCTGGCCGTGGCTCTTCAACCTGGGATATCTAGGCTTGGAGCAACCTCAAGCAAGCTTCGAGCTTCCTCGCCAATGGCGGTCAAGGCCTGGAACCTGAAATCAATAGAACGGCCTCTCGGCCAAATCAGACAGGCGGGGGACCTTCGCCGTGGCACGGCGAAGGTGGTCAGGGGGTCTGCAGGGGGCGAGATGGAGCTATCAGGTCGTCCTAGGTCAAACTGTGAGCGAGGGAGTGGGTGTGTTCGGTGGATCTGCAGAGGGTGTTTGGTGGGAAGTGGAGGGGCGGAAGAGGATCAGGGTGAGGAGGCGGAGGTTCTGCGGTGGTTGGCGAGCCGTGTGGGTCGCTGAGGTGATGGGAGCGGCTCGCCGGAGGGTGGTCGGAGGCGGAGAGGGTGAGGGTGAACAGGGTCGGTAGAGGGCTTAATTGACTAAATCGAAAGCGGGGAAAGAAAGAGGAGGAGAAGGGGAGTAGGTCTAACTTAACTGCAGGGACGAAGGGGGAGGAACAGGGCGACAGTCGTGTCGACTGTCGCCGGAGAAGACGATGCTCAGGGAGAGGGGCGGCGGCGAGCAGAGGGCTGGAGAGGCGCCAGCTGGGTGCGGCGTGGCGCGGGAAGAGCAGGGGAGGAAGTCTCTGCTGCTGGTAGTGCGGCAGAGCGAAGAGGTGGAGGGGGAGGAAGTCGCCGGAGCTGGTGAGCGTCTGCCGGAGAAAGAAGAGAAGAAAGCTGGGGGTTTTCTCCGTCAGATCCAGGCTGCTTTGGTCGGTGGAGCGGCGGGGGGTATTTATAGGGTTGAAGCAGGGAGGAAGGCGGAGGGAGACGACGTGTCTCCCTCACCGGAGAATGGTCGGAATACGAACCCATACCGTCCGTGCGTTCGCACGGCCGGTATGGTGGCCTACAATGACCATGGGGGTGCTCCTGCGACGGCTGACGACGCAGGGCACCCCCGGTATACATGCCAGGTCCTCCACCTCACCCTGCGCGGCGCCATGCTCCGCGCAAGGTCGCCGGAGCATGGTGCTGGCAGGGTTTTGCAGGAGGGACCTGTTTGCAAAGAACGAAGGAGAGTTAGGGGCCTAAATGCGAGGGTTCAAAAATTGAGTGCCAAAGAGTAAATATATGAGGACCAAAGTGTAAAGTCGGTCAAGGAGGTTTCTTCTTAGGCTCAAGTTTTTATACATGACTAATTAGAACCTAAGGAATCTGATGGTAAATTTCATTTTCATATTAAACCTTGTTTGACCGGTCAATTTGCGTAAAGACCCAAATTAAGTTATTAATTGGGCATGGTTCTCAATGTAGGTCAAAATGGGTTCTAAAGGCCAAATTGAAGGTTCTAAACCCTAGAGATTATTTTTCTATGAATTTTAGAGGGTTTATTCTATTTTTACTTTGCCTCGAACCTTGTGAATTGAAGTGGGTTGTTTTAGGGTTACAGATTATCATTTGGTTCCTTGGAAGTGCTGTAGCCCTTGCTAGATCATCTCATCCCACTTTTATTCTTATTAAGCTGTTTTGACCTGTGTTTGGGCCCTGAATTACCCTATATGCAGATTATACTGGTAAAATTGCACTTTTACCCCTTATGACTGGTTTTCTTCTCAAACTCAGAATTCTCTGAGTTAAGCCTTTCCTTGAGATATGTAGGAGCTTTTATCCTTTGTATTGGGTCAAAAAGAGCTAGTTATGGCTCATGATGAGGTTCTCATCATACCCCCATGCCTAGCTTTTGCTAGTCCCTTAGCAAAAAAAACTTAAGGTTTCAACCCTTGTTCTAGACCATGAAGTTTTCAATGGTTTTAGATAAGTGCCTTTTTATTTGAGCATAGATTAGGTTAGAATGCTGACCATAGGCCTAAAAGATACTCTAGTACCAATCAAGATCCAAATCTGTCTAGCCTTAGCCTCAGTCTTTTAGCAAAGGTTTTTAAGGCCCGCAAGAACTAACCTAAGGTTTATTGGACTTCGTGGTTAAAGCACCCGTGCTTGAAATGATTTTAGCCCTGGCCCAGTTCGCAGTGCGTTTTGTAAGAGAGAGATAGAAAGTTTTTTCTGTTTGGAGAGTTTTCTCTCTCTTTTTCTTTTTAGTTCTAGCCTAGGATTAGCTTTTCAACACGGTCTGTATCAGATTCCTTGCTCCCATCATCAATCCTCAAGGGTTCCTGGCGATCGATGCTTCGAGATAGCACCGCCCATGGCAACCCCCGGAACCCTGGCTATTGAGATTTCGAGATAATCCCATCCATGGTATTCCGTGGCCGAATCCAGACCCTGGCAATTGACACTTCGAGATAATGCCATCCATGGAATCCGAACCAGCAGAGTGCTTACATGCCCCCCGTAGGATATGTAAATATCCTAAGAGACAAGCACCGAGGAGATGATGTTTTGTTACGCATCTTCGAGGGGATTTCCCGCCTCTCCGCGCTGGGAACTCGTCCAAATCAACTTGTGTTGATCGGCCATTCCTATTCTAGGTGTTCTTTTCAGATTTTTGCGACGCTTCTGTGTGATTCTGATTTTTACGCTTACTGAACCAGGCTGTGTGTGAGATTAGGGTGCTTAGGTTACTGAGTCCCGTAAACCAAAAATTAGTTAACGAGGCCGAATACTTCCTAAGCCTTAGACCTAATACTTCAGCTTTTCATTTTCCTCAACCTCTTGAGGAGTGTCCAGATCTTAATGAGTACTAAGAGTCTATTCAAGAATGCCTAAGGTTTGCATTCTTACTAATCTCATTGTGCACTTTTCAGTTATTTTCTTGAATGAGGTCTAGAACTTAGGTTAATTCCTTAGTTCCTTACTAATGACTATCAACTTTTCTTATAATTTTGTGCTCCTTTTTCATTTTGTTTCTTTTCTCCTTCACAAAATTTTCCTTCTCCTCTTTTCCTCTTATTCTTTTTCGAAAATTTTTTTTAATTTTTATGGTATTTTTGGCATATGTGAATTTTTTGTTTGAAACCTTTTCTTACAAGTTTTTGCACTTTCCTACCCCCCCATGCCTAAGATTTGCAATGTCCTCATTGTAACCTAGGGGGTCTTAGTTCAGGGTGAACTTCGAGTGCTGAAAGGTGTCAGAACAAGTTTCAGGTTTTCAAAGAGAATGACGGGCTGCCTCCCGTTAAGCGCTGAGTTTTACGCCATCGGCTGGGCGCAATAAGCTCAAGGGGAAAGGAGGATATAAGATGCCTCAGCCAAATCAGTAGAAGTTACATCAATGAACGGCTTGAGTCTTTGACCATTCACGATGAAAGGTTCAGAATCGTGGCTGAGTGGACTGATTTCGATTGCTCCATTTCCAAAAACCTGTCGGACCAAATATGGTCCGACCCACTTAGATCTCAGTTTTCCTGGGAAGAGTTTGAGTCGGGCATCAAAGAGTAGGACCTTTTGACCAGGATGAAAGATCTTTCTCGAGATGTGTTTGTCGTGGAAGGCTTTAACCCGCTCCTTGTAGATTTGCGAGTTCTCGTACGCGTCTATGCGCAATTCATCGATCTCGCTGATTTGGAGTTTTCTGTGGGTCCCAGCCTTGGAAAGATCTAGATTACAGTTCCGTACTGCCCAATAGGCTTTATGCTCCAGTTCGACGGGAAGGTGGCATGCCTTTCCGTACACCAATCTAAAGGGAGACATGCCCAATTGGGTCTTGTGGGCGGTCCTATAGGCCCACAATGCTTCCGGAAGTCGGGACGACCAGTCCTTCCTGTCAGGTCGAACAGTGACCTGCAGGATTTTCTTGATCTCCCGATTCGACAGCTCAGCTAGACCATTAGTTTGGGGGTGGTAAGGAGTAGAGATTCGGTGAGACACCCCGTATTTGGTCATCAGTGACCTAAACTGAGCATTTGTGAAATGGGTCCCCCCATCAGAGATTATTGCACGAGGAATCCCGAACCTTGAGAAAATGTGTTGATGAATGAATTTGAGAACGATTTTGTGATCACAGGTTCGGGTCGGTATGGCTTCGATCCATTTGGACACGTAGTCCACAGCCAACAGAATGTATTCGAAACCATCCGAAACAGGAAAGGGGCCCATAAAATCAATCCCCCAAACATCAAAGATTTCGCATACTAGAATCGGTTGCATAGGCATCATGTCGCGATGGCTCATGTTGCCCAAAGTCTGGCAACGACTGCATGCCTTGCAATGACTGTATGCGTCTTTGAACAGTGTGGGCCAGTAGAAGCCGCACTGGAGGACTTTTGATGCGGTTTTATGCCCGGCAAAATGGCCACCGCATGCCTGGTCATGGCAGAAAGAGAGGATATTGTTGACTTCCCCTTCCGGGACACATCTCCGGATGATCTGATCGGCACCTATGCGGAAGAGGTACGGGTCCTCCCAAATGTAATACTTGGCATCGGAGCGTAATTTTTCTTTCTTGGCCTTCGGCCAATCGGACGGGGTTTGATGAGATGCCAAGTAATTTACAATATTAGCAAACCATGGAAGGCTAGTACCAATAGTCAGCAGGTGCTCATCGGGAAAATGCTCAGTGATGGGTCCGGAAGGGTCTATCATTTCAGAAGGAAGACGGGACAAGTGATCAGCTACCACGTTTTGTTTTCCCGCTTTATCGCGAATCTCGAGGTCAAATTCTTGCAACAGCAAGATCCATCGGATCAATCGAGGTTTCGCGTCCTTCTTTGCAAGGAGATGCCTCACAGCCGTGTGATCCGAGTATATGATGACATGGGAACCCAGAAGGTACGATCTGAACTTCTCTAGGGCAAATACTACAGCTAGCAGCTCTTTCTCAGTAACTGTATAGTTACGCTGAGCCTCATCGAGTGTTTTGCTGGCGTAGTAAATGACCACAGGTTTCTTGTCATTTTTCTGCCCCAAAACCGCTCCTACAGCGAAGTCGGATGCATCACACATGATCTCAAAGGGTTGAGACCAATCAGGGGACTGTAGGATCGGGGCTTGGGTGACTCGGTCACGCAGGATTTCAAATGCTTGAGTGCATTCCTTGGAGATTTCGAAGGGAACATCCTTGGAGAGAAGAGTGGTCAGGGGGCGTGCGATTTTTGAAAAATCAGGGATAAATCGCCGATAAAAACCGACATGCCCTAAAAAGGAGCGGATGTCCCTGATCGAGCTAGGCATAGGAAGGCGAGAAATCAGATTAACCTTAGCTCGATCCACTTGGATACCTTTCTCCGAAATTGAGTGTCCCAGGACAATTCCCTCAGGCACCATGAAATGGCTCTTTTCCCAGGAAAGAACCAAATTCACGTCGATGCACCGCCTGAGTATCTGGACCAAGTGTTGGAGGCAATCGTCGAATGATGCTCCGAAAACTGAAAAGTCATCCATGAAGACTTCCAGATAATCACCTACCATATCTGAGAATATGGCAAGCATGCATCGCTGAAAAGTAGCGGGTGCATTGCAAAGACCGAAAGGCATCCTTCGGAAAGCGTACGTTCCGAAGGGGCAGGTGAACGTGGTCTTTTCTTGGTCCTCAGGATGGATTGCCACCTGGTTATAACCGGAGTACCCGTCAAGGAAGCAGAAGAACCTATTTCCCGCTAATTTTTCGAGAATTTGATCAATGAAGGGTAGTGGGAAATGATCCTTCTTCGTGGAGGAATTGAGTCGACGGTAATCTATACAGACTCTCCACGAGTTGGCTAATCGGGTAGGAATGATTTCTCCGGTCTCAGTCGTTATAGTGGTGAGTCCTGCCTTCTTAGGTACGACCTGAATCGGGCTCACCCAACGACTATCGGAGATCGGGTAGATGATCCCGGCATCTAACCACTTGATGATCTCCTTTTTCACGACCTCCTGCAGATTGGGGTTTAAGCGTCTCTGCATTTCACGAGAAGGTCGTGTGCCCTCTTCTGAATAGATATGATGAGTACAATAAGAGGGACTTATTCCAGTCAAATCATCGAGGGTCCATCCGATGGCTCTGCGATGTTGCTGGAGGACAACAATCAGACGGGATTCCTGTTCAGGACTAAGGTTGGAATTGATGATCACAGGAAGGGTCTGATTAGAACCCAAAAAGATGTATTTCAAATGAGCAGGAAGGGGTTTCAGTTCGAGGATGGGGTTTTCAGCAGCAGCGGGTGGTTCAGTATAGATGTGAGGTTCAAGGGTGGGAGTTACTGGGTTTACATCTGGATTTGACTCCTCTATTTGCGGGTCAAGATCCTTCTGTGGTTGATGAGGCATACTCAAGTCATTCTGGGGGTGTGATTCATCAACCAAAGTCTTGATGTCACAAATTTGCTCGATGACGCCGCAATTAATTCCTTGTTGGGCCTTAAATATATCAATTTTCAGTGTTTGATCTCCAAACTTAAGCTCTATTTGGCCCTCCTCACAGCTGATGTTGGCTCTAGCAGTAGCCAAGAAAGGTCTCCCTAGAATGATTGGTGTATCCCTAGGGTTCTCAGGTGCATCCATGTCTAAGACTATAAAGTCCACTGGAAAATAGAAATCCCGCACTCTTACGATAACATCCTCGAGAATCCCTTTTGGTGACTTTATAGATCGATCTGCTAATTGTAATGTCACCTCAGTTGGTTTCAGCTCAGATTCTTCCAGATGGTCAAGTAAGGATGTGGGTATCAGATTTATAGATGCACCTAAGTCTAACAATGCTCTGTCAAATTGGGTACCACCTATCTTACAGGAGATCAGGGGAGTTCCAGGATCTTTTGCCTTGGGTGGGAGTCTACTAAGGATTACAGAGCTGGCTTGCTCTGACAGAACAATTGGGCTCCCTCCCTTGGTTCGCGGCTTACGCTGGGGTGTACATATATTCTTTAGAAATCGTGCGTAAGCTGGTACGTGGCGGATTGCATCCATCAAGGGGATGTTTATGTGGACCTGCTCAAAGAGCTTGACCAGGTCCTCCTCAGGGGCCACGGGTTTGGTGGTCTTCTTTCCCTTGGTCAGGGCTTCGGGAAACGGGATCTTGGTTGGTTCCTCTAGGATAGGTCCTGGTTGTGGGTCTGGAACAGCGGTACCTTGGATAACTATCCTAGGGTCATGGTTATCAGGTTGGGCGTGGTTTGGATAATGCTGGTCCTGAGTTGTCTTACCACTACGTGTTGTTACAGAATTTAATCCGGCCTGATTTTGGTTTGGATTTGGTAGGAGGGGTGGCTGCTGCTGAAATCCCGTACGAGAAGTAGAGGCTTCCATCTCGTCTGGAGATGGAGCAGTGGGGGCCTGATAAATCCATTGAGCGTGGCCTAAATTTGGATTCATAACGCGCTTCTGGGTTGGCACGTTATTTGGGTTAGGAAGGGGTTGGGAAGGGAGTGTGCCTGGCTGGCGAGAATTTGCCAACTGGGCCAGCTGAGTTTTAACTTCAGTAAGCTCGTCCTTGTGCTGTTTTTGAATGGCCGCATTCGATTTTTGAATGTCAGCCAGAGTCTGAAGGATTAAGGACATTTGATCTTGATTTGGCCCTGATGGATAAGTAGGGTTGGGCCGAGGCTGAGGCGGCTGGTAGTGATGAGAGGGCTGTGGGCGGGACTGAAAAGGTGGTCTTTGGGTTTGGGAATTTCCCGCCCACTGAAAATTGGGATGGTTTCGCCATCCAGGGTTGTAAGTGTTGGAGAATGGGTCGTTCTGGATGGCGTTGAGGTCCTCGCAGGTCTGAGGAACCTCCTGAGAATCAGGGAAAGGGGGAATGGAGTTCCCCCTGCTGGTGAAGAAAGGATCGGATGATCTTCCAGTCCAAGAATCAGATGGGGATGGATATGGATCCATCCCAGGGGAGGATCGGTGTAGGATGTTTTGCACAGTCTCCTGTGTGGAAGGAGGTTGTGCAAAGGAGTTACGCGCAGAGGTGGCTCGCTGCAAGTGCTGAGTCAGCTCATCCACCTTCTTTTCAATAATTGAGACCTTGTCCAATCGACTGGCCATTAATTCCAGGTCGACTGATGCGGACAGGCCCTGCGTCTCATGTGCTCCCTTAAGATTCGTCGCTGCGCGGGTATTCGTCCTGTCGAATAATCCCATGGAGTCATTGTTGATGGAGTTCTCGCACATGTTTTCGAGAATCTCCCATACGGTGTCTTCATGTTGACCCATGATGTTTCCTCCGCAAGTTGCATTGACGAAAAGGCGGATGTCCTCACGGAGTCCCTGGTAAAAAGATTGGACTTGTTCCCATTTAGGAACTCCGTGATGGGGGCACTTTCTCATGAGATCCTGAAAACGATCCCATGCCTCATGGAGAGGTTCTCCTGATTGTTGAGTGAAGTGTGTAATCTGATGGCGCAAGGCGTTGGTCCGACCAACGGGAAAGAACTTTTTCAAAAACTCGGATTGAAGTTCTTCCCAAGTGTTGATCGGCCGGGTCTGAGTTTGATACCAATGGGCGGCCTTGTCCATAAGAGAAAAGGAGAACATCTTCATGAGAAGAATATCCCGATTTTGCGCATCTGATCCAAAAGTGTGGGCCAGATGCTTAAGCTGTTTGATGTGCTGGAAAGGATCTTCAGAATTAAGCCCATGGAATTTAGGTATAGCGTGAATCATGTTGGGCTTTAGTTCGGAATCAGGTCCTCCAATCGGGATTCTAACTCGAGGCTCAATGGCCACCGCAGCAGGATTGTAGTGGTCCCGCATCATAGGACGCTGTGGTGGGTGCACGAAGTTTTGGAAGAGGTCATTGAGTCGCTGGAGCTGGTGTTCCAGATTATTTTCTTCCTCAACTGGCTGAGCCATGATGGGGGAAGAAGAAGAACTTGGTTCTGAATCAGAAGAGAGAATAATGTGAGGGTGTTGCTGCACAAACACGGGCGTCGAGGCTTGGCCTTGACGAGAGTGAATTTCTAAAGGAGGTCTTAAGGGTGGTCTTAGAGACCTCCTTCCGTACATGCACAGTTGGGAGAGGTAAGTTTAGAAGGTGCTGGACCCAATCAAGACACCCAAAAATGTGTTGGGTGACTATAGAGGTGCGGGGCAGATGGACCCCTTGATCAGAAAGATCGTCCACCTGAGAATTACCTGGGCAGCCAGAGAGGGAGAGTCCCGCGAAGACCCCTACACGGTAGAGCGTCCCCACGGGTTACAGGGTTTCCCCCACCCGACCTCTCTTGTCACTGCGGTTCCAGGTAGACCAGAATGGGGATCTTGACCTCTTAAGTCTACCAATTTTAAGATCAGGGTGCTTAAGGTTTCACTTGAACTTTAGTCTTTTTAAGTGCAAAGAGTGACCTAATTTAAGGTTGGTTAACCCAAGGGGTCAACTTTACCTATTGTTTTCTTTAAGAGCTTTTAGGTCCTGTCTTTTAGGGTTCAAGTGTTTAGAGAGAGCCAATTGTTTAGGATTTTTCTTGTTAATTATTTTCAATCAATGGCTTGGGCACACCTCTTTAGGATTTCCTCAATTCTTGATTAAGGGGTGTGTCTCTACTGAAATCCTAATGTTTGACCTTATGTTGGCTCTACTTGGTCCATTTAACTCTTTGTTGGGTAATTAGGGCTCAAGCAAGAATGTGTTAGCCCTTAAATACCCTTAATAGTGTGCAGGAGTGATGAGTTGAAAACATGCAACTTTTTATGGTTACTAAGTATGGAAGACAGGTTAGCCCTATATTGCTTTGTTCTTTTCTTTTCTTTCTCTTTAGAGTGTCGGGGTTAATAGTGAGAGAAAAGATTTACCTGTCTTCGGAGTGGTTGTCGTGTGGTTGCTTGTCTTCTTGAGTTCCTGTAGCTGCACAAAAGAGAGGAGATTATCAGAAATTAAAAGATACAGGAATGTTTACCTCTAGAATAGCCGTTGCTCCCCGGCAGCGGCGCCAAAATGAAAGCGTCGGCGTTCAGTTATATCGTTGTAGTAAAGCTGGGTGTTACCAACGTTTCATATAAAAATTTTTTACTCGGAAAAAAAATAAAAGAGTTCCCGAGGTCGAACTCAGGGAGCAAGTTGTATTCTATAGATATACAAGTTCTATTACAAAAATAAAGAGAGAGAGAGAGAGAGATGAAAATTTGGCTTCTTCTTCTTTTCTTCTTTCTTCCTCTTTGTCTTTGGTTCTTCCTGTTCTTCTTCTTCTTCTTCTTCTTCTTCTTCTGCTTTCTTCAGATCTTCCCCTCGTGCTCTTCTTCTTCTGTTCTTCCTTGTTTCTTTTCTTTCTTTTTCTTCAGATCGTCTTCTTCTTTTCTTGCTTCTTGCTTCTCTTCATTCCTTCTTCTTCTTTGTCTTCACCTGCCTTGACCTCTCTTTTTCTTCTTTCGCGATGGCCGTTGCTCTTCCTTCTTCTTCAGCCTGTCTTCTTTCCTGCTCTGGCTGCTGACCTTCCGTCGTCTGCCCCGGTGCTGAGACGACTTAACGATACCTTCGCTACAGTGCAGCAGCTCCTTCTTCTTCAGCGGGTCTGCTTCTTCTTCTTTGGCCTGCACACTTCAGAGTTTTTTTTCGTCAAGAGGCAAAAACCTATTCTACCCCCCTCCCCCGCGTATCTCTCTCTCTGAAATCACTCTTCGGAAGCTCTCCCAGAGCACTACCGGGTAATCGGGTTCGGGTCAGGCCCGGGTCCAGGCCCACCGGCGTGCGTGGTGGGCGAGGAGTGCAGGTCAGTCTAATCGGGTCGGGCCAGGTCCGCGGAGCGTGGTCACGGACGAGGCCGAGTCGGGTCGGGTCGGGTGAGAGGGACCTCACCCCGTGGTAACTGAGGCAAACAGATGGTGGCACTTTTGCAATTTATGTGGGTGTGTGGCTTCAGAAACTCCCGAGGTGGGACTATCCGCGCACCCCTTTTCTCTCACGCCTGCAGCAAGGATGGTGCTTCCAATTGCATCAGCTGTTGAGGCGCGCAGCTCCAATTGAGGGCCAGGGTGTGTGCGCAAGACTCTTTCGCGCTGGCCGTGGCTCTTCAACCTGGGATATCTAGGCTTGGAGCAACCTCAAGCAAGCTTCGAGCTTCCTCGCCAATGGCGGTCAAGGCCTGGAACCTGAAATCAATAGAACGGCCTCTCGGCCAAATCAGACAGGCGGGGGACCTTCGTCGTGGCACGGCGAAGGTGGTCAGGGGGTCTGCAGGGGGCGAGATGGAGCTATCAGGTCGTCCTAGGTCAAACTGTGAGCGAGGGAGTGGGTGTGTTCGGTGGATCTGCAGAGGGTGTTTGGTGGGAAGTGGAGGGGCGGAAGAGGATCAGGGTGAGGAGGCGGAGGTTCTGCGGTGGTTGGCGAGCCGTGTGGGTCGCTGAGGTGATGGGAGCGGCTCGCCGGAGGGTGGTCGGAGGCGGAGAGGGTGAGGGTGAACAGGGTCGGTAGAGGGCTTAATTGACTAAATCGAAAGCGGGGAAAGAAAGAGGAGGAGAAGGGGAGTAGGTCTAACTTAACTGCAGGGACGAAGGGGGAGGAACAGGGCGACAGTCGTGTCGACTGTCGCCGGAGAAGACGATGCTCAGGGAGAGGGGCGGCGGCGAGCAGAGGGCTGGAGAGGCGCCAGCTGGGTGCGGCGTGGCGCGGGAAGAGCAGGGGAGGAAGTCTCTGCTGCTGGTAGTGCGGCAGAGCGAAGAGGTGGAGGGGGAGGAAGTCGCCGGAGCTGGTGAGCGTCTGCCGGAGAAAGAAGAGAAGAAAGCTGGGGGTTTTCTCCGTCAGATCCAGGCTGCTTTGGTCGGTGGAGCGGCGGGGGGTATTTATAGGGTTGAAGCAGGGAGGAAGGCGGAGGGAGACGACGTGTCTCCCTCGCCGGAGAATGGTCGGAATACGAACCCATACCGTCCGTACGTTCGCACGGCCGGTATGGTGGCCTACAATGACCATGGGGGTGCTCCTGCGACGGCTGACGACGCAGGGCACCCCCGGTATACATGCCAGGTCCTCCACCTCACCCTGCGCGGCGCCATGCTCCGCGCAAGGTCGCCGGAGCATGGTGCTGGCAGGGTTTTGCAGGAGGGACCTGTTTGCAAAGAACGAAGGAGAGTTAGGGGCCTAAATGTGAGGGTTCAAAAATTGAGGGCCAAAGAGTAAATATATGAGGACCAAAGTGTAAAGTCGGTAAAGGAGGTTTCTTCTTAGGCTCAAGTTTTTATACATGACTAATTAGAACCTAAGGAATCTGATGGTAAATTTCATTTTCATATTAAACCTTGTTTGACCGGTCAATTTGCGTAAAGACCCAAATTAAGTTATTAATTGGGCATGGTTCTCAATGTAGGTCAAAATGGGTTCTAAAGGCCAAATTGAAGGTTCTAAACCCTAGAGATTATTTTTCTATGAATTTTAGAGGGTTTATTCTATTTTTACTTTGCCTCGAACCTTGTGAATTGAAGTGGGTTGTTTTAGGGTTACAGATTATCATTTGGTTCCTTGGAAGTGCTGTAGCCCTTGCTAGATCATCTCATCCCACTTTTATTCTTATTAAGATGTTTTGACCTGTGTTTGGGCCCTGAATTACCCTGTATGCAGATTATACTGGTAAAATTGCACTTTTACCCCTTATGACTGGTTTTCTTCTCAAACTCAGAATTCTCTGAGTTAAGCCTTTCCTTGAGATATGTAGGAGCTTTTATCCTTTGTATTGGGTCAAAAAGAGCTAGTTATGGCTCATGATGAGGTTCTCATCACTTGGTCTTGTCCAATTCTAAATAATTTTGGCTCTTCCCAATGAAAATATCTTGCTTGGGAAATGAATCTCTTTCTTTTCTACTCATCCCAAGAGCCAGGAGTTTGTCCAGTGACCAAGTAATTTACAGTATCTGCATACCAAGGTAAAGTTGGTGTTACTGCCATCAAAGTTTCATCGGGAAATGTCTCACGAATGTCTCCAGAAAGAGTCATTTAGAAGAAGGCGAGACAGGTGGTCAGCCACAACAATTTCTACGCCTTTCTTTTCACGTATTTCCAAGTCAAATTCTTGAAGGAGTAGGATCCAACTAATCAAACGTGGCTTAGAATCTTTCTTAGCAATGAGATGTTTCACTGGCACATGATTAGTAAAAATAACCACCTTAGACCCAAGCAGATAAGACCTAAACTTCTCCAGAGCAAAAACTACAGCAAGTAATTCTTTTTCAGTAATGGTGTAGTTTTACTGAGGTTCGGTTAAAGTCTTGCTTGCATAATGCAGCACATGAGGTCTTCCCTCAACCCTTTGTCCAAGGAATGTTCCCACTGCATAATTCGAAGCATCACACATCAGCTCAAATGGGAGTGTCCAATCAGGAGCTTGGAGAATAGGTGCAGAGATCAAGGCCTCCTTTAGAGTTTGAAAGGCCTCGGTACACTTTGAATCAAAATTGAAGGAAGATTCCTTCGCCAACAAGTCACAAAGTGGCCTAGAAATTTTACAAAAATTCTTAATAAAGCGCCTATAAAAGCCGGCATGGCCCAGAAGGGATCTAATCTGTTTGACGTTCATAGGCAATGGAAGTTTGGAAATAGAATCAATCTTGGCTTTATCTACTTCCAATCCTTGGTTGGATACAACATGCCCAAGTACAATTCCTTTCTGTACCATGAAGTGACTTTTCTCCCAGCTGAGGACTAAACCAGTCTCCTTACATCGCTTCAACACATTCTCTAGGTGCAGGAGACACTGGTTGAAAGATGAGCCATAAATGGAGAAGTCATCCATAAATACTTCAACACACTCATCAATCATGTCCGAAAAGATAGACATCATACACCACTGGAAAGTTGCAGGGGCATTACATAATCCAAATGGCATACGCCTGAATGCAAAAGTACCATAAGAACTCGTGAATGTTGTCTTCTCCGGGTCATCAAGAAAGACTGCCACCTGATTGTACCCAGAATATCCATCGAGAAAGCAATAGTACTTATTCCCTGCCAATTTCTCGAGAATTTGATCAATAAAAGGCAGAGGAATGTGATCCTTCTAGGTTGCGGTGTTCAGCTTGCGGTAATCAATACAGACCCTCCATCTAGTTGAGGGTCTAGTGACAACTTGTTCACCTTGGTCGTTGAATTCCACAGTAAAGCCTGCCTTCTTTGGAACCACATGAATAGGACTTACCCACTTACTATCTGCAATGAGATATATGATCCCAGTGTCCAACCACTTCAGGATTTTCTTTTTACCACCTCCCTCATATTAGGGTTCAGACATCTCTGCATGTCCCTAAATGGCTTGATGGAATCATCAGTATAAACGTGGTGCATGCAAAGTGTAGAGTCTATACCCTTAATGTCAGCAATGCTCCAAGCAATAGCTTCCTTGTGCCTAGACAAGCATTCAATCAAGGCTCCCTCCTGTACCTTAGATAGCACAGCCGAAATGATAATGGGAAGCGTATCATTGGCACCTAGGAAAACATACTTGAGAGTGTCAGGGAGGGGTTTCAACTCAATGTTGGGGGCATGTATGGTTGAGGGTTTCATAATAGATGTCCCCATCTTCGGTAGCATATCTACCCTAGGCGGAAATGATGGGGGAAGAGACTCAGCAGAAACACCTAGCAATTCCTCAAGTTCCAGTATATCCCCTTCACATTCCTCCAAGAGATGGGAATGCTCATTTAGCATGACATTCTGAAGGGGGTCATCACATAACATTGCAGGGGTTGCCTTTTCAATCAGGTCATCTATCACCTCAACTTGAGAACAATCCTCAAGTCTGGCTTGTTTGTAAGCATCAAACACATTAAGTCAGATTTTCCTATTCCCAAAGCCCATTTTCAATGCCCCAGTATTGCAATTGATTGAAGCATGCGAAGTTGCAAGGAAGGGGTAGCCCAAAATGATGGAGGGTTTGGTTGGCTTGTTAGTAGGGTCAGTGTCCAAAACTAAGAAGTCAACGGGAAAGAAGAAATCCTCCACTCTTATGAGAACATCTTCCAAAATTCCCCGTGGTGTCTTAAGTGATCGCTCAACAACTTGAAGGATTACAAGGCTAGGCTTCAGATTGCCTCCCCCAAGTTGTTCATGCACGTAGCTCGGAGGGATGTTCACCCCCGCACCCAGATCAAGTAGAGCCTCATCAATTTGCAAGTCACCAATAACTACTGAGATGTATGGGGCTCCTGGGTCCTTAAGTTTCAGCGGTGTGCCATGTTGAACAATTGAGCTAACAGAATCAGGCAGGACAACTTTTGATTGGACCTGTTGTCTAGATTGCCGCCTTTTCATGCATAGGTCCTTTAAGAAGCGGGCATAAGACGGAATCTGCCTGATAGCTTCAAGCAAAGGCAGGTTAATTTGCACTTTCTTGAAAGTTTCCATAATCTCATCCGTCTTATCTTTGGCTCCAGATGAGCTAGCAGAAGTTTGCCCAGAGGTGGATAAGCGCTCTGGAAAAGGCACTCTCGATCTCTGGGTGGAAGGGTTGTCATGTCGAGTAAGGGGTGGAACGAGGGCAACTTCTTCCGGTGAGGTGATTTCAAGCAGAGAAGATTTGTGCAAGTCTTTTCCGATGGGGGTGAAAGTCAGGGTGGATCATTTTTTAGGGGGTGAGACTATCGGAGCATCGGGTTTGGAAATTTCTTTCCCACTCCTCAGAATAGTCACCGCCTGAGCATGCTCCCTAAAGACAATCCCTTTTCCTTTAGGATTTCCCTCAGCAGCACTGGGGAGCTTCCCAGTTTCCCTCTGTCTAACGGCATCAACAAGGTGTCCTATTTGTGATTTCATCTCATGTATACCCTTGTATGAGATTGGATGATGGCACTTTGACTTTCTTGCATAGTTTTCAACATCGCCTTCAATTCATCCATCTCAGAGATCGTAGGTTGGGCAAAGGTCTGAGGTTGGTTCGTTTGATGGTTTTGAAAGGATTGTTGTTTGTAATTCCCTGAATTTGAGTCATTTCCTTGTCTCCATGAAAAGTTTGGGTGGTTCCTTCATCCCTCATTATAAGTGTTGGAGAAAGGGTCATTCGGAGGTGTAGGACGGAACCCTTGAGCGGCATTCAGATCCGCTTGTACAAGCTCAGGGAATTGGGAGGCCAAGTGGCAATCCACAGTGGCGTGTGTATTGCCTTGGCAAATTAAGCATTCAGAAGCTTGGGATGTGGAGGTGTTAGATACGAATGAACTCGGGTTCGACATGATCCTTTCCATGTTTTTATTCAATAATTGAATCTGATAGGCTAAATTTTGGGTGTCCCTTGCCTCATTCGCCTCCAACTTTCTTTGCAAGAGAGTGGGCTTTCTATCCATTTAGGCAGAATTCAAGTGAATAGAATTCTCACTCAAAGTATCAAAAAGGCTCCAAGCTTCACCCTCAATCTTAGAAAGAAAGGTTCCTGCACAGGCACCATCCATAGTTTGCCTATGCGAATCATTAAGTCCGGTGTAGAACCTTTCAACCAGTTGCCATTTAGGCACCTGGTGATGTGGGCAAAATCTCAGCAAGTCGTTAAAGCGCTCCCACTCATCATGGAATGCTTCCCCATCCTTTTGAACAAAACTCATAATTTCCCTCGTAAAGTGATTGGTTTTGCTCATGGGGAAGTACTTCTTCAAAAACTCCTTCTTCAGGGCATCCCAAGTATTAATATTATCAAGGGTGTGATACCAATACTTGGCTTTGTCCTTAAGGGAGAAGGGAAAGAGGGTCCGCATTTGAGCGTCATCAGTAACGCCATGCAGCTTCACCGTGGAATAGACCTCAGTGAATTCCTCTATATGCTTGTAAGGGTCTTCCCTAGCAGTACCATAAAAGGAGGGCAGCAAGGATATGGTACTGCTTTTGATCTCATACGGATTATCCCCTCCATGTCTACGTAGTGTAGGGCCAGCTTGATTGGTTGGAATGAAATATTCCTTAAGGCTCCTTTGACCAACCATTTCTACCCTTGGAAGGTTTCTTCTTAAGGTTCTTTCAGGTTCAGGATCAAACACAAGTTGTATCCTAAGAGAACGCCTACCAAGCATGCACTACAAACACAATTCAGAAGGACTTGTTTGGTCTTTACAGATTTAGGCTTTTGACTTTAGTTCAATTGTAGGTGACAAAGCAAGATGCCCAATCAATTACGCGCCTATTGTCAACCTTCGAAATGCTTAAAAGGACCTAGCTGGAGCTTAGGTATTCTTCCCTAAATCTCAAATGGTGAAGCAAATCCAAAGATGGAAGATCGAGGGATGCAAGTAGGCCTAAGCCTTCCTTTGAAGCTGTGCTTTCGCGTTGTTTCTCAACTACCCCCAAAAATCCGTGACAGGTATCCCCCTCTTTGGATTTACAAAACTTTTAATTTCAAGTTCCGAACACTTCAGAATCCAATGGTAGGAGGGCTCTTGTCCTAGTCGTTTCAAGACTTAGGAGTGTCTAAATGAGTGCTGTGGTGCAAAAGATATAAGTGTGCATTCACCGCAAAAAGATTTTGAATTTTAAATCGCACACCACGTTTGAAAATCAAATCCTTGGTTTTTAGATGTCCCTCCTTTAATTAGTCCTTTTTCTAAAAAATATGTGACCACTTGTTAGATCGCTTCAAGACAAATTCTGTGGTCCTCGAATTAAATCCAATATGCAATGCATGATCAAGAATAGGATGCAAAGTAAGAGAATGCGTACCTTGCTTCCAACAATCAACGATGCGAGAATGCACGCAATGTAGAGAAGTAAATCTAGAGGCTGCTCATACAGACCTAAATGGTTCGTCCTAAGGGCAGGTAGCTTCTAGCAGGTAGCTCATTTTTTTTAACTACTTATGCACAAGCAAATCAAAGTAAACAATCCACAAAATAATTAAAAACCTAAATCTAAAGAAAAGGGAACAGGCTCTAAAAAATTACCCAACACGAGCCCAAAATAAAATCAGGGAACAAACCTCTCAAAATATACCCCAGAACAAGGGTTTCAAACCAAATGCACGCAATGAAAAATTAAATCTAAAGTCTTAATCCTACTCTAATTAAATCAGCGACTAGATGATCTTCGTGTCCTCGTCCTTCTCCTCCTCTGCAAGGTAGCTTGATCAATTCCTCTTCTGGCGACGTCAAGGGTGGGCGGCCCTATCTCGAAGTGCCGATTGCCATAGGCCTGAATTTGCTTAAGAAATCCATGGGTGATACTATCTCGAAGTGTCGATTGCCAGGAGTTCTTGGGGTCGTTATGGGCGGTGTTGTCTCGAAGCATCGAAAGCCAGGCACCCTTTGAGGTATGATAATGGGGACAATGAATCCGACACAGATTGTGTTGATAGCTGATCCGAGGTTAGACTTAGAGGAATCAAACAAAAAAAAAATTATATAAAAAAAATCCTTTTTCCTTTAACTCAAATAACTCAGACCAATGCACATGCACGGATGCTTTAATCTCAGGATCAATAAACCTTAGGGTAGAGTCAGAAATCAGAGAAACTCGTGCCTGCAACTCGTCTTTAGCCGACCTAGTCTGTAACTTAGCCACTACTTGGGAACCTTAGGTCTAGAGACTGAACTTAATATGTTTCTAAAGGAAAACCGATTGAGTTGGCTAGTCTGCTTGGAGTGCTAGGTTTTGCTTGGATTTGCTAGGGACTAGCAAAAAGCTAGGCATGGGGTATTCGATTAGCCCATATTTGTGGGCTATTTAAGTATTTAAGTGCCTAGACATTAAGTTAATTCTAGCATGTAATTAGCATAAATTAGGATGTACATAGGTTAATTCATATTTCTAATTTAATTATAAAATTCATGCATTGCATTCATATTTAAATGCATTTAGAATTAACTTAGAATTGCATTCATTTAATTAGTTAACCAATTAGGTGCATTGCATACATTAATTTAAGTTAACATAAAAGTTGAGGGTTTGTATATAAATAACCATAATTAGGACCTCGGCAATGGCACCATTTGATGAGCCGATTCTTCGCACAAATTTCTCGCACAGAAAAAAAAATAAATGGTAAGATCACTATGCAATTGAGAAATAATCAAGAATAAAATCAGGGGAAATTATTACGTCTGTTGCCTCCCCGACAATGACGCCATTTGATGAGCCGATTCTTCGCTTTAAAGTCGTTTGTAGTTTTTTGTGGTGGAAAAATCGACTAATCAATAATTAAAAAAAATAACCACTCTCAGAAGAGTGGGTCATTCCACAGGGAGGCAATGGCGTATTTAAGCTCGCACCAGTTAAAAACATATGTTCGTAGTTTGGTTAGATGAGAATCGAGCCGAATCTGCCTTCAAATTAAGGTAATATCAAGAAAACATGCTGAAATGGCAATTTTTAACAACTAGAGGATATTTTTTGCAATGCAGATTCAATAAAATATCAATAAAAGTTGGCAATGGCAGAAAATGTAAATATTAATGGCCCTTTTACTATAGCAAAACAGGGGATTTCTTTCCCTTGGCCGTGTGCGAAGAGGAATGAACGGCCAGAGGTGTGAAGCTCGGAGGAAGTTCTCTGGACCGAGGTCTTCGCAGTGGTGGTGGCAGCGAGTCGCGAGGTGGCCGGAGCCAGCTAGACGGATCTCCGGCAAAGGTCGCTCTCGACGGTGGCTTCACCTGCTGGACGAGGAGCGGCTATGCGCGCACGAAGGCTGCTGTAGGTGGTGCGCACGGGCGCTACTGTTGCGCGCACTGAGTACACACGCACTGCTGGAGGCGCTGCAGGTGGCGGCGAGGGGCGCTGCTATTGGCGGAGAGGGTTTGCAGGCGGAAGGTGCGAGCGCACTAGAGCGGGTGCGCGGGAGTTGAGCACTGCTGCAGTCTGCTGGCGGGCGCGCTGCAAGGAGCGAGCGCAGGCTTGGCACTACAGGTGAGCGTGCTGAAATGCTGGCGAACGCGTGCCTGTTGGAGGTGGTGTATACGCACGTAGGTGAGGAGTTGGTGGCCGGTGCTGTAGGGTGTACGTGTGGAGGCTGATTTGCACAGTAGGATGTGTGCGAGGCTACAACGCGGTTGGCACTGGAGGTGATGCAGGCAAGTGCTGGCAGTTGGCGCTAGAGGTGATGCTGGCAAGGGCTGGCGGTTGGTGTTGGAGGTGAAGTGCAGCAAGGGTGGTTGCTACTGCAGGCTGGAGAGGCGTTGGAAGCTTCAGATGTCCGGGAAACTTCCTAGATGTCTTAACTGACTGAGGAGTGAAATTGCAGTAGCTGCGGCGATGGTTGTTGGTGACGACGGCAAGGGTGGTGCACTACGAGGTGCTCATAGTAATGCAGACGATCTCCAGATGGCGGTGTGGCTGTCACACCACACGCCCACGGTGGTGGAGGCTCATCACCGCGGTTGAGGCCGGCGGTGGTGAAATGGACAAGATGAACTCTCTGCACAGTGTGAATTGTTGGGGTGGAGGCCTCCTACACTCGGCAGCCTCTCTCCTTTTGCAGCCACCTACATAGATTTGAACGGAGAGGCGGGAGCAGATCCACATTCTCCGCTCATCCTTGAATGCAGATTTCAGTGTGGCAACTAGTGGCGTTGGAGCAACAGCCGAAGGAAATGCAGCCGTGGCTGCAAGAAGAAGAAAGAAAAAATAATGTTAAAATATTATGATTATTTATATACAAACCCTCAACTTTTATGTTAACTTAAATTAATGTATGCAATGCACCTAATTGGTTAACTAATTAAATAAATGCAATTCTAAGTTAATACAAATCCAAAGACAGAAGATCGGGGGATGCAAGTTGGCCTAAGCCTTCCTTTGAAGCTGTGCTTTTGCGGTGCTTCTCAACTGCCCCCAAAAATCTGAGACAGGGTATCCTCCAACGGTAGGAGGGCTCTTGTCCTAGTCGTTTCATGACTTAGGAGTGTCTAAATGAGTGCTGTGGTGCAAAAGATATAAGTGTGCATTCACCGCAAAAAGATTTTGAATCGCACACCACGTTTGAAAATCAAGTCCTTGATTTTTAGATGTCCCTCCTTTAATTAGTCCTTTTTTACGAATATATGTGACCACTTGTTAGATCGTTTCAAGGCAAATTATGTGGTCTTCGAATTAAGTCCAAATGCAATGCGTGATCAAGAATAGGATGCAAAGTAAGAGAATGCGTACCTTGCTTCCAACAATCAATGATGCAAGAATGCACACAATGCAGAGAAGTAAATCTAGAGGCTGCTCATACAAACCTAAATGGTTCGTCCTTGGGGCAGGCAGCTTCTAGCAGGCAGCTCATTTTTTTTTTAATTTTTTTTAACTACTTACGCACAAGCAAATAAAAGTAAACAATCCATAAAATGAATTAAAAAACCTAAATCTAAAGAAAAAGGAACAGGCTCCCAAAAATTACCCAACACATGCCTAAAACAAAATCGAGGAACAAAACCCTCAATATATACCCCAGAACAAGGGTTTCAAACTAAATGTGCAATGAAAAAAATCAAGTCTAAAGTCTTAATCCTATTCTAATCAAATCAGCGACTAGATGATCGTCGCGTCCTCGTCCTTCCCTTCCTTTGCAAGGTAGCTCGACCAATTCCTCCTCTGGCGACGTCAAGGGTCACCTCTCACAATGGCTGATTCCTCTCACAAATTTCTTGCACAGAAAAAAAATAATAAATGGTTAAATCACTGCGCAATTAAGAAATAATAAAAAATAAAATCAGGGGAAATTATTACGTCTGTTGCTTCCCCGGCAACGGTGCCATTTGACAAGTCGATTCTTTGCTTTTAAAGTCGTTTGTTACATAAAATGACATGTCGTTTGTAGTTCTATGTGGTGGAAAAATCAACTAATCAATAATTAAAATAACCACTCGTAGAAGAGCGGGTCGTGTCCATAGGGAGGCAATGACATATTTAAACTCGCACCGATTAAAAACGTATGTTCACAGTTAGTTTCGACGAGAATCGAGCCAAATCTGCCTTCAGATTAAGAAAGTATCAAGAGAACATGCTGAAATGGCAATTTTGAACAACTAATGGATATTTTTTGCAATGCAGCCTTAATAAAATATTAATAAAAGATGACAATGGCAGAGAATGTAAATATTAATAGGGCTAGTACTGTAGCAAAACAGGGGATTTTTTTTCCTCTTGGCCATGTGCGAGGAGGAAGGAACGGTTGGAGGCGTGAAGCTCGGAGGAGATTCTCTAGATCGAGGGCTTTGTGATGGTGGTCGCGACAAAGTGCGAGATGCTCCGAGGTGGCCGAATGGAGGAACGGTGGTGGTGGGTTCCGGTGGCTGTTGAAGTGCCGCAGGCCGTGCGACGTAGACGGGCACGGCTGAAGTTCTGGCGAGGAGGATCACACACTGGTTTGCATGCGCATAGAGGGAGGTGCTGCTGGGTGACGCGCCGCTACTGCTGGCGGACGTTGCAAGGAAGGCGCACGACGGGTAGGCGGAAGAGCGCTGGAGAAGGTCGGTGAGGGTACAGAAGTGGATGCTGGAGGCACTGCCGGGTGCTGGCGAGGGCAGGTGATGTGCGCGCAGAGAAGAATGCGTGCCTGCTGCTGTGTTCGGGGCGGTTGCTGCAGGAGGTGCTGTAGGGTGTGCGTAGGCTTGTGCAGCCAGTGCTGAGCAGCAGCTGCTGCTATTGAAGGCGGGAGCTCGGAAGTGGGCACGCTGGAGTGGGTGCGCTGGAGGTCTTGTGCAGGCAATGCACGTGCAGAGAAGAACTCGCGGTGCTGGCGGGCTTGGCACTGGAGTGGATGCTACAGGAGGTGGGGCGGAAGTGTGCAGCTGGAGGGGTGCGGGCGTGAAGGCGGTGAGGCGCAGCAAGGGCTTGCGCCGTGGATGCTGCAGGAGGTGCGACGCAAGTGTGCAACTGAAGGGGCGCGGGCATGAAGTGAGCGGCCAGTTGCTGTTGGAGTGTGGGGTCGAAGCCTTAGACGTCCGGGAAACTTCCCGGACGTCTTAACTGACTGAGGAGATGAAAATGCAGTGGCTGCAACGATGGTTGTTGGTGATGACGGCAAGGGTGGTGCACGCTGAGGTGCTCATGGTAATGCGGACGAGCTCCAAATGGCGGTGTGGCCTATCACACCACACGCCCACGGTGGTGGAGGCTCGTCGCCACTGATGAGCCAATTCTTCGCTTTAAAGTCGTTTGTAGTTTTATGTGGTGGAAAAATTGACTAATCAATAATTAAAAAAAATAACCACTCGCAGAAGAGCGGGTCGTGTCCACAGGGAGGCAATGATGTATTTAAGTTCACACCAATTAAAAATGTATGTTCGTAGCTAGTTTAGACGAGAATCGAGCCGAATCTGTCTTTAGATTAAGGTAATATCAAGAAAACATGCTGAAATGGCAATTTTTAACAACTAAAGGATATTTTTTGCAATGCAAATTCAATAAAATATCAATAAAAGTTGGCAATGGAAGAAAATGTAAATATTAATGGACCTTTTATCCCCTGTTTTGCTACAGGGGATTTCTTCCCCTTGGCCATGTGCGAAGAGGAATGAACGGCCGGAGGTGTGAAGCTCAGAGGAAGTTCTTTGGACCGAGAGCTCCGTGGTGGTGGTGGCGGCGAGTCGCGAGGTGGCCGGAGCCGGCCGAACGGAGCTCCGGCGAAGATGGCTCTCGATGGTGGCTTCACCTGCTGGAGCCGGAGCGGCTATGCGCTCGCGAAGGCTACTGTAGGTGGTGCACGCGGGTACTGCTGTTGCGCGCACTGAGTGCGCACGCACTGCTGGAGGCGCTGCAAGTGGCGGCGGGGGGCACTACTGTTGGTGGAGAGGCTTTGCAGGAGGAAGGTGCGGGCACACTGGAGCGGGTGCGTGGGGGTTGAGCACTACTGCAGGCTGCTGGCGAGCGCGCTGCAAGGAGCAGGCGTGGGCTTGGCACTGCAGGTGAGCGCGCTGAAGCGCTGGCGAACATGCGCCTGCTGGAGGCGGTGTATACGCACGCAGGTGAGGAGTTGGTGGCCGGTGCTGTAGGGTGCACGCGTGGAGGCGGATTTGCGCAGCAGGATGTGCGTGAGGCTACAAGGCAGCTAGTGCTGGAGGTGATGTGGGTAAGTGCTGGCAGTTGGCGCTGGAGGTGATGCGGGCAAGGGCTGGCGGTTGGCGCTGGAGGTGAAGTGCAGGAAGGGTGGTTGTTGCTGCAGGCTAGAGAGGCGTTGCAAGCTTCAGACGTTCGGGAAACTTCTCGGACGTCTTAACTGACTGAGGAGTGAAATTGCAGTAGTTGCGGCAGTGGTTGTTGGTGACGACGGCGAGGGTGGTGCACTACGAGGTTCTCACAGTAATGCGGACGATCTCTGGATGGCGGTGTGGCCTGTCACACCACACGCCCATGGTGTTGGAGGCTCGTCGCCGCGGTTGAGGCTGGTGGTGGTAAAATGGACGAGATGAACTCTCTGCACAATGTGAATTGTTGGGGTGGAGGCCTCCTCTGCTCGGCAGCCTCTCTCCTCCTTTTGTAGCCACCTGCACAGATTTAAACGGAGAGGCGGGAGCAGATCCACATTCTCCGCTCATCCTTGAATGCAGATTTCAGTGCGGCAGCTGGTGGCATTGGAGCGGTAGCCGAAGGAAATGCAGTCGTTGCTGCAAGAAGAAGAAAGAAAAAATAATGTTAAAATATTATGATTATTTATATGCAAACCCTCAACTTTTATGTTAACTTAAATTAATGTATGCAATGCACCTAATTGGTTAACTAATTAAATAAACGTAATTCTAAGTTAATTCTAAATGCATTTAAATATGAATGCAATGCATGAATTTTATAATTAAATTAGAAATATGAATTAACCTATGTACATCCTAATTTATGTTAATTGCATGCTAGAATTAACTTAATGTCTAGGCACTTAAATAGCCCACAAATACGGGCTTATCAAATGCCCCCATGCCTAGTTTTTGCTAGTCCCTAGCAAATCCAAGCAAAACCTAGCACTCCAAGTAGACTAGCCAACTCAATCGGTCTTCCTTTCGAAACATATTAAGTTCAGACTCTAGACCTAAGGTTCCCAAGTAGTTGCCAAGTTACAGACTAGGTTGGCTAAAGATGAGTGACGAATCGATTTTTCGCTTTGAAGTCATTTGTAGTTTTATATGGTGGAAAAATTGACTAATCAATATTTAAAAAGAAATAACCACTCGCAGAAGAGCGGGTCGTATCCACAGGGAGGCAATGATGCATTTAAATTCGCACCAGTTAACAACGTTTGTTCATAGTTAGTTTGGACAAGAATCAAGCCAAAATTGCCTTCAGATTAAGGTTGAATCAAGAAACAATGTCGAAATAGCAATTCTGAGTAACTAGAGGATATTTGTCGCAATGCAAAATCAATAAAATATTATTAAAAATTGACAATGGCAGAAAATGTAATTACTAATAGCCATTTTACTGTAGCAAAACAGGGGATTTTTTCCCCTTTGCCGTGCGTAACGAGGAGTGGACGGCCGGACGCGGGAAGCTTGGAGGAAGTTCCTTGGACCAAGGGCTTCAAAGCGGTGGTGGCGGGGTGTCGCGCGGCCACCAGAGCCGGCCGGATGAGCTCCGGTGGAGGTGGCTACAGCCGATGTTGCAGCTGCTGTAGGCGGTAAGCGTGCGTTGCAGGCGGGTGCGGGAGCGCACGCGGCCTGTTGGCGGTTCTGCCGACTCTGTTGCTGCGTGCTGGCTGGAGGTGTGGGTGCGCACGGACGGGTGGTCGCAAAGGCTGGAGGGCGTTGGTGAAGGCTGCAGGTGCGGGGAAGGTACTGCGAGCGCGGGAGTGAGCGGGTGAGGTTCTGCAGGTGCAGCTGCAGCTGGCGTGGGTGTGCAGGCGGTGAGAGCGGGAGGAAGTGGCAAGTTCTTGCGTGCGGTTGGAGGTGAGAGGGAAGACTGCTGCGGCGTAGGTGGCGTGGGTGCACAGGCTGGAGGGCGTGGAGATGGCACTGGAGGTGAAGTGGGTGGACGGTGGTTGCTGCTGGAGTGGGGTGTGGCTTCAGACGTCCGGGAAATTTCCCGGACATCTTAACTGACTGAGAGGGTGACTGCACAGTGGCTACGGTGGTGGTTGTTGGTGACGACGGCGAGGGAGATGCACGCCAAGGTGCTTATGGTAATGCGGACGAGATCCAGATGGCAGTGTGGCCTGTCACACCACACACCCACGATGGTGGAGACTCGCCGCCATGGTTGAGGTCAGTGGTATGGAATGGAAGAGAGAAGATCTCTCTGCATAGTGGTGGGTCGATGGTGGAGGCCTCCTGAGCTCGACTACCTCCCTCCTCCTTTTGTAGCCGCTTGCATAGATTTGAATGGAGAGGCGGGAGCAGATCCACATTCTCTGCACGTCCTTGAATGCAGGCTTCATTGCGGCAGCTGGTGGCATTGGAGCAGCAGCTGAAGGAAATGTAGCCGTTCCTGCAACAAGAAGAATAAAGAAAATAATGTTAAAATATTATGATTATTTAAATACAGACCCTCAACTTTTATGTTAACGAAAACAATGTACCTAATTAGTTAACTAATTAGATGAATGCCATTCTAAGCTAATTCTAAATGCACTTAAAATATGAATGCAATGCATGGATTATGTAATTAAATTAAAAATATGAATTAATCTATTTACATCCTAATTTATGCTAAATAAATGTTAGAATTAACCTAATGTCTAGGCACTTAAATACTTAAATAGCCCACAACTATGGGCTAATCAACGAGTTGCAGGCACGAGCTTCTCTGATTTCTAACTCTACCCTAAGGTTTATTGATTCTTAGATTAAAGCATCCGTGCATGTGCATTGGTCTGAGTTATTTGAGTTAACGGAAAAAGGATTTTTTTTTTATAATTTTTTTTTGTTTGATTCCTCTAAGTCTAACCTCGGATCAGCTATCAACATGGTCTATGTCGGATTCATTGTCCCCATTACCATACCTCGAAGGGTGCCTAGCAATCGATGCTTCGAGATAACACCACCCATAACGACCCCAAGAACTCCTGGCAATCGACACTTCGAGATAGTATTGCCCATGGATTTCTTAAACGAATTCAGGCCTATGGCAATCGGCACTTCGAGATAGGGCTGCCTATGGTACCTGAACCGCGCAATGCGCTTACATGCCCCCTGATGAGAGCCTCATCATGAGCCATAACTAGCTCATTTTGACACAATAAAGAAGATAAAAGCTCCTACATAACCTAGAAGAAGGCCTAACTGAAGAAACAAGTGCTCTAAGAAGAAAACATGAAATAAAGGTTAAAACTGCAATTTTACCATTGCAGTAGATAAACGGGATTTCTCAGAGGCAAAACATAGGTCAAATGGTCTAAATGAGATAAAAAGTGGGTTGAGTCAATCAGAAATGGGTTCATGTGCAATCTAAGAACTAAAAGACACTTGGTAACCCTAAAACAGACCCGCTTAAATTAACAAGGTTCCGGTTAGAACAAAAAGCAAGTAAACCCTCTACAAATCATGGAAAACCATACTCTAGGGTTTAGAACACTTAATTTGGCCTTTGGAACCTAGTTTGACCTAGATTAGGGTCCTAGCTCTTCAATTAACCTAATTTGGGTTTTTACGCAAAATATCCAGTCAAACGAGGTCAAACCTGAAATCTAACTTCTCCATTAATTTCCTTAGGTCCAAATTAGGTTTATACCAAAATTTGGACCTAAGGAGAGGTCATCTTGACCTACTTTGCAAGTTAGTACACCCAAATCACAAAGAGGTCCCTATCTTTTGAATATCCTTGCAGAGAGCCCCCTAGGTTCCTCGCCTTCTTTGCAAATCGGTCCTGCCGCCATTGCTAGGGCAGAACCGAACTCCGGCGAGGTTCGGAGAGGGATTGCTCTCTAATCCCTCAGAGATTCCCTCCCAGAAATGGAAGGAGGATTCTCTGAGGAATTCCCTTCCTCATAAAGTCAATCACAATCGTTGGTGTGAACCCAATCTCTCGTGCGAACGCACGAGAGATTTGGGTATCCTAACTCCTTTCCATCTCCGGCGACCAACCTCAGGCAATTACGTGCCCTTCACGCCCTGCACACCAAGTCCAGCACCTATAAAACACCCCTCGGACCCGGCCACTCATCTTGAGCTTGATTTGGCCGAGTTTCCCCCTTCAATTCCTCTCCTCCTGCTCGGTCAAATACCCCAGCTAGCTCCGGCGAGCCTCCCTCCCCTCCCTCTTCGCTCTGCCACAAAACCAGTGGCAGAGTTAGCTTCCTGACCTCCCTCCGCGTCGCGCAGTACCAGCGCACGCCGCCTCAGCCCCGTCGTCGCCGCCGTTCTCCCCCACTGGGCGTCATCTTCTCCGGCGACAGCAAGTACTGCTGTCCGCCTTCTGTCCCCTTTCGTCCTTACAATTAGGTTAGAACTCCTCTCCATCCTATCCTCTCTCTTTTCCCCCTGTTATCTCATCTGATTACCCCTCGACCGACGCTGACCACCCTCATCTTCCACATCACCGACCGAACTCCGGCGAGCCGCCCACACCACTCCGCCACTCCACACGGCTCGCCAACCACCTCGTGAGCTCCGCCTCACCACCAGGAACTCGCTCCACCCCACAACTGCCACTCCAGACCTCCATAATCACCCCCCGAACAACCCACCGTCTCCGGCCACAGGTTGACCTAGGCGGGCACGCCTAGGCCGACAGGCAACCTGCAGCATCACCCACCGCCTTCGCCGTGCTACGGCGAAGGTTTCCAGCCATTCTAATTGGGCCAATAGGCCGTTCTGTGGAAGTTCAGGTAAACGCTCCGGCCGCCATTAACAGTCGAAGCAGCAGGAAGCTTGGAGCAGCAGCAGGCGTCAGGCTTCCCAGGCGGCAGGTGCAGCAGACTCTCGCAAGAGTTGCGAGGTGACTGAGTTCAGCAAGGATCAGCAGCAGGGCCTTCAGCGTGGGCAATTGCACACGAGAGTCTGCGGGCGCACGCAAAGGAAGGGCGGAAAGTTTAGTCCCACATCGTGGAATCTCAAGGCACAGGTATGGTATAAAGCTTTTTTGTGATATACGTTTACTGCCTCGAAAGCACAGGGGTGAGGTCCCTCACTGACCCCACCCGCCTCGTCCGCGGCCTGACCACGCGGACCTGGCGGATCCGACCCGACCTAGACCTACGCACTCCTCGCGCATCACACACCTGCAGGTGCGCCTGGTCCCGGGTACGATCCGACCCGATTGAGACTGTGGCTCTGGGAGAGCGGTTAGAGTGAATTGCTTGAGAGAGAGACACGCGCGGGTAGAGGGAGAAGGGTTAGGTTTTGTTCCCCTGTGCAGGCAGGCTGATTGCAGGAGAAGGACGTGGCCGCTGCAGAAGAAAGGAGAAGCAAGACAAAGAAGAAGAAGAAAGCAAGACAAAGAAGAAGAAGAAGGCAACGAAGAAGGAAGAAAGCAAGACAGAAGAAGAAGAAAGAAAGAAGTCTTCGCAGGCGAAGGAGGAAAACAGAAAGGTTAGAGGTCTTCGCAGGAGAAGAAGAAGAAGGACAAGGGAAGATTGCAAAGAGATCTGAAAGGCAAAGCAGAAGAAGAAAAAGAGAAAGAAAGATCACATTTAAGACGTCTGATACATAAATCAGACGTCTAATTCTATTTTTTTTACATCTTTCTTAAAAACTCTTTGAATCAATTATATTTGCATTTAACAGTTGTATTCTTGGGTTTTACAAAGTACTGAGTTTGCTCCCTGTGTTCGACCTCGGATACTCCGGTCTTCGAGTAATAAAAACTTTATATTTGTTCGAACGTTTTGTCGGTTATACTACAACATAATACGCTTTAAATCCGCACGAAACGTTGAAAAACATTTTGGCGCCGTTGCCGGGGAGCAACGGGCACTTGTAAAGCTTTTGAGTACAACTTTTCTATTTAATATCTGACTTAACTTCTCTTTTGTTGTGTTCAAACAGGGAAAGCAAAACAGAAAGGAAAGAATAGCAACTGCACAACAGACTGGAGCAGGTAATCTCCATAAGCCCTCCCCCTTAACCCTCTCACAATCCAAAAAAAAAAAAAAAAAAAAAAAAAAAAAAAAAAAAAAATGGGGAGAAGTCAACTTAGGGCTACCTGTCTTATATTTAGTAACTCATCAAGTTGCCTGATTTTCATTTCAACATATTTTTGTCTGTCATCCAACTAAGGCAACTAGGGCTAAAACTTTCTTGATTGAGCCCTAGGTGCTAAATTCTAAGACAACTAAATTGGACCCATTAGAGCCAAGTTAGGATTGCAAAGCTAGGGTTTTTAGAGACACATCTTCTCTAAAATAAAGAAATAAACTTTCCAAAAAGAAGTGTGCCTAAACCGTGTTTGAAAATATTTATAAGAGGAACCCTAAGCAAATCAGGCTGATAATTCATTTGAATCATAAAAGGAAGGACCTAAAAGCTCTCAAAGGTGAAGTTGATCCCTCGGGTCAACCAACCTTAATATTAGGTCACTTTTTGCACTCAAAATACTTAAAAGTTCAAGTGGAACATTAAGCACCTTGATCTTAAAATAAAAAAAGGTAGACTTAAGAGGTCAAGATCCCCATTCTGGTCTACCTGGAACCGCAGTGACAAGAGAGGTCGGGTGGGGGAAACCCTGTAACCCGTAGGGACGCTCTACCGTGTAGGGGTCTTTGCGGGACTCTCCCTCTCTGGCTGCCCAGGTATTTCTCAGGTGGACGATCTTCTGATCCAGGGGTCCATCTGCCCCGAACCTCTATAGTCACCCAACAATTCTTGGGTGTCTTGATTGGGTCCAGTACCTTCTAATCTCATCACATCTTCCGGTGCATGTTTGGTAGGAGGTCCTTGAGACCACCTTTAAGACCTCCTCTAGATATTCATTCTCGCCGAGGCCAAGCCTCGGCGCCCTTGTTTGTGCAGCAACCCCACCACATAAATCTTTCATCTGATTCAGACCCTGATTCTCCTCCTTCTCCCATCATGGCACAACCCATTGAAGATGAGAATAACCTTGAACACCAACTTCAACGCTTGAACGATCTCTTTCAGAACTTTGTAAACCCACCACAGCGACCTATGATGCGAGATCACTATAATCCCGCTGCGGTGGCAATTGAACCCCGAGTACGAATCCCAATTGGAGGACCCGATTCGGATCTAAAACCCAATATGATTCATGCCATACCAAAGTTCCATGGGCTTAACTCTGAGGATCCATTCCAACACATTAAACAACTCAAGCATCTGGCCCAGACTTTCGGGTCAGATGTACAAAACCGGGATATCCTACTCATGAAAATGTTTTCGTTCTCCCTCTTGGACAAGGCCGCGCACTGGTATCAGACTCAGACCCGCCCGATCAACACTTGGGAGGAATTACAGTCCGAATTTTTGAAAAAATTCTTCCCTGTTGGCCGGACGAATGCCTTGCGCCACCAGATCACTCATTTCACTCAACAACAGGGAGAACCTCTTCACGAAGCTTGGGATCGATTCCTAGATCTCATGCGAAAATGTCCCCATCACGGAGTCCCTAAGTGGGAACAAGTCCAGTCTTTTTACCAGGGACTCCGTGAGGATATTCGTCTAATCGTCAATGCAACATGTGGAGGAAACATCATGGGCCAACACGAGGACACGGTGTGGGAGATTCTCGAAAACATGTGCGAGAACTCCATAAACAATGACTCCTTGGGCTTATTCGACAGGACGAATGCCCGCGCATCGACGAATCTAAGAGGGACACATGAGACGCAGGACCTGTCCACTTCTGTTGACCTGGAATTGATGGCCAGTCGGTTGGACAAGGTCTCTATCATAGAAAAGAAGGTGGACGAGCTAACTCGACATTTGCAGCAAGCCACCTCTGCACAAAACTCTTTTGCACGACCTCCTCTGGCAAGGGAAACAGTGCAAAACATCTATCACCAACCTGCCAAGGGGATGGGCCCCTATCCACCCCCGTCTACCTCCCAGACCGGAGTGACCTCCGATCCCGTCTACTCGAGTTGGGGGAACTCTGAACCCTCGTATTCTGACTTTCCTGAGGTTTCTCAGAACTGCGAGGACCTCAACGCCATCCAGAACGACCCATACTCCAATACCTACAACCCTGGATGGCGAAATCATCCTAACTTTCAGTGGGCGGGAAACTCTCAAAAACCACCATATCAACCCCGCCCACAAGCTCCTCGTCCATATCAGCCGCCTCAGCCTCGGCCCAATCCCACCTACCAATCTGGGCAAAATCAGGATCAACTGACTCTTATCCTTCAAACGCTGGCTGACATTCAAAAAACGAATGCGGCAATGCAAAAACAGCACAAGGACGAGATCACAGAGGTTCGCAACCAACTGGCCCAGATGGCAAATTCTCGCCAACCTGGCACCCTTCCTTCGCAACCTCTGCCCAACCCAAATAATGTGCCGACCCAGAGGCGCATTATGAATCCAAATCCAGGCCACGCACATTTGATTTATCAGGCCCCTGCTACTCCATCACCAGACAGGATGGAGGCTTCTACATCTTATGCAGAATTTCAGCAGCAGCCACCTCTCCTACCTAACCCAAACCAAAGTCAGGCTGGATTAAACTCTGTAACAACACGTAGTGGTAAAACAACACAAGACCCACATTATCTGAACCACTCCAAGCCTGATAATCGCCAAGACCCTAGGGTAGTCATCCAAGATACTACTGTCCCAGATCAAGAACCTGGACCTATCCTAGAGGAACCAGCTAGGATCCCATTTCCTGAGGCCTTGACCAAAGGAAAAAGGACAACCAAACCTGTGGCTCCTGAGGAGGATCTGGTCAAGCTCTTTGAACAGGTCCAGATAAACATCCCGTTGATGGATGCAATCCGCCACATACCGGCTTACGCAAGATTCTTGAAAGACATATGTACACCTAAACGTAAGCCGCGAACCAAGGATGGGAATCCGATTGTACTGTCAGAGCAAGCCAGCTCTGTCATCCTGAGCAAACTCCCACCCAAGGCTAAAGACCCAGGAACCCCCTTGATTTCTTGTAAAATTGGTGAAACCCAACTTGATAGAGCCTTACTAGACCTAGGTGCCTCCATAAATTTAATACCTACATCCCTCCTTGACCACCTTGAAGAATCTGAACTTAAACCCACTGAGGTGACATTGCAGTTAGCTGATCGATCCATCAAGTCACCCAAAGGTATACTCGAGGATGTCATTGTTAGGGTACGAGATTTTTATTTCCCAGTGGACTTCATAGTACTGGACATGGATGCACCTAAGAACCCAAGGGACACACCAATCATATTAGGGAGACCCTTTCTGGCCACTGCTAGGGCCAATATAAACTGCGAAGAGGGCCAGATAGAATTAAAATTTGGGAATCAAAATCTGAAGATTGACATTTTCAAAGCCCAACAAGGGATTAATTGCGGGGTTATAGAGGAAATTTGTGATGTCAAAGCCGTGGTTGATGAATTGCACATAGAGGACAACCTGATTATTCCTGATCAACCACTAGAAAGTCAAAAACCGCTAACAGAGGAGTGCGAACACAATTTAGACACACCTATGACTCCTACCATTGCTCCCGATACAAACCCTGAACTACCCGCTGCTGCTGACAATCCTGTTATGGAACTCAAGCCCCTTCCTGAACATCTAAAATATGTCTTTTTGGATTCAAATCAAACGTTTCCTGTGATTATCAATTCTCGACTCACACCTGACCAGGAACTCCGTTTGATTTCTGTTCTCCAGCAACATCGTAGAGCCATTGGATGGACTCTAGATGATTTGACTGGTATAAGCCCTTCATACTGCACGCATCGAATCTATACAGAAGAAGGCTCACGACCTTCAAGAGAAATGCAAAGGCGACTAAACCCTAACCTACAGGAGGTCGTGAAAAAGGAGATCATTAAGTGGTTAGATGCAGGGATCATCTACCCGATCTCCGACAGTCGTTGGGTGAGTCCAACACAAGTGGTACCTAAGAAGGCAGGACTTACCATCATCACGACAGAAACCGGGGAAGTCATTCCTACCCGAATAGCTAATTCGTGGAGAGTCTGCATTGATTACAGAAGACTAAATTCCTCCACGAAGAAGGATCATTTCCCACTACCTTTTATTGATCAGATCCTCGAGAAACTAGCGGGAAATAGATTCTTCTGCTTTCTTGACGGGTACTCCGGTTACAATCAGGTGGCAATCCATCCAGAGGACCAAGAAAAGACCACATTCACCTGCCCCTTCGGGACGTACGCGTTTCGAAGGATGCCATTCGGTCTCTGCAATGCACCTGCAACTTTTCAGCGGTGCATGCTTGCCATATTCTCAGATATGGTAGGTGACTATCTGGAAGTCTTCATGGATGACTTTTCAGTTTTTGGACAATCATTTGACGATTGCCTCCAACACTTGGTCCATATACTCAGGCGGTGCATCGAGGTGAATTTGGTTCTTTCCTGGGAAAAGAGCCATTTCATGGTGCCTGAGGGAATTGTCCTGGGACATTTAATCTCAGAGAAAGGCATCCAAGTGGATCGAGCTAAGGTTAACCTGATTTCCAAGCTCCCTATGCCTAGCTCGATTAAGGACATCCGATCTTTTTTGGGGCACGTCGGTTTCTACCGTCGATTCATCCCTGATTTCTCCAAAATCGCGCGCCCCCTGACCAATCTGCTTTCCAAGGATGTGCCTTTCGGAATTTCCAAGGAATGCACTCAAGCATTTGAGATCTTACGTGACCGAGTCACCCAAGCCCCAATCCTACAGTCCCCTGATTGGTCTCAACCCTTTGAGATCATGTGCGATGCATCTGACTTCGCTGTAGGAGCGGTTTTGGGGCAGAAAATTGATGGGAAACCTGTGGTCATTTACTACGCCAGCAAAACACTGGATGAGGCTCAGCGTAACTATACGGTTACTGAGAAAGAGCTGCTGGCCGTAGTATTTGCCCTGGAAAAATTCAGATCATACCTTCTGGGTTCCCGTGTTATCATATACTCGGATCACACAGCTGTGAGGCATCTCCTAGCCAAGAAGGACGCGAAACCTCGATTAATCCGCTGGATCTTGCTGTTGCAAGAATTTGACATCGAGATTCGCGACAAGGCGGGAAAGCACAATGTGGTAGCTGATCATTTATCCCGCCTTCCTCCTGAAATTATTGATCCGTCCGGACCTATTACAGAACATTTTCCTGATGAGCACCTCCTGACTATCAGTACAAGTCTTCCATGGTTCGCCGATATTGTTAATTACCTGGCATCACATCAGATTCCGCCCGATTGGTCGAAGGCCAAAAAGGACAAATTGCGTTCTGATGCCAAGTATTACCTATGGGAAGACCCGTATCTCTTCCGCATTGGTGCTGATCAGATAATCCGACGATGCGTCACGGAAGTGGAAATCAAAGACATACTCTCATTTTGCCATGACCAGGCATGCGGTGGACATTTTTCGGGACATAAAACCGCATCGAAAGTCCTCCAGTGTGGTTTCTACTGGCCCACAATTTTCAAAGATGCATACAATCACTGTAAGGCATGTTCCCGTTGCCAGACTCTAGGCAACATGAGCCATAGAGACATGATGCCTCTACAGCCGATCTTGGTATGCGAAATTTTTGATATTTGGGGGATTGATTTCATGGGACCCTTTCCTACCTCGGATGGCTTCGAATACATTTTACTCGCAGTTGATTATGTTTCCAAATGGATAGAAGCCATTCCGACTCGAACCAACAATCATAAAGTCGTTATAAAATTCCTTCATCAAAACATTTTCTCAAGGTTCGGGATTCCGCGTGCTATAATTTCCGACGGAGGGACCCATTTTACAAACGCTCAGTTCAGGTCACTAATGATCAAATACGGGGTGTCGCACCGAATCTCTACTCCTTACCACCCTCAAACTAATGGTCTAGCTGAGCTATCTAACCGAGAGATCAAGAAGATCCTTCAGGTTACTGTTCGACCTGATAGAAAAGATTGGTCTTCTCGGCTTCCGGAAGCATTGTGGGCCTATAGGACCGCCCACAAGACCCAATTAGGAATGTCTCCCTTCAGACTAGTGTACGGGAAGGCATGTCACCTCCCCGTCGAATTGGAGCATAAAGCCTATTGGGCAGTACGGACCTGTAATCTCGACCTTTCTAAGGCTGGAACCCACAGAAGATTTCAAATGAGCGAGATCGATGAATTACGCCACGACGCATATGAGAACTCGCGAATTTACAAAGAACGGGTTAAAGCTTTTCACGACAAACACATTTCTAGAAAGGTCTTTCATCCTGGTCAAAAAGTTTTACTCTTTGATGCTCGACTCAAACTATTCCCAGGAAAGCTAAGATCCAAGTGGGTCGGACCCTACCTAGTCCGCCAAATCTTCGGAAATGGAGCTATTGAAATCAGCCCACTCAGCCACGATTCTGAACCATTTGTCGTGAATGGGCAGAGACTCAAGCCGTTCATTGACATGACCGATATAGATTTGACTGAGTCATCCTTTACCCTCCTTTCCTCTTGAGCTCATTACGCCCAGCCGATGGCGTAAAACTCAGCGCTTAACGGGAGGCAACCCGTCATTCTTTGAAAAACCTGAAACCGTTTCTGACATCGCTATGCGGAATTCATATTGCACTTTAGGGTTCACCCATTAGAACAGCCGACTTCACCTCAGGTATACCTACCCGAGATTAGAAATCGTTCGCAACAAGTCGCTTCGACCCATTCACTCACCACACACCTGTCCTAACACATGAACTAAGCTGAATTCGAACCCACCTAATTTACAATGGGGACATTGCAAATCTTAGGCATGGGGGGGTATGAAAGTGCAAAATGTCAGAAAATTCATATCAAGAAAGGGTTTCATTCATAAAAAAAAAAAAAAAAAAAAAAAAAAAAAAAGGGGTTTGATAGAGGGGAGGAACAATTCAGGGTCATACAAATGAGAGGAGAAAAAGAAAGAGCAAAAAATAAAGAAAGGAGCACAAAAGGAAAAGAAAAAGAAAAAGTCATTAGTAAAAGATTAAGGGGTTAACTGAAGTTCTAGACCGAGTCAAGAAAAAGAAAAGAAAAATGCTACAGAGATATAACAAGAGATTAGCGGGAACGCTGGTCTTAGGCCTCTTGGGCTAGATTTTTAGCTTAAAAATTCACGTATCCGTTAAAATCTGGACAATCCTCAAGAGGTTGAGGAAAATGCGAAGCTTAAGTATTAGGTCTAAGGCTTAGGAAGTATTCGGCCTCGTTAACTGACCTCCGGTTTGCGGGATTCGGTAACCTAAGCACCCAAATTCACACACAGTCTGGTTCAGTGCGCATAAATATTCAAAACACGCAAGAGCGTTTAATATTCTGAAAAAGTCACCTAGATTAGGAGCGGCCAATCAACACAAGTTGATTTGGACAAGTTCCCAGCGCGGAGAGGCGGGAAATTCCCCTCGAAGATGCGTAACAACATATCATCTCCTCGGTGCTTGTCTCTTAGGATATTTAAATATCCTACTGGAGGCATGTAAGCACTCTGTTGGTTCAGACACCATGGGTGGCATTATCACGAAATGTCAATCGCCAGGGTCTGAATTCAGCCACGGAACGCCATGGGCGGGATTATCTCGAAATCTCGAAAGCCAGGGTTCCGGGGGTTGCCATGGGCGGGATTATCTCGAAATCTCGAAAGCCAGGGACCTTTGAGGATTGATGATGGGGACGAGGAATCCGATACAGACCGTGTTGAGAAGCTAATCCGAAGCTAGAAATAAAAAAGAAAAGAGAGAGAAAAGCTCTCCAAACAAATAAATCTTCTATCTCTCTCTTACAAAAAACGCACTGCAAACTGAACTTAGGCTAAAAATATCTCAAGCACGGGTGCTTTAACCGCGGAGTCCAACAAACCCTAGGTTAGGTTCTGTGGGCCGTAGAAACCTTTGCAGAAGACTGAGGCTAAAGCGGAACAGGTCCGGATTTTGGTTGGTACTTGAGTACCTCTAGGCCTATTGTCGGCATTCCCACCTAATCACAAAAGAAAAGGAGAAGCACTTATCATTGTTGACAACATTCAGGGTCTAGAACGGAAGTTAAAACTTTGAAATTTTGCTAAGGGACTAGCAAAAGCTAGGCATGGGGGTATGATGAGAGCCTCATCATGAGCCATAACTAGCTCATTTTGACACAATAAAGAAGATAAAAGCTCCTACATAACCTAGAAGAAGGCCTAACTGAAGAAACAAGTGCTCTAAGAAGAAAACATGAAATAAAGGTTAAAACTGCAATTTTACCATTGCAGTAGATAAACGGGATTTCTCAGAGGCAAAACATAGGTCAAATGGTCTAAATGAGATAAAAAGTGGGTTGAGTCAATCAGAAATGGGTTCATGTGCAATCTAAGAACTAAAAGACACTTGGTAACCCTAAAACAGACCCGCTTAAATTAACAAGGTTCCGGTTAGAACAAAAAGCAAGTAAACCCTCTACAAATCATGGAAAACCATACTCTAGGGTTTAGAACACTTAATTTGGCCTTTGGAACCTAGTTTGACCTAGATTAGGGTCCTAGCTCTTCAATTAACCTAATTTGGGTTTTTACGCAAAATATCCAGTCAAACGAGGTCAAACCTGAAATCTAACTTCTCCATTAATTTCCTTAGGTCCAAATTAGGTTTATACCAAAATTTGGACCTAAGGAGAGGTCATCTTGACCTACTTTGCAAGTTAGTACACCCAAATCACAAAGAGGTCCCTATCTTTTGAATATCCTTGCAGAGAGCCCCCTAGGTTCCTCGCCTTCTTTGCAAATCGGTCCTGCCGCCATTGCTAGGGCAGAACCGAACTCCGGCGAGGTTCGGAGAGGGATTGCTCTCTAATCCCTCAGAGATTCCCTCCCAGAAATGGAAGGAGGATTCTCTGAGGAATTCCCTTCCTCATAAAGTCAATCACAATCGTTGGTGTGAACCCAATCTCTCGTGCGAACGCACGAGAGATTTGGGTATCCTAACTCCTTTCCATCTCCGGCGACCAACCTCAGGCAATTACGTGCCCTTCACGCCCTGCACACCAAGTCCAGCACCTATAAAACACCCCTCGGACCCGGCCACTCATCTTGAGCTTGATTTGGCCGAGTTTCCCCCTTCAATTCCTCTCCTCCTGCTCGGTCAAATACCCCAGCTAGCTCCGGCGAGCCTCCCTCCCCTCCCTCTTCGCTCTGCCACAAAACCAGTGGCAGAGTTAGCTTCCTGACCTCCCTCCGCGTCGCGCAGTACCAGCGCACGCCGCCTCAGCCCCGTCGTCGCCGCCGTTCTCCCCCACTGGGCGTCATCTTCTCCGGCGACAGCAAGTACTGCTGTCCGCCTTCTGTCCCCTTTCGTCCTTACAATTAGGTTAGAACTCCTCTCCATCCTATCCTCTCTCTTTTCCCCCTGTTATCTCATCTGATTACCCCTCGACCGACGCTGACCACCCTCATCTTCCACATCACCGACCGAACTCCGGCGAGCCGCCCACACCACTCCGCCACTCCACACGGCTCGCCAACCACCTCGTGAGCTCCGCCTCACCACCAGGAACTCGCTCCACCCCACAACTGCCACTCCAGACCTCCATAATCACCCCCCGAACAACCCACCGTCTCCGGCCACAGGTTGACCTAGGCGGGCACGCCTAGGCCGACAGGCAACCTGCAGCATCACCCACCGCCTTCGCCGTGCTACGGCGAAGGTTTCCAGCCATTCTAATTGGGCCAATAGGCCGTTCTGTGGAAGTTCAGGTAAACGCTCCGGCCGCCATTAACAGTCGAAGCAGCAGGAAGCTTGGAGCAGCAGCAGGCGTCAGGCTTCCCAGGCGGCAGGTGCAGCAGACTCTCGCAAGAGTTGCGAGGTGACTGAGTTCAGCAAGGATCAGCAGCAGGGCCTTCAGCGTGGGCAATTGCACACGAGAGTCTGCGGGCGCACGCAAAGGAAGGGCGGAAAGTTTAGTCCCACATCGTGGAATCTCAAGGCACAGGTATGGTATAAAGCTTTTTTGTGATATACGTTTACTGCCTCGAAAGCACAGGGGTGAGGTCCCTCACTGACCCCACCCGCCTCGTCCGCGGCCTGACCACGCGGACCTGGCGGATCCGACCCGACCTAGACCTACGCACTCCTCGCGCATCACACACCTGCAGGTGCGCCTGGTCCCGGGTACGATCCGACCCGATTGAGGCTGTGGCTCTGGGAGAGCGGTTAGAGTGAATTGCTTGAGAGAGAGACACGCGCGGGTAGAGGGAGAAGGGTTAGGTTTTGTTCCCCTGTGCAGGCAGGCTGATTGCAGGAGAAGGACGTGGCCGCTGCAGAAGAAAGGAGAAGCAAGACAAAGAAGAAGAAGAAAGCAAGACAAAGAAGAAGAAGAAGGCAACGAAGAAGGAAGAAAGCAAGACAGAAGAAGAAGAAAGAAAGAAGTCTTCGCAGGCGAAGGAGGAAAACAGAAAGGTTAGAGGTCTTCGCAGGAGAAGAAGAAGAAGGACAAGGGAAGATTGCAAAGAGATCTGAAAGGCAAAGCAGAAGAAGAAAAAGAGAAAGAAAGATCACATTTAAGACGTCTGATACATAAATCAGACGTCTAATTCTATTTTTTTTACATCTTTCTTAAAAACTCTTTGAATCAATTATATTTGCATTTAACAGTTGTATTCTTGGGTTTTACAAAGTACTGAGTTTGCTCCCTGTGTTCGACCTCGGATACTCCGGTCTTCGAGTAATAAAAACTTTATATTTGTTCGAACGTTTTGTCGGTTATACTACAACATAATACGCTTTAAATCCGCACGAAACGTTGAAAAACACCCCCAGTAGGATGGATATCCTAAGAGACAAACACCGAGGAGGTAATATGTTATCATCGGATCCTCAAGGTGAGTATATACTCCACCTCTCCTGCGGTGGGAACTCTTCCAATCAAATTGTGTTTTCAAGCCTCTCCTAAGTCAAAACTAAGAGAACCAAATCTCTTTTAAAAAAGAAAGAAATTAAGTTGATTACCAAACCAAGTGTGTAAAATTTGGATGCTTGGGTTACAAGGACCCATAAATCGAAAGGTAGAATAAGACTCCAGGTACTACCCCACCTTTTAACTCAAACCCTAGCTTTCCTTCCTCAACCTCTTAAGGAATGGTCCGCAACTTAACTCCTACTTAAGTTTTTAAGTCCAAAAAGGACCCTAAAGGTTTAAAGCTAGTAGCTCAATTAGCCTTTAAAGTTTGACCCTAGAATTAACTTAGTCTACCCTAGAGTTCTGATTTGCTTAAAAATGCAGGACCTGGCTAGTTAAGCTCAAAACTTTTTTTTATATTATTATTTTTCCCTTTTTTATTTTTTTATTTGAAATGCAAATGTATGCATGCTATAAACAAAATGCCTTACGTCCTCTCCCCCATGCCTTGTTCAAACAATGTCCTCATTGAAAACAAAAAATAGCAAAAGGAAGATATTACCTGAGGCGGAGAATCGTAGGAGCTAAGGCTCCTCAAGAGTGACCTCGTCAACCAGATGGCCATCCAAAGTTATGTAAGGTTTTAACCATTGACCGTTGATGATAAAGGGATTTTCTGAAGGGGAAAGATTTTTAATCTCCACAGCTCCATGCGGAAATACTTTGGTGATTATGTAAGGCCCATCCCAACGAGATTTTAACTTCCCAGGAAAAAGCTTAAGTCTGGAATTGAAAATCTAGACTTATTGGTTAGGCTCAAAGGTCTTTTAAAGTATAAACTTATATGCAAGACCTTAGTTCTTTCTTTATAAGCTTGAGAGGTGTCATAAGCATCATTCCTCAGCTCCTCAAGCTCACTTAATTCTAGAAGTCGTGCCTTATCTGCCTTCTCTAAATCCATGTTAACACTTCGAATAGCCCAAAGTGCCTTATGTTCCAACTCAACAGGTAAATGACACGCATTCCCATACACAATCCGAAAGGGAGAAGTACCCAAAGGGGTCTTATAGGCCGTTCGATAAGCCCACAACGCATCATCAAGCTTTTGGGACCAGTCTTTCCTATCAGGTCTAACGGTCTTTTCCAAAATATTTTTTATCTCCTTATTTGACACTTCAACCTGGCCACTTGTCTGAGGATGGTAAGGGGTAGCGACCTTGTGAGTCACTCCCAGACTCTTGATTAGCCGATTGAAGTGGTGGTTTCGGAAATGAGGTCCCCCATCACTTATAATGGTCTTAGGGCAGCCGAAATGGGATATGATATTGGCCTTCACAAATTTCAAAACCACAGAGTGGTCATTTGTGCGCGTGGGAATGGCCTCTATCTATTTAGAGACATAATCAACTGCCACCAAGATATATTCATAACCATGGGACTACGGGAAGGGGCCCATAAAGTCAATTCCCCACACATCAAAAATTTCAACAGATTGAATAAGATGTTGAGGCATTTCATTCCTCTTCTCAATCGTTCCATTCCGTTGAAATCTAATACAGGCCTTAACAAAATTATGAGAATCCTTAAATAAGGAAGGCCACCAAAAATCGGACTGGAGAGCCTTAAAAGCAGTTTTCTTAGCACCAAAGTGTCCTCCACAATGAATTCATGGCAAAAACTCAGCACATTTTGTTGTTCCTCTTCAGGTACATAATGTCTCAATACTTGGTCTTGTCCAATTCTAAATAATTCTGGCTCTTCCCAATGAAAATATCTTTCTTGGGAAATGAATCTCTTTCTTTTCTACTCATCCCAGGAGCTAGGAGTTTGTCTAGGGACTAAGTAATTTACAGTGTCAGCATACCAAGGTAAAGTTGGTGTTACCGCCATCAGAGTTTCATCGGGAAATGTCTCACGAATGTCTCCAGAAAGAGAGTCATTAAGAGGAAGGTGAGACAGGTGGTCAGCCACAACATTTTCTACTCCTTTCTTTTCACGTATTTCCAAGTCAAATTCTTGAAGGAGTAGGATCCACCTAATCAAATGTGGCTTAGAATCTTTCTTAGCAATGAGATGTTTCACTGCTGCATGATCAATAAAAATAACCACCTTAGACCCAAGCAGATAAGACCTAAAATTTTCTAGAGCAAAAACTACAGCAAGTAATTCTTTTTCAGTAAAAGTGTAGTTTTGCTGAGGTTCGGTTAAAGTCTTGCTTGCATAATGCAGCACATGAGGTCTTCCCTCAACCCTTTGTCCAAGGACTGCTCCCACTGCATAATCCGAAGCATCACACATCAGCTCAAATGGGAGTGTCCAATCAGGAGCTTGGAGAATAGGCGCAGAGATCAAGGCCTCCTTTAGAGTTTGAAAGGCCTCGGCACACTTTGAATCAAAATTGAAGGAAGATTCCTTCACCAACAAGTCACAAAGTGGCCTAGAAATTTTACTAAAATTATTAATAAAGCGCCTATAAAATCCGGTATGGACCAGAAAGGATCTAATCTGTTTGACATTCGTAGGCAGTGGAAGTTTGGAAATAAAATCAATCCTGGCTTTATCTACTTCCAAACCTTGCTCGGATACAACATGACCAAGTACAATTCCTTTCTGTACCATGAAGTGACTTTTCTCCCAGCTGAGGACTAAACCAGTCTCCTTACATCGCTTCAACACATTCTCCAGGTGCAGGAGACACTGGTCGAAAGATGAGCCATAAATGGAGAAGTCATCCATAAACACTTCAACACACTTGTCAATCATGTCCGAAAAGATAGACATCATACACCTCTGGAAAGTTGCAGGGGCATTACATAATCCAAACGGCATACGCCTGATTGCAAAAGTACCGTAAGGACTCTTGAATGTCGTCTTGTCCTGGTCATCAGGAAAGACTGCCACCTGATTGTACCCAGAATATCCATCGAGAAAGCAATAGTACTTATTCCCTACCAATTTTTTGAGAATTTGATCAATAAAAGGCAGAGGAAAGTGATCCTTCTGGGTAGCGGTGTTCGGCTTACGGTAATCAATACAGACCCTCCATCTAGTTGAGGGTCTGGTGACAACTTGTTCACCTTGGTCGTTGAGTTCCACAGTAAAGCCTACCTTTGGAACCACATGAATGTGAATGACCCATTTACTATCAGCAATGGGATATATGATCCCGACGTCCAACCACTTCAGGATTTCCATTTTTACCACCTCTCTCATATTAGGGTTCAGACGTCTCTGCTTGTCCCTAAATGGCTTGATGGAATCATCAGTATAAATGTGGTGCATGCAGAGTGTAGACTCTATACCCTTAATGTTAGCATTGCTCCAAGCAATAGCTTCCTTGTGCCTGGACAAGCATTCAATCAAGGCTCCCTCCTGTGCCTCAGATAGCATAGCCGAAAAGATAACGGGGAGCGTATCATTGGCACCTAGGAAAACATACTTGAGAGTGTCAGGGAGAGGTTTCAACTCAAGGTCGGGGGCTTGTATGGTTTAGGGTTTCATAATAGATGTCCCCATCTCAGGTAGCAGATCTACCTTCGGCGGAAATGATGGGGGAAGAGACTTAGTAGAAACACCTAGCAATTCCTCAATTTCTAGTATTTCCCCTTCACATTCCTCCAAGAGATGGGAATGCTCATTTAGCATGACATACTGAAGGCGGTCATCACATAACATTGCAGGGGTTGCCTCTTCAATCAGGTCATCTATCACCTCAACTTGAGAACAATCCTCAAATCCGACTTGTTTGTAAGCAACACATTAAGCTGGATTTTCCTATTCCCAAAGCCCATTTTCAATGCCCTGGTATTGCAATTGATTGAAGCATGCAAAGTTGCAAGGAAGGGGTGGCCCAAAATGGTGGAAGGTTTAGTTGGCTTGTTGGTAGGGTCAGTGTCAAAAACTAAGAAGTCAATGATAAAGAAGAAATCCTCCACTCTTATGAGGACATCTTCCAAAATTCCCCGTGGTGTCTTAAGTGATCGATCAGCAACTTGAAGGATTACAGGGCTAGGCTTCAGATTGCCTCCCCCAAGTTGTTCATACAAGTAGCTCGAAAGGATGTTCACCCCCGCACCCAGATCAAGTAGTGCCTCATCAATTTGTAAGTCACCAATAACTATTGAGATGTATGGGGCTCCTGGGTCCTTAAGTTTCGAGGGTGTGCCATGTTGAACAATTGAGCTAATAGAATCAGGCAGGACAACTTTTGATTGGACCTGTTTTCTAGATTGCTGCTTTTTCGTGCACAGGTCCTTTAAGAAGTGGGCATAAGATGGAATCTGCCTAATAGCTTCAAGCAAAGGCAGGTTAATTTGCACTTGCTTGAAAGTTTCCATAATCTCATCCGTCTTATCTTTGGCTCCAGATGAGCCAGCAGAAGTTTGCCCAGAGGTGGATAAGCACTCTAGAAAAGGCACTCTCAATCTTTGGGTGGAAGGGTTGTCATGTCGAGTAAGGGGTGGAACGGGGGCAACTTCTTCTGGTGAGGTGATTTCAAGCGGAGAAGAGTTGGGCAAGTCTTTTCCGGTGGGGGTGACAGTCAGGGTGGATGGATTTTTAGGGGGTGAGACTATAGGAGCATCGGGTTTGGAAATTTCTTTCCCACTCCTCTGAATAGTCACTACCTGAGCATGCTCCCTAAAGACAATTCCTTTTCCTTTAGGATTTTCCTCAACAGCACTGGGGAGCTTCCCAGTTTCCCTCTGTCTAACGGCCTCAACAAGGTGTCCTATTTGTGATTTCATCTCATGTATAGCATTGTCATGAGATTGGATGATGGCACTTTGGCTTTCTTGCATAGTTTTCAACATCGCCTTGAATTCATCCATCTCAGAGGTCTTAGGTTGGGTAAAGGTCTGAGGTTGGTTCATTTGATGGTTTTGAAAGGATTGTGGTTTGTAATTCCTTGAATTTGAGACATTTCCTTGTCTCCATGAAAAGTTTGGGTGGTTCCTCCATCTCTCATTATAAGTGTTGGAGAAAGGGTCATTCCGAGGTCTAGGACGGAACCCTTGAGCAGCATTCAGATCCGCTTGTATAAGCTCAGGGAATTGGGAGGCCAAGTGGCAATCCACAGTGGCGTGTGTATTGCCTTGACAAATTAAGCATTCGGAAGCTTGGGATGTGGAGGTGTTAGATACTAATGAACTCAGGTTCGACATAAGCCTTTCCATGTTTTGATTCAATAATTGAATCTGATAGGCTAAATTCTGGGTGTCCCTTGCCTCATTCGCCTCCAACTTTCTTTGCCTGAGAGTGGGCTTTCTATCCATGTAGGTAGAATTCAAGTGAATAGAATTCTCACTCAAACTATCAAATAAGTTCAAAGCTTCATCCTTACTCTTAGATAGAAAGGTTCCTGCACGGGCACCATCCACAGTTTGCCTATGCGAATCATTAAGTCTGGTGTAGAACCTTTCAACCAGTTTCCATTTAGGCACCTGGTGATGTGGGCAAAATCTCAGCAAGTCGTTAAAGCGCTCCCACGCATCATGGAATGCTTCCCCATCCTTTTGAACAAAACTCATAATTTCCCTCGTAAAGTGATTGGTTTTGCTCATGGGGAAGTACTTCTTCAAAAACTCCTTCTTCAGGGCATCCCAAGTATTAATATTATCAAGGGTGTGATACCAATACTTGGCTTTGTCCTTAAGGGAGAAGGGAAAGAGGGTCCGCATTTGAGCGTCATCAGTAACGCCATGCAGCTTCACCGTGGAATAGACCTCAGTGAATTCCTCTATATGCTTGTAAGGGTCTTCCCTAGCAGTACCATAAAAGGAGGGCAGTAAGGATATGGTACTGCTTTTAATCTCATAAGGATTGTCCCCTCCATGTCTACGTAGTGCAGGGCCAGCTTGATTGGTTGGAATGAAATATTCCTTAAGGCTCCTTTGACCAGCCATTTCTACCCTTGGAAGGTTTCTTCTTAAGGTTCTTTCAGGTTCAGGATCAGACACAAGTTGTCTCCTAAGAGAACGCCTACCAAGCATGCACTACAAACACAATTCAGAAGGACTTGTTTGGTCTTTACAGATTTAGGCTTTTGACTTTAGTCCAATTGTAGGTGACAAAGCAAGCTGCCCAATCAATTACGCGCTTATTGTCAACCTTCGAAATGCCTAAAAGGACCTAGTTGGAGTTTAGGTATTCTTCCCTAAATCTCAAATGGTCAAGCAAATCCAAAGACGGAAGATCGAGGGATGCAAGTAGGCCTAAGCCTTCCTTTGAAGCTGTGCTTTCGCGTTGTTTCTCAACTACCCCGAAAAATCCGTGACAGGGTATCCCCCTCTTTGGATTTACAAAACTTTTGATTTCAAGTTCCGAACACTTCAGAATCCAATGGTAGGAGGGCTCTTGTCATAGTCGTTTCAAGACTTAGGAGTGTCTAAATGAGTGATGTGGTGCAAAAGATATAAGTGTGCATTCACCGCAAAAAGATTTTGAATTTTAAATCGCACACCACGTTTGAAAATCAAATCCTTGATTTTTAGATGTCCCTCCTTTAATTAGTCCTTTTTCTAAAAAATATGTGACCACTTGTTAGATCGCTTCAAGACAAATTCTGTGGTCCTCGAATTAAATCCAATATGCAATGCATGATCAAGAATAGGATGCAAAGTAAGAGAATGCGTACCTTGCTTCCAACAATCAACGATGCGAGAATGCACGCAATGTAGAGAAGTAAATCTAGAGGCTGCTCATACAGACCTAAATGGTTCGTCCTAAGGCCAGGTAGCTTCTAGCAGGTAGCTCATTTTTTTTAACTACTTATGCACAAGCAAATCAAAGTAAACAATCCACAAAATAATTAAAAACCTAAATCTAAAGAAAACGGAATAGGCTCTAAAAAATTACCCAACACGAGCCCAAAATAAAATCAGGGAACAAACCTCTCAAAATATACCCCAGAACAAGGGTTTCAAACCAAATGCACGCAATGAAAAATTAAATCTAAAGTCATAATCCTACTCTAATTAAATCAGCGACTAGATGATCTTCGTGTCCTCGTCCTTCTCCTCCTCTGCAAGGTAGCTTGATCAATTCCTCTTCTGGCGACGTCAAGGGTGGGCGGCCCTATCTCGAAGTGCCGATTGCCATAGGACTGAATTTGCTTAAGAAATCCATGGGTGATACTATCTCGAAGTGTCGATTGCTAGGAGTTCTTGGGGTCGTTATGGGCGGTGTTATCTCGAAGCATCGAAAGCCAGGCACCCTTTGAGGTATGGTAATGGGGACAATGAATCCGACACAGATTGTGTTGATAGCTGATTCGAGGTTAGACTTAGAGGAATCAAACAAAAAAAAATTATATAAAAAAAAATCCTTTTTCCTTTAACTCAAATAACTCAGACCAATGCACATGCACAGATGCTTTAATCTCAGGATCAATAAACCTTAGGGTAGAGTCAGAAATCAGAGAAACTCGTGCCTGCAACTCGTCTTTAGCCGACCTAGTCTGTAACTTAGCCACTACTTGGGAACCTTAGGTCTAGAGACTGAACTTAATATGTTTCTAAAGGAAGACCGATTGAGTTGGCTAGTCTACTTGGAGTGCTAGGTTTTGCTTGGATTTGCTAGGGACTAGCAAAAAACTAGGCATGGGGGTATTCGATTAGCCCATATTTGTGCGCAATTTAAGTATTTAAGTGCCTAGACATTAAGTTAATTCTAGCATGTAATTAGCATAAATTAGGATGTACATAGGTTAATTCATATTTCTAATTTAATTATAAAATTCATGCATTGCATTCATATTTAAATGCATTTAGAATTAACTTAGAATTACATTCATTTAATTAGTTAACCAATTAGGTGCATTGCATACATTAATTTAAGTTAACATAAAAGTTGAGGGTTTGTATATAAATAACCATAATTAGGACCTCGGCAATGGCACCATTTGATGAGCCGATTCTTCGCACAAATTTCTTGCACAGAAAAAAAAATAAATGGTAAGATCACTGTGCAATTGAGAAATAATCAAGAATAAAATCAGGGGAAATTATTGCGTCTGTTGCCTCCCCGACAACGGCGCCATTTGATGAGCCAATTCTTCGCTTTAAAGTCGTTTCTAGTTTTATGTGGTGGAAAAATCGACTAATCAATAATTAAAAAAAATAACCACTCTCAGAAGAGTGGGTCGTGTCCACAGGGAGACAATGACGTATTTAAGCTCGCACCAATTAAAAACATATGTTCGTAGTTTGTTTATATGAGAATCGAGCCGAATCTGCCTTCAGATTAAGGTAATATCAAGAAAACATGCTGAAATGGCAATTTTTAACAACTAGAGGATATTTTTTGCAATGCAGATTCAATAAAATATCAATAAAAGTTGGCAATGGCAGAAAATGTAAATATTAATGGCCCTTTTACTATAGCAAAACAGGGGATTTCTTTCCCATGGCCGTGTGCGAAGAGGAATGAACGGCCAGAGGTGTGAAGCTCGGAGGAAGTTCTCTGGACCGAGGGCTTCGCAGTGGTGGTGGCGGCGAGTCGCGAGGTGGCCGGAGCCAGCTGGACGGATCTCCGACAAAGGTGGCTCTCGACGGTCGCTTCACCTGCTGGAGGAGGAGCGGCTATGCGTGCATGAAGGCTGCTGTAGGTGGTGCGCACGGGCGCTACTGTTGCGCGCACTGAGTGCGCACGCACTGCTGGAGGCGCTGCAGGTGGCGGCGGGGGGCGCTGCTGTTGGCGGAGAGGCTTTGCAGGCGGAAGGTGCGAGCGCACTGGAGCGGGCGCGTGGTAGTTGAGCACTGCTGCAGGCTGCTGGCGGGCTCGCTGCAAGGAGCGAGCGCAGGCTTGGCAATACAGGTGAGCGTACTGAAACGTTGGCGAACGCGTGCCTGCTGGAGGTGGTGTATACGCACGTAGGTGAGGAGTTGGTGGCCGGTGCTGTAGGGTGTACGCGTGGAGGCTGATTTGCACAGTAGGATGTGCGCGAGGCTACAAGGCGGTTGGCACTGGAGGTGATGCGGGCAAGTGCTGGCAGTTGGCGCTGGAGGTGATGCGGGCAAGGGCTGGCGGTTGGCGTTGGAGGTGAAGTGCAGGAAGGGTGGTTGCTACTGCAGGCTGGAGAGGCGTTCGAAGCTTCAGATGTCCAGGAAACTTCCTAGATGTCTTAACCGATTGAGGAGTGAAATTGCAGTAGCTGCGGCGGTGGTTGTTGGTGACGACGGCGAGGGTGGTGCACTATGAGGTGCTCACAGTAATGCAGACGATCTCCAGATGGCGGTGTGGCTGTCACACCACACGCCCACGGTGGTGGAGGCTCGTCACCGCGGTTGAGGCCGGCGGTGGTGAAATGGACAAGATGAACTCTCTGCACAGTGTGAATTGTTGGGGTGGAGGCCTCCTACACTCGGCAGCCTCTCTCCTTTTGCAGCCACCTACATAGATTTGAACGGAGAGGCGGGAGCAGATCCACATTCTCCACTCATCCTTGAATGCAGATTTCAGTGTGGCAACTAGTGGCGTTGGAGCAACAGCCGAAGGAAATGCAGCAGTGGCTGCAAGAAGAAGAAAGAAAAAATAATGTTAAAATATTATGATTATTTATATACAAACCCTCAACTTTTATGTTAACTTAAATTAATGTATGCAATGCACCTAATTGGTTAACTAATTAAATAAATGCAATTCTAAGTTAATTCTAAATGCATTTAAATATGAATGCAATGCATGAATTTTATAGTTAAATTAGAAATATGAATTAACCTATGTACATTCTAATTTATGCTAATTACATGCTAGAATTAACTTAATGTCTAGGCACTTAAATACTTAAATAGCCCACAAATATGGGCTAATCAGCCACGATTGAGGTCGGCGGTGTGGAATGGACGAGAGATGAACTCTCTGCACAGTGTGAATTGTTGGGGTGGAGGCCTACTCAGCTCGGCAGCCTCCCTCCTTTTGTAGCCACCTGCATGGATTTGAATGGAGAGGTGGGAGCAGATCCATATTCTCCGCTCGTCCTTGAATGCAGGTTTCAGTGCGACAGCTGGTGGCGTTGGAGCGGCAGTTGAAGGAAATGCAGCCGTTGCTGAAAGAAGAAGAATAAAAATAATGTTAAAATATTATGGTTATTTATATACAAACCCTCAACTTTTATGTTAACTTAAATTAATGTATGCAATGCACCTAATTGGTTAACTAATTAAATAAATGCAATTCTAAGTTAATTCTAAATGCATTTAAATATGAATGCAATGCATGAATTTTATAATTAAATTAGAAATATGAATTAACCTATGTACATCCTAATTTATGCTAATTACAAGCTAGAATTAACTTAATGTCTAGGCACTTAAATACTTAAATAGCCCACAAATATGGACTAATCAGCCACGGTTGAGGTCGGCAGTGTGGAATGGACGAGAGATGAACTCTCTGCACAGTGGTGGGTCTAGGGTGGAGGCCTACTCAGCTCGGCAGCCTCCCTCCTTTTGTAGCCACTTGCATGGATTTGAATGGAGAGGTGGGAGCAGATCCACATTCTCCGCTCGTCCTTGAATGCAGGTTTCAATGCGACAGCTGGTGGCATTGGAGCGGTAGCTGAAGGAAATGCAGCCATTGCTGAAAGAAGAAGAATAAAAATAATGTTAAAATATTATGGTTATTTATATACAAACCCTCAACTTTTATGTTAACTTAAATTAATGCATGTAATGCACCTAATTGGTTAATGAATGCAATTCTAAGTTAATTCTAAATGCATTTAAATATGAATGTAATGCATGAGTTATGCAATTAAATTAGAAATGTGAATTAACCTATTTACATCCTAATTTATGCTAAATAAATGTTAGAATTAACTTAATGTCTAGGCACTTAGATACTTAAATAGCCCACAAATATGGGCTAATCAGGAGGCCCTATCTCAAAGTGCCGATTGCCACAGTCATGAATTCGCTTAAGAAATCCATGGGCGATACTATCTCAAAGTGTCGATTGCCAGGAGTTCTTAGGGTCGCTATGGTGCGATGCTATCTTGAAGCATCGAAAGCCAAGCACCCTTCGAGGTACGATGATGGGGACAATGAATCCGACAGAGACCATGTTGATAGCTGATCCAAGGTTAGACTTAGAGGAATCAAACAAAAATATATATATCTTAAAAAAATAAATCATTTTTCCTCTCTAGGTTGCAATCATACCAACCTCAAATAACTCAGACCAATGCACATGCACGGATGCTTTAATCTCGGGGATCAATAAACCCTAGGGTAGAGTTAGAAATCAAGGAAACCTATGCCTGCAACTCGTCTTTGGCCGACCTAGTCTGTAACTTAGCAACTACTTGGGAACCTTAGGTCTAGAGTCTAAACTTAATATGCTTCTAAAGGAAGACCGATTGGGTTGAATAGTCTACTTGGAGTGCTAGGTTTTCCTTGGATTTGCTAGGGACTAGCAAAAACTAGGCATGGGGGTATTTGATTAGCCCATATTTGTGGGCTATTTAGTTACTTAAGTGCTTAGGAATTAGATTGATGTTAGTGTATACATAGCATGTATTAAGATATAAATAAGTTAGTTTATATATATTGGCTTGTATGCATTACATATATAAATTATTTAGCATGCATTAGAATAGCATGCATTAGTCATTAGGTTACATTATATGCATTAATATTTTATTGAGGGTTTGAACATAATTAACCAATCTTTTTATTATTATTCATTTTCTTCTCTCTATAGGAATTCGCCGCTCTAATGCCACCAACTACTGCACTAAAACCTGCATTCAAGGACGAGTAGAGAATGTGGATCTGCTCCCGCCTCTCCATTCAAATCCATGCAGACGACTACAAAGGAGGAAGAATGTCTACCGTTCAAAGGAGGCCACCACCCCTTTCCTCACAATGTAGAGAACCTTGTTTCTCATCTGTTCCTCACCACCGGCCTCAACTACGGCAGCGCAACTCCACCACCGTGGGCATGTGGTGTGAAAACCCACACCGCCAATCAAGAGTCCCTGCATCACCGTGCTTGTTCTTCATAACCACCACAGCCACCAACACCATCCCTGCGCACGTCCATCACCAAGTGCAGGCACCTCCCTCCAGCACCCTCGGCCCACACTTCACCTTCCGCAGCAGCCCACCCGCGTGCGCTGCACCTCCACCGCAGCAAGGGTGCACCCACCAGAATCTCAGCACACGACCTCCCCCATGCCTCAGCCCCTGTCGCACGCACCACACACCGTCGTGCACCCTCCAGCACCATTCCCATGCCCGCCCCTCTACATGCGCACCTCTTCCTGCAGCAACCGTCGCACACTCCTCGCAGCCACAGCCGCGCACCCAATAGCAGCAACCGGCCCTTGCCCATCAGCAGCATGTGCTACTCCAACCGACGTCGCCAGCCCGTGTGCACGCCTGGCTTCTTCTTCTTCTTCTTCTTCTTCTTTGCCAACCGAAGGTACCTAAAGCCACCAAAAATGCAGCCATCAAATCCGACCACGAAACTTCTCGTTGGGAACTCCATCGGACTTGCCTCGACTCCCCAAGCACAACCACGCTTCTGGCCACACCAATCAGCCACCCGACGGCCGGTCGAAGAGCCTCACCTTCGGCAGCTTCTCCCACTCTGACCAATGACCACCAATAGCCATTCGGAGCGCCACCACCACCATCTGAAAGCTCATGTCATGCTTATCCTCCTCCGTGCTTCCTGCGGCCCGCCATCGCCTCCTCTTCGCGCACGCACAAAGGAAGCAAATCCTCTGTTTTTAGGTTAATTAATATTTACATTTGAGTGCCATTGCCAAACTGTCATTTTTAATTTTAATATTTGATATATTGAGTGAAATTGCAACTTCATGCTCATGCTTTCTCATAATTACTTGGCTTTTGTTATTCACATCTTTTGATATTGGTTTTGGATTAAGATGTACACAATATCTCTCTAATACATGTGCAATTGGAAATTACAAAGATTGATCACATATTTATTGAATATTTCATTGAGGAAAAATTACTCATATAACCTTACATTCTCGAGTTATTGTGTGTCTTCTTTTCATCGCATTTTATGTCAGATTTGACTATGGATTTCGCACTCGATTGAATGAATACAAGGAAAAAATATTTGAGAATTTACTGCATCATTGTCTCCTTGTGGACACGACTCGCTCTTCTGTGAGTGGTTTAATTTTTATTTTAATTACTTTGTTAAGCGATTTTCTACCACTTTGATACTAAAATGATAAATTATCTTAATCATATTATTCGAAAGCGAAAACCGTCTTATCACTTAACGGGAGGCAACCCGTTAGTCCAAAAAATTTGATATCCTTCTAATTATCCTTTTGTACTTCACATCTATTACACTCTGAGTTCAATTTTGAAACAGTCAACTCCACCTTTAGTACTCATACCAGAGATTGAAATCGTCCGCAACAGTCATCCCGACCTGTTCGCCCACTCGATTATCCTATTCTAATTCCTGAACCCAAACTGATTTCATACCCTCCGATTTAAAATGATGAATTTGCAAAACTTACGCATAGGGGGGTGTTAAAGTGCAAATGTGCAAAAATTCAAAGTTCTAAAGGGTTCTCACAAAAAAAATTACATATTCCAAAAACCAAAAAAATAAAATAGAAAAAGAACAAAAAAATAATAATAAAATAAATTTTGGAGAAAGGGTAGGAAATTTGGAAAAAATTAAATGCAATATCATTCTTGAGGAGGAAGCGAGGAGGTGATTTAAATGTCAAAAAGGAGCAACAATTTGAAATAAAAAGAGATAGTCATTAGTAAAAAATTATGGAATCTATTTAAGTTCTAGACCAAATAAAAAAAATGAAAATCAAAAATTCTATAGAAATACAGAGATTAGTATAAGTGCTGATCTTAGGCCTCTTGGGCTTGTTTTAGGCTTATAAATTCACGTATCTGTTAATATCTGGATAGTCCTCAAGAGGTTGAGGAAAATGTGAAGCTTAAGTATTAGGTCTAAGACTTAGGGATTATTCGACCTTGTTAACTGAGCTCTAGCTTAGGGGACTCGGTAACCTAAACACCCTAATCCACACACAGTCTGGTTCAGTTTGCTTAAATATCAAAATCATGCAAATGAGTAATTCTGTTCTGAAAAAGCCACCTAGATTAGGAGCGGCTTATCAACACAAGTTGATTTGGATGAGTTCCTAGTGTAGAGAAGCGGGAAATTCCCCTCGAAGATGACACACCGTCTCCTCGATGATTGTCTCCTAGGATATCTAAATATCCTACTGGGGGCACGTAAGCACCTTGTGCTAGTTTAGGTGCCATGGGTGGGATTATCTTAAAACATCGATTACCAGGGCCTAAATTTAGCTATAGAACGCCATGGGCAACACTATCTCGAAGTGTCCAAAGCTAGGGTTCTGGAGATTGCCATGGATGATGCTATCTCGAAGCATCAAAAGCCAGGAACCCTACGAGGATTGATGGTGGGAGTTAGGAATCCGATACAGATCGAGTTGTAAAGCCAATCCAAAGCTAGAAATAAGGAAGAAAAAGAGAGAGAAAACTCTCCAAAAAATGCAAAAAAATTCATCTATCTCTCTCTTACAAATACACACTGCAAACTGAACCTGGAATAACCATGTTTTAAGCACGGGTTCTTCAACCGCAGAGTTCAACGAACCTTAGGTTAGTTCTTATGGGCCTTAGAAGCCTTCATGGCAGACTGAGGCTAAAGCTAGTCAAGTCCGAATCTTAGTTGGTAATTGAGTACCTCTAGGCCTATTGTTAGCATTCTTACCTAATTTATAAAAGAAAGCACACATCAAAGATCTGAGCATTAAAGGCACGGTCTAGAATTTAAGTTAACTCCATAAGATTTTTCTAAAGGACTAGCAAAAGTTAGGCATGGAGATACGATGATAACGTTATCATTAGCCATATCTAGCTTTAATCAGTCATAATCAAGGAATAAATGCTCCTACATAACTGGCAGAGAACCTTAATTCACTACAAATCCATTATGAGAGAATAACAAGAAAACAGGGGTAAAACTGCAGTGTTAATAGCATCTCTCAATTGTAGAACAATCACAGGATTTTCTATGGGTTAATTAAAGGTCAAATGGTCTTAAATGTCTAACAAGTGGATCCGTGTAGACAGAAACTAGTTTTCATGCATTTCGAGAATTAAATGACATCTAAAACCATAAAAATAGATCCGCTTAATCTACTGAGTTCTGGTTAGGATAAAATTCACATAAACCCTCTAAAAATCATATAAAAATATTCTCTAGGGTTTGGTACCTTCAATTTGACCATTGGAACCCAATTTGACCTAAAATAGAGTCTTAGACAGATAGTTGCCATAATTTAGGTTTTTGCATAAATTACCCAGTCAAACTTATCCAAATCCTAAATCTAACTTCACCATTAGATTCCTTGGATCCAAATTAGGTTTTTATCAAAATTTGGGCTTAATCTGAGATCATCTTGACCTAGTTTGCAATTTGGTCCTATCTGAGTCTTTTTTCTCAACACATACCCCTAACTTTTGAATTAGTTACAAATAGGCCCCTATCTTTGTCGTCTACTTTGCAAATAGGTCCCTCTGCCATTATCGCTGAGGAATCCTTCTCCGACGACCTTTGATTGAAGAGAACTCCTTCTCTGACCAATGAATCCCTTCCAAAATTGGAAGGAAGATTCCTTGAGAAGTTCTCTCTCCAACTGATCAAGTTTCAATCTCCATAACCTTCCCAATCACTCATGCGAATGCATGAGAGATTTAGGTATCTTTTGAGTTTCCAACTCCAATGAGCTTTCCAAGCTCGCAAAGCTTGATTCCTAAGCTAAACCAACTCCCTGGGGCCTATAAAAGCATCCCCTTGGCCTGCTCGTCCTCCCTACGCTCAAATTTGGCCGGAAAACCCTCAAGTCCTCCCTCCTCTCTAGCCAAATATCACCTCAATGTCATATGATCTTCTTTGACCTCCCTCGTCATTCATCCGCAATATTGGTGGTGGATTCATCTTCCTTGTTTTCCTTTGTGTCGTGCCGTACCAGTCGATGCCTCTCCCTTCATCGTCCTCGCCGTCCTACCCCCACCAGAGTATCTTCTTCCCCGACGCCGATGTACCCCCAGAAAGTCGATCTCCCCCCTTTCGTCTATTAGATTAGGATTAGAATAATTTCTTTGGACTCTTAGGCTAATTCTCCTCCTCTTAACTCTAAATCCGACCACTGACGACGCCGTTCACCCTCATCTTCTCCGTCTCCAGCCTCTCCTCCGGCGAGGTGTCCCCACCGCTACACCCCTCCATTCGCCTCGCCACCACACCAAACAAAAGCCTACTCTTTATTTCATCATTCACGCTCTCACAACCATCCCTAAACAAACCCACTTCCGCTGGCCATCTCCGCCTCCGTCCGGCTGCCACACTCACTCTCACACCACGAAACCACCATCGCCAAGTTCGTTGTGCTCCACCGAACCTTTTGAACTTGTTTAATGCGGTCGAAAGACCATCTTCTTGATTTCAGGTATAGGACCTGTCACACCATTGTTGGAGCTTCTTCGCAAAGCTCTAGACCCTATTCTTGAGGTCCCCGCTCCAGGTGGACCCTCCAAGCAGAGCAAACTAACCCCAGGAAGTGTCCTAGTTCTCAATTGGAGGTTCCAGCTGTGGGAGCATGCCTAATTGGAGCTTCAACCAACCGTAGCTGCATGTGATGAGGAGGGCTAGTTTAGTCACACATCGATGGGAGAAAGACCAACAACAGCACATGAAAGGAATTTCTTATCTGAGCTTATCGCCTCAAGTAACACCGAGGGTGAGGTCCCGTCACACCCCACATGCCTCGCCTGTGACAACTCCACGTAGGCCTAGCTCCGAACCGATTACCCACCTAAGCTATACTCACACCTCGGTTGTGACACTCATGCACACAGCCGTGGTCCCAGGTGCGTTCATGCCCAATTATCCGATTATGCCTGGACGTTGAAGAAAGCTGAGGAAGGAAAGGAGAGAAAGAAAGAGAGAGCGGGGGAAGGAGGGTTTTCTTCTTCTATGCATTGGCTAACACTTATTCATTTGAGGAGTTGTCCCCCTTATGCATGAAGTGAAGAAGAAGTCCTGAAGAAGAAGACGAAAAGGCAGAAGAGGAGGACTGTAGAAGAAGAAGAGAAAGAGAAGGGCAGGATAGAAGAAGACTCATTGGCACTGTAGTAGTGGACGGTTAAGCTATCTAATTGAGAGCACTGTCATCTGATTTGCTTGATAGGGAGTGCGTTGTGCACTAAATCTTGCATGGATTTGAACTGGTTGATATTGTTCATTTATTTAGATCATTAAGTAATTATTATATGTGTATCTAAGTTAATAATTGGTGATTTAAATCACCATTATTTTTCCTTAGATATCTTTTTGCTTCATTAATCTCTTCATATACTTTTGCTTAGTATTAAATATCATTTGAATAGTTATTTTTATTGAATATTTAATGTGATAGGTTATTATTCATTGAAAATCTATATTCTGCTCAATTTCTTATGCTCATTTATATTACTTATTAAGATTAGCACGTGAATTCCATATTTGCACCTTGTGTTCGACCTCGGACTTAAATTCGAGTAATAAATTGTATTTGTTGATTGAGCGATTTAGAGGATACTACAACGAACGCATATTTAAATCTCCTCAGTCTCTCACTTCAACAACAACAAAAAGACCAAAAATATTAGGTTAGATTAGATTTAGGTTAGAAAAGCCGATCCAATTCTCAACTTGTTTTCATGGCTCCCAGAGACGAACGATCGAGACTCAAGTTCTAAAAAGAAAAGAAATCTATGCGTGTTTCGTTATTATCAATATTTTTCTCAAGGAGATTTCGCGACTATACTACGATTTCCGACAACATCAAAATGTGCAATTTCCACGCTTGTCACCCACGTCACCACTCCAAGCATGCCTCATCAAGAAAGATCAAGACTCAACCGTTGGATCTTCATCCAACAGCTGAGAGTAGCCGTGTGAAGAATGGAAAGCACGACACATACGTGCTTGTAGTGCGTTGGTTATAGCGTTGGAGCCAAAGGCTGCAATGCTCATTCGAAGCACAATCCACAGAAAATCAAGGTGGCTGCATGCGCGAATGAATCTCAAGCGTCGGATCGGCATGTAGTGAATGCGCGGTATGCTGCTATGCGTTGGATGGAGATGCGTGCAATTATGCGCAACTGAACGGATGCATGCGTGCATTTGAAATTCGAAGGCGATGCGAGTGAAGCGCTTATGCCATCCAATCACGACATTAAATGTCTTAGGATTGAGCATGATTTCAGCTCTCACGGATGAAGAGTGCAAAGGCGATGTGGGCGCAAAGTGAACGATGACCGCGCGATCGTGATCTAAAGGCTCAGCGCATGCCACATGTCAACATCCTGTGCGATGGGAGCATTGGAGGTGTTTTGGAAGGCCTTTTGAAGCGTGATCTGATCCGTTGATCTCCCGATCGATGAATCTGATCAATCTAAGGTTGTTGCATGAGTTAGAGGGCTCAAATGCCCACTTTGCCCCTCAATAAAGTTATAAAAAGAGCCCCAGGACCCCTAATTATAGAACAACTCTCTCCAGACCCTCACCAACTCTCCAGACCTTCTTCTCTGGCTCTCTCCCTCTGAAGCACCCACCAGGCCACCTTGGTGCACCGCTGCTGCTCTCCCCAACCTCTCCAGAAGGCCACCACGGACCAACTGTGGTGCCCTTATTATGTTAGATTAGATAGTGATTTTGTTCATGTTCTAGTTTATTTCTGTAACTTTATTAGTCATAAACTCTAGTTCTATTTGGCACTTCATGATCAACCAACTTACTTGATTTGCTTTATATATATATTAGTTTGCAAATAGTAGCATGTAATTCTAATTCAGTTTATGAAATCAGATGCATTTTCTGGCTCCCTGAGTTCGACTGGGACTCACCTCTCGTTAAAATTATATTTGTTTCGACGTATTTCATGCTACACTACGGCGTAATCATTCTTTTAACGAGATCTACACTACAAACAAATTGGTGTCGTTGCCAGGGAAGCACGATGATTTTTGATTTCATATCTGATTTAGTGTATTTCTTCTAAGTGTAGGAATGATGCGAGGATCTGCGTAGACATCAAGCGCAGGTAAAGACTATCAGGTGCACATGTTCAATTCAATATGATTTTAGATTAGGAAATTGATTATGATAGGAGTTATTTGAAAAAAAATAGAAAGTTTAGAATTAAGGATTGTTATTAGATAGGATTTGCTTTACCATAGAAAAAAAATTCCCTGATATTTTTAGAAGCTCAGTGATGTAAACATGTTTATATCAGATAAACCATCTATTTTTGCGTGTTCTTAGGCATATAGTTGCATTATATATTATAAATATTTCATAACATGCATCATCATGCATTTAGGTTTGATTGTATAAAGTTTAGGTTAATTTTCTCTTTTTGTGGTTAGGTAATAGGGCAATATCATATCGGGGCCTCGAATTAAAGATCCAACCATATGAATCTGATCAAGGCCATGATCGGAGTTCAACGACTCCAAGATCGCCCTAATCAAACTTCTGTAGCATCAGATACAGTCTGAGAAAGATCAAAGGTCAAGGGGCCAAGATGGTGTAAATCCGTACATCAGATGACAAATCCGACCACACAGATGGGTTCGAATCAACGATTATAGCCCAACAATGTGAAAATCAGTCCAACCCGACATCCACGACACCATCTACAAGGCAGAGAAGATGGATGACCAAGATAGCACCATGTGGCGCCATCTTAATCGCCCACACCGACCATGAACACCCACTGCCCTCTCTCCCTCATCAACGGCTCAATCAACCTTAGCCGTTGGATCTTGATCCAATAGTCGAGGGTGCCTGAGATCAAAACCAAAGTGCGCCTCAAGGGGCAGCTTGGCACAGTGGGCGAACGCCCTCACACAAAGCAGAGGTCATGGGGTTGAGCGCCCACGAGCCTCAAATTAGGCGAGCAGCACAGGCGCGGCCAAATTTCACCGTCAGATTCGGATCGTACAGCAGCGAGAGAGCCACGTTGCATGAAGGATGAACGTCGAGTGTGTATGCGCGCGATGATGGGTGATCCAACGCGCCATCGCACACACAGGGTGCGCGATGAGGAGGTAAGTACGATGCACTTTAAGCCATCTGATCTTGCGATCAGATGGCTGAGAACGCTTGTTCTTGCCCACATGTTTTGAGCACAGGGAGAGGAGGCACGGCGAGCGCGCATCACTAAGCCCACGTTTAGGGTTTTAGTGACGCTTAAATCCGTCACTAAAGGCCCTTGCATTAATGTTTTTAACTTGGAATGACCTAATTACCCCTTCAAACCTCACCTATAAATAGTCCTACGACCCCTACATATTTCTCATCCCTTCCTCTCTTCTCTCAATCGCTCTAAAGCTCTAAGAGCTTGTCCCAAACCCGAGATGCTCCTTTAGAGTTAAAAATATAATTTTTCCACCTTCTCATCCCGTTCGTGGAGTATTCTGCGGTTGTCCTCTCACTGCCATTCGAGAAGTGGGTCCCACTATGATGTCCCCCTGCCCCATTCTCCATTATCAGTCTTCATTCTCCTTCGTCCCACATCTCACCACCTTCGTCCAGGCACTTCATCAATGCAGCTCGTCCTCCAGCCAGCCGTCAAGGAGGATAAGTTCTCTCCACCTTCTCTTTTATTGCTTTCTAGCATAGATTTCCTGCTTTCTACTGTAATGAGCAGTTGTAGGGATTAGTTGTAATGAACAACACTTGGTGGTTATGAAATTCGTGTTGATTCTACTATTTTTGTTTTTATTTGTAATATTCTTTCTCTCTTCTATCCATTATTCTTTAAGTGGATAGCTAGTTTTGATTCAATTCGACCAGATAATCTGCTTCGTGATAATAAAACAAACACGATTTTTAATCAAATGTCCGCCTCCTTGTGTTCTACTTGGAATTTCTTTTGAGTCTCAGTAAAATTTATCTGTTGACGATTTTTCTCACAAATCGCACTACAACGACGAGTTTTCAAAACTCAAACCTTTTTGCGATGATATTTCTACCACAACATTTTGTCACCATTATAGGGGAGGCGACGCTCTTTGATTTTTCACATTTTCCTGGCATACTTATCTTTTACCTCACTTCTCTCCTTTCTTATTGTGATTGCAGGTACTGTCTTAAGATGGGCAAAAGCAGTAGATTGGAGTAAAGTGTTGTTGAAGGGTTTGTAGGTTTACCCTCACCTCCCCACCCACTAGATTTTATTCCACCACCTAATAACACAAACCCTAATTAACTTAGGAGCTTTCATAAACTCCAAGGTTAGTTTTGATTGTTTATCACCTCCACCCGCCTCACCCTCCGCATATAAAGAAAAATTTTAAAAAAAATCTCACAGAGGTACACAACCTCTTTTGATTCTTCATATTCAACCGGTAATCCAATCTTTGGGACCGGTACACTCATCAACACATAATTGAGTAGAAATCAGATTAGGTAATCAATTATGTGCCTAATTAAGTGGTGCATCAGGCCAATTGTTTGAGTTATTTGGGTCGCAGCGCTTCAATTAAAATCAACTCATCAAGCTACTGCCAAATAGGTTCAACTTTTAGGGATTTACCAGGCACTCCACATTCTTTTAAGCTTTAAAGGAAGACATCTTCACCTGTGCTTTCAAAACCTAGCATGTCAACTGAACTTGATTGAATACACCTAAAGTTGAATCCTAAAAGCTACTAAGCAAGATTTAAACCCTAAAATTCACCACATCCAAAAATAACCTTGCTTGAAAACCACTAGTTATGCACGCACACACATATCAATCAATCATTAAGGGCACAACCCAAATAAAGGGCCCATCACATTCCAAAGCACATTCAAACCTAACCCTAATTAAAACAAAGTAGATGTTGGCCTTAAGGATTTGACTTGCTCTTCAGAGCCTAGATTGAGATTATTTTCGATTAGTCTGTTTCTACCGTTCAATCTGATGTCTAGCTAGGGGACCAGAATCAAATGATCACAGTTGGGGGGTACACTAGGAACCGAAGGCGCAAGCCAAAGGAAGAACCTTCTTCCCAACTCCTCCCTCTAACTGGTTGGATTGACCAGAAAGAAGTAGATCAAATCGTTTCTTCATCTCAAGATGGGTTCTGGGAGTCTGTAGGTCTTTAGGCTAGCCCACTTAAGGATATGTTTGATTGTTTGTATTTCAGGGCACCTTTCTTCCTCCCATTCTGTCATGGATCCTTTCACATCCTATTCACATTTCCACTCCTACCCTCCTACCACTACTTATTCCCAAAATGATTATTATTCCAACCAGACTTATTCTCATCCATCTTCTAGTTGGGATAATCATGATTGGGGATACAGTTCCAGACCCCTGTGTTCAAGGTCTAACCTTGGACACCATGACCTTGATTCTTATCCTTCTCCGAGCTACAACGATTAGAGATCACCACCCTCATTTGGACAACCTAATATGATCTACAATCAAGAAGGATATGTTGATCCTTACCCTTCCCCAGATTACATTGCATATTGGTCACCATCTCCTTATGGACAACCCGAAATGACCTATTATCAGGGAAGGTATCAAGAACCTCAATTCGTTGACTCCCCTGCACTGAACCCAAACCCGCCCAACCCTGAACTAAACCATTTAGTTCAAGTTAACTAGGTTCAAGATAGGGTGTTGGCTAACTTATGGAATACCATTCAATCTCTAGAAGCTCAGCCAATACCTTGCCCTAAAGAATTAGAGCCTCTGATTGAAATGATTGACGATCTTAACAAGTATTTGTTGGATTGGCTCCAAGTTGTTAAGGATAAAGGCCCAGGTGAGTTTTTACTTGGGGAGTTATCGAAATTGAGGATGACATTTGTGATTGCTCTAGTCCAATCTTGGGAGGATTCCCAAGATGAACCCCTGATGGGAGAGCCGATATCAGAATCCGCTTAGGCACCTGTAGGGGTAACATGTTTTACGAGACGAGGGTTGACCAGATTGTTCTAGAGCAATCAAATAAGGATGGATTGAATTACTCACCTAACATCCCTGAGTCGGGGAATAAGGAGCGTATGTCTCCATGGAACAGAAAGTGATTGATGATTTTGAGACATACATTAATGTGGATTTAGAATTCTTTGATTCTAAACATGAAGGATTATTATGTGAAGTCTCACATGAGTTTACAGAATACGATTTCAGTGAGACAACTGGGCCTGAGGAATTCGATGAATCATTTGATGGCCCTAAAATTGAGGAATTTGATCCCATTAGGGCTCGCATGGTGGATTCAGATCCTCATTTCATGGAGGATTCAATTCATAGCCCCGATCCTCTATCACATCCCATTGAGCTTACTGATGATTTTGATTTTGAGATCACTAGACCCAAGTCAATTTTGATTCAGCCATCAATCGTGGACTTGGAAATTTTAAATGGGGTGATTATCATGCAAGAGGTCCCAGAATTTGAAGTTCTGAATGACGAGGATAGGAATTGGGAAGTGAAACTTTGGGAAGTCAATTTCGGAGGAAGCCGAAGACTGAGTCTAAAGGTTCCAACTTGTCTGAAACCACCAATTCTCTACCAGGACCCTTATGACATTTTTGACTCAAAGGATGTCCAACCCAAGTGCACATTCATTGATTATCCTTTTGAGCTTAATTTCTCTGTAATCTGACTTTTTGGTCTTGGGTTTCATCCTAACAAATCGCAGGCCTGACCTCGCTTGCATGTTGATCTTAGGTTTTGGATAATTTTTATCCAGAACTTTAGATATACTTGACCATGGGGCATGGATATGCACCACAATCTGGTCCACATCTATGGACATCTGCTGGTAGGTCATGAGGTGAATCTTTTTATCCTGATTCTGACCTACACCTGTGAATTCTTTATTTCTTCTTTATTTGTATAGTGTGCCTAGCTGAAGGCACTAAATTCAGCACGTATATAGTTTGTTTTATTTTGGAGTTGACCAGATAATCGCAATTCAGGTGCTTTCTTCTCTACTCCACTCTTTTATCATGTATTTTTATTACAATGAGGACCTTGCATTAGATAGGAAAGGGGGAGTGGATATTCATCTCTGAATTATTTCGTTAACTCCGTAGATTCTTTTTATTTTCTTTTTATTTATTAAAAAAATAAAAAATTTTGTGGAATTTGGAAAGAGAACTTGGGCTTTAGAAAATTTTCAATCTTAGAGAATAAAACTGTATGACTTGAACACTAAGACCCTTTAGGTCATTAGGCTTAATCAGCCTGGGTGTCCACTAAAATGTGGATTTGTTTATCGAGTCCTCACCATTCTGAATTCAATTTCTAATTTGATTAAATAAGCTGGGGTGATAAGTACACAACTTATCAACCTACCCTCTGATTTGAGGGGATTTTAAGTCAAGCATCTACACACTATTTGTACTCACTTGCTTTTCAACGATTTTAACGAAAATTGGGTAGCTACTGAACCTTCTAGGGTGGTATGGTTGGCAAGTTATCATGGGTAACAACCCATTGGTAGGTTGTTCAAAGCCCAATCACACGACCATTCTTTTCCTGTTGCCTTTAGGTAAATCTTAGATCAGGGAAGCCACCTACTTAGAAAAAAAGAAAAATATAGAAAATAACCAAAAAGAAAAGGAAAAGAAATAGAAAAGGAGAAAAGAAAAGAAAAAAAGAAATAAGCCATACTTCACCGTACGAGTATGGCTGGCAAGTTATCGTAGATAATAGCTCATTGGTAGGTTGTCCAAAACCTAGCTCAAGAAATGCATGTATAATTCCAAAACACTTAGGAAGAAGTGGAGAAGTAGAATAAGCCAGGGAGATATACACTGGGTTCGCTCTTGTGTTGACCCTATAAAAATAAAAGTAGGGAGAAAGCTACCGATCAAATAGATACATCTTTATGCAGAATTTCCTTTTAAGGTCACCTAGGAGTGTAAAAATCTGAAGCCTGTTCTAATCGCAGATCAATGAATCTATCACATTTCACATATAAAGATGCTTAGAACTTAGGGTTCTCTTCGAGTCTTAGGTGGGTTGAGTCACCATAGAAAGCTACTCCGAAACCCTAAACTCAAAAATCCAAAAAAATTAGAAAAGAAGAAAAGGAAAAAAAGATCGTTCTTTGAATAAGGCAAGGGCTTGAGAAGGTCTACATTTTGGCATACACCCGAGTGCTATTGTCTTTGTAGTTCAGGTCTTAGCTGAAATTCATAAGAGTTGAAAAATAACTATTTCCCAAGAAATCCGAACTAATTCTCTTATAAATAGCATGTAATTTTGCTAGGGACTAGCAAACGATAACCATCGAGGTTGATGTAAACATGTTTATATCACATAAACCATCTATTTTTGCGTATTCTTAAGCATATAGTTGCATTATACATTATAAATATTACATAACATGCATCATCATGTATTTAGGTTAGATTGTATAAAGTTTAGGTTAATTTTCTCTTTTTGGGGTCAGGTGATAGGGCAATATCATATCGGGGCCTCGGATTGAAGATCCAACCGTACGAATCTAATCAGGGCGACGATCAGAGTTCAATGGCTACAAGATTACATTGATCAAACTTCCGTAGCATCAAATGTTGTCTAAGAAAGATCAGAGGTCAACGGGCCAAGATGGTGTAAATCCGTATATCAGATGACAAATCCGACCGCATGGATGGGTTCGGATCGACGATCGTAGCCCAACGACGTGAAAAGCAGTTCAATCTAACATCCCTGGCACCATGTACAAGGCATAAAAGATGGACAGCCAAGATGGTGCCATGTGGCGCCATCTCATTCACCCACACCGGCCATGAACACCCACTGCCCTCTCTCCCTCATCAACGACTTGATCAACCTCAGCCGTTGGATCTTGATCCAATGGCCGAGGGTGCTTGAGCTCAAAACCAAAGCACACCTCAAAGGGCGACTTGGCACAGTGGGAGAACGCCCTCACGCGAAGCAAAGGTGGCAGGGTCAAGCCCCCGCGAGCCTCAAATTAGGTGCGCAGCGTGGGCGCAGCTAAATTCCACCGTCGGATTCGGATTGTGCAACAGTGGGAGTGCCATGTGGCGTGACAGATGAATGTCGACCGTGTACACGCGTGACCCAATGCGCCATCTCATGCAAAGGGTATGCGATGAGGAGGCAGGCACGATGCATCGTGCCTGAGGGTTTTAAGCATGGGGATAGGAGGAGGTGTGGTGGGCACATGTCACTAAGCCCATGTTCAGGGCTTTAGTGACACTTAAATCCGTCACTAAAGGCCCTTGCATTAATGTTTTTAACTTGAAATGACCTAATTGCCCTTCAAACCTCATCTATAAATAGCCCTACGACCCCTACATATTTCTCATCCCTTCCTCTCTTCTCTCACCCCCTCCAAAGCTCAAAGAGCTTGTCCCAAACCCAGGATGCTCCTCTAGAGTTAAAAATATAATTTTTCCACCCTCTCATCCCATTCATAGAGCATTCTACAGTTGTCCTCTCACAGCCATTCGGGAAGCAGATCCCACTGCGATGTCACCCTGCCTCGTTCTACGTCGTCAGCCTTCGTTCTCCTTCGTCCCACATCTCACCACCACTTCCAAGCGCTCCATCAATGCGGCTCGTCCTCCAGGCAGCCGCCGAGGAGGATAACTTCTCTCCACCTTCTCTTTTATTACTTTTTAACATAGATTTCTTGCTTTCTAGTGTAATGAGTAGTTGTAGAGATTAGTGGTAATGAACATCACTTGGTGGTTATGAAATTCGTGTTGATTCTACTTCTATTTTTGTCTTTATTTGTAATATTCCCTCTCTCTTCTATTCATTATTCTTTAAGTAGATAGCTAGTTTTGATTCAATTCGACCAGTTAATCTGCTTTGTGACAATAAAACAAATGTGATTTTTAATCAAATGTCCGCCTCCCTGTGTTTGACCTAGAATTCCTTTTGAGTCTCGATAAAATTTATCTGTTGATGGTTTTTCTCACAAATCGCACTACAACGATGGGTTTTCAAACTTAAACTCTATTTGCATAGATTTTCTGCTTCAACACTCAGCCACAAACTGAACACAATTTTAAAAATTCAATTGCTGTGTTTTTAATGGTCGAAAATCTTGAAATTCGGGCAAGCATTAGATTTTCAAACTATCTTTTCAACGCCACCGTTTCCAACAAGAAATTCAATTTGTGAAATTTTTAAAAATTTGTGGAGTACAAAGGGATCCGATAGACTAAAAATTAATTTTTTTTTTGTGAACTTTAAAAATCAATTTTGACCAGCTCACAAATCTAATTGATCCAAGAATGGTGGGGTTTGAAAGATAATCAAATTATATTTCATTCTCACATTTTTCCCAAATTTTTTGTTCACATTTGATACTATTTCAAATAGAGAAACCAACACGGGGTCAAAATCTCATATCTGAACCCTTGTTAGTTAAAAATGCATAACTAATTATTGAAAATAATAAAAATTCTGAAAAAATACTTTTTGAAAAGATTTTAAAAAAGGAATCTTCCTGCCAATTTTCTAATGAATTGGATTCCAACTTTGCCTAAGAGTTTTTTTTTTATCAATGGTCTACAATCTGAAAAAACATAGAAGTGAATGAGCCATAGGACCACATTAGACTAGCCTAGACTCAGTTGAGGCCAGTGGTTAGTTGGTGAGTCGAGTCACCTTGTGGACCGCTCACCACCTATTGAATTGAAGAACAAGGTTAAAAATCACAACATATCTAATAACCAGCATTTGTCTTGAAACTACTAGGTGATTTAAACTTCCTCTACCAAAATTGGTGACTAAGCCTGTAGGGTAGTGTCAAAGGACTGTGGCTAAGGGGTACAAAGGAACCGGAGGTGAAAGCCGAAGGAAGAACCTTCCTTTTAGTCCTCTCGTAACCAGACTGGTCGGGTTAGCTTGAGAGGCGAGGATTATCTTTAGTCAGTTTCTCGACAAATTTTCTTCAATAATTCGAACCTGAATGAAACATCTGGTAATCTGACTATAAGGACCAATTTGATTGCAAAGCCTTTGCCTTGTTCTGCCACCAATCCTTGTAACTAGTGTAAGGTCACTAAGACCCTTCTGGTGTCTTTTGACCCTCTTGATCATGGACCCATACTCTTTCTCATCTTACCATCATTAGGGTTCTCCTCCCAACCCAACTATGATCCCAACTTCTTATGGGTGGGAGATTGCTCCTCATTATTCCTATACACGTGCTCCTCAGGCTTGGGATATGCCCACCACACCCTCTTGGGCATCCACACAGATCTTACAACCCTTAGAGGCACTCTCCATGCGGGATCAGGATCTTGTCATGATGACTAATTATCTTGATCGATCCTACCATAGGCAAGCTCCTATCTTTCACAAGGACTCCCAGATCGTCGAACTGATCTAAATAGTCCAAGAAGAAAAGGAGGTCAGAAAAAGGGAATCTGAGGACTTAAGAAAAGCAATTTAGGATGAAAGATAAAAAAACCCAAGACATCACCTCTAGGGGCCCTGAATTCAGTGAACATGTGCTACAGGTGGAAGATGAGCCACTCAAGGTTGAGGATTTGACCGCAACCTATAACTACAGTGAACCCACCCGCCACCCTTATGATTTTCTAGACTAAATCTATTATAACCCTCCATCTTCCTCGAGACTCGCATCTGAGGCCACATCCACACAGATAACAACCAGGGAGCCACCAATGGACTCGCAACTACTTATTAGACTACAGCAAACGGTAGCAAAGTACAAGGACATAGTTGCAAGATATCTACATCAAATCTAGATCACTACTAATCCAGGGTAGAGATAGACTTTGATTGTAACCGAAGAATCTTTGATGGAAGCCCTTAAAGAACTAGAATATGTGGCTAGGATGAATTAACAAACTCGCACACTTTGAGACATACTCCTTTTGTAGTACCAAGTCCAGACTAGCCTAGAGGATTTTAGGGAACTTGAGAATGCTTTTAGGGATTCTTTGAGTCATACACCCGAAGTAGATGATGTTGATGTCTCAATAGGTGATGCTGAAATGAAAGAAGAGATATCAGAGGTGATCAAGAGACACGAGCCTAGAATAACCTAAATAAGATCATTTGAGAGTCCCATTCAGGAAAGTGAGGAGAAAAGGGACAGTAGCCCCAACATTAATCTACAACTGTAGGAGACATCTGATGGAATCAAGGAAGAAAATCAACCTATGGATCTAGATCTTGATGAAAGCCCAGAGATGAAAACCTTTCCCAAGGTGAGGATTCACAGGATGATTTAGATTTGGATGTCTCAAACAATCTGGGGGAATTAAAGCAAAGGCATGTTGGATTCAATAAATATCAAGAGATTTCTTCCTTGAACACCACCGGTCAGGTGCACCTAGGTAATTCAGAGATGATTTTGCCTAGGAATTCAGATAATCACAGGTGCCTTGATGAATCTGGAGTTGACACGACTACTCTGACATCTTGTGATTCACACTTTTCTCCTCCCACCTACTAATGTGATGAAGGAAATCAGGAGGTTGCATTCTCTACTCTTGATTTCCAATTATCGAAGGGTACTGCTGATGAATTATCAAGGGAAATAGAAAGACCTTTGGAAGTTCAAAATGGTGAGCAACCTAACACCTATGAAGGTGAAATATTGAGTACAAGGAATTGAGGACTTACTCATAGTCCTAGGCAATCTAGTGGATGTCTCAACTCGGAGACTAAGATAGATTCTGAGGAATCTGAGATTAGTACTGACGAGGATGAGATAATTTCAGACAAGGATTTTAGTGAACTTCCAATTTCACAAATACCTTCATACAACCTAGGGTCTGGGGGAAACTTGATTTTCGACGTTAATCACCATTATGAAGACCCTGATGATCCAGACTCTGATGCTGATTGGCATTTCGATTTTCATATCAATCCACTTCTGCAGTAATTGCTCATAGACTTTTGAAATGAAATCAATGAGCAAGGTTAGCGTCATGACCTTCATTCCAATCTTCTTCCTTTCTTTGTCCCTATTCCACACTTTACTATTGAGAGACTCTTTGGAATAGGGTTGTAACATCAATTGGTCCACATGTGTGGACCACTGATTCTCAGAGAATATGAACACATCTTCCTTTTCATCTTGACTTGCTCCTCTACAGTCATTGATCCATCTGATGGAGTTTCGCCCAGCTGGAGGCCTTTAGGCACAGCATTTAGGCATAGCATTTAAACTCAGCACTTATACATATATACATATCCTTTATACATAGCATATTTCATTCTGGCATACTATTATGCATATTGTGATTACCATTGTAGTGTTAGCATGAGCTGAACGACAAATAAAGAGAAGCTCCAGGTGATTTCTACCCACTTGCACCCTATCTTATTTCATTTTCTCTTATTAATGCATGAGGACATGCAAGAACTTAAGCATGAGGGGGCAGGGGGTAGTACATATAAAATGAAAAATTTTCTGCCAACACCTTAGGGAAATAGATCTTTTTATCGAGAGGTTTTATTAGGGATTTATTCTTTAGTTGATTCCTGAACTTAGAATTCAGTACACTCTCACACTTGCACGTAGAATTCGCAATGGATCCACTACGAAGACCAATAGACATCTCTAGTTTGTCAAGAAGAAGCATTGCTTCTTCTCCTGAACCTTTGGATAGTAATCAGGGAGTCAGGCAAACCATCTTCTAATAGATCCACTAAACATGTATGAGATGAAAGTAGAGAGTCTACTGCTGCTCTAATACTAGTGTGAGGAATCTTAATTTTTGAATAATTTGATAATGATACTCAGAGTTAGGCATAGTTTTCACTCTCTATTCTTGGGTACAATTTTTTTGTGAGAATCCTTGTGAGAGCCACCAAATAAGGAAAATACAAAGAGAGCGAATTTTGATAAAACTAAGACTAAGGTGGATAGTCATGACTGTCCTTTACAGAATCCTCGGCTGAAGGAGGGTACTAATGTCCCAGTACCGAGAATAGGCACTTCCACCAAATAAGCCACCCAATATCCTTTTAAACATCTCTAATCCCACATAATGCTTCATGAATAAAAGTGTGTATGCTATATTTCATTTTGTTAGTAGATATGGCATTATGTTAGTAGATATGGATATGAAAAAAAAGAAGAAGAAAAAAAAGTATATAGAAAAAAAATAGAAAAAAATGAAAAAAAGAAGAAAAAAAGAAAGAAAAAAGAGGATAGAAAAAGAAATTGCCATGTTGAGAAGTGTGAGTTATGTTTAAGTTTAGCCATGTACATTGAGGTAACAACACCTATCACCCTTACGATCCACCAAATATAGCCTTGACCTACTTTTCCTGTATTTCTGACCGCCTGAATACGGGCTGAGGGATTCTAACTTAATTATAGGGTTATCAGAATCTAATTGAAGTGTAATGCCATGAGAGACCACCAAACATATTTACAAATCTGGCGAGATGTGAGCTCAAGAAGAAAAAGAAAAGAAAAGGAGAAAAGAGGAAAAAGAAAAAGAATGAGTACAAAGGACTTAAGAGAGCATAGTTTTCTAACCTCTCTCTAAGTTGAATTTATTTGATAATCTGGAAATCTAGATTCTGAAATACTAGTCTCTATGTAGCACCAGAGGAGAGTGAGCTACCAAATACAAATCCATTTAACTTAGACATTTCTACCTAAGCCAAAAAAAAGTTGGGGTTAAAACTAAAGGTTATTCTGTCCCTGAGAGAAGAGGTTGCCTATCCCAACAGAATTTTACTAAGGGTCAAGCACAAGCTTTAGATGTGTATCGAATTTTCGCTTGGATTCTATACTTTCACGATTATTTGGATTCTAAATTTTTGGATGAAGACAAAATAAATAAATCTCTAGTTAAACTCTTGGTAGAAGGCATTTAGTCTTGCACTTGCTAGGGACTAATAAGATTTAGGCATGGGTGTATGATTGCACAGCAATGGGCCTAATATACCTGAATTAAGTTAGATCCTATCTTAACTTAGGCATTCTGCATACATATGCATCATACTTTGCCTCGTAGATGATTTATTAGTTTTGTAAATAATAATGTCATATTATGATCTAATTGAGAGGTATTAACAATCATAGGTAATTTAGGGTTTCAAATGACCGATCCAATCATATGGATCTACTTAGAACAACAACGGGAGTCCAGCGCCTCTGAGATCACATCGATCAGACTACCGTAGCATCCTATGTAGTCCACTGAAGAGAAAGGTCCAAGTGGCAAATAGGTGGAAATATGAACCTCAAATGTCAAATCTTACCACACGGATAGATTCGGATCAACGATCACAATCCAACAACGTAAAAATCATTTTGCTTGGAGACCTACAACACCGTCTACAAAAAAAAGATGGATAGCCATGATGGCGCCACGTGGTGCCATCACAGCTGCCCAATGACGCCGCCCAACCTCTGAAGGAAGCGCCCTCATGCATTGTGGGTCGTTGGATCATCATCCAATGACAACCATGTGCCCACATCACTACTCCAGGCACGCCACATCAAGAAAGATCAAGACTCAGCCGTTGGATCTCCATCCAATAGCTGAGAGTAGCCGTGCGAAGAAAGGAAAGCACGACACAAACGTGCTTGTAGCACGTTGGTTTGAGCACCGGAGCCAAAGGTCGCAACGTGTGTTCGAAGTAAAATCCGTAGAAAATTAAGGTGGCAGTGCATGTGGATGAATCTCAAGCGTCAGATCAGCACCAAGTGCTGAGGACAAGAACGTGCGACGTGCTACTGTGTGTTGGATGGAGACACGAGCGATTACGTGCAACCGAATGCATGTGTGCATGCATTTGAAATTCGAAGGTGGTGCAGGCGAGGTGCAACCGAACGCAAATGCGCAACCAGCTTACTTGATTTGCTTTATATGTATATATTAGGTTGCAAGTAGTAGCATGCAATTCTAATTAAGTTTATAAAATCAGAAGTGTTTTCTGCCTCCCTAAGTTCGATCGGGACTCACCTCTCATTAAAATTATATTTGTTTCAATGTATTTCGTGCTATACTACGACATAATCATTCTTTTAACGTGATTTACGCTACGAACACCGTTGCGAAAGTGGTTTAACGATGGTTATAAGTCATCACAAAAGAAAGCAAATCATGACAGATAGGGTTAGTACTATTAGAGATAGTTAGTATTAATAACCATTGTGAAAGAGTATTCGCTTCGCAACATTCTGTGATGCCAACTTGAGACAGTTTTGTTACTTTTGGCGATAGTTAAAAATCGTCACCAAAAGTGGTTTTTCTTATAGTGGGATGTGTCCACATCATCAAGTCCCTAAGTGACAACTAGTAGAGAGATTCTATAATGCCTTAGCGGAGAAGCACAGAGAAACCATAGATGTTTCCTATGTGAGAACTTTCCTAACCAAAACTTAGGATAGGGCTTGGAACTTATTTGAAACCTTGAGTGACAATTCCATCCACCTTGCAATTACTTATTCAAATCAATCATTGGCTTGCTATGGAAAAGAGGGAAGTGAATGAATTTGATGCTCCACGAGATCTTTCATATCAGATGAAGCTATTAAATCAGAAATTTGATAAATTTTTGAATGTGACCTCCTTGAAAGTGCACTAGAGGGTAATGATTAGTGCAATCAAAATAAATATAAAATTTTAAAAGTTGAAATGCATAAAATCAATCAAACCATAAGGAACACAGAATTTTTAGGTGGAAAAAACTAAGGGTAAAAATCACCACCTAAGTCTTCTCGACTTAGCATTTACCCAATTGCAAAGGTAATAAAAAATACTAACCACATCACTTAAACCTAAGGGTGGTGTAAACTAAATTACAACCCTTTCTGATCCTAACTGATGTAATTTTGTCTCCAAGTGATAGGAATCCATAACTTGGATGCCCTTACAACAAAATAAAGGAAAATTAAGAATACCCTATAGAGCCTAAGTTGGAAATTATACGAAATAGCCTCTATAAGAATGAACTACTTCCCTTAAGTATGTAGAGAGTGTGTAGAGGTAGTGAAACAAAGGTCTCTCATGAATTAAATGGGAATTACGGAGAGAAGAGTGTATATGGAGTGTTTAAGTGTAAATAGATACTCTTGTGTTGTGTGTGTGTTTGGGTGGGTTAAGGGGTATTTATAGAACCCATGATATGGCTTAAGAAGGCTTAGAAGTGATCTAACAGCCATTGGAAGTGATTGAGACTGATATCTCTCGAAATTGAAAACGATTCAAAAAGATCCACAACACATAGCACCAAATTAGACATTTGACTGAGTCATTGTTGTCTGAACAAAATGCATGTCGTCTGATATATTAGGCATTGAAAATAGGCTTAAATCAATGGGAGGGTATCAAACATGTGGTAATAGCGTCAAACATCTTATTTAACAATAAGGGACATCTAATAGTTAAATTAGTTGTTTGATGAAGAGAGTAGAAGTTCTTAGAATCAAAATAGGAGATAAGATAGTTTACAGGGATCATTGGCCAAGGGATCAATCGACTTGGATGATATCTAAAGGAGGTATCAAATGTCTTATAGGTTGTTTAAAAGATTGGTTAGATGTTTGGTATTGTAATCAAGTTAGATTCATGATCTTGATACAAATCTTCATATTTCAAGGTTCCAAGACATAATGATTAACTTCTAACATTAGTCTACAAGTCATCAAAAGGGTTCATAGGATGCGTGGAAGGCCGTTAGGTCATCTAATGAGAAGCTTAGTCAACATATAACAATGAGTGACCATTTGAACACTAACAGTTAGATTAGGCTTTGGCTAATGAAGATACAGGACAACTTATTTACTATTGAAGGTCATTTGATATAGACGTTAGAGGTTTGAATAAGATATATGTTTTCTCTACAAATAGGATTTAGGTTCCCAACTTGGTTTCCTAGGGTTCTAAGTCTATCAAGGTGACCTTGCTCTCTTTTATATGTGTATCTAGAAAAAATAAAATAAATAAATGATTACAACAGTTATTTACATCAAACTTTTACAACATAAAAAGGAGTCTTCAAGGTCTTCACGATTTGGTTTTGATTCTTTCTTTCCTCTTCAACTGAAACATCGATTCTTGCAAGTAAAGAATATATATGAAGAATATTTTCTAATTTATTTTTATTTATCCCCTTTTTGTAAAATCATCAAAATCATATTAGAGGGTTTGGCATTAATAATCTCTCCCTTTTTGATGATTTTCAAAACTTATCAAGGAGAAAGCTTCCCCTAAGTCTAATATCCTCCTTTGATGCATGATAAATTGACAATTTTGTGAAATGATGGCAATTTTAATGATAGCCAAGAAATATAATGAATTTCTTAACGAAAATTTTAATGAGTAAAGTGGGTTCACAAGTAGTTTGCAAAAATGGATTCTAGTTACTTCTCCCCATTTTTGAAATTCATTAAAAATGCCTCTTTAACAAGAGAACATCAATGATGTAGCTTATGACAAGAAATAAAACAAGATTCCAAGCCAACATTATGAAGCATTAAGAAATGACATCCAACATCATGACAAAAAAGCAACAATCAATTTTAAACATGAAACTATCTAACAAGATATATGAAGGCAACTAACATAAGCTGCTTAAATAAGAGTACACATAAGAAATGTAAGTGTGCCTACATACTTAGCATGTTCCCAACGATGGACGAGAGTATGAGGCTATAACCCCTTAGTACAAACCGAAAAAACAAACAAGTAGAAATTACAACCAAGAAAAACAACAAAAAAAGAACAAGTGTTGTTGGGGGTGGTGGAAGTGATGGTAAAATGAGGAGGGGATATTTATAGGCTTACAGAAGAAGTGTGTAGAATGGGTTATATTAAGTAAATGTACTTTTAAATGCTTTGAAAATATGTGAAACTAGTTTAAAATATCAAAAATATTATTAACGGCGAATTATAGATTATTAAGGCAATATGAGTCATAGAACATCAAATTCCATCATAAAAGAAATTTGCAAGAACGATGTAAAAGACCAAAAAATATCATTGTAAACATTGCAAAAGATCTGCAGGGCCAATGCTCACCACGTGGTTAGCCACATGTCGCGTGCATATGCACCCGCACATGTGCAACCCCAACTTGAGATATTTTTGTTGTTTTATCTCTATTTTCATGATTTTTTGCATTTTTTGACCTGATTTTCCTATAAAATTATTGCAGACATGCCTAGGCACTGTTTGTTTGTAGGGATTGGTTTTGAAGGATTGTAAATTTTGTACGAGGGATTGTGAGGTAATTCCAGGATTGTGATGGTTTATTGTTTAGTTGAGTTGGGGGAAAACATGGGTTTAGATGATTCCATCCCTCGTTTGGTTAGGTTGGAAGGGATTATTTTGTGGGATTGGTTAGTAGTTGATGTGTCAAGTCAATAGAAGTTAGTTGGAAAGATGGTGAAAAACCATTCTACCCCTCGTTCAATAAAATATGGAAATAAAGGTGTAGGTGATGTAGAAATTTGTGGGAATGAAAATAATAAATAAGAAGGGAATAAATCTTATACATTGAAAATTATGATTAATTTGAACGTTCGAAATAATGATTGATTTGAATACTCGAAATTAGGACTTTAATATTATTCGTATGAAACATTGGATATGAGGACTTAACACATAATACGAATATTTGCAACCAACTGGAATATTTGAGTTCAAAAGTAGTTATTCTTCGAAGATAACAATTTAATGGGATGCTATGAAAATTATGTTATGACTGTTAACGATAAGTGAAGTCATTCATATGGGTAAACATGTGTGCAAGAGATAAGCATAATTAATAAAGTAGGAATAAGCAAACGTTCATATTGGAAATAAGGAAGATGCATGGATTGTTAATTGTAATTGTTGATGCATGAATTTGGAGTTTTAAAATCACTTCGTTGTAGCATAGCCAAAACTGCTTGTCAACAAATAAAATTTATTACTCGAAATAAAAAATGAAGTCCAAGGTCGAATACAGGGAGCAAGTATTGCAATTCACATGTTAATCGAGATGAATATATAAATGAGCATAGGAATTTAAGAATAATAATGATATTCAATGAATGATAACTACTCAAACCTAATATTCAATGCATAACATGAGTATTTTAAGAGTTAAAAGGACCAAAAAGATATCTAAGATAAAATAATGGTGATTTGAATCACCAATTATTAGTCTATGCACATATATATCAACTATTCAATCATATCAAATAAATGAACAGTGACCAGACATCTGGCATATGGATCAATGACTTAAATGAAGCCTTCTACAGTGCATGCTTCTTCTTTTCTTCTTCAAAGTCTTCTCTTCAGCTCTTCTTTTTCTTGCTCTTTCTTCTTCTTCTCTCTTCTTCTTCCTTCTTCATGCACAAGGGAACTCACCGCTTTGCAGCGACTAAGTGTCAAGCGTCTGCACAGAGGAGCGAAGCCCTCCTCTCCCCTACTCAATTTCTCTTTCCTTCCTCCTCTCCTCTTCTCTCAAATATCCGAGCTTAATCGGGTATACGATGTAACGAGCGCGTGCCCCAGACGCCTTTTAAGACGTCTGGGAGGTGGCCCAGACGTCTGTCAAGACGTCTGGGATCACATCCAGACGTCTGACCAGACGCCCGGGATAGTTTACAGACGTCTGGCGAACAGTTATGCTCGCACGGGATATTCGTCTGCGCGCCTGTGCGCGCAGACCTACGTTTCTGCCCTCTTTCTCTGCGGCTGCAGGCGGCTGCAACCGCCTTCTCTCTCCTCTCCGCGCGACGTTAAAAGGGGGCGCGCCTCCCCTCCCGTCTCCACCATCTTCCTCCTTCTTCTCCTGCCTGTGCGCGAGAGCGAGCGGACACGAGGGCGCAGCGGCAGCGGCAGCCGCAGTGAGCGCGGAGGAGCTGCGGCGTGCGAGGGCGGGGCTCTGCCGTGAGGGCGAGCTCGCCAGGAGCGGCTTGGCCGGCCGGCGGAGGGCGCAGGGGGCGCAGAGCGTCGCGGAGAGGGACCTGCTGTGGGCTGAGCAGCAGACGCGCGAGGTGCGACGCGGGCGGCGTCGCGAGCGGAGGCCGAGCAGGGTCCTGATTCTGGAAAAATTTCCAGAATCAGACGTCTGGATTGATAGCCAGACGGCAAGGTCGACGTCTGTAAGATCATACAGACGTCTGAAAGGTGAGTTTCCGCTTTCTTCTTCCTTCTTGTCGACTGACCGTACTGAGGGAGGGGGGTTGGCTGTGCGCAGGTTCGCTGATTCGCCATCCCTTGCGAATCAGACGTCTGGAAGTTGTACCAGACGGCGGGAGTGACCTCCAGACGTCCGGAGGGACCATCGGACGTCTGGGATCTAGGCAGACATCCCCACAGACTTCTGGACGTCCGGGGAACCAAGCCGAACAGGTAATTCTCTGATCCACCGTTTAAGACGTCTGGAAGGAGTTCCAGACGTCTGATTTTGCACAGTATTGTCTTTCTCGACCCGTTTAGGGCCCGTTTGGGCTCCGTTTTCCGCGATTCGAGTTGCGTTCGTTTCAGAATTAATTCCTCTACCCGCCTACAGTAGCTATACACTGTTTTGAGACACTCCTTGTGTTTGATCCTTGTGATAGGACCTCGTTCGGTTGCAGTCTTGAGAGTCGCGGAGGCGCGCGGGATTCCCGATCACGCCCCCATTACTCCCGTTGTACCTGGTAGAGTGGCTTTAAGTATTAATAAAATCTGTTAAAGTATGGAACCATAACTAGAACCTAGGGCATTGCATGAATCCTAGGAATGAGAAATATATGGAATGATAGCTCCTAGGTGTTGCATGAATCCTAGGGCCGGAAAACTAGATTGTATGATAGATCCTAGGATATGGCATGAATCCTAGGATGGAAAAACTAGTGGAATGTATATTACTGCAGTCTTGGAACAATGGAAAGGAATATATAAGCTGCCTGTGAATTTAATTAACAGCTGCCTGTTATGAACAAAGAAACATGTTTGAGATCATGGAATTTGAGAACGTGAATCTGGAAAGTGAAACATATGATGTTCTGAAATAAAGAGCTGGAACCCTACGGGAAATTAGGAGTGGAACTCCTGGAAAGAAAAAGGAATGGAACTGAGATGTAGTTTGTACTGTCTCTTGGGTACGCAGTACCAAGGGAAGTACCTGTACCTGTTTAGTGCAGAGTGGGGCCAGCCGCCCCAGGGACCCGGGGTTAGGATTGGCCGCTCTGTACCGACTTGTTGGCCCTCGTGTACGTAGTACCGAGGAGAGCTAGTAGTGTTAGGAGAGTACTAGCTACCCCACGGGCCCCGGGGTTCTGCTAGCCTCCTTCACCGACTTGTTAGGCCCACTAGGGCAAACCAGGGTAGTCAGGCGAGGGTGCGCGGACTGTGGAGGGGCAAGGCCCCGGTTTGGTTATTGTGGAGTGGTTGGACCCCTGTTACTGAGAGGGCTCTGCCCTGGTTCCGTGCTGTGCTTTGGGCGCACCCGTTAACGGAAACGACTGACCGCGTGCCAGTGCGGGCTAGCTACCTGTGCGTTTATCGCGCGTGCCGTAGTCACCGTTACGTCTGTCAGTGACCTTGGGGTGGTTGACTGAGGGTAGGATCACCACGGGGGACTCTCCCGGCCAGGAGAGCACCACGTGCTACTTCTACTTTTGGAAAAGACTGCAATCAAGATCGTCCCACGAGGACATCCGAGATCAAGTAAAGGATCTGAGAAATAAATGAAATAGTGAGAAAAATTGAAAGATGTAAATAAAGGAAGTAATAGAACATAACAGCTCCTGTACACTCTACTGTTGCCTTTAGTTAGTTTGCCACTCTACTCAGCGTTTTGCTGACGTGTTACACTCGTTACCTTTTTCAGGACCAGGTGTTGAGCAGCCAGGGTCGGCGGCTGCAGAGGACGCTGGGCCGAGTAGGGTCCAGTAGAGTTACCACAGCTTTGTACCCCTTTTTGTTTCTGTTCTAGTGAGTAGTTTTTGTTTCCGCTGTACCTTCTTTACCTGCAGTTTTTGTTATATGATAAATGTTGTTTTACTGTTGTGGTGGTGCCTACTGTAGTAGTTTCTTTCCTTACTGCTGTACTTTCTTACTGTTAGTTATATTCATGCTGAATGTGGTTTATTTTACTGTCTTTTGGTTACTTCCTCGTTGGACGACTGGGTCTTGGGATTAGTCGAGTCGGTCCGGTTCTCGTGTCTCGTAGGGACTCGGGAATCTGGTCGTTACAAGATGGTATCAGAGCAAGGTCGTCCCGAGAAGTGAATCAACTGACTGGAAAATAACCAATTCACATGTTATAGCTAGAGTAGCCACCACAACATATCTCTTGACATGAGCTCTTAGAAGTGTTGTTAGGTACCGTCTGTTTTGACGTTTCCGTTTTGTTTCGCCTCTCCTTGCAGGAGATGCCTCGTCGTGGGACTGGCGAGACTGGCCGCGGGCGCGGCCGAGGGCGAGGTCGGCGAGGTGGACGTGCTGTCGTTGACGTCTCGGTGGACCAGCCACCACTCCCTGGCATCTAGGCCCAGGACCTCGCCAGACTGATACGGGATATTGTACGAGAGGAGCTCCACCCACCGCCCCGAGCACCTCCTCCTGGGGTTGCAGAGGGGGAGTCCTCTGTGGGACCACGCGACGGACGCGGCGCTGGACATGAGGGAGGGGATGGGCCCCTGCCGCCCCCACCTTCCTCCGACACTTCTGTACACGAGGCACCTTCGCCTGGAGGTGCACCAGCACCTCCCCTACAGCACCACTTCGAGCTTTTCGGACAGTTCCGGAAGCTGAAGCCCCCCTCCTTCAAGGGGGATGAGGACCCGACCGAGGCAGAGGACTGGCTTGAGCAGCTGGAGAAGATCTTCGACACCCTTCGCCCCCCGGTGGAGTGCCGCGTGGCCTTTGCCACGTACCAGCTGGAGAGTGTGGCACACCGGTGGTGGAGGGCGGTCCGGGGACAGGAGAGGGACGAGCCGACGTGGGACCAGTTCGTCACCCTCTTCTGCGAGCAGTACTTTCCCCAGACGTGGCAGGACCAGAGGAGGCGGGAGTTCCACACTCTCCGCCAAGGGACGATGACTGTGAGCACGTACCGCACGCGTTTCTTGGAGCTGTCCCGCTTTGCAGCGACAGCGGTAGCCACTGAGGAGGAGTGCCTTTGGAGGTTCACCGAGGGGCTCCGGCCTGCGATCCGGGAGTATGTCAAACCCCTGAAGCTGCCGACGTTTTCGAGGGTGGTAGAGGCAGCTATGACTTACGAGGAGACCAACACGTCCGCGCGAGAGACCGACGGCGGGCGGAAGAGGCCCTTTCAGCCAGACTTCTCACAGGGCCGGCGAGAACGGAGACATGCGGCGTCCGCAGGAGAGCCGTCACGTTGTGCAGGGCCATCACTGGCCTTTGGGGGCCCTCGACAGGGGCCAGTCGCCAGCACCGGACCCCCGCCTAGCCGACAGCAGGGACTCACTGAGGGCGGGAGTCGGGTTCCCCTCTGCTACCAGTGTGTCCAGCCGAGCCACGTCAGGAGGGACTGCCCATCTAGGGTAGGAGGTCAGCAGATACTTCCCGCGCAGAGCACTGGAGGGCGCGCAGGAGGCCGCGGTTCCCAGGCGCGAGGAGGAGGACCGCAGTCGCGAGGAGGGTACCGGCCAGCACCTACCCGTCCGACGCAGAGTGTGGCTGCTTCGTCCGCACCTAGAGCTGAGGGGCGTATCAACGCCCTAACACACAGGGACGCCAGAGCTTCGGGATCCGTGGTAGCAGGTATGGTTTCAGTTTCTGGCAGACTCGTTTACACGCTTTTCGATTCCGGCGCTACGCACTCGTTTGTCGCAGCCAGTTTCGCAGTTAGTTTGGACCAGGATTATACATTGTTAGAGAATCCGTTCGTAATCAGAGGTCCGAGTGGTCAGCTGTTTGTAGCTGAGGAGGTGTACACGGGTTGCGGGGTCAGCATCGGGGGACACAGCCTGCCTGCTGACCTGATTATGATACAGATGGAGGACTTTGGAGTGATTCTGGGGATGGATTGGCTGTCCGCTTACCACGCCTTGGTAGACTGCTTTGAGAGGAAGATTGTCTTCTCCATTCCGGAGTTGCCTTCCTTCGAGTTTCACGGGCAGCCAGTGGATAGAGGTTTCAGGTGCATTTCGGCACTTCGGGCGGCGAGACTTTTGAGCCAAGGGTGTGAGGGCTTCTTAGCTTGTGTGGTGGCAGAGCACAGCCCCGTGGCAGACTTCCAGAGCATCCCGGTGGTCAGAGAGTACCCCGACGTGTTCCCAGACGAGTTACCAGGACTACCGCCCGAGTGTGAGATCGAGTTTGAGATCTCACTAGTACCAGGGACCAGCCCCATCTCCACCGCGCCATACAGAATGGCACCGCTTGAGCTGCGAGAGCTCAAGTCTCAGTTGCAGGACCTTTTGGAGAAGGGTTTCGTGAGGCCCAGTGCGTCTCCCTGGGGAGCCCCGGTACTGTTTGTGAAGAAGAAGGATGGGACCCTACGCCTTTGTGTGGACTACCGACAGCTGAATAGGGTCACCATCAAGAACAGATATCCGCTGCCGAGGATCGACGATTTGTTTGACCAGTTGCGGGGTGCCACGGTGTTTTCCAAGATCGACTTGAGGTCTGGATACCACCAGTTGAGGATCAGAGAGACCGATGTCTCCAAGACAGCTTTCCGCACCCGGTACGGACACTACGAGTTTTTGGTCATGCCGTTTGGGCTGACCAATGCCCCCGCTGCTTTCATGGACCTGATGAACCGGGTGTTCAGACCGTACTTGGACCAGTTTGTGGTGGTTTTCATAGATGATGTACTCATCTATTCTAGAGATCGGAAGCAGCACGGACAGCACTTGCGGATGGTTCTGGACACTCTGAGACGACGCAGGCTGTACGCCAAATACAGCAAGTGCGAGTTCTGGTTGAGGGAGGTGACCTTTTTGGGTCATGTGATCTCTGGAGATGGCCTGGCGGTGGATCCCGCCAAGGTCAAGGCAATGCTCAGGTGGGAGAGACCGCGTTCAGTCACTGAGATTCGCAGTTTCCTGGGGCTGGCAGGTTACTACAGACGGTTCATCAGAGGGTTTTCGCAGATTGCACGTCCTATGACACAGTTGACTCGGAAGGATGTGCCTTTCGCTTGGACAGACGCCTGTGAGGCGTGTTTTCTGGAGCTGAAGGAGAGGTTGACCTCGGCTCCCGTGCTCACCATCCCTGACAGTAGTGGCGGGTTCGTTGTGTACACGGACGCTTCATTGCAGGGGTTAGGAGGTGTGCTCATGCAGAGGGGCCACGTGGTCGCTTACGCTTCGCGGCAACTGAAGCCCCATGAGCATGCCTATCCTACCCACGATCTAGAGTTGGCAGCTGTTGTCTTCGCGCTGAAGACATGGAGGCACTACTTCTACGGTGAGACCTTCGAGATTTTTACAGATCACAAGAGCCTCAGATATCTTTTTGACCAGAAGGAGCTCAACATGAGACAGAGACGTTGGTTGGAGCTCCTGAAGGACTACGACTGCAGCATCTCCTACCACCCGGGAAAGGCCAATGTGGTGGCTGACGCCTTGAGCCGTAAGGCGCCCGCACGCTTGGCCAGTCTACAGTTACAGAGTTGGAGCCTTTTGGAGGAGGTGGGCAGTTGGCGACCTCTAGAGTTACGAGGGTACTGTGGGGCAGTGACGGTGACACGGCAGACCAGGCCAGAGTTGATAGACCGCATCATCACGGGACTTCTCTTTCACAGACCAGGTGTTACGCTTGAGGGGACGGTTGTGCGTCCCCAGAGACGAGGAGCTGTTGAGAGAGCTCCTGACTGAGGCACACGGTTCCAGATTCACCATACATCCCGGAAACACGAAAATGTACCATGACTTGAGACGCGAGTTCTGGTGGAGAGGGATGAAGCGGGATGTGGGTGAGTTCGTGCAGCAGTGCTTAGTGTGCCAGCAGGTGAAAGCCGAGCATCAGAGGCCTGCAGGGCCGCTTCAGCCGCTGCCAGTGCCAGAGTGGAAGTGGGAGAGCATCACCATGGACTTGGTGGTGGGCTTACCTGTTACCCAGCGAGGACACGACGCAGTCTGGGTAATAGTGGATAGATTGACGAAGACGGCACGATTCTTGCCGATCCGAGTCACTTTGGGACCAGCACAGTTGGTAGAGAGGTATATCCGTGATGTGGTGCGACTACACGGAGTTCCGCGGGAGATCGTATCCGACCGGGATACCCGCTTTACGTCCCAGTTTTGGGCTGAGTTTCAGCAGGCTTTGGGGACGAGGTTGAGGTTTAGCACGGCTTACCACCCCCAGACGGACGGACAGTCGGAACGCACGATACAGACACTTGAGGACCTTTTGCGTGCCTGTGTACTAGACTGGAGGGGCTCTTGGGAGGAGCACCTGCCCCTGGCGGAGTTTGCATACAACAACAGTTATCACTCGAGCATCGGCATGGCTCCCTACGAGGCTCTGTACGGACGGAAATGCACGGCACCCTTGAGTTGGGTTGAGGTGGGGACCAAGTAGGAGGTTGGCCCCAGGTTGATCCGGCAGAGTCAGGAGGTAGTTGAGCAGATCCATAGACGACTCCGCACTGTCAGGAGCAGACAGAAGAGCTACGCAGATCACAGACGCAGAGAGGTGCAGTTCGAGGTTGGGGACCACGTCTTTCTTCGTGTTTCGCCCATGAAGGGCTTACAGCGGTTTGGGGTGAGAGGGAAGCTCGCGCCGAGGTTCGTGGGGCCCTTTGAGGTCCTGGAGCGGGTTGGACCCATTGCTTACAGACTTGCCCTTCCCCCGCAGCTTTCTGGTGTGCACGACGTGTTCCACGTGTCCAACCTCAGGAAGTACGTAGCCGATCCCAGCCACGTACTGAGTCACGAGAGCGTCGAGGTGAGCGACGACCTGACCTACCCCGAGCGGCCAGTACAGATCCTAGACCGAGCAGTCCGCAGGTTGAGACGAAAGCAAGTACCCCTGGTAAAGGTTTTGTGGAGGAGCCAGCGGTACGAGGAGGCTACCTGGGAGCCTGAGGCAGCAATGCGGGAGCGGTACCCAGAGCTTTTCGCGGGTACGTCTTTTCGGACCGGCTTCGGTCCTCTTTGAGTTTGTTATGGTTATTTGGACATCTTCTTCCCGCACCCTAGTTGGCGCAAGTTTCGGGGATGAAACTTCCTTTGAGTTTGTTATATTGTAACGAGCGCGTGCCCCAGACGCCTTTTAAGACGTCTGGCGAACAGTTATGCTCGCACGGGATATTCGTCTGCGCGCCTGTGCGCGCAGACCTGCGTTTCTGCCCTCTTTCTCTGCGGCTGCAGGCGGCTGCAACCGCCTTCTCTCTCCTCTCTGCGCGGCGTTAAAAGGGGGCGCGCCTCCCCTCCCGTCTCCACCATCTTCCTCCTTCTTCTCCTGCCTGTGCGCGAGAGCGAGCGGACGCGAGGGCGCAGCGGCAGCGGCAGCCGCAGTGAGCGCGGAGGAGCTGCGGCGTGCGAGGGCGGGGCTCTGCCGTGAGGGCGAGCTCACCAGGAGCGGCTTGGCCGGCCGACGGAGGGCGCAGGGGTTGCAGAGCGTCGCAGAGAGGGACCTGCTGCGGGCTGAGCAGCAGACGCGCGAGGTGCGACGCGGGCGGCGTCTCGAGCGGAGGCCGAGCAGGGTCCTGATTCTGGAAAAATTTCCAGAATCAGACGTCTGGATTGATAGCCAGACGGCAAGGTCGACGTCTGTAAGATCATACAGACGTCTGAAAGGTGAGTTTCCGCTTTCTTCTTCCTTCTTGTCGACTGACCGTACTGAGGGAGGGGGGTTGGCTGTGCGCAGGTTCGCTAATTCGCCATCCCTTGCGAATCAGACGTCTGGAAGTTGTACCAGACGGCGGGAGTGACCTCCAGACGTCCGGAGGGACCATCGGACGTCTGGGATCTAGGCAGACGTCCCCACAGACTTCTGGACGTCCGGGGAACCAAGCCGAACAGGTAATTCTCTAATCCACCGTTTAAGACGTCTGGAAGGAGTTCCAGACGTCTGATTTTGCACAGTATTGTCTTTCTCGACCCGTTTAGGGCCCGTTTGGGCTCCGTTTTCCGCGATTCGAGTTGCGTTCGTTTCAGAATTAATTCCTCTACCCGCCTACAGTAGCTATACACTGTTTTGAGACACTCCTTGTGTTTGATCCTTGTGATAGGACCTCGTTCGGTTGCAGTCTTGAGAGTCGCGGAGGCGCGCGGGATTCCCGATCACGCCCCCATTACTCCCGTTGTACCTGGTAGAGTGGCTTTAAGTATTAATAAAATCTGTTAAAGTATGGAACCATAACTAGAACCTAGGGCATTGCATGAATCCTAGGAATGAGAAATATATGGAATGATAGCTCCTAGGTGTTGCATGAATCTTAGGGCCGGAAAACTAGATTGTATGATAGATCCTAGGATATGGCATGAATCCTAGGATGGAAAAACTAGTGGAATGTATATTACTGCAGTCTTTGAAAAATGGAAAGGAATATATAAGCTGCCTGTGAATTTAATTAACAGCTGCCTGTTATGAACAAAGAAACATGTTTGAGATCATGGAATTTGAGAACGTGAATCTGGAAAGTGAAACATATGATGTTCTGAAATAAAGAGCTGGAACCCTACGGGAAATTAGGAGTGGAACTCCTGGAAAGAAAAAGGAATGGAACTGAGATGTAGTTTGTACTGTCTCTTGGGTACGCAGTACCAAGGGAAGTACCTGTACCTGTTTAGTGCAGAGTGGGGCCAGCCGCCCCAGGGACCCGGGGTTAGGATTGGCCGCTCTGTACCGACTTGTTGGCCCTCGTGTACGTAGTACCGAGGAGAGCTAGTAGTGTTAGGAGAGTACTAGCTACCCCACGGGCCCCGGGGTTCTGCTAGCCTCCTTCACCGACTTGTTAGGCCCACTAGGGCAAACCAGGGTATTCAGGCGAGGGTGCGCGGACTGTGGAGGGGCAAGGCCCCGGTTTGGTTACTGTGGAGGGGTTGGACCCCTGTTACTGAGAGGGCTCTGCCCTGGTTCCGTGCTGTGCTTTGGGCGCACCCGTTAACGGAAACGACTGACCGCGTGCCAGTGCGGGCTAGCTACCTGTGCGTTTATCGCGCGTGCCGTAGTCACCGTTACGTCTGTCAGTGACCTTGGGGTGGTTGACTGAGGGTAGGATCACCACGGGGGACTCTCCCGGCCAGGAGAGCACCACGTGCTACTTCTACTTTTGGAAAAGACTGCAATCAAGATCGTCCCACGAGGACATCCGAGATCAAGTAAAGGATCTGAGAAATAAATGAAATAGTGAGAAAAATTGAAAGATGTAAATAAAGGAAGTAATAGAACATAACAGCTCCTGTACACTCTACTGTTGCCTTTAGTTAGTTTGCCACTCTACTCAGCGTTTTGCTGACGTGTTACACTCGTTACCTTTTTCAGGACCAGGTGTTGGGCAGCCAGGGTCGGCGGCTGCAGAGGACGCTGGGCCGAGTAGGGTCCAGTAGAGTTACCACAGCTTTGTACCCCTTTTTGTTTCTGTTCTAGTGAGTAGTTTTTGTTTCCGCTGTACCTTCTTTACCTGCAGTTTTTGTTATATGATAAATGTTGTTTTACTGTTGTGGTGGTGCCTACTGTAGTAGTTTCTTTCCTTACTGCTGTACTTTCTTACTGTTAGTTATATTCATGCTGAATGTGGTTTATTTTACTGTCTTTTGGTTACTTCCTCGTTGGACGACTGGGTCTTGGGATTAGTCGAGTCGGTCCGGTTCTCTTGTCTCGTAGGGACTCGGGAATCGGGTCGTTACATACGAGCATGCAATAACCGGGTCCAGGCTCACCGGGGGTGGTGATGAGAGAGGAGTGATAGATGGTGGGCCAGGCATGTGTAGGGTGAAGGGGACCTCACCCCCAGTGTTCTCGAGGCAATAAGCTGATATTAAAAAAATAATTTATCTCAAAGCTGCGCCTCCTAAATCCACGATGTGGGACTAAATCCCACCCATTCTGCTCACGCGCTGTTGCAGTGAGGGTTCGTTCAATTGGCATATCAGCTACGATTCCTTGCTCAACTGAGGACCTGGAGCTTGACTTGGGCCATGTCTGCAGTGCATGGAGGTGAAACCTGAAGCTTGCATGGATAGAACACGAAGAATGGGGCAGGAGAGATGACGCGGCAGTGGAGCTCCAGCCAAAGACCTGAAAACAGGAATAAGGCCTCACAACCACATTAGAATATCTCAGGGGGATCACCAAGTGATGGCGATTTCGTGGCATGTGGGGTGTGTGGTTGTCGGGTGGAGTCGGGGATGGCATACGAAAGTGGGTTTGTTCGATGGACGTTTGGAGGGATGAATAGCCCTAAATAGGAGAGGGCTTTGGCTCAGTTGGATAAGGTGAAGGTGTAGGGAGTGTTGGTGAGGCATGCGATGTGGTGGAATGACGAGAGAGCCTCACCAGAGATGTGGCTAGAGCGGAGGGAGATGACGGTGAATGGTGTGTCAAGGGGTTATTTTTGGGTTTTGAATAGTGGAAACTAACCTAAGAATCTAAGGGAACCTAACTAACCTAAATCTAATGGATGAAAGGGAGGGATTCCCACGTGGGTGGTACACCAAATGTGGGGAGGATGAACTCTCTGGTGATAGGAGCGGCGAAGACGAGAGGGAGTAGGTAGCAGCCGCTGGTATTACGACGTGCAGAAGAAGGTGAGGAAGAGAAATCCACCCTCTATGGCCTGTGAGTGTGGACAAGGAAGGTGGTTAGACAACTTGCCAAAGTTGGCGCAGAAGGTCGGGGAGAAGGGAAGAAGGGAGAACCGGCCTCCAAACCAAGCTAAGGAGCATGACCTTGCAATGGGCGTGCTTTTATAGGTGCTAAATGGTCGTTCCAAGCTTGAAAGCTTGGAGCTGTCACAAGAATAAGAAACCCGAACCTTTGAAAGGTTCGCATGAGGATTTGGGCAAGAATTAGAGCCCAAGATGCCACTTAGATTGTAGGGAAACACTTCATGAATCTTCCTTCCAAATTTGGAAGAGTTTGGCCATGAAATCAGGGAGTAATCCCTGATTTAAGGTTGTCGGTGATGGGTTTAGGAGTTTGAAGGTGACGGGGACCTGTTGGTGAAGAATATGATGAAGTTAAGGGGGTATTTGCAAGGATTTCAAAATTTAGGGGCATATATGTGAGAGAAAAGAGTCGGACTGGACTAGAATGCAAACTAGGTCAAGGTGATCTCCGATTGAGCCCAAATTTTGGTACAAATCTAATTTGGACTCAATGAATATGATGGTGAAGTTAGATTTTGGTTTCGACAAAGTTTGATAGGGTAATTTGTGCAAAAACCTAAATTATGGCAACTATCTATCTGAGACTCTGTTTTAAGTCAAATTTGGTTCCAATGGTCAAATCAAAGGTACCAAACCTTAGGAAATATTTTTATATGATTTCTAGAAGGTTCAGCTGAATTTTATCCTGATCAGAACCTTATTTAATTAAGCAGGTTTTTTTTTAGGGTTTCAAATATCCATTAATTCTTGAAATGCGTGAAAACCCATTTTGTTTTGCATGAACCCACTTATTAGACATTTATGAACATTTGACCTTTAATAAACCCCTGGAAAATCCCATGATTGTTCTGCATTTAGGATATTCTGTTAAAATTATAGTTTTACCCCTATTTTAATGTTAATCTCTTGAAAATGATATGCAGTGAATTATGGTCTTCTAGCGGTTATGTAGGAGCATTTATCAATGGATTATGACTAATTAAAGCTAAATATGGCTGATAATGACATTATCATCATACCCCATGCCTAACTTTGACTAGTCCCTTAGCAAAATCTTATGAAAAGAATTAGAGTTCTAGACCATGCTTTGAAGTTCAAAGCACTGATTTATTCTTCTTTTTAGAAATTAGGTCAGAATGCTAATAGTAGGCATAGAGGCATTCAAGTACCAATCAAGATCCATACCTGACCATTTTAGCTTAGTATGTCGTGAAGGTTTCTAAGGCTCACAAAAATTATCCTAAGGTTCGTTGAACCCAGTGGTTAAAGCACTCGTGCTTGTAACATTATTAGTCCAGGTTTAGTTTGTAGTGCGCTTTTGTAAGAGAGAGCGATGAATTTTTTTTGCATTTTTGGAGAGTTTTCTCTCTTTTTTTCTTTATTTCTAGCTTCGGATTGGCTCAAAAACACGATCTATATCAGATTCCTTGTTCCCACCATCAATCCTTGCAGGATCCCTAGCAATCAATGCTTCGAGATAGCACTGCCCATGGAAACCCCCAGAACCCTAGCTTTCAACACTTCTAAATAATGCTGCCCATGGTGTTATGTAGCTAAATTCAGGCCCTGGAAATCGACATTTCAGGATAATCCCACCCATGGCACTTGAATTAGAACAAGGTGCTTACATGCCCCAGGTAGGATATTTAGATATCCTAGGAGACAAGCACCAAGGAGACGGTATGTTATTATGCATCTTCAAAGGGAATTTCCTACCTCTCCATGTCAGGAACTTGTCCAAATTAACTTTGTGTTGATAAGCCGCTCCTAATCTAAGCAGCTTTTTCATAATCGAATAAACACTTTTGTGTGATTTTGATTGATTAAGCACACTGAACCTGACTTGTGTGTAAATTAGGGTGCTTAGGTTACCGAGTCCCGTAAACCAGAGGTCAGTTAACGAGGTCGAATAATCCCTAAGCCTTAGACCTAATACATAAGCTTCGCATTTTCCTCAACCACTTAAGGACTATTCAGATCTTAACTTATATGTGAATGTTTAAGCCCTAAAACAAGCCCAAGATGCCTAAGATCAGCACTCATATTAATCTCTTTGTCTCATTATCATTTCAGGGCTTAATTTTTTTCTTTTGGTTTGGTCTAGAACTTAAGTAGATTCCATAATCATTTACTAAGACTAACACTTTTGTTTCAAAATGTTGCTTCTTTTTGACATTTAAATCACCTATGCAATTATCTCTTCAAAATTTCCTCCCCTTTCTCCATTTTTTTTGTTTTTTCAACTTTTTTATTTTTTTGGTTTTTTGAGTGTGTTTTTTTTGTGAGAACCCCTCAGAAGCTTTAATTTCTGTGTTTGCACTTTAACACCCCCCATGCCTAACTTTTGCAATGTCCTCATTGTAAACCGGAGGGTATGAAGTCAGTTGGGTTCATGGGTTAGAACAGGGTCAACGAGTGGGTGAACAGGTCAAGATGACTGTTGTAGACAATTTCAAGCTCTGGTACAAATACCAAAGGTGGAGTCGGCTGCTCTAAAACTGACTTCAGAAGTGCAATAGGAGTGTAGCTCAAAAGGACAATCAGAAGGGTCTTGGGGTTTTGGAATGACGGGTTGCCTCCTGTTAAGTGCTAAATTCAATGCCTTTAGTTGAGTAGAAAGTGGTCATGAAGGAGTGGTCAAATTAGCTAAATTTAAAACAAGCACCTTAATCAATAGCCTAGTTGGTCCAACTAGGTACTTGTTCAGATCAACAGGCTGATGATGCAACCTAAACCCAAATAGTCTGATGGGTTGATAGATGTGAATCAATAGATGCTGAGCCCACCAGATGCTTTGAGGCTTGAGTGGATGTGGAAGTGAGAGTCGCAGGTTTGGCTGATTCCAATCAGCCTGGTAAGAGTAGGGATCCTCAAATACAAATGGATCTGTGGAGGATGTGAGATCCCTATGAGAGTGATCAGAGAAGGATAGGATGTGATTTGCATTATGATCAATGTTCGAATCCCAATCAAAAGATGGAGAAGAATCATGTGTGACTGGATCATAGAGAGGGGAATCAGAATAGAAATTAATTTTGGTAGCAAGTTAGGGTTGGAATCAGATTCGAGAAGGTTCTGTATGTGTTGTAGAAGAGGTGGCATCATCGAGATTCAAATCATTGACCCCAGCGTCAAAATCATGGCAGGTCGTGGTCACTGAGGTTGTAAACTAGTTTGGAGTCATTAGGAAACAACAATTCTCTGAAATCAGAGTAGGATTCAAAATCATCGAAGAATTTGTGAAGATCATGTTCTAAACTCGATTCCAAATCAGAGGTTCCACCATAGAAAGGATCAAGATATGTAGAAGTAACAACCTAACTTGGATCTAACCTAGTTTCAGATTCCGAGCTTAAAAAGGTGTCCTTATTAGGCATGGGCTCATATTCATGGCTCTTAGGGTAGACCCAATCGATTCCCAACTCTTCCAACTCCTTGGTTTTTGTATCATAAATCGACGTCATGACTTCTGAGAAATCAATTGTGTCTCAGAGGAGGTTGGAGAGGTGTATTCATCAAATATAGGCCAAGAATCGCAATTCAGATTTGAAATCTATGTCTCATCATATGGGGCCTCATGATCAGCCCAAATAGGCTCTTATCGAGATTCTAGGTTAGGGGTAAGGATTGGATCACTAGAATCTAGGCTGGGCTCTATTGCGATGTCAAAATTGCTCTCGAGAGTCACCTTATTAGAATAAGTGGGGGAATTTACGCCCTTGAGAGGTTCTGTTTTAAACTCATCGTCACAGGTGTCAGGGAAATCTAAGCTCGATGGACCAACTTCTTGGTTTTCTAGGGCTGGTTTGGAATTGTGAACACCTACAATTGGATCCTCCCAACCCATCTCAAGATCAAGTATGTCAATTGTTATGAAGTTTGAATCAGAATTCATTTGGTTGGGGGTCCACAATGATTCTGAATGTCTAACCCAAGCTCTGGAGAAGATTTAGAATCACTCTAAGAAGTCTCATCAATGGCTTCTCGTAATAGACTTAGAACTTCTCACATTGCTCAATGATATCTTGGTGTATCTCCCAGAGTGATGGATTTGCAAAGGAATGTAAACCCTCCGTTCTATGCAATTCGTAAACTTCATTGAATTCCGATATGACGGTCTCCTGGGTTGAACCATTTCCTAATTAAGCAGTAGTTTAACACAATTCATAATGAATTTTGTTGTTTCTGGGACATTAACATGAATCATGTTGGCTAGATAATGTTCAAAATATCTAAGGGTAGCCTCAATCACTTTGTCTTTTATTCGGGGTTCGGGTTTCCAAATTGGTCTTTCTAAATTGCCAGGTTGCATTTTCAAATCAAGTGGTAGAGTCAAGATGTAGAATCAGACTTAGGTTCAGATTGAAGTTGATCAGATCAGATTAGAAATTCCTGAGAAGATCTAATGAAGTCTCTTAGGTTAAAAACCTAAGGACCTTCCTATGTGTGTGCTCTTGAGAGAAGATGAGGGACTGGATATTAGTTGGACCCAATCAAGGAACCCAAAGATTTTTGGATGACTAAGGTTGTTTTAAGGCAGATGATACCTTTGAATAAGAAATCCGCACACTCGAGAAATACCTGGGCAGCTAGGAAGGGAGAGCCATGCAAAGACCCTTACATGGTAGAGCGTCCCCACAGGTTATAGGGTTTCCCCCACCCGACCTTCCTTGTCACTGTGGTTCCAAGTAGACTAGAATGTACGAACTTAAGATCTTAAGTCTACCAATTTTAGCCTAATTAGTGCCTTGAATTTCACTTGATTAGAAGTTGATTTGACTTGTGACCTAATTTGGAGGTTGAATGACCCACAATGTAGGTCAACTTCACCTAACGTACCCTAAAAGATGGAGAATGAAATCTAGGTCAAGACCTAGAAATCACCTTAAATTGACTCTCAAGTTATTAGGTCCACAATTTTTAAGGTTCAAGTGAAATTACGGCCTAATTTTAGGGTTCTTCTTGATTAGATCTTTTCAATCAAGGGCTTGGGTAACAAACAAATGCAGGAGGGTTTATTCTCTTTAATGTAGGCAAATGTGAGCTAACTCTTCAAAACCTTAGTGTTGAAACCCTAAGTGGCTCTATTCCAAGTCCAATTTGATCTTAAAATGTTCACCTGGAGCTTCAAGCAAGAAGTGTGTTAGACCAAGGTAATTTAGAAATTAAGTGTAGTCCCTAATAGGCACAGAAAATTTGGGTAGGGAATCTCTAAATAGAATCACCTCAAGTTTCAATCAAATATGCAAAATTTTTCACAAATCAGGAAAACTTGCTTTCTAAATGATGATTTACTAAGAAAATAAGGCAGGTAGTTCCTAATTGATTGTTTTCTTTTTATCTTTCTAAGATTAGGAGGTTGATTAGGGAAGAACAGAAATTACCTGCCCCGGGAGTGGCTATTTTGCAAGGAAGATTGGCTCGTGATGTACCTCGCAAAATCACAAGAAAACAAACATGGCAAGTTAGCGCTCAAATATAATCAAATAAAATAGGAATAGTGATGAATTGCATGTTGCTCCTCGACAACGGTGCCAAAATGTTGATGTGCAAATTCAGACTTTTAAAATCACTTCGTTGTAGCACAGCTATTACGTCCTGATTCCTGAATCCCTACAGGACACGAGAATCGGACCGACTTGACTGACCCCAAGACCCAGTCGTCCAACGAGAAAGTAACCAAAAAGCAGTAAAATAAATCACATTCACCATGCAAGTAACTAACAGTAACAAAAGTACAGCAGTAAGGAAAGAACTACTACAGTACATATCACCACAACAGTAGAGAATTAAAATAGGTACAGAAATATGAAGTTTACAATAAAAGAGTACAATGTGAAACAGAAATACTCACTACTACAGAAAAATGGTATAACAAAAGTACAACTACTGGGCTCTACTAGGCCCAGCACCCTCCGTAGTCGCAGGCTCTGGCTGCTCTACACCTGGTCCTGAAAAGGTGAAAAAGTGACACGTCAGCGAAACGCTGAGTAGATTGGCAACCAGCTAGCTAAGAAACAGTAAGGGTGGACAAGTAGCTGTTATTTTTTTATTTCTTTCTTTATTTCTCTATTTACTCTTTCTTGAATTATTTCTCAGATCTTTCTCTTGATCTCAAATGTTCTTCGTCGGAACGATCTTGATTGCAGTATTTTCCGAAGAGCAGAAGTAGCATGTGGTGCTCTCCTGGCCGGGAGAGTCCCCTGTGGTCGTCCTACACTCAGTCAACCACCCCATGGTCACTGACAAACGTAACGGTGACTATGGCACGTGCGATAGACGCACGGGTAGCTACCCCGCACTGGCACGCGGTCAGTCGTTTCCATTAACGGGTGCACCCAAAGCATAGCATGGAACCAGTATAGGGCAAAGTCCTCTCAGTAACAAGGGTCCAGGCCTCCACAGTAACCAAATAGGGGTCTTACCCCTCCATAGTCCATGCACCCTCGCCTGACTACCCTGGTTTGCCCAGTGGGCCTAACAAGTCGGTGTAGGACGGCTAGCTGAACCCCGGGGCCTATGGGGTGGCTAGCTCTCTCCCTACACTAGTAGCTCTCCTCGGTACTGTGTACGCGAGGGCCATAAGTCGGTACAAAGTGGCCAGACCTAACCCCGGGTCCCTGGGGCGGCTAGCTCCGCTCTGCACTAAGCAGGGGGACAGTCGCTCTCCTTGGTACTCCGTACTCAAGGGACAACTCACTTCCCCAATTCCATTCTGTTTATCTTTCAGGAGCTCTACTCCTAATTCCCCGTAGGGTTTATGCTCATATTTCTCTGGCCAAGACATTTTAGGTTTCATCATTTCAGTTTTATTCTCATATAGCCCGTGTTTCCAACTTTTAATATCAATTTATATACAGGCAGCTCAATTTTAGTTTTCAACAACAGGAATCACATGTGGCAATTACTAGCAACAATACTCTATATTTCACAGGCAGCTGTTTTCCAATTACAGGCAATTATCGTTATTCTATCTACTTTTTCAAGACTGCAATTCAAGTATTCATGACATTCATTTCAGTGTTTCTGTTCCTAGGATTCATGCCATACCCTAGGATCTATCATTCAATCTAGTTTTCAAGTCCTAGGATTATGCCATACCCTAGGATCTATCATTCAATCTAGTTTTCAAGTACTAGGATTCATGCCATACCCTAGGATCTATCATTTATGCATTAATGTCGGTAAATAACTAAGGGGAGCCACTCTACCAGCAAAACCGGGAGTAATGGGGGCGTGATCGACAGGTCCACGTGCCTCTGCAACCCCGAAAGCTGCAACGAAATGAGGTCCTAACACAAGGATCAATCACAAGGAACCACTCAGAATAGGATAAAAGTATTTTAAACAAGTACAGGAACAATTTCTAAGAAGAACGGAATCTCAAACGTGGAAATTGAACTTTGAAATGACCCTAAACGGGTCAAAAACGACAATTCTGACTCAAATCAGACATCTGGAACACCTTCCAAACATCTTAAAAGGTGGTCCAGGTCATACCTCACTCTGCGCTGCTCCTTAGACGTCCAGAGGTCCTACTGAGCTGTCTAGACCTAGTTCCAGACGTCCGACTATCTTTACGGATGTCTGGAGATGTTCTCCGCCGTCTAGTGACTCGCCTAGACGTCTGAATCGTGTGGGAGGGCGTGTCCTTGCACCTTCCCAAAATGAAATCTGCACGCGTACGCAAACACACTCTCAACACAGCATGAGACAGAACTTTTGGTGCAGTGGCCTGCATGGTCATATCTGCAAAAAGGAGGATGAGAAATATCGTACCTTTCAGACGTCTGGATCTCCCTCCAGACGTCGCCTGCATCGTCTGGACATAGGTCCAGATGTTTGATTCTGGGAAAATTTCCCAGAATCAGAACCTCCTCGCCTTCTTCCTGCTGCGCACGGCCACGCCGTGCTCACCCGCCTGCTGCCTGAGCTGCAACAGCACCAGGGTAACTCCCCCAGCACCACGCTCCCGTTGCGTGCTTGTCGGCCGGCCCTAGCTGCTCTGGCGAGCTCGCTCTCTCTTCCTCACGCGCTTTGCCTCCTCTCCCCTCTCGCTACACCTCCTCCCCGCACGCAGCCGGCAGTAGCTGCTGCCCACTCTCTCTCCCTCTCTCTCGTGCTCAAGCTGAAAGGAGGGGACGGTGGGGTGAAGGGTGAAGGAGAGGGAAGGGGTATTTGAAGGGGTGGGGAGGGAGAAAAAGCGCCTGCAAGTTAGCGGGCTCAGTCTGCGCATGCATACGCACAGACTCGCAAATCGTACGCCGCAAAAATTTATTTCCAGATGTCCAGGAAGGCGTCTAGACGTCTGACCAGATGTCTGGACCAACTCCCAGACGTCTTAAAAAGCGTTTGATGTCTTGGGTCTTAACAACAGCCAAAATCACTTGTCAACAAATAAAATTTATTACTCGAAATTAAAAATGAAGTCCAAGGTCAAACACAAGAAGCAAGTATTGAAATTCACATGCTAATCGAGATGAATATATAAATGAGCACAGGAATTTAAGCACAATCATGATATTCAATGAATGATAACTACTCAAACCTGATATTCAATGTATAACATTGGTTTTTTTTTTGAAATAGTGAGGATTGCTATCATGAACCGATAGCAATCCGGAGGGCAGAGTATATTTCTTATCAAAAAAGTATTACAAAAGAGATTCCCAACTATGTATGAGGGACCAGCATTCCTTTACAATGTTCTCACATCTCACCAGTCTCTCCTGAAAGAGCTTATCATTACGCGCCCTCCACACACGCCACAAAGCAGCTGCCATAGCCCCTAATGGTCGACCAGGATTGATGAACCTCTGCCACAAAGAATCCCAGGAGGGAAGAGGTTCTAAACAAACCATCCTCCAAATCTTGTCGGTGACCAAACAAGAGGAGAAAATGTGTGCTGCATTGTCAGAGAATAAGCCACATACAGGGCAAGCATTCAGGGTAGTCCCCATCCTTCTGTGCCTCAGATCACCAGTGATCAAACCATCCCGTCTGCAAAGCCACAATAATATCTGTACCTTCAAAGGGATTCTCAAGAGCCAAATCTTTCTATCAACAAGATCACAATCCACCTCATTATTAAATCTAACAATTTTCTCATACACCTACTGCACTGAGAAGATACCCTGCCACCCATATGTATCCGTCGCATTCCTCGTCAGCTGCACCTGTTGTAGACCAGCCAGCAGATTCTACCTCTCCTCCCACAGCCGAGTGCCAGACCTACACTGTTGCAATTCTTCCAGCCACCAGCAGCCCTCTGCATCAGACCACAAGCTACTGACTGTGGCTTCCTTGTCTGCAGTAGCCACATAAGCTCTCAGGTAGACCTCTTTCAGTATGCCCAAATCAGACCACTGCTCATTCCACAAACTAAAATTTCTGCCATCTCCGAGCCTAGGCTGCAGCAGATGCCAATAACTGCTGATTGCACTGATCACTGATCGCCAAAAAGGGGAAGGTTTCTTTGGTTGCAGCCTCTGCAGACTGCTATTTGATCCCCCATAGCTGTCCCTGACCAGATCAGCCATCAACTCCTCCTCGCAGTCCAAGATCCTGATGGCCCATTTAATCAATAAAGCCTCATTGAATTATTTGAGTGCTTTAATTCCCATACCACCAATTTATTTTGGCCTACAGATATTGCTCCATCTGATGGGTTGCATGAAGCTGCCTTCATGACCTGCTCCTTTCCAGAAGAATCTCTTCCTCATAGCATCCAATCTCTTCCAAATACACTTAAGGGCCCTGAATATGCTAAAATAGAAGACCAGTATGGCTGTAATGACTGAATTGAGAAGGATCAGTCTGCCACCCTTAGACAGAAATTTACTACTCCATCCTTTTAGTTTTCTAGCAACCTTATCAAACAAGACATTCCAATCAGATTTTTTCAGTTTTGCTATCCTCAGTGGCAATCCTAGGTACTTCAATGGCAGCTTAGCTCGAGGTGACCCCAATGTACTCTCCAATTCCAGCTGCTCCTACTCATTCATGCCAAAACAAATCAAGACAGACTTTTCCTTGTTCAAACATAAGCCTGAAATATCTCCAAATATCTTCACCAGTAACCCCAGAGCATGTGCCGCAGGCTTGGACCCTTCAACAAAGAAGACCGTGTCATCTGCATACTGCAAAATGGGGGCCAGAGTTCTCCTGTTAGATAGTGAGTACCCTTTAATTATACCCACCTCTACCAATTTGCAAGCATACCTTGCAAGCCCATCCACCGCAAGGTTAAAAACCAATGGAGCTAGAAGACATCCTTGTCTAACCCCACACTGAGGCTGGATCCATACTCCACAAGGCTTCCCATTGATCAATGGAGAGAAGGAAGTGGTAGTGACACACCTTTTCATCCATTGGATCCATAAGCGGGGAAAGCCTCTCCTTCTAAAAACCTCCCAAAGATACGGCCAAGAGATCGAATCATAAGCCTTCTGGAAATCAACTTTCCACAAGAATGCCTTGCACTTCCTTTTATGCCATCCACTAACCATTTCTTGAGCCAAGATAAAGGACTCCTGAAGTGATCTGTTAGGTAGGAATGCAGCTTGTATCGGGTGGATCAAGTCCTGTAGAACATTTCTCAGCCTATTAGCCAAAATCTTAATGATGACAAGGTAGATGGAATTTGAAAGGGATATCGGCCTAAAGTCTAAGAATTTTTCTGCTCCCATTGATTTAGGCAGGAGGAAGAGATAGGACTTGTTAATCCTCTCAAACCTAGCATTACCCACCTCAAATTCTTTGATAACATCCATCACTTCCTTGCCCACCACACTCCACATCACTTTGTAAAAGAAAACTTGTATTCCATCAGGGCCCGGGGAACCTTCCATATTTAATTCTCTGATTGCCTGTAGGGTCTCTTGTTCAGTGATAAGTGCAGTCAGTTGTGTGTTTATCCCGCTCGATCGGGTTTTAAAAGATAACACGTTGTAATATAGCCGAAAAAGCGTTCAAACCAAATAAAGAATTTTTTACTCGAAAATCGGAGTATCCGAGGTCGAACACAAGGAGCAATTTCAGTACTTTAAAAAATTAGAGAATACAACTTTTAAATAAAAGACAATTGATTCACAGAGAGATTTAAAAGAAAATTGCCAAGAGAGAACAGGATTGGACATCTGATTTCCATATCAGATGTCTTAAATGTAGCTATTCTTCTTCCTGTTTTGATTCTGTTTTGGCCTTCTTTCTGATTTTTGCTTTCTCTGCAGCCTTCCTCCTTACTTCTCTCTTCTGCCTTCTTCTTCTACGTAGGTTCTTCTTTTCTTTTCTTTTGATCTATAGGTCTTCTTCTTCTTTCTTCCTTCTCTTCTCTACCTCACTCAGCCTCTTCTTCCTTGCGGCTAAGTCTCTTCTCTTCAACTCTCAGCCTACCTGCACAAGGAGCAAAACCTACCCTGTCCCTCTACCTACACGTCTCTTTCTCTCTCTGAGAATCACTCACAGTACGCTCTCCCAGAGCCGTGGGTAATCGGGTCGGGTAGCGTACCCGGGACCAGGCACACCGGCGTGAGGGTGATGCGCGAGGTGTGCTCAGATAGGGTCGGGTCGGATCCCACCAGATCCGTGAGGTGAAACCATGGACGAGGCGAGCGTGAGTTAGGTGAGGGACCTCACCCCAGTGCTTTCGGAGGCGACGAGAGAATAACACAAAATCACTTTAAACCGTACCTGCGCCTCGTAGATTGCCGATGTGGGACTATTAGTCCCTCCCTGATCTCGCGTGCGCCCGCAGAATGCTCTTCGTCGATTGCCAAAGCTGCGGACTTCGTTGCGTTGTTCACTAGGTCAGATAGTGTCGCAGTGCTTGCCCGAGTCAGCTACACCTGAGGCCTGGCCGTCCTGAAGCCTAGAGCTGCTTCGCGTCACCGTCAATGGCGGCAGGGGCTTGAAAACTGTCAGACACAAAACAAGCCTCTCGGCTTAATTAGATCACCGGAGGACCTTCGCTGTGGCACGACGAAGGTGGTGCAAGGTGCAGCAGGTTGTGGGATGGCCTGGGCGTGCATGCCGAGGTCGTCCTGTGACCGAAGATGTGGGTGTGTTCGGGGGAGCGTTGAGGGGGTGTTGAGCGGCAGTGGGTGGGCGGAGGATGTTCCTTGTGGTGAGGCGAAGCCTCTGAGTTGGTCGGCGAGTCGTGCGGAAGTGTGGAGCGACGGGAGCGATTCGCCGGAGGTTGGCCGGAGGGGTGGAAGGTGGCGGTGGTCAGGCGTGGTCGAGGGGTAATTAAATGAAATGTAGTGGGGAAAGGAGAGAGGTGAAGATGGGGAACGTATCTGGACTATTCTAGGAGAGAAGGAGGCAGCGGAGTGGACGGCTCGTAGCTGCCGTCGTCGGAGAAGAAGCACCCTAAGGGAGGGAGCGGCGACAAGGAAGTGGTCAGGGGAACGCGCGCTTGGTACGACGCGACGCGGGAGGAGGAGGCGAAGTAGACTCTGCTGTTGGTATGGTAGCAGAGCGATGAGAAGGAAGGGAGGAGGTCACCGGAGCTTGCGGGTTCCTTGGCCGGAGATGGAAGAGAAGAAAATTTGGGGGAATCTCCGCCAAGACAAGTCTGAAATTGAGCGGCCGGGTTTGGGGATTCTTTTATAGGTGCTGGTCGAACTTTCTAGTGCGTGGAGGGCGACTTTTGGCTACCGCTGTCTCACCGGAGAAGGAAGGTGGTCGAGACCCAAAATTCTCGTGCGTTCGCACGAGAGTTTGGAAAGAAATCAACGATCACGATCGGGCTTAGATGGAAGGGAATTCCTCGGAGAATCTCCCTTCCAATTCTGGGAGGAGATCTCTGAGGAACATGAGCATATCCCCCCTGTCAACCTCACCGGAGAAGAATCTTCCCCGATAATGGTGGAGGGACCTGATTGCAAAGTTGGTGAAGAAGTTAGGGGGCTCTCTGCGATGATTTTCAAAAGATAGGGACCAAATTGTGATTTGGGTGTACTAAATTGCAAAGTAGGTCAAGATGACCTCCCCTTAGGTCCAAATTTTGGTATAAACCTAATTTTTACCTAAGGAATCCAATGGAGAAGTTGGAATTCAGGTTTGACCTCGTTTGACTGGACATTTTGCGTAAAAACCCAAATTAGGTTAATTGAAGAGCTAGGACCCTAATCTAGGTCAAACTAGGTTCCAAAGGCCAAATTAATTATTCTAAACCCTAGAGGATGTTTTTCCATGATTTTTAGATGGTTTACTTGCTTTTTATTCTGATCGGAACCTTTTTAATTTAAGCGGGTCTGTTTTAGGGTTACCTAGTGTCATTTAGTTCCTAGATTGCACATGAACCCATTTCTGATTAACTCAACCCACTTTTTATCTTATTTGGACCATTTGACCAATGTTTTGCTTCTGAGAAATCCCGTTTATGTACTGCAATGGTAAAATTACAGTTTTAACCTTTATTTCATGTTTTCTTCTCAGAGCACTTGTTCCTTCAGTTAAGCCTTCTTCTAGATTATGTAGGAGCTTTTATCTTCTTTATTGGGTCAAAATGAGCTAGTTATGGCTCATGATGAGGCTCTCATCATACCCCCATGCCTAGCTTTTGCTAGTCCCTTAGCAAAATTTCAAGGTTTTAACTTCCGTTCTAGACCCTGAGTATCTGTCAACAATCATGATAAGTGCTTCTCCTTTTCTTTTGTGATTAGGTAGGAATGCCGACAATAGGCCTAGAGGTATTCAAGTACCAACCAAAATCCGGACCTGACCGGCTTTAGCCTCAGTCCTAGGCAAAGGCTTCTCAGGCCCACAGAAACTAACCTAGGGTTTGTTGGACTCCGCGGTTAAAGCACCCGTGCTTGAGACATTCTTAGCCTAAGTTCAGGTTGCAGTGCATTTTTGTAAGAGAGAGATAGAAGATTTATTTGTTTGGAGAGCTTTTCTCTCTCTTTTCTTTTTATTTCTAGCTTCGGATTAGCTTCTCAACACGGTCTGTATCGGATTCCTCGTCCCCATCATCAATCCTCAAGGGTCCCTGGCTTTCGAGATTTCAAGATAATCCTGCCCATGGCAACCCCCAGAACCCTGGCTTTCGAGATTTCGAGATAATCCTACCCATTGCGTTCCGTGGCCGAATTCAGACCCTGGCGATCGACATTTCGTGATAATGCCGCCCATGGTATCTGAACCAATAGAGTGCTTACATGCCCCCAGTAGGATATTTAAATATCCTAAGAGACAAGCATCGAGGAGACGATATGTTGCTACGCATCTTCGAGGGGAATTTCTCGCCTCTCCGCGCTGGGAACTCGTCTAAATCAACTTGTGTTGATTGGCTGCTCCTAATCTAGCTGAATTTTGTAGAACATTAAATGCTTTTGCGTGATTTGGATTTTTATGCGCACTAAACCAGACTGTGTAAATTTGGGGTGCTTAGGTTACCGAATCCCTCAAACCAGAGGTCAGTTAACGAGGTCAAATACTTCCTAAGCCTTAGACCTAATACTCAAGCTTCGCATTTTCCCCAACCTCCTGAGGAATATCCAGATTTTAGTAGATACGTGAATTTTTAAGCTAACGAATCTAGCCCAAGAGGCCTAAGACCAGCATTCTCGCTAATCTCTTGTTATGTCTCCTTAGCACTTTTTCTTTTATTTCTTTTCTTGATCTGGTCTAGAACTTCAGTTAATTCCTTAATCTTTTACTAATGACTATTTCTTTTCATTTTCATTTTGTGCTCCTTTTTTGGCATTTTACTCTTTTCCTCCTCTCATTTGTATGACCCTAAATTGTTCCTCCCCTCCTTCAAGTCTCTCTCTCTATTTTTTTTTTAATTGAAACCCTTTCTTGATATGAATTTTCCTGACATTTTGCACTTTCATACCCCCCCATGCCTAAGATTTGCAATGTCCCCATTGTAAATTAGGTGGGCTTGATTTTAGCTTAGTTCATGCATTAGGACAGGTGTGTGGTGAGTGAATGGGTCGAAGTGACTTGTTGCGAACGATTTCTAATCTCGGGTAAGGATACCTGAGGTGAAGTCGGTTGTTCTAATGGATGACCCCTAAAGTGCAATATGAATTCCGCATAGAGATGTCAGAAAAGGTTTCGGGTTTTTCAAAGAATGATGGGTTGCCTCCCGTTAAGCGTTGAGTTTTACGCCATCAGCTGGGCGTAATGAGCTCAAGAGGAATGGAGGGTAAAGGATGACTCAGCCAAATCTATATCGATCATGTCAATGAACAGTTTGAGTCTCTGATCGTTCACAACAAAGGGTTCGGAATCGTGGCTGAGTGGGCTGATTTCAATGGCTCCATTTCCAAAGATTTGTCGGACTAGGTAAGGTCCGACCCACTTAGATCGTAGCTTTCCTAGGAATAATTTGAGTCAGGCAACAAAGAGTAAAACCTTTTGACCAGGATGAAAGACCTTTCTAGAAATGTGTTTGTCGTGAAAAGCTTTAACCCGTTCTTTGTAAATTCGCGAGTTCTCATATGCGTCATGGCGTAATTCATCGATCTCGCTTATTTGAAGTCTTCTGTGGGTTCCAGCCTTAGAAAGATCTAGATTACAATTCCGTACTGCCCAATAGGCTTTATGGTCCAATTCGACGGGGAAGTGACATGCCTTCCCGTACACTAGTCTGAAGGGAGACATTCCTAATTGGGTCTTGTGAGAGGTCCTATAGGCCCACAATGCTTCCGAAAGCTGAGAAGACCAATCTTTTCTATCAGGTCGAACAGTAACCTGAAGGATCTTCTTGATCTCTCGGTTAGATAGCTCAGCTAGACCATTAGTTTGGGGGTGGTAAGGAGTAGAGATTCGGTGTGACACCCTGTATTTGGTCATCAGTGACCTGAACTGAGCGTTAGTGAAATGGGTCCCTCCGTTGGAAATTATAGCACGTGGGATCCCGAACCTGGAGAAAATGTTTTGATGAATGAATTTTATAACAACTTTATGATTGTTGGTTCGGGTCAGAATGGCTTCTATCCACTTGGAAACATAGTCAACTGCGAGTAAGATGTATTCGAAGCCATCTGAGATCGGGAAGGGTCCCATGAAATCAATCCCCCAAATATCAAAAATTTCGCATACCAAGATCGGCTGTAGAGGCATCATGTCTCGATGGCTCATGTTGCCCAGAGTCTGGAAACGGGAACATGCCTTACAGTGATTGTATGCATCCTTGAAAATTGTGGGCCAGTAAAAGCCACACTGGAGGACTTTTGATGCGGTTTCATGTCCTGAGAAATGTCCACCGCATGCCTGGTCATGGCAAAATGAGAGTATGTCTTTGATTTCCACTTTCGCGATGCACCGTCGAATTATCTGACCAGGACCAATGCGGAATAGATACGGGTCTTCCCATAGGTAATACTTGGCATCGGAATGCAATTTGTCCTTCTTGGCCTTCGGCCAATCGGACAAAATCTGATGTGATGCCAGGTAATTTACAATATCTGCGAACCATGGAAGACTTGTACTAATAGTAAGGAGGTGCTCATCAAGAAAGTGTTCTGTGATAGGTCCGGAAGGGTCAGTTATTTCAGAAGGAAGGCGGGACAAGTGATCAGCTACCACATTTTGCTTTCCCGCCTTGTCGCGAATCTCAAGGTCAAATTCTTGCAACAGCAAGATCCATCAGATTAATCGAGGTTTCGCATCCTTCTTTGCAAGGAGATGCATCACAGCTGTGTGATCCGAGTATATGATAACACAGGAACCCAGAAGGTATGATCTGAATTTTTCTAAGGCAAATACTACAGCAAGCAGCTCTTTCTCAGTAACCGTATAGTTACGCTGAGCCTCATCTAGTGTTTTGCTGGCGTAGTAAATGACCACAGGTTTCCCGTCAATTTTCTGCCCTAAAATCTCTCCTACAGCGAAGTCAGATGCATCGCACATGATCTCAAAGGGTTGAGACCAACCAGGGGACTGTAGGATCGGGGCTTGGGTGACTCGGTCACGTAGGATCTCAAATGCTTGAGTGCATTCCTTAGAAATTTCGAAAGGCACATCCTTGGAGAGAAGATTGGTCAGGGGGCGCGCGATTTTAGAGAAGTCAGGGATCAATCAACGGTAAAAACCGACGTGCCCCAAAAAAGATCGGATGTCCTTAATCGAGCTAGGCATAGGGAGCTTGGAAATCAGGTTAACCTTAGCTCGATCCACTTGGATGCCTTTCTCCAAGATTAAATGTCACAGGACAATTCTCTCAGGCACCATGAAATGGCTCTTTTCCCAGGAAAGAACCAAATTCACATCGATGTACCACCTGAGTATTTGGACCAAGTGTTGGAGGCAATCGTCAAATGATGCTCCAAAAACTGAAAAGTCATCCATGAAGACTTCCAGATAGTCACCTACCATATCTGAGAATATGGCAAGCATGCACCGCTGAAAAGTTGCAGGTGCATTGCAGAGACCGAAAGGCATCCTTCGAAACGCGTACGTCCCAAAGGGGCAGGTGAATGTGGTCTTTTCTTGGTCCTCTGGATGGATTGCCACTTGGTTGTAACCGGAGTACCCGTCAAGAAAGCAGAAGAACCTATTTCCTGCTAGTTTCTCGAGGATCTGATCAATAAACGGTAGTGGGAAATGATCCTTCTTCGTGGAAGAATTGAGTCTTCTGTAATCAATGCAGACTCTCCACGAGTTAGCTATTCTGGTAGGAATGACTTCTCCGGCTTCAGTCGTGATAATGGTAAGTCCTGCCTTTTTAGGCACCACTTGTGTTGGACTCACCCATCGACTATCGGAGATCGGGTAGATGATCCTTGCATCTAACCACTTTATGATCTCCTTTCTCACGACTTCCTGTAGGTTTGGGTTTAGGCGTCTTTGCATTTCTCTTGAAGGTTGTGCACCTTCTTCTGTGTAGATTCGATGTGTGCAGTATGAAGGGATTATACCAGTCAAATCATCAAGAGTCCATCCAATGGATCTACAATGTTGCTGGAGAACAGAAATCAAACGGATTTCCTGGTCAGGTGTGAGTCGAGAGTTGATAATCACAAGAAACGTCTGATTCGAATCCAAAAAGACGTACTTCAGATGTTCGGGAAGGGGCTTGAGTTCCATGACAGGATTGTCAGCACCAACGGGCGGTTCAGGGTTTGTATCAGGAACAAGGGTAGGAGTCATAGGTGTGTCTAGATCATGTTCACACTCCTCTGTTAGCGGGTTTTGATTCTCTAGTGGTTGATCAGGGATAATCAGGTTGTCCTCTATATGCAATTCATCAACCACATCTTTGATATCACATATTTCCTCTATAACCCTGCAATTAATCCCTTGTTGGGCCTTAAAAATGTCAATCTTCAGGTTTTGATTCCCAAATTTTAATTCTATCTGGCCCTCTTCGCAGTTTATGTTGGCCCTAGCAGTGGCAAAAAGGGGTCTCCCTAATATGATTGGTGTGTTCCTTGGGTTCTTAGGTGCATCCATGTCCAGTACAATGAAGTCCACCGGGAAATAGAAATCTTGTACCCTAACAATGACATCCTCAAGTATTCCTCTAGGTGACTTGATGGATCGATCGGCTAACTGCAATGTCACCTCAGTGGGTTTAAGTTCAGATTCTTCAAGGTGGTCAAGGAGGGATGTAGGTATTAAATTTATGGAGGCACCTAGGTCTAGTAGGGCTCTATCAAATTGGGTTTCACCAATTTTACAAGAAATCAAGGGAGTTCCTGGGTCTTTAGCCTTTGGTGGGAGTTTGCTCAAGATGACAGAGCTGGCTTGCTCTGACAGTACGATTGGATTCCCATCCTTGGTTCGCGGCTTATGTTTAGGGGTACATATGTCTTTCAAGAATCTTGCGTAAGCCGGTATGTGGCGAATTGCATCCATCAATGGGATGTTTATTTGGACCTGTTCAAAGAGCTTGACCAGATCACGGGTTTAGTTATCCTTTTTCCTTTGGTCAAGGCCTCAGGAAATGGGATCCTAGTTGGTTCCTCTAGGATAGGTCCAGGTTCTTGATCTGGGACAGTGGTATCTTGGATAACTATCCTAGGGTCTTGGCTATTATCAGGCTTGGAGTGGTTCGGATAATGTGGGTCTTGGGTTGTTTTACCACTACGTGTTGTTACAGAGTTTAATCCGACTTGATTTTGGTTTGGGTTTGGTAGGAGGGGTGGCTGCTACTGGAATCCTGCATAAGATGTCGAAGCCTCCATCCCGTCTGGCGATGGAGCAGCAGGGGCCTGATAAATCAAATGTGCTTGGCCTAAATTTGGATTCATAACGCGCCTCTGGGTCGGCATGTTATTTGGGTTGGGCAGAGGTTGCGAAGGAAGGGTGCCAGGTTGGCAGGAATTTGCCATCTGGGCCAGTTGGTTGCGAACCTCTGTGATCTCGTCCTTGTGCTGTTTTTGCATTGCCGCATTCATCTTTTGAATGTCAGCCAGTGCTTGAAGGATAAGAGTCAGTTGATCCTGGTTTTGCCCGGATTGGTAGGTGGGATTGGGCCGAGGCTGAGGCGGCTGATATGGACGAGGGGCTTGTGGACGAGGTTGAAATGGTGGTCTTTGAGTCTGAGAATTTCCCACCCACTGAAAGTTAGGATGATTTCGCCATCCAGGGTTGTAGGTATTGGAGAATGGGTCATTCTAGATGGCGTTGAGATCCTGGCAGATCTGAGGAACCTCAGGAAAGTCAGAATACGAGGGTTCAGAGTTCCCCCAACTCGAGTAGAATGGATCGGAGGTCACTCCGGTCCGAGAGGCAGATGGGGGTGGATATGGGTCCATCCCCTTGGCAGATTGGTGATAGATGTTTTGCACAGTTTCCCTTGCCAGAGGTGGTCGTGCAAAAGAGTTTTGCGCAGAGGTGGCTTGCTGCAAATGCCGAGTTAGCTCGTCCACCTTCTTTTCTATGATAGAAACCTTGTCCAACCGACTAGCCATCAGTTCCAAGTCGACAGAATTGGACAAGTCCTGCATCTCATGTGTACCTCTCAGATTCGTCGATGCACGGGCATTCGTCCTGTCGAATAAGCCCATGGAGTCATTATTTATGGAGTTCTCGCACATGTTTTCGAGAATCTCCCACACCGTGTCCTCATGTTGACCCATGATGTTTCCTCCGCACGTTGCATTGACGAATAAACGAATGTCTTCACGGAGTCCCTGGTAAAAAGACTGGACTTGTTCCCACTTAGGAACTCCGTGATGGGGGCATTTTCGCATGAGATCTAAGAATCGTTCCCATGCTTCGTGAGGAGGTTCTCCCAGTTGTTGAGTGAAATGAGTGATCTGGTGGCGCAAGGCATTCGTCCGGCCAATGGGGAAGAACTTTTTCAAAAATTCGGACTGAAGTTCCTCCCATGTGTTGATCGGACGGGTCTGAGTTTGATACCAATGTGCGGCCTTGTCCAAGAGGGAGAACGAAAACATTTTCATGAGTAGGATATCCCGGTTTTGTAGATCTGACCCAAGGGTCTGGGCCAGATGCTTGAGTTATTTAATGTGTTGGAATGGATCCTCAGAGTTAAGCCCATGAAACTTCGGTATGGCATGAATCATATTGGGCTTCAGTTCAGAATCAGGTCCTCCAATCGGGATTCGTACTTGAGGTTCGATCGCACCGCAGCGGGATTATAGTAATCTCGCATCATAGGTCGCTGCGGTGGGTTTACAAAGTTTTGAAAGAGATCATTAAGGCGTTGAAGTTGGTGTTCAAGGTTATTCTCCTCTTCAATGGGTTGTGCCATGATGGAAGAAGAAGGAGAACCAGGGTCTGAATCAGATGAAAGATTTATGTGGTGGGGTTGCTGCACAAACAACGGCGTCGAGGCTTGGCCTCGATGAGAATGAATTCCTAAAGGAGGTCTTAAGGGTGGTCTTAAGGACCTCCTACCGAACATGCACCGAAGGATGTAATGAGATTAGAAGGTGCTGGACCCAATCAAGACACCCAAAAATTGTTGGGTGATTATAGAGGTTTGGGGCGGATGGACCCCTTAGTCAGAAAGGTCATCCACTTGAGAAATACCTGGGCAGCCAGAGAGGGAGAGTCCCACAAAGACCCCTACACGGTAGAGCGTCCCCACGAGTTACAGGGTTTCCCCCACCCGAACTCTCTTGTCACTGTGGTTCCAGGTAGACCAGAATGGGGACCTTGACCTCTTAAGTCTACCTTTTTTTTACTTTAAGATTAAGGTGCTTAATGTTCCACTTGAACTTTTAGGTATTTTGAGTGAAAAAGTTACCTAATTTTAAGGTTGGTTGTCCCAAGGGATCAACTTCACCTCTTGTTCCTTTGAGAGCTTTTAGGTCCTTTCTTTTAGGATTCAAATGGATTAAAAGCCTGATTTGCTTAGGGTTCCTCTTGTATAGATCTTTTCAAACAAGGTTTAGGCACACCTCTTTTTGAAAAAATTTGTTTCTTTGTTTAAGATAAGATGTGTCTCTAAAAACCCTAGCTTTTTAATCCTTAACTTGGCTCTAGTGGGTCTACTTTAGTTGCCTCAGAATTTAGTACCTAGGGCTCAATCAAGAAAGTTTTAGCCCTAGTTACCTTAGTTGGATGAGCAAATAAAAATGTGTTGAAATGAAAATCAGGCAACTTGATGAGTTACTAAATATGAAATAGGTAGCCGTAAGTTGATTGTTCTTTTTTTTTCTTTTCAGATTTTGAGGGAGTTAAGAGAGAGGGCTTATGGAAATTACCTATTCCTTGGAGTGTGTATTGTGCAGCTGCTCTTCTTTCCTTTTTGCTATCCCTGTAATAAACACAACAAAAGAGAGGAGTTAGGTCAAATATTGGATCAAAAAGTTGTAATCAAAAGCTTTAAAAGTGCCCGTTGCTCCCCGGTAACGGCACCAAAATGTTTATCGCGCTCGATCGGGTTTTAAAAGATAATACGTTGTAATATAGCCGAAAAACATTCAAAACAAATAAAGAATTTTTTACTCGAAAATCGGAGTATCCGAGGTCGAACACAGGGAGCAATTTCAGTACTTTAAAAAACTAGAGAATACAACTTTTAAATAAAAGACAATTGATTCACAGAGAGATTTAAAAGAAAATTGCTAAGAGAGAATAGGATTGGATGTCTGATTTCTATATCAGACATCTTAAATGTAGCTATTCTTCTTCCTGTTTTGATTCTGTTTTGGCCTTCTTTCTGATTTTTGCTTTCTCTGCAGCCTTCCTCCTTACTTCTCTCTTCTGCCTTCTTCTGCGTAGGTTCTTCTTTTCTTTTCTTTTGATCTACAGGTCTTCTTGTTCTTTCTTCCTTCTCTTCTCTACCTCGCTCAGCCTCTTCTTCCTTGAGGCTAAGTCTCTTCTCTTCAACACTCATCCTGCCTGCACAAGGAGCAAAACCTACCCTGTCCCTCTACCCGCACGTCTCTCTCTCTCTGAGACTCACTCGCAGTACGCTCTCCCAGAGCCGCGGGTAATCGGGTCGGGTAGCGTACCTGGGACTAGGCACACCGGCGTGAGGGTGATGCGCGAGGTGTGCTCAGATTGGGTTGGGTCAGATCCCGCCAGATCCGCGAGGAGAAACCGCGGACGAGGTGAGCGTGAGTTAGGTGAGGGACATCACCCCAGTGCTTTCGGAGGCGACGAGAGAATAACAAAAATCACTTTAAACCGTACCTGCGCCTCGTAGATTGCCGATGTGGGACTATTAGTCCCGCCCTGCTCTCGCACGCACCCACAGAGCGCTCTTCGTCGATTGCCAAAGCTGCGGACTTCGTTGCATTGTTCACTGGGTCAGATAGCTTCGCAATGCTTGCCCGAGTCAGCTGCACCTGAAGCCTGGCCATCTTGAAGCCTGGAGCTGCTTCGCATCACCGTCAATGGCAACAGGGGCTTGAAAACTGTCAGACACAAAACAAGCCTCTCGGCTTAATCAGATCACCGGAGGACCTTCGCTGTGGCACGACGAAGGTGGTGCAAGGTGCAGCAGGTTGTGGGACGTCCTGGGCGTGCTTGCCTAGGTCGTCCTGTGACCGAAGATGTGGCTGTGTTCGGGGGAGCGTTGAGGGGGTGTAGAGCGGCAGTGGATGGGTGGAGGATGTTCCTTGTGGTGAGGCAAAGCCTCTGAGTTGGTCGGCGAGTCGTGCGGAAGTGTGGAGCGACGGGAGCGATTCGCCGGAGGTTGGCCGGAGGGGTGGAAGGTGGCGGTGGTCAGGCGTGGTCGAGGGGTAATTAAATGAAATGTAGTGGGGAAAAGAGAGAGGGGAAGATGGGGAACGTATCTGGACTGTTCTGGGAGAGAAGGAGGTAGCAGAGTGGACGGCTCGTAGCTACCGTCGTCGGAGAAGAAGCACCCTGAGGGAGGGAGTGGCGACGAGGAAGAGCCAATGTAAGGCCTCTTTAGGAATGTCTAAGCATCTTATACACCTATACTATCAAATGGGATGGATCCAGTTGCAGTTGAAGCAATGAAGGTGTTTTGTGTTCCAACAAAAGCTCCTGAGTAGTCATTTCCCATGTCAACATGTTCCTCAACCTCATTCACTTGCTCCTACACATTTGACGAGAGCGCATGCTCACCTATAGTTGTATCCATCCCAACAATGCTATGGACATCATCATATTAGACAAATGGCTTCTCCCAAAGTTCCTCCAATTCAGGTGGGAGCTACATATACAACGGAAGTGTAAATTTCTATGAAAGAACAAGAGCCATGACTAGTTTGATGTATTCAATGAATGTTGACATTAATACCACATTCAAAACATAGGGTGACAGTGCTACTAGGCAACTAGTCCTCGGGTCCATTCCCCACCTGCTCTTGCTCAAGAGTTGAGAATATAAGTTGTGCTTCCTCTTCAACTCTTTCCATTTGTTGAGAATCTGGTTGTGGGTGCATGGTAACCCAGTTGCTGCGACAAACTCCTTATCAATGTCATTCCAAGCGATTTTCATGAACAATCCATTCTCCTAATGAAGGTCCTTATGGTGCTTCACCAAAATCTTTAGTAATTCATTAGTAGTTCAATAGTCCCACTTCTTAGCCTTCTTCTACCCAACAGAGGATGATGGTTGAGATGATGACATCTTAAATTCAAAAGTAGAGCATTTTCATATACGATATGGTAATCTAATGTCAAATTGTATCAAATTTTGGAGGTCTGAAACTAACTTAAACGTGGGTAAAAATTAAAGTTAGCCACTATCAAACGGTACATCAAATCAACTACAATCATTTGATGCATCAAATCAAGCACAATCACTACATGAAACCTTCTTGCCACCAACTGCATAAATGAAGTTCACTTACATTGGGAGTACGACATTTTCACAAGAATTCATTGCCAACTATGTGATGTTTCCTTTACCATCCTACTAATTAAACAAGTATGGAATGAAATGGAAAACACCAACTTATACAAATCTCAGGCAACCCAATGATGATAATGTCATCATCAGACATATCTAGCTTTATTTATTCGATTTCCATCAATAAATGCTCCAACATAACCACCAAAAGACCGTAATTCACTACATAATCCATTCTGAGAAAAATACATGAAAACAGGGATAAAACTGCAGTTTTAACAGCATATCTCAATTTTAGTATAATCATGGGATTTCTCAAGGGCTAAATAAAGGTCAAATGGTCTTAAATGTCTAGCAAGTAGGTCCATGCAGACAGAAATGAGTTTTTGTGCATTTCAGGAATTAAATGACATCTAAAACCCTAAAAACAGACCTACTTAATCTACTGAGGTTCTGGTCAAGATAAAATTCACATAAACCCTCTAAAAATCATATAAAAATATTCTCTAGGGTTTGGTATCTTCAATTTGACCATCAGAACTCGTCTTGACCCAAAATAGAGCCACAGATCGACTTTTGCCCTAATTTGGCTTTTTGCATAAATTACCTAGTCAAACTAGGTCAAAACCAAAATCTAACCTCACCATTGGATTCCTTACATCAAAATTAGGTTTTTACCAAAATTTGGGCCCAATCTGAGATCATCTTGACCTATTTTGCAATTTGGTCTTGTCTGACTCTTTTATCTCACACTCATGCCCCTAACTTTTGAATTTCTTAAAAATAGCCCCCAGCTTTGTCTTCTTCTTCACAGATAGGTCCCAGCAGCCCTCAACTCCTAATCCTAAAGCTCCAGTGACCCTAATTTGGCAAATTCTTCGCGATTACTTGACGAATCCCTCTCAAAATTAGAAGGGAAACTCGTCAAGTAATTGCCTTCCTTTTCAGCAGATCCGAAGCTCCAGATCTTGCCCAAATACTAATGTGAACACGTGAAAGAATTGGGTACCCTATTTCGGTGAACCTTCCAAGCTTGGAAGCTTGGCTTCCATGATCTTTTCACCCTCTAGACCCCTATAAAAGGACCCCCAGACCTCGCCGAGTTCCCCACACTCGAATTCGACTGGATTCACCTCTAATTTCGTCTCTCCTCATCCGATCGAAGCTCCTCAACATCCGGTGACTTCCTCTGTCTCTTCTCATCGTTTGACAGCAATACCAGTGGCAGATCCTCCTTCGTTGCCTTCCTTCGCATCGAGCAGTACCAACCAGTGTCCGTATCTCCATCCTCGTTGTCATCACCCCACCAGAGCATCTTCTTCCCCGATGCCGGCGTACCACAGGCTCGTCATTCTTTCTCCTCTCGTCCGTTAGTTTAGGAGTTGATTAGGTTATCTTAGCTCGTAGGTTAGTTTCCCCTCCTTAAACCTCAGTTTCAAACCCTTGACGCCGCCAATCACCGTCATCTTCTCTGTCTCCGACCAAACCTCCAACGAGGAGTATCTGCTGCTACACCCCTCCCTCTGCCTCACCACAACTCCCTACACCTCCGCCTCGACTCCATGAACAAAAGCCCTCTCTTTATTTCACCATTCACGCTCTCGTGACCCCCCTCGTACACCTCAGTCACTCTTCACCCATGACACTATTCCACACTGGCCTGGTCCGATTACTTGCCTAAGCCCACATCTCGGCTACCACCCACGCTAGTAGCCCTGGTCTCAGGTACGCTCTTGCCCAAATCCAATTACCTGATATTGTGTATGGCCTTAGAAAGATGGGGAAGAAGAAAAACCCAGAGAGAAAGGAAAGAGAGCGCGGGGTAGGGGGTTTTGCTTCATATGTGGCTAACACTTAGTCGAATTTGAAGAAGTCTTCCCCCCTGTGCATAGAGGAAGGAAAACTGAAGGGAAGAGAAGAAAAAACCCAAAGAAGGATAGAAGAAGCCAAGGAAGAAGAGGACAATGAAAGAAGAGAAAAGAAGAAGAGGAGGACCATGAAAGAAGAGAAAAGAAGAAGAGAGAACCAAGGCAGAAGAGAAGAAGAAAATCACAAAAGGATACCATAGCAATTGCTTTTAAGACATCTGATTTCGAAATCAGACATCTGACCATATGTTCCTGCCGTTGATTAGATTTGAGTAATTGTTATATGTGTTAGGCTAATAATTGGTGATCCAAATCACCATTATTTTGCCTAGATTTCCTATTAACTCATCTTATGCTCATGTGCTACATTTTCTATTAGATTTTGAGTAATATATTGTGCTCATTTACATTATTTGTTGAGATTACGATTGAATTCTTATTTGCTCCCAGCGAACGACCTTGGACTTTTATTCGAGTATAAATTTTATTTATTTTTCGCGCTAATTCGAATTGTACTACAACGCGATGATTTTAAAACATGTTTCAGAGCGACCAACACCTAATATTCTTCATTTCACCATGCAAACCTTCCTTATCCTTTGTCTCCTACTCCCAGCCCCAAAAAACTAGTTGAACGCCTATAACTCAAGAGTCTAACTCCTTCATGATACCCAGAGTCTTCCCAGTGGAGAATGGTCCTTTTCAATTCTTCTTATGAAGATATTACAGCAAGTACACCTGACCCCTCATTCCATGAAGGTTAAGAACATTTTTATCTACTTTGGAGGACGTAATATTGTTTATAGGTACATCATCATCTGCATTTATTATGTGCACATATTTGTTAATATGTTTACAATCACTGACTCTCTTGTTTGCATGTGATTGTATGTGCAGACTGTCATTCTTATTCTAGTAAATACTAAGATATCTACTTGGAGTTTAGTGTTTCATGACTTACAAATTATAACTTGTTAATATGCTTTTCCATATACTTCTTTTCTTTGTTGAGAAGTTAGTGTGAGAAGCCTAAAATTTTTCTTCTCTGTACGTAATCTAAAGCTTAGCACTCAACCACCTACTCTACATTGTCCCTTAACTGACGATTTAGTACATAATTGAAATGCAACCCCAGCCATCTATTAATTTTCTAACACCTTTGAAAATCGGTGGGAGAGGTGCAGTGTGAAATATGAAGTGCTACCTCTATTCCAAAGATTGATGGTGAAGGATAATCTATCCAACTTTCATAAAACATTCAAGGAAAGAATGGAATAGCAAAAAGGTGATGATTCAATGGTAAATAGAAACAGACAAGGGCATCATCAGATAATCTGGAAAGTGGCTGGTTGTTTTCTTCCTTGCATATCTTCCCTTTTTATATCATAAATTTTCTTAAAACCATTCATACATCTACTTAACTTAGGATAAATTAGAAAGAAAGAAGAAATAAAATGATACATAAAGGATAAGAAGCATGCACTCAACTGCAGAACTTTAGGTCCTTAACACTTGATTGGAATAGAATGTATGACATATGAATTATAGTAATGATGAACAAAATATAGGTGTTTGAAAATGGAGGCATTGGATACTCGTGATTTCCAGGGAAGTCAGGACCAGAGGAAAAATCATGATTGGAATAGCAACACTAATGGACAGCTCTGGAGAAAAAATCATGAAGACAATCACAATGATATCCCAACAGTTGCAACATGGCGGCCTAGGCCACTACTTGCTAGGATCATGAGAATTAGCAAGCAACTAGAGCGAATGGATGCATATAATCTACTTACCCTCAAATTACTTGCTTTCTCATCATGTTCTGATTACTTCTTAGAGCAATAAAAAAAGACAGAAAAAAAGGAAAATTGGAAATTTTTCCCACCAGACTCACCATATACCCTCTCATACCAGATACATGAGGTATTCCATCACTTCCATGCATCACCACCCACTTATCACATAGAGAAACTAGTAAGTTCCACAAAAACTTCGAGAAAAGTTCAAATCTTTACACCAAACAACCACTTCCCCAAACAGCAGACCAGAAAAGACATATGGAAATTATTTCTTTTACTTTTTTGACTTTTCTCAAGTTTTTAGTTTGAGGGCCTAACGTTCACATACAACCCTTCATCAATCCACCGCTCATCGTGGAAGCAAAATGGGTTTAGATAGAAAGAAAAAGACCTTTCCTAGAGTGAAGATAGGTCTAACTTTGCAACATTTGATGTGTAGAGTGGTAATTAAGATAAAAATTCCTAATCAACAGTGACATAATGTTGAACATACGAATCTCTACGCTAACGTGTTTGGTTTTGGAAAACCTGTCGCTGTAGTTTGAAAGCGAAGAATTCGTGTTCAACAAATAAAATTTATACCGAAATTGAAATTCCGGGTCAAACACAGGGAGGTGGACGTTTGATTTAAAAACTACGTGTTTCTTTTTATTTGTCACGAAGTAATTCAATTTAAAACTGTCTAATTATTTACAATAAATAGAAGAGAGAGAGAGGGTAAGAGAGAGAGAATATTACACAGAAATCAAAATGAGATGTAGAATAAACAAAGAATTTATCATTGAGGAGATTGTTCATTACAACTAGAAAGCATAAAACAATTACACTAGAAAGCGATAAATTTACTCTAGAAAGCATTAAAAGAATGGAGGGAGAAATGTCCTCCTCGACGATTGCTTGGAGGATGAGCAGAACTATACTAGAAAGCAGTAAATCTATACTAGAAAGCAGTAAAAGAATAGGGAGAGAGAAATCCTCCTTGACGGTTGCTTGGAGGATGAGCCGGACAGGACAACGCCTAGACGAAGGAGAATGAAGTAGGATTAAGGAGGACGAAGCAGAAGAACGGGAATGGAGCAGCACGCCGTCGTCGTCACGGGATCCACTTCCGAAGGGGGACAAAAATTTGGACTTTATCTCGCGAGAAGCATCCCGGGTGTGGGACAAGCTTCTCTTGAGCTTTGGAGGGATAGAAAAGAGAAGGAAGGGATGAGAATTTCGTATGGAGGGGGTCTCCTTTTATAGTTGCAAGGAGTGGGGGCAAAATGGACATTACAACTTTAAAATAATAAATGAGAGGTCTTTAGTGATGGATAAATCCGTCACTAAAGCCCCAACGTGGGCGTAGCTTCCGTGCCCATGCGTAGCTCCTCAGCTGCCCGCTTCCTCAACGCCATCGCACGTTCATTGATTCTCAGCCGTTCGATCGCAAGATCAGACGGCTTAAGATGCATCTTCGCTCGCTGCTGCACCCACCTGGCAAGTGCGATCGAGCGTGACACCGCGCGTGAAATAGCACGTGAACGCTATTGGGCGCATGCAGCCGTTGGATTGCGATCTGACAGTTGATGAAGGCGCGCCCGCTCGCCCCAGAAATCACTTGGCGGGGATCGAACGCGCGCCAGCGCCTCGTGATAAGGCGCTGGACCGCTGCGCTGCCTCGCACAAAAGGTCACGCGGATGACTTTAAAGAGCTGCGTCCATAGCCGTTGGATCGAGATCCAACGGTGGAGATGGGGCGGGTGCGCCGTCTTCATAGAATGCCAGCGGCCGTTTGGGCGGCTGAGATGGCTCCACATGGCGCCATCTTGGCCGTCCATCTTCTGGAAGTTGTAGATGGTGCCACGGATGTCGGATTGACTCGATTTTTGTGTCGTTTGGCTGCGATCGTCGATCTGAATTCATCCGTGTGGTCGGATTTGTCATCTGAAGTGCGGATTTACACCATCCTGGCCCTTGATCTTCTAGGGTTCCCCGGTCTCTATCTGATGCTACGGATGCCTGATTAAGGCGATCTTGGAGTCGTTGAACTCCAATCGTCGCCCTGATCATATCCATACGGTTGGATCTTTGGTCCGAGGCCCCGATAAAATATTTGCCCTGTCCAAGCACATAAAAGGAGACAATTAACCTCCATTTTATTCAAACTGCTCTAAATGCAAGATGATGCATGTAATGCAATATTTATATCATGAAATGCAATCCTATGCTTAAGAATATGCATAAATAGACATTTTAAGTAGTGTAAATGTGTTTACATCATACCCCCATGCCTATCTTTTGCTAGTCCCTAGAAAAAACTATATGCTATTTATAAAAGAATTAGGTTGGATTATTTGGACCTGAGTTATTTTTAATCATTAAGAAATTGTCTACTTAGGAACTGAACTTTCAAAGACACAATAGTGCCTGGGTATCAGCCAAAATGCAGACCACCTCAAGCCTCGCCTTATTCAAAGAAAAATTTCTTTTTCTTTTTACTCTTTTCTAATTTTTTTTTTTTTGGATTTTCAAATTTTAGGGTTTAAGAGTAGCTTTCTACGGCCATTCAACTCACCCAAGATTTGATGAGAACCCTAAGCTTTAAGCATCTTATTGTGATTGTGATAGACTCGTTGACTGGCAATTAAAACGGACTTCGGATTTCTACACCTCTAGGTGACCTCAAAAAGAATTCTGCCTAAAGGTGTATCTTTACAACCGGTAGCTTTCTCCTTACTTTTATTTTTTTACGGGGTCAACACAAGGGTGAATCCAGTGTATATCTCCCCAGTTTATTCTACTTCTCCGCTTCTTCCTAAGTGTTTTGGGAATTTTTAGTGCATTTACTGAGCTAGGTTCTGGACAACCGGTCGATGAGCTGTTACCACCAACAACTTTCCAGCCATACTCGTGCAGGGAAGTGTGGCTTATTTCTTTTTGTTCTTTTCTCCTTTTCTTTTTGATTTTTTTTTTTAAGTAGGTGGCTTCCCTGGTCTAAGATTTACCTAAGGGCAGGAAAAAGAGAAAGGTCCAGTGACTGGGCTCTGGACAACCTACCTATGGGTTGTTACCCACGATAACTTGCCAGCCATATCACCCTAGAAGGTTCATTAGCTACCCAATTTCCGTTAAAATCACCTAACAACGAGTCAGTGCAAAGAAAGTGTGTAGATGCTTAAGACTCAAAATTCCTTCAAATCAGAGGGCAGGTTGATAAGTCGTGTACTTATCACCCAAACTTATTTATTCCAATTACGATAGAATTAAGATGGCGAAGACTCAAAGACAAATCCACATTTTAGTGGATACATGGGCTAATTAAGCCCAAAGACCTGAAGGGTCTTTGTGTTCAAATCATAATGTAGTATTTCCTAAGATTGAAAATTTTCTTAAACCCAAATTCTCTTTCCTAATTCCGAATTTTTTTTTTATATAAAAGAAAATAAAACAAATCTACAGAGCTGACGAATGAATTCAGAGATGCATATCCACCCCCCCATGCCTATCTAATGCAATGTCCTCATTGTATTAAAAAGACATAAAACAGAGTGGAAAAGTGTAGAAAGCACCTGAATTGCGTGAATGTCAGGTCCGCTCCGAGATGTAAACAAAAAAGAACTGTACATGTGCTGAGTTTAGTGCCTTCAGCTAGGCACACTATACAAAGAAAAGAAATGAAGAAATCACAAGTGCAGGTCAGAATTAGAATAAACAGAAGAATCCTCCGACCTGTCAACAGAGGTCCACAGATGTGGACCAGATTGTGGTGCAGACCCACACCCCATAATCGAGAATATCATAGGTTCTGGAGAAAAATTACCCAAAACCTAAAATCAGAATGCAAGCGGGGTCGGGCCTACGATTTATGAGGATGCAACCCAAGACCAAAAAGTTAGGTTATAGAGAATTGAAGCTCAAAAGGATAATCGTTGAATGTGTGCTTGAGTTGAACATCCTCAAAACAAATGTCGTAAGGGTTCTGATTTGATGGTTTCAGCTTAAAAGGAACCCTTCGACTCAATCTTCTATTTCCTCCAAAATTAACTTCCCAAATCATAACTTCCAAGCTCCTAGCCTCCTCATTCCGAATGTTAAATTCCGAGACCTCTTGCATGTTAATCACCCCATCTGAAATCTTCAAGTCTAAATGATGTGACAAAATCAGAATTGACTTGGGTCTAATTATCTCAGAAATAGAATTATCGATAAGCTCAACGGGGTGTAACTGATAATCAGGGCATTGAATTGATTCATCCAGAAAATGTAATCCTGGATCTGTAATGTGTGCCCTAAGATCAGTTTCCTCAGTTATTGGGCTATCAAACGATCTATCAGATTCCTCAGGCCTAATCGTCTCACAGAAATCATGTTCAGAAAACTCGCGTGAGACTTTGCAACTTGAATCTTCACCATCAAAGAAATCAAGATCCGTATCAATGTATGTCCCAAAATCATTTGTCACTTTCTATTCCAAGGAGACATACATTTCCTCGTAACCCGGCTCAGGGATCTTAGGTGAAGAAATTAGATCATCCTTAATTCGTTGTTTAACTCAATCTGGTCAGCCTCGTAACACATGTCCCCCCCAACAGGTGCCTGAGCGGGTTCTGTCATTGGTTTCCTGAAGAGGGTTCATCCTGGGAATTATTCCAAGATTGAATCAAAGCAACCACGAATCTCATCCTCAATTTCGCTAATTTCCAAGTAGAAACTCACCCGGGTTCTTATCCTTAACATCCTGGAGCCAATCCAACAAAGACTTATTCAAATCATCAATCATTTCAATCAGGGGCTCCAATCTCTCAATGCAAGGTATTGGCTGAACTTCTAAAGATTAAATGATATTTCTCCAGTTAACCAGAACCTTATCTTGAACCTGGTTAACCTGAACCAAATGAGTTGGTTCAGGGTTGGGCGGGTTTGGGCTCAATGCAGGGGAATTAACGAATTGAGATTCGTTATACCCTTCCTGATAATAGGTCATTTCAGATTGTTGAAAAGATGGTGATGACCTAAAGGCAGTGAAATCAAAGGATGGGTAAGGATTGGTATATCCTTCTTGATTGTAGATCGTATTAGGTTGTTCATGAAAGGAAGACGATCTATAATCGATGTAGCTCTGAGAAGGATAGAAATCAGAATCAAAGTGTTCAGGGTTAGACCCTAAACACAGAGGTCCGGAACTGTATCCCCAATCCGAATTATCCCAACTAACTGATGGTTGATTATAGTACGAGTTGGGATAATCGTCATGTTGAGGATAATTCACAACAGGAGGGAAAGAGCGGGAATGCGTGAAATATGTGGAAGGATTCATGACACGGGAGGAAGAAAGGTGCCTTGCAATACAAACAATCAAACCTATCCTTAAATGGGTTAGCCTACAGACCTACAAACTCCCAAAACCCATCTTGACATAAAGGAACGATTTGATCTACTTCCGTCTGTTCAATCCAACCAGTTAGAAGGAGGGACTGGGGAGAAGGTTCTTCCTTCGGCTTGTGCCTCAGTTCCTAGTGTACCCCCCAGCCGCGATCGTTTGACTCTGCTCCCCTAGCTAGACATCAGATTGAATAGTAGAAACAAACTAATCGAAAATAATCTCGTTCTGGGTTCTGAAGAGCGAGTCCAATCCTTAAGGCCAACGTCTACTCTATTTTATTTAGGGCTAGGTTTGAATGCGCTTTGGAATGTGATGGGCCCTTTAAATGTGTTGTGCCCTTAATGATTGATTGATTTGTGTGTGCGTGCACAACCAGTGGTTTTCAAGCAAGATTATTTTTGATGTGGTGAATTTTAAGGTTCAAATCTTGCTTAGTATCTTTTAGGATTCAACTTTAGGTGTTTTCAAATAGGTTTAGTTGGCACACCAGGTTTTGCAAGCACAGGTGAAGATAATTTCCTTTAAAGCTTAAAAAGAATGTGGAGTGCCTGGTAAATCCCTAAGAGTTGAACCTAAGTGGCACTACTTGATGAGTTTATTTTATTTGAAGTGGTGCGGCCCAAACAACTCAAACAATTGGCCTGATGCACCACTTAATTAGGCACACAAATGATTACCTAATCTGATTTCTACTCAATTATGTGTTTGAATGTGTGTATCGGTTCCTGAGGTTGGTTTACCGGTTGAGTTTGAAAATCAGATGAGGTTGTGTACCTCTTTGAGATTTTTTAATTTTCTCTCCTTTTTAATGTGGGGGTTGGGGTGAGTATGGGTGTCAAACAACAAACAATCTAACCTTAGAGTTTATAAAAACACCTAAGTTGATTAATGTTTGAATTATTATGTTGTGGAATGAAATCTAATGGGTGGGGGGTGGGGGATAACTCACAAAACCTTCTACAGCATTTTACTCTGATCTACCGCTTTTGCCTATCTCGAAAGAGTACCTGCAATCACAATAAGAAAGGAGAAAAGTGAGGTAAATGATTTGCAAGTTAGAAAACACGAAGAGAAACCAAAGAGCGTCGCCTCCCCAGCAACGGCGCCAAAATGTTGAACGTACGAATCACTACGCTAATGTGTTTGGTTTTGGAAAACCTGTGGCTGCAGTTTGAAAGCGAAGAATTCATATTCAACAAGTAAAATTTATACCAAAATTGAAATTCCAGGTTGAACACAGGGAGGCGGACGTTTGATTTAAAAACTACGCGTTTCTTTTTATTTGTCACGAAGTAATTCAATTTAAAACTGTCTAATTATTTACAATAAATAGAAGAGAGAGAGAGAGATGGTAAGAGAGAGAGAGAGAATATTACACATAGAAATCAAAATGAGATGTAGAATAAACAAAGAATTTATCATTGAGGAGATTGTTCATTACAACTAAAAAGCATAAAACAATTACACTAGAAAGCAATAAATTTACTCTAGAAAGCATTAAAAGAATGGAGGGAGAAATGTCCTCCTCGACGATTGCTTGGAGGACGAGCAGAACTACACTAGAAAGTAGTAAATCTATACTAGAAAGTAATAAAAAGAATAGGGAGAGAGAAATCCTCCTCGACGGTTGCTTGGAGGACGAGCCGGACGGGACGATGCCTGGACGAAGGAGAACGAAGCAGGACGAAGGAGGACGAAGCAGAAGAACGGGAACGGAGTAGCACACCGTTGTCGTCGCGGGATCCACTTCCGAAGGGGGATGAAAATTTGGATTTTATCTCGCGAGAAGCATCCCGGGTGTGGGACAAGCTTCTCTTGAGCTTTGGAGGGGTAGAGAAGAGAAGGAAGGGATGAGAATTTCGTATGGAGGGGGTCTCCTTTTATAGCTGCAAGGAGTGGGGGCAAAATGGACATTACAACTTTGAAATAATAAATGAGAGGTCTTTAGTGACGGATAAATCCGTCACTAAAGCCCCAACGTGGGCATAGCTTCTGCACCCAAGCGCGGCTCCTCAGCTGCCCGCTTCCTCAACGCCATCGCACGTTCATTGATTCTCAGCCGTCCGATCGCGAGATCAGACGGCTTAAGACGCATCTCCGCCCGCTGCTGCGCCCACCTGGTGCGTGCGATCGCACGTGGTGCCGCGCGTGCAATAGCGTGTGAACGCTATTGGGCATGCACGGCCGTTGGATTGTGACCTGACGATTGATGAAGGCGCACCCGCTCGCCTCAGAAATCACGTGGCGGGGCTCGAACGTGCGCCAGCGCCCCGTGATAAAGTGCTGGACCGCTGCGCTGCCTCACCCAAAAGGTCGCGCGGATGACTTTAAAGAGCCGCGTCCATAGCCGTTGGATCGAGATCCAACGGCGGAGAGGGGGCAGGTGCGCGGTCTTCATAGAATGCAAGCGGCTGTTTAGGCGCCTGAGATGGCGCCACGTGGCGCCATCTTGGCCGTCCATCTTCTAGAAGTTGTAGATGGTGCCACGGATGTCGGATTGAGTCGATTTTTGTGTCGTTGGGCTGCGATCGTCGATCCGAATTCATCCGTGTGGTCAGATTTGTCATCTGAAGTGCGGATTTACACCATCTTGGTCCTTGATCTTCTAGGGTTCCCCAGTCACTATCTGATGCTACGGATGTTTGATTAGGGCGATCTTGGAGTCGTTGAACTCCAATCGTCACCCTGATCACATCCATATGGTTGGATCTTTGATCCGAGGCCCCGATAAAATGTTTGCCCTGTCCAAGCACATAAAAGGAGATAATTAACCTCCATTTTATTCAATCTACTCTAAATGCAAGATGATGTATGTTATGCAATATTTATATCATGAAATGCAATCCTATGCTTAAGAACATGCATAACTAGACATCTTAAGTAGTGTAAATGTGTTTGCATCACATAACCAGGAAGAGCTTTTGTCACTAAAGATTACATTGAAAAGAAAAATTAAAATGATCTTGAAGCATTTACAATGGGATTATATTTTCTATGATTATTTCCTTCTCTTTTGATGAACTCAAAATCATCAAGGTGCTTATTTTTCACCATCAAGTCTCCTCTGAAAGACCTTCAAAGGCTGCTAAGAATTACCTTAGAAAAAAGTGAAAATACAAGAAGAAAGAGGTAGGAGGAAGAAAAAGGAAGCATCGCTTACCTGCACTCAAGATGACAAAAACCTATCAGGCAAACCTACAGCAACTTGGATGCCACTGCCTTACGCTTCAAGGTCAGGTCAGCTAGGACTACTTCATACAAGCAACACCAAAATAGTTAACAATCAATGCCCACAAACACATTTATGAAAGCCCTAAATAAGAACATACCCTTCCTTCCAGTTCCGCCCTCTTCCTCCTCATCCACGCCCTCCAGCACGTAAAGTAGGATAGCAGCAATGACGAGGCAAAAGCTTGGATCTGCCTAGCTTAAATAGACCATACATGACTACCTCACCCTTATCCTCAACCAGCCTCCACGTAATATGATAGATGTATTCGAACAACAGTTGGAGGTAGTCATCACATCACAATACTAGGACCCAACCCCTTGCCCAATAGTTACAAAAGGTGTCTATCCATCGGGAAGGATGGAGATGAAGTAAAAAGAGGAGGGTAAGAAGATTCAATTACAAACAAAAACAAAAGCAGATCTATCGAGGACAAATAGTGGCTACTCACATCTACCATCAAAGCAGCATAGAAATAAGGTTCACGAGAAGTATACGAAAAAGGCAATCACTATTGCTCACGTGATAACACACCAGCAGGAGACTACTTCCATCGATCCTTCTGCCATGGCCGATCGCCTGGGGTAGGGCACAAGAGGGCAGCGAAGAGTGGCTCTCACAATCGTATCATCGCTAAGGCACTAGAGGGGCAAAATGGCCATTACTTTCAAAACTGTGTGGGATTAACCCATGGGATGCCATCTGTTGAACGATTACGAACCTACGCTAACGTGTTCGGTTTTGGAAAACCTGTCGTTGCAGTTCGAAAGCGAAGAATTCGTGTTCATCAAATAAAATTTATACCGAAATTAAAATTCCGGGTCGAACACAGGGAGGCAGACGTTTGATTTAAAAACTACGCATTTCTTTTTATTTGTTACAGAATAATTAAATTTAGAACCATCTAATTATTTACAATAAATAGAAGAGAGAGAGAGAGTAAGAGAGAAAGAGAATATTACACAGAGAAATCAAAATGAGATGTAGAATAAACAAGGAATTTTTGTATTGAAGAGATTGTTCATTACAACTAGAAAGCATAAAACAATTACTCTAGAAAGTGATAAATTTACTCTAGAAAGCATTAAAAGAATGGAGAGAGAAATGTCCTCCTCGACGATTGCTTGGAGGACGAGTAGCTTAATCTAGAAAGCAATAAATCTATACTACAAAGCGGTAAAAAAAATAGGGAGAGAGAAATCCTCCCCGACGGTTGCTTCGAGGACGAGCCGGACGGGATGACGCCTGGACGAAGGAGAACGAATAGGGACGAAGGAGGACGAAGCAGAAGAACGGGAACGAAGCAGCACGCCGTCGTCGTCGCGGGATCCACTTCCGAAGGGGAACGAAAATTGGACTTTATCTCGCGAGAAGCATCCCGGGTGTGGGACAAGCTTCTCTTGAGCTTTGGAGGGGTAGAGAGGAGAAAGAAGGGATGAAAATTTCGTATGGAGGGGGTCTCCTTTTATAGTTGCAAGGAGTGGGGGCAAAATGGACATTACATCTTCAAAATAATAAATAAGGGGTCTTTAGTGATGGATAAATCCGTCACTAAAGCCCCGACGTGGCCGTCGCCGCCGTGCCCACGCACGCCCGCTCGGCTGCCCGCGTGCGTAACGCCTACGCACGTCTGCGAAGTCGCGATCGGACGGCTTAAATCGCGTCCGCGCCCGCTACAACCCGCCCGCCTGCGCGTGCGATCGCGCGTTACGTGGGGCGTCCAATCGCGCGTCGGCGCTATCGAGCGCCCGAGACCGCATGATCTCCATCTGACGCTCCACGCACCTCAATAACCCGCCCCTCCAATCCACTCACCGCGGCTCGAACCCGCGCCCCGCGCTTGCGTAAGCGCGCTCGACCGCTGCGCTGCGGGGCGCGGATGGTCGAGCGCACGTTTTAAGCGCTGGGCGGCCACAGCCGTTGGATCTCCATCTAACGGTGGAGAGCGATCAGGCGGGGGCCTTCACAAAATGCCAGCGGCCGTTTGGGTGGCTGAGATGGTGCCATGTGGCGCCATCTTGGCCGTCCATCATTTGGAAGTTGTAGATGGTGCCACGGATGTCAGATTGACTCGATTTTTGTGTCGTTTGGCTGCGATCGTCGATCCGAATTCATCCGTGTGGTCGGATTTGTCATCTGAAGTGCGGATTTACACCATCCTGGCCCTTGATCTTCTAGGGTTCCCCGGTCTCTATCTGATGCTACGGATGCCTGATTAAGGCGATCTTGGAGTCGTTGAACTCCAATCGTCGCCCTGATCATATCCATACGGTTGGATCTTTGATCCGAGGCCCCGATAAAATATTTGCCCTGTCCAAGCACATAAAAGGAGACAATTAACCTCCATTTTATTCAAACTACTCTAAATGCAAGATGATGCATGTAATGCAATATTTATATCATGAAATGCAATCCTATGCTTAAGAATATGCATAAATAGACATTTTAAGTAGTGTAAATGTGTTTACATCATACCCCCATGCCTATCTTTTGCTAGTCCCTAGCAAAAACTATATGCTATTTATAAAAGAATTAGGTTGGATTATTTGGACTTGGGTTATTTTCAATCATTAAGAAATTGTCTACTTAGGAAATGAACTTTCAAAGACACAACAGTGCTCGGGTATCAGCCAAAATGTAGACCGCCTCAAGCCCTCGCCTTATTCAAAGAAAAATTTCTTTTTCTCTTTTTACTCTTTTCTAATTTTTTTTGGATTTTCAAATTTTAGGGTTCAAGAGTGGCTTTTTACGACCATTCAACTCACCCAAGATTTGATGAGAACCCTAAGTTTTAAGCATCTTATTGTGATTGTGATAGACTCGTTGACCGGCAATTAGAACGGACTTCGGATTTCTACGCCTCTAGGTGACCTCAAAAAGAATTCTGCCTAAAGGTGTATCTTTACAACCGGTAGCTTTCTCCCTACTTTTATTTTTTAACGAGGTCAACACAAGGGTGAATCCAGTGTATATCTCCCCGGTTTATTCTACTTCTCTGCTTCTTCCTAAGTGTTTTGGGAATTTTTAGTGCATTTTCGGAGCTGGGTTCTGGACAACCGGTCGATGAGCTGTTACCACCGACAACTTGCCAGCCATACTCGTGCGGCGAAGTGTGGCTTATTTCTTTTTGTTCTTTTCTCCTTTTTTTTTTTTTTTTTTTTTAAGTAGGTGGCTTCCCTGGTCTAAGATTTACCTAAAGGCAGCAAAAAGAGAAAGGTCCAGTGACTGGGCTCTGGACAACCTACCTATGGGCTGTTACCCACGATAACTTGCCAGCCATATCACCCTAGAAGGTTCATTAGCTATCCAATTTCCGTAAAAATCGCCGAACAACGAGTCAGTGCAAAGAAAGTGTGTAGATGCTTAAGACTCGAAATTCCCTCAAATCAGAGGGCGGGTTGATAAGTCGTGTACTTATCACCCAAACTTATTTATTCCAATTATAATAGAATTAAGATGGCAAGGACTCAAAGACAAATCCACATTTTAGTGGATACACAGGCTAATTAAGTCCAAAGACCTGAGGGGTCTTTGTGTTCAGATCCTAATGTAGTATTTCCTAAGATTGAAAATTTTCTTAAACCCAAATTCTCTTTCCTAATTCCGAAATTTTTATTTATTTTTTTTTTATAAAAGAAAATAAATAAATCTACGGAGCTGACGAATGAATTCAGAGATGAATATCCACCCCCCCATGCCTATCTAATGCAATGTCCTCATTGTATTAAAAAGACATAAAACAGAGTGGAAAAGTGTAAAAAGCACCTGAATTGCGTGAATATCAGGTCCGCTCCAAGATGAAAACGAAAAAGAACTGTATAAGTGCTGAGTTTAGTTCCTTCAGCTAGGCACACTATACAAAGAAAAGAAATGAAGAATTCACATGTGCAGGTCAGAATTAGAATGAACAGAAGAATCCTCTGACCTGTCAGTAGAGGTCCACAGATGTGGACCAGATTGTGGTGCAGACCCACACCCCATAATCGAGAATATCTTAGGTTCTGGATAAAAATTACCCAAAACCTAAAATCAGAATGTAAGCGGGATCAGGCTTGCGATTTCTGAGGATGCAACCCAAGACCAAAAAGTCGGGTTACAGAAAATTGAAGCTCAAAAGGATAATCGTTGAATGTGTGCTTGAGTTGAACATCCTCGAAACAAATGTCGTAAGGGTTCTGATTTGATGGTTTCAGCTTAAAAGGAACCCTTCGACTCAATCTTCCATTTCCTCCAAAATTAACTTCCCAAATTAGAACTTCCCCGCTCCTATCCTCCTCATTAAGTGTATCAAATTCCAGGTCCTCTTGTATATTCATCAGCCCGTCTGAAATCTCCAAGTCTAAATGATGTGGCAGAATCAAAATTGACTTGGGTCTAATTATCTCAGAATTAGAATCATCAATAAGCTTAACAGGGTGTAACTGATAATCAGGGCATTGAATTGATTCTTCCAGAAAATGCGATTCTGGATCCGTAATGTGTGCCCTAATAAGATCAGTTTCCTCAGTTATTGGGCTATTAAATGATCTATCAGATTCCTCAGGCCCAATTGTCTCACAGAAATCGGGTTCAGAAAACTCGTGTGAGACTTCGCAACTTGAATCTTCACCATCAGGATCCGTATCAATGTATGTCCCAAAATCATTTGTCACTTTGTGTTCCAAGGAGACACACGTTTCCTTGTAACTCGGCTCAGGGATCTCAGGTGAAGAAATCAGATCATCTTTAATTGGTTGCTTTAATTCAATCTGGTCAGCCTCGTAACACGTGTCCCCCCCAACAGGTGCCTAAGCGGGTTCTATCATTAGCTTTCCTGAAGAGGGTTCATCCTGGGAATTATTCTAAGATTGAATCAAAGCAACCATGAATCTCATCCTCAATTTTGCTAATTTCCTAAGTAGAAACTCACCCGGGTTCTTATCCTTAACATCCAGGAGCCAATCCAACAAAGACTTGTTTAAATCATCAATCATTTCAATCAGGGGCTCCAATCTCTCAATGCAAGGTATTGGCTGAACTTCTAAAGATTGAATGATATTCCTCAAGTTAGCCAGAACCTTATCTTGAACCTGATTAACCTAAACCAAATGAGTTGGTTCAGGGTTGGGCGGGTTTGACATCAATGTAGAGGAATTAACGAATTGAGATTCGTTATACCCATCCTGATAATAGGTCATTTCAGATTGTTCAAAAGATGGTGATGACCTAAAGGCAGTGAAATCAGAGGATGGGTAAGGATCGGTGTATCCTTCTTGATTGTAGATCGCATTAGGTTGTTCATGAAAGGAGGACGATCTATAATCGATGTAACTCTGAGAAGGATAGAAATTAGAATCAAAGTGTTCAGGGTTAGACCCTAAACACGGGGGTCCGGAATTGTATCCCCAATCCAAATTATCCCAATTAACTGATGGTTGATTACAATACAAGTTGGGATAATCGTTATGTTGAGGATAATTTACAACAGGAGGGAAAGAGCGGGAATGCGTGAAATATGTGGAAGGATTCATGATACACGGGAGGAAGAAAGGTGCCCTGCAATACAAACAATCAAACCTGTCCTTAAATAGGTTAGCCTAAAGACCTACAGACTCTAAAAACCCGTCTTGAGATAAAGGAACGATTTGATCTACTTCCGTCTGTTCAATCCAACTAGTTAGAAGGAGGGACTGGGGAGAAGGTTCTTCCTTTGGCTTGCACCTCCGGTTCCTAGTGTACCCCCCAGCCGCGATCGTTTGACTCTGCTCCCCTAGCTAGACATCAGATTGAACAGTAGAAACAGACTAATCGAAAATAATCTTGTTCTGGGTTCTAAAGAGCGAGTCCAATCCTTAAGGCCAACGTCTACTTTGTTTTATTTAGGGCTAGGTTTGAATGTACTTTGGAATGTGATGGGCCCTTTAAATGGGCTGTGCCCTTAATGATTGATTGATTTGTGTGTGAGTGCACAACCAGTGGTTTTCAAGCAAGATTGTTTTTGATGTGGTGAATTTTAAGATTCAAATCTTGCTTAGTAGCTTTTAGGATTCAACTTTAGGTGTTTTCAATCAAGTTTCATTGGCACACCAAGTTTTACAAGCACAGGTGAAGATGTTTTCCTTTAAAGTTTAAAAAGAATGTGGAGTGCCTGGTAAATCCCTAAGAGTTGAACCTAATTGGCAGCTACTTGATGAGTTGATTTTATTTGAAGTGGTGCGGCCCAATCAACTCAATCAATTGACCTGTTGCACCACTTAATTAGGCACACAAATGATTACCTAATCTGATTTCTACTCAATTATGTGTTTGGATGTGTGTACCGGCTCCTAAGATTGGATTACCGGTTGAGTTTGAAAATCAGATGAGGTTGTGTACCTCTGTGAGATTTTTTTTTTTCTTAATGTGGGGGTTGGGGTGAGTATGGGTGTCAAACAACAAACAATCTAACCTTAGAGTTTATAAAAACACCTAGGTTGATTGATGTTTGAGTTATTATGTGATGAAATGAAATCTAATGGGTGGGAGGTGGGGGGTAACTTACAAAACCTTCCACAGCACTTTACTCCGATCTATCGCTTTTGCCTGTCTCGAAAGAGTACCTGCAATTACAATAAGAAAGGAGAAAAGTGAGGTAAATGATTTATAAGTTACAAAACGCGAAGAGAAATCAAAGAGCGTTGCCTCCCCGGCAACGGCGCCAAAATGTTGAACGATTACGAACCTACGCTAACGTGTTCGATTTTGGAAAACCTGTCGTTGTAGTTCGAAAGTGAAGAATTCGTGTTCAACAAATAAAATTTATACCGAAATTAAAATTCCGGGTCGAACACAGGGAGGCAGACGTTTGATTTAAAAACTACGCGTTTCTTTTTATTTGTTACAGAATAATTAAATTTAGAACCATCTAATTATTTACAATAAATAGAAGAGAGAGAGAGAGTATGAGAGAAAGAGAATATTACACAGAGAAATCAAAATGAGATGTAGAATAAACAAGGAATTTTTGTATTGAAGAGATTGTTCATTACAACTAGAAAGCATAAAACAATTACTCTAGAAAGCGATAAATTTACTCTAGAAAGCATTAAAAGAATGGAGAGAGAAATGTCCTCCTCGACGATTGCTTGGAGGACGAGTAGCTTAATCTAGAAAGCAATAAATCTATACTACAAAGCGGTAAAAAGAATAGGGAGAGAGAAATCCTCCTCGACGGTTGCTTGGAGGACGAGCCGGACAGGACGACACCTGGATGAAGGAGAACGAAGAGGGACGAAGGAGGATGAAGCAGAAGAACGGGAATGAAGCAGCACGCTGTCGTCGTCGCGGGATCCACTTCCGAAGGGGAACGAAAATTGAACTTTATCTCGCGAGAAGCATCCCGGGTGTGGGACAAGCTTCTCTTGAGCTTTGGAGGGGTAGAGAGGAGAAAGAAGGGATGAAAATTTCGTATGGAGGGGGTCTCCTTTTATAGTTGCAAGGAGTGGGGGCAAAATGGACATTACATCTTCAAAATAATAAATAAGGGGTCTTTAGTGACGGATAAATCTGTCACTAAAGCCCCGACGTGGCCGTCGCCGCCGCGCCCACGCGCGCCCGCTCGGCTGCCCGCGTGCGTAACGCCTACGCATGTCCGCGAAGTCTCAGCCGTCCGATCGCGAGATCGGACGGCTTAAATCGCGTCCGCGCCCGCTGCAACCCGCCCGCCTGCACGTGCGATCACGCATTACGCGGGGCGTCCAATCGCGCGTCGGCGCTATCGGGCACCCGCGGCCGCACGATCTCCATCCGACGCTCCATGCGCCTCAATAACCTGCCCCTCCAATCCACTCGCCGCGGCTCGAACCCGCGCCCCGCGCTCGCGTAAGCGCGCTCGACCGCTGCGCTGCGGGGCGCGGATGGTCGAGCGCACGTTTTAAGCGTCGGGCGGCCACAGCCGTTGGATCTCCATCTGACGGTGGAGAGCGATCAGGCGGGGGCCTTCACAAAATGCCAGCGGCCGTTTGGGTGGCTGAGATGGCGCCATGTGGCGCCATCTTGGCCGTCCATCATCTGGAAGTTGTAGATGGTGCCACGGATGTCGGATTGACTCGATTTTTGTGTCGTTTGGCTGCGATCGTCGATCCGAATTCATCCGTGTGGTCGGATTTGTCATCTGAAGTGCGGATTTACACCATCCTGGCCCTTGATCTTCTAGGGTTCCCCGGTCTCTATCTGATGCTACGGATGCCTGATTAGGGCGATCTTGGAGTCGTTGAACTCCAATCGTCGCCCTGATCATATCCATACGGTTGGATCTTTGATCCGAGGCCCCGATAAAATATTTGCCCTGTCCAAGCACATAAAAGGAGACAATTAACCTCCATTTTATTCAAACTACTTTAAATGCAAGATGATGCATGTAATGCAATATTTATATCATGAAATGCAATCCTATGCTTAAGAACATGCATAAATAGACATTTTAAGTAGTGTAAATGTGTTTACATCACCATCATCCCACCCCCTCCCGTCGGATACCACCATCCCGGGTTAAAGGGCCTAATCCCGACGGTGTGCAATCCCAGGTTAAAACATCTGAAATGCAGGACACAAAGCCCAATCCCATTAAACAAACGAGACCTAATGGTTTGGTGATAACATTGGGTGGTGAAGTTATATATATTGTAAAATATTTTAATTACTTTCTGACCTATTCAGGGTATTTTAAGGCGTTGGAGGACCATATAGACTGCAAGAGCATCTTGAACTCATCATCTTTACATATGGATTCCTTGATATTTTAATATATCTTTGACTCCCTACAAGATCTGTTTTGACTCAACTTGACTTTTGTAGTTTGCCAACAAGTTTTAGTGGCCCAATTTCCTGTCGAGACCTCATTTTTCATGTTATCTTTGTTTTGTGTGTTATCTTCTTTAATTGAATAACTATCTTTGGTGCGAAGAGATTTTCTAATGAAAGTGTGCTAAAGGAATAAATGATTGTTGTTGTTCATGAAGATGTCCCATATATGTAAATACTATGGTTTAGAAGGGGTTATGCACAAAACGTTAGCCTATTGACTATCCTATTTATGAAACACCAAATACATCTATTGGTGAAAATATACATCAACAACAAAGTCTTTGCCCAGTCTAAGTAGGTCGGCTACATGGATTTTTTACTTCATTCTAATATGTTTTTGATCCATTTTAGGCTTAAATTAAATTAGTTGTGGTCGTGCCTAATAGTTTCGCCTTCCTATTCCCCTCTCCTTTTCCCCTGCCTCCCCCAACTCTCCTTGACTCTTGCTCCCTTTCCTCCCCCTATGGTTTTCCTACCCCCCTCTTCTGGTAAGGCCCTCTTCCTCCCTTCCCTTCGGAGGGGAGATGGGTGGCTCCTCTCCATGGCTGCTCCTCTTAGTTAGGGCTAGAGCCTTGGTGCTCCTTGTTGGTGGTTTTCACTTTTTCTCCGTTTGATTTCCCTTTTTTTTGGTTTGTCATCTTTCGTTTTGTTTTGGTGCTTTAGGTGTGGGGTTTTCATGGGTGGGGCTTGCAACTAGGTCATCGCTTCTCCTTCAAAGACTTCCTCTAACCCAGCTACTTCTGATCCTCGATCGTCTCTACCACAGAGGCCTTCCTATGCCTCCATGGTGGCCGATTGTTAATCCTTTGAGTCCCTTCCCTACAAAGAGCTTTTGGTGCCGGTTCGCATGCTTTCTAGGGTGGACGGTCACCTTTGCACTTTGTTTTCCTCCTTCGAGGTTGCTGATCTTGCTAAGGGATTGGCTTCTTCAGTGGTTATTCATGCGATTGACCCTAAACCTTCTTTTCAGACTGTTAGAGATTTCCTTTCTCATAGGGTTCATCTCCTTGACTTTTCACTGACCGTGCTGGATAGGCAACATTGGTTTGTGAGATGTTCCTTTCATCATGATTTTTGAAGGCTTTATTCCCTTGGTTCTGCTATTTTGAACAATACTCACCTTTAGTTCATTCATTGGACACTGTCTTTTCGCATTGACGCTTTTGTGACCTCGGTACCAGTCTAGGTTGGATTCCCAGGTCTCAACCTTCATCTCATTCATCCTAATGTGTTGCTTTCTCTTGCATACCAACTAGGTAACCCAGTTTACGTGGATCCGAAGACAATGCAAGGTTTGAGACCGAGATACCCCCAGGTTTCTGTGGAGGTGGATTTTCTTGTGGATCGCCCTTCGTTTGTGCGTATTTCCAATGGGGGTGTTGTTATTCATCAAATGGTGGTTTTTGAGCGGGTTACATTATGTTCTTTCTATTTGAAGCTTGGTCATAGCTTGCTTTCTAGCTCTGCTGCTTCTTCTGCAGGACTTGGTGGCTCTCTGGGTTCTCCTCAACCCATGGATTATGCTCATCCTGATCCTACTATCCTAGAGAAAGATGGAGCACTGTCGGCTTAGAAGGCTACACCTTCAGTTAATGATGAGATCCTTTCTCCTCCTCTGGAGCACCATCGGGGGGTTAATAATCCAGGTTGTATAACTTCTCCTTCTTCTCTAGGGGGGACTAGTTGGTTAGGTGGTTCTTCGGTGGCGATGAAAAAGAGATGTGTGCGCCTAAAGAAGAAAGCAAAGGTGAAGTCTAAACCTCTACACATCAATGACCTGGGAAAGGAGCCTATGATGACTAGGTCATATGAGCTCCCACATCCCCAGTAGGTACTCCCTTCTAATGCTATTCCTTCTCATGAGTTGCCTGCTGATAATGATAATATGACTGATGATGATCCTAAAAAATTTTCAGACAATTCTGCGCTTAAATCCAAAAAATCAAATCGTGTTTTCAAACCTGATATTGATACGTTCGACGATTCTAAGATGATGGTTTTGCATAGTCTTTATAATTCCTTTGAGATTCATATTGATTACAATAAATGTCACATTATGTCTTCACCTCACGTAGATGTTATGCCTAATGTGGCCTGTGATTTCAACCTCTTTTATTCGAATAACTTTCCTAACTCCAAGCTATTAGCTAATCAAGGAAAACAGAACGATAATCATGTTTTGCTAGATAATAATCAGACAAATTCCCTAAGTAATGTGAAGATATTCACTTACAAAGGCAACCCTTTTTCTTGGGGCATCTACCTTCCTTTTCCTCCCTCGGTCCCCCATGATCCTGACCCACTTATGATTAAAGAAATTGATGCTAATGCGGAACATCTTCTAGTAAGCAATGATGATCACTTTATAGCCTCCAAATCTAAGTTGACTCCTTTGGGTTCCTTTCACAATCTGCCTATCATTCTTCTCCATGTTCAAGGGGACGCATATGAGGCCCACTCTACTATCAGGTCTAGAGGAGCCTGTAGTGGTGGCCCCTTGAGGGGAAATGGTAGGATGACTGATTGTCAATGACCGATTTGCACTAAAAAGGGTGTTTTAAATGTCATTGTTGTAGTATATGTCACAAATATAAATCGATATCGCATCAAATTTATTTATATACTTAATTTTACTAGTTTATTCCAGGTCGTTCACTCGGAGGTAGTTATAAATATAATATCACTCTCTAGGTCCAAAAATATCCTTTTATTCCAAACATGTTGATTTTATTTACAAAAATGAATGAAAGAATCAAATAATTGCATGAATTGGTTAATTATGTACAAAAGAATTAATTAAAACACATTACAATGCTTGAAAACATATGTACATAAATAAGCATAAAAAACTATGTATAACTACTTTATGCTAATTATTAATAATTAATATAGATAATACATGAGTATAGGTATAAAAATAGCTAATAATACCTACTATATTAAATCATTATAACATGCTAATATGTATAGTAACATACATAATATATACAGTAACATATATAAGTGTTGCTAAAACCTTAGTAAAATTATATACATAACATAACGCAAAATACTGTCTATACTAACATATAATCATATCTACAGTGACAGATACAAGTGTCACTAAAGCTATAATTATTATTTCTATACATAGGTAAGAGATCAAACAAACCTCTATACTATCCTTATATATATATATACACACACACACTATACGTACGTATACTTATTTATTTACATTTAATTACATTATTTATATACGTATATATTATATACTTATACTTTACATATATATACATATATACATGCATACAGGCATACACGGACACACAAAGGCATAGGGGGAGTATTTCAACACTTAAGCATTTTTAAGCTCGCTCTCCTCTTCTCTTCTGTTTCACACATAGCGAATTTAGGGCTCACTCTCTCTCAGATTGGTTCGGTTCCACCCAAAAATTTAGTTTAAAGGGCAGGCAGCCTTTTCAAGGGATACACACCACCCCTTTTAGGGTGGGACTAGACCTCTACTAGAGCCACCCTAGTTTAATTATTTAGGTGCATTACATCCGAATTTATGCTCATTAATGGGCCCACATAGTCCCTCGCACAGTGCATGGCCCCCGACCCATGCACCGTACACAATACATGCTCATGCCATATGCCATAGGGTATCGAGAGAGAGGAGAGTGTATATAAGGGCACCCGACACCTGATGAATAAAGGGCCTGAAACACAAAAACAACTTATAGTGTGTCATGCTCTCGACAACACAATATGTGGTGCTAATAGAGTGCCCAAATTAAGCTGCAGTTGTGTGCAGTTGCGTCCTGATTAGCAATCTTTGGCCCTCGATTTGAGGGCCATAATTTATTTTAAATTAAAAATAAATTATACCATTGTAAATCCCTTATATAAAACTACATAATTATATAATTACTTTACAAAAAAAAGTTAGTTTCTTATATAATAAAATTAAGTAAAGTTTACCGTTTATACATACGAAATTATGTGTTAATTTGTTAATTAAAGTATAAATTAGTTAATTAATCATACAGTTGACTAAATACAGTATTAATATACATAATAAATTATTTATTACATATTTTTATGATATTTTATGAACTTTATTTTAATTTATTTACAATTAAATACATGTTTTAGATGGTTTAACATATAAATAAACTATAAATGTTATAATACAGTATAAATATAGTTTAAATTAGTTGAAAATAGTTAATATTATATAATACAAATATAAAATATAATTTAGCTCAGTGTTAACTTAAATTACTAATTTATTCTATTTTAACTTAATAAATTATCTAATTAACTTAATAACTTAATTATTTACTCTAAATATATAATTAAATTAAATTACAGGTATTATATAGTACATAATACATATATAAATATGTATGTACAGTATTAGGTACAGATATGTACATTTAAATAGGTTCATAGAATTACATAGTCTATTATATAATTAAGTTATATAAATTAATCTATAATTTTTTAATACAGTTATATATACAATAAGTTATTCTAAATACTTGATTTACTATATAGAAAACATATATAAGTTATTTATAGATATTTTGTACATATTGTATACTATATACATATAACTTATGTTTAGCTTATACACACAAGTATAGACATAGTATACATGGTATTTATGGGTATTTTTGGGGTTTCTCTGATTTTTATGGATTTTATATATATAGTAGAGATAAGGGATGAGAGAGAAAGAGTGAGGTGAGAGAGAATAGCTATTTTTGGTTTTTTGAAGTTAAGTTCTTTTATTAAGATTGCCGGGGTTTCAGAATGCCTTGAAATATTGCATACACTTTGAAATAAACCTAATCCTACTCAAGACTCTTTTTTTTTTTTTTGGAATTTTTTAAAGATTTTTATTTATTTACAACTCAAGCACAAATGAATCCTTGAATGAATGTTTCATTGGTAACCTGAGGCCTCATTTTAAATTCTAGTGGTTGGAAAAGATGTCTAAACATTCATAAACACCCTGCATATCATATAAAAGATATATGAATCACTAAGCATGATTTCTGCATTGAATTTCATTCATACATCAGATTGTGTAGTTAAAGCCTTAATATAGCTAACAATGATGATTTAAACTTGAAATCAAGACATTCAACTCAAAATTTAAGCTATAACAGTACATGAATGTTTGATACATGATGTTCTACACAACATAACAGGTTAGCTCACATAAACACTCGAAACCAACCAAAACTCCAACTCAGCCAAATAGTGGCTGATCTTCACTAAATCAGCATTGCTGAAATTCAGCAGTTGCAGCTGCTGCTTGATAAACACACATGAATTCATGATAAAATGATTATTTATGTTATAAAAATTGCATAACATCCATTGCATGGCATTTAGGATAGTTGTGTATTATGTACATTAATTCTTCAATTTTATATGGCCAGGAGGTAGTGTGGCATCTTTTACGGGCTTTGGATGAAGAATCCAACCATACGGATGAATCTGGAGTGACGATCGCAGTATGTCAACATGAAAATCACCTCGATCAGAGCTCTGTAGCACCCTCTACAAGAAGAAGAAGATGGACAGTCCAGATGGCGCCACGTTGTGCCATCCAGGCCACCCTACACAAACCACGGCTGCAGGGTGCTCAACCTCAAGCAAGGATTTGCCTCTACCGTTGGATCTTCATCAAACGATCAAGGTGCGTGCAACCGCACCACCCTCCACTCGACAAACTGTGGCTTTGGTGCATTGGTGAAGACAAGCGCTCGCAAATCGTGAGCACGAGTTCGAGTTGCAATCCACCGCGCCTGCTACAGCGCCGGCTGAAATAGGGCTGCTCGATCTTGATCGAGCAGTTGAGACTCTTCACGTGAGATCTGACGTTGCCCACCAACGTGAGGACGCACGCCAGATCACACATGTGCCATCAGGAGCGTGCAGTTAAGACGATCGGGAGCTGCATCCACCGTCCGATCCTCACAATTACACGAGGCGTGTGATTCAAATCAATGAGGAGTGATCTACAGGCAATTCTCAACCGTGCGATTGATGATCTGATGGCTACCAATGCATGCGCTAGCGGTGTAGAATTCAAATGCAGGCGAGTGTGCATTCTCTTCTCATGATCACAATCGTCCATGCCTGATCCAATGGCTGATGATCGCCGAGCCCTATTCCGATTGCAGTCGTGCTTCCAAGAGTAAGCCAAGGTGCATGAATGCTACAGCAACACCTCCGGCGGGTCTTTTGCAACGTCTTAAATGTTGCTAAAGACCCGTGAGCGCAAACCATCTCCATTCCACCACTATATAAACATCCCTACACCCCCCATTCCTCTTCATCTCTACCTACTCTACTCCCACCTATTCCTAAGCTCTAGTAGCCTACCAAATATCCATTAGAGCATACTCTCAAGCTCTAAAGGCCTCCTATTAATGTAATGATCCAATTTCCCACCAAATATTCATCCTTCATCCCACCACCTTCATAGGTTGCCTTGGAGCCATCCTCCTACCTCCATTCCAGTAGAAGATTGCCTACATCTCCTCACCTCCATTCTAGAGCCTCAATGAAGCATTCCTCTACTCGGTGACCTCCTGCATCTCACCTCCATCATCCTACATCTCACCTCATTCATCCAACTTCTACCTGAAATTCCCTACTTGGAGGGGGTGAGATCAGTGTGACGTAAAAAAAAATGCGGAAATAAATAATCTCATAAATAAGCAATCACACAAAGTACACAAGAATTTATAGGTGGAAATCCAAACCGGGTGAAAACCACCACCTAACCCTCTCGAGTTAGGATTTTCCGATCAACCAAGTTGATCAAAATCCACTAAACCGAATCACTTTAAACGAGGGTGATTCAACCTCAATACAACCACGCTACTTAAACGAGGGTAGCGTACCTCAACCCCTTCTCTCCACGAGAAGGATTTTGTCTCGCGAAGGAGACGGGAATTCGCAAAGCGAATACCCAACCAAATAACAAAGATAAAATAAACAAGTAATCCTATAGAGCCAACAAAGTAATTTTGAACCTAAGCTTCTATAGGAATTAGGATACTCCCCTTTGCAAGGAGTGCGTGGAGTTGATGACAAGGTGCGTGAGCCACGCGACGGCGCAACTTCGCTCTCATGAACAACGGCGGGAGAGCGGGTGCGCAACAGCTTGATGCTCTCAAGAGAATGGAACTTGAGCTTGGAGAGTAAGAGCTATCTAGGACACAAGAGAGTGGAAAGTGTATTACAAAGTGTTTCTTGTGTATCTTGGTCTCTCTAGGTGTGTGTTTGTGTTGCAAAGGTTCCCCTCTATTTATAGAGGCCTTAGGAAGGCTTTGGAAGGCTTAGGAAAGGTTCTATAGCCGTTGGAAACAAAGCCCAAGAGAATCAACCCGAAATCAGGAATAATCATTACTCTGACAGGATTATCAGACATCTAATTCTAGCATCAGACGTCTGGAAGTTCACTTTAAGACGTCTGATTTCAAGGTCAGACGTCTGATTTTGGGTGGGTCTCTTCCTGACTTGAATCAGATCTAAACAGGGTTCTAGCGCAAGTCCATTAGACGACATATAGGACGTCTGGCACTATGTCTGGACGTCTGGAAACCTACTTTTACTGTGGGAATGAATTTTCCAAATGTTGCAACGGCTAGAAAATCTCTGAGAAGAGATTTTGGGTCAGCCGAGGCAAAACGGTCAATTATCAGACGTCTGGAAAGTCCTATGGATGTCTGATAAGGCTCTAACGGTCATAATCTTGAGTGTTTGCTAAGCCAGCCAACGGTCCACTAATTGGACGTCTGGCAAATCCATCAGACGTCTCCTAAGGCGTCTGGGCTAAGGTCTGGACGTCTGATTTCATCAGACAGAAATAACTATGTCCAGCCTAATAGTTATCAGACGTCTGAAACAACAGTCAGACATCTTAAAATACTTTATCAGACGTCTGATTTGGGAATTAGACGTCTGGAAACTCTGTTTGAACCCTATATTGGTTTTCTAAGTATTCTACAGAAAACCTAAGTATCCTAGGGTTGTGCAGGTGTTCCTAGGACTACTGTTAGGGTACTTTGAGGCTCTTTAACATGAATTATCTAAGGAAATAAAGAGCAACAAAAGAGACGAAAAATACAACAAGTACAAAAGAAGGAAATCTATCCTATTCTTCATTTCCTTCCATCTTCAATATCTCGCTCCTCGCGAATCTCTTCTGCTCTCCATCGAGCTCCTCCAATCCGTCCTGGATGCGAGCTCGAACTCCGTCTAATCACGTATCCATTTGCGATTGACCTGAAATCTAGGACTCAAAGCGCAAATATTAAATGACACGTGTTTTGTTATCATCAAAACAAATGATCGTGGTGCTCTAGCACCAACACTACCAAGTGTCGTCATCTCGCTGAATAGCTGATTCGGGACCCTTATCTCTTTTATGCTTTCATAGATTATTGTAACAAACATTTGCATAATATATCATAGTTGTTTCATCCTCTTGTAATCTATCTTGCTTGCTTTTTCTATAAAAGCAAAAGGAAAAATAACAAAACCCTAAAACACCAAAAAAGAAAAAAAATGAAACGTGGATTTCAAACAAAGTAAACGTTGCCTCCCTGTGTTCGACCCGGGACTCCCCTAAAGTTTCAATTACAAATTGTATTTGATAGATGCATTTTGCGAGCTATGACGACGGGTTCTCCAAACCCTAATTTAATTCATGAAACACACCGAATCATTTGGAGCCATTGCCGGGGAAAAATTCAAGGCTTATCTTTTAGGTTCTCATGTAATCATTTATACCGAACACTCGGCCTTGAAACATCTCTTGGCCAAAAAGGATGCCAAGCCCTAACTTATTCACTAGATTCTGTTACTTCAAGAATTTAATCTTGAAGTCAAGGATAAAGCCAAGGCATAAAATGTAGTGGCGAATCACCTCTCAAGAATCCTAATTGATTCACCTCATCCGGATATCCCTATTTCAGACACTTTTCTAGATGAGACTATTCTTACAATCTCAGGTACCCGAACCCCCTAGTTTGCAGATATCGTCAATTATTTGGCTGTTGGTCAAATCCCCCAGGATTGGACCAAACAACAATAGGACAGACTTGTGTCTGAGACCAAATATTATTTTTGGGACGATCCTGAGCTGCACCACATCGGCATAGACCATATTATTCATGGATGCATCCTGAAAATTGAGTTCCATAGTATACTTGAGTTCTGCCATACATCTACATGTGGTGGACACTTTTTTGGGAAAAAGATGGTAGCAAAAAGCTTGCAATCTAGATTCTATTGGCCGTCATTATTTAAGGATGCTCAGCAATTCTCAAAGTCATGCGCCCGATGCAAGACACTCGGGAGCATGGCTAAGCGAGATATGATGGCCCTTAACCCAATACTTTCCGTCAAAATTTTCGACATTTGGGGCATCGATTTCATGCGACCTTTTCCTCCATTTGGACACCAGTATAATTTGGTTGCTGTTGATTACGTGTCCAAATGGATTGAGGCAATCCCCACTTGGACCAATGACCACAAGGTGGCCATCGATTTTGTGAAAAAGAATGTCTTCAGTCGGTTTGGGATTTCTTAGGCGATTATCAGTGATGGTGGCACACGTTTCACACATGCCCAGTTTCAAAATTTATTGGTGAAATACAAGGTGAATCATCAGATTTTCACACCCTACCAACCTCAAATGAATGGACAAGCCGAGGTCTCCAATCAGGAGATCAAAAACATTTTGCAGAAAATCGTAAGGCTGATAAGAAGGACTGAACCCAAAAGCTAGATGATGCTATTTGGGCCTACTGTACAATGTACAAAATGCCTATTGGTATGTCTCCATTCCATCTGGTGTTTGGTAAGGCATGTCACTTACCCGTAGAGCTAGAACACCGTGCATTTTAGGCCATCAGGAAATGTAATTTTGACCTAGAGTTGGCCGGGAAGACCAGGAAACTCCAACTATCTGAGTTGGAGGATCTTAGAAATGATGCCTATGAAAATGCCAGAATCTATAAGGCAAGGACCAAAGCTCTCCATGACCAGATGATTTCACATAAGAGCTTTGAGCCGAACCAGAAGGTCTGGCTTTTCGATTCTTGACTAAAGCTCTTCCCCGGCAAGCTTAGGTCTAAGTGGGATGACCCATTCATTATTGAGCGGATTTTCCATAACGGGGCCATTGAAATTCTGACCCAAAGATGGGTAATTCCTTCAAGGTCAACGAACAGCTCCTCAAACCCTTTGTTGACCATGTACTCCCTAAGCCCAACTCGGACAAGGTTGCTCTTACCTTGCCCTAACCACTGCAAGCCGATCATCACCTAGCTAAAGGCACTAAACTTAGCACGTGTAAAGACTATTCTGAGCTGACCAGAATCTCATGGAAACCAAGTGTTATTCTTCCACTACTACTCTCCAACATGCTTTCATTTTTAACAAAGAGGACATTGAATTAGCTAAGCATGAGGGGTTGGATATATGAAATAATCTTTTTGTCTGCCGTAACAGTAATTTCCTATTTTCCAAAAAAAAAAAAAAAAGAGAATTAGGAGATGAGAACTTAGGTATTAGGAGTTGCAAACTTTAGTAATTAATACTTTGGGACCTAAATACTTAGACTCTTTCGGTCTTCGAGCTTAATTAGCCTAGGTGTCCACTCAAATGTCGATTTAGTCTCGAGTCCTTGACAATTCAATTTCATCTTTAATCTAGTAAATAAATTGGGATGATAAGTACACGACTTATCAACTCGCCCTCTGATTTGAGGGGATCTTAAGTCTAAGCATCTACACGCTATTTGCACTGACTCACTTTTCGACGATTTTTACGGAAATTGGGTAGCTAATGAGCTATCTAGGGTGGTATGGCTGGCAAGTTGTCGTGGGTAACAGCCCATTGGCCGGTTGTCCATAGCCCAGCCACAAGACCATTTTCTTAGATCAAGGAAGTCACCTACTTAGGAAAAAAAATAAAAAAAGGAAAAAATAAAAAAATAAACAAAACCACACTTCATCGCACGAATACGGCTGGCAAGTTGCCATGGGTAACAGCCTATTGGCCAATTGTCCAGAGCCCAACTCACAAAATGCACAATAATTCCCAAAACACTTAGGGAAGAAGCGGGGAAGTATAATAAACCGAGGAAATATACACCGGGTTCTCCCTTGTTTTGACCCCATAAATAAAAGAAGTAGGGAGAAAGATACCATTCGAAAAGATAAACCTCTAGGCAAGGTCACCTCTGGTCGTAGAAACCCGAAGTCCGTTTTAACGGCCGCCTAGTGAGTCTTTCACTCTTTTCACTAGATTCTTAGCACTTAGAGTCTTTTTCAAGTCTTGGGCAGGTCGAGTAGCCATAAAAAATTATCCTGAAACTCTCAAACTCCAAAAGTACAAAAAAAAAAATAAAAAAAGAAGAAAAACAAAAAAGTGTGTATGTTCCCTTTTCAAATAAGATGAGGGCTTCAGCGGTCTACATTCTGGCAGACACCCGGGCATTGTCGAGTTTCTGTAATTAGGTCTTGGGGTTGATATTTTCTAAAGCAATCGACAAATTTGGCCTAAGTAATCAAATCTTGATTCTACTTTTATATATAGCATTTAGGTTTGCTACAGACTAGCAAAAAGTAAGCATGGGGGTATGATAAACACACATGAATTCATGATAAAATGCTTATTTATGATAGTTCTTAGGCATAGCATTGCATATCATGTTATAAATATTGCATAACATCCATTGTATGGCATTTAGGATAGTTGTGTATTATTGATGAATGTGTTTCGCATGGTAGAAATCAGGGTTTGGAGGAACCCATCGTCGTAGTTGCAAAACGCATTATCAAATACAATTTTACCAAAACTCCAAGGGAGTCCCAGGTCGAACACAGAGAGGCGATGTTTACTTTGTTTGAAAACTACACTTCGTTTTGTTTCTTTTTGGTATTTTGTTATATATATATTTATTATTTTTATAAAGGACGCAAACAAGATGGTTCATAATATGGATGGAATTAAATATGATATATTACACAAATGTCTATTACAATAATCTATGGAAGCATAAAAGAGGCAGAGGTGAGAAGGAATCTCCCGAATTGGTTGTTCGACGAGACGATGTCGCCTGGTGGAAGCTTTGATGAAGGAGTTGAGTGGGATGACGAAGGTGAGATGTAGGAGGATGCCAGGTAGAGGAATGCTTCACCAAGGCTCCGGAATGGAGGTGACGATTCAGAGGCAATCTACTACCGGAATGGAGGTGGGAGGACGGCTCCAAGGCAACCTATGAAGGTGATGGGATGAGGGACGAATATTTGGCAGGATAAAGGAATGCTACATTAATAGGAGGCCTTTAGAGCTTGAGAGTAAGCTCTAATGGAGCTTTGGTAGGCAACTAAAGCTTAGGAGTAGGTGGGAGTAGAGTAGGTACAGATGAAAAGGAATGGGGGTGTAGGGGTGTTTATATAGTGGAGGGAAGAAGACGAAATTCGTGTAGAGGGCTATAGTGACAGCTGCAAGCGTCACTAAAAACCCCTTGCAGCTGTCGCTGAAGATCACGCCCCCACCGCTCATGCTCGCAACTGTCCTCGCAGCTACAAGTAATTAGTGACGGCTGCAAGTGTCACTAAAGACTCACCAGGCTGTCGCTAAAGGTTGCGCTAACCAAACACATGCCTGCAGTTGGCCTACTCATCATGCATCCCTTGTCGTGCGCGTGCACTCGCACACTGGCACTGTGCTGTGGTTCTGCGCGCGCGTGCCTATGCATTGTGCCCTTGTACGTGCATGCGCCCATGCGTCAATTGGCGAATTGGGGAGTGATGGGAACACCATCATGAGCCATAACTAGCTCATTTTGACCCAATCAAGTCAATAAATGCTCTTGCATAACCGTCATAGAGTCACATGTCATTGCATAATCATTCTAAAAGAAAAATAAGAAACTAGGGTTAAAACTGCAATTTTACCATCTCATCATAATTGCAATACAACCATAGGTTTTCTCAGGGGTTAAATGAAGGTCAATTGGTCTTAGAAAGCTAACAAGTGGGATAAGATAGATAGAAAAGGGTTTGCACGTGTTCTGATAATTAAATGACTTTTGAAATCCTAAAAATAGACCCGCTTAATTAACTGAGGTTCTGATCAGGATAAAGTTCACCTAAACCCTCTAAAATTCATATAAAAATATTCTCCAGAGTTTAGAACTTTCAATTTGACCATCGAAACCCGTTTTGACCCAAAACAGAACCACAGATAGACATTTGCCCTAATTTGGGTTTTTTTGTAAATTACCTATTCAAACATGGACAACCAAAATCCAACTTCACCATTGGATTCCTTAGGTCCAAATTAGGTTTGTCTCAAAATTTGGACCCAAGATGAATTTTCTTGACCTAGTTTGCAAATAGGTCCTGTCTAATTTCATTTCTGCCCTCAACTTTCAAAATCCTTTCAAACATGCCCCTAACTTTGTCATCATTCTCACAAAAAGGTCCCTACCGGCATTAATCCTATTCCTACTTGCTCTGACAACCTTAAAATGTAAAGAACTCCCTAATTTCTTAACGAATCCCTTTCAAATTTGAAAGGGAATTTTGTCAAGAAATTCCTTTCCTTTTGAACCCAATCCTAAGCCCTAGAACTTACCCAATCTCTCATGCAAACGCATGAGAGATTTGGGTCTCAAGAAATTTCTGAATCTGGCAACCTTTCCAAGCTTGGGAAGCTTGCTTCCCAAGCTCTAAACAACCTCTGATGACCTATAAAAGACTCCGTAGATCACAACGAACTTCTCAAGCTTGAATTCAGCCAGAGATTCCCTCTAATTCTTCTCCCCTCCTCTGGTCGATTTGCTCTTCAAGCTCCAACGATTCTCCTTGTCTTCCCTCATTGTCTGACCACAATACCTGTGGTAGATTCTTCATCCTTGTCTTCTTCCGCGTCGCGCAGCACCTGTCGACGCTCCTGCTCCCCTTCATCCTCACCAATCACCTCCCTCTGAGCATCTTCGTCTCCGGCACCAGCCGCACCTCACCCGGCGCCAATCCCTCTCCCCTACGTCTGCCTCCTTTCCTCAACGACTCCTTGGCTTCCCCTCTTCATTTTCAGACCCTCACCGCCTCATTACGATCGCCGACTCCCCTCACCATCCTCCGTCTTCCACCTCGTTGGTGTACCTTCAGCGAGTTCCCATAGCCACTACGCTCCATCAATCCAGCCGCCATTCACCCCTACACCTCCACCATGTCCCAGAGAGCAAAAGCCCTCTAGTCTTCGAGGCTATTAGCCTCTCCACTGCACCCTCGAACATACGCACTCTTACACACAATCCGCGAGGTCGACAGACCTCGACATCCACTCGCATGCGATGCCACCACCACAGTTGCACTCATCGTCGTCCAACAATACTCCCTGAACATTCTGACAGGGTCGAAAGGCCATATTCCTAATTTCAGGTATAGCCCCTCTTCGCCATTGACGCTTACTTCAGAGCTTGTTCTTCACCTGCAGCTCCAAGACTCAACTCCAGTAGCTGCGGAATCGACTCAGCTTCATTCCTGGCCAGGCAATTGGAGCGTTGACTACTTCCCTTGTGCGAATTGAACAGAGATGCCCTGCTGCTGGCTACGCGAAGGACATGTTTAGTTCCACATCGGAGACTTACGAGTGGTTGCTATCACATAAATTGAAAAAGTGTTAGAGGCTATTCGCCTCATAACACGGGGTGAGGTCCCTCTCACCCACGCACACTTGCACCTCGTCTGTGACTCTATCCCTCGCAGATCTGGCCGACCCATTTACCCGCCTAGACTGACCTACACTCCTCGCTCACTACCGCACGCCGGTGAGCCTGGACCCAGGTGCGTACGATCCGATAACCCGACTATCCTTACAGAGGCCCTGGGAAGGCAGAGCCTAAGAAAGAAATAGGAGAGCTTGCACGCAGGGTAGAGGGAGGGTTTTTCTCTCAATAGAGTCTGGCTAACACTTAGTCAATTCAAGAAGGCCTTCCCCTATGTGCAGAAGGAAGAAGGAGAAGGCTTAAGAAGTCAAAGTAGAAAAGAGAAGAAGAAGAGGAGCTGCACGAGAAGAAGAGGAAGAGAAGCAGAAGAAAAGAAGAAGAAAAATAGAAGTTTAAGTCGTCTGATTTCATAATCAGATGACGGTTTGGTTTGATTGCATACATATTCATTGAGTTCCTTAGTTGATATTGTAGGAGTATTTCGTGATCTAAATCACCATTTTACTCCCATCCTTTTGCACCTTGATCTTGTTATTATTGCAAATTCTTTATACTTTAAATTGTGATCTTGAGCTTTAAATTCCCATATTGCTCCCGGTGTTCGACCTCAGAACTTTTTTGAGTAATAAAATTTATTTGTTTTCAAAGCGATTTTGACTATATTACAACGCTTTATTTTAAAACTCAATTTCGCTGCGTTAACAGGGAGGTTGTGGGGATCGAACTCGAGCCTCTCGTTTGAGGAGCGGGTGCTTCACTGTTGCACCAAGATTGTGGATTGTCGTGTAGAGGGTGATGTGGTCGCATGGTGTAGAGCACCCCTCAGCCGTTGGATTGAGAACCAATGGCTAATATCTCTCCATGCGTGAGGTTGGGGCGGCCATGGTTCATGTCGGGTGGTCTGGATAGCACCACGTGGTGCCATCTGGACCGTCCATCTTCTTCTTGTATAGGGTGCTAAGGAGCTCTGATCGGGGTGATTTTCACATTGACGGACTGCGATCGTCGCTCCAGATTCATCCATACGGTTGAATTCTTTTTCTGAAGCCCGTAAAGATGTCGCACTACCTCCTGACCATATAAAATGAAAGAATTAATATACATAATATACAATTATCCTAAATGTCACGCAATGGATGTTATGCGGTATTTATAACATGATATGCAATGCTAAGCCTAGGAACTATTATAAATAAGCATTTTATCATGAATTCATGTGTGTTTATCATACCCCCATGCGTACTTTTTGCTAGTTCCTAGCAAACCGAAATGCTATGTATAAAAGTAGAATCAAGATTTGATTACCTAGGCAAAATTTTTTGATTGCTTTAGAAAATCTCAACCCCAAGACCTAATTACAAAAACTCCACAGTGTCTTGGTGTCTATCAGAATGCAGACCGCCCAAGCCCTAGCCTTATTTGAAAAGAGAAGATCCACAATTTTTTTTTCTTTTCTTCTTTTCTAATTCTTTTGTAGTTTTGGAGTTTGAGAGTTCCGAGATAACTTTTGTGGCTACCCAACCTGCCCAAGACTCGAAAAGGACTCTAAGTTCTAAGCATCTAGTGAAAAGAGTGAATGACTCACTAGGCGATCGATAAACGGACTTTCGGTTTCTACGACCCTAGGTGACCATTCCTAGAGGTTTATCTTTTCGAATGGTAGCTTTCTCCCTACTTTTATTTATGGGGTCAACACAAGGGTGAACCAAGTGTATATCTCCCCAGTTTATTCTACTTCCCCGCTTCTTCCCTAAGTGTTTTAGGAATTATTATGCATTTTTGTGAGCTGGGCTCTGGACTACTGGCCAATGGGCTGTTACCCACGGCAACTTACCAGCCATACTCATGCGGTGAAGTGTGGTTTTGTTTATTTTTTATTTTCTCCTTTTTCTATTTTGTTTCTTTTTTTTTAAGTAGATAGCTTCCTTGATCTAAGATTGACCTAAAGGCAGTACTAAGAAAATAGTCTTGTGGCTGGGCTCTGGACATCCTGCCAATGGGCTGTTACCCATGAAAACTTGCTAGCCATACCACCCTAGATAGTTCATTAGCTACCCAATTTCCGTAAAAATCGTCAAAAAGTGAGTCAGTGCGAATAGTGTGTAGATGCTTAAGCTTAAAGTCCCCTCAAATCAGAGGGTAGGTTGATAAGTTGTATATTTATCACCCTAAGTTCTTGACCAAATTAAAATAGAATTACTTGGCGAGGACTCGAGTCTAAGTCCACATTCGAGTGGACACCCGGGCTCATTAGGCTCGAAGACCTACAAAGTCTAAGTATTCAGGTCCCAAAGTATCAATTCCTAAAGTTTACAACTCCTAATTCTCTTACTATTCCGGCTGACAAAAAGATTCATAAGAAATATCCACCCCCCCATGCTTAGCTAATGCAATTAGGTTAGCCATGCATTGCATTTTTTATTGTGTTTTTGATATGTTTTTGTGAGTGTTAAGGATAAGCAGAATGCCAAATCCCTAGAACCCTAGCACTCAGGAAGGCAACTGGTGAAGGAGAAGCTCAAACCAGCTAGAACTCAGCTTGATCCAGCTCACCATAGTTGAAATCCAGCTCACCTAAACTAGGGTTAGCTCACTCTAGATCCATTCAGCTCATCTCAGCTGAATGGCTACTCAAGAGAGCTCATCTTAGCTCACCCTAGCTCAAGTCAACTCAGATCCAGCTCAACTTAGCTGAGTATAGCTCATCTCAGCTCCCATTAGTTCACAGGAAGCTCTAGCTAGCTCAGCTGAGTTGATTGGAGTTCACCTCAACTCAGGACTAGCTTGATCCATCTCCACTCAACTCCAACCAGCTGAAGATGACTTCATTTCAGCATAGGAAGCTCAATCCAGCTCCCAGGGACTCAGCTTAGCTCAACTCAATTGAGCTAAGCTACCTTAGCTGCCTCAACCAGCTCGATCCTCCCCGGGAGCACCAAACTTAGCTCACCTCAGCTCCTTATGGTAGAAGCTAGCTTACTTTAGTTTGGCTTAGTAGCTAGCAAAGAACTAGCAAGCTAAGCCAGCTAGAGTAGCTCCATGCCACCCTCTTCAGCAGCTGCCAACTCCAATTCAAGCTCCAAACTTCTCCTCCTCAGCTCCTCTCTTCAAACCTTAGCTCCAATACCTCCTCCTTTACTCCACTACTAGCTAAGATAGCTTAACTTAGCTTAGCTTAGCTAGGCTCCAGCTCCCTTAGCAATCCACCACCTAAAAACCCTTCCTAGCTAGCTCCACCAACTCAACCCTACCTAAGCTCACCTAAGATAGCTCCACCCTACTCCAAGTTGGTGCCACCACCAACACCGCCTTTCATCCCACCATCTCCAAAATCCACCTTCAAGGTGGCGCCAACTCTCCCTCCAAAACCACCATAAATCGCCACCATTCATCTCCTTTTGATCCCATCTCCAGCATCCACCCCAACACCTTCTAGAAGAGCCACAATTGGTGCCAATTTTAGGTGCCTTTTGGCCACCATAACTACCCCCCTTGGCACCCCATTGGTGGCTCTAATTAACACTAGCCCTAGGATCAACCTAACCACCCATAACCACCCCTAAAATCAATCCTAGCCCTTCACCTATTCACGCCAACCCTACCCCCTTCCACCACTATAAAAACCCACCACATTCCACCAAACAAATTCATCCTCCCTTTAGTATAATTCCACCTTAAAATTACCATACCCACGGCCAAGGAAGAAGAAGAAGAAGAGAAGAAGATTAAGGGGGCACCCAACCCGCCCCCTTGTTGCCTTCTTCCTCTTTTTCTTCTCCCTTGTGCCATGCCAAGGAGCAGGAGCACTCCCCCACTAGGAGGACAACCAGGCAAGGAGGAGCAAGGGTGGCGCATGCCCACCCTTGAAGGAGATCATTGAAGGTGGTAGTTTCCACCTTGGAGGACATCATTTGGAAGAGCATCTCAAGGAAGGAGAAGAAGGAGTTGTCTTTTCAAGTCAAGGAGCTACTTGGCTTGGAGCAAGAAGCCCTTTTCTTCACCATTTTATCTAGAGGATTTTTGTTTTATTTGTCTTGTATTTTCAAGTAGAGTAGAAGCATTCCTCTATAGGTTTTGTGTAGACAATTTTCGTTAAATCAAGTTGCCTTCTCTTAATTTTTGTTGCATAGTTTTTTACAAGTTTTGCCTAGCATTTGTTTCACTCCCTCTCCTTAATTACTCTAAGCCTCCACATGCCTAGAGTGAGCTTAGGGAGAGGCTCTACTTGTCACTATAATAGTAGTGTAGTGGATTAGTTTAGAGATTTTTCTCGCTATCAACAAACCCGCATTGTTCCCATTATTTTAAAACCTATAAAAATCATATATATAAAACACCAAAAAGAAAGTTGAGTTCCCTTTAAAGCAAGAGATTTGATTTAGCAAACAAATTGGCCTCCTTGGACGACCCTAGATACTCCACTATCTAGGTTACAAATTTTAAAAGCATATGCGATTTCGCGTGTTACGACTCTAAAATCCCTAATTACAAATCATGCTAAATTTCACATCACTAATGTTTCAAGATTTTCTCCCCAAAGATCAATTTCCTCCTCACAATCAGGGTGCCTAATCCAACCATCCTAATCCTCATGATTCCCACCCAAAAGTTGAACCTCAAACTCTAAAAATTCAGGATGAGGACATTGTTGACTTATAACTTGATCATGTGAATCATCCAACAAATTTTCAATTTCATGAATATCTTCATCTCGTGTTGCTATAGTTGGTTGTATGTTTTCATTGTCTTCAATTATACCAGCAACCGTGTGATTTTCTTCCTGAGTTTGGGTTGAGTTTGTCCTTAAAATGTTGTCTAAGGTATGTATGGCCATTACCTCCTCTATTCTGCCAAGCTCCTCCATCAAACCACACTTAATTTTATCCTTCTTTGAGACCTCAAAAATATTAAATTGATTTTTTTTATTCCCAGACGCCATTTCTATATTTCTCGATTCACAGTCAATCCTTGCCTTGGTGGTAGCCAAGAAAGGTCATCTCAAAATAATCGGGGTGTGGTTGAGCTATTTTGGTGCATCCATGTCCAGAACCATGAAATCAGCAAGGTAACGCAAATCATTAACCTTGACTTAAACATCCTCCAAAATACCCCTTGGTTTTGTAGTGGATCTATTGGCTAACTGCAAGGTTATGCCAATGTGTTTCAAGTAACCTAAACCCAATTCCATGTGCAGTGAGGTGGGGATCACATTAATGGAAGCGCCCAAGTCGAGAAGGGCCTGGTCAGAAATGATGTTTCCTATTGTGTAGGAAATTAGTGGGGCTCTTGATGTAGACAAAATTATTGAGGGTAAAATGACTAATCATGCATGTTCCCAGGCTTATATTTGCATTTCATAGTAAAATATTGCATAGCATGCATCATCCTACATTTAGAGTAGTTTTGTATATTTTAGGTTAATTGTGTCTTTTTATGGCCAGGAGGGAAGGAGATTTATTTTAGGGCCTCAGATGGGCAATCTGACCGTACAGATTTGATTAGGATGATGATTGGAGTCTAACACCTCCGAAATTGTCTAGATCGAAATCCCGTAGCATCTTATGCGGTCCAAGGAAGATCAACGACCAAGGGGCAATGCAACATCCCTACGGGCCTCGGATTAAGAATCCGACCATACAGATGGATCCGAAGTGATGATCGTAGTTCGTTAGCAAGAAATCACCTCGATCCAAGCACTGTGGCATCCTCTACAAGCAAGGGAAGGTGGATGGCCCAGATGGTGCCACGTGGCACCATCTGGAGCACCCAAGTTCACCGACATCCTTCCAAAGAAGCCTCTTAGCATGCCATCTCAGCCATTGGATGAGAATCTAACAACTGAGAACGCTCCTCCACTGCGCGTGCCAAGTCGTCCCCTCGACCTTTTGGATGTGTTGACGTAGTGGTTAAGCACCCGACCTTCAAGGGAGGGGTGTGGGTTCGAGACCTACGAAGGTCCCCCCTATCGCAATTACACGCCAGCATGCACCAGCAGTGCACGCGATGGAAGGCGAGCGAAGTGCGTGCGTACGCGAGCGTAAGCTGGAGGCTGCAGCAACGCTTGAGCTAGATCTACAACGACATCCAGGTGGTTGCTAATTACCCTGTATCCATTTTTGACCTCCATTCCTCCACTATATAAACCCCATGACCCCACACCTTCCGAACCATCTCTTCCTTTGTTCGTCTCACCACCTCCAAGGCTCTAGAGAGAGCTTGTCCTAAGCCCGAGATGCTCCTCTAGAGTAGAAAAGAAAATAGTTTTCCAACCTCTCATTGCCAATCATGGAGCATCCCGTGGTCGTCTTCTCACCTCCCTTCGGGAAGAAGATCCTCGCCGCGATGCCGTCCTGCCCCATCCTCCATCCTTTGACTCCATCCCTGTTCATCCTGCTCCTCACCGCCTTCCTCCAAGTGACGTCAGAGTGAGTCTTCCTCCAAGCGACCATGGAGGGGGATTCTCTCACCTCTTTCTATCTTTTTCGCTTTCGTAGTGTAGTTTTTCCTCTTTCGTAGTTGTGACAAACATTTATTCATAAATAGAAGATTGTGCTTCTCTCTCTCTCTTTCCTTTACATTTTGCAAGTAAATTAGCTAGAATTCATCAACCTGATCTCTTACCCTATAAAAATACAAAAAAAATTATAAACGATAAAAACGACGAAAACAAATAAAAGCCAAATGCGGAATTTTCAAAACCAAACCTTTACCTCCCCGTGTTCGACCCAGGACTCACTTTTCGAGTTTCGGTTATAAATTTTATTTGATCGACGTGTTTTGCAAGCTACGACGACGAGTACTCCAAACACTGATTTCTACCATGCGAAACACGCGTCATCATTTTGGCGTCGTTGCCGAGAAGGCAACACTCTTTAGTTTTTCTCGCATTTTTCCACCTTGACTTTTTAGTTCACTTTGCTCCTTTCTTTCTGTGATTACAGGTACCCTTCCAAGGTGAGCCAAAGCGGATAGATCGGAGTAAAGTGCGGTTAAAGAGTTTTGTAAGTTTATCCCTACCACCCCCACCCTAGCTTTCATTTCGACACACTAATAACTCAAACCCAAATCAACTTAGGTGTTTTTTATAAACCCTAGGATAGATCTAGTTGTTTGTTTGTCACCGCCACTCATCTCACCTCCACACAAAAATAAATAAATAAAAATATACTCTTCTCTTGTGGAATTTTCTGAAAGAGACACATTAACACCCACAACTCTTAGCTTAAGGCGTGCCACTCTACTTTGATTCTACTACTTAACCATGATCTAACCTGTGGACATGGTACACTTCAACTCAAAACACATAAGTGAGAAGAAATCTGATTAGGCTGAGACATGTGTGCCTTAATCTGTGGTACGAATAGGCCAATTGATTGATTTGTTTGGGCCGCACCACTCAAATTAAAAGCGATTCATCAATAGCTTGCCACTTAGAGATGATTTTTAGGGCTGAACCAGGCACTCCACATTTTCCTGATTTCTAAAGGAATTCATCATCACTAGTGCTTGTAAAACCTAGAGTGTTCTACTGAACCCTGATTGAACCAACCTAAGGATTAAACCCTAAAAGCTACTAAACAAGGTTAAATCCTTAAAGACACATCATCAAATAACCTTGTTTGCAAACCCTGGTTGTGCACGCACACACATTTGAATTGATCAATAAGGGCACTAACCCATCTAAAGGGTCCATCACATTCCAGGAGCACAATCATCCTAAGCCTAATTAAAACTGAGTAAACGTTGGCCTTAAGGATTGATTCACCCTTCGAGGCTCAGACTGAGATTTTTTTCGATTAATCTTCTTTTATTGGTCCATCTGATGTCTAGCTAGGGGATTAGCGTCAAACGACCGCGGTTGGGGGGTACACTAGGAACCGAAGGCACAAGCCAAAGGAAGATTATGTAAACACATTTATATCACGTAAACTGTCAATTTACGCATGTTCTTAGGCATAGAATTGCATCACATACTATAAATATTGCATAGCATGCATCATCTTGCATTTAGGTTAGTCAGTATAAAATGTAGGTTAATTGTCTCCTTTAATGGCAAGGGACAAGGCAATGTTTTAATCTGGGCTTCGAACCAAGGATCCAACCGTACCGATCTGATCAAGGTAACGACAGGGGTTCAATGACTCCAAGATCTCTTTGATCGGACATTTGTAGCACCAGATATAGTCCAAGGAAGCCTAGAGATCAAGGGCTAAGATGATGTTAATCCACACCTCAGACAACAAATCCGACCACATGGATGGGTTCGGATCGATGATCGCAGCCTAACAGCGTGAAAATCAGTCCAATTCAACACCCGTGGCACCATCTACAACGCACAGAAGATGGACGGCCAAGACTTAGGTTAATTGTGTCTTTTTATGGCTAGGAGGGAAGGAGATTTATTTTAAGGCCTCGGATGGACAATCTGACCATACGGATTTGATTAGGATGATGATTGGAGTCTAACGCCTCCAAAATCATCTAAATCGGAATCCCGTAGCATCTTATACCGTCCAAGGAAGATCAACGACCAAAGGGCAATGCAACATCCTTAGAGGCCTCGAATGAAGAATCCAACCATACGGATGGATCCGAAGTGAAGATCGTAGTCCGTTAAAACAGAAATCACCTTGATCCGAGCATCATGCCATCCTTTATACTCAAGGAAAGGTGGATGGCCCAAATGGTACCACGTGGCACCATCTAGAGCACCCAAGTTCATCGGCGTCCTTCCAAAGAAGCCTCCAGCATGCCATCTCAGCCATTGGATGAGAATCCAACGGCTGAGAACGCTCCTCCACCACGCACTCTAAGTCATCCCCTCGACCTTTTGGACGTCTTGGCACAGTGGTTAAGCATTCGACCTTTAAGGGAGGGTGTTATGACCCAATTCCCGAATCCCTACAGCATCCAAGACCGGCTCAACTCTACTAATCCCAAGACCCAGTCGTCCAACAAGAAATAACCAAAAAGCAGGAAAGTAAATCACATTCACTTTGCTAAGTAATTAACAGTAAAAGAGTACAACCAGTAAAGGAAATAAAAGCTACTAATAGTACATATCACCACCACAATAGTAAAGTAGAACAAGGTACAGAAACAGAAACAGTAACAATAGCTCACTCACTAGCAAAAAGGAAGTACAACAACAGCAGGAACTACTGCTGGGCTCGACTGGGCCCAGCACCCTCTGTAGCCGACAACCCAGGCTGCTCAACTCCTGGACCTGTAAAGGGGGTATGAGTAAAACAGACTCAACGAATGCTGAGTAGAGTGGTAACCAAATTAACTAAAGCAGTAAAGGCTAACAAGTAAATTTATCTTTTACAGTTATTTTATTTTACTAGTCATTTCCTTTTACCCATTGGTTTACTTTCAGATCTCTTTCTTAATCTCGAATGTTCCTTGTGGGAACGATCTTGGTTGCAGTCTTTTCTGAAGAGTAGAAGGCACAGTGGTACTCTCCTGGCCGGGAGAGTCCCCCATGGTGATCCTACACCCAATCAACCACCCCGAGGTCACGGACAGACGTAGCGGTGACTACGGCACGTGCGATAAGCGTACAGGTAGCTACCCTGCATTGGCACGCGGTCAATCGTTTCCTCTAGTGGGTATGCCCAAAGTATAGCATGGAACAGTATAGGGCCTAGCCCTCTCAGTAACAGGGGTCTAGCCCCTCAGAACCAAACAGGGTCTCGCCCCTCCATAGTCCGCGCACCCTCGTCTGACTACCCTGGTTTGCCAAGTGGGCCTAACAAGTCACTGTACGATGGCTAGCTAAACCCCGAGCCCTGTGGGGTGGCTAGCACTCTCCCTACACTAGTAGCTCTCCCCGGTACAGTGTACGCGAGGGCCAAAGAAGTCGGTGTAGAGTGGCCAATCCTAACCTCGGGTCCCAACCCAAGGGCAGCTAGCTCCGCTCTACACTAAACAGGGGACAGTCGCTCTCCTTGGTATCACGTACTCAAGGGCCAGCACATTTCCACTCATGTTTTCAAATCCATTCCATTTATCCATAGGAGCTCTACTCCTAATTCCCCGTAGGGTTCATTCTCGTATTCCCCATGTTATTCCATACCAAGTTTCAACATTCACAATTCCATTCTCAGATTCTACACATGCAGCTCGTATTTCCACAATTTGCATATACAACAAGTAATGTCACAGGTATCTGTTTAACTAGTATAAGAATTTTATATTTCATAAGCAGCTCTTATTTATTAACAAGCAGTTGTTTACATTTCTATTCATTCATTTAAGACTGCAATCTCAACACACATACAAACAGTGCAAGTACTTCTCGTCCTAGGATTCATGCCACATCCTAAGTTTCTAGTTATCCAATTTCACATATGCAGTTATGATTATAATTTAAAATAGGGGAAACCACTCTACCAGACACTCTGGGAGTACTGGTGGCTCGAACAGTAGGCTCACATGCCTCTGCAGGCCCAAGCACGCAATAGATCAAAATCCTATACCAAGGAACATAACACAATGGAATGTTCAGAACAATATAAAAGGCCTTCTAACAAGTAGAGGAACTCGTAAGGAACCTACAGATATCTTGTTTGCGCAAAACGGACCACAAATGGACCCTAAACAGGTCAAAAACAAGACTACAGACCTAAATCAAACATTTCGCACAAGGTCCAGACGTCTTAAAAGTAACCAGGGTCTCACCTCAGGTTCCTGCGTCAACTTCAAACATCCAGAACCCCTTCTTGACCATCTGGACCCAGCTCCAGACGTTTGACCTCTCCTCCAGTCGTCTAGGAGTGCTTTCGATCATCTGGTAAGTTGTCTAGACGTCCGAAACATGTGGGAGGGCATGCCCCGCATCTTCCCGAAGCAATCTTTGCGTGACAGAACGAAATCACCCACTTTTAGCCACGCAAATCATAGCTGCGGTGCGGCCTGCATGGCCGTAACTGCAAGAGGAACGTACCTTCACGAAGCTCTACTTTCAGACGTTCGGTGTCATCACCAGACATCCAACCCGTCCTCTAGACAACTCGCCAGATGTCTGATTCTGGGAAAAATCCCAGAACCAGACTGACCCCCTACTCCACTCACCGCATGCAGCTGTGGCCTCTCCTCCTCGTCTGTAGCTCCGGCTACAGCAAAGTGTCAAGAACGTCCCCCCCTCCGACGCGCTCCTCCTCCCACACGCGTCGGTCCAGCCGTGCATCCTCTGACGAACTCCCACGAGCTCACGGACACAAGCTCTTCCTCCTTTCTTCACGTCGCCTCTCCTCCTCGCTCCTCGCTCTTGTGCGCTCTCTCATGCTCGCTCCTCTCGCTGAAGTGGAGAGGAAGAAGGAAGGTGGTGGCTATGGAGTGGGGAAGAGAGAAAGGGGGGAGAATGGTTATATAGGGACTGCGCTAGGGTTCTGGTAGGGGAGAGAAGAGAGAGAGAAAAGAGGGAGTCTGTCTGCGCGCAGCTAGCGTGCAGACGCGAGCATGCATACAAAATTTTTAATTTCCAGACGTCTAGGAAGGGGTCCAGACGTCTAACAAGACGTCTGACTGACCGTCCAGGCGTCTTAAAAGGCTCATAATAGAATGGGTCTTTACAGAGGGGGCACGGGCTTGAGGCCTATGAAGCTCCCCCCCAATCGCAATTGCACACCAGCATGCACCAGCAATGTGTGCACACACCAGTGCAAGCCAGCACGTGTGCCAGTGCGCACCAACAGGGCACTAACATGATTTGCGCGCACGATGGAAGGCCAGCGGAGCACGCGCGTACGCGAGCTAAGGTGGAGGCTACAGCAACGCTTGAGCTAGATCTACAGCGACATACAGGTCGTCGCTAATTACCCTATATCCATTTTTGACCTCCATTCCTCCACTATATAAACCCCAAGACCCCACCCCTTCTGAACCATCTCTTCCTTTCTTCCTCTCACCACCTCCAACGCTCTAGAAAGAGCTTGTTCCAAGCCTAGGATGCCCCTCTAGAGTAGAAAAGAAAATAGCTTTCCAACCTCTCATTGCCATTCGTGGAGCATCCCGTGGCCGTCTTCTCACCTCCCTTCGAGAAGAAGATCCTCGCCACGATGCCATCCTGCCCCATCCTCCAGCTCCATCTCTTTTCATCCTACTCCTCACTACCTTCCTCCAGGCGACGTCAGAGTGAGTCTTCCTCCAAGCGACCATTGAGGGGGATTCTCACCTCTTTCTATCTGTTTCGCTTTTGTAGTATATTTTTTCCACTTTCGTAGTTGTGACAAACATTTATTCATAAATAAATGATTATTCTTCTCTCTCTCTCTCTTTTCTTTATATTTTGCAAGTAGATTAGCTAGAATTCATCAACCTGATCTCTTGCCCTATTAAAAAATAAAAAAAAATTATAAAAGATAAAAATGACAAAAACAAATAAAAGAGAAATGCAGATTTTTCAAAACCAAATGTTTACCTCCCTGTGTTCAACCCGAGACTCACTTTTCGAGTTTCGGTTATAAATTTTATCTGATCGTTGCATTTTGCGAGCTACGATGACGGGTCCTCCAAACACTAATTTCTACCACGCAAAACACACCTTGTCATTTTGGCGTCGTTGCCGGGGAGGCAACACTCTTTGGTTTTTCTCGCATTTTTCTGCCTTACTTGACTTTTTAGCTCACTTTGCTCCTTTCTTTCCATGATTACAGGTACCCTTCCAAGGCGAGCCAAAGCGGATAGATCAGAGTAAAGTGTGGCTAAAGAGTTTTGTAAGTTTATCCCTACCACCCCCACTGTAGCTTTCATTTTGCCACACTAATAACTCAAACCCAAATCAACTTAGGTGTTTTTTATAAACCCTAGGAGAGATCTAGTTGTTTGTTTGCCACCGCCACTCATCTCACCTCTGCATATAAAAATAAATAAATAAAAATATACTCTTCTCTTGTGGGATTTTCTGAAAGAGACACACATTAACACCCACAACTCTTGGCTTAAGGTGCACCACTCTACTTTGATTCTGCCACTTAACCGGGATCTAACCTGTGGACATGGTACACTTCAACTCAAAGCACATAAGTGAGTAGAAATTTGATTAGGTTAATACATTGTGTGCCTTAATCTATGGTGTAAGTAGGCCAATTGATTGATTTGTTTGGGCCACACCACTCAAATTAAAAGCAATTCATCAATAGCTTGCCACTTAGAGTTGATTTTTAGGGTTGAACTAGGCACACCACATTTTTTCTGATTTCTAAAGGAATACATCATCACCAGTGCTTGTAAAACCTAGAGTGTTCTACTGAACCCTGATTGAACCAACCTAAGGATTAAACCCTAAAAGCTACTAAAAAAGGTTAAATCCTCAAAGACACATGATCAAATAATCTTGTTTGCAAACCCTGGTTCTGCACTCACACACATTCAAATTGATCATTAAGGGCACAACTCATCTAAAGGGCCCATCACAGTCCAAGAGCACGATCATCCTAAGCTTAATTAAAACTTTGTAAACGTTGGCCTTAAAAATTGATTCACTCTTTGGGGCTCAGACTGAGATTTTTTTCGATTAATCTTCTTTTACTAGTCAATCTGATGTTTAGCAAGGGGAGTAGCATCAAACGACCGTGGCTGGGGGGTACACTAGGAACCAGAGGCACAAGCCAAAGGAAGAATGATGTAAACACGTTTATATCACATAAATTGTCTCTTTACACATGTTCTTAGTAATAGAATTGCATCACATACTATAAATACTGCATAACATGCATCATCTTGCATTTAAGTTAGTCTGTATAAAATGTAGGTTAATTGTCTCCTTCTATGGCCAGGGACAGGGCAACGTTTTAAGTAGGGCTTCAGACCGAGGATCCAACCATACAGATCTGATCAGGGTAACAACGAGAGTTCAATGACTCCAAGATCACTATGATCGGACATCCGTAGCACCATATATAGTCTAAGGAAGCCTAGAGATCAATGGACAAGATGGTCTTAATCCGCAACTCAGAGGACAAATCCGACCACATGGATGGGTTCAGATTGACGATCGCAGCCTAACGACACGAAAATCGGTCCAATCCGACATCCGTGGCATCGTACAACACACAGAAGATGGATGGCCAAGATTTTAGGTTAATTGTGTCTTTTTATGGCCAGAGGGAAGGAGATTTATTTTAGGGCCTTGGATGGACAATCTGACCATACAGATTTGATTAGGATGATGATTGGAGTCTAACGCCTCCGAAATCATCTAGATCGGAATCCCGTAGCATCTTATGCGGTCCAAGGAAAAGCAATGACCAAGGGTTAATGCAACATCATTACGGGCCTCGAATGAAGAATCTGACCATACAGATGGATCCAAAGTGAAGATCGTAGGCTGTCAGCATAGAAATCACCTTGATCAGAGCACCGTGGCATCCTCTACAAGCAAGGAAAGGTGGATGGCCCAGATGGTGCCACGTGGCACCATCTGGAGCACCCAAGTTCACCGACGTCCCTCCAAAGAAGCCTCCCAGCATGCCATCTTAGCCATTGGATGACAATCCAACTGTTGAGAACACTCCTCCACCGCGTGCGCTAAATCGTCCCCTCGACCTTTTGGACGTCTTGGTGCAATGGTTAAGCACCCAACCTTCAAAGGAGGGGTGCGAGTTCGAGACCTACGAAGCTCCCCCCCGAATCACAATTGCCCGCCAGCATGCACCAACAACGCGCATGCACACGCCAGTGCAAGCCAGCGTGCACCAGCAGGGCACGAACATGATTCGCGCGCACGATGGAAGGCCAGCGGAGCACGTGCGTGCACGAGCGTAAGCTGGAGGCCACAGCAATGCTTGAGCTGGATCTACAGTGACATCCAGGAAATTGCTAATTACCCTATATCCATTTTTGACCTCCATTCCTCCACTATATAAACCCCATGACCCCACCCCTTCCGAACCATCTCTTCCTTTCTTCCTCTCACCACCTCCAAGGCCCTAGAGAGAGCTTGTCCCAAGCCCGGGATGCTCCTCTAGAGTAGAAAAGAAAATAGTTTTCCAACCTCTCACCGCCATTCATGGAGCATCCTGTGGTCTTCTCACCTCCCTTCTGAAAGACGATCCTCGCCGTGATGCTGTCCTGCCCCATCCTCTGTCCTCCAGCTCCATCCCTGTTCATCCTGCTCCTCACCACCTTCCTCCAGGCGACGTCAGAGTGAGTCATCCTCCAAGTGACCATCGAGGGGGATTCCATTACCTCTTTCTATCTTTTTCGCTTTCGTAGTGTAGTTTTTCCACTTTCATAGTTGTGACAAACATTTATTCATAAATAGATGATTATTCTTCTCTCTCTCGCTCTTTCCTTTATAGTTTGCAAGTAGATTAGCTAGAATTCATCAACCTGATCGCTTTCCCTACTAAAATACAAAAAAAAAATTATAAAAGATAAAAATAACAAAAACAAACAAAAGCAAAATGCGGATTTTTCAAAACCAAACATTTACCTCCCCGTGTTCGACCTGGGACTTACTTTTCGAGTTTCGGTTATAAATTTTATCTGATCGACATGTTTTGCGAGCTATGACTATGGGTCCTCCAAACACTGATTTCCGCCATGTGAAACATGCCTCATCATTTTAGCGTCATTGCCGAGGAGGCAACGCTCTTTGGTTTTTCTTGCATTTTTCCACCTTACTTGACTTTTTAGCTCACTTTGCTCTCTTTCTATGATTACAGGTACCCTTCCTAGGCAAGCCAAAGCGGATAGATCGGAGTAAAGCACGGTTAAAGAGTTTTGTAAGTTTATCCCCACCACCCCTACCCTAGATTTCATTTCGCCACACTAATAACTCAAACCCAAATCAACTTAGGTGTTTTCTATAAACCCTAGGATAGATCTAGTTGTTTATTTGCCACCACCACTCATCTCACCCCCACTTATAAAAATAAATAAATAAAAATATACACTTCTCTTGTGGGTTTTTCTAAAAGGGACAGACATTAACACCCACAACTCTTGACTTAAGGTGCACCACTCTACTTTGATTCTGCCACTTAACCAGGATCTAACCTGTGGACATGGTACACTTCAACTCAAAACACATAAGTGAGTAGAAATCTAATTAGTCTAAGACATTGTGTGCCTTAATCTGTGGTTCAAATAGGCCAATTGATTGATTTGTTTGGGCCGCATGATGCAAAGTTTAGCGTGATTTGTAAAAACGGTTTTTAAGTCGTTCTAACAAGTCAAATCGCATACGCTTTTAAATTTATATTCCTAGATAGGATAGTATCGAGGGTCGTCCAAGGAGGCAGGTTGCTTGCAAGTCAACTCTCTTGCTTAGAAAATAAATCTCAACTTTCTTTTTGGTATTTTAAATACGTAATTTTTTTTTGTTTTGAAATGATGAGGGCAAAATGCGAATTGTGACGGGAAGTACTAACACCTATAATTACTTAGCTAAAACTTAAGAGAAAGATATATCCCCTCCCTAAGATCACTCTAGGCAAGTGGAGGCCTAGAGTAATTAGGAAGAGGAGGTGAAACAAGTGCTAGAACAAAAACAACAATTGCAATAGAAATTAAAAAGAAGACAATTTGATTAAGTAGAATTTGTGTTCTTTACAAAGACAGGTAGAGGAATGCTTCTACAAGAAATGAAAAATTTAAAAGCAATAGAAGAAACACAAATCCTCTTGTAGAATATGGTGAAGAAGGGAGTCTTCTTGCTCCAAGCCTAGCTGCTCCTTGGCTTGAAAAGAGGGTCTCCTTCTTCTCCTTCCTTGAAAGCTCCTCCAAGGTGGATGCTCTCCACCTCAAGTCTTTCCTCCTAGGGTGGGCGTGCACCACCCTCAAGTTCCTCTAAGGTGGCATGGACCACCTTCAAGACCTCCTCCAAAGGTCTTCCTTGCCTGGCTCCTCCTTTGGCTGGCGTGGGCACAAGAGATAAGGGAAGAGGGGAAGGCACCAAAGGGATAGAATATCTCCTTAATCTTCTTCTTCTTCTCTCTTGGGTGTGGGCTCTAGGTAGAGTATGAGAGGAAATTTGCTAGCCAAGGATGGATTGAATGGTGATGGGTGGTGGTCTTTTTATAGGGTAGGATGAGGGGTTAAGGTGACTCTTGAAATGGAGGGCTAAGATAGGAAGATGGTGGTGGTTAGATGATCCTAGGGCTAAGGATAGTTGGCACCACCTAATGGGTGTAAGGGGGTAGTTATGGGTAGCCAAGGGACACCTAAAATTGTCACCAACCATGGAGAGGTGCCATGGGTTGGTGCCAACTTCTAGGCTTCTAGAAGAGGGTTGAGGTGGATGGTGGAGATGGCTTGGAGGGGTTATGTGTAGGGTGGATATGGGGGTTGAAGTTGGCGCCAAAAGGGAGGTGGTTAGGGTTAGTTTTGGCGCCAACTTTAGGTGCCTTTTGGTCCAAGAAATTCAACTTAATTATTTTATAAATAGCATGTAGTTTTGCTAGGGACTAGCAAAAGATAGGCATTGGGGCGTGATGTAAGCACGTTTATATCACATAAATTGTCTATTTACGCGTGTTCTTAGGCATAGAATTGCATCACATACTATAAATATTATAACATGCATCATCTTGCATTTAGGTTAGTCTATATAAAATGTAGGGTCTCCTTTCATGGCCAAGGACAGGGCAACATTTTAATCAGGGCTTTGGACAAAGGATCCAACCGTACGGATCTGATCAGGGCAATGACGGGAGTTCAATGACTCCAAGATTTCTCTGATCGAACATTCATAGCACCAGATATAGTCCAAGGAAGCCTAGAGATCAAGGGCCAAGATGGTGTTAATCTGCACCTCAAATGACAAATCCGACTGCATGGATGGGTTCGAATCGACAATCCCAGCCTAACGGCATGAAAGTCGGCCCAATCCGACACCCGTGGCACCGTCTACAAGCAGAAGATGGATGGCCAAGATTGGCCACGTGGTGCCATCTCAGCCTCCTGATCGGCTCCAAGGAATCACAGTTGCATCTCCAAAGGCCCTCCATCGAGTAATCCTGGATGATTCTGAAGCCGTGCTCTTCTTCAAAAGGCATTTGAGTGCAATGAATCCGGACTGTCGGATCTTGATCCAACGGCCACGAATCTGCGCACTTAATTCATCTTTGCAACAAAGCTTCAACGACAGTGCATTGGTTACGCTGCTGCGGCGAAGCGCGAGTCGCACGTTCGAACTCTGCTAAGTGCTCAAATCAGGCGTGGGCGCGGAGTAATGCAATTTGGCCGTCAGATGAAGATCGTGCGCACAAGAAGCGAAGATGCGGCGCAAAGAGGAGCGTTGATCGCATACGCACGTGATGACTCGCGTCTGCATGCCTCATCGCACGCACGGGCACGCGGCAGGGGCATTTGAATGGGTGCTGTGAGAATGACTTGATGCCGTCCGATCTTGAGATCGGACGGCTGATATCGTCCAAACGTGGGCGTGCATTTTAGGCATGGAAGAGGAACAGGTGCGCGCACAGCGTGCACACATCGCCCACAATGGGCCTTTAGCGACGTTTAATTCCGTCACTAAAGGTCCCTTAATTAATATTTTGAAGTTAAAATGACAAAAATGCCCCCAATCCTTGCAACTATAAAAGGAGACCCCTACCCTACGAATTTTTCATCCCTTCTCTTCTCTTACCCCTTCCAAAGCTCTAAGAGCTTGTCCCAAACCTGGGATGCTCCTCTAGAGTAGAAATCATAATTTTTCCACCTTCATCCCCCTTCGTGGAGCATCCCGCGATTGTCCTCTCTCTACATTCGGGAAGCAGATCCCGCAACGACGACGATATGCTGCTTCATTCCCGTTCCTCTCACTTCGTCCTCCTTCCCACTCCGTTCCCCATCTTCCAGGTATCGTTCTGTCCAGCTCGTCCTCCAAGTAATCGTCGAGGAGGATATTTCTCTCTCCATTCTCTTTACTACTTTCTAGAGTAGTGTTACTACTTTCTAGTGTAGATTTCTTGCTTTCTAGTCGTAATGAGTAGTGTAATAAATAACTTCTTATAATGAAATCCATGTTTATTCTACCTCTATTTTGGTTTTATTTGTAATATTCTCTCTCTCTTCTATTTATTATTTGTTAAATAGATAGCTAGTTTTCAACCAGCTAATCTATTTTGTGACAAACAAATAAAATGCGTATTTTTAATCAAACGTCCGCCTCCCTGTGTTCGACCCGAAACATATTTACGGATTTTCAGTATAAATTTTATCTGTTGAACTGATTTCTTTGCGACTCGAACTACAACGACGGGTTTTCAAATCCAACTTCGATTACATAGCTTTCCGCACTTAACAAAGAACCTTCTCTCTAGCCCCTCCTTCTAACTGGTTGGATTGACCAGATAAAAGTAGACCAAATCATTTATAATCTCAAGACGGGTCTGGGAGTCTATAGGTCTTTAGGCTAACCCACCTAAGGACAGGGTTGATTGCTTATATTGCATGGCTCCTTTCTCTCTTCTGATTTCCCTCTTATTCTACCATGTATCCTTCCACATCTTACACGCATTTCCCATCCTACCCTCCTACGAACACTTATCCCTAAGATGATTACTAACCCAACTTAAATTATGACTACTCATCCACTAGCCAGGATAACTTTGATTGGGGATACAATACCAGACCTCAGTGTCCAGGGCCTAACCCTGGACAACAAAACTATGATTGTTATCCTTCCCACACCCACAATGATTATGGATCTCCATCCTTTGATGACCAAACCAACCTGATTTACAATCATGAAGTATATGATGATTAAAACACCTACCCACCCCAGTATTCCATTGAATATAGGTTACCACCATTCTGTGAACAACCTAGAATGTCCTACTATCAGGGAGGGACTTGAGAACCTCGATATCTTGACTCCCCTAGATTTAACCCAAACCCACCCAAACTTGAATCGAACCATTCGATTCAAGTAAACCAGATCCAAGATAGGGTGTTGGCTAACACCATCGAATCTTTAGAAGCCCAGCCAACACCATGCACTAAAGTATTAGAGCCTATGATAAAAATGATTGATGAGCTGAATAGCTCTTTATTGGATTTGCTCCAAAATGTTGGGGATAGGGGCTTGGGTGAGTTTCTACTTGGGAAATTGTCAAGGTTGAGGATGAAATTTGTGGTTGCCCTAGTCCAATCTTGGGATGATTCTCAAGATGAACCCCCTTCAAGAGAGCCAATGTCTGAACCTGCTCAGGTGCCTGTCGGGGGGGATGCATTTTCTAAGACCAAGGATGACCAGGTTGGGCTAGAGAAACCCATTGAGGATAAACCACTTGATTCACCAGAGATCCCCGAGCCATGGAGCGAGGAAAAATATATCTCTTTGAACCAGGAAATGACAATCGATTTTGAGACATATATAAATGAGGATCATGAATTCTTTGACTTTGAGGATGAAGAATCTCTTAGTGAAGTCTCACTTGAGTGTAAGGAAGATGATCTTAGTAAGACAAACGAGCTTGAGGAATCTGATGAACCATTTGATAGCCCGTTCATTGAAGATTTGGATTCGGTTGGGGTTAACTTGGAGGATTCGAATCCTCATTTACTAGAAGATTCAATCAGTAGCCCCATTCCTCAACCACACTGTGAAGGGATTGATTGTGATTTGGAAATCATTGTACCCAAGTCAATTATGAGTCAGCCACGATTTCTGGACTTGGGTAAATCATATAGAGTGAATGATATGCTAGAGGTCCCAGAGCCTAAACACTTGATGTTGGAGGATAGGAAATGGGAAATAAAAATCTGGGCAGCTACTTCTGAGGGAACTATGAATTTGGATTTAAGGGTTCCTATTGACCTGAAACCACCTACTTTCTACCAAAACCCTTATGATATGTTTCACATGCAACCCAAGCACGAAATAAATGATTGTCTTTCTAAGTTGAACTTTAAGAGGACATCCAAACCTATTGAACCATCTTTACCCATTGTCCGACACTTTGGTCTTGGGTTGCACACCACAAAACCATAGGCCCTACCCCGCAAATACGACAACCTTCGGTTCTGGATGATTTCATCCAGAACCTGAGAACCACTCAACCCTGGGGCATAGGTCTCCATCATAATCTAGTCCGCGTCTGTGGACATCTTCTATTGGAGGGTCTGATGATTAATCTTTTGATTTTTATTCTAACCCACACTTGTGAATTCTTAATTTCTTCTTTGTATGTATGTTATGACTAGCTGAAGGCATTAAATTTAGCACGTATTTATATTTCACGTTCTGTGCAGAGCTGAGTAGATTTTCACGTTATTCAGGTGATATTCTATTTACTCCGCCCTTTTCATGTCTTTATTTTTACAATGAGGACATTGCATCATTTAGGCATGGGGGGTGGATAATTAAATCCTGAAATTATTTCATTAGCTGTATAGAATTTCTTTTATTTTCCTTTATTTAAAAAAATGAAAAAATGAAAATTCAAAAAGACAAAAAGAAAAAAAAGAATTAGGAGAAGAGAACTTAGGCATTTGGAAGTTACTAACTTTAGGAAATGATACGATAGGACCTAAACACTTAGACTCTTCAGGTCTTCAGGCTTAATTAGCCCGGGTGTCCACTTGAATGTGGACTTAGTCTCAAGTCCTCACCAGTTCAATTTCATCTTTAATCTAGTAAATAAGTTGGGATGATAAGTACACGACTTATCAACCCGCCCTCTGATTTGAGGGGACTTTAAGCCTAAGCATCTACACACTTTTTGCACTGACTCACTTTTCGATGATTTCTTCAAAAATTGGGTAGCTAATGAACCATCTAGGGTGGTATGGCTGGCAAGTTATCGGTGGTAACAACTCATCGGTCAGTTGTCTAGAGCCCAGCCACAAGACCATTTTCTTCGTGCTGTCTTTAGGTAAATCTTAGATCAGGGAAGCCACCTACTTACGAAAAAAAAAGAAAAGAAGAAGGAGAAAATAAAAAAATAAACAAATAAAACCACACTTCACCGCACGAGTATGGTTGGCAAGTTGCCGTGGGTAACAGCCCATTAGCCAGTTGTCTAGAGCCCAACTCACAAAAATGCACAATAATTCCCAAAACACTTAGGGAAGAAGCGGGGAAGTAGAGTAAATCGAGGAGATATACACTGGCTTCACCCTTGTGTTAACCCCATAAATAAAAGAAGTAGGGAGAACGCTACCGTTCGAAAAGATAAACCTTTAGGCAAGGTCACTTAGGGTCGTAGAAACCCGAAGTCCATTTTAACGGTCGCCTAGTGAGTCTTTAACTCTTTTCACTAGATGCTTAGTACTTAGAGTCCTTTCCATGTCTTGGGCGAATCGAGTAGCCATAAAAAGTTATCCCGAAACTCTCAAACTCCAAAAGTCCAAAAAAAAAAATTAGAAAAGAAGAAAAATAAAAAAATGTATCTTCCCTTTTCAAATAAGGTGAGGACTTGGGTAGTCTGCATTCTGGCAGACACCCAGGTACTATTGAGTCTTCGTAATTTAGGACCCTTAGTTGAAATTTTCTATTGCTAATAAACAACTTAGGTCTAAGCGATCGAATCCTAATTTTGTTTTTATACATAGCATGTAATTTAATTTTGCTTGGGACTAGCAAAAGATAGGCATGGGGGTATGATGTAGACAAAATTATTAAGGGTAAAATGCCTAATCATGCATGTTCCTAGGCTTATATTTGCATTTTATAGTATAAATATTTCATAGCAAGCATCATCCTGCATTTAAAGTAGTATATATTTTAGGTTAATTATGTCTTTTTATGGCCATGAGGGAAGGAGATTTATTTTAGGGCATCGGATGGACGATCTGACCATACGAATTTGATTAGGACAACGATCGGAGTCTAACACCTCCGAAATCATCTAGATCGGAATCCCTTAGCATCTTATGCGATCCTAGGAAGATCAACGGCCAGGGGGCAATGCAACATCCTTACAGGCCTCAGATGAAGAATCTAACCATACGAATGGATCTGGAATGACGATCGCAGTCCATCAGCACAGAAATCACCTCGATCCGAGCACCGTGGCATCCTCTACAAGCAAGGATAGGTGGACGGTGCAGATGGTGCCACACGAAAGGATGCTAGTGACCTTGGCCACTCCAGATGGTGCAGCGTGGCACCATCTGGAGTGCCTAAGGTCACCGACGTCCTTCCAAAGATGCCTCCCAACACACCATCTCAGCTGTTGGATGAGAATCCAACGGCTGAGAATGCTCCTCCATCGGGCACGCTAAGTCATCCCCTCGACCTTTTGGGTGTCTTGGCATAGTAGTTAAGCACCCAACTTTCAAGGGAGAGATGCGGGTTCGAGACCTACGAATCCCCCCCAATCACAATTGCATGCCCATAGCGCACGCCAGCCTGCACCAGCAGCACAAGCGTGCCAGTGCAAGCCAGCACGCACCAGCAGGGCACAAGCATGATTCGCGCGTGTAATGGAAGGCCAGCAGAGCATGCGCGTGTGCGAGCGTAAGCTGGAGGCTACAGCGACGCTTGATATGGATCTACATCGACATCTGGGAGGTCGCTAATTACCCTGTATCCATTTTTGACCTCCATTCCTCTACTATATAAACCCCATGACCCCTCCCCTTTGAAAGCATCTCTTTGTTTCTTCCTCTCACCACCACCAAGGCTTTAGAGAGATCTTGTGCCAAGCCCGAAATGCTCCTCTAGAGTAGAAAAGAAAATAGTTTTCCCACCTCTCAACCCCATTTGTGGAGCATCCCGTGGCCGTCTTCTCACCTCACATTGGGAAGAAGATCCTCGCCGTGACGCCGTCCTGTCCCATCCACCGTCCTCCAGCTCTATCCTTGTTCGTCCGGCTCCTCACCACCTTCCTCCAGGAGACATCAGAGCAAATCATCCTCCAAGCGACCGTCGAGGGGGATTCTCTCACCTCTTTCTATCTTTTTTCACTTTCGTAGTGTAGTTTTTCCGCTATCGTAGTTGTGACAAACATTTATTCATAAATAGATGATTATTATTCTCTGTCTCTTTCTTGTATATTTTGAAAGTAGATTAGCTAGAATTCATCAACCTGATCTGTTTCCCTATTAAAATACAAAAAAGATTATAAAATATAAAACAAATAAAAGTGAAATGCAGATTTTTCAAAACCAAACTTTGCTTCCCCGTGTTCGACCTGGGACTCACTTTTCAAGTTTTGGTTATAAATTTTATCTGATCGACACATTTTGGGAGCTACGACAATGGGTCCTTCAAACCCTGATTTCTACCATGCGAAACGTGCCTCATCAGCTCCCAGGTCCTGTTTCTTAGGAGGTAGCTTGTTTGAGATCAGTGTGCTTGTGTTATCAGACAAGACTACCCTCCTAATGTTTTCAGATTTTGCTCCATGCTTTGCTTTATATGAATTCAGTAAACCTATGGCGTAGGCAAGGATTGATCCAATAGCCGCAAGGAGTAAAATGATTGTTAATTTGAAATCCTGAAGTAAGGACATCCTCTCCTCCAATTTCTCCTTCGACATTTCTATTTGCCCATACAACAACAACATACTCCCAAATCAAACTCTGATGTTTTGTTTATCACATTCTTTGTTGGGAGTCTGGAATTCTTACTACGGAGCCTAATGGAGTTGACATGGGGTTGGGTAGGTCCCTTGTGTCTACTACCACTCCTCAAGGTGATGGTGTTTGCCGTGGCAAAATGTTGTTGGTTAGTGCCTTGGGGAGGGTTGGGCAAATTAAGAGGCTCTCGATTGATTATGGTAGGAACTTGGTTCGCTCCGGGAGGGGATGGGATAGCCTGATAGATAGCATGAGCTTGAGCATATGACTTCCCATTAATACCAAACCCTTGAGGCCCAGGTAGAGATCCGAGCTGTCAGTTGTTTGCACCTAGTTCGGATTGCAAGGTGTCCAGCGAAGTTTTCATTTGTTACATGAGCTGGAGCATTGACCCTTACATTTCTACCATCTCCAGGTTTAAATCAGCCTGCCTGACGGGTTGTTGAGCATTCCACATGGACTGATTAACCTGATTCGGGGGCAACTGAGTAGATACATGACCCTGACCCATTGGTTTTTGCGACACATAGTTGTTGGGTTGATATTGGGTCTGCTACCCCTAATCTTTCCAAGAGATGTTAGGGTGATTTTTTCAAGCAGAATTGTAGGAATTCGAGTAAGGGTTGGTCCTAACATTCTCCTGCATAGCATGAAGATCCTCATAAGATGAGGATGAAGAAGGATCAGAAAAACTAGGATTATGGCCCCAGTTTGGAACCCATAAGGTTCCGAGAAGAGCTAGCCCGAAGGTTAGGCCAGCTCCAGCTAGTTTACAAACTCCTGTCCCATAGGAGCTTGTGAAGAATGGAGTCCTGATCCCTGGGATTGAGTGGATCTAGAAAAATTAGAGTTTCCGGACATCCACTCTTCCATTTGTTTAGCAACCAGATCCATCTTATCTAATTTATTGCAGATCAATTCCATATCAAATGTATGAGAATCTTGGACCTCATTGGCATTTGATCTAGTTTGTTGGGATCGGTTCAAGGTTTCCATAGAGGCATGGTTCAAAGAGTTTTCACTCATTTCCTCAAATAAATCATACGTGCTATCTGCGTCTTTGTTGAGGAAATTGCCTCCGCAAGAAGTATCCACATGATTACGGAGTTGATCATTCAACCCGCGATAAAAAATTTGCACAAGTTGCCATTTAGGCACATCGTGGTGTGGACACTTCTGCAACAGATCCTGGAATCTCTCCCAGGCCCCATGAAAAGGTTCCCCTTACCGCTAGGCAAAAGTGGTAATTGCCCATTGCAACACATTGGTTAGCCTAATTGGGAAGAATTTCTTCAAGAAGGCTGATTTCAAAGTTGTCCAGGTAGCAATCGGTCTTCCAATGATACAATACTAAAATGCGACCTTAGCCCTGAGTGAATGGGGGAAAAGCCTCATGAGCATCTGTTCTTCATCAACATTCCACGATTTGGTGGTCTGAACTAGAGTGATCAGGTCCTCCAAATGTTGGAATGGGTTCTTTGAGCTAAGCCCATGAAAGTGTTTAATTAGACTCAAAACCTGGGGCTTGATCTCAATATCACCAGTGGGGATCACAATGCCAGGGCGATCGTCATAATTTCAAGTATCGTAAAAATCCTTCAAGGGCCAAGCGTCCTGACCATTCATTCGTTGGAACCATTGCTACATCTGCTGCAATTCTTCCAACTGCCTCTGAATCAGCTCCTGCTGGTTTGGGGGTGGGGGTGGTGGTTGTTGATTAGCCATGGGATTTGCTTGGCTATAGCTCAACCTCTACCTCTAGGAATGGTCTAAAGGTCCTTCCAATCTAGGGTTCAATGACCTCCTTCCAAGCATACACTAGAAGGAAGTTGGAAGGAGGGGGAAGAGAAGGAGCCCTGCAGCACAAAAATACAAGCCTGTCCTTAGGTTGGATAGCCTGAAGGTCTACAAACTCTCAGAATCTATACTAAGATTATGGACAATTTACTCTACTTATATATAGGAAATCCAACCAGTTAGAAGGAGGGACTGGGGAGAACGTTCTTCCTTTGTCTTGCGCCTCTAATTCCTAGTGTACCCCCCAACCGCTGTCGTTTGACACTACTCCCCTAGCTAGACATCCGATTGACTAGTGTAAGCAGGTTAATCATGAACAATCTCAATCTAGATCCCGACGAGTGAACAGTCCTTAGGGCCGATGTCGAATCAATTTTAGTTAAGTTTAGGATATTGGTGCTTCTGGAATGTGATGGGCCCTTAATGGGCTATGCCCTTAATGATTTGTTTGAGAATGTGTGTATTGGCACAACCAAGTTTTCAAGCAAGATTATTAAGAATGAAGTGAGTTTTAAGATTCGAATCTTGCTTAGTAGCTTTTAGGATTCAAATATTAAGTATACTCAATAATGTTTTGTGAGGCAAACCAAGTTTTGAAAGCACGAGTTCAAGTGTTTTTCCTTTATAAATCAAGAAAATATGGAGTGTCTGGCTTGACCTAAGTATTGAATCCTATGGGGCAGCTACAAAATGAATCTCTTTTACATTAGGTGGTGTGGCCCAAACAATTCAATCAATCGGCCCAAATGCACCATCGATTAAGGCACACAAAAAGGTGATTAATCTAATATGATTTCTACTCCTTTATGTGTTGAATTGGTGTACAAGTTCCACAAGTCGGAATCCCGATTGAGTAGATGAAAATCAAGTCAAGTTATGTGCCTCAAATGTGAGTGTATAAAGTGTGTATATTGATTCGTCCCACATAAAGTATCTATTTGTTTTTTTTATAAAATGCAGGGGTGAGATGAGTGGAGGTGGCAAACAAGTCAACCAAAGTCTATCCTAGGGTTTATGTAAGCACCTAAGTAGATTTGATCTTAGTTATGAGTGTGGTGAAATGAAACTAGTGGGGGGGATGTGGGGGACACTTACAAAGTACTCTACCCACACTTTACTCCGGTCTACCGCACTTGGATCTCCATGCTAGGGTATGCAAGACAATAGATCAGAGATAAGCGGGGTTAATAATATGTAAATGCAAAGAAGGGCAGAAAATAAGAAAGTAAATTCCGTTACCACCCCGACAACGGCTCCAAAATGATGAACGTGTTTCGTGTGGTAGAAATCGAGGTATGGAGGAAACCATCATCATAGTTGCAAAACTCGTTATCAAATACAATTTTACCGAAACCCCAAGGGAGTCTTGGGTCGAAATAGGGAGGAGATGTTTACTTTGTTTGAAAATCGCGCTTCATTTTGTTTCTTTTCGGTATTTTGTTATATTATTTTTTTTGTTGTTTTTATAAAGGATGCAAACAAGGTGGATCATAATATGGATGGAATCAAATATGATTTATTGCACAAATGTCTATTACAATAATCTACGAAAGCATAAAAGAGAGAGAGCTGAGAAGGAATCTCCTGAATCAGCTGTTTGGCGAGACGATGGCGCCTGGCGAAAGCTTGGATGAAAGAGTTGAGGAGCAGGACAATGGAGGTGAGATGCAGGAGGATGCCAGGTAGAGGAATGCTTCACCAAGGCTCTGGAATGGAGGTGAGAAGGCGGAGGCAATCTGCTACCGGAATGGAGGTGGAAGGACTACTCCAAGGCAACCTATGAAGGTGATGGGATGAGGGACGAATATTTGGTGGGATAAAGGAATGCAACACTAATAGGATGCCTTTGGAGCTTGAGAGTAAGCTCTAGTGAAGCTTTGGTACGCTACTAGAGCTTAGGAGTATGTAGGAGTAGATTCGATAGAGATGAAGAGGAATGGGGGGTGTAGGGGTGTTTATATAGTGGAAGGAAGAAGAAATTCGTGTAGAGGGTTGTAGTGATAGCTGCAAGCGTCACTGAAGACCCCTGATGGGAACACCATCATGAGCCCTAACTAGCTCATTTTAACCCATAAAAGAGAACAAGAGCTCTTACATAACCAACTAGAGGTCCTAATTCACTAAATAACCATTCTGAGAGAAAAGCAAGAAATAAGGGGTAAAATTGTAATTTTACCATTGCAATACAAAAATGGGTTTCTCAAGGGCTAAACAAAGGTCAAAATGTCTTAACAAGATAAAAAGTGGGTTGATTCAAACAGAAAAGGGTTTGTGTGAGTTCTGGGAATTAAATGACTTCTTGTAACCCTAAAACAGACCCGCTTGATTAACCAAGGTTCTGATCAAGATAAAATTCACCTAAACCCTCTAAAAATCATATAAAAATATTCTCTAAGGTTTAGAACTTTCAATTTGGCCATTGGAACCTATTTTGACCTATAATGGGGTTTCAGCTGGATATTTACCCTAAATTGGGTTTTTACGTAAATTACCCAGTCAAACGTGGTAAAACCCAAAATCCAACTTCACTATTGGATTCCTTAGGTCCAAATTAAGTTTGTACCAAAATTTAGACCTAAGGGGAACTAATCTTAACCTACTTTGCAAATAGGTCCGACCCAATTACAATTCTACCCCTATCTTTCAAAAACCCTTACATTTGACCCCTAGCTTCTTCATTGTTCTTTGAATTTAGGTATCCAACTCTGGTGAACTTTAGAAGGCGATTCCTCCTTGATTGCTCAGAGAATCCTTCCCAAAATTGGAAAGGAGATTCTCTGAGTAATCTCCTCCAATATGAACCCATCACTGAGCCCTAATTTGTACCCAATCTCTCATGCGAACGCATGAGAGATTTGGGTCTTTTTGAAGGATCCTACTCCGGCGGACATACCTTGCTTGGAAGCTTAGCTTCCAAGCACAAATCCATCCCCAGAAGCCTATTTAAGCAGCCCCTGATCTAGCCGCATCTCTTTAGCTTGGAATTGGGCCAATCCCCCCTCAATTCTTCTCCTCGCCAGCCACAACACCTCTGCAAGCTCCGACGGTTCCTCCCTCTCTCTCTCTCGTTGCCAAACCACAATACCAATGGTTGGGTTATACGGTTCCTCCCTCTCTCTCTCTCGTTGCCAAACCACAATACCAATGGTTGGGTTATCTTCCTCTCAATCGTCCACATTGGCCATACCAGCCCTGAAGCTGCCACTGCCCTCATCTTTGCCGCTGCCTCTTCTATAGAGATCTTCATCTCTGGCGTCGACCATCCCAGCCTAGATGCCTCTCTTGTCTCTTTCATCCTTAGTTTAGGTCAGTTAGTTTCTCTTTCTCTCCTACTCCCATTCCCTCTCTTTATTTCTCAAAAACACCCCTCGACGCCACCGATCACCATCACCTTCTCCACCTCCGGCCATACCTCCGGCGAGGCGCCCCCATCGCTCCGCACTTCCATCCGCCTCACCAACCACCCTACGACATCCGCAACACCCCACTAATCATCTCCCACTACTCCAATCTCTCCGTTGACCACCCAACAGCACCCCGAACACACCCACTCACACAGCCACAGAGAACCCTAAGCACGCCACCACAGCCATTCCCGTGCCATGCCGACCACCGCCACCTATTCGCCATGCCTTGGCGAATCTCCTTGGATGTTTTGACGTGGTCGCAAGGCCGTGCTCATGATTTCAGGTTCAGGCACCCCGACCGCCATGGATGAAGAAGCTTGGAACTTGCCTCATGTGCTCCAGCTGCTGCTGCTCCAGGCGCGAGTCCCAGGCGATGCGAACTTGAGGCACGAGCACGCTCAAGTTCCTAATTGGAAGCACAAGCCCTTACAGCCTCACAAATTGGAAGCGCTACCTGCTGCTACGGTGTGCGAAAGGGAGGTGGGACATTTAGTCCCACCTCGGAAGTGGACAAACAAGTGTGGCCACATAAATTGTTTTCTTGCCAGAGGCTTATCGCCTCCAACTCACAGGGTGAGGTCCCTCTCTCCCCTTCACACGGCCTCGTCTGGACACTGCCCACGTTGACATGCCCACAATCCGTTTACCCGAACCGACTCATTCCTCGCTCACCACCCACGCCGATGAGTCTGGACCCAGGTCTCCGTTAGGTCCGATTACCCGACCCGGATGTGGCTCTGGGAGAGCGAATCGAAATAGAGAAGAGGGAAAGAGAGGAACACTACACAGGGAAAGGGGGGTTTTGCTATGAAAGGATTCGCTTGACACTTAGCCAGATCAAAGAGGAAGAAGAGGAGGTCAGGTGAAGAAGAAGGAAGGAGAAGCCAAGGAAGAAGGAAGAAGCTAAGGTTCTCAAGGCTAAGACCAGAGAAGAAGAAAGAGAAGAAAGAAGGAAGAAGAAGCCAAGGCAGCAAAGAAGAAAGAAGAAGGTAGAAGCTGAGGTTCGCAAGGTAAAGGAAGAAGCCAAAGAAGGAAGGAAGAAGAAGCCAAGATAGAGAAAGAAGACAGAGAAGGTAAAGAAAACAGAAGAGAAAGAGAAGAAAGAGCCAACAACAGAGAAAGGAAGAAGAAGAAAGAGAAGAGAGATTGCAAGAGAAATCAAAGAAAGAAGAAAGAAAAATCAAAAGAAAGCACTGTAGTACATAATTTTAAGACGTCTAATTTTATAATCAGACGTCCAATTCTTCATAAGTCCTCCATTATATTTTTAGCTACATTTATTCTTATTATCCATATACTCATGCTTTATATTTTTAATTAGATTTTTGAGTAATATTATGTGTTCAAATTGCATTTATTATTGAGATTAGTGTATAAATTCCATTTTCTCCCTATATTCGACCTCAAACTTTAAAATTCAAGTAATAAAATTGTATTTGTTTTAAACACTTTTTTTTTGTACTACAATGCGACCTTGTTAAAACCCAATCAAGCGCGATGAATATTTTGGCACCGTTGATGGGAACAATACGCAATTCACCACTATTCTCTGCATTATTTTGATTATATTTGAGCACTAACTTGCCCTTTTTATTTTATTGTGATTTTGCAAGGTATTTCATGAGGAGATCTCCCGTGCAAATCAACCACTCCAAGGCAAGTAACTTCTCTATTCTTCCCTAATCAAACCTCCTAATCTTGGGAAGATAAAAAGGAAACAATCAAATTAGGAATCAACTGCCTTATTTTTATAGTAATTATCATTTCAAAGGCAAAATTTCCTAAAGTTGTGAATTTTTTTCAAATCTCAATGAAGTTGAAGCAATTTTTTAGAGATCCCACCCCAAACTCCTGTGCCTATTAAGGATTACGCTTAATTTCTCACCTCCTTGGACTACGCACTTATTGTTTAAAGTCTAAGGAGAACATTTGTAAAACTCAAAGAGGACTTGGAAATAAAGCCAAATTAGGGTTTCTACATTAGGGTTTTCGAGTGCTAGTTCACACTTGCCAGCATAAAAGGAAACAAACTCACCCGCATTTGTGTGCTACCCAAGCCCTTGATTAAAAAGATTTAATTAAGAAAAACCCTAAAATCATATTCTAAACTCACTTGAACCTTAAAACACTTGGACCTAATAACCTAGGAGTCAAATCAGGGTGATTTCTAGGTCTTTACCTAGAGTCATTCTACCATCTTTAGGGTAGGTCAGGTGAAGTTGGACTACATTGTAGGCCAACCAACCTCCAAATTAGGTCACAAGTCAAAACGACTACTAATTCAAGTGAAATCAAAGGCACAAATTAGGACATAAAACTATTTGACTTAAGAAGTCAAGTTATCCATTCTGGACTACCTAGACCCTTAGTGACAAGAGAGGTCGGGTAGGGGAAATCCTATAACCCATGGGGGCACTCTACCGTGTAGGGTTCTTTGCGAGACTCTCCCTCTCTGGCTGCTCAAGTAATTCTCAGGTGGACGACTTTCTGATCCAGGGGTATCATTCGCCTCGAACCTCTATAGTCATCCAAAAATCTTTGGGTGCCTTGCTTGGGTCAACATCACATCCAGTCCCTCATCCCTTCTATTTAGAGCACACACATAGATTTTCTTTAGGAGTTGCTTTCAGATCAAATCACTTCGATCCAACCTTGAATTCTGATTGTACATCTTGATTCCACCATCTGATTCAAATATACAGCCTGGTTACTTAAGAAAACCATTAAAGAAACCTGAATCACAAAGATCCATGAGAGATAGAATGGTTGAGGATGCCCTTGAATTCTATAAAATTGAGTACAAACCTCAAAACCTGTAAAAGACATTCAGGTTAGTGTATCGACAACAACAACCTTCATCGTAAACTATGCCCAATTGTTATTAATAGAAGCCACAAAGGGATCAACCCAAGATATTCTCATAACAGGATACATTGAGATAGAAAAATTGCATAACTTTGAATACCTCCAATGCATGACAAATCCTGTACTTTGGAAAAAACACCAAGATGATCGTGAAAAATGGGAAGAAATGATGAGATTGTTGAAACAAGTTATCGATCAGAAATACCCGTACATGCCTCAAACAGTTCATGAAACATCTTGGAATAGTATTGAGGATCAATCTGATTTCCCAAATCCTGGGTTTGAGGCACAAGGTTGTTGTGGATTCCCAACCCAGATGGAATATAACATGCTTGATCTTGAATTAGGTTGGGAAGTCCCAATTGCAGGAGAACACGATTTTGAGCCATCCCTAGAAAACCAAAATCCTGGGCCACCAAGCATAGAATTCCGAGACTCCTGTAATGATGAGATTAGAACAGAACCTCTCGAGGGTGTAAATCCCGCCCCTTATTCTGATAAGGTGACCGTCGAAGGCAATCCTGACCTAGATTCTAGTGATTCAACCCACATCCTCAGCCTAGAATGTGGATTTGAAACTTATTGGGAAGATTACAAGGCCTCGTATGACGAAGATCAAAGTTTAAATGAATATTATGATTCTGGGCCTTTGTTTGATGAATATCCCTCTCCAGCAATTTCAATGATACAGATTGATTTCTCCAAAGTCACGCCAATCTATGATATATAAATCGAGGAATTGGAAGACTGGTGTTTTGAGTGGATCTTTCCGACAAGCCTAGAACTCGAGCCTAGACCAAATAAGGACACCTCTTTGAGCTCAGAAACGAATAATAGGCTAGACCCAAGTCAGGTTGCTGAGTCTACATCTTGTGATTTATTCTGTGGTGGAACCTCTGATCTCGAATCGAACTCAGAACTTGATCCTCGCAATTTCTTCGACGATTTCGAATCTTACCATGATTTCGAAGAACCATTATTTCCTGATTACAACAAGCCAATCTACGACCTCAGCTCACATGATTCATTCTCCAACTCCAACTCTGAGGTCCCTGATCCCAAGATCATTGATTTAAATTCAGGTTCTAGTGAGATGGAATCATTTCTTTTCGATCCTCAGGAATCAAAATCAGAAACTGCCGAGAGTGTCTACAGCCCCGAATTTGAATCTTTTCCTGACTCAGATTCTCTGCATCCTATAAACACTCTTCAAGCATTTACCTTTGAATTTGATGGCCACTATAAGGATTCTCTAAATGAGTCCACCTGTAATTCCTTTTTAGAGGAGCCCTCATACACAATTCTTATTGAAGCCACCTCCTCTGCATATACAGAACCCATCCAAACCTATCTTCAACCCCAACCCTCAACCGAACTCAATTTCTATTATGATTCCCCTCTTACTGAGCCAATTGCAGATGATTTGCCTCCACATCTCTATCGAGTTTCGGACATTGATAAGACTACAAATCATGTCCCATCCTTCTCTGATCACTCATGTAGGGTTTCCGCATCATCCATTGCTAATTTTGGGGATCCCTACTTTGACCAGGCTGATTCGACTTAGTCAAACCTTAGATTCACATTTCCGTATCATTCTGAGCTCCATAGTATATGGTGGGTTCCACACCTCTTGATCTACATTTGTCAACCCACCAGATTGATTGGGTTTGGGCTGCATCATCAGCCTATTGATCTGAACAAACACCTGGTTGGACCAACCAAGTTTTTGATCGAGGTGCTTGTTCTATAAAACTCAGTTGATTTGACCACTCCCTCTCCATACCATTTCCCGCTCGGCTGAAGGCGTTGAATTTAGTGCTTAACGGGAAGCAACCTGTCATTCCAAAAACTCAAGATCCTTCTAATTATCCTTCTGTACTTTACGTTTACTGCACCCTGAGTTGAGTTTTTGAATAATCTATCCCACCTCTGATACACGTGCCAGAGCTTGAAATTGTTTGCAATAGTCATTCTCGACCTATTTTCCCACTCGATAAATCCTATTCTAAAATTCCTGAACCCAAACCTGTTTCACACCCTCCATTTACAATGAGGACATTGCAAAACTTAGGCATGGGGGGTGGTAAAGTGAAAACATACAGAAATTAAAATTCAGAAGGGTTCTCACAAAAAAATCACATATTCCAAGAATACAAAAAAAAAATAGAAAATTGTGAAAAAGAATAAAAAAATGGAGAAAAGAAAATTTTAAGGCCAGACAAAACTTGAGGAGAAAAAGAGAAAAATGTCAAAAAGGAGCACAAAATGAAAAGAAAAGGAAGAGATATTCTTTAGTAAGAAATTAAGGGATTAACTGAGTTCTAGACCATAGCAAGAAAAATAAAATGAAAGGAAAAAAAGTATGAATGAAACACAGAAGAGATTAGTAGGAACAGTGATTTTAGGCCTTTTGGGCTAGACTCTTAAGCTTAAAAGTTCAAGTATCTACTAAGATCTAGATAGTCCTCAAGAGGTTGGGGAAAATGCGAAGCTTAAGTATTAGGTCTAAGGCTTAAGGAGTATTCGGCCTCGTTAACTGACCTCTAGTTTGCGAGACTCAGTAACCTAAGCATCCCAATCCACACACAGTCTAGTTCAGTATGCATAAGTATCAAAATCACGCAAATGCGTTTAATTGTTCTGAAAAAGTCACCCAGATTAGGAGCGGCCGATCAACACAAGTTGATTTAGACGAGTTCCCGGTGTGGAGAGGTGGGAAATTCCCCTCGAAGATGCGCAATAAAATATCATCTACTCGGTACTTGTTTCCTAGGATAATTACATATCCTACCGGGGGCATGTAAGCACCCTGTGCTGGTTCAGATGCCATGGGCGGCATTATCACGAAATATCAATTGCCAGGGTCTGGATTTAGCTACAGAATGCCATGGGCAGGATTATCTCGAAATCTTAAAAGCCAGGGTTCTGGGGGTTGCCATGGGTGGTGCTATCATAAAGCAGCGATTGCCAGGGACCCTTCGAGGATTGATGATAGGGACGAAGAATCCCATACAGACCATGTTGAGAAGCCAATCCGAAGCTAGAAATAAAAAGAAAAGAGAGAGAGAAAACTCTCCAAACAAAGAAAATCCTCTGTCTCTCTCTTACAAAAAATGCACTGCAAACTGAACCGAGGCTAAAATATGTTACAAGCATGGGTACTTTAACCGCGGAGTCCAACGAACCTTAGCATAGTTCCTGTGGGCCTTAAAAACCTTCGCGGTGGACTAAGGCTAAAGCTGGTCAGGTCCAGATCTTGGTTGGTACTTGAGTACCTCTAGGCCTATTATCGACATTCTAACCTAATCCACAAAAGAAAGCACTCATCATAGTTTTTGAGCATCAAAAGAACTTATGGTCTATAATCAAAGTTAAAACTTTAAAATTTTGTTAAGGGAGTAGCAAAAGCTAGGCATGGGGGTACGATGGGAACACCATCATGAGACCTAACTATCTCATTTTGACCCATAAAAGAAAACAAGAGCTCCTACATAACCAACTGGAGGTCCTAATTCACTGAATAACCATTCTGAGAGAAAAGCAAGAAATAAGGGGTAAAACTATAATTTTACCATTGCAGTACAACAACGGGTTTCTCAAGGGATAAACAAAGGTCAAAGGATCTTAACAAGATAAAAAGTGGGTTGGTTCAGACAGAAAAGGGTTCATGTAAGTTCTGGGAATTAAATGACTTCTTGTAACCCTAAAATAGACCCATTTGATTAACCAAGGTTCTGGTCAGGATAAAATTCACCTAAATCCTCTAAAAATCATAGAAAAATATTCTCTAGGGTTTAGAACTTTCAATTTGGCCATTGAAACCTATTTTGACCAAGAATGGGCCTCAGCTAGATATTTTTCCTAAATTAGGTTTTTACCTAAATTACCTAGTCAAATGTGATCAAACCCAAAATTCAGCTTCACCATTAGATTCCTTAGGTCCAAATTAAGTTTGTACCAAAATTTGGACCTAAGGGAAACTCATCTTGACTCACTTTACAAACAGGTCTGACCCAATTACATTTCTACCCCTATCTTTCAAAAACCCTTACATTTGACCCCCTAACTTCTTCATTGTTCTTTGCAATTAGGTCCCCCCGCTATTATGGTGGAGGGAATCCAACTCCGACAAACTTTAGAAGGCGATTCCTCCTTGATTGCTCAGAGAATCCCTCCCAAAATTGAAAGAGAGATTCTCTGAGTAATCTCCTCCAATATGAACCCATCACTGAGCCCTAATTTGTACCCAATCTCTCATGCGAACGCATGAGAGATTTGGGTCTTTTTGAAGGATCCTACTCTTGTGGACATACCTTGCTTGGAAGCTTGGCTTCCAAGCACAAATCCGTCGCCGGAAGCCTATTTAAGCAGCCCCTGATCCAGCCGCATCTCTTCAGCTTGGAATTGGGTTGATCCCCTCTCAATTCTTCTCTCCTCGCCGGCCACAACACCTCTGCAAGCTCCGACGGTTCCTCACTCTCTCTCTCATCGCCCAACCACAATACCAGTGGTTGGGTTATCTTCCTCTCAATCGTCCGTGTCGGCCATACCAGCCCTGACGATGCCACTGCTCCCATCTTCGCCACCACCTCATCTACGAAGATCTTCGTCTCCGACGTCAGTCGTACCAGCCTAGATGCCTCTCCTGTCTCCATCCTCAGTTTAGGTCAGTTAGTTTCTCTCTCTCTCCTACTCTCATTCCCCCTCTTTATTTCTCAAAAACACCCCTCGACGCCACCGATCACCATCACCTTCTCCACCTCCAGCCATACCTCCGGCGAGGTGCCCCCATCGCTCCACACCTCCATCTACCTTACTAACCACCCTATGACCTTTGCAACACCCCACTGATCATCTCCCACTACTCCAATCTCTCCATTGACCACCCAAAAGCACCCCCGAATACACCTACTTGCACAGCCACAGAGAACCCTAGGCATGCCACCACAGTTGTTCTCGTACCACGCCGACCATCGCCACCTATTCACCGTGCCTTGGCATATCTCCTTGGACATTTTGACATGGCCGCAATGCAATGGTCATGATTTTAGGTTCAGGCACCCCAGCTACCATGGATGAAGAAGCTTGGAGCTTGCTTCCTGTGTTCTAGCTACTGCTGCTCCAGGCATGAATCCTAGGCAACGCAGACTTGAGGCACGAGTGCGCTCAGCTTCCCAATTGGAAGCACAAGCCCTTACAGCCTCGCAAATTGGAAGCCCTACCTGCTGCTATGGCGCACGAAAGGGAGGTGGAACATTTACTCCCACCTCGGAACTAGACGAACGAGTGTCGCCGCATAAATTGTTTTCTTGCCAGAGGCTTATCACCTCCAACTCACGAGGTGAGGTCCCTCTCTCCCCCTCTCATGGCCTCATCCGCAGCACTGCCATGTAGACCTGGCCACGACCCTTTTACCCAAACCGACTCACTCCTCACTCACCACCCACGCTGGTGAGCCTAGACCTGGGTCTCCGTTAGGTCCGATTACCCGACCTGGATGTGGCTCTGGGAGAGTGAACCGAAATAGAGAAGAGAGAAAGAGAGGAATGCTACGCAGGGGAAAGGGGGGTTTTGCTGTGAAAAGATTTGCTTGACACTTAGCCAAATCAAAGAGTAAGAAGAGGAGGCCAGGCGAAGAAGAAGGAAGAAGAAGAAGCTGAGGTTCGCAAGGCTAAGACCAAAGAAGAAGAAAGAGAAGAAAGAAGGAAGAAGAAGCCAAGGCAGCAAAGAAGAATGAAGAAGGTAGAAGCTGAGGTTCGCAAGGTAAAGGAAGAAGCCAAAGAAAAAAGGAAGAAGAAGCCAAGAAAGAGAAAGAAGGTAAAGAAAAGAGAAGATAAAGAGAAGAAAGAGAAGAGAGATTGCAAGAGAAATCAGAGAAAGAAGAAAGAAAAATCAGAAGAAAGCACTGTAGCACATAATTTTAAGACGTCTGATTTTATAATCAAACGTCCAATTCTTCATAAGTCCATTATATTTTTAGCTACATTTATTATTATTATCCATATACTCATGCTTTATATTTTTAATTAGATTTTTGAGTAATATTATGTGTTCAAATTGCATTTATTATTGAGAGTAGTGCATGAATTCCATTTTCTCCCTATGTTCGACCTCGAACTTTAAAATTCGAGTAATAAAATTGTATTTGTTTTGAATGCTTTTTCAGCTGTACTACAATGCGACCTTGTTAAAACCTGATCAAGTGCGACGAACAACCCCTTGCAGCTGTCGCTAAAGATTGCGCCCCCACCCCACTCACACCCGCAGCTATCCTCTCCCCTATAGGCAATTAGTGATGACTGTAAGCGTCATTAAAGGCCTGCCAGGCTGTCACTGAAGGTCGCACCAACCAAGCACATGCCCGCAACTGGCCCACGCATCACGCGTCCCTTGTTGCACGCGTGCACTGGCATGCTGCCACTACGCTGTAGTTGTGCGTTGCGCCCTTATGCGCGCACGTGACTGTGCACAGCGCCCTTGTGCGTGCACGTGCCCATGCGTCAATTGGAGAATTGGGGAGGTTGCAGGGATTGAACTCACACCTCTCGTTTGAGGAGCGGGTGTGCCACCATTGTGATAAGATCGTGGATTAATGTGTGGAGGGTGATGTGGTCGCGTGGTGTAGAGCACCTCCCAGTCGTTGGATTGAAATCCAATAGCTGAGATCTCTCCATGCATGAGGCTGGGGCGACCGTGGTTCATGTCGAGTGGTCTGGATGGTGCCACATGGTGCCATCTGGACTGTCCATCTTCTTCTTGTAAAGGGTGCTACGGAGCTCTGATCGGGGTGATTTCCGCATTGACTGACTGCGATTGTCGCTCCGGATTTATCCGTACAGTTGGATTCTTCATCCGAAGCCCATAAAGATGTCGCACAACCTCTTGGCCATATAAAATGGAAGACTTAATGTACATAATATACAACTATCCTAAATGTCATGCAATGGATGTTATGCGGTATTTATAACATGATATGCAATGCTAAGCCTTGAAACTATGATAAATAAGCATTTTATCATGAATTCATGTGTGTTAATCAATTATGTACATTAATTCTTCCATTTTATATGGCCAGGAGGTAGTGCAACATCTTGTACGGGCTTCGAATGAAGAATCCAACCGTATGGATGAATCCAGAGTGACGATCGCAGTTCGTCAACGTGAAAATCACCCTGATCAGAGCTTCGTAGCACCCTCTACAAGAAGAAGATGGACGGTCCAAATTGATAGGATCTAAAATATAGGATATGGCTATGCACAAATACTTAAACACAATATTAGTAATAACAAGAAAGATTTGCATAATCAATTCAAACCATAAAGGACACAAAATGTATAGTGGTTCCCCTCCCATGGGTACTCTACTACCTAAGCCTCCCAGCCTAGGGTTTTTAACCTGATTCCCTCAACCCTGAGGAAATCAATTTACTAATCGAGATAATTCACGAGTTACCTCAACCCAATTACAACAACGATTTTGTTACAACCTAACGAGCAACAAGCTCAAATATAAAGGTACAGGTGTAAGAAAGACAAATCTTACAACTAAGTTCCTAAGCCTCTCAACAATATATAAAAAAAAGATACCAATTTGAGAGCCTAGAATGAACATGAATGCCTTGACAATGTGTAAAGAAATCATGTCAATGTGCTTGCAAATCCATAGAGAGATTGAGAGTAGCAAACTATTCCTTCTCTTGAATATGTGGTGCAAAAATGTGAAATATAGCTCTAGGAATTTTTCTTGTATTTCTAATATTTCTTGTGTGCAAACAAAGAGCCCTAAGATCATTTTATAGAGTTTAGGACCTAGGATACTCATCTACTAGACGTTCGGATTTAATTCCCAAAGTTCACATCATCAAAATTAATATTCCAGCCATTCTGCTTTGGGCCAATGGCTAGCTGGTACCTATACTAAAGTTCCTGTATCGGTACTAGCAGCTCACTGCCACCAGTAGATGAGTCCTGATACTGGTACTCATCATGGGTACCAGTACTTGTGACTCCTAGATTTGAAATTCCTTGGGCATAGTAACCTACCTATACCAATACTCATCATGGGTACCGGTACTTGTAAGGTTCAAGCCAAAAATAAGGCTTCAACCTGTGGCCAACATGTACTGGTACTCATGGTTGGTACCGGTACTTGTTGTTCATAATTTGAGATGAATTCTCAAACATGTGCCTTGCAAATACCAGTACTGATGAACAGTACCGGTACTTGCTTACAGGTACCTGTTTTAAGTGTTTTAATCCATTACGTACTTTGAAAATGTTCGCAATATAAATCCTAATTTATGTCTAATTGATTTTACGATCTAAGTTATGATTCTTTTATTAAGAGGCATATACAATCTATAAATATAAAATCTAAACTAGATACACTAAAGGTCGAAGATGATCTTCGACTCCTCGATTCTTCCTTGTCATCTTGCCTCTTTATCATGATCTTCTCCTTTTCATCAAGCCTTCATCATTTTTTGTTTGCCTTGATCTTCACCTAAATCTGAAAAGAACTCAATTGCAAACATTAATCCATAATAATTTTGTTAACACCAAAACAAGATGTGGAACAAGGTTCCAACAATCTCCCCTTTTTTGGTGTTGACAAAACTATCTTGCAAATAGATAAAATAATTTTTAGTAATGAGGGAAAAACTTTTTATTAAATCCTCCCCCTCAATATATGCTTACCTCTAAAACATATTACTATTTGCCCTTTATCTTTCTCCCCCTTTTTGTCAATCACAAAAAGAAATGAAGAAATATCATACCATAAAATTTACCAATAGTAGATTAGGAGAGAAAGCGACCATGCCGGCGACTGGCGACCTAGGGGCGACGGTGGTAGATTCAGGGAAGATGAGGGCTAGACTACATGGAGGTCTAGGGCATGGAGGCGGAAGGAGAGGAGAGAATCTGATGAATCTAGCAGAAGGGAGGCGAATTCGAGGAGGATTGATAGAGGGAGCGCAAGGGAAAATAGAAGGATCGTGTGCTTCCGGTGCTAGAGGTGGGGCCATATGGTGGCCATTTGTCATTCCCCCATTGTGTGCCTGGCGTGTGGTGGTTATGGCCACAAGCGGGATTCATGTAAGATGTCTGGTGGGCAGATGAAAGGCCATCCAAATTCACGCTATGGAGATTTGAATGTTAGGGCACAGTCGCCGCCACCACCGCCCTCTCGTACATATGGGGGTCATGCGATCAACGTTGAGGTCCCTATGACAGAGAACATTAGAGCGGCAGAGGTGATATTGAGAGGGGCGTTGATCAGAGAGGTGATGACCGGTAGCCCGACCTCAGAAAACCTGTGCAATCTGGTAAGCTCTCTCTCCCCATCGACTAACTCATGGCAAATCGCTTCCCTGTCACCTACACGGTTTGTGCTATTTGGATTGGAGATGATGGATGCCGAAAGATTGCGTTTTCAGTCGAGCTTCCGCGATGGCCTAATGGTGATTTAGAGATCGGTCTCTCCCTTTGATGAAGCCTTGTCGGAGAGACCACCTCAGAGATTGGGATCCAGGTTGGGGAGACTTGAGATCAAGGGTCTCCCCCTACACCTGAGGTCTAGGGAGGTGGTGGAGACCATGATATCTGGATTTTCCTTATTAGCAGAAGATGCGGAAGTAGGGTAGTTGGAGGGAGATGGACGGACTCTGAATGTGATGGTTGATGTTTTCAAATCAGGTTCGATCCCTAACAGACTGATTCTGAGGTGTGGGGGCAGTTCTTGGCTGCTGTTGCTGAGTTTCACGGTGGGTAACACTATTACGAAGAAGATGCAGGATAAGCCGTCTGACTTAGAAGCTGTTGAAGAGGTGAACTTGCAAGTCTTGCGAAAGCTTTCCCCTGAAGAGTCCCCATCTATCAAAAGGCGCAAGGATCATCACCTGGGGGAGAAGGGGGAGATGATGGTTGAGGAGAAGGAGGAATCAATAAGGATGGAAACAGCGAGGCTATGATTGAAGATGCAGGGAGTGTACGGCCAGATGCTGCTGACAGTAAGGTGCAGGTGTTGCGAGAGATCTCGCCTAACTCCTTGAAGGTTCAACAGAGGTTGCAAGAAGTGGAGGGTCTACAATTTGGTACTGGAGCCTGTACCAAATCTAGTAAGGGTAGGTCACCTTATAGCCTTAGGCAGAGGAAATCAAAGGCTGATCTGCTTTTGGACGAAAACAAGGTTGCAGCGATTATGTAGGTATGCAAATGTCAGAATCAAAGGGGGGAGGGATCTCATGAAGGAAGATGAGAATCCTCACATGGAATGTGCATGGGTTGCACGACAAAAGTCAGAGGGTTTATTTGATGAGATACTTGAGAGTGTGGGGGATCGATTGTGAGATCATTCAAGAGACTCACATTGAGAATGAGTCTGATAGAGTGTGGAATGATTTGACGGCTGTGGGAGCGAATGAATGTGGGATGCTTAGTGTACATGGTAGGTCGGGGGGCATTGCTGTTTGGTGGAGAAAGGCATGGGCACACATTTTGGAAGTGCACAAGGCTAGACATTTGATGACTTGCAAGTTCCAAACTCACCAGGGGCATGACATTATCTGGGTTACAGGTGTGTATGGCCCTTGTGCTGCATCTACGAGACAGGAACTATGGGAGGATTGGGCTGCTGCGACTGAATTGGTGCAAGGGGAAGCTTGGTTGACAGGAGACTTCAATTGTGTGCTGATAGGGACAAACAGGCCATATGGTGCCACAGACAGTTCAGCTGTTGGTTTTTAGTTGGTGGTTCAATCCCTTGACCTGAATGAATACCCATCATCAGGAGTTGAGTTCACTTGGCGCAATGGTAATGGTCTACTATCTAAAATTGATAGATTTTGTGGAAATGTGTCTATCCTTGATAGATTTCAAATGTCGAGTGTTGCTGACCTGGACCGCCCTTTCTCTGACCACACTCCTTTGGTTTGGGATAGTGGTGAAGAGATCCAAGTAGGCTCATATTTCAAACTTTGAAAATCTTGGTTGAGAGAACCTGGATTCCATCAGATGATCAATTCATGGTGGCAAGCTAAATAGGTGGAGGGCTCTGCTACTATCAAGTTCGCATCCAAGCTGGCACCTCTACGTACATTTATGAAAGAGTATGGTGATACTGTGAACACATTGAGGCAGCAAAGGTGGGTAGAGGCTCTAAACAACATCCAGGAGCTAGATTCTAAGGAAGCTACAAGTCCTCTATCTGATGAGGAGCTTGCAGATAGAAAAATGTGGCAGGGGGTGGTAGTGGAGGAAGACTTCAAACAGGAGGTTGCTTGGAGGGAGAAATCAAGACAATTGTGGCTCAAGGAGGGAGATGCCAACACTAAATTCTTTCATCTTGCGGCCAGCTCTAGGAGGCATGTAAATTATATCTCTTCCATTCTCAAAGATGGACACAAACTTCCTCTATGCAGGAGATAAGGACTAAAGCTATCAGGTACTACAGGGGAGCCTCTCGGGCAACAAAGAGAGGGGAATGGAGGATGGCTGTGAATGATGCACCAAGAGTTACAAGTGATCAAGCCTCTCAATTGACAGCAACCATCACTAAACAGGAAACCTTGAATGCTATTAAAGAGCTTAATTTGGAAGGTTCCCCAGGACCTGATGGGATACAAGTGTTCTTCTATAAAGAAATGTGGAGCATGATTGGCAAGGAGGTGATGGAAGTTATAAGGGAATTTGAGAAGGGCAATGTAGGTTTCAATAAGATCAATAAGTCATATCTTTCCTTATTGCCAAAGATTATGGGAGCTGAGAAGTTTTCAGACTTCAGATCGATCTCCCTATCGAACTCCGTCTACCTTGTGGTGAGTAAGATATTGGCTAACCGACTGAGAACTGTTCTACAAAGCTTGTGCAGCCTGCCTTTTTACCCAACAAATCTCTCCAAGAATCATTCATTATGGCCCAGGAAATAGTGAGTGGATGGCATAGAAGGAAGTAAAAGGCATTTATGTGGAAATTTAACTTCCAAAAGGCATATGATCGATCTCATGGCCATACATCTGGGAGGTATTGATGAGTGGCTACTCATCATGGCTAAAAAGCTGAAGTTAAGCTAAACACTAAGTAAAACAACATCAGATAAAAAGGGTTAAGTGTGGGAATTAAAGAAAAAGACCTAAAACCTTTACTCTGTGTTAAAACTTCATAATTACGTCACAAAATGAGATATTCTAAAAGCAAAGTACAAATGATGATCCATGCATCAATTGAACACATAAATAAGTTTGAAAGGTCAAATCAGAAGTATAATCAATGTCTTAAATGTTCAATTGAGCACATATAAAAATTTGAAGGCAATTGGACATCATTTAGGTTATGAAATAGGTAGTTTACACTTAGGTCCTTCGTGCATTACACTCTTGCCCTTAAAAACTCCCTTTTGGACCTACTTGTAAGCCGCAGGGACCCTTTTGAAAGGCTACAGGGCCCTTCCGATTGTAGTTCTTTTCACTTATGGGCCTGCACACAATTCTTCTACCCCTTCGTTCAAGGGTCTGTCTGCAATTTTCCCTTATTTCAGAGAGAGGCCTGCTGCTCTTCGCACGCACTATAGCACGCGAAGAACATGGCCAATCTCAACCGTCCGTCGCGCTTCATGATCCTGATCTGCGGTTAGATTTGAATGGAAGCTTCGCGCGATTCGGCGCGTGTGATCACCCCTCTCCCCATATCTCATCTGACGGTCAGATTGTGTGCTTAACTTGCTGCGCACTCCGCTCCTCTCATCCTTGCTGCCGGTTGCATCTTAATTATCCTCACCTACGTGGTGATCTCAGCCACTGAGCATGCTACTTAAGCACCTCAGTGGTGTCGCGCGAAGGGGATCGCTCCCTCCTACACCTCTTAGCGATCATTCATCCACTCCAGTTCCTCCTCCCCATCAAGCCTCTGATTTCACAGCCACCGGCTTTGAAATCATCACCTTCTCTCGACCTCCTCGTCACTAAGGACTTCGTAGCACCTGAGGACGACCCTGGAGCCTCACTAGCAAACTCTTCCCTCCACTGGAGTCATCTTCCTCCTTTCTTCCTCCTTAGCCACCGGCTAAGGACCCATAGGTCACATTCTTCCTATTAGATTAGGTTTATAATTCTGCAGATTAGTTTTAGCTGCAGTTAAGTAGTTTAGAGTAGAATTAATGTAATTGGTAATGTTTAATTTCGCTGTAGGATAAAGTAGCTGTAGTAGTAGAATTAGGCTTAAATTCCCCCCTCCCCCCCCCCCCCCACCTCCTCTAGTCATTCCAGATCAGAGGGGAAGACTTCATAGAACCATGTTTTCAAATTATCTCCCTCTCCATATTTTCATGTCCAGTTCTGATTTTCCATGACATGTTTTTCATATTCCACCCATACACTTTGACCCAATTTCAGATCTGAAATTGGCGTCAACAAGCACTTAAGGGGCTTCCCACTCACCTCACTCTTGGTCACAAAAGCCCCTGATTTTGGGTCGACATTTTCAGTTTGTCAGATGTCTCCTCAATTTGGATTTTAAGGATTTTTCTTTTTGGTTTTACTGCCTGATCTGACAAATTGAATGAAGTTGATTTGAATTCCCTGTTGGCGAGGAATCTGAGAGGATTTCTGGTGATAGAAATCATCTCAAAAGAGCCATACATAAATCTGATTTGATAATTTCTTGAATGCATTGAATACAAGTCAGATCTAAGGATAATTACTGTGGTAATTTGAAGTCTGATCTCGCATTCATAAGTCTTTTTTTTAATGGTTGTTTGGTGATTTCCTAACCTAAGGAGTTCTTAATACTCCTTAAGGTTTCATGAAACTGGGATTTGAACTAAATGCTTTAATTGATTGAATTAATTCTTCCTTCATGCTGTCTATAGCATTAGGAAGAGTTAATTCAGTGATATTCATGGATTTCATCTGAAATGAAGTTTTTGATGAGGGTTTTTGGAATTTGAATTGGGGTATTCAGTGATTTAGTGAGAAATTAAACCCTTGTCAGATTTGGGATTGACAGAGATTTTCTTTTCAGTTTGGATTTTTTTTTTACTCTGATCCCAGTAAACAAAGCAAAGTGCTGCATCTTGCAGCTACATGTTTTCCTCTTCCAACTCACATTTCTTTTCAAATGGACTAACTGCAGCAGCAGTTAGACCATTTGGACAGTGACTTGACTGCTGCAGAGTCTGGAAGGTCTTGTGCTGCTATTGTCTAGTTATTATAAGTTGTAACAAATAGATTCTAGTGTTAAATCCTGTAGACTCTAATTTGATCTTTGCTGACAGCAGATTGTGTTTCATTTATTGTGTAAACAAATTTTCTTGTTTCAATACTTGAGCTCTAATTTCGGTGCATACATGTCTATTCTTTCTCAATTCTATCAGCTAGTCTAGTAAAAAAATAACCATCCAAACAAGAGTTAAAAGAGAAAACTTAACTGAGGACTCTCTCCTCAGTTAACTCTTCCCTTCTCTCCTACTTCTGTCAAACCTGTAACAACAGTAGAAAAATTTAAAAAGAAACACCCTAAAAGGACCAGAAGTAAAAATATTTATATATTTATATATGTACATATATATATTACTTTGTATATTAAGTATACTATATAGACATAATCTATATATTAGGCAACACATGTAAATAGATAGTGTAAATATATATATATACTGTATACTTAACTATGTAAATATAATACTGTAATTTAGGTTTTAGATCTAGTTTAGACAATAAATACAATAATTATATAACTATATAAATTGAACTAATTTATATGTATTATTAAACTAAATAGATCAGTAAATAGTATAATTAAGAGAGTTAAACTATAAAACTGTATATACATATATATGTATATGTAGATTATAAGTAAATAAAATCATTTATCTTAATTTAATCCTTTATAGATAATAAATAATGAATTTATTAAGTTTATAGCTAAGTTGTTAAATTAACTTAGCTAAATTAGTAATTTAGAATTATAATTAAGTTAAATTGAATATGTATACTAAGACTAATATACTTTAAGTAATTTAGGCTAATTTAAGTATATTTATATCTGATTATATTAAGTTTAACTTAATTTATAAGCAGAACAATTAAAACTGCTATTTAATGTAAATAACACATACATTAATTTGGAAAAATATAATAAAAATGTGTATAAAATACTTATGTATGTATTCTAACTCTATATGAGGTCAATTAGACCATCTAGTAACTAATTTATAAGCAATTAACCAAGAAAACACCAAAATCAGTGTATAAAAATGTCCACTTTAGTGAATTTATTTATATAGTAAATCTAATTAAAATTTTAAATTAATTGAACAATTATATAGTATTATGTAAATACTTTATTTTTATTTTTAAATAAATTATGGCCCTCTAATTGAGGGCCAAAATTGCTTCTAGCCCACAGCTGCACGCAGTTTTCAGCGCAGATGTGGCACTCGAATAGCGCCACATCGTGCGCTGCAAACCGCGCACAGCGATATATATTGAATTCGTGTTATAGCCGATTAGTCGTCACGGGCGCTGGGCGCCCGAAACAACCTTTACATTCGATTCATCTGAGCATTCTAAACATGATTTGTGTGGGGCCGGGGGCCTGGGGAGAGGCGTGTGTGCGTGGGGCTGAGAAGGTCCTGTGCTGAGTTAAGAAAAACGTAATTAAGCAGCCTAATGGGAATTAGGGCACGCTTAGTAGAGGTTTGGTCCCACCCTCTGGATGCTATGTATCCCTCGAAAAGCACGCCCGCAAATTAAACACATTTTTAATTAATTAAAGAGAGTTAATGACGACTGTTAAGCGCCTCTCCGTCGCAGCGTGTTAAAGTCATTAAGGCAGAATGAAAACACAGAAGAACATCTAATGAAGATTGTTGTGAAGGAGAAGAGAGAGAGACGATGTACATACGTAAGTAAAAATACATATACAATAAAAATATAAATATATATATGTATACGTAGTACAGCCAATTATTTTTATAAATAAACCCATATAGTTACTAACAGAATAAAATGTCACCATAATCGTCGCTACAGACCCCAGTTTCCCTCCTTAGGTTTGTATATAGTGTTTTCTAGGATCTAGCGACGCTTACATCTATCACTATAACTGTTGTATGTGTTACTGTAGATATCAGACTAGTAAGTTAAGTTAATATACTATGTAATCTTAGTCTATTGTGTACTTTCATGTAAGTATTAATACTATAACTTGTAAAGACATAGTTTAAAGTATAGTGATAAATTGTTTGGTGCTTGTTTGTAGTAGCTTTTGCAAGCATTACAATTAATTCTTAGTAAGTAGGCAAACCATGTCCACATTCATTCATTCTTTAATAAGATGCAAAGCTTCTTTTTGGAATTAGAGGATAATTTTGAGATCAAAGAGCAATGTAATTCAATAAATTGCCTCCCAGTGAACGACCTGGAATAAAACCAGTAAAAATTAGATAAGTAAATAATAATGGTTGTAATGACTGGTATTCCATACAACTCACCACAATGACACTCATGGTGTTTCAAATCACAACATACTACAACACATCATTATCTCAACAACCAACACCATTACACATCAATCAGCCATTGCAAACCATTGTATTAGGTATTCAAAAGGAGAGGTTTCCCCCCTCTATGGATCCAGTGGATGAAGCAATGTATCACAATGGCCTCCTTCTCCCCGTTGATCAATGGGAAACCATGTGGTGCTTGGATTCAACCTCAATGTGGGGTTAGACAAGGATGTCCTCTAGCCCCCTTGATCTTTAACCTTGCAGTTGATGGGCTTGCAAGATATGCATGTAAAATGATAGAGGTAGGGGTCATCAGAGGGTATTCACTCTCCAACAGGAGGTCCTTGGCTCCTATTTTACAGTATGCAGATGACAGTTTTTTTGTGGAAGGGACCAATTCTGCTGCCCATGCTTTAGGGCATATGGTGAAGATTTTTGGAGATATATCAAGTCTGAAATTTAATAGAGAAAAGTCTACTTTGATATGTTTTGACATGAATGAGCAGGAAGAGAAGACTCTTGAGACTACATTGGGTACACCTCGGTCTAAGCTGCCAATTAAATATCTGGGACTGCCATTAAGAGCTGCAAAAATGAAGAATGATTGGAATATTCTATTTGATAAGGTATCTGTCAAACTGAAAGGATGGAGTAGCAAATTTCTATCAAAGGGTGGGAGATTGATTCTCCTAGACTCTGCCATAACCTCCATCTCGGTGTTCTATTTTAGCATCTTTAAAGCTCCGAAATCTATTTGGAAACAGTTGGACGTAATGCGGAAGAAATTTTTTTGGAAAGGGGCAGGTCATGAGGGGAACTTCATGTAGCCTGTGAGATGGGAAAAGATCTGCAAGCCAAAGGAAATAGGTGGTCTGGGGATTAAGGCACTTAAGGATTTCAATGAAGCTCTTTTGATCAAATGGGCAATCAAGATCTTTGAGGGCAAGGATGAAGTCTGGGCAGACCTGATCAGAGACTGTTATGGTGACTCCAATAGTGCACTGAAGAGGCTACATCCAGCCAAACCATCCCCTTTTTGGAGATTAGTTATCCTTGCAATCAAAAGCAACTGGCACTTGATGCAACCTAGGCTTGGAGACGGTTGTGACTTCAGCTTGTGGAATGAGTAGTGGACAGCTATGGGGATGCTAAGAGATGCTTACCCAATGGCACATGCTGCAGCTACAGACAAAGATGTTACTGTCAACAGCCTGTGGTCTGCTGTAGGGAATTGCTGGAGGTTGGAAGGGTCTGATTTTTGTAGAACAGGTACATGACAATGGGAGGACAGGCAGAACTTGCTATCTGCATTGTAGCAAATACATCCCAGACAGGGTGCGGCTGATACTTATGGCTGGAATGGGAATTTTTCAGTGCAGCAGGCTTATGAAAGGATCATTAGGTCAAACACAAATGTGGAGAGTGACCCGATTGATAACAAGATTTGGCTATTGAAGATTCCATTGAAAGTGTAAATCTTCTTGTGGCTTTGCAGGAGGGAAGGCTTGATCACGAGTGACCTTAGACATAGAAGAATGGGGACAACATTGAACGCTTGTCATCTCTATGGACTACACACTGATAATGCATCTCATATTTTTTCTTCATGCTTGGTCATAGACAAAATTTGGAGGAAAATTTGCCAAGAACCTCTACCTACCTAGGACTCCCTTTGGCAGAGGTTTGATACACCTGGACGATCGCACATGTGTATGGCTACCACATTGTGGTGTGCGTGGAGGGCAAGAAATGAAAAGCTATTTCAGGAGAGACCAGTTCGATGTGAGATAATTGTAAATGAGTGTTGGTCCCTCATACATAGTTGGGGATCTGTTTTGTAATGTTTGTTTAAGTTGAAATATATTGCCCTCCGGATTGCTATCATTTCATGATAGCTCTCCTCACAGTTTAAAAAAAAAAAATTACCAATAGTAAAATGGAGCTTGTGGATACCAAGCATCTCTTGTCCAACATTCTTGGTCTTCATTCAACCTATAGAAAGGTTGAAATGTTCCTTTATGTGCCTTGAACACCCATTAATTACGTTGCTCTACTCCTACAAAGCAAATATCTTTTCTAGGTACCCATTTTCTTGTGGGTCCTTTAGAGTTAGCATCTTTCAAATCCTGAGATTTATAGACCTTTTTAGTATGAGATCTATAATTCTTGGGATTTTTAGCCTTTTGATACATCCATTCATGCCTAGGTGCATGTGATTTATTTTGTATATTCTTTTTACTTTGAAATTTTGATTTTAATGAATTACAAAATTCAGTGTTTTGCCTAGTTGTTGTTTTAAGATTATTTAAAGTCTCTTCAAAGTGCTCATAAATATCTTCTAGTTCTAACATTTTTGCATGCAACTAATTATTAGTTTCTTTTGACATTTCTAATTCTATTTCTAAACATGAATTTTCTAATTCTAATGTTTGGTAATTATTCTTTAAAATCTTATTTTCTTTTTTAAATGATTTAGCTTTATGATATAGCTCTTCATATGCTTCTAATAATTCTTCAAATGAAAAATCAGGGTTTACTTCTGTGTCTTCTGAAGTTGCAACAAGACAAAGGTGTGCAATCTCGTCTCCATCCGATTCACTAGAGTCAGTGTCCATGTTAGAGTCGCTATCATCCCGTGTCACTTTAAATGCTTTCTTCTTCTTCTTCTTCTTAAGCTCCTTTGTTTATTTCCTACTGTCGTCCTTCTTATTTAAGGGGCAATCCTTTCCCAAGTGGCCCTTCTTCTTGCACTTATAACAAATAATATTAGAAGAAATTTTATTTACTTGCTTACCTTGTTTCTTGAGGAATTTCTGGAATTTCCTAGTGAGCATTTCCATCTCCTCATCTTCGGATTCCGATGTTGTTCAGTCCGAGTCCTCTGTGATTGCTCTAAAAGCAATACCTTTCTTCCTGCTTGTTGCCTTCTCCTCGCTCTTCTTTATGTTCTCCAAGTGAACTTCATACGCCATGAGGCTTCCAATCAGATCATCCAAGGGGAGAGTGCATAGATCCTTCGCCTCTTGGATCGCTGTGGTCTTTGGAGACCAATCGCTTGTAAGTGATCTCAAGACCTTTCTTACAAGCTGCTCCTCTTTCAGCTTGACTCCTAGATTTTTCATTGGATTCACGATCTCTCCAAACCTTGTGTACATGTCCTTGATTGTTTCTCCTTTTTCCATCCTAAAACACTCATAATTTTCTGTTAAAATAGAAATACATGTTTCTTTTACCTTGCTTGTACCTTCATAGGTGACCTCGAGAGTATTCCATATCTCATATGTGGACTCACATGCCAAATTCAGTTGAACTCCTCCCTTGATAATGCACAATAAAGTGCATTCATCACCTTTACGTTACCCACGATCTTCTTTTGATCCGCCATCCAAGTACGCCTTCCTACGGCTCCGGATCTGTGACTTCTCTTGAATAAGAATCCAAGACTCCTCGTCCATTGCTTTGAGGAAGACTTGCATCCTTCTCTTCCAATACCCGTAGTCTATCTCATCAAAATAGGGAGGACGGGTAGAAGACTGTCCTTCGGTGTGCCTTGAGAATGATGCCATCGCAAGTCGAGTTGTTATGTCTTCTCGCAACCAGGCTCTGATGCCACTTGATAGGATCTAAAATATAGGATATGGCTACACACAAATACTTAAACACAATATTAGTAATAACAAGAAAGATTTGCACAATCAATTCAAACCACAAAGGACACAAAATGTATAATGGTTCCCCTCCCTTGGGTACCCTACTACCTAAGCCTCCCAGCTTAGGGTTTTTGACCCGATTCCCTCAACCCAAGGAAATCAATTTACTAATTGAGGTAATTCACGGGTTACCTCGACCCAATTACAACAACAATTTTGTTACAACCCAACGAGCAACAAGCTCAAATATAAAAGAAGTACAGGTGTAAGAAAGATAAATCTTACAACTAAGTTCCTAAGCCTCTCAACATTATATAAAAAAATGATACCAATTTGAGAGCCTAGAATGAACATGAATGCTTTGACAATGTGTAAAGAAATCACGTCAATGTGCTTGCAAATCCATAGAGAGATTGAGAGTAGAAAACCATTCCTTCTCTTGAATATGTGGTGGAAAAATGTGAAATATAGCTCTAGGAATTTTCCTTGCATTTCTAATATTTCTTGTGTGCAAACAAATAGTCCTAAGATCATTTTATAGAGTTTAGGACCTAGGATACTCGTCTACTAGACGTTCGGATTTAATTCCCAACGTTCACATCATCAAAATTAATATTCTAGCTGTTCTGCTTTGGGCCAATGGCTAGCTGGTACCGGTACTAAAGTTCCTGTATCGGTACTAGCAGCTCACTGCCACCAGTAGATGAGTCCTGGTACTAGTACTCATCACAAGTACCGGTACTTGTGACTCTTAGGTTTGAAATTCCTTGGGCACAGTAACCTACCTATACCGATACTCATCATGGGTACCGATACTTGTAAGGTTCAGGCCAAAAATAAGGCTTCAACCTGTGGCCAACATGTACCGGTACCATGGTTGGTACCGGTACTTGTTGTTCACAATTTGAGACGAATTCTCAAACATGTACCTTGCAAATACCAGTACTGATGAACAGTACCGATACTTACTTACAAGTACCTATTTTAAGTGTTTTAATCCATTACGTACTTTGAAAATGTCGCAATATAAATCCTAATTTATCTCTAATTGATTTTATGATCTAAGTTATGATTCTTTTGTTAAGAGGCATATATAATCTATAAATATAAAATCTAAACTAGAAACACTAAAGGTCAAAGATGATCTTCTCCTCCTCGATTCTTCCTTGTCATCTTGCCTCCTTCTTATCATGACCTTCTCCTTTTGATCAAGCCTTCATCATTTTCTATTTGCCTTGATCTTCACCTAAATTTGAAAAGAACTCAATTCCAAACATTAATCCATAATAATTTTGTTAACACCAAAACAAGATGTGGAACAAGGTTCCAACACAAATGGCACCACGTGGCGCCATCCAAACCTCCCTACACGACTCAAGGCTGAAGGGCACCCAGCCTCAAGTAAGGATTCGCCTTGACCGTTGGATCTTCATCCAATGGTCACGACGCATGCAACCGCACCACCCTCCACTCGACAAACTGTGGCTTTGGCGCAATGGTAAAGACAAGCACTCGCAAATTGTAAGCGCGAGTTCAAGCCACAATCCACCACACCTGCTACAATGCCAACTGAAATAGGGCTGCTCGATCTTAATTGAGCGGCTGAGACTCTTCATGCGCAATCTGGCACCACCCACCGACACGAGGATGCACGCCAGATCGCACGCACGCCATTAGGAGCGTGCAGTTAAGATGACCGGGAGCCGCATCCGCCATCCGATCCTCGCAATCGCACGAGGCTTGCGATTCAAATCAATGAGGTGCAATCTACGAGCGATTCTCAATCGTACGATTGATGATCCGATGGTTGCCAACGCAAGCACTAGCGGTGCGGAATTCAAATGCGGGCGAGTGCACATTCTCTTCTCACCATCACAGCCATCCACTCCTGCTCCAATAGCTAACGATTAACGAGCCCTACTACAGCTGCAGCTGTACTTCCAAGCGCCAACCAAGGCATGTGAATGCTACAACACCTCCAGCAGGTCTTTTGCGACATCCTAAATGTCGCTAAAGACCTGTGAGGGCAAACCATCTCCATTCCATCACTAAATAAACACCCCTACACCCCCATTCCTCTTCATCTCTACCTACTCTACTCCCACCTATTCCTAAGCTCTAGTAGCCTACCAAAGTCCCATTAGAGCTTACTCTCAAGCTCTAAAGGCCTTCTATTAGTGAAATGATCCTATTTCCCACCAAATATTCATCCTTCATCCCACCACCTTCATAGGTTGCCTTGGAGCTGTCTTCCCACCTCCATTCTGGTAGAAGATCACCTACATCTCCTTACCTCCATTCCAGAGCCTTGGTGAAGCATTCCTCTACCCGACATCCTCCTGCATCTCACCTCCATCATCCTGCATCTCACCTTCATCCAAGCTTCCGTCAGGTGTTGTCATCTCGTCGAATAGCCAATTTGGGAGATTTCCTCTCACCCCGATCTCTTTTATGCTTTCATAGATTATTGTAACAAACATTTGCATAATATATATCATGGTTGTTTCATCTCTCTTGTAATCTGTCTTGCTTGCTTTTTCTATAAAAACAAAAGAAAAAAATAACAAAACACCAAAAAAGAAACAAAACAAAATGCGGATTTCAAACAAAGTAAACGTCACCTCCTTGTGTTCGACCTGCGACCCCCGTGGAGTTTTGGTTATAAATGGTATTTGATAGACCTGTTTGGTGAGCTACGATGACGGGTTCTCCAAGCCATAATTTTAATTCGTGAAACATGCCTCATCACTGTTGTTACTGTTCAGTTCAACTACTAGTCAGAACTCAGCTCTGAAATTTAGCAACAATAGCTGCTACTGTTGCTAAAGATCAGTAGCTCAAATGCTGCTCGAATTCAACAGCTACTGGCTGCATTCATGATGAATCAGACATCTTAAAAGAATGCTGTAGCTACTGCTGTAGCCCTTGTTGTTGCTGTGATACTCAATTCAGATTAAGAATTATCTAAGATCAGACCTAAGAAAGTCTGATCTTGGCTCATGAATGTCCAAATCAGCAGGTCATATTCATCCAAAGATCCTTTTAAAACCATATATTAAGATCTGAAAATCCATTTATGCTCAATTTAAAATCATAAATTATAGAACTCTGATTTGATTTTCACTTCACACTATATATAGTGTGAACATGGAAATCAAATCAGAACTTCAAATCCTTGTGAAAACAATTCCAAATCTTCATTAAGATCCTTTAAATTTTAGTCAAACCTTCATTATCATATAGGAATTATCTTGGCATTAGGAAACAAATGTCACCCAGATATGGCTTTTACTTTTGATCCACCAGGGTGATCTAATCACCTAGAGTTTCTAAACACCAACAATCAGTGTTTAGTAACTCAAGGTGAAGCTAGATAACCAAATGGGTCATTGCTAAGGTCTCATCTCAGTGAATCTGAGATTCCTTGACCAGAGCTACCCAATACAATACTCTCATTGGGCATATGCTCCTTTGAGAAAAAAAAGCTATGTCAAAACATATTCAAATTCATCACAATATGCCCAATTGAGCAAATTTGAACTCAAATCACTCAATTAAATTCATTTAAAACCAATTTGACTCTGAAGCGCGAGATCAGGCATGAAAACCAAATCTGAGAGAATCGAGCAATTTGAGACAATAAAACTAGATCAGGGGGCCTTTGTGAATTTATGGAGTGAATAAAAGACCCCCCAAATGGATTTTAGGTGCTAATTTTAGATCTAGGAACCAAAATTCTAGATCTAAAATTTGGCCTTGATGGATGGGTGGATGATGGATAAAATGAAAGGAAAAATTAGAAATGAATCATGAAGCGTAGAGAAAGCTGTATGAGTCGAAATGGAGGTGGAAACACACCTGTCTTATCTGAATTGATTAGAGAGGGAGGAGTGGATCTAAGTTAATCTACTCCTACCCTACACTAAACCATCATTGAATTTGATTTCTAATCTACTCTTATTGATCTAAATTACACTAATTAGTAATTTAATCTACTCTAGAAAGCAGGAAATCCTATCTAACAGGATGAATGGGGTTGCCTGGATCCAAAGCCGGCGACTAAGGAGGAAGAATGGGGGAGATCTCCAGCAAGTGAAGTGCCCACAAGAGGAGCTCTAGAGTCATCCTCAGGCGTACGTCATCCTTAGCAGCGAGGAGGAATTGGAGGTGAAAAACCATACCCTTGTCATAGGCGTAGCGAGTGAAGGGGTTAGGAGAGCTAGAGAGGGAGGAAAGGATCGGCTAAAGAAATGTAGTGGGGAGTCGATCGCATGTGCAGGGAGCTAGGGAGGGACTTAAGTAGGCAGGGGAGTGATTGTGGTCACAGTGGAGGTGCAATCAAATACCTAGGTCACCAACAGTGGGGATGAAGAGATGGGAGTGCACGAAGCTCCAAAATGAATCACGACCGTTCGATAGGATCTAAAGGGAAAGGTGCACACGCACTGAAGCGCACGAAGCTTTGAATTGGTTTGGCCCCTTGGATTGAGAAATCAAAGGATGAATGGCTACGATTGGCCATGTTCTTCATGTGTACTGTAGACCTGCAGCTGCAACTCTATCGATGCTTTTGCAGTGTAGCCCTTATGGGTGAAACGATAGGAAAGTTGCAAGCAAGTCCATAAGTGGTGAGGAACGATATCAGAGTAGTCCCTAGGTCTTACAAAGAAGTCCTTAGCAACTTACAAATAGGTCCTTGAAGGTTTTATATGTGAAGGATATGTGTGTGAACAAAGGACCTAAATGTAATCTAATAAATGCAAGGTCCTAATAATGTCCAAATGCAACCAAATTTTTATTGAAGCATAATTGAACATTAAGGAAGTTAATTTTACTTTTGATTTGAACTTTTGGACTCAAATGTTTATTCAATTTGCAAATAAATCATCAATTTACATTAATGAATAAAATATCTCATTTTATGAACTAATTTCACATTTTTAACATAATTTTGATGTTTTAGGTCATTTCCACTATTTTCCATACTTAACCCTTTTCATGTGTTAATTCAATAGTGTTTAACTTAGTTTCTAGCTTAACTTGGGCATTTTAGCTATGATGAGCCATTCCTCATTATACCCCCATACTAAGGTTTTGTTAGTCTCTTAGTAAACAACTCATTGAAGTGCGAAGCATTTTAAGTATCAGCTAGGTAAGTGTAATAAGATATCTATTTTCTCCTTTTCTTTTCTCAAATTGTTAAGTATTTAGAGATGATCTTTAAGTTGAAAGATTTTCTGATAAGACAACTGTGTTTACATCTAGACATTATGAGAATGTGTCGCTTAGGAAGACTAACCAGAACTTAAGACTGATATGACATAGACCATCTCTCGACTAACAAGGACTCTTGATATTTAAATTTTAAGCATGATTTCCAGGACTCAAAAGCTTTTACAAGACTCAGAAGCTAAGTGGTTATGTTTATGCTTAGTGATGGGTCAGGACTAACTAGGTGAATTTTAAAACTCAATCCCAGGGTTTCACTTCTTTTGAAGTCCAAGTTGGTCCTAGCTTCAACTCATGTTTTCGAACTGACTCTAAAAAATGAAGACTCAAACCCAACTCTTATTGCATTGTGGCTCAAAGAATATTTAGTGGAAACAGGGTATTTGTATTACACCCTGAAAATATTTTTATTTTTGGTGGAAAAATATTTACAAGACTTGGAGAACATACTTGACTTATTCTAAAGAATGTCTTTTTTTTTCACAAATAAATGTAAGTATGTCTCTGACAACTTTATTTGGTAGAGCACACTTTATTTGGTGGGTGAGTCCTTTCATGGAAAGAGCTTCTCTTAGACACAAGACTAAAGACTAGGACAAAGAGTCTACCTACATGCACAGGTAAGGACTCCGCCTTCCCTAATGAACACTAGGGTTGAATTTCAAATTCACAAGATCTTCCTGACACTGTGTGGTGTAAACCAAGGTTACTTAGACTCCTAAGACAAAGCAAACCAACGAATCCTGTACTAGTGACTCAGGTACAACAATACATCCTAAGTTAGGAGAGATTGTGGTCTATCTTGTCAAAGCTTAAAATGTATTAAGCCAAAGCATGAGCAAATCAAGCTACAATGGTTGGAAAGTCTAATTAGCAAAGGTTGAATGTCCATAAACATTTATTCTATTTTTGTTTTCAGCTATAAGATCATAATTAAACATTTAAATTCTTTTCAGTGATTTTTCTCTCCTCAATGTTTTTCTGTGGAGTTCTCCCTCAACAATAAAGATCAGGTCCTTTATTTTATTTTTGGAATTTTTGTAATTTTTTTTTGTATTTTTGACTTTGTACCTTTTTTCAAATCTTTCAAAATTTTTCATTTTTTTTAGTATTTTTGATAATACTATACTATATACACTACAGGTGTGTCTATAATTGCATTTTAGTAAATGATTCACCATTTACAACCCCCATGCTTAACTGATGCAATGTCCTCATTACATGAATAGGATGGATGCAAATGCATGCTCTGCTTTTCATTATCTTAGACTGGGTGACGGAAGGAAGTCGGAATGAGGAGATAAAAATATCTATGCGAACGATTTCAAGTATGATATGAGATCAAAGTGGAAAGTCAGGCTAAGAAGTGAAATGCATGACATATGTGACAATGAATGTATGCTAAAAATGCAAAGGTAGACACCTAATGCAAGAAATGGAAAACAAGAAAGATGAAAACAGCTATATACAAGGGATAGGTTGCTAAGTTTTACGCCTTCAGCTAGGCGTAAACCCAATAAAAGATGTGTCAGTAGAAATTGGTTCAAGAAGTTGGAGCAAAATAGTAGAATTGACAAGTATGAGATCATGTGGATCAATGAAGGGTTTCAGATCATGGTGAATAGAATGGAAGTTTTGTCAATCTCAAAGGTGAAGAATAGCTCCATAGTCAATCAGAATTAGAATCAGATACTTGGTACAAGGCCCAAGTAGATAGTGGGTATCAAATCAGAGATACTTGGCTTAAGGTCCAAGTAGAGAGAATCAACTCATGTCAAACTTACTTGGCTCAAGTTCCAAGTAAAGAAATAGTATATCAAGAAAAATCAACAGCTTCCACCTCTTCAATCATTTAATGCAAAGTCAAGATGAAGATGAATTTGGGATGGGAAGAAGAGGTGGTTGCTGATCTGACTAAGGTACAGAAGGATCAAAATTTTGAGGAACAAAGGTTCCTCCAGGACAGTAGTGTCACAAATGGATCATTCACAATTCCTTCCCTGAAGGAAGCTATGAAAAGGAGGGAGCCTAGGTGACTTGGGCATCAGCACCCAAAAGAAGTACTAGTGGTTGGTGTCAAGAACATCTACCATCCATGAGTTTAGTTTTTGAAAACATTTCTCAAAGCAGTCACAAACTCACGGCAAAATCAATTCCACCAAACAAAATCTTCAATCTCAAAATCAAGACCACATCATTCAATTGAGGCAAAAGTTGTGAATTTTTTTTCCTATTGGTCTGCTACGAAAAATATAGTGCACAAACAGATATTATCAATGCAATCGTATGCATCCTAAGAGAAACCTAAAGATGTGTAGACCTCTAAATCCACCCAGAACTTGGATAAGACTGGCATGTGAATCCAAGTTCCTGTGGGTGCACAGAGAGAGAAGGTAGAAAAGTGTGTTCTTGTGTACCTTATGTGATCATGTAGTGTGTACATGATAGAATCAATCAACAAAATCTCGATGAAAAGCAACATAAGTTTCAGATAATTTAATTGAGTCACACTTTGAATTAGATTCTTCTCTTTAAGAGTGTTTTTCATGCAGCTGCTCTCACTTTTTAATCTTTTGCAAACAAGTGGTGGTCTTGCTTAATTATGTCCAATGCAAAGATGGTAGGAGCTTAAGAAAGTTAGAAATCATACCTGGCTCCAACATTCAATATTTAATGCACATTGACATAAAGTAAATCTAGCAGGAATTGATGTAAACCTAAGATGGCATGCCTATGTCATGCTGCTGCTAGATAAGTAGAGATGAAATATTTTTGTTATTTTCAAAGAAATCAAATCAAATCAAAAAATAAATCAAAAACCTTAAGCGAAAAAAAAAAAAATGAATAAGTGTCCATACTCCACATTATTACATTAAATATGCAAGAACATGCTCTCACAACTTATGACTATACAAAGAATCCTAAAAATAAAAACAAAATATAAACCTAAATCCTAATGTCTAAACTAATCTAAAAATGGTTCCATCGAAGAAGTTCTGAAGTCGAAGAAAAATCAAGAAGCAGGTCCACCAGGAAGTAGTCATTCTCCTCCAACTCCTCCTTAGGTACCATGAAAACAAAATAAAAGAAAAATTATTAGTCAAATAAAAGAATATAACAAATAAAAGAATGTATATACAACAAAGAATATGAATAAAAGAATGATTGTATAAAAAGAAAATAAAAAAAAAACGTACAAATAAAAGAACAAAAGAAAGTTTTGGCATATATAAAGTTGTCTCTCAGGCAACGATGCCAAAAATATGATGCGCAACTCATCAACAATCATAATAAAGTACTATTGTCAAGTTTTTATCCCCAGCAATGGTGCCAAAAAGATGATCGTTGACAACTGGTGCGCACTAAAAATGGTGTTTTAAATATCGTTGTTGCAATATATATCACAAATACAAACCAATGTTGCATCAAATTTATTTATATACTTAATTTTTACTAGTTTATTTCAAGTTGATCACTGAGAGGCAATTATTGATATACATCACTCTCTAAGTCCAAAAATATCCTTTTATTTCAAAAATATTGATTTTATTTATAACAATGAATGAAAGAATCAAATAATTGCATGAATTGGTTAATTATATACAAAAGAATTAATTAAAACACATTACAATGCTTGAAAATATATGTACATAAACAAGCATCAAAAACTATGTATAACTACTCTATATTAATTATTTACAACTAATATAGATAATACCTGACTATAGGTACAAAAATAATTGATACTACCTACTATACTAAATCATTATAACATACTAATATGTATAGTAACATACATAATATATACAGTAACATATATAAGTGTCACTGAAACCTTATTAAAATTATATACATAACATTAAGGCAAAATACTATCTATACTAACATATAATCATATCTACAGTGACAGATACAATTGTCATTAAAGCTCTAATTGTTATTTCTTTACATATGTAAAAGCTCAAACATACCTCTATACTATCCTTATATATATATATATATATATATACACACACTATACATGCGTATACTTATTTATTTACATTTAATTACATTATTTATATACACATATATATATACACACTATACATGCGTATACTTATTTATTTACATTTAATTACATTATTTATATACATATATATTATATACTATACTTTACATATATATACATGTATACATGCATACAGGCATACACGGACACACAAAGGCACAAGGGGAGTGTTTCAACACTTAAGCATTTTTAAGCTTGCTCTCCTCTTCTCTTCTATTTCACACAGAGAATTTAGGGCTCACTCTCTCTCTGACTGGTTTGGTTCAACCCAAAAATTTGGCTTAAAGGGTGGGCGGCCTTTTCGAGGGATATGCAACACCCCTTTTAGAGTGGGACCAGACCTCTACTAGGGCCACCCTAGTTAATTATTTACGTCCATTACATCCGGATTTATACTAGTTAATGGGCCCACGTAAGCCCTCGCACAGTGCATGGCCCCCAGCCCATGCACCATACATAATACATGCTCATGCCATATGCCATAGGGTATCGAGAGAGAGGAGAATGTATATAAGGGTGCCCGGCACCTGACGACTGAAGGGCTTGAGACACAAAAACAACTTATAGTGTGTCATGCGCTTGCCAACACATGATGTGGCACTAAAAGAGAGCCTAAATTGAACTATAGCTGCACGCGGTTGCATCTTGATTTGTAATCTTTGGCCCTCGATTTGACGGCCATAATTTATTTTAAATTAAAAATAAACTATACCATTGTAAAGCCCATATATAGGGCTACATAATTATATAATTACTTTATAAATATAAGTTAGTTTATTATGTGATAAAATTAAGTAAAGTTTACAGTTTATACATATGAAATTATGTGTTAATTTGTTAATTAAAGTATAAATTAGTTAATTAATCAAACAATTGACTTAATAAAGTATTAATATACATAATAAATTATTTATTACATATTTTTATGATATTTTATAAACTTTATTTTAATTTATTTACAATTAAATACATGTTTTAGATGGTTTAACATATAAATAAACTATAAATACTATAATACAATATAAATATAGTTTAAATTAGTTGAAAATACTTAATATTATATAATACAAATATACAATATAATTTATCTCAATGTTAACTTAAATTACTAATTTATTCTATTTTAACTTAATAAATTATCTAATTAACTTAATAACTTAATTATTTATTATAAATATATAATTAAATTAAATTACAGGCATTATATAGTACACAATACATATATAAATATGTATGTACAGTATTAGGTATAGACATGTACATTTAAATAGGCTCAAAGAATTACTTAGTCTATTATACAATTAAATTATATAAATTAATTTTATAATACAGTTATATATACAATAAGTTATTCTAAATACTTGATTTACTATATAGAATACATATATAAGTTATTTATATATAGTTTGTACATATTGTATACTATATACATATAGCTTATGTTTAGCTTATATATACAAGTATATACATAGTTTACATGGTATTTATGGGTATTTTTGGGCGTTTTTTGATTTTTATGGGTTTTATATATATAGTAGAGATAAGGGATGAGAGAGAAAGAGTTAGGTGAGAGAGAATAGCTGTTTTTGGTGTTTTTGAAGTTCTTTTATTAAGACTCAAGGTAGATTGAACCATCAGCTGGTATGTTCTACCAAGCCAGGGCTTCAAAATGCCTTGAAACATTGCATACATTTAGAAATAAACATAATCCTACTCAAGACTCTTTTATTTTATTTTTTTGAAATTATTTTAAGCTTTTTATTTATTTACAAGTCAATCACAAATGAAACCTTGAATGAATGTTTCATTAGTAACCTAATGCCTCATTTTAAATTCTAGTGGCTGGAAAAGATGTCTAAACATTCAGAAACACCCTGCATATCATTTAAAAGGTATAAGAAGCACTAAGCATGATTTTTGCATTGAATTTCATTCATACATCAGACTAGGCAGTTAAAGCATTAATATAGCTAACAATGAAGATTTCAACTTGAAAGCAAGACATTCAACTCAAATTTTAAGCTATAACAGTACATGAATACTTGATACATGATGTTTTACACTACATAATAGGTCAACTCACATAAACACTCAAAACCAACCAAAACTCCAACTTAGACCAGCCAACTCAGCCAAACAGTGGCTGATCTTCATCAAATTAGTGCTGCTAAAATTCAACAGATGTAGTTGCTGTTGTTGTTATTCAGTTTAGCTGTTGCTCAGAACTTAGCTCTAAAATTTAGCAGCAATAGCTGCTACTGTTGCTAAAGATCAGCAACTCAAATGCTACTCAGATTCAGTAGCTAGTGGTTGCTTTCATGATGAATCAGACGTCTTAAAAGAATGCTACAGCTACTGCTGCAGCCCTTGTTGTTTCTATGCTGCTCAATTTAGATTAAAACTTATCCAAGATCAGACCTGAGAAAGTCGGATCTTGGCTTATGAATATCCAAATTAGCAGGTCATATTCATCCAAAGATCCTTTTAAAACCATATATGAAGATCTAAAACTCCATTTATGCCTAATTTAAAATCACAAATTATAGAACTCTGATTTGATTTTCACTTTACACTATAGACAATGTGAACATGGAAATCAAACTAGGACTTCAAATCCTTGTGAAAATAGTACCAAATCTTCATTAAGATCCTTTAAATTTCAGTCAAACCTCCATTATCATATTGGAATTATTTTTGCATTGAGAAACAGATGTCACCCAGATAGGGCTTTTACTTTTGATCCACCGAGGTGATCTGATCACCTAGAGTTTCTAAACATTAACAATCAATGCTTAGTAACACAAGGCGAAGCTAGATAACCAAATGGGTCATTGCTAAGGTCTCATCTCAGTGAATCTGAGATTCCTTGACTAGGGCTACCCAATACAATACTCTCATTGGGCATATGCTCCTTTGAGAAAAAAAACTATATTAAAACATATTCAAATTCATCGCATATACCCAATTGAGCAAATCTGAACTTAAATCACTCAATTAAATTCATTTAAAATCAATTTGACTCCAAATCGTAAGATCGGGCATGAAAACCAAATTTCAGAGAATCGAGCAATTCGAGATGATAAAACCATATTGGGGGTCTTTGTGAATTTATGGAGTGAATGTGAGACACCCCAAATGGGCTTTAGGTGCTATTTTCAGATCTAGGAACCAAAATTCCAAATCTAAAATTAGGCCTTGATGGATGGGTGGATGATGGATATAACGCGAGGAAAAATCAGAAACAAATCGTGAAGCGTGGAGAAAGCTGTATGAGTCGAAATGGAGGTGGAAAATCACCTCTCTGATCTGAATTGATCAAAGAGAGCAGAGTGGATCTAAGCTAATATACTCCTACCCTACACTAAACCATCATTGAATTTGTTTTCTAATCTACTCCTATTGATCCAAATTACACTAATTAGTAATCTAATCTACTCTAGAAAGCAGGAAACCCTATCTTACGGGATGAATGGGGTTGCCTAGATCCAAAGCTGACAGTTAAGGAGGAAGAATGGGGGAGATCTCCAGCGAGTGAAGAGCCCACAAGATGAGCTCCAGGGTCGTCCTCAGCCATACGTCATCCCTAGCGGCAAGGAGGAATTGGAGGTGAAAAACCACACCTTTCTCATAGGTGTGGCGAGTGAAGGGGTTAGGAGAGCTGGAGAGGGAGGAAAGGATCGGCTCAAGAGATGTAGTGGGGACTCGATCACGTGCGCAGGGAGTTGGGGAGAGACTTAAGTAGGCAGGGGAGTGATTGTGGTCACCATGGAGGTGCGATCAAACACCTAGGTTACCGATGGCGGGGATGAAGAGAAGGGAGCGCGCGAAGCTCCAAAATGAATCAAGGTCTTTAGATGGCATCTAGAGGGAAAGGTGAACACACGCACCGAAACATGCGAAGCTTCAAATTGGTTTGGCCCCTTGGATCGAGAAATCAAAGGATGAACGATTGCGATTGGCTATGTTTTTCATGTGTACAGTAGACCCGCAGCTGCAGTTCTATTGGTGCCTTTGCATTGAAGCCCTCATGGGCGAAACGATAGGAAAGTTGCAAGCAAGCCAATAAGTGGTAAGGAATGATATCAAAGCAGTCCCTAGGTCTTACAAAGAGGTCCTCAACAACTTACAAACTGGTCCTTGAAGGTTTTATATGTGAAGGATATGTATGTTATCAAAGGACCTAAATGTAATCTAATAAATGCGAGGTCCTAATAATGTCCAAATGCAACCAAGTTTTCATTGGAGCATAATTGAATGTTACGGAAGTTAATTTTACTTTTGATTTAAACTTTTGGACTTAAATGTTTGTTTAATTAGCAAATGGATCATCAATTTACATTAATTAATAGAATATCTCATTTTATTACCTAATTTCACATTTTTAACATAATTTTGATGTTTTTAGTTCATTTTCACTATTTCCCACACTTAACCCTTTTCATGTGTTAATTCATTAGTATTAACCTAGTTTGTAGCTTAACTTGGGCATTTTAGTTATGATGAACCACCTCATCAATGACGTGTAGCCGAAGTAAATCGCTATCCAAGATTTTTTCTCGATGAAAGGTCTCTTTTGGAATTGTAGAGGGGTGCTCAATTTGCCCACTTCCAACCACATTAAATTCCTGATTCATAAGCACAACTTTGACATTATCTTCCTCTTCGAACCTTTTGCGGATGTTTCCTTGGCTGCTATATTCATGGATATGATTGGTTTTCACCAAATGCACATTTCTACTAAAGTCCCCAATATTTGGTGCTTTTCTAGAGACTCAGTTAACACCTCCTTACTCCGTGTCATGCCCTAATCTGTTACTGTCAAATGTGTGCTTCCTAATGCCACTTGCCTCATCTTTAGGGTCTATGCTTCCTATTGTGATGAGTCTCAGCGAGGCCTTTGGGGCCATCTTTCTAATCTTAATGATTCCATTTTTGAACCTTGGATTATCGGTGGAGATTTTAACTGTATCTTATGTTCCTAGGAGAAGAGTGGTGGTTTACCTTTTTAGTTGTCCCAGGCATCTAACTTTCATCTCTGGAAGGATTCCCTCGTCATCTTGGAAATTCCTATGGAAGGGAATCAATTCTCTTGGTGTAACGGGAGACGTAGTAGTGCATGGATTTACCAAAAGTTGGATCGGATCTTTGTTTCTTCATCTTTCATGGCCCTCTCACCTACTGCCTTCTATCTTTCTAGGCATAACTCGAACCATGTGACCATGCTTTTTTCTTTAAACATTGCCAAACCTTTTAGACCTCATCCTTTTAGATTCTAGAACATGTGGCTTAAAGACCCCTCTTTCAGGAACATGGTCAGTCGTGTCTGGAAGCAACCTTGTAGTAATCCTACTTACAAACCCATTGATATTCTTTAGTCCAAACTTGCTAGTCTCAAAAAAGCCCTACAATCTTCGAATAGATGGTGCTTTGGCGACATTCACTTGATTGTCAAGGATCTGGAGAATTGCCATGTACTGACCCGTTACATTTTTAGCCATTTAAGACGTCTGGAGTTTTAGTCAGACATCTGTCCAGATGTCTGGACACATGCCCGGACGTTTGAAAGTGAGATTTTTCGCACTGCACTTCGCGCTCTACTCACGGGCAGCGCACAGAGGTTTCTCTCTCCCCGCACCCACACCCCGCAAACCCTATTTCCCCTCCTATTTAAACTCCCCCTTCTCCTCTCCTCTCCTCCTCACACCACTCATCCACTACCGCCTCCACCTTCACCTGCCAATCGCGTTCCCCTCCGCCTCTGCTACAGCCGCAGCAAGGAAGGAGATCCATCGGCAAGGGGAGAGCGAGAGTACAAGGGAGTGAGAGCGGGGGTGAGGGGGAAGACGACCACAGGAGCTCGGTGGAGCTCGAGGAGGAGCCACAGGAGAGAGGAGGGCATCAGCGAGGAGCTGTTCAAGCTCCTGCAACAGCTGGAGTTGCAACCGCAGGCGGACGTGCGAGCAGAGCGAGCTGTGAGGAGGTTCTGAAACTGGAAGTTTTCCAGTATCAGACATCTGGATTGAAGTCCAGATGACTGGAGAGGCACCCGGACGTCCGGAGCTAAGGCCAGACATTTGAAAGCACATATATCACTAGGTACGTATCTTCCTATGCCATGCATATCATAGTGTAGGGGATGTCGGCTGGTCGTTGTGCCTGCAGGCAACCTACGCAGGTGCAGGCTTTGGGAAGGCACACGGTATGCTTTCCCAAGCACTTTTGGACATCTAATCACATCACCAGACGTCCGGAGGTCCAGACGATCGGAGACCTCGTCCAACGTCTAGAACTATCCCCAGATGGTCAAAGAGGGAGTCTGGATGTCTGATCAGCCGTAAGAAACACAAGGTGAGTTTTTGATGTCTTTTAAGATGTCTGGATTAGTCCCAGATGTCTTATTTTGATCAGAAATCGCATTTCTGGCATGTTTAAGGCCCAAATGGAATCGGATTTTCGAAAATGAAGTACCGTTGTTTTCCACTCGAGTTTCTCTACATATTCGTGTTGAGTATCTACTGTTTGAGCTCATCTAATGTACATTGGTCGCTGCTACAAGTTACCTGCCAATGGCGTGTTTGGGGCCCGCGGAGACGACAAGATCGTGGCATAGGCCCCCATTCCTCCCGTGTTACCCAGTAGAGTGGTTTAACTTAGTTGTTAATATTTAATAAGAATGTACTTGGTTGGAATAGTCAGATTGAACTCTAGGATATGGAATGAACCCTAGGGTAGAAATGAATGAGCCTGTTTGAGCTATACTATTTACTTGAATGCACGGTTAAGATAAGTTACTAGCAAATGCCTTTAATATAATTACGAGATGCGTGTTAAAATATGAGCTACCTGTATGTAATTGAGAAATTTCCTGTGAAACCATAAGTTGCATGTTATTGAGAATTGAATTATAAAAACACGTGCTGCCTGTATATGGATGAGGAACAAATTATGAGACATGAGATCTAGACTTGGATAAATGAGATGAATATGAGCATGAACCCTATAGGGAATTAGGAGTAGAACTCCTGTGGATGAAAGGAAATGTGGAATGTAGACGGGAAGTGTGCTGGCCCTTGTGTACGCGGTACCAAGGAGAGCAACTGTCCCTTTTTAGTGTAGAGCAGAGCTAGCCTCCCTTGAGTTAAGACCCGAGGTTAGGATTGGCCACTCTACACCAACTTCTGTTGGCCCTCGCATACGTGGTACCGAGGCGAGCTACTAGTATAGGGAGGGATCTAACCACCCCACGGGACCTGGGGTTCAGCTAGCCACCCTACACCGACTTTGTTAGACCCTCTGGGCAAACTGGGGTAGTCGAACGAGGGTGCGCAGACTATGGAGGGGTGAGACCTCTATTTGGTTCTGAGGGGTGAGACCCCTATTCTGAGAGGGCAAGGCCCTATACTATTCCGTGCTGTACTTTGGGCGTACCCGCTAGTGAAAATGACTGATCGCGTGTCAGTGCAGGGTAGCTACCCGTGTGCTTATCATGCATGCCGTAGTCACCACTACGTCTCGATAGTGACCTTGGGGTGGTTGACTGGACGTAGGACTACCACAGAAGACTCTCTCGGCCAGGAGAGCACCACGTGTACCTTCTACTCTATGGAAAAGACTACAATCAAGATCATTCCCATGAGAAACATGCAAGATCAAGAAATACCTGGATACTTTGAGAAATAGATGAAACAGAAACACATAAATGAGATAAATAGAAATGAGAAATAAATCTATTGTTGTTTTTACTATACTTGTACTTAAATAATATAAACACCACTCTACTCAGCGTTCGCTGACTCTGTCTTTTCGTAACCCTGTTCAGGACCAAGAGTGGAGCAGCTTGAGTTTCCGGCTGCAAAGGGTGCTGGTCCCAGCCGTGCCTAGCCGTAGTCGTTCTTTCAGCACTTTTGTTTTCCCTATTGTTGTAGCAAGTAATGGACACATAGTTACTGTTCCTGTTACTTTCTGTTTCCTTTCCATTTCCTATTGTGGTTGTGGTGGCATATATTGAGACAGTTGTTCTACTTTCTTTACTACTTCATACTTTTCTTATACTTAGTTATATTGCATGAGTGAATGTGATTTATTTTTCCTGCTTTTGGTTATTTCTTGTTGGACGACTAGGTCTTACGATTAGTCGAGGCGAGCTGGTCTTAAGTCCTGTAGGGATCCGAAAATTGGGTTGTAACACGCCATGATAATTTTGAGGCTAAATTGACATCCTAATGGGATGATCATACTTCTTCTGAGCTTGCAGATATTCGTATCCAACTAGAAGATGCCCTTGCTAAATTCTACGACTTTCTTGCACGAAAAGCTAAAATCAGTTGGTTGTTCCCTGGGGAAGGAAATACTACTTTCTTTTTTATTACCATTAAGAAATGATTTGCGAAGCGTAATCGTAATTCTCTTTGCTCTTCCATTGGTAATAATTCTTAGGACTTGGCAGCTTCCAAAGCGACCAACTACTTCCAAACCCTTCTCTCCTCTACCGAGGTTGGTTATATCAATAAATTTCTAAATGTCATCCCTCCTATCATAACTCCCGAGGAATCTTCCACCCTGTTGAACATTTTTAATGAGAATGAGATCTTGGAAACCATTAACTCCATGCTTGCTAATAGGTCCCCTGGCACTGATGGATTCAACGCTAAGCTTTTTCGCAACTATTGTGACATTATCAAATTTGATGTGGCGAATGCCATATCTCACTTCTCTACTCAATCTGCCCCTAGATCTTTCAATTCTACTTTTATCTCCCTTATCCCTAAGAAACATAACACTGTGGAACTTTCTGATTTCCACCCTATCAATCTTTGTAATGTGACTCTTAAGATTGCCTCTGGTATCTTTGCAAATTTTTTGGCTAAGCTATTGCCTAGAACCATTTCCCCTGAGTAGGCTGGTTTCATTAAAGGTAGATCTATCTTTGATCACATCTCCACTACATTTGAGCTTGCTCAAAGGCTTAATTGTAAGGTTTTTGGGTCTAATATTATCTTTGAACTTGATCTTCAAAAAGCCTATGATAGAGTTGAATGGGAAGACCTCTACAACACTTTACGCAAATTTGGTTTTTCCAATGAAGTCATTACACTTATCAAAGGTTTTGTGGAGCATGAGGGCTCTTCAATCTTAGTTGATGGTAGTTCTTCATCGTTCTTTAAGGTCTCCCATGGGCTTAGACAAGGGGACCCTTTGTCTCCATTTCTCTTTGACATCTTTTTGGAACCCTTTATTCATGGTATCAAGAACTTGGGTTTTCCTAGGTCAACTAGATACATTTTCTATTAAACATGGCATCCCCTCCCCGGTTGCTCTCCTCTACGCTGATGACATCATTCTTTTTCACAATGGCAGCTTGAGATGTACTACTAATCTTATGACCTTCATCCATGATTTTGAGTCTAACTTTGGTCAAAGATTAAACTCCCTCAAAAGTTTTTGCTATGTTGGAAGCATTTCCCCTTGGGTAGATTATCTCGGATTTTTTCTATTACTAGTTTCCAACTTGGGACTTTCCCTTTCAATTACCTTGGTTGCCCTATCTTCGTGAGTAGAACGAAGACCTCTTATTTTCATGGCTTGGTGGACAAACTTCACTCTAAACTCTAGGTTGGAAAGCCAAACTTCTCCTGTCTGCTGCCAGGCTTCTCCTCATCAAGCATGTCCTCTCCTCCATACCAATTCACATGCTCTCTGTGATTGATGCTCCTAAGACTGTGATCTGCAACCTTGAATCCACCTTTGCCAATTTCTTTTGAATTCCTCAGAGGAGGAGCATCACCATCATTGGATCTCTTGGCCTTCCATTTGCAAGCCCCTCCCCCTTGTTGGGCTTGGCATCAAGGACCTTTCCATTATCATTAAAGCCTTTAGGATGAAAAGGATTTGGAATATCTTGTTTGTTGACTCTCCTTATTTGTCACTCATGAGGAATCTCTATGGTCTTTCTCACAACACTATCCATAATCGTTATAACAGACTCAACTCCCTAATCTCGATCTATAATGACATGAAGCCTTTCATTCGCCAGGAGGTTAAGGAAGGTGATCTTCTTTTTTGGATGGATATTTGGATTGGGGACTCCCCCCTCAAGGACTTCCTCCTCATGATATCAACCCTCCCTTATTGAAGATTAAAGATGCTTTGGCCTATCCTAATTTGATTGAAATCTCTATTTCATTCCCCCTCGCATTCGGTCCAAAATCCTCCAAACCATCATTCTTGAAGCCAGAGATGTCCCCATTTGGACTCTAACTTCAAGTGGTAAGTTTTCTATCACTTTAGCATACAACATCAATTTCAAATCTATGTCTACCAATCCTGTGCTTCATAGTCTTTAGAACCTGAAGCTTCCTCATAGGATGAGCCTGATGCTTGGAGGATTATTTGTTATAGGCTCCCTACTGATGACATCATCCAAAAGCTAGGTTTCAATTTACCCTCTAAATGTGTCTGCTGCCCTACTAATCCTAAATTTGAAACCTGTTCTCACCTATTTTTCCATAGCGATCTTGCTATCATTGTTACCAATTGGACCTTCAGGAATATTTACCTTAATCCCATTGCACCTGACAATCTTTATCAAAACCTCCTCAATTCCAATACCTCTTATTCTAGAAGGATCAAGGGGATCACTGTTTTCATTTAGCATAACATATGGTGGATCCATAATAAGATTAAGAATGACAACTTTAATACTTTGCACATTTGCCACTTTTTGGACCGCAATTGGAGATCGTTTAGCATGGCGAATTGGCTTAAATCTCATAACCCCAAGGTTTTTGTTGTTTCTTGGGTTTGCCCGGCAACAGGGTACAAGGTTAATTTTACAGCTATTCTCCATAATGGCTCCTATTCCATTGCTTGGATTCATCAGGACAATTTCGGATCTTTCATAAATTGAAACTGCATCATCCAAGGTTACTAACTCTTCCTCTGAGATGGGCATCAGTGAAGCTATTATTCACTTCCTGCAATGTGGGCACTGGAATTCTGATAATATTTGCTATGAAGTGAATTCATCCTTGCTTTCTTACTAGTGGAATGCTAAAATTTCGATAGCTTGGTACATGCGTTCTGCACTGTAGGTAGCTAAGGATTGCTGCTCTTAGGCCATTAATTTGACTTATTTCATCCTATGGCCAACAATTTGGCCCGCATGATCGCCTACTCTGCTGACAGCTGGTGGTAGTTCATTCATTCGTTGGTGCTTCTTTCTGTTAGGTGTCGTGAGTTGGTGAGTTTGGATAAGATCCAGTTCCCTTATATTATTGGCTAATTCTGTGGTGTGCCTGGGCTTGTTGTTTCCTTACTGCTAGTTTTTGTACTAGGCTGCAAGTTGTGGTCTTCCTTTCCTTGTAAGGGGCAGGTTTTGGTCTAATCTCCCTGCCCCCTTTTAATGGCCTCTAAGGAGTGAGGGATGAATAAGATTAGCTCTCGTATTTTAGGGAAAAAAAAAGTTTTCTTTGCAGTCTTCTTCAGCCTTCCCTGATCCTTCTTAAGAGACCCAGCATCTGACTTCTCACATCTCATGATTAGGACTTTAACTAATTAGTTTCTTTGGAGATATTCAAATCACCTTAAATGCATCTCTCACATTTTATCTTATATCGGTGCCACCCTTATTTTTTCTCATAATTTCATCAGGAATCCAATCTTTTCATGTATGGCTAGATAACTAATTTAGCATCTTCATTTCTCTTATAGACAACTTTTTCACAAACTTAATTACAACTACCAATGAGAATACATTAACTCAATTAAATTTCTATATAATTTTGATAATCAACAACTAAAAGGGTTTGCATGCATTCAGATATCTATCAAAAACTAAGCATTCGGCAGTAACATGCATATCTTTTCAAGTATTACAAACAATGAAGAATTCCTAAACATGTAAACGGGGAGGCGTGAATATAGGCGTTATATATTCACACCTCCCTTCTTACACATGAACTTGGACACGCACAGGCCCCCCCCCTACCAAAAAGATATCCATATGGTGAAAGTGCCCTGCAAGTGGCCTTTGCAACCCCAAACCAAACGCGCCACGCATGAAACCTACAAATTCTAGAATAATAAGGAAGAGATATGACCTCTCTCTCTCTGACTCTCTCCCTCTCTCTCTCTTCTTTTTTTTGACAGTAGTACTTTTGACAAATAGGGTACCAAGTGACTTTGTCAGGTTCTCACTTCTTCCACACCACATTCCACAGAAGTCCCCTCGTTCCAATTGTACTCTCTCTCTTTCCCCTCCGTTCCATGCAAAAATTTTCAAAGGCTGCCAAACCCATACACAGTACCCACCTATATATGTTTCTTTCCCTTAAAGATAAGGGCCTCTCTTTGGACGTGAGGAGATGGGACCAAGAGGATCAGATCCTCTTTGATTGTGTGATGCATGAGAGAGCAGTTGGGAGAGGATGGGAAAAAGACGAGAGAGGGTAGGGATGGGGTAAGTATAGATAGATGCCAAGGGAAAAGGGAAGAGGAGTGTTGTGGTTAAAGCAAAGTTCCAATGTGTGTGTGTGTGTGCGCGTGTGTGTCTATATATATATATATATATAAAGAGGAGTAAATAGCCATCTAATTAGATAGGGTACAAAGGAGAGGATATCGATCTTAATTAGTGTGAGTGGGGGCCAGTAAGGCATCCTTAATTTTTCTATAATATTTTCTACTGATCATGGGAAATTTGGGGGAGAAATCTCCTTATGTGAGGTTAATTAGTGTGTGACTAACTTTCGTTTAATTTGTTTTTCAATAAAAAGAGTACTGTAACAACTTATTGAGATCAAAATGTTAGGGGCCCATTTTACAAAAGCGTTGTAGAAGGTGAAGTCAATCATGTACGGATAGAAGAGGATGTATCATGCTTATAAAATGGGCTGCGTAATGTTGGATATATAATTTCTGGTCTGGTTTGCTGCAACAGCTTTACTCACATATTGGCTGCCAAGAAATCCAAAATGTCATCGACCCTACAACTCTTTTTTGACTTTGAGATGGAGTTACGGTTTCCGCCGTTTAATGTGAGGGACGACTTAATTGCACCTTTCTTTATCATATTCTATGTAGATTGCCTAAGTCAAACCGAGATGCCTCGAGGTAATATATATATACCAATGATCTATTTCTGGCCACCGGACACATCTAAACCTTTCGAATCTTGGGAAGTATGTAGGGGGCATCACCACGTTGAGTGGCTGTGATTTCGCTCCCAAGCTTATCTGGTTGATCTAAGATTTTGCAAGAAATAATATTGGACGATATTTTTCCTCAGAAAGAAATGCTATTCAATCCATAAGTTGATCTAAGTCAGGTAAATGTTGATCATCCAAGTTTTAAAGAGAAATGACTCAACATGTTTACCATATATTACAAAGGAGATTTTATAGATGTCCGATGCCTTTCCCATTCCCATCTCTAATACCTTAGTAGTGTCATAACAAGGACATGCTCCATCGTAATTAAAGATGAAAATTTCTGGTTGAAGCTTATGTATGGAGTAGTAAATTAAGGTGAGAAGGGAAAGAGAACCTCTTGCTTAGAGGAGCTTTTACTCACAAAAAGGCTGCCAACATAGCTAAAGGCTGAACGTGATAAGTGGGTTAGGAAAATCAAGTCAAACTACCAGCTGATAATATTACTTGATATCCATTTATGCAGTCATGGTATAGAGTAGCTTGGGAAGGAGAGATGGTAGTAGAAAAGTGGAGCTACAGGCCGACAGGGAAGCCTGCCGCCTGTGTTATATTTGTCGAACGTAATATTAAGGATTTGATGTCTCGATAAGAAAATATACTAAAAGTAGGTAATTAAAAGATATCAACGGAATTAGGGTTGTCTTAAGTGTGTTTTTTTTTTTTTTTTTTTTTTCTTTTGAAAAGATCTTAAGTGTGTTAGTACTTAAAGAATGGCTAATAAATTGAGGTTGTTATCTCCTAGGCTACCACTGAGACTTCATGAGAGAGACTAAGTATAGAATTAAACGAATAAACTAAGCTACAGAGCCTTAAGTAAGGAACAATAATGATGAAGACGACAATAATCTTAAAAAAGTAACACTAATGATGAAGATGACAATAATCTTAAAAAAGTTCATAAGTAACAAATTAAAAATCTAATAAAAATTTACATTAAGAATTCAAAAGGTTGGACGAAGGTAAATAATTAAGAGGATGTGAGCAATGAAAGAAGAGGTCTGGTAGCTTTAATCCATTGAATGAAATATAAAAGGACAAAATTGGAAATGGGAATATTAGTGGAATAATCAAAAATGTGAGAAAGGAAGACTGACGAGGATATCATGACAGATAATAAAAACCGGGGAACAAAATGAGGATGAAGACCTCTCTTCTGTTACATATATACATATATATATCCCTTAATGGACAGCTTTGCTGCCATTTGTACCCAACTGAATCAGGTCAACTAGAGAAAAGCAAGAAGGCGGGGTGGACAAGAGCACATTAATATACATATATTACTTGATGATTAAGTAATCGATCTAATAACTAATTTACTAACTATTTTCATTGGTGGCTGTTATTTCTACTGTTGCATTTTACATTTTAACGTAGGCAATTAGCTCTAAGTTTCATATTTAGTTGTAACATCTCGATTTGAATCTAGAATCGAATTGTATGCCCAATACAACCTCTAGCTAGAGAGGGAGAGGGAGAGAAAAAGAATTGCATGCACACATCCATCTTTCGAAGATCATCAATTAAATTAACCACGAGCAAAACCTTGATCCGACATCTTCAGCATCCCATAGACCCCTTACATATCTTTCATTTGTTAATGTTCTAGGGAGACCTTTTAGCAATTTACTGCAGGATACGGAATTTGCAAAGGAAACATTTAACAACATATATATAAAATACTAATCATGGCAAGTGGAACCATTCAACAATCCAACCACACTCTCCTCTAGAGAGAGTGCGGGAGTGTGGGTGTTGAGGTCGTCCTCTAGCCTCTTAACTGAGTTTAGTATGAATATGTTAGAGAATAAAGATAGAATCATTGGGAGGTAACGACGGATGAATTTGTTTTATTCTTTAAAGGATGTGGGTACAAAAACAAATCAGGTGACACTAAAAAGAAATTGACCTACAGCAACAGTATACCTACACTAACATCAAATATATGTTGCTGTAGATTTTATCATATGTTACTAATGATATATACTACACCAGTGGACACCTTTAGGAAACATAAAAAATGGAGGGCAAATGTCTTCAACCATCCCTACTACTCTATTCTTTCTTCCCCAACCTCTTTCCTCACCACTCCTCGACGCATGTCAACCTTGTCCTCCCATCGCCGACACTGCCCGCCCTCTAGTAACTCCTGATCCTCCTCCACCTTCCCTCCCCCTCCCTTGTCGACCCACTCGTTGCTGCTCCTCGACCCCCACGTCACTTGAGTACACATTGATGCCATAACCTCCGTCGAGTCGACTCAATCTAGTCGAAGCCCTAATAATCTTTCCCTCAAAGTCATCGCCCCTGATCGAGCGCTACATTCTCGTCGACTTAGGTTAGTTAAAGCTCTCTTTCTCTCTATTCCTACTCTAGCTGACGATTATCGAAGGTGGAGAGATCTCTTTTAGGTTTTTGGATCTGATATCTCACTTGGATGTCATCGACATTTTTGCGTTGGATCAATCTCTAGTTCAGATTTTCTATTCTAAGGCTTTTGAAATCAGCATTCAAATTGATCCCTCTCTTTCTCAATCTCCAACTTCGTCGATCTCTCATTGTTCATTGATTTAATCTCAAACTTCATCAAATCGATCTTAAGGTTTCTGATCTCTTGTTGTTCCATCAATCAGATCTCTCCTACTTGATCTCTCTCTCACTCTATACATATTGATTTATGTCCCATGAAGTGATATGGTTCTTGTGCAAAGTAGTAGAACGATGAAGGATGAGGAAATGGAGTTTCTTGCTAGCACATGGAAATGTATAGGGTTTGGATCCATTATTATTTTTTTTATCTCCATATTAGGTCATGGTAATTTCACATCGAATATTTTGGTTTCGCCGTCATGCAATTCAGCAAAACCATCACAATTAGAATGGCATACTAAATAAATTTAAGATCAAGTTACTTACCTGTTTGACCTGCAGTTTTCTATTATGCTTCTTGAGCTTCATTAGTTCTACTTCAAGTTCCATGATTTAGGCCTATTACAAGATGTGGTTCATGAGAAACCATAGGTGCCCATGACTAGTAGCCGAAAGGAAGTGGAAATGCCCATAGATGCCCATTATAAAAACTAAAAAGCCATATTCAAGAAATTTACAATCTTTTGATTTCTTTTCCTATTTTCCTTCTTCCTTCCTTTGTTTCTTTGCATACTATATCATGTGTCATTCAGGTTGCATCATTAATATTATGCTTTAAAATTTCAATTTGGATCCCAAGATTTTAAAAAAATTGTAGTTCATTCACAAAGAAAAATAGCGATATTCCTATAATATGGCAACAACCAGTAAATAGGAGGATATTCATGGCATTAACTGGGGGGATATTCCAATAAATGTCATTTTTCATAAATGTGAAAAATAGCAATATTTATGGCAACATCCAATTATTGGAATGTCTACTTATTTCTCTTCCTACAGTTACCACATCTATTGAGGATGAGTGTAATGAGCCGTTACTTTTTAGCTGGATAAGACGTCTGAAGTTTCAATCAGACGTCTGTCCAGACATCTAGACACCTGCCCAGACGTCTGAAAGTGAGATTTTCATACTGCGCTTTGCGCTCTACACGCAGGCAGTGCGCAGAGGCCGCTCTCTCTCTCTCTCCTTCACCCCCCCGAACCCTAACTTCCCTCTATATAAACCCCCTCCCTTCTCCTCTCCTCTCCTCTCCTCCTCACACCACAGCCACCACCACCTCCACCTTCTCCTGCGATAGCCATGTTTCCCTCCATCTCTACTGCAGCCACGGCAAGGAAGGAGAGCCACCGGTGAGGGGAGAGTGGGGAGGAGCAAGAGCGAGAGAGTGCAAGGGAGTGAGAGTGAGGGAGGAGGGAGACGACTGTAGGAGCTCGGTGGAGCTCGAGGAGGAGCTTGTGGGAGGGAGGAGGACATCGACGAGGAGCTACTCAAGCTCCTGTAGCTGCTGGAGCTGCCACTGCGGGTGGAGGTGCAAGCGGGGCAAGCTGGGAGGAGGTTCTAATATTGGAAGTTTTCCAGTATCAGACGTCTGGAGTGAAGTCCAGATGACTGGCGAGGCACTTGGATGTCTGGAGCTGAGGCCGGACGTCTAAAAGCACGTATATCGCAAGGTACGTATCTTCCTTCGCCATACATATCGAAGCGCAGGGGATGTTGGCTGACCGTTACGTTTGCGGTTGCTCGTACACAGGTGCAGGCTTTGGGAAGACGCATGGTGCACTTTCCTAAGTACTTTTGGACGTCTGATCACGTCGTCAGATGTCCAGAGGTACTTCCAGTTGACCGGAGGCCTTGTCTGACGTCTAGAATTGCCCACAGACGGTCGCAAAGGGAGTCTGGAGGTCTGATCAGCTGTAGGGAACACAAGGTGAATTCTGACGTCTTTTAAGACGTCTGGGATTAGTCCCAGACGTCTGATTTTGGTAAGTAACTGCATTTTTGGCCTGTTTAAGGTCCAAACGGAATCGAATTTTCGCAAACAAAGTATCATTGTTTTCCACTCGAGTTTTTCTACGTGTTTGTGTCGAGTATCTACTGTTTTGAGCTCGTCTAATGTACATGGGTTGCTGGTATAGGTTACCAACCAGTGGTGTTACGACCTGATTTTCGAATCCCTACAAGACCCGAGACCGACTCGACTTGACTAATCCCAAGACCCAGTCGTCCAACAAGAAATAACCGAAAAGCAGGAAAATAAACCACATCCACTATGCAAGGTAACTAACAGTAAAAGCGTACAAGCAGTAAAGGAAGTAAAAGTTGCTAGTCAGTACATACTACCACAACGATAGGAAAGTAGAACAAAAGTACAGTAATACAAACAGTAAACAAAAGTCTAAAGCTCACTAGCAGAAAAGAAAGTACAACCACAGTACGAAAATACTACTAGGCTCGATTGGGCCTAGCACCCTCTGTAGTCGGTAACTCAGACTGCTCAACTCCTGGACTTGTAAAGGGTTATGTAAAAACAGAGTCAACGAACGCGCTGAGTAGAGTGGTAACCAAACTATCTAAAGCAGTAAAAGCTAGTAGGTAAATTTATCTTTTCTAGTTATTTATTTTACAAGTAATTTCTTTTCACCCCATTGGTTTACTTTCAGATTTCTTTTTTGATCTCGCATGTTCCTCATGAGAACGATCTTGATTGCAGTCTTTTCCAAAGAGTAGAAGGTACACGTGATGCTCTCCTGGTCGGGAGAGTCCCCCATGGTAGTCCTGCACCTAGTCAACCACCTCGAGGTCACAGACAGACGTAGCGGTGACTACGGCATGTGCGATAAGTTCACGGGTAGCTACCCCACACTGGCATGCAGTCAATCGTTTCCGTTAGCGGGTACGCCCAAAGTACAGCATGAAATAGTATAGGGCCTAGCCCTCTTAGAAACAGGGGTCTTGCCCCTTAGAACCAAACAGAGGTCTCGCCCCTCCACAATCTGCACACCCTCGTCTGACTACCTCGGTTTGCCCAGTGAGCCTAACAAGTCGGTGTAGGGTGGCTAGCTGAACTCCGGGCCCCGAGGGGTGGCTAGCTCCCTCCCTACACTAGTAGCTTTCCCCAGTACTATGTACACGAGAGCCAACAAAAGTTGGTGTAGAGTGGCCAATCCTAACCCTGGGTCCCAACCCAAGGCCGGCTAGCTCTGCTCTACACTAAAAAGGGGACAACCGCTCTCCTTGGTACCATATACTCAAGGGCCAGCACACTTCTCATCCACATTTCCAGGCCTTTCCATTCACCCACAGGAGCTCTACTCCTAACTCCCCGTAGGGTTCATGCTCATATTCACCATATTATTCCATACCAGGTTTCATCATTCACAATTCCATTCTCGTATTATATACATGCAGCTTGTATTTCCACAATTAAACACATGCAACAAGCGATATCATAGGTAACAGTTTAATTATCTCAGGCAGCTCATATTCATTAACAGGCAGTTGCTAACACTTCAGCTCATTTATTTATAAGTAGAATCTCAATCACGCACACAAACAATGCAACTATTTCTCGTCCTAGGATTCATGCAATATCCTAGGTTTCTAGTTATCTAATTATCATAGATGCATTCATATTTTATAAATAGAACAAGGGGAAACGACTCTACCAGACAATCCGGGAGTACTGGGGGCTCGATCTGCAAGCCCACGTGCCTCTGCAAGCCCCAGACACACAATAGATCGAAGTCCTATACCACGGAGTATATCACAACAGAACATTCAAAATAGTATATAAAGGTTTCTAATATGTAGAGGAACTCACAAGGAAACCACAGATATCTCATTTGCATAAAATAGATCCCGATCGGACCCTAAACTGGTCAAAAACATGCTTGCAAACCCAGATCAGATGTCTGGAACCAAGTCCAAACGTCTTAAAAGTCATCAGAGACTCACCTCAGGTTCCTGTGATGACCTCAGACGTCCAGGACTCCTCCGCGACTGTCTGGACTCAGTTCTAGATGTCCAACCTGTCCTCTAGTCGTCTGGTAAGCTGTCCAGACGTCCGAAAAGAGTGGGAGGGTGTGTCGTGCGCCTTCCCAAAGCTGCTCCTGTGCACGATAGAGCAGCACACCTCTTTATAGCCAAGCAAATCACCTCTGCGATGCGGTCTGCATGGCTGTAATCGCGAGGAAGATGTACCTGTGCGAATACTTACTTTCAGACGTTTGATGTCGTCGCCAGACGTCCAACCCGTCATCCAGAAGGCACTCCGGACGTCTGATACTAGAAAAACTCCAGTATCAAACCACGCTCCCACTTCTCTCGCCATGCTTCGCCATGGCTCCTCCTACTCTACTGCAACTTTGACTGCTACAGGAAGTCGAGGACGATGCCCTGACGCTTTCCTCCTCCCGCATGCGCCACGGTGGCCGTGCAACCCTCCGGCGAGCTCCCATGAAGCTCAAGAGCTCGACCTTCTCCTTCTCTTCACTCCCTCTCCTCCTCACTCTCTCTCCCTCTCTCTCGCGTGCCTCACTCAAGGTAGTGGAGTGGGAAGGAAGGTGGTGGTGGAGTGGAGAGGAGAGGAAGGGGGCTTCTTATATAGGCGAGGGGTTTAGGGTTTCGTTGAGGAAACAAAAAGGAGAGAGGAGAGAGAGACAGACTGCGCACTGCCTACACACAGAAAGCAAATGCGCGTATAGGCTTTTCAATTTCCAGACGTTTGGGAAGGGGTCCAGACGTCTGATTGACAATTCAGACATCTTAAAAGGCTCAAAACAAAACAGGTCTTTACATCATAACAAACTTAAAGGAAGTTTCATCCCCGAAACTTGAGCTAGCTAGGGTGCGGAAGAGGAATATAAAACTCATAACAAACTTAAAGAGGACCGAAGTCGATCCGAAAAGACGTACCCTCAAAAAGCTCTAGGTACTGCTCTCGCATCGCCGCCTCAAGTTCCTAGGTAGCCTCCTCGTACCGTTGGCTCCTCCATAAAACCTTCACCAGGGGTGCCTGCTTCCGTCTCAGACTCCGGATGGCTCTATCTAGTATCTGCACTAGTCTCTCGGGGTAGGTCAGGTCGTCACCCATCTTGACACTCTCATGGCTCAGAACGTGATTGGGATCGGCGACGTACTTCCTGAGGTTGGACACGTGGAACACGTCGTGCACACCAAAGAGCTGGGGAGGAAGGGCAAGCTGGTAAGCAACAGGTCCTACCTACTCCAGGACCTCAAAGGGCCCCACAAACCTCGGCACAAGCATCCCTTTCACCCCAAAATGCTGCAGGCCCTTCATGGGCGAAATGCGAAGAAGACGTGATCCCCAACCTCGAACTGCACCTCTCTGCGTTTTCGGTTAGCATAACTCTTCTGCCTACTCCTAACAGTGTGGAGTCGTCTGTGATTTGCTCCTTCACCTTCTGACTCTACCGGATGAGCATGGGGCCAACCTCCCACTTGGTCCCCACCTCAACCCAACTCAAGGGCATAGTACACCTCCGTCCGTACAGAGCCTCGTAAGGTGCCATGCCGATGCTCGAGTAATAACTGTTATTATATGCAAACTCTGCCAAGGGTAAGTGCTCATCTCAAGAGCCTCTCCAGTCTAGTACATAGGCGTGCAAAAGGTCCTCAAGTGTCTATATAGTGTGCTCTGACTGTTTTTCCATCTAGGGGTGGTACGCAGTACTGAACCTCAACTGTGTCCCCAAAGCCTGTTGAAACTCAGCCCAAAACTGGGAAGTAAAATGGGTATCCCAGTCGAATACAATCTCACACGGAACTCTGTGCAGGCGTACCACATCATGAATGTACCTCTCTACCAACTATGCTAGTCCCAAGGTGACTCAGATCGGCAAGAAGCATGCCGTCTTCATCAATCTATCCACTATTACCCAGACTATGTCGTGTCCTCACTGGGTAACGAGTAGACCCACTACCAAATCCATGGTGATGCTCCCCCACTTCCACTCTGGCATAGGAAGTGGTTGAAACGGCCCTACAGGCCTCTGATGCTCGGCCTTCACTTGCTGGCACACCAAACACTACTGCACAAACTCACCCACATCCTGCTTCATCCCTCTCCACCAAAAGTCACGTCTCAGATCATGATACATCTTTGTGTTCCTAGGATGTATGGTGAACCTGGACCCATGTGCCTCCGTCAAGAGCTATCTCAACAACTCCTCATCCTTAGGAATGCACAAATGTCCTCTCATATACAGCACCTCATCTGTAAAAGAGTAGTCTCTTAGGTCCCCTGACAGCATTTTGTCTCGCAATGACTTTAGGTACGGATCTATCATCTGTCCTACGATGATGCGGTCTATCAGCTCTGGTCTCATCTGTCATGTCACCGCCACTACTCCATAATACCCCTGTGACTCTCGGGGTTGCCAACTGCCCAACTCCTCCATAAGTCTCCAACTCTATGCCTGTAAATTGGCTAAGTGGGCAGGCACCTTCCGGCTCAAGGCATCAGCCACCACGTTGGCCTTCCCCGGATGGTAGGAGATGCTGCAATCATAGTCCTCTAGGAGCCCTAACCAATGTCCCTATCTCATGTTAAGCTCCTTCTGATCAATCAAGTACCTGAGGCTCTTATGATCCATGAAAATCTCAAAGGTCTCACCGTAATGGTAGTGCCTCCATGCCTTCAACGCGAAGACAACAGCTGCCAGCTCTAAGTCATGGGTAGGGTAGCTGTGCTCGTGGGGCTTCAGTTGCTGCGAAGCATACGCGACAATGTGACCCCGCTACATAAGCACACCCCCTAACCCCTGCAACAAGTGTCTATGTAGACCACAAAACTGCCACTACTATTTGGGATGGTAATCCCAGGAGTTGAAGTCAGTCTCTCCTTCAACTCTTGGAAACATGCCTCACAAGCGTCTGTTCAAGTAAAGGGCACATCCTTCTCGGTCAACTGAGTCATAGGATGCACAATCTACGAGAATCCCCTAATAAACAGCCAGTAGTAACCTACCAGTCCCAAGAAGCTGCATATCTCTGTCACTGTACGTGGCCTCTCCCACATGAGTACAACCTCAATCTTGGCTGGATCCATAGCCAAACCATCCCCTAAGATCACATGGCCCAAGAAAGTCACCTGCCTCAACCAAAACTTGCACTTGCTGCACTTGGCATACAGCCTGCGCCATCTCAACATGTCTAGAATCATCCGCATGTGCTGTCCGTGCTATGCCTGATCCCGCAAGTAAACAAGCACGTCATCGATAAATACCACCACAAACTGATCTAGATACGGTCTGAAAACTCGGTTCATCAAATCCATAAAAGCAGCGGGGAAGTTGGTCAGCCCAAACGGCATGACCAAAAACTCGTAGTGTCCATACCGAGTGCGGAAAGTTGTCTTGGAGACGTCGGTCTCCCTGATCCTCAACTGCTGGTAGCCTGATCTTAGATCTATCTTGGAGAATAGCGTGGCACCTCGCAACTGATCAAAAAGATCATCAACCCTTGGCAGTGGATACTTGTTCTTGATGGTGACCCTATTCAGCTATCTGTAGTCAACACAAAGGCGCAGGGTACCATCCTTCTTCTTCACAAGCAACACAGGGGCTCCCCACGGGGACGCATTGGGCCTCACAAAGCCTTTCTCCAATAGGTCTTGTAGCTGTGACTTGAGCTCTCGCAGCTCAAGTGGTGCCATCCAGTACAGTGCAATAGAAATGGGGCTGGTCCCTGGTACCGGCAGCTCCTCTGGAAACACGTCGGGGTACTCACTAACCACCGGAATGCTCTGAAACTCCGTCACGAGGCTGGGCTCTGCCACTACACAGGCTAGAAAGCCCTCACACCCCTAGCTCAAAAGTCTCGCTGCCCGAAGCACAGATATGCACCTGAAACCTCCATCCACCGACTGTCCATGAAACTCAAAGGAAGGCATCTCCGGTATGGAGAAGATGATCTTCCTCACGAAATAGTCCACCAAGGCATGGTAAGCATATAGCCAATCCATCCCCAAAATCATGCCAAAATCCTCTATCGGTATCACAATCAGGTCAGCGAGAGGCTGTGTCCCCAATACTTACCTCACAGTTCATGTAGACCTCCTCAGCTACAAACAGCTGGCCACCCAAGTCTCTGACCACGAACGGATCCTCTAACAACATGCAGTCCTATCCCAAACTGACAGCAAAACTCGCAGTGATAAAAGAGTGTGTGGCGCCGGAATCAAAAAGCATGTAAACTAATCTGCCGGAAACGGTAACCATACCTGCCACCACTGAACCAGATACCCTGGCGTCTTTGTTTGTCAGGGCGTTAATATGCCCCTCAGCTCTCGGTGCAGAAGAAGAAGCCACACTCTGAGTCGGGTGAGTAGTCACTAGTCAGTACCCTCCCAGTGATTGCTGCCCTCCCCCACACGCTTGGGGACCACGACCACCTGCTCGACCTCCAGTGCTCGGTGTGGGGAGCATCTGCTGTGCTCCAGCCCTAGACGGGCAGTCCCTCCTGATGTGGCCCGGCTGACCACACTAGTAGCAGAGGGGGACACGACTCCCTCCCTTGGTAGGTCCCTGCTGACAGTTGGGCAGGGGTCCAGTGCTGACAGCTGACCCCTGTCGAGGGCCCCCAAAGGCCACTGATGGCCCCGCAAAACGAGATGACTCTCCCACAGGTGTCGCGTGCCTCCTCTCTCGTCAGCCCTGAGAGTACTCTTGTTGGTAGGGACTCTTCCGTCCGCTGTCAGTGTCTCGCGTGGCCGGGTTGGTCTCCTCGTACATCATGGCTGCCTCCACCACTCTCGAGAAGGTAGGTAGCTTCAGGGGCTTGACAAACCCCCAAATAGTAGGTTGGATCCCCTCAGCGAACCTCCACATGCGCTCCTCCTCCATAGCTATGGCTGTCGCAGCAAAACGTGACAGCTCCAGGAAGCACGTGCAATACACGCTAACAGTCAATGTCCCTTAGCAGAGAGTGTGGAACTCCCACCTCCTCTGGTCCTACCAAGTCTGCAGGAAGTACTACTCGCAGAAGAGGGTCACAAATTGGTCCCACATCGGCTCTCCCCTCTCCTGGCCTCTGACTGCCCTCCACCACCTATGTACTGCACTCACTCTCTAGCTGGTACATGGCAAAGGCCATGCGACACTCCGCAGGGGAGCGAAGGGTGTCAAACACCTTCTCTATCTGCTCCAGCCAGTCCTCTACCTCAGACGGGTCCTAATCCCCCTTGAACGAGGGGGCTTCAGCTTCCGAAACTGTCCAAAAAGCTCGTGGTGCAGCAGCAGTGGGGGAACGAGCACGCCTCCAGGTAGGGAGGGCTTGTGCTCAGAAGTGTTAGAGTGTGGTGGAGGACCACCCCCTCCCCCTCCTTCTCATCCAGCGCTACGGCGGTCTCTCAATCCCACCGAGGACTCCCCCTCCACCTCCTCAGGGAGAGGTGCCCATGGAGGCTGGTGGAGCTCCTCTCGTACTATGTCCCTGATCAGCTGAGCGAGGTCCTGGGCCTGAACACCTAGGAGAAGTGGCTGGTCAACTAGCACCTCGGGCCCGGCACATCCGCCCCTCTGACCTCGTCCACGGTCGCGTCCAAGGCCCGCCTCGAGAACTCCTCGACGAGGCATCTCCTACAAGGAGACGCGGAAGATAGAACGAAAGAAGTCAACTCTAACAGACTTCTACGAAAGGGACTCAGAACAGATGTCAAGCGGTACGTTGTGGTGGTTACCCTAGTTGCATGCATGTGAATTGGTTATTCTCAAGCTAGTTGATTCATTTCTCGGGACGACCTTACTTTGATACCATCTTGTGACGACCCAGTTCCCGAATCCCTATAGGACCCGAGAATAGCTCGACTCGACTAATCCCAAGACCCAGTCGTCCAACAAGAAACAACCGAAAAGCAGGAAAATAAACCACATCCACTATGCAAGGTAACTAACAGTAAAAGCGTACACGCAGTAAAGGAAGTCAAAGTTGCTAGTTAGTACATACCACCACAATAACAGGAAAGTAGAACAAAAGTACAGTAATACGAATAGTAAACAAAAGTCTAAAACTCACTAGCAGAAAAGAAAGTACAACCACAGTACAAAACTACTGCTTGGCTCGACTAGGGCCAGCACCCTCTGCAACTGGTAACTCGACTACTCAACTCCTGGACCTATAAAGGGTTATGTAAAAATGGAGTTAGCGAACGCTGAGTAGAGTGGTAACTAGACTATCTAAAGTAGTAAAAGCTAGCAGGTAAATTTATCTTTTCCAATTATTTATTTTACAAGTAATTTCTTTTCACCCCATTGGTTTACTTTCAAATTTCTTTCTTGATCTCGCATGTTTCTCGTGGAAACGATCTTGATTGCAATCTTTTCCGGAGAGTAGAAGGTACACGTGGTGCTCTCCTACCTGGCAGAGTCCCTCGTGGTAGTCCTACACCCAATCAACCACCCCGAGGTCACAGACAGACGTAGCGGTGACTACGGCACGCGTGATAAGCGCACGAGTAGCTACCCCGCACTAACACGCAGTCAGTCGTTTCTGCTAGCAGGTACGTCCAAAGTATATCACTGAATAGTATAGGGCCTAGCCCTCTCAGAAACAGGGGTCTAGCCCCTCAGAACCACATAGGGGTTTCACCCCTCCACAATCCGCACACCCTCATCTGACTACCCCGGTTTACCCAGTGAGCCTAACAAGTCGGTGTAGGGTGGCTAACTGAACCCCAGGCCCTGAGAAGTGGCCAGCTCCCTCCCTACACTAGTACCTCTCCCTGGTACCGTGTACGCAAGGGCCAACAAAAGTCGGTGTAGAGTGGACAATCCTAACCCCAGGTCCAAACCCAAGGGCGGCTAGCTTCGCTCTACCCTAAAAAGGGGACAGTCGCTCTCCTTGGTACTACATACTCAAGGGCCAGCACACTTTCCGTCCACATTTCCAGGCCTTTCCATTCACCCACAGGAGCTCTACTCCTAACTCCCCGTAGAGTTCATGCTCATATTCATCATATTATTCCATACCAGGTTTCATCATTCACAATTCCATTCTCATATTATATACATGCAGCTTGTATTTCCATAATTAAACGCATGCAACAAGCGATATCACAGGTAACATTTTAATTATGTTAGGCAACTCATATTCTAACAAGCAACTCATATTCATTAATAGGAAGTTGCTAACGATTCAGCTCATTCATTTATAAGTACAATCTCAATCACGCACACAAACAGTGCAACTATTTATCGTCCTAAGATTCATGCCATATCCTAGGTTTCCAGTTATCTAATTATCATAAATGCATTCATGTTTTATAAATAGAATAGGGGGAAACCACTCTACCAGATAATCCGAGAGTACTGGGGGCTCGAACTGCAGGCCCACGTGCCTCTGCAAGCCCCCGACATGCAACAAATTAAAGTCCTATACCAAAGAACACATCACAATAGAACATTTAGAATAGTATATAAAGGTTTCTAATATGTAGAGGAACTCACAAGGAAACCACAGATATCTCATTTGCGTAAAACGGATCCCGATCGGACCCTAAACAAGTCAAAAACATGCCTGCAGACCCAAATCAAATGTCTGGAACCAAGTCCAGACGTCTTAAAAGTCATCAGAGACTCACCTTAGGTTCCTGTGATGACCTCATACATCTAGGACTCCTTTGCGATCGTCTGGACTTAGTTCCAGATGTCTGACCTGTCCTCTGGTCGTCTAGTAAGCTGTCCAGACATTCGAAAAGCATGGGAGGGTGTGCCGCGTGCCTTCCTAAAGCTGCTCCTGCACGCGACAGAGCATCACACCTCTTTTTAACCAAGAAAATTGCCTCTGCAGTGTGGACTGCATGGCCGTAACCGCAAGGGAGACATATCTACGCGAATACCTGCTTTCAGACATCCGGTGTCGTCACCAGACGTCCAGCCCGTCGTCTGGAAGGCACTCCATATGTCTAATATTGGAAAAACTCTAGTTTCAGACCGTGCTCCAGCTTCTCTCGCCGCGCTCTGCCATGGCTCCTCCTGCTCTGTGATAGCGAAAATACTCAGTTTGTTAATTAGGCCATGTAGTGTCGTTGCAACGCGTAAATCCGCTTTCGCTTTTAAATTTATATCCCTAGATAGGGGAGTATCTAGGGTCATCCAAGGAGGCCAAATGTTTGCAAAATTAATTCTCTTGCTTACAAAATAGATCTCAACTTTCTTTTTGGTATTTTAAATATGTAATTTTTTTGTTTTGAAAAGACGAGGGTAAAATGCGAATTGTGGCGGAAAGTACTAACACCTATAATTACTTAACTAAAACTTAAGAGATAGATATATCCTCTTCCTAAGCTCACTCTAGGCAAGTGGAGGCCTAGAGTAATTAGGAAGAAGAGGTGAAACAAGTGCTAGAACAAAAACCACAATTGCAATAGAAAGTAAAAAGAAGGCAATTTGATTAACTAGAATTTGTGTTCTTTTCCAAGACAAGTAGAGGAATGCTTCTACTAAAAATGAAAAAATATAAAAGCAATAAAAGAAACACAAATCCTCTTGTAAAATTTGGTGAAGAAGGGAGTCTTCTTTCTCCAAGCCTAGTTGCTCCTTGGCTTGAAAAGAGGGCCTCCTTCTTCTCCTTCCTTAAGAGCTCTTCCAAGGTGGATGCTACCACCTTCAATGCTCTCCTCCAAGGGGTCGGCATGCACCACCCTCAAAAGCTCCTCCAAGGTGGCATGGACCACCTTCAAGATCTCCTCCAAAGATCTTCCTTGCCTGGCTTCTCCTTTGGCTGGCGTGGCTCAAGAGAGAAGGGAAGAGGGGAAGGCACCAAAGGGACAGAATATCCCCCTAATCTTCTTCTTCTTCTCTCTTGGGCGTGGGTAATGATTCGATTGTTCGCTTTAAAGTCATTTGTAGTTTTATGTGGTGGAAAAATCGACTAATCAATAGTTAAAAATAACCACTCGCAGAAGAGCAGGTCGTATCCACAGGGAGGCAATGACGAATTTAAATTTGCACCGATTCAAAACGTATGTTCGTAGTTAATTTTGATGAGAATCGACTCAAATTTGCCTTCAGATTAAGGTAGAATCAAGAAAAAATGCTGAAATGGCAATTTTTAACAACTAGAGGATATTTTTTGCAATGTAGATTCAATAAAATATAAATAAAAGTTGGCAATGGTAGAAAATGTAATTATTAATGGGGCATGTACTATAGCAAAACATGGGATTTCTTCCCCTTGGCCGTGCACGAAGAGGAATGAACAGCCGGAGGTGTGAAGCTCAGAGGAAGTTCTTTGGATCAAGGGCTTCGCAGCGGTGGTGGCGGCGAGTTGCGGGGTGGTCGGAGCCTGCCGAACGAAGCTCCGGTGAAGGTGGCTCTCGACGGTAGCTGCACCTGCTGGAGGAGGAGTGGCTGTGCGCACGCGAAGGTTGCTACAGGTGGTGCACGCGTGCATTGCTGTTGCAGGCGCGTGGGAGTTGAGCGCGCTGAAGGTGATGCGGGCGCACGCACTGGTGGCGGCGCTGCTGGTGGCGATGAGGGGGGCGCTGCTGTTGGCAGAGAGGCTTTGCAAGCGGAAGATGCGGGCGCGCTAGAGTTAAGCGCTGCTACAGGCTGCTGGCGGGCACACTGCAAGGAGCTGGCGTGGGCTTGGCGCTACAGGTGAGCACGCTGAAGCGCTGGTGAATGCGCTCCTGCTGGAGGTGCACGCAGGAGAGGAGTTGGTGGTTGGTGCTGCAGGGTGCGCGCGTGGAGGCGGATGCTGCTGCAGGAGGCGTGCGAGAGTAGATGCAGCGCGCGGCAAGGAGTGAGAGGGCGCACTGCAGGCTGGAGATGGCTTGAAGGTGGTCTTACGCAGCAAGATGCGCGTGAGGCTACAAGACGGTTGGCACTGGAGGTGAGGTGCATGCGTGAGCTGGGCTGTTGTGTAGCTGGAGGGACGCGGGTGTGAAGGAGCGGCCGGTCCTGCTGCTGTGTGCGTGGGTGGTGTGATGCGGGTGAGGGCTGGAGGTTGGTGATGGAGGTGAAGTGCAACAAGGGTGGTTGCTGCTGCAAGCAAGAGATGATGAAGTGGCGTGCGTGGGCTAGTGGTTGGCACTGTAGTGGATGCTGCAGGAGGTGGTTCAAGTGTGCAACCGGAGGGGCGCAAGCGTGGAGTGAGCGGCCGGTTGCTGCTGGAGTGTGGGTCGAAGCTTCAGACGTCCAGGAAACTTCCTGGGCGTCTTAACTAATGGAGGAGTGAAATTGCAGTGGCTGCGGCGGTGGTTGTTGGTGATGACAGTGAGGGAGGTGCACCCTGAGGTGCTCACAGTAATGCGGACGAGCTCCGGATGGTGGTGTGGCCTATCACACCACATGCCCAAGGTGGTGGAGACTCGTCACCATGGTTGAGGCCGACGGTGCGGAATGGAAGAGAGATGAACTCTCTGCATAGTGGTGGGTCGGGGGTGGAGGCCTCTTGAGCTCGGCTGCCTCCTCCTCTCTTTTGAAATCAGCTGCCCTGACCAGATCCAACACATCCACTCCTCCTTGATTGGGTTCTTCACTGCGGCAGCTGGAGGAAGAAATGCAGCCGTTGCACGTAGAAGAAGAATAAAATAATGATAAAATATTATGGTTATTTATATACAAACCCTCAACTTTTATGTTAACCTAAATTAATGCATGCAATGTACCTAATTGGTTAACTAATTAAATGAATGCCATTCTAAGTTAATTCTAAATGCATTTAAATATGAATGCAATGCATGAATTATGTAATTAAATTAGAAATATGAATTAATCTATTTACATCCTAATTTATGCTAAATAAATGTTAGAATTAACTTAATGTCTAGGCACTTAAATACTTAAATAGCCGACAAATATGGGCTAATCAGTGGGCTCTAGGTAGAATATGAGAGTTAATTTGCTAGCCAAGGATGATTTGAATGGTGGTGGGTAGTGGTCTTTTTATAGGGTAGGATGAGGGGTTAAGGTGCCTCTTGAAATGGAGGGCTAAGATGGGACGATGGAGGTGGTTAGATGATCCTAGGGTTAAGGATGGTTGGCGCCACCTAAGGGGTGTAAGGGGGGTAGTTAGGGTTTGTCAAGAGGCACCTAAAAGCAGCACCAACCATCGAGAGGTGCCATGGGTTGGCACCAACTTTGAGGTTTCTAGAAGGTGGGATTATGTGGATGGTGGAGATGGGTTTAAGGGGAGATGTGTGGTGGAGATGAAGGGGGTTTTTGGAGGGAAAAGTGGCGCCAACAAGGGGGTAGTTAGGGTGGTTTTGGTGCCACTTTTAGGTGTCTTTTGGAGGTAGTGGGTAGGCTAGGTTGGCGCCAAGTAGGGTTAGCTTATGTGGAGCTTAGGCGGAGCTAGTTGGTGGAGTTGTTAGGTAGGATTTTTGGGTGGTACAAGCCAAGGAAGCTGGAGCATAGCTAAGCTATCTTAGCTAATGGTGGAGTAGAGGAGGAGGTGTTAGAGCTAGGGTTTGGAGGGAGGAGTTGGATCTGAAGAATCTGGAGCTGAAGTGGAGCTGGTAGCTACTGAAGAGGTCAACATGGGGCTACTCTAGCTGGCTTAGCTCGCTAGTTCTTTGCTAGCTACTAAGCCAAGCTAAGGTGAGCTAGCTTCTGTTGAAAGGAGCTGAGGTGAGGTGGGTCTGGTGCTCCCGAGGAGGATTGAGCTGGTTAAGACAACTAAGGTAGCTTAGCTCAATTAGCTTGAACTAAGCTGGGTCCCCAGGAGCTGGACTTGAGATTCCTGAGCTGGGATGAGTTCTTCTTCAACTGGCTGGAGTTTGAGTGGAGCTGGATATAGCTGGATCTGAGCTGGGGTGAACTCCAATCAACTCAGCTAAGGTAGCTAGAGCTCCTTGTGGACTAGTGAGAGCTAAAATGAGCTAGACTCAACTAGGTTGAGCTGGATCTGAGCTGACTTGAGCTAGGGTGAGCTAAGATGAACTCTCTTGAGCTGACATTCACCTGAGATTAGCTGAATGGAGTTGGGATGAGCTAACCCTAGTTCAAGTGAGCTAGGTTCCAACTGTGGTGAGCTGGATCAAGCTGAGTTCCAGCTAGTCTGAGCTCCTCCTTCATCATTTGCCTTCTTGAGTGCTAGGGTTTTAGGGATCTGTATATCTGTTCATCCCTAACACTCACAAAAATACATTAAAACAACAAAAGAAAATGCAATGCATGCCTAACCTAGTTAATGCCTAAATGCAGCCCAAAAACCTGTTTGCAGAGTAAAATCCTAAGATCTAGGTTTGTTTTAATGCATAAGAATGATGATAAACTGCCATTTATCACTTTGCTGCAGCTTTGACTGCTGCAAGAAGTCGGGGACGACGCCTCGACGCTCTCCTCCTACACGTGCAACCCTCTGGCGAGCTCCCATGAAGCTCAAGAGCAAGACCTTCTCTTCACTCCCTCTCCTCCTCCTTGCTCTCTCTCCCTCTCTCTCGCATGCCTCACTCACGGCAGTGGAGTGGGAAGGAAGGTGGTGGTGGAGTGGAGAGGAGAGGAAGGGGGCTTCTTATATAGGCGAGGGGTTTAGGGTTTCGTCGGGAAAACAAAAAGGAGAGAGGAGAGAGAGACGGACTGCACAATGTCTGCGCGTAGAAAGCAAATGCGCATATAGGTTTTTCAATTTCCAGATGTCTGGGAAGGGATCCAAACGTTTGGCCAGATGTTTGACTGACAATCCAGACGTCTTAAAAAGCTCAAAACAGAATGGGTCTTTACAAGTGGCATGTTTGGGGCCTACGGAGATGATGAGATCTGCGGCATAGGCCCCCATTCCTCCCGTGATACCTGGTAGAGTGGTTTAACTCAGTTGTTAATATTTAAATAAAAATGTACTTGGTTGGAATAGTCGGATTGAACTATAGGATATGGAATGAACCCTAGGGTAGAAATGAATGAGCCTATTTGAGCTGTACTGTTTACTTGAATGCATGATTAAGATAAATTGCTAGCAAATGCCTTTACTATAATTATGAGATACATGTTAAAATATGAGCTGCCTGTATGTAATTGTGAAATTGCCTGTGAAACCACAAGTTGTATATTTTTGAGAATTGAATTATGAAAACACGAGCTGCCTGTATGTGGATGAGGAACGAATTATGAAACATAAGATATGGACCTGGATAAATGAGATGAATATAAGCGTGAACCCTACGGGGAATTAGGAGTAGAACTCCTGTGGATGAAAGGAAATCTGGAATGTAGATGGGAAGTGAGCTGGCCCTTGGGTACGCGGTACCAAGGAAAGCAACTGTCCCTTTTTAGTGTAGAGTGGAGCTAGACTCCCTTGGGTTGAGACCTGAGGTTAGGATTGGCCACTCTACACCGACTCCTGTTGGCCCTCGTGTATGTGGTACCGAGGTGTTCTACTAGTGTAGGGAGGGAGCTAGCCACCCCACGGGACCCGAGGTTCAGGTAGCCACCCTACACCGACTTTCTTAGGCCCTCTGGGCAAACCAGGGTAGTCAGATGAGGGTACGAAGACTGTGGAGGGGTGAGACCCCTGTTTGGTTTTGAGGAGCAAGACCCCTGTTCTAAGAGGGCAAGGCCCTATACTATCCCGTGCTGTACTTTAGGCGTACCCGTTAATGGAAATGACTAACCGCGTGTCAGTGCAGGACAGCTACCATTGCGCTTATCACGCATGCCGTAGTCACCGCTACGTCTCAACAGTGAGCTCGGGTTGTTGAATGGGTGTAGGACTACCACAGAGGACTCTCCCGGCCAGGAGAGCGCCACGTGTACCTTCTACTCTACGGAAAAGACTGTAATCGAGATCATTCCCACGAGGAACATGCAAGATCAAGAAATACCTAGATACTTGAGAAATAAATGAACCAGAAACACATAAATGAGATAAATAGAAATGAGAAATAAACCTGTTGTTTTTTACTATACTTGCACTTAAATAATGTAAACACCACTCTACTCAACGTTCGCTGACTGTCTTTTCGTAACCTTGTTCAGGACCAGGAGTTGAGCAGCCCGAGTTTCCAGCTGCAGAGGGTGCTAGGCCTAGCTGAGCCCAGCCGTAGTCGTTTTTCAGCTCTTTCATTTTCTACTGTTGTAGTGAGTAATGGACACATGCTTTACTATTTGATAAACTCCAGTTTATCATCATTCTTATGCATTAAAACAAACCTAGCTCTTAGGATTTTACTTCGCAAATGGATTTTTGGGCTGTATTTAGGCATTCACTAGGTTAGGCAGGCATTGCATTTTCTTTTGTTATTTTGATATGTTTTTGTGAGTGTTAGGGATGAACAGATATACAGATCCCTAAAACCCTAGCAATCAAGAAGGCAATTGATGAAGAAGGAGCTCAGACTAGCTGGAACTCAACTTAATCCAGCTCATTACAGTTGGAACCTAGCTCACTTGGACTGGGGTTAGCTCATCCTAGCTCCATTCAGCTAATCTCAGCTGAATGGCAACTCAAGAGAGTTCATCTTAGCTCACCCTAGCTCAAGTCAACTCAGATCTAGCTCAACTTAGCTGAGTCTAGCTCATCTCAGCTCCCACTAGTCCACAGGGAGCTCTAGCTAGCTCAGTTGAGTTGACAGGAGTTCACCTCAGCTCAGATCCAGCTACATCCAGCTCCACTCAACTCCAGCCAGCTGAAGAAGAACTCATTCCAGCTTAGGAAGTTCAAGTCCAGCTCCCAGGGACCCAGCTTAGTTCAAGCTAATTGAGCTAAGCTACCTTAGCTGCCTCAACCAGCTTGATCCTCCCCGGGAGCACCAGACCTAGCTCACCTCAGATCATTATGGTAGAAGCCAGCTCACTTTAGCTTGGCTTAGCAGCTAGCAAAGAACTAGCAAGCTAAGCCAGCTAGAGTAGCTCCATGCCAGCCTCTTCAGCAGCGGCCAGCTCCAGTTTCCGCTCCAGACTTCTCCTCCTCAGCTCCTCCCTCCAAACCCTAGCTCCAACACCTCCTCCTCTACTCCTCCATTAGCTAAGCTAGCTTAGCTTAGCTACGCTCCAACTTCCTTGGCTTGTACCACCCCAAAAACCCACCTAACAACTCCACCCAACTAGCTCCACCTAAACTCCACATAGGCCAACCTACTTGGTTCCAACCTATCCTACCCACCACCTCCAAAAGACACCTAAAAGTGGCACCCAAGAGAGAAGCCCATGCACAAGAGAGAAGAAGAAGAAGATTAAGGGGATATTCTGCCCCCTTGGTGCCTTCCCCTCTTCCCTTCTCTCTTGTTCCCACGCCAGCCAAAGGAGAAGCCAGGCAAGGAAGATCTTTGGAGGAGATCTTGAAGGTGGCCCAGGCCACCTTGGAGGAGCTTTTGAGGGTGGTGCATGCCCACCCCTTGGAGGAGAGCATTGAAGGTGGTATCATCCACCTTGGAGGAGCTCTCAAGGAAGGAGAAGAAGGAGGCCTCTTTTCAAGCCAAGGAGTAGCTAGGCTTAGAACAAGAAGACTCCCTTCTTCACCAAATTTTGCAAGAGGATTTCTGTTTCTTTTATTGCTTTTAGAATTCTTTATTTCTAGTAGAAGCATTCCTCTATTTGTCTTGGAAAAATAACACAAATTCTAGTTAATCAAATTGCCTTCTTTTACTTTCTATTGCAATTGTTGTTTTCGGTTCTAGCACTTGTTTCACCTCTTCTTCCTAATTACTCTAGGCCTCCACTTTCCTAGAGTGAGCTTAGGAAGAGGATATATCTATCTTTTAAGTTTTAGTTAAACAATTATAGGAGTTAGTACTTTCCACTACAATTCGCATTTTGCCCTCGTCTTTTCAAAATAAATAAAAAAAATTACATATTTAAAATACCAAAAAGAAAGTTGAGATTTATTTTGTAAGCAAGAGAATTAATTTTGCAATCATTTGGCCTCCTTGGACAACCCTAGATACTCCCCTATCTAGGATATAAATTTAAAAGTGTATGCGAATTCGTGTGTTACAACGACGTCAGAAGCCCGCTTTTACAAATCACGCGTATTTCGCATCACTTTTTGGCGCCGTTGCCAGGGAACGGCGCCAAAAAGTGATGTGAAATTACGCATGATTTGTAAAAGCGGGTTTTTAACGTTGTTGTAACACATGAATTCGCATATGCTTTTAAATTTATATCCTAGATAATGGGAGTATCTAGGGTTGTCCAAGGAGGCAAAAGTTGCAACTCAATTCTCTTGCTAAAAATACATCTCAACTTTCTTTTTGGTATTTTAAATATGTAATTTTTTTGTTTTTAAAAGACGAGAGCAAAATGTGAATTGTAGCAGAAAGTACTAACACCTATAATTACTTACTAAAACTTAAGAGATAGATAAATCTTCTTCCTAAGCTCACTCTAGGCAAGTGGAGGCCTAGAGTAATTAGGAAGAAGAGGTGAAACAAGTGCTAGAACCAAAATGACAATTGCAATAGAAAGTAAGAAAGAAAACAATTTGATTAACTAGAATTTGTGTCCTTTTTCCAAGAAAAGTAGAGGAATGCTTCTACTAAAAATAAAAAAAATCTAAAAGCAAGAAAAGAAACACAAATCCTCTTGCAAAAATTGGTGAAGAAGGGAGTCTTCTTGCTCCAAGCCTAGCTGCTCCTTGGCTTGAAAAGAGGGCCTCCTTCTCCTTCCTTGAGTGCTCCTCCAAGGTGGATGATACCACCTTCAATGCTCTCCTCCAAGGGGTGGGTGTGCACCACCCTCAAAAGCTCCTCCAAGGTGGCATGGACCACCTTCAAGATCTCCTCCAAAGATCTTCCTTGCCTGGCTTCTCCTTTGGCTGGCGTGGGCACAAGAGAGAAGGGAAGACGGGAAGGCACCAAGGGGACAGAATATCCCCTTAATCTTCTTCTTCTTCTTCTCTCTTGGGCGTGGGCTTCTAGGTAGAATATGAGAGTGAATTTGCTAGCCAAGGATGATTTGAATGGTGGTGGGTAGTGGTCTTTTTGTAGGGTAGGATGGGGGGTTAAGGTGCCTATTGAAATGGAGGGCCAAGATGGAAGGATGGAGGTGGTTGGGGATCCTATGGCTAAGGACATGTGGCGCCAACCCAAGGGATGTAAGGGGGGTAGTTAGGGTTGGTCAAGAGGCACCTAAAAGTGGCGCCAACCATGGAGAGGTGCCATGGGTTGGCGCCAACTTTGAGGTTTCTAGAAGGTAGGATTATGTGGAGGGTGGAGATGGGTTTAAGGGGAGATGTGTGATGGAGATGAAGGGGATTTTTGGAGGGAAAAGTGGCGCCAACAAGGGGGTAGTTAGGGTGGTTTTGGCGCCACTTTTAGGTGTCTTTTGGAGGTGGTGGGTAGGCTAGGTTGGCTTATGTGGAGTTTAGGTGGAGCTAGTTGGGTGGAGTTGTTAGGTGGGTTTTTGGGGTGGTACAAGCCAAGGAAGTTGGAGCATAGCTAAGCTAAGCTAAGCTAAGATAAGCTAGCTTAGCTAATGGAGGAGTAGAGGAGGAGGTGTTGGAGCTAGGGTTTGGAGGGAGGAGTTGAGGAGGAGAAGTCTAGAGTTGAAACTGGAGCTAACCGCTACTGAAGAGGCTAGCATGGAGCTTTTCTAGCTGGCTTAGCTTGCTAGTTCTTTGCTAGCTACTAAGCCAAGCTAAAGTGAGCTGGCTTCTACCATAATGAGCTGAGGTGAGCTAGGTCTGGTGCTCCCGGGGAGGATCAAGCTGGTTAAGGCTGCTAAGGTAGCTTAGCTCAATTAGCTTGAACTAAGCTGGGTCCCCGGGAGCTGGACTTGAACTTCCTGAGCTGGAATGAGTTCTTCTTCAGTTGGTTGGAGTTGAGTGGAGCTAGATGTAGCTGGATCTGAGCTGAGGTGAACTCCTGTCAACTCAGCTGAGCTAGCTAGAGCTCCCTGTGGACTAGTGGGAGCTAAGATGAGCTAGACTCAGCTAAGTTGAGCTGGATTTGAGTTGACTTGAGCTAGGGTGAGCTAAGATGAACTCTCTTGAGCTGCCATTCAGCTGAAATTAGCTTAATGGAGCTGGGATGAGCTAACCCTAGTCCAAGTGAGCTAGGTTCCAGCTGTGATGAGCTGGATTAAGCTGAGTTCCTACTAGTCTGAGCTCCTTCTTCATCAATTGCCTTCTTGAGTGCTAGGGTTTTAGGGATCTGTATATCTATTCATCCCTAACACCCACAAAAACATATCAAAATAACAAAAGAAAATGCAATGCATGCCTAACCTAGTGAATGCCTAAATGCATCCCAAAAACCCATTTGCAGAGTAAAATCCTAAGAGCTAGGTTTGTTTTATTGCATAAGAATGATGATAAACTGGCGTTTATCACACCCCCATGCTTATCTTTTGCTAGTCTCTTAGCAAAACATCAAATTTTTTAGAAAACAGAATTTTTGGGAAATCTAATTTTTTTCTACTTTTGAGGAGAAAAAGATTATGGAACCTTGGTAGATCGAAACACAGGAGGTACGGGATTTGTTAAAGATAAACATCGGGATTTGTTTTTGGATCCAACCATTAAATAGAACGTGATCAATATATCCTCTAGAAAATTCACAAATTAATCCCTTGTTAATTCAGATGACTTGAAATTTTTGTTTTTAGGATTTTTCTGGCTCATGAATCTGATTCGTAACTTGCAAAATCCTTTAAAACCTTGTGTTTGTGCTTGTGAAAAGCCAACATTTATAAGTGCTATTCCTATTACTTCCTGTTCCTTTACGCTTTCTGTTGTTGTGGTGGCATGTACTATGTTTTGAGACAGTTGTCCTACTTTCTTTACTACTTCGTACTTTTCTTCTGCTTAGTTATATTACATGTGTGAATGTGGCTTATTTTCCTGCTTTTGGTTATTTCTTGTTGGACGACTAGGTCTTGGGATTAGTCGAGGCGAGCCGGTCTCAGGTCTTGTAGGGATCCGGGAACCAGGTCATAACAAGATGGTATCAGAGCAAGATCATCCTGAGAAATGAACTAATTGGCTTGAGAATAACCACTCACGTGCATATAACTAGGATAGCCACCACAACATATCGCTTTGACTTTCGTTTCCGAGTCTTTTTCTTGAAGTAATCTAGTATCTTTGACACTCTTGTTCTTTCTCTTACATCTCCTTGTAGGAGATGCCTCGTTGGGGAGTTCCCGAGGCAGACCGTGGTCATGGCCGTGGACGAGGTCGGAGGGGCGGACGTGCCGAACCTGAGGTACCTGTTGACCCACCTCTTCTCCCAGGCGTTCAGGCCCAGGATCTCGCCCAACTGATCAGAGACATCATGCGAGAGGAGCTCCATCAGCCTCCATGGGAACCTCTCCCTGAGGATGCGGAGGGGGAGCCCTTGGTGGGACAAAGAGATCGTTGCAGCGCTGGACGAGCAGGAGGGGGAGGGTGTGGTCCTCCACCACCCCCAACACACTCTGACACTTCCGAGCACGAGCCCTCCTTGCCTAGAGGCGTGCCAGTTCCCCACTGCAGCTACACCACGAGCTTTTCAGATAGCTCCGAAAGCTGAAGCCCCCCTCCTTCAAGGGGGATGAGGACCCGTCTGAGGTAGAGGACTGGTTGGAGAAGATAGAGAAGGTGTTCAACATCCTTCGCCCTCCCACAGAGTGCCACGTGGCTTTTGCCACGTACCAACTAGAGAGTGCAGCACACAGGTGGTGGAGGGCAGTCAAAGGCCAGGAGGGGAGAGAGTTGACGTGGGACCAATTCGTGGCTCTCTTCTGTGAGCAATACTTTCTACAGACCTAGCAGGACCAGAGGAGGTAGGAGTTCCACACTCTCTATTACAACCCGATTCCTGGATCCCTACAGGACCCGAGACTGGCTCGCCTCGATTAATCCCAAGACCTAGTCGTCAAACAAGAAATAACCAAAAGAAGTAAAATAAAAAGCATTCACACATGCAATATAACTAAGTAGAAGAAACATACAAAGTAGTAAAGAAAATAGAACAACTGTCTCAGTACATACCACAACAACAATAACAACGGAAAACGGAAAGGAAACAGAAGTAGCAGAACAGTACCTAAGTGTCCATTACTTACTACAATAGTAGAGAAAAAAGAAAGTGATGAAGAAAGACTATAGCTGGACTCGACTGGGCCCAGCACCCTCTGCAGCCGGAAACTTGTGCTGCTCAACTCCTGGTCCTGAACAATATTATGAAAGGATAGAGTCAGCAAACGCTAAGTAGAGTGGTGTTTACATTATCTAAGTACAAAACAATAAAAACAACAGGTTTAATTCTCATTTCTATTTATCTATTTTATATGTTTCCGTTTCACCCATTTCTCAAAGTATCCAGCTATTTCTTAATCTTGCATGTTCCTCATGGGAAAAATCTTGATTGCAGTCTTTTCCATAGAGTAGAAGGTACACGTGGAGCTCTCCTAGCCGAGAGTCCCCTGTGGTAGTCCTAAACCCAGTCAACCACCCTGAGGTCACTGTCAAGATGTAGCAGTGACTACGGCACACGTGATAAGCGCACGGGTAGCTACCCCGCACTGACACGCGGCCAGTCGCTTCCGCTAGTGGTTACACCCAAAGTATAGCACGAAATAGTATAGGACGTTGCCCTCTCAGAACAAGGGTCTCGTCCCTCCACAGTCCGTGCACCCTCATCTGACTACCCTGATTTGCCTAGAGGGCCTAACAAGTCGGTGTAGGGTGACTAGCTAAACCCCGAGCCCCGTAGGGTGGCTAGCTCCCTCCCTACACTAGTAGCTTGCCTCGGTACCACGTACGTGAGGGCCAATAGGAGTTGGTGTAGAGTAGCCAATCCTAACCCCGAGTCTCAACCCAAGGGAGGCTAGCTCCGCTCTACACAAAAAGGGGACAGTTGCTCTCCTTGGTACCACGTACTCAAGGGCCAACACACTTCCCGTCTACATTCCAGATTCTGTTTATCCACAGGAGTTCTACTCCTAATTCCCCGTAGGGTTCATGCTCATGTTCACCTCATCTATCCAGATCCAGGTCTCATGTTTCATAATTCATTTCTCATCCATATACAGCCAGCTCGTGTTTTCATAGTTTGATTATCAATAACATACAACTGGTGGTTTCATAGACAATTATTCATTAAATACAGGAAGCTCATATTCTAACAGGCAACTCGTCATTATAATACAGGCATTTACTAGCAATTTATCTTAACCACGCATGCAAGTAAATAATACAATATAAACAGGCTCATTCATTTCTCTACCCTAGGGTTCATTCCACATCCTAGAGTTCCATTCGGCTATTTCAACCAAGCGCATTCTTATTTAAATATTAATAATTGAATTAAACCACTCTACCGGGTATCACGGGAAGAATGGGGGCTTGTGCCACAGATCTCGTCATCTTCGCGGGTACTAAACATGCCACCGGCTGGTAACCTGTACTAAAGACCAATGTACATTAGACAGGCTCAAAACAGTAGGTACTCAACACGATTACGTAGAGGAACTCGAGTAGAAAACAATGGTACTTCGTTTGCGGAAATCTGATTCCATTTGGGCCTCAAACAGGACAAAAACGTGATTTCTGATCAAAATCAAACGTCTGGGACTAATCCCATACATCTTAAAAGATGTCAAAACTCACCTTGTGTCTCCTGTGGCTGATCAGACATCCAAACCTTCTCTGCAATCGTCTGAAGACAGTTTCAGATGTCAGACAATGTCTCCAGTTGTCTGGAAGCACATTCGGACGTCTGGTGATGTGATTAGACATCCAAAAGCGCATGGAAAAGCATCCCACGCACCTTCCCAAAGCTGCACCTGCGCACGCAAACACAGGCACGGTTAGCCGACAATGCCTCTTGTGCTGAGATCTTCTTCGTGGGAGAAATCAGCGTAGGAACATACGTACCACGCGTGATACGTGCTCTCAGACGTCTGGCCTTAGCTCCAGACGTCTAGGCCCCTCGCAAGTCATCTGGATGTCACGCTAGACATCTAATATTGGAAAACTTCCAGTATCAGAGCCTGCTCGCAGCTCACTCCACTCGCTCCTCCGCCCGCGGCAGTAGCTCAAGCCGCTGTAGGAGGTTGGACAGCTCCTCGCTAACGACCTCCACGCACGCACGCACCTACCGCCAGCCGTACGAGCTCCGCTGAGCTCCCAAAGGTCCTATGACCTTCCACGCTCTCCTCCTTCCTCCCTCTTGCTCTCCCTCACCTGCCCTCCACTCACCTCTCTCGTCCGCCCTCGCCACTACCGCACTAGAGATTTGAAGGTGGTGGTGGCTAGTGGTGTGAGGAGAGAAGGAGGGGAAAGAGGGGTATAAATAGGAGGGTGTAGGGTTTAGGGTTCAGGGAGAAATGAGGAAGAGAGAGAGAGAGGAACGGCCTCTACGCGTCGCCCGTGCGTAGAGCACAAAGCATAGTATGAAGATTTCACTTTCATACATCCGGGAACGGGTCCAGATGTCTGGACAGATGTCTAACTGATATTCCAGGCATCTTAAATGGCTAAAACGTAGTGGATCATTACATTAGAACAAACTTAAAGGAAGTTTCATCCCCAAAACTTGCACTAGCTAAGGTGTGGAAAAAGGAACGTAAAATTGCATAACAAGCTTAAAGATGACCGAAGTAGGTCCGAAAAGGCATACCCTCAAAAAGCTTCGGGTACCGCTCTCGCATAGCCGCCTCAGGCTCCCAGGTCACCTCCTCGTACTGCTGGCTTCTCCATAGGACCTTCACCAGTGGTACCTGCTTCCGTCTCAGACTCCGGATGGCTTTATCTAGTATCCGTACAAGTCTCTTAGGGTAGGTCAGGTCGTCACCCACCTCAACGCTCTCGTGGCTCAGAACGTGACTAGGATCAGCAGCGTACTTCGTGAGGTTGGACACGTGGAACACATCATGCACTCCAGAAAGCTGGGGAGAAAGGGCAAGCCGGTACGCAACTAGTCCTACCCGTTCCAGGACCTCAAAAGGCCCCACAAACCTCAATGCAAGCCTCCCTTTCACTCCAAAATGCTGTAGGCCCTTCATGGGCGAAACATGGAGAAAGACGTGATCCCCAACCTCGAACTGCACCTCTCTGCATTTTCGGTCAGCGTAATTCTTCTGCCTTCTCCTGACAGAGCAGAGTCATCTGTGAATCTGCTCTATCACCTCCTAACTCCGCTAGATCAGCCTGGGGCCAACCTCCCACTTGGTCCCACCTCGACCTTACTCAAGGGTGCAGTACACCTCCGTTCGTACAGAGCCTCGTAAGATGCCATGCCGATGCTCGAGTGATAACTATTATTATATGCAAACTCTACTAGGGGTAAATGCACCTCCCAGAAGCCTCTCCAGTATAGTACATAGGCACGTAAAAGGTCCTCAAGTGTCTGTATGGTGCACTCTGACTGTACGTCCATTTGGGGGTGGTAAGCGGTACTGAACCTTAAACGTGTCCCCAAAGCCTGCTGAAACTCAGCCCAGAACTAGGAAGTAAAACAGGTATCCCTGTCAGATACAATCTCAAGCGGAACTCCGTTCAGGCATACCACATCTTGGATGTACCTCTCTGCTAACTATGCTGGTCTAAGGGTGACTCAGATCGACAAAAAATGCATCGCCTTCATAAACCTGTCTACTATCACCCAGACTACGTCGTGTCCCCGCTGGGTAATTGGTAGACCCACCACCAAGTCCATGGTGATGCTCTCCCACTTCCACTCTGGCATAGGAACTGGCTGCAACGACCCTGCAAGCCTCTAATGCTCGGCCTTCACCTGCTGGCACACCAAACACTACTACACAAACTCACCAACATCCTACTTCATCCCTTTCCACCAAAAGTCACATCTCAAATCATGATACATCTTTGTGGTCCCGGGATGTTAGGTGAACCTGGACCCGTGCACCTTAGCCAAGAGCTCTCTCAACAACTCCTCGTCCCTAGGAATGCATAAGCATCCCCTCATGAGCAGTATCTCGTCTGTAAAGGAAAAGTCTCCGGGGTCCCCTGTCAACACCCTGTCTCACAGTGTCTGTAAGTACGGATCTGTCATCTACCTTGCGATGATGTGGTCTATTAGCTCTGGTCACGTCTGCTGCGTCACTGTCACTATCCCACAATACCCCTGTGACTCTCGGGGTCACCAACTGCCCAACTCCTCCATAAGTCTCCAACTCTGTGCCTGTAAACTGGCCAAGTGGCCAGGCACCTTCCAGCTCAAGGCATCAGCCACCACATTAGCCTTCTCTGGGTGGTAGGAGATGTTGCAATCGTAGTCCTTCAGGAGCTCTAACCAACGTCTCTATCTCATGTTAAGCTTCCTCTGGTTAAACAAGTATCTGAGGCTCTTATGATCCGCAAAGATCTCGAAAGTCTCACCGTAAAGGTAGTGCCTCCATGTCTTCAACACGAAAACAACAGCTGCCAGCTCTAAGTCATGGGTTGGGTAGTTGTGCTCATGGGGCTTCAGTTGCTGCGAAGTGTAAGTGACAACGTGACCCTGCTACATGAGCACACCCCCTAACCCCTGCAATGAAGCGTCTATGTAAACCACAAAACCTCCACTGCTGTCTGGGATGGTAAGCATAGGAGCTGAAGTCAGTCTCTCCTTCAACTCCTGAAAACATGCCTCGCACTCATCTGTCCAGGAAAAGGGCATGTCATTCCGAGTCAGCTGGGTCATAGGACGCGCAATCTGAGAGAATCCTCTGATAAACTGCCAATAGTAGCCTACCAGTCCCAAAAAGCTGTGTATCTCCATCACTGTACGTGGCCTCTCCCACCTGAGTACTTCCTCAACCTTGGCTGGAGCCACAGCCAAACCATCCCCTGAAAGAACATGGCCCAAGAAAGTCACTTGCCTCAACCAAAACTCACACTTGCTGTACATGGCATATAGCCTGCGTCGCCTCAAGGTGTCCAGGATCATGTGTAAATGCTGTCCATGCTACGCCTGATCCCGCGAGTAAATGAGCACGTCGTCGATGAACCCCACCACAAACTGGTCCAGGTACGTCCTGAAAAGCCAGTTCATCAAATCCATAAAAGCAACGGGGGCATTGGTCAACCCAAATGGCATGACCAAGAACTTGTAGTGCCCATACCAGGTACGAAAAGCTGTCTTGGAGACATCGGTCTCCTTGACCCTCAACTGGTGGTAGCCCAACCTCAGATCTATCTTGGAGAACACTGTGGTGTCTCGCAACTAGTTGAAGAGGTCGTCAATCCTCAGCAGCGGATACTTGTTCTTGATGGTGACCCATTCAGCTGTCGGTAGTCGACACAAAGTCGCAGGGTACCATCCTTCTTCACAAACAGCACAGGGGCTCCCCACGGGGATGCACTGAGCCTCACAAAGCCCTTCTCCAACAAGTCCTGCAGGTGTGACTTGAGTTCTCACAGCTCAAGCGGTGCCATCCGGTATGGTGCAGTAGAAATGGGGCTGGTCCCCGGTACTAGTGAAATCTCAAACTCGATCTCACGCTCAAGCAATTGATGAGAGCCTCATCATGAGCCCTAACTAGCTCATTTGGATCTAAGAAAGAGAATAAAATCTCCTACATAACTTACAGAAGGGCTTAATTGAAGGAATAAGTGTTCTGAGAAGAAAACATGAAATAAAGGTTAAAGATGTAATTTTACCATTGCAGTACATAAATAGGATTTCTTAGAAGCAAAACATAGGACAAATGGCCTGAATAAGATAAAAAGTGGATTGGTCCAATCAGAAATGGGTTCATGTACAGTCTAAGAATTAAATGACATTCTGTAATCCTAAAACAGACCCGCTTAATTCAATAAGGTTCTGGTTAGGATAAAAATCAAGTAAACCCTCTAAAATTCATGGAAAAATATCCTCTAGGGTTTAGAAGCTTCAATTTGGCCTTTGGAACCTATTTTGACATAGATTGGGGTCCTAGCTCATTAATTGACCTAATTTAGGTTTTTATGCAAAATGTCCAGTCCAACGTGGTCAAACCTAAAATCCAACTTCACCATTGGATTCCTTAGGTCCAAATTAGGTTTGTACCAAAATTTGGACCTAAGGGAAGGTCATCTTGACCTACTTTGCGAATTAGTACACCCAATTACATTTTGGCCCCTATCTTTTGAAAACCATTACACAAACCCCCCTAACTTCCTCGCCACTCTTACAAATAGGTTCCTCCACCATTAATGGGGAGAAATCCTACTCCGACGAGGAATGGAGGGGGAGTACTCCCTGATTCCTCAGAGATCTCCCAGATTTGGAAGGGAGATTCTCTGAGGAATTTCCTTCCATCTGAGCGTGATCCTACTCTCTGATTTGCACCCAATCTCTAGTGCGAATGCACGAGAGATTTGGGTCCCTAACTGATTCCATCTCCTACAAGGATTCGCGACTTGGAAGCTTACCTTCCAAGCACAGGAACCCCTGCCAGCATCTATAAAAGGACCCTCAACCCTAGCCGCACCTCCTCAGCTTGACTTGGCCAGAGATCTACCTCGATTTCTTTTTCTTCTCCTCTGGCCAAGTGGTCCAGCAAGCTCCGGTGAGCCTCCCTCCTCTTTCTAGTCACCCTACCACGATACCAATGGCAGAGCTGTCCTCACCATCCTCCTCCACATCGTGCAACACCCGTGAGAGCATCCCTAGCCCCATCATCACCACCGTCTCCCTCCACTGGATACCTTCTTCTCCGGTGACAGCAGGTACTACCAGCCTTCCTCTCTCCCCCTTCGTCCACTTAATTAGGTTAGAACCACCCGTCTCTATCCCCTCTTCAATTCCCCTCAACCTATTTCACAAAACACCCCTCAACAGCCACTGTCCACCGCCATCTTCCCCATCTCCGGCCAACCTCCGGCGAGATGCACCCGTCATTCCACAACTCCACACGTCTCGCCACCAACCCCACAACCTCTGCCACAATCCACTGAACATCATCCACCCACTCACAGACCGCCTACACCACAACAAACGCCCCCCGACCTAACCCATAAACCCAGCCACAGAGCGACCTAGGCACACATGCCTAGGATGCCCTGCGACCTACCACCTACCGCCTCACCTTCGTCATGACATGGCGAAGTTCCTCCTATGGTCTGATAGAACCGCAAGGCTCCTTTTGTGTCATGCAGGATCTGAGCACCAGCCGCCATTATCGACGTCTCGAGAAGGCCGCAAGCTTGCTCCAGGCTGAAGCACTTCAAGGTCCCAGGTCCAGAAGGCTTAGGGTAGTCTCGCACATTCAGCTATCCCAGCAATTAGCACTGCGAGGCCTGCAACTGTAGCAATTGGAAGGAAGAGCTCTTGCAGGCGTGCGAGCAAAAGCGGGTGGGACATTAGTCCCACCTCGTGAATGTCTGAGTGCAGCGTGTGCAATAAATCGAATTTGTGTTTTACACTCGTCGCCTCGAGACACACATGGGGTGAGGTCCCTCACCTATCACACCTCGTCCGTGACATTCATCCCCGTGGATCTGGCACCCGACTCGACTAGCCTACCGATAACTCCTTGCGCACCACACCCACACCGGTGCACCTGGACCCGGGCACGTGACCTAACCCGATTACCCAGCTCTGGGAGAGCATACTGAAGAGTGATATACAGAGAGAGAGAGACGTGGGTGTGAGTAGAGGGGTAGGTTTTGTTCTTCGGTTTGTGCAGGGAAGAGGAAGGGGAAGGAAGGCACAGCTGAAGTGAAGCTGACACTTAGCTGTAGAAGGAAGAAGGGGAAGGAAGGCTGAAGAAAGAAGAAGACTCGCAGAGAAAAAGAGAAGGAAAGACAAGGCAGAAGGAAGAGGCGAAGCCAAAGAGAAGAGAAAGTCAGAGAGCTAAGGCTGAAGAAGGAAGAAGAAAGAAGATAGAAAGATAGAAAGGGGAAGACAAGCAGAAGAAGAAGAAGAAGAAGAAGAAAAGCTGAAGCCAAGGGAAGCAAAGCTAAAGAAGAAGAAGAAGACCTGTAGAGAAAAGGAGTAAAACACTACAGAAGAGAGGCAAGGCAGAAGACAGAGGAAAATAAGAAGAAAGGAAGAAACAAGGAAGAAGAAGCAGATGATCAAAAAGAGCTAAGGAAAGAGGAAAATCAGAGAAAGAAAGTCAGAAGAAGAAGAACAAGAAGCAGACAGGAGAAGAAATAAGAGAGAATATCTTTTTACAACGTCTGATCCCATGATCAGACGTCCAATTTCTCTATTTTTGCCACAATTAACTCTTAAACTCATGCATATATATTCTGAATTAAGTTTTGAGTAATTAAGTGTTCAATTACATTATTGAGATTAGTGAATAAATTCCATTTTCTCCCTGTGTTCAACCTTAGATACTTAGGTTTTCGAGTAATAAATTTTTATTTGTTGACAATGCTTGGTCACCTATACTACGACGCAACTAACTGTTAAACACGATCAAGCCACGTAAACATTTTGGCGCTGTTGCTGGGGAGCAACGCATAATTTATCACTAATCTCTGCATTCTTTTTGATCATATTGAACACTAACTTGCCCTATTATGCTTTGTTGTGATCTTGCAAGGTATTTCACAAGAAGATCCCTCCCGCAAGTCAACTACTCCAGGGTAGGTAATCTCTTTTCTTCCTTAAACCATCCGATAATCCTTGAAAGACAAAAGGAAGCAATTAATTTAGGAATCAATTGCCTTCTTTCTATAGTAATTACCATATTTATGGCAAGGGTTTCCTGATTTTACGAAAATTTTTTAAAAACTTATTGAAGTTGGAGTGATTGTTTCTAGATCCTATCCCACAAATTCCTGTGCCTAATAGGAATCACTCTTAATCTCTACAGACAGCACAATTCTTGCTTTTAAGTCCAAAGAGAACTTTTGTAAAAAAGAGGATTGGAAATAGAACCAAATTAGGGTTTCTACAGTAGGGTCATCGAGTGCTAGTTCACACATGCCTGTATAAAAGGAAATGAACCCTCCCGCATCAGTGTGCTACCAAAGCCCTTGATTGAAGAGATCTAAATAAGATAAACCCTAAAAATTGAGCTCTAAAATCACTTGAATCTTAAAAAAATCTTGGACCTAATAAACTGGGAGTCAAATCAGGGTGGTCTCTAGGTCCCAAGCCTAGAATCATTCTGCCATCTATAGGACAGGTCAGGTGAAGTTGACCCCTTGGGTCAACCAACCTCCAAATTAGGTCACAACATCAAAACATCTAAAGTTCAAGTGAGAACCCTAAAAGCACCTTTGAAATAAAAGTGATAGACTTAAGAGGTCAAGGTCCCCATTCTGGTCTACCCGAAATCTCAGTGACAAGAGAGGTCGAGTAGGGGAAACCCTGTAACCCGTGGGGACGCTCTACCATGTAGGGGTCTTTGCGAGACTCTCCCTCTCTGGCTGCCCAAGTATTTCTCAGGTGGACGATCTTCTGATCCAGGGGTATCATCCGCCCCAAACCTCCATAGTAATCCAAACGTCTTTGGATGTCTTATTGGGTCAAAAACATCTCCAGTCCCTCATCTTTTCTCTGTAGAGCACACACATACATTTTCAGTGGGACTCGTTATTCAGATCTAATCGCTTCAAAACTTGATTCTACATCTTGAGTCCACCACCTGATTCAAATATGCAGCCACACCACTTAGGACTACCATTCAAGAAACCTGAATATCGAAGATCCATGAGGGATAGGATGATTGAGGATGCCCTGAAATTCTATGAAAAGGAAGACAAAACCTCAACACCAATAGAAAACATTCAGGTTGATGTCCCAACAACCACAACCTTTATCATAACCTGTGCCCAAGTACTATTGGCAGAAGCCACAAAAGGATCAACCCGTGACTTGCTCATCACAGGATACATTGAGATAGAAAAATTGCACAATCTTGAATACCTTCAATGTATGACAAATCCTCAACTTTGGAAGCAACACCAAGATGATCTTGAAAAATGGGAAGAGATAATGAGATTAATAAAACAAATTATCGACCAGAAGTACCTGTATATATCACAAACAGAGGATGAACCATCTTGGGACAACATCAAGGATCAATCTGATCTCGGGTTTGAGGCACAAAATGGTTGTGGATTCCCAACCCATATGGAGTACAATGTGCCTAATATTGAAGAAGGTTGGGAAGCTCCAAATGCAGGAAAACATAATGTTGAGCCCACTCTAGACCATAAATCACTAGGCTTAGAATCTCAAAACTCTTGCAATAATGAGGGTAGGACTGAACCTCTCGAGTGTGTAAATTCCATCCCTTATTCTGATAAGGTGACCCTTGAAGGTTATTCAAACCTGGATTCTAGTAATTCAACCCACATCCTAAGCCCAGAATCTAGAACTAAAACCTATTGGGAAGATTTAAGGCCCCATATGAGGAAGATCAATCTTTCAATGAAGAATATGATTTTGCGCCTCTATTTGATGAATATCCCTCGCCAACATCCCCAGAGGAACCAATCGATTTCATGCCAATTTACGATACAGAAACTGAGGAGTTGGACGAGTGGGGTTTCAATTGAGTCTGCCCTACCAGCTTAGAACCTGAGCCTCTACCAGATAAGGACAACTTTTTAAGCTCAGAATTGACATCTATGTTAGACCCCAATCAGGCTGCTGAATTTACAGCATATGATTTATTCTATGGTGGAACTCATGATCTTGAATCTCATTCAGATTTTGATTTTTGCAAACGCTCCGACGATTTTGAATCTGACCATAACATCAGAGAAAATTTGGTTCCTGATTATAACAAGCCTATCCACGACCTCAGCTCACATAACTCATTCTCTAACTCCGAGTTTGAAAGTTACTATGAGGACTCTACATGAGACCACCTGTCATTCCTTTCTAGAAGAGCCCTCATACACGATTCTCATTGAAGCCACCTCTTCCACACATACAGAACTGATCAAAACCCATTCTCTACCCTGACCCACAACCGGACTCAATTTCTATTATAATTCACCTCTCACAGAGCCATTTGTAGATGATTCAACCCCATACTAGGTATTGGGTATCGATCAGACTGAAAAACATGATCCATCATTCTCTGATCACCCCTGTAGGGTGCTGAGAGCCTCATCTTGAGCCATAACTAGCTCATTTTGACCCAGGAAAGAGAATAAAAGCTCCTACATAACCTAGAGAAGGGCTTAACTGAAGGAATAAGTGTTCTGAGAAGAAACATGAAATAAGGGTTAAAACTGTAATTTTACCATTGCAGTACATAAATGGGATTTCTCAGAGGCAAAACATAGGTCAAATGGTCTGAATAAGATAAAAAGTGGGTTGGTTCAATCAGAAATGGGTTTATGTGTAATTCAGGAATTAAATGACATCTGGTAACCCTAAAACAGACCCGCTTAATTCAAAAGGGTTCTGGTTAGGATAAAAATCAAGTAAATCTTCTAAAATTCATATAAAAATATCCCCTAGGATTTATAGCATTCAATTTGGCCTTTGGAACCTAGTTTGACCTAGATTGGGGTCCTAGTTCATCAATTAACCTAATTTTGGTTTTTATGCAAAATATCCAGTCAAACGTAGTCAAACCTAAAATCCAACTTCACCATTGGATTCCTTAGGTCCAAATTAGGTTTTTACCAAAATTTGGACCTAAGGGGAGGTCATCTTGACCTACTTTGCAAATTAGTACACCTAATTACATTTTGGCCCCTATCTTTTGAAAACCAGTACATAAACCCCCCTAACTTTATTGCCACTCTTACAAGCAGGTCCCTCCACCATTAATGGGGAGAAATCCTACTCCGGCGAGGAATAGAGAGGGAATGCTCCTTGATTCCTCAGAGATCTCCTCCCAGATTTGGAAGGGAGATTCTTTGAGGAATTCCCTTCCATCTGAACCTGAACCTAATCCCTGATTTGCACCCAATCTCTCGTGAGAACGCACAGGAGATTCGGGTATCTTAACTGATTCTATCTCCGACAAGGATTCCTGTGCATGGAAGCTTCTCTTCCAAGTACAGGAACCCCTACCAGTGCCTATAAATTGACCCTCAACTCCGGCCGCACCTCCTTAGCTCAACTTGGCCAGAATTCCACCTCAAATTCCTCTTCTTCTCCTCCGGCCAAAGGGTCCAGCGAGTTTCGGCGAGCCCCCTTCTCTTCCTCATCGCTCTGCCACAAAACCAGTGGCAGAGCCGACCTCCTCATCCTCCTCCGCATCGCACAACACCCACGCGAGCCGCCCTAGCCCCGTCGTCACCGCCGTCTTCCTCCACTGGACGCTTTCTTCTTCGGAGACAGCAGGTACAGCCAGCCGCCTTCCCACCCCCTTCGTCCACTTAGTTAGGTTAAAACTGTTCATCTCTATCCCCTCTTTCATTTCCCTCATCTTATTTCAGCAAACGCTCCACGACCGCCGCTGTCCACCACCATCTTCATCTCCGGCCACCATCTGACGAGACGCTCCCATCACTCCGCAGCCCCACACATCTCGCCAACCACCGTATAACCTCCACCACACGCCACTGAACATCCCCCACTCATTGGCAGAAAGCTGTTTTTGAGCATTTGAAAGTCGTCGAAAATCGTAGTATAGTCGCGCAAAAACGTTCGTCAAAAATATTGTTTTGTAAAATAACGAGACTTGAGTCCCGGTCGTTCGTCTCTGGGAGACGTGTTCTATTTTTGAAATCGATCTTAAAGCCACTCTACTTTATTTAAACGACATGCTGGTGCATAATATATAGGCGGTTAAAGAACAGGCACTTAAATCACGCAAATATGATAATCATTTAGCTCAAGGTGATTTCAAACACATAAGAGATACATATATATAATGAAATTTCATTCATCGTGGGAGAGTTGTTGCACAAGGAAATCTAGAGGAAAGCTTATACATGAATGCTTAAAATTAAATCTAAAATTAAATCTAACTACCAGAAAACGATTGCATACAAGAATCAGCAGGGGGATTTCGCATGCATCATTGGGGAAGAAGTAAGACTACTCTACTAAGCAGTAAATGAAAGCAATAAAAATTATGAAGAGCATGATCTAGAGCTAGAAGAATAGAGGGCATTCAGGGGTGGTCCCCGATGGCCTTGGAGTGGTCGAGAGGAGAATGAGGGGCGGCCAATGTAGCTTAGGCCGACCCTTGGAGAGAAGTAGGGTTGATCCAGCATCCCGGCATGGTGTCCTCCATGGTGGTGGTAGTGAGCTCGCGGAGGTGGAGTGAGTGGCTAAGTGGAGGTGGCGTGAATGGCACCAATGGAGAGCAATTGCCAAGGGAGTGAATGGGTGCCAATGGCCACCCATGGGGTCTTTTTATAGACCCAATGGAAGCTCTCTAGAGAATTATGGAATTCTCTAGAGAGGCCTATGGTGGGAGCTCGTGGGAGAGTGAGAGAGAGAGGGTGGATGGTGGTTTTTAGATCCACCAAATGTGGATCTAAAAATTGAATGGCTCCTGGTTGCTATTTTTGGCAACCAAGGCAACCACACATGGTAGAGAGTTCTAGAGAACTCTAGGCTAGATATTTTCGTGTGGATGGTGTGTGTGGGTGTGTTGGGGTGTGTGTGGGTCGAAACTTAGGTGGCTAGATTGATTAGGTTGGGTTCTAGTGGGTTTAGGTCAAGGTAGGTCTCAAATTAGGGTTATAAACCCTAATTCACTAAGGTAAAGTGCAATTAAACTTAATACAAGTTTAATTGGGTGTGTGGGAACTTAATTGAGAGTAAAAAAACTCAATTAAGTCAGGTCTAGGTCAATTGGATTCTCACTGAGTCCAATTGGACAGTGTGTGCTGAGATCAGGGTTCAATTGGACTCAATGAGTCCAATTGAATAGGCTGATGGAATTGACTAAGATCCAAGTCAATTAGGTTTAGTGAGGACCTAATTAGGTCCTTAGGGAGGTCTAGAGGTGATGTACTAGGGTTAGGGCACCTTAATTTAGGTTCCTATGGGGTTGGAATTGGGTTTAGGGACCTAGAGATCCAAGATCAAGGTTTAAATCTCAAAAGAGGAATTGGAGAGCACTATCAGACGTCTAATTATAGAATCAGACGTCTTAGACTCAAAAATCAGAAGTCCAGACTTGTTGTCTGGACGTCCAATCAGAGTCAGGAAGGGTTTCGGGTTCTGTTTTGGGTATTCTGCAGAAATTGGACGTCTGACAAAGTGTATGGACGTCCAATAACACTGCAGAAGTGGGTTTGAAGTGTGCGGGAGTTGGCTAAGGGTCTTGGACGTCTTAAAACTTATCTGGACGTCCAGAGAAGGGTTGGAACTAGGGTTTTAGGGCTTCCTAGGGTGTTGTGACCTAATCTAACGGTTGCTAAGGCTTGGGGAAGTCTCTAGGCTATCCTAGGGCTAGGATGGACCTAAGCTCTTCACATTTTACTGCTTTATTTCTACTTAATAGAATAGAAAACCTTTAACCCCCTTACATTATTATTCCTACATATAAACTAGGCCTTCTGCTCCAGCTCTGCCACAACTCCCGTTATTTCAGATCCAGCTTCAGATCCTGCTCCAGATCCAGCTCCAGATCTGCTTATTGCTTGCAATCGACATAATGCACTTAATTAGCACATTATAACATTATTTTATACATGGCTAAAGGAAAGTAGTAAAGATGCAGATAATGCATATGCATGCATGAATAACCCTAACTTATGCTAAGTCTTAACTTAATTTAGGTCAATTAAGACCTATGATTGCTGCGCAATCATACCCCCATGCCTAAATTTTGCTAGTCCCTAGCAAATGCAAGACTAAATTATTTACAACAAGGGTCCCTAAGGGACTGGTTATTTTATCAAGTGTTTACATAGAGATTTTTCTCCCTTTTGTTTTCATCCTATGATCTAGAAATCCAGACAATCGTAAAGGTGCTGCTATGTATCTTTTGTAACGGATTCGAGTGAAAACTAATACACCTCTAAAGCCTGTACTTGACCCCTAGTAAAAATTCTAGTGGGATAGGCGGATTTCTTTCCTCAGGGTATTCAAGATATTTTATGAATTCCACCCTGGCTTTAGGCTTAGGTAGAGAATCTTTGAGGGAAAGGATTGTATATTTGGTGGCTCATTCTCACTTGGTGCTACATAGAGACTAGTACTATAGAATCCAGATTCCCGAATTACTAAGTAACTCAACTCAGAGAAAGATGAGAAAAACTATGCTCCCTTTTGATTCCTTTGTATTCATTCTCTCTTGCTTTTTTTCTTTCTTTTTCTTAGAGCTCACAACCTCACCAGATTCACACATAGGATCTGTATTTGGTGGTCTCACTAGGCATTAACACTTTAATTGAGTTCTCATAACCCTAACACTAAGTCAGGATTCCTCAGCCAGTATTTGGGCAGTCAGAAACACAAGAAAAATAGGTTAAGGCCATATTTGGTGGAGCTCAATTTTATTTGGTGGCATTGCCTCAATGAAATAAACACTAAATATTCATTCTTTGCTTTTTCTTATTTTTCTAAATTTTTTTTTTCAGTTTTTCTTTCTTTTCATCATTCTTTTTCTTTTTCTTTTTCTCATTTTTTTTATTTTTTATTTTTTTTCAACATAACACAACTGGCATACATCCATGAACTTTATTGAGGAGGCATTATTAGGGATTGGTGGTACTCAAGAGACATTGGGTGGTTTATTTGGTGGAAGTGCCTACTCACGGCACCGGGAGAGATGGATAGGACGGTGTATTTCTGACCTTGACATCAATACCCTCCTTCAGCTGAGGATTCCGTGAAGAATGGTCGTAACCATCCACCTTAGCCCTAGTTTTATGAAAACTCGCTCTCCGCGTATTTGCCTTATTCGGTGGCTCTCACAATTTTGCACAAAATGCATACGCAGGAACCGAGAGCAAAAACTATGTCTAATCTCAGAGCATCATTACCTAATTATCTAGGATTCCAGATACCTTGCACTAATCTTAAAGCACCAATACACTCTACTCTCTCACACTATTTGGTGGATTTTTGGAAGAAAATCAGCTTGACTCCCAAAACACTGTTCAGGGGTTCAGGAAAAGAAGCACTGCTTCTTCTCAACAGACTGAAGACGTTTGTCAGCCTTCACCGTGAATCCATTGCAAATTCTACGTGTGTGTGAAAGGTTGTACTGGATTCTAGATTACAGGAATCAACTAAAGGATAAAATCCCTAATGCATTCTCTTAATAAAATAATCTTATTCATGAATGCAATATCTATATATGCTATAAACATGTAACCTCATATAATTTGTACTTCGTGAATTTCCTGTATCGGGTTACAATCAGCTTGACCCTAAATTTAGAACAAAAGGTGAGAGGTTGAGTCAGAATTGGTTATTAAGAACGATTTCTAGCTCCAATGCAAGCATTGGAGGTGGAGTCAGTTGTTCTTTTCTTTAAGGTCCTAAAGTACGTTTTACATGCAGCTCCAAGATTTTCCTAAATGTTGGCATAAAATTTTTTTCAGTTTTTGCTGTATCTACCCCCCCATGCCTAAGTTCTTGCATGTCCTCATGCATGAATATAAAAGAAAATAACTTTAACAGAGGATGAGTGGGTAGAAGTCACCTATAATTGCTCCTGAAATTATATTCATTCAGCACCGGCCAACCTGTTAACATGTAATATACAAAAGGGAAATATGCTAAAACAAAAATATGCTATGTATAAAAATGGTTATGTATAGATGATGGTGAAATGGTATTTATATGTGCTGAGTTTAACGCCTCCAGCTGGGCGAAAACTCAATCAGATGTGTCATTTCTAGCATAGGAGCCGGCTAAGATTAAGAGAAAGATATGCTCGTATGCTCCCAGAATCAATGGTCCAGAGATGTGAACCAGCTGATTGTGCTCCCCTACTCCAAAAAGTCTAGCCATAAGAAAGTGTGGAGTGGTGGTGGAAAATAGAGGATAATCAGAGGGGGGATCATGATGTTGATTCGGCTGATTTATCATGTCCCACAATTCAGCAGGAAGTTGCTGAGGGAGTAGATCAAACTATACCTCAGAACCAGAATTTAAGTCATAGGGATCCTCATAATGATAATTGACATCAAAGATCATGCCCTCTCCAGGCTCTGGGTCATATGGGGGTATCCGTGAAAGTAGAAGATCTGTGGGGAGGTCACTGAAATCCTCGTCAGAAATTACTTCATCCTCATTAGTACCCATCTCTGATTCACCGGAGGCTGACTCTTCAGGCTCGGGGTCGAGCCATCTATTAGATTGACTAGGATGATAGGTGCATCCCCAGCTCATTCTGCTCGAAGCTTCACCCTCATATGCATTGGGCTCCTCAGCAATTCCTACTGCAGGTAGCATATTTATTTCCTTATTCGAGTTATCCATAGCTACTTCTGGTTTTCGGATGTCAGGATCAGGGATAGGAAGTGTCGTCTCAAAATCTCTAGCATCTGAATTAGGGAAGTAGGTGAAAGAAGAAGAGTGCAGATCAAAAGATGTTGGCTCTAGTACAGGTTCACCTACAATGGGAAGTGGTCTAGATTGATCAGTAGTGTCGCATGTAATGTCTACCTTAGGATCCATATCCTCAATTGGATCCGCTTCCCTTATTTCGATTGGGTTATCCAACCCAAAAGGTGTCTCCCAGGATTCAGGATAATCTGATTGCGGCTCAATCCTGGAGATATCAGTCCTTTCCTCCTCAATTTCAGATGAACCCATTCGGCATACTTCCTGCTCCTGTCTCATATCCATGCTAGATTCTTTTTCTCTTGAGTGGTCTTCGGGCATCTGTTCTCGAGAATCTTCTGTGTGTTCTTCTGGCGTAGTTGTTTCAGATTCTTCGAGGTTTTCAATGCTATTTTCCACTTGATATCTCAAAAGCAATAGTTCTTGAGTTTCCCAATTTTGTCCAATTTGCCTTGTTATCTCTGCTGTTTCCTGAAGGAGCTCCATCACAGCTTGTTGATGCGGAATCCGGCTTTGTCTTTGGTTCAGCTCACTGATAGCCTGGATTTCGCGTAGATAGGATGCGGCCTTTTCCTTAGCACTCGCTATAGCTCTCTGTATTCTATATTGTGGCCGCATATGCACCGGTAGCTCTTCAGGGATTCCAGGGGGTGAATCAGGTCTACCCATGTTCCATGGGTGAGAAGCAGGAGTATGAAATCCATATCCTGGGTTATAAGATGAGATCCTTTGAGGGACCGACTGGTATGGGTCATAATATCCAGGGTTAGGATATGGGTTAACCATTTCGGTAACCCGAGGAGAAGGATCAAGCGAAGCGAAAAGTCGTCTTTGCCACCTTGGCTTCTGATCCCAAGGTTGAGCTGATTTAGTGACCCAAGCTCTCAGATAAGCTCGTGGGTCCAGCTCTTCTGGATCCTGATTAGGTCCAGATCCAATGTTAGCCATTACGGCTCAGCAGATAGAAGAAATGGGGCGAGAAGATGGTCCGGGCGAGGTGACTCGCCTCCTTGGGAGTGGCTCCCAAGGTCCAACCAAGTGAGGTCGAAGTGACCTCCTTCCGTGCATACACCGCCCAACCCCTGGGTTGGTGTAGCCACACAGAACAAGGCTAAGGCCCTATCAATCAAATGGTTCTTATAAATCAGGTGACCATATTTTTCCTTAGGGATTTGAATTCCTGAAGATAAGTTCGTCGTACAATCGACTGAAGATGAATCTCGCCTCTCATGCTAACCTAGCCAGTCTGGTTACGAGGGGACTAAGGGGAAGCTTCTTCCTTTGGGTTACGCCTCCGGTTCCGTTGACCCTCGAGCTGTGGTCGTTTGACACTACCCCGCAGACTTAGTCACCAGGTTTGGCAAGAGAGATTAAACTCATCCAGTAGTACGACAACGAACTCGGGTTGATTTCGTGTTTTAAAATTAGTTTTCAACCCATTTTCTTCAGTGGGGTTTGTGGTGAGTGGTCCACAAGGTGACCAAGCTCACCGGCTAACTAGACTTGATTAAGTCTAGATTAGCCAAAAGTGTGGTCTCTATTTGAGACCCCAAAGGTTCAACCTAAGTTGCATGCACTTCTACAGTTTTTTTCTCTATTTCAGCAGACCACAAGAATAAAGTTGAATCTCTGATAGTAATTGGAATCCAATTAATTTGAAATTTTGCGAGTAGATTCCTTTTTCAATTAGTTTTTCAGATAATATTTTTCAGAATTTTTACTGTTTCAACCGAATTTTTAGGAAATTTTAAATATCAGGGGGTCAGATTTGAAACTTTGACCCCTGGACGGTTTTTCGCTTTGAAACAGTATCAAATGATCTTCAAAAATTCAGGAAAAATATTGAAAATAAAGCCAATTAGATCAGCTTTCAAACCCCACCATTTTTAGTCCAAATAGATTTGCAGATTGCTCGGAATCGCTTTTGGAACGTTGAAACTTTTTGAATCTGGGTCTATCTGACCCCTGTGTACTTCATGAATTTTTAAAAATTTTATACTTGGAGTTTTTTCAAATTAACAGTGGCATTTGAAAGATGGTTTGAATATGAAGGTTTGCCTTATTTCAGAATTTTTTGCTAACGGATTTTTCGACAATCGAATTTTTAAGTGAGATTTGAAATCTGGCCGAAAATCAGAAGGTGGTGGAAAAGCTTTTAAAGAGGTTTGAATTTGAAATTCAAGCCTTCCACCAAAAATGCTTCTTTTTTTTTTTAATCTTTTTCACCATTTTTTTTCAAAAAGAATTTTTCAAAAGATTCAATGAAAATCAATTTTTTTTCTTTTTTTTTAAAACAACCTAGATTCGAAAGAGAACCTAATCAAGATTTTTTTTCGAAATTTTTTCTTTTTGATTTTTTTTTCACAAAAATGAGAAATTTTCTTTTTTCACAAAGAATTTTTCAAAGGAAATTGCAACAAGTAAATCTACTCCTACGGTTCAGAAAGAGAAACCTAATCTAAGATAAATGATGTGCACCTGATTTTTCTTCGCCGCGCTCGGTGCGTGCGCAGATCCCATTTTTCTTCCGTGTTATCCTGCACATCAAAAAAAATGAAGTAGAGGCAGATTTGTCAATGATAAGTAAAAGATCGAAATCAAGAAAAATGACGTTGCCCCCGGCAACGGCGCCATTTGACAGAAAGCCGTTTTCGCGCATTTGAAAGTCATCGAAAATCATAGCATAGTCGCGCAAAAACGTTTGTCAAAAATATTATTTTGTAAAATAACGCGACTTGAGTCCCGGTCGCTCGTCTCTGGGAGACGTGTTTCTATTTTTGAAATCGATCTTAAAGCTGCTCTACTTTATTTAAATGACATGCTGGTGCATAATATATAGGCGGTTAAAGAACAGGCACTTAAATCACGCAAATATGATAATATTTAGCTCAAGGTGATTTCAAATACATAAGAGATATATATATATATAATGAAATTTCATTCATCGTGGGAAAGTTGTTGCACAAGGAAATCTAGAGGAAAGCTTATACATGAATGCTTAAAATTAAATCTAAAATTAAATCTAACTACCAGAAAACGATTGCATACAAGAATCAGCGGGGGGATTTCGCATGCATCATTGGGGAAGAAGTAAGACTACTCTACTAAGCAGTAAATGAAAGCAATAAAAATTATGAAGAGCATGATCTAGAGCTAGAAGAATAGAGGGCATTTAGGGGTGGTCCCCGATGGCCTTGGAGTGGTCGAGAGGAGAATGAGGGGCGGCCAATGTAGCTTAGGCCGACCCTTGGAGAGAAGTAGGGTTGATCCAGCATCCCGGCATGGTGTCCTCCATGGTGGTGGTAATGAGCTCGTGGAGGTGGAGTGAGTGGCTAAGTGGAGGTGGCGTGAATGGCAGCAATGGAGAGCAATTGCCAAGGGAGTGAATGGGTGCCAATGGCCACCCATGGGGTCTTTTTATAGACCCAATGGAAGCTCTCTAGAGAATTATGGAATTCTCTAGAGAGGCCTATGGTGGGAGCTCGTGGGAGAGTGAGAGAGAGAGGGTTGATGGTGGTTTTTAGATCCACCAAATGTGGATCTAAAAATTGAATGGCTCTTGGTTGCTATTTTTGGCAACCAAGGCAACCACACATGGTAGAGAGTTCTAGAGAACTCTAGGCTAGATATTTTCGTGTGGATGGTGTGTGTGGGTGTGTTGGGGTGTGTGTGGGTCGAAACTTAGGTGGCTAGATTGATTAGGTTGGGTTCTAGTGGGTTTAGGTCAAGGTAGGTCTCAAATTAGGGTTATAAACCCTAATTCACTAAGGTAAAGTGCAATTAAACTTAATACAAGTTTAATTGGGTGTGTGGGAACTTAATTGAGAGTAAAAAAACTCAATTAAGTCAGGTCTAGGTCAATTGGATTCTCACTGAGTCCAATTGGACAGTGTGTGCTGAGATCAGGGTTCAATTGGACTCAATGAGTCCAATTGAATAGGCTGATGGAATTGACTAAGATCCAAGTCAATTAGGTTTAGTGAGGACCTAATTAGGTCCTTAGGGAGGTCTAGAGGTGATGTACTAGGGTTAGGGCACCTTAATTTAGGTTCCTATGGGGTTGGAATTGGGTTTAGGGACCTAGAGATCCAAGATCAAGGTTTAAATCTCAAAAGAGGAATTGGAGAGCACTATCAGACGTCTAATTATAGAATCAGACGTCTTAGACTCAAAAATCAGAAGTCCAGACTTGTTGTCTGGACGTCCAATCAGAGTCAGGAAGGGTTTCGGGTTCTGTTTTGGGTATTCTGCAGAAATTGGACGTCTGACAAAGTGTATGGACGTCCAATAACACTGCAGAAGTGGGTTTGAAGTGTGCGGGAGTTGGCTAAGGGTCTTGGACGTCTTAAAACTTATCTGGACGTCCAGAGAAGGGTTGGAACTAGGGTTTTAGGGCTTCCTAGGGTGTTGTGACCTAATCTAACGGTTGCTAAGGCTTGGGGAAGTCTCTAAGCTATCCTAGGGCTAGGATGGACCTAAGCTCTTCACATTTTACTGCTTTATTTCTACTTAATAGAATAGAAAACCTTTAACCCCCTTACATTATTATTCCTACATATAAACTAGGCCATCTGCTCCAGCTCTGCCACAACTCCCATTATTTCAAATCCAGCTTCAGATCCTGCTCCAGATCTGCTTATTGCCTACAATCAACATAATGCACTTAATCAGCACATTATAACATTATTTTATGCATAGCTAAAGGAAAGCAGTAAAGATGCAGATAATGCGTATGCATGCATGAATAACCCTAACTTATGCTAAGTCTTAGCTTAATTTAGGTCAATTAAGACCTATGATTTCTGCGCAATCACTCATCCACAGATCCTCTACACCGCCACAACTGCCCCTCGACCAAACCCATCCATCCGACCACAGAGCGACCTAGGCACGCACGCCTAGGCTGCCCCACGACCTACCACCTACCGCCTCACCTTCGCCATGACACGGCGAAGGTGCTGTAGAAAATGGCCCTACCAGGAGGGGGTGACGTAATAAAATGCGGAATAGAATATAAACAATCTCACAAAAATCAATCGCACAAGGTACACAATTATTTTTAAGTGGAAACCCAGACCGGACGAAAACCACCACTTAACCCTCTCGAGTTAGGATTTTCCGATCAACTAAGTTGATCAAATCCACTAAACGAATCACTTTAAACAAGGGTGATTCAACCTCAATTACAACCATGCTACAAGTGCGAGGGTAGCATTCCTCAACCCCTTCTCTTCACGAGAAGGATTTTGTCCCACGAAGGAGACGGGAATTCACAAAGCGAATACCCAACCAAGTAACAAAGATAAAATAAAAAAATTTAGTCCTATAGAGCCAACAAAGATTTAAACCTAGCTTCTATAGGAATTAAGAAGCTCCCCTTTGCAAGGAGTGCGCCGAATCGATGACGCGGGTGCGTGAGCCACGCGATGGCGCAACGTTGCTCTTGTGAACTACGGCGTTAGAGCGGGTGCGCAAAGGCTTGATGCTCTCAAGATGAAGAACTTGAGCTTGGAGAGCAAGAGCTTTTCTAGGACATAAAAGAGTAGAAAGTATGTTACTTGTGTGTGTCTTGGTGTTTGTTGGTGTCTCTAGGTGTGTCTTAATGTGCAAGAGGTTCCTCTCTATTTATAGAGGCCTTAGGAAGGTTTTGGAAGGCTTTGGAAAGCTTCATAGCCGTTGGGTGCAAAGCCCAAGAGAATCAGGCCGAAATCAGGAACAATGATTGCACTAACAGGGTTATCAGACGTCTGATCCTAGCATCAGACGTATGGAAGATCAGTTTAAGACGTCTGAAAATAAGGTCAGACGTCTAATTTTATGCGGGTTCCTTCCTGACTTGAATCAGATCTAAACAGGGTTCTAGTGCAAATCCATCAGACGACATACAGGACGTCTGGCACTATGCCTGGACGTCTGGAAGCCTACTTTTTCGTGGGAATGGATTTCCAAGAGAGTGCAACGGCTAAAAAATCTCTGAGAAGAGATTTTGGGTCAGCCGAGGCAAAACAGTCATCTATCAGACATCTAGAAAGGCTTAAGGACGTCTGATAAGGCTCTAACGGTCATATCCTTGAGTGTTTGTTGAGCTAGCCAGCAGTCCACTAATTGGACGTCAGGCAAAATCATCAAACGTCTGGACTAAGGTCTAAACGTCTGATTTCATCAGACAGAACTAACAAGTCTAGCCTAAATGTTATCAGACGTCTGAATCAACAGTCAGACGTCTTAAAACACATTATCTGACGTCTGATCTTGGAATTAGACATCTGAAAAGGCTGTTTGGACCCTATATTGGTTTTCTAAGTTTTCTATAGAAAACCTAAGTGTCCTAGGGTTGTGCTGGTGTTCCTAGGACTACTGTTAAGGTACTTTGAGGCTCTTTAACATGAATCTAAGTAACAGAAATAAAGAGCAACAAAATAAATGAAAAATACAAAGAGTACAAGAGAAGCAAATCTATCCTATTCTTCATCTCCTTCCTTCTTCAAGCCATCTCTCCTCGCGAATCTCCTCTGTTCTCCATCAAGCTCCTCCAATCCGTCCTGGATGCGAGCTCGAACTCTGTCTAATCACGTCTCCATTTGCAATTGACCTGAAATCTAATACTCCAAGTGCAAATGTTAATGACACGTGTTTTGTTATCATCAAAACAAATGATTGTGGTGCTCTAGCACCAATGATCTCCCCCTTTTTGATGATGAAAAAACCATAAATAATAATGCAAAAAAGTCCTCCCCCTTTTTGACATTATCAAAAAGGTTTGATTGATTTTAAATTTCCTATAACTCCCCCTTAAAACATGCTCTTCTATGAATTTATTTTAACAAAAGTAATGTCCTCCCCCTTTTTGTAACAACAAGATAGCTATTATTTTTCTCCCCTTTACGAAAGGAAATTTAGCTAACTTGCATCTCCCCCTTAGAAAATGACAATTAGCTCATAATTTTTTTTTTTAACTCCCCCTATCTAAATGCTTATGATAAAAAGATAGGGTAAAGAATTTTCACCTCACCTACCATGGCCAATAAAATGGTCCAAATGGTGGTGGTGGATGCCACATCGGATGGGGCTCCCATCCGTAGCTTGGAGGCCCGGACATCAGCGTCGGTCTCCAATCTGGTGGTTGACGTGCGGCAGGTCCATCGTTTGTTCGTCGTCTCATCGGTCTTCTTGTTCTCCTCCTTGGTCTACTCCTTGGTTCTCCCAACTCGAGTTGACCAGCCTTGAGCTTGTAGGTCCAGTCCTTCGTGTTGTAGTTATCCCTGAAACCTACAAAACAAGATTCCAATTCTTTCTTCGATATCCAAGTGGGCTTGGATCCAGATCTATTAGCGGGTCTCCTTAACGGAGATCCTTTCTCAACCTTAGGACTATAAAAATTATCTACTTTGTTGATTAATTTGTTAAAGTTTTCCCTAAAACGTGCAATTGCTTTTTCTATAATATGCATCTTAGTCTGTAAATCAGAAATTTCTAACTTTAAACTATCAGTTTCTTCAATCAATTTAATATTTTCATTAATTAGGTTTTTATTTTCTAGAAACAAATTTTCATTTTCAGAAGTATTAGAACTAGGGCTTATTTCTAGATCCTTAAGTTTATTTTCTAGCCTTTCATTTTCAGATTTAAGAAAACTAAGATAATTTTTCATGCTTTTGTTTTCTTTTTTTAGTGATTTACTAAGCTCATACAACTCATTAAAAGCATCTTGTAAATCCGAGTTTACCTCATTGTCGCTGTCATCGTTGTCATTATCCGTGATGGCCATGAATCCAAGGCACGCGGTTTCCTTCTTCTCGAGATCTTCTTCCGAGCTCGTCTCCTCATGAGTGCCTTCCAACCTCCTCCATATCTCGTGGGCGGTGGTGCACTCTTGGATTCGTTCAAATTCCTTTGGACTCAACACGCAATACGAGGCATTCATTGCCTTTGCGTTGAGGTTGAGATTCCGAACCTGATCTTCTGAGTAACCTCTTGCGAGTTTCTTGGGAATCACAAATGTGTACTCGCTTTTTTCCCACACCCAGAAGTCGTAGGCTTGCAACCACATAGTCATACGATTTTTCCAATAAACGAAATCTATACCTGCAAAGTATGGTGGTCGCAAGGTATCATGTCCTTCGGTGCACACGAACGCTTTTCCCTCCATATCTGGATCCTCGCCGGTTTGTAATGCCGATAACGCGAGACCTGCTCTGATACCAATTGTAGAAAACGGTCCTAACAGGAGGGGGTGATGTAATAAAATGCGGAATAGAATATAAACAATCTCACAAAAATCAATTGCACAAGGTACACAATTATTTTTAGGTGGAAACCCAAACCGGGTGAAAACCACCACCTAACCCTCTCGAGTTAAGATTTTCCGATCGACCAAGTTGATCAAATCCACTAAACGAATCACTTTAAACGAGGGTGATTCAACCTCAATTACAACCACGCTACAAGTGCGAGGGTAGCGTTCCTCAACCCCCTCTCTTCACAAGAAGAATTTTGTCCCACAAAGGAGATGGGAATTCGCAAAGCGAATACCCAACCAAATAACAAAGATAAATTAAAAAATTTAGTCCTATAGAGCCAACAAAGATTTAAACCTAGCTTCTATAGGAATTAAGAAACTCCCCTTTGCAAGGAGTGCGTCGAATCGATAGCGCGGGTGCGTGAGCCATGCGACGGCACAACGTTGCTCTCGTGAACTACGGCGGGAGAGTGGGTGCGCAAAGGCTTGATGCTCTCAAGATGAAGAACTTGAGCTTGGAGAGCAAGAGCTTTTCTAGGACACAAACACCAACAAACACCTAGAAAGTATGTTGCTTGTGTGTGTCTTGGTGTTTGTTGGTGTCTCTAGGTGTGTCTTAATGTGCAAGAGGTTCCTTTCTATTTATAGAGGCCTTAGGAAGGCTTTGGAAGGCTTTGGAAAGCTTCCATAGCAGTTGGGTGCAAAGCCCAAGAGAATCAGGCCGAAATCAGGAACAATGATTGCATTGACAGGGTTATCAAATGTCTAATCCTAGCATCAGACGTCTGGAAGATCAGTTTAAGACGTCTGAAAATAAGGTCAGACATCTGATTTTATGCGGGTTCCTTCTTGACTTGAATCAGATCTAAACAGGGTTCTAGTGCAAGTCTATCAGACGACATACAGGACGTCTAGCACTATGCCTGGACGTCTGGAAACCTACTTTTTCATGGGAATGGATTTCCAAGAGAGTGCAACAGCTAGAAAATCTCTGAGAAGAGATTTTGGGTCAGCCGAGGCAAAACGGTCATCTATCAGACGTCTAGAAAGGCTTAAGGACGTCTGATAAGGCTCTAACGGTCATATCCTTGAGTGTTTGTTGAGCCAGCCAACGGTCCACTAATTGGACGTCAGGAAAAATCATCAAACATCTTCTAAGACGTCTGGACTAAGGTTTGGACGTCTGATTTCATCAGACAGAGCTAACAAGTCCATCCTAAATGTTATCAGACGTCTGAATCAACAATCAGACGTCTTAAAACACATTATCAGATGTCTAATCTTGGAATTAGACGTCTGAAAAGCCTATTTGAACCCTATATTGGTTTTCTAAGTTTTCTATAGAAAACCTAAGTATCCTAGGGTTGTGCTGGTGTTCCTAGGACTACTGTTAAGGTACTTTGAGGCTCTTTAACATGAATCTAAGTAACAGAAATAAAGAGCAACAAAATAAACGAAAAATACAAAGAGTACAAGAGAAGGAAATCTATCCTATTCTTCATCTCCTTCCTTCTTCAAGCCATCTCTCCTCGCGAATCTCCTCTGTTCTCCATCAAGCTCCTCCAATCCGTCCTGGATGCGAGCTCGAACTCTGTCTAATCACGTCTCCATTTGCAATTGACCTGAAATCTAATACTCCAAGTGCAAATGTTAAATGAAACGTGTTTTGTTATCATCAAAACAAATGATCGTGGTGCTCTAGCACCAACAGGTGCTCCTATGGTCTGATTGAGCTGCACGACCCTTTTTGTGTCAGGCAGGTTTTGAGCTCCAACCGCCATTAGTGGTGACTCGAGGAGGTCGCAAGCTCGTCCCAGGCTGCGGTGCTCCAGGAGTCCAGGTCCAGCTAACTCGGGGAGGCCTCGCGAAGTCATCTATTCCAGAGAGTGACGCCGCGAAGCCTGCAGTGCTGCAATTGGAGGATGGACTCCTGCGGGCATGCGAGAAAGAATGGTGGAACAATAGTCCCACCTCAGTATGCCATAAAGCGCTGGAGTGGTTTAAATTGATTTTCTGCTATTCGCTGGTTGCCTCCGATAACACTTGGGGTGAGGTCCCTCACCTAAACACCGCCTCGTCCGTGAGCTCATCACATGGATCTGGCACGACCCGACCTGACACCCTCCTGAGCACTCCTTGCGCACTACACCCACGCCGGTGCGCCTGGACCCAGGCACGCGACCCGACCCATTTACCCAGCTCTGGGAGAGCATGCTGAAGAGTGATATACACAGAGAGAGTGACGCGGGTGTGGGTAGAGGGATAGGTTTTTCTCTCCTTCATTTGTGCAGGGAAGGAGGAGGAGAAGCGAAGCTGACACTTAGTCACTGCAAGTGAAGGAAAAGAAGAAGAAGGAAGGAAGCCTTCGCAGAGGAAAAAGAGAGAAGGCAAGGCAGAGGGAAGAGGCGAAGGAAAAAGAGAAGAGGAACTGAAGAAGAAAGAAGAAATAAAGAAAGGTAAAGACAATCAGAAGAAGGGAAGCAGAGCCTAGGAAGAAGAAGAAGACCCATAGAGAAAGGAGAAAGAAACTGCAAAGAGAGGCAAGGCAGAAGACAGAGGAAAATAAGAAGAAAAAAGCAAGGCAAGATAACTGCAGTGAAGAAACAAGGAAGATGAAGCACAAAGAAGAAAGGAAAAAAAATCAGAAGTCAGAAGAAGAAGAACAAGGGAAACATCTTTTAAGACGTCTGATCCCATGATCAGACGTCCAAATTCCTTATTTTTGCCACAATTGATTTCTAAACTCATGCATTCATATATTTTGAATTAAGTTTTGAGTAATTAAGTGTTCAATTACATTCTTGAGATTAGTAATAAATTTCATTTGCTCCCTGTGTTCAACCTCAGCTACTTAGGTTTTCGAGTAAAAAATTTTTATTTGTTGACAACGCTTGATCACCTATACTACGACGCAATTAACTAAAAAACACGATCAAGATGCATTTAACATTTTGGCGCCGTTGCCGAGAAGCAACGTGCAATTTATCACTAATCTCTGCATTCTTTTTGATCATATTGAACACTAACTTGCCCTACTTTGCTTTGTTGTGATCTTGCAGGTATTTCACGAGAAGATCCCTCCCACAAGTCAACCACTCCAGGGCAGGTTATTTCTTTTCTTCCTTAAACTATCCTCTAAGCTTTGAAAGACAAAAGGAAGAAATTAATCTAGGAATCAATTGCCTTCTTTCTATAGTAATCATCATCTTTAAGGCAAACATTTCCTAATTTCGCGAAATTTTTTTCAAATCTCCTTGAAGTTGGAGCGATTTTTTAGATTCTATCCCACAAAATTCATGTGCCTAATAGAAATCACGCCTAATCTCTGCAGACAACACACTTCTTGCTTTTGAGTCCAAAGAGAAATCTTTAAAAAAGAGGATTGGAAATAGAACCAAATTAGGGTTTCTACAGTAGGGCCTTGAAGTGCTAGTTCACACATGCCTGTATAAAAGGAAATGAACCCTCCAGCATCAGTGTGCTACCCAAGCCCTTGATTGAAGAGATCTAAACAAGACAAACCCTAAGAAAATTTGAGCTCTAACAACACTTGAATCTTAAAATCTTGGACCTAATAAACTAGGAGTCAAATCAGGGTGATCTCTAGGTCCCAAGCCTAGAATCATTCTGCCATCTATAGGACAGGTCAGGTGAAGTTGACCCCTTGGGTCAACCAACCTCCAAATTAGGTCACAACATCAAAATATCTAAAGTTCAAGTGAAAACCCTAAAGCACCCTTGAAATAAAAGTGATAGACTTAAGAGGTCAAGGTCCCCATTCTGGTCTACCTGGAATCTCAGTGACAAGAGAGGTCGGGTGGGGGAAACCCTGTAACCCATGGAGACACTCTACCGTGTAGGGGTCTTTGCGGGACTCTCCCTCTCTGGCGACCTAGGTAATTCTAAGGTGGACGATCTTCTGATCCAGGAGTATCATCCGCCCCGAACCTCCATAGTCATCCAAACATCTTTGGGTGTCTTGATTGGGTCAAAAACATCTCCAGTCCCTCATCTTTTCTCTTTAGAGCACACACACACATTTTCAGTGGGACTCATTATTCAGATCTAATCGCTTCATAACTTGATTCTACATCTTGATCCAAACTCTGATTCTACATCTTGATTCCACCACCTGATTCAAATATGTAGCCACACCACTTAGGACTACCATTCAAGAAACCTGAATATCGGAGATCCATGAAAGATAAGATGATTGAAGATGCCCTAAAATTCTATGACAAAGAAGACAAAACCTCAACACCAGTAGAAAACATTCAGGTTGATGTCCCAACAACCACAACCTTTATCATAACCTGTGCCCAAGTACTATTGGAAGAAGCCACAAAAGGATCAACCCGTGACTTGCTCATCACAGGATACATTGAGATAGAAAAATTGCACAATCTTGAATACCTTCAATGTATGACAAATCCTCAACTTTGGAAGCAACACCAAGATGATCTTGAAAAATGGGAAGAGATAATGAGATTAATAAAACAAATTATCGACCAGAAGTACTTGTATATATCACAACCAGAGGATGAACCATCTTGGGACAACATCGAGGATCAATCTGATCTTGGGTTTGAGGCACAAAATGGTTGTGGATTCCCAACCCATATGGAGTACAATGTGCCTAATATTGAAGAAGGTTGGGAAGCTCCAAATGCAGGAAAACATAATGTTGAGCCCACTCTAAACCATAAATCACCAGGCTTAGAATCTCAAAACTCTTGCAATAATGAGGGTAGGACTGAACCTCTCGAGTGTATAAATTCCATCCCTTATTCTGATAAGGTGACCCTCGAAGGTTATTCAAACCTGGATTCTAGTAATTCAACCCACATCCTAAGCCCAGAATCTAGATCTGAAACCTATTGGGAAGATTTTAAGGCCCCATATGAGGAAGATCAATCTTTCAATGAACAATATGATTTTGGGCCTCTATTTGATGAATATCCCTCACCAACATCCTCAAAGGAACCAATCGATTTTTCGGAAGTCATGCCAATTTACGATACAGAAACTGAGTTGGACGAGTGGGGTTTCAATTGGGTCTGCCCTACCAGCTTAGAACCTGAGATTCTACCAGATAAGGACACCTTTTTAAGCTCAGAATTAACATCTAGGCTAAACCCCAATCAGGCTGCTGAATTCACAGCATATGATTTATTCTATGGTGGAACTCATGATCTTGAATCTCATTCAAATTTTGATTTTCGCAAACTCTCCGACTATCTCGAATCTGACCATAACATCGAAGAAAATGTGCTTCCTGGTTATAACAAGCCAATCTACGATCGCAGCTCACATGACTCATTCTCTAACTTCGATTTTGAAAAAACCACCTGCTCCACATATACAGAACCAATCAAAACTCGTTCTCTACCCCGACCCACAACCGGACTCAATTTCTATTCTGATTCACCTCTCACTGAGCCGTTTGCTGATGATTCAACTCCACATCTATACTAGGTATCGGGTATTGATCAGACCGAAAAATAAGAGCCATCATTCGTTGATCACCCCTATAGGGTTTCCACACCATGCACTGATTATTTTTCGAAACCCAACTCTGACCAAGCTGATTCGACTCAGCCTGAACTCAAGTTTTCACTTCCATATCCATACAAGCCACATTGCATATGGTGGGTTCCGCATCTGTTGATCTACATCTATCAACCCACCAGACTGATTGGGTTTGGGTTGCATCATCAGCTCACTGATCTTAACAAGCACCTGGTTGGACCAACCAGGTTCTTAATCAAGGTGCTTATTTTACAAAATTCTGCTAATTTGACTACTCCCTCTCCACCCCATTTTCCGCTCAGCTGAAGGTATTGAATTTAGCGCTTAACGGGAGGCAACCCGTCATTCCAAAAACAGAGACCTGTCTGATTATCCGTCTGTACTCCACATCCATTGCACCTTGAGTTCAGCCTTACACAGCTGATCCCACCTCTGGTACACGTACTAGAGCTTGAAATCATCCGCATCAGTCATTTTCGACCCGTTCACTCACCAAATGTATCCTGTTCTAAGTCCCTGATCTCAACACTATTTCACACCCTCCGTTTACAATTAGGACATTGAAAAACTTAGGCATGGAGGGGTGGTAAAGTGCATACATACAGAACCAAGAAAAAGTCAGAAGGATTCTCATAAAAAATTCACATATGTCAAAAACACAAAAAAATTGAAAAATTATGAAAAGGAACAAAAAATGGAGGGAGGAAATTTTGTGAGGCACATAATCATAAGGAGAAAAAGAGAAAAAATGACAAAAAGGAGCACAAAATGAAAAAGAAAAAGAGATAGTCATTAGTAAAAGATTAAGGAATTAACTGAAGTTCTAGACCAGATCAAGAAAAGAGAAAAATGAAAGAAAAGTGCTAAGGAGACACAAAACAAGACTAGCAGGAACGCTAATCTTAGGCCTTCTGGGCTAGGTTCTTAAGCTTAAAAATTCACGTATCCAAGATCTAGATAATCCTCAAGAGGTTGGGGAAAATGTGAAGCTCAAGTATTAGGTCTAAGGCTTAGGAAGTATTCGACCTCGTTAACTAACTTCGATTTGCGAGGTTCGGTAACCTAAGCACCCCAATTCACACACAGTCTGGTTCAGTGCACATAACTATCAAAACCATGCAAAAAGTGTTTCAATGTTCTGAAAAAGTCACCTAGATTAGGAGCGACCAATCAACACAAGTTGATTTGGATGAGTTCCCGGTGCGGAGAGGTGGGAAATTCCCCTCGAAGATGCGTAACAACATATCGTCTCCTCGGTGCTTGTCTCTTAGGATATTTAAATATCCTACCGAGGGCATGTAAGCACTCTGCTGGTTCAGATGCCATGGGCGGCATTATCATGAAATGTCGATCGCCAGGGTCTGAATTCGGCCACAAAACACCATGGGCAGGATTATCTCAAAATCTCGAAAGCCATGGTTCTGGGAGTTGCCATGGGTGGTGCTATCTCGAAGCATCGATTGCCAAGGACCCTTGAGGATTGATGATGGGGATGAGGAATCTGATACAGACCGTGTTGAGAAGCCAATCCAAAGCTAGAAATAAAAAGAAATGAGAGAGAAAACTCTACAAACAAATAAATCTTCTGTCTCTCTCTTACAAAAAAACGCACTGCAAACTGAACCTAGGTTAAAAATGTCTCAAGCACCGGTGCCTTAACCGCGAAGTCCAACAAACCCTTGGTTAGTTTCTGCGGGCCTTAAAAACATTTGCGGAGGACTGAGGCTAAAGCAGGTCAGGTCTGGATTTTGGTTGATACTTGAGTACCTCTAGGCCTATTGTAGGCATTCTGACTTAATCACAAAAGAAAAATAAAAGCACTTATTATATCTAATGAAAGACACTCAAAGTCTAGAACAGAAGTTAAAACCTTGAAATTTTGCTAAGGGACTAGCAAAAGCTAGGCATGGGGGTATGATGAGAGCCTCATCATGAGCCATAACTAGCTTATTTTGACCCAGGAAAGAGAATAAAAGCTCCTACATAACCTAGAGAAGGGCTTAACTGAAGGAATAAGTGTTCTGAGAAGAAAACATGAAATAAGGGTTAAAACTATAATTTTACCATTGCAGTACATAAACGGGATTTCTCAGAGGCAAAACATAGGTCAAATGGTCTAAATAAGATAAAAAGTGGGTTGGTTCAATCAAAAATGGGTTTATGTGTAATTCAGGAATTAAATGACATCTGGTAACCCTAAAACAGACTCGCTTAATTCATCAGGGTTCTGGTCAGGATAAAAATCAAGTAAACCCTCTAAAATTCATATAAAAATGGCCCCTAGAGTTTAGAACATTAAATTTGGCCTTTGGAACCTAATTTGACTTAGATTTGGGTCCTAGTTCATCAATTAACCTAATTTGAGTTTTTATGCAAAATATCCAGTCAAACGTGGTCAAACCTAAAATCCAACTTCACCATTGGATTCCTTAGATCCAAATTAGGTTTGTACCAAAATTTGGATCTAAGGAAAGGTCATCTTGATCTACTTTTCAAATTAGTAGACCCAATTACATTTTGGCCCCTATCTTTTGAAAACCAGTACATAAACCTCCCTAACTTGCTCTCCACTCTTACAAGCAGGTCCCTCCACCATTAATGGGGAGAAATCCTACTCCGGTGAGGAATAGAGAGGGAATGCTCCTTGATTCCTCAGAGATCTCCTCCTAGATTTGGAAGGGAGATTCTCTGAGGAATTCCCTTCCATCTGAACCCGATCCTAATCCCTGATTTGTACCCAATCTCTCATGCGAACGCACGAGAGATTTGGGTATCTTAACTGATTCCATCTCCGGTGAGGATTCCCGCGCATGGAAGCTTGTCTTCCAAGCACAGGAACCCCTGCCAATGGCTATAAATTGACCCTCAACTCCAGCCTCACCTCCTTAGCTCGACTTGGCCAGAATTCCACCTCAAATTCCTCTTCTTCTCCTCCAGCCAAGGGGTCCAGCGAGCTCCACCGAGCCCCCTCCTCTTCCTCGTCGCTCTGCCACAAAACCAGTGGAAGAGCCGTCCTCCTCATCCTCCTTCGCGTCACGCAACACTTGCGCGAGCCGCCCTAGCCCCGTCGTCGCCGTCGTCTTCCTCCACTGGACGCTTTCTTCTCCGGCGACAGTAGGTACTGCCAGCCACCTTCCCACCCCCTTCGTCCACTTAGTTAGGTTAAAACTGTTCGTCCCTACCCCCTCTTTCATTTCCCTCATCTTATTTCACCAAACACTCCTCGACCGCCACTGTCCACCACCATCTTCTTCATCTCTGGCCACCCTCCGGTGAGACGCTCCCGTCACTTCGCAGCCCCACATGTCTTGCCAACCACCGCATAACCTCCGCCACACGCCACTGAACATCCCCCACTCATCCACAGATCCTCTACACCACCACAATTGCCCCCCGACCAAACCCATTCGTCCGACCACAGAGCGACCTAGGCACGCATGCCTAGGCCGCCCCACGGCTTGCCACCTACCGCCTCACCTTCGCCGTGACATGGCGAAGGTGCTCCTGTGGTCTGATTAAGCCGCAAGGCCCTTTTTATGTCAGGCAAGTTTCGAGCTCCAACTGCCATTAGCGGTGACTCGAGGTGGCAAGCTCGTCCCAGGCTGTAGTGCTCCAGGAGTCCATGTCCAGCTAACTCGGGGAGGCCTCGCGAAGTCATCATTCCAGAGAGTGGCGCAGCGAAGCTTGCAGTGCTGCAATTGGAGGACGAACTCCTACAGGCACGCAAGAAAGAACGATGGAACAATAGTCCCACCTCGGTAAGCCGTAAAGTGCTAGAGTGGTTTAAATTGATTTTCTGCTATTCGCTGGCTGCCTCCGGTAACACTTGGGGTGAGGTCCCTCACCTAAACACCACCTTGTCCGTGAGCTCATCACATGGATCTGACACAACCCGACCCGACACCCTCCTAAGCACTCCTCGCGAACTACACCCACATCGGTGCGCCTGAACCCAGGCACGCAACCCGACCCGTTTATCTGGCTCTGGGAGAGCATGCTGAAGAGTGATATACACACAGAGAGAGTGACGTGGGTGTGGGTAGAGGGATAGGTTTTGCTCTCCTTGGTTTGTGTAGGGAAGGAGGAGGAGAAGCGAAGCTGACACTTAGTCGCTACAAGTGAAGGAAAAGAAGAAGAAGGAAGGAAGCCTTCGCAGAGGAAAAAGAGAGAAGGCAAGGCAGAGGGAAGAGGCGAAGGAAAAAGAGAAGAGGAACTGAAGAAGAAAGAAGAAATAAAGAAAGGTAAATACAAGCAGAAGAAGAAGGGAAGCAGAGACTAGGAAGAAGAAGAAGACCCGCAGAGAAAGGAGAAAGAAACTGCAAAGAGAGGCAAGGCAGAAGATAGAGGAAAATAAGAAGAAAGAAGCAAGGCAAGATAACTGCAGTGAAGAAACAAGGAAGAAGAAGCACAAAGAAGAAAGGAAAAAAATCAGAAGTCAGAAGAAGAAGAACAAGGGAAACATCTTTTAAGACGTCTGATCCCATGATCAGACGTCCAAATTCCTTATTTTTGCCACAATTGATTTCTAAACTCATGCATTTATATATTTTGAATTAAGTTTTGAGTAATTAAGTGTTCAATTACATTCTTGAAATTAGTAATAAACTCCATTTGCTCCCTGTGTTTGACCTCGGATACTTAGGTTTTCGAGTAATAAATTTTTATTTGTTGACAACGCTTGGTCACTTATACTACGACGCAATTAACTAAAAAACACGATCAAGACGCATTAACATAGGGTTTCCACACCATGCACTGATTATTTTTCAGAACCCTACTCTGACAAGGCTGATTTGACTCAACCTAAACCCGAGTTTTCACTTCCATATCCATCCGAGCCTCATTGCATATGGTGGGTTCCGCATCTGTTGATCTACATCTATCAACCCACCAGACTGATTAGGTTTGGGCTACATCATCAACCTGTTGATCTTAACAAGTACCTGGTTGGACCAACCAGGCTCTTAATCAAGGTGCTTATTGTACAAAATTCCACTGATTTGACCACTCCCTCTCCACCCAATTTTCCGCTCGACTGAAGGCATTGAATTTAGTGCTTAACGGGAGGCAACCCGTCATTCCAAAAATAGAGACCCGTCTGATTATCCGTCCGTACTCCACATCCATTACACCTTGAGTTCAGCCTTAGATAGTTGATCCCGCCTCTGGTACACGTACCAGAGCTTGAAATCGTCCGAATCAGTCATTTCCAACCCATTCACCCACCCGTTGTATCCTGTTCTAAGTCCCTGATCTCAACACTATTTCACATCCTCCGTTTACAATGAGGACATTGTAAAACTTAGGTATGGGGGGGTGGTAAAGTGCATACATACAGAACCAAGAAAAAGTCAGAAGGATTCTCACAAAAAAAATTCACATATGTCAAAAACACAAAAATTGAAAAATTATGAAAAAGAACAAAAAATGGAGGGAGGAAATTTTGTGAGCCACATAATCATAAGGAGGAGAAAAAGAGCAAAAATGACAAAAAGGAGCACAAAATGAAAAAGAAAAAGAGATAGTCATTAGTAAAAGATTAAGGGATTAACTGAAGTTCTAGACCAGATCAAGAAAAGAGAAAAATGAAAGAAAAGTGCTAAGGAGACACAAAAAGAGACTAGTAGGAACGCTGATTTTAGGCCTTCTGGCCTAGATTCTTAGGCTTAAAAATTCACGTATCCGCTAAGATCTAGATAATCCTCAAGAGGTTGGGGAAAATGCGAAGCTTAAGTATTAGGTCTAAGGCTTAGGAAGTATTCGACCTCGTTAACTAACCTTCGATTTGCGGGATTCGATAACCTAAGCACTGCAATCCACACACAACCAGGTTCAAGAAAAAAGCATATCAAAATATGTTGATTTGGATGAGTTCCCGACGCAGAGAGGCGGGAAATTCCCCTCGAAGATGCGTAAAAACATTTCATCTCCTCGGTGCGTGTCTCTTAGGATATTTAAATATCCTACCGGGGGCATGTAAGCACTCTGCTGGTTCAGATACCATGGGCGGCATTATCATGAAATGTCGATTGCCAGGGTATGGATTCAGCCACGAAATGCCATGGGCGGGATTATCTCAAAATCTCGAAAGCCAAGGTTCTGGGGGTTGCCATGGGTGATGCTACCTCGAAGCATCGATTGCCAGGGACCCTTGAGGATTGATGATGGGGACGAGGAATCCAATACAGACCATGTTGAGAAACCAATCCAAAGCTAGAAATAAAAAGAAAAGAGAGAGAAAACTCTCCAAACAAATAAATCTTCTATCTCTCTCTTATAAAAACACACTGCAATCTGAACCTAGGCTAAAAATGTCTCAAGCACTGGTGCTTTAACCGCGGAGTCCAACAAACCCTAGGATAGTTTCTGCGAACCTTAAAAACCTTTGCGGAAGACTGAGGCTAAAGTGGGTCAAGTCTAAATTTTTGTAGGTACTTGAGTACCTCTACGCCTATTGTCAGCATTCTTAACCTAATCAAAAGAAGAAGAAAAGCACTAGAGACTCAAGGTCTAGAACAGAAGTTAAAACCTTGAAATTTTGCTAAGGGACTAGAAAAAGCTAGGCATAGGGGTATGATGAGAGCCTCATCATGAACCCTAACTAGCTCATTTTGATCTAAGAAAGAGAATAAAAGCTCCTACATAACTTAGAGAAGGGCTTAATTGAAGGAATACGTGTTCTGAGAAGAAAACATGAAATAAAGGTTAAAGCTACAATTTTACCATTGCAGTACATAAATAGGATTTCTCAAAAGCAAAACATAGGATAAATGATCTGAATAAGATAAAAAGTGGGTTGGTCCAATCAGAAATGGGTTCATGTATAGTCTAGGAATTAAATGACATTCTGTAACCCTAAAATAGACCTGCTTAATTGAACAAGGTTCTGGTCAGGATAAAAATCAAGTAAACCCTCTATAATTCATGGAAAAATATTCTCTAGGGTTTATAAGCTTCAATTTGGCCTTTGGAACCTATTTTGACATATATTGGGGTCCTAGCTCATTAATTGACCTAATTTAGGTTTTTGTGCAAAATATCCAATCCAACGTGGTCAAACCTAAAATCCAACTTTACCATTGGATTCCTTAGGTCCAAATTAGGTTTGTACCAAAATTTGGACCTAAGGGGAAGTCATATTGACCTACTTTGCGAATTAGTACACCCAATTACATTTTGGCCCCTATCTTTTGAAAACCATTACACAAACCCCCTAGCTTCCTCGCACTCTTACAAACAGGTCCCTCCACCATTAATGGGGAGAAATCCTACTCCAAAGAGGAATGGAGGGGGTGTACTCCCTGATTCCTCAGAGATCTCCCAGATTTGGAAGGGAGATTCTCTGAGGAATTCCCTTCCATCTGAGCGTGATCCTACTCTCTGTTTTGCACCCAATCTCTAGTGCGAACGCATGAGAGATTTGGGTCCCTAACTGATTCCATCTCCGACGAGGATTCATGCACTTGGAAGCTTGCCTTCCAAGCACAGGAACCCCTGCCAGCATCTATAAACGGACCCTCAACCCTGGCCGCACCTCCTCAGCTCGACTTGGCCAGAGATCTACCTTGATTTCTTCTTCTCCTCCTCTGGCCAAGTGGTCCAGTGAGCTCTGGCGAGCCTCCCTCCTCTTTCTAGTCGCTCTCCCACAATACCAGTGGCAGAGCTATCCTCACCATCCTCCTCCGCATCGCGCAACACCCGTGAGAGCATCCCTAGCCCCGTCGTCGCCGCCGTCTCCCTCCACTAGATACCTTCTTCTCCGACGACAGCAGGTACTGCCAGCCGCCCTCTCTCCCCCTTTGTCCACTTAATTAGGTTAGAACCACTCGTCTCTATCTCCTCTTCAATTCCCCTCAACCTATTTCACAAAACACCCCTCAACAACCACTGTCCACCGCCATCTTCCCCATCTCCGGCCAACCTCCGGCGAGACACACCCGTCATTCCACAACTCCACATGTCTCGCCACCGACCCCATAACCTCTACCACAATCCACTAAACATCATCCACCCACTCACAGACTGCCTACACCACCACAAATGCCCCCTGACCTAACCCATTAACCTGGCCACAAAGCGACCTAGGCACGCACGCCTAGGCCGCCCTGCGGCTGCCACCTACCGCCTCACCTTCACCGTGACACGGCGAAGGTCCTCCTGTGGTCTGATAGAGCCACAAGGCTCCTTTTGTGTCATGCAGGATCTGAGCACCAGCCACCACTAGCGACGGCTCAAGAAGGTCGCAAGCTTGCTCCAGGCTGAAGCACTTCAGGGTCCCAGGTCCAAAAGGCTTAGGGTAGTCTCATGCATTTAGCTGTCCTAGCAATTAGCACTGCGAGGCCTGCAGCTGCAGCAATTGGAAGGAAGAGCTCCTATGGGTGTGCGAGCAAAAGCAGGTGGGACATTAGTCCCACCTCATGAACGTCTGAGTGCAGCGCGTGCAATAAATTGAATTTGTGTTTTACACTCATCGCCTCTAGGCACACATGGGGTGAGGTCCCTCACCTATCACGCCTCGTCCGCAACATTCGTCCCCGCAGATCTGGCACCCGACCCGACTAGCCTACCGATCACTCCTTGCGTACCACACCCACGCCAGTGCGCCTGGACCCAGGCACGCGACCCGACTCAATTACCCGATTCTGGGAGAGCATACTGAAGAGTGATATACAGAGAGAGAGACGCGGGTGTGGGTAGAGGGGCAAGTTTTTCTCTTCGGTTTGTGTAGGGAAGAGGAAGGGGAAGGAAGGCACAGCTGAAGTGAAGTTGACACTTAGCTGCAAAAGGAAGAAGAAGGGGAAGGAAGGCTGAAGAAAGAAGAAGACTCGCAGAGAAAAAGAGAAGGAAAGACAAGGTAGAAGGAAGAGGCGAAGCCAAAGAGAAGAGGAAGTCAGAGAGCTAAGGCTAAAGAAGGAAGAAGAAAGAAGACAGAAAGAAAGAAAGGGAAAGACAAGTAGAAGAAGAAGAAGAAGAAAAGTTGAAGCCAAGGGAAGCAATGCTAACGAAGAAGAAGAAGACCTGCAGAGAAAAGGAGAAAGACACTACAGAAGAGAGGCAAGGCAGAAGACAAAGGAAAATAAGAAGGAAGAAACAAGGAAGAAGAAGCAGACGGCCAAAAAGAGCTAAGGAAGAGGAAAATCAGAGAAAGAAAGTCAGAAGAAGAAGAACAAAAGTAGACAGGAGAAGAAATAAGAGAGAATATCTTTTTAAGACATCTGATCCCATGATCAGACGTCCAATTTCTCTATTTTTGCCACAATTAACTCTTAAACTCATGCATATATATTCTGAATTAAGTTTGAGTAATTAAGTGTTCAATTACATTATTGAGATCAGTGAATAAATTCCATTTTCTCCCTGTGTTCGACCTCGGATACTTAGGTTTTCGAGTAATAAATTTTTATTTGTTGACAACGCTTGGTCACCTATACTATGACGTAACTAACTGTTAAAACACGATCAAGCCGCGTAAACAGCGGTAGTCCTAGCAGCTCCTCTAGCAAAACGTCAGGGTACTCGCAAACCATCGGAATACTCTGAAAGTCAGCCACGGGGCTAGGCTCTGCCACTACACAGGCCAAAAAGCCCTCACACCTCTGGCTTAAAAGCCTCGCTACCCGAAGCGCAGAGATGCTTTTGAAACCTCCATCCACCAGCTGTCCATGAAGCTCAAAGGGAGGCAACTCTGGTATGGAGAAGACGATCTTCCTCCCGAAATAGTCCACCAAGGCGTGGTAGGCGGACAGCCAGTCCATCCCTAGAATCACACCAAAATTCTCCATCGGTATCACAATCAGGTCAGCGGGGAGGTTGTATCCCCCTATACTGACCTCGCAGTCCATGTAGACCTTCTCAACTACAAATAACTGGCCATCTAGGCCTCTGATCACAAACGGATCCTCTAACAGTACACTACCCTACCCAAACTGACGACAAAACTCATAGCGACAAAAGAGTGTGTGGCACCGGAATCAAAAAGTACATACACTAATCTGCCAGAAATAGTAACCATACCTGCCACCACTGAACCTGAAGCCCTAGCATCTCTGTGTGTCAGGGTGCTAATACTCCCCTCAGCCGTCAGTGCAAACGAAGCAGCTACACTCTGGGTCAGGCGAGCAGCCACTGGCCTATACCCTCCTCATGACTACTGCCTTCCCCCACACGCCTGGTGACCATGACCACCAGCTCGGCCTCCAGGGCTTGATGCGGGGAGCATCTGCTGTGCTCCATCCCTAGATAGGCAGTCCCTCCTGATGTGGCCCGGCTTGCCACACTGGTAGCAGAGGGGAACACGACCTCCTCCCTCAGTAGGTCCCTGCTGGCAGCTGGGCAAGGGTCTGGTGTTGGCAATTGGCCCCTATCTGGGGCCCCCAAAGGCCACTGATGGCCCTGCAAAACGAGACGGCTCTCCTGCAGGTGCTGTGTGCCTCCTCTCCCAACGGCCCTGAGAGTACTTTGGCTGGTAGGGCCTCTTCCGTCCGTTATCAGTGTCTCGCGTGGCCGATTTGGTATCCTCGTAGGTCATGGCACTCATGAGAAAGTGGGTAGCTTCAGGGGTTTAACATACCCCCGAATAGCAGGTCGAAGCCCCTCAGCAAACCTCCATAGGCGCTCCTCCTCCGTAGACATAGCTATCAAGGCAAAGTGTGATAGCTCCAAAAAATGCATGCGGTACGCACTAACAGTCATCGTCTCCTGGCGGAGAGTGTGGAACTCCCGCCTCCTCTGGTCCTGCCAGGTCTGCGGAAAGTACTGCTCATAGAAGAGTAATGAACTGGTCCCACATCAGCCCTCTCCCCTCTTGGCCTCTGACTGCCCTCCACCACCTGTGTGCTACGCTCTGTAGCTGGTACGTGTCAAAGGCCACGCGGCATTCCACGGGAGGGCGAAGGGTATCAAACACCTTCTCTATCTACTCCAACTAGTCCTCTGCCTCAGACGGGTCCTCATCCCCCTTGAAGGAGGGGGGCTTCAGCTTCCAGAACTGTCCAAAAAGCTCATGGTGCATCTGCAGTGGGGGAACGGGCATGCCTCTCGGCAAGGAGAGCTCATGCTCGGAAGTGTCAGAGTGCGGTGGGGGCGGTGGAGAACCACCTCCTCCCCCTTCTGCTCTTCCGGCACTACGATGGTCTCTCTATCCCACCGAGGACTCCCCCTCCACGTCCTCAAGGAAAGGTGCCCGTGGAGGCTGGTGGAGCTCCTCTTGCACGATGTCTCTGATCAGCTGGGCGAGATCCTTGGCTTGAATGCCTAGGAGAAGAGGTGGGTCAACTGGTACCTCAGGTCTGGCACGTCCGCCCCTCTAACCTTGTCCATGGCTGCGACCACAGCCCACCTCAAGAACTCCCCAACGAGGCATCTCCTGCAAGGAGATGCGAAAGATAGAATATGAGGGTCAACGATATCGAATTACATCAATAAAAGACTCGAAACGAATATCAAATGATATGTTGTGGTGGCTACCCTAGTTATATGCACGCAAGTGGTTATTCTCAAGCCAAGTAGTTCATTTCTCGGGACGACCTTGCTCTAATACCATCTTGTTACGACCCAGTTCCCGGATCCCTATAGGGCCCGAGACCGACTCACCTCGACTAATCCCAAGACCTAATCGTCCAAAAATAAATAACCAAAAGTAAGAAAATAAACCACATTCACACATGCAATATAACTAAGTAGAAGAAACGTACGAAGTAGTAAAGAAAATAGAACAGTTGTCTCAGTACATACCACCACCACAACAATAACAACAATGGAAAATGGAAAGGAAATAGAAGTAGCAGAACAGTAACTAAGTATCCATTACTTACTACAACAGTAGAGGAAAAAGAAAGTGCTGAAGAAAGACTACGGCTTAAATCGACTAGGCCCAGCACCCTTTGCAACCGGAAACTAGGGCTGCTCAACTCCTGGTCCTGAACAGTGTTATGAAAAGATAGAGTCAGCAAATGCTGAGTAGAGTGGTGTTTGTATTATCTAAGTACAAAATAGTAAAAACAACAGGTTTAATTCTTATTTCTATTTATCTGTTTTATATGTTTCCATTTCACCCATTTCTCAAAGTATCCAGATATTTCTTGATCTTGCATGTTCCTCGTGGGAAAGATCTTGATTGCATTCTTTTCCGTAAAGTAGAAGGTATACGTGGTGCTCTCCTAGCCGAGAGAGTCCCCCGTGGTAGTCCTACACCCAGTCAACCACCTCGAGGTCACTGTCAAGACGTAGCAATGACTACGGCATGCGTAATAAGCGCACGGGTAGCTACCCCGCACTGACACGCGGTCAGTTATTTCCGCTAACAGGTACACCCAGAGTACAGCATAGAACAGTGAAAAATGGTGGCCAGAGATAACTAGGTTTTATTATAGCGTTGTAGTATAGCCAGTTATTGCCATCATTTCAAATATATAATTTTTTTACTCGGAAAATAAAGAGTTCCCGAGGTCGAACTCAGGGAGCAAGTTGTATTCTAGGGGTACAAATTCTTATTACAAAAATAAAGAGAGAGAGAGGGGGAGAGAGATGAAAATTTGGCTTCTTCTTCTCTTCTTTCTTCCTCTTTGTTTTCTCTTCTCTTTGGCTTTTGGTTTCTTCTTCTTTGTTTATCTCCTTGTGGTCTTCTTCTTCTGCCTTCTGTTCTTCAGATCTTCTTTTTACTTCTTTCTTCTGATCTCCTTCTCGTGCTCTTCTTCTGCTTTTGCTGTCAGGACGTCGTCTCTCCTTCTTTCTTCTTTTTCTTTCTGTCTTCTTTATCTGCAGCAGTGGTGATGTTCTTCTTCTTTCTTTTCTACCTTCAGAGCGTCGTCTGATTTTCCACTCAGACGACTTAAGTCGCCGCTGCTACAGTGCCGCTCGGTGCTCTTCTTCCTTCAGTCTTCTTCTTCTTCTCTTCAGCCCTTCCGCAGTCCCTTCACCTGTGCCTGCACACTCAAAGTTCCAATCAGAGACGGAAAAACCTACTCTACCCTCCCCCCCCCGCCGCGTTTCTCTCTCACAGAAGCCGCTCTTAGGAAAGCTCTCCCAGAGCTGCCGGGTAGTCGGGTACGGGTCGAGCCCGGGTCCAGGCCCACTAGCGTGCGTGGTGGGCGAGGAGTGCCAGACAAGTCAGGTCGGGTCGGCCGGATCCGCGTGATGAGCTTGCGGATGGGCCCGGTGAGACGGTGTGAGAGGGACCTCACCCCGTGTGCTGAGGCGATAAGCCTCCAGCACGTTTTCAATTTGTATCGCTGCGCCGCTCCAGAGCCTTCCGAGGTGGGACTAAATGTCCCACCCCAATTTAGCGCCTGCGCGGAGGAACCAGCTGGTAACTGCGATTTTACGCGAGGCCCTCGCCCCTGCTGCGAACCTGGGGCTCTTCGCGAAGACACCCCACGCAACCTGGGAGCCTGATCTGGGCGTAGCAAGGCTGCAGCTGCAGGCGGAGGCAGCTCCTTCTGCACAGCAATGGCGGCGGAGGACGGGTGACCTGTTCACAGCAAAACGGCCTCTCGACCTAATCAGAAGGTACCGGGAGCTTCTCCAGAGTGCGGCGAAGCTCGTGCGGGTGGTGGCGAGGCGTGGGGCAGCGTGCAAGGGCTGCCCTAGGTCGGACTGTGGGTCGGGAAGTGGGTGTGTTCGGTGGATTTGCAGAGGTCGGGTGGCGGGAATTGGAAGGGCGGAAATGGATCAGGGTGAGGAGGTGGAGATTATGTGCAGGTCTGCGAGCCGTGTGGGGTGCTGGAGTGATGGGAGCGGGTCGCCGGAGTGTGGCCGGAGGTGGAGAAGGTGAGGGCGATTGGTCGGAATCGAGGGAGACAGTAAGGGTTTAAAGTGAGGAAAAGGAAGAGGGGAGAAAGGTGAGAAGTTATACCTACTTAACAGGAAAAGGAGGGGCCGGAACAGGCGACATTCGTATCGACTGTCGCCGGAGAAGAAGTTGCCCAGAGGAAGGAGCGACGGCGAGGAGAGGGCTGGAGAGGCGCGCGCTGGGTGCGGCGCGGCGCGGGAAGAGCAGGGGAAGGCAGCCCTGCTGCTGGTAGTGCGGCAGAACGACGAGGAGGAGGAGGGAAAAACTGCCGGAGCTGGAGGGCTTCCTGTCGGAGTGGGAAGAGAGTGAAAAGAGGGTGTTTCTCCGTCAGGACAGAGCTGGGAAGAACGGTGGAGCGACGGGGGTATTTATAGGGGCCGAACCAGAGAGGAGGGCGGAGGGAGATGACGTGTCTCCCTCGCCGGAGGACACCGGTGGAAGGAGACCCATACCGTCCGTGCGTTCGCATGGCCGGTATGGTGGGTTGCAGCGACCAAGGGGGTGTTCCTGCGACGGCTGACGACGCAGGGCATCCCCATTTGACCTGGCAGGCCCTCCCCCTTCCTCTGCGAGGCGCCATGCTCCGCGCAAGGTCGCCGGAGCATGGTGCTGGCAGGTTTTGCAGGGAGGACCTGAATGTAAAGAACGAAGAAGAGTTAGGGGCCAAAATGCGAGGGTTCAAAAGTTGAGGGGCAAAAAGTAAATAGATGAGGACCAAAATGTAAAGTTGGTCAAGAAGGTTTCTTCTTAGGCTCAAGTTTTTATACGTGACTAATTAGGACCTAAGGATTCTGATGGTGAATTTTATTTCTAGATAAAACCTTGTTTGACAGGTCAATTTATGCAAAAACCCAAATTAAGTTATTAATTGGGCATGGTTCTCAATGTAGGTCAAAATGGGTTCCGAAGGCCAAATTGAAGGTTCTAAACCCTAGAGATTATTTTTCTATGAATTTTAGAGGGTTTATTCTATTTTTACTTTGCCTCAAACCTCGTGAATTGAAGTGGGTTTATTTTAAGGTTACAGATTATCATTTAGTTCCTTGGAATTGTTGTAGCCCTTATCAGATCATCCCACTTTCCTTCTTATTCGGTTTGTTTGACCTATGTTTGGACCCTGTATGCAGATTATACTTGGTAAAATTGCATTTTTACCCCTTATGACTTGTTTTCTCCTTAAACTCAGAATTCTCTGAGTTAAGCCTTTCCTTGAGTTATGTAGGAGCTTTTATCCTTTGTATTAGGTCAAAATGAGCTAGTTATGGCTCATGATGAGGTTCTCATCAAACAGTATAGGGTCTTGCCCTCTCAGAACAGGGGTCTCGTCCCTCAGAACAAAATAGGGGTCTCGCCACTCCACAATCCGCGCACCCTCATCTAACTACCCAAATTTGCCCAGAGGGCCTAACAAGTCGATGTAAGGTGGCTAGCTGAACCCCGAGCCCCGTGGGGTGGCTAGCTCCCTCCCGACACTAGTAGCATGCCTTGGTACCACGTACATGAGGGCCAACAGGAGTCGGTGTAGAGTGGCCAATCCTAACCCCGGGTCACAACCCAAGGGAGGCTAGCTCTGCTCTACACGAAAAGGGGACAGTTGCTCTCCTTGGTACCACGTACACAAAGGCCAACATACTTCCCGTCTACATTCCATATTCTGTTTATCCATAGGAGTTCTACTCTTAATTCCCCGTAGGGTTCATGCTCATGTTCACCTCATCTATCTAGATCCAGGTCCCATGTTTCATCATTCATTTCTCATCCATATACAGGCAGCTCATGTTTCCATAGTTTGATTATCAATAACATACAACTAGTGGTCTTACAGGCAATTATTCATTAAATACAGGCAGCTCATATTCTAACAAGCAACTTGTCATTATAATACAGGCATATGCTAGCAATTTTTCTTAACCGCGCATGCAAGTAAACAGTACAGTACAAACAGACTCATTCATTTCTCTACCCTAAGGTTCATTCCACATCCTAGATTTCCATTCGGTTATTTCAACCAAGCACATTCTTATTTAAAAATTAATAACTAAATTAAACCACTTTATCGAGTATCACGGGAGGAATGGGGGCCTGTGTCGCAAATCTCGTCATCCCCACGAGTCCCGAACAAGCCACCAGCTGGTAACTTGTACCAGCGACCAATGTACATCAGACAAGCTCAAAACAGTATGTGCTCAACACGAATACATGGAGGAACTCAAGTAGAAAACAATGGTACTTCGTTTACGGAAATCTGATTCCGTTTGGGCCTCAAACAGGCCAAAAACACGGTTTCTGATCAAAATCAGACGTTTGGGACTAATCCCAGACGTCTTAAAAGACGTCAAAACTCACCTTGTGTCTCGTGCGGCTGATTAGACGTCCAGACCTTCTCTGCAACCGTCTGAAGACAGTTCTAGACGTCGGACAATGTCTCCGGTTGTCTGGAAGCACCTCCAGATGTCTGGTGATGTGATCAGATGTCCAAAAGTGCGTGGAAAAACGTCTCGCATGCCTTCCCAAAGCTACACCTGCACACGCAAATGCAGACGCGGTCAGCCAACAATGCCTCCTGCGTTGAGATCTTCTGCATGGGAGAAATCAGCGTAGGAATGTAAGTACCTCGCATGATACGTGCTCTTAGACGTCCGACCTTAGCTCCGAACTACCAGGTCCCTCATCAATAGTCAGGATGTCACTCCAGACATTTGATACTGGAAAACTTCCAGTATCAGAACCTACTCGCAGCTCGCTCCGCTCACGCCTCTGCCTACGACAGCAGCTCTAGCCGCTGTAGGAGGTTGGACAGCTCCTTGCCGATGTCCTCTATACCCACACGCACCTGTCACCGGCCGTGCAAGCTCTGCCGAGCACCCGAAGGTCCTCCGACCTACCATGCTCTCCTCCTTCCTCCCTCTCGCTCTCCCTTACTCGCCCTCCACTCGCCTCTCTTGTCCGCCCTCGCCACTGCCGCACTAGAGATCTGAAGGTGGTGGTGGCTGGTGGTGTGAGGAGAGGAGGGGAAAGACGGGTATAAATAGGAGGTTGTAGGGTTTAGGGTTCGGGGGGAGATGAGGAAGAGAGAGTGAGGAATGGCCTCTGTGCGTCGTCCATGCGCAGAGAGCAAAGCGCAGCGAAGATTTCACTTTCAGACACTCGAGAATGGGTCCAGACGTGCAGACAGACGTCTGACTGAAATTCCAGACATCTTAAATGGCTAAAACGTAGCGGGTCATTACACTCTCCACCAAAGGACACTGACGATTAGTGCATGCCGCACGCGTTTTCTGGAGTTGTCACGTTTTGCCACGACAGCTGTGTCTACTGAGGAGGAGCAGCTGTGGAGGTTCACTGAGGGGCTCTGACCTGCTATTCGAGGGTATGTCAAACCCCTGAAGCTGCCCACTTTCTCTCGTGTGGTTGAGGCAACCATGACTTATGAGGAGACCAACTCGGCCACGCGAGACACTGACAACAGATGGAAGAGGCCCTACCAGCCAGAGTACTCTCAGGGTCGTTGGGAGCAGAGGCACACGACGCCTGCAGGAGATTTGTCTCATTTTATGAGGCCATCAATGGCCTTTAGGGGCCCCAGACTAGGGCCAATTGCCAGCACCGGACCCCTGCCCAGCCGCCAGTAGGGACCTACGGAGGGAGGAGGTCGTGTACCCCTCTACTACCAGTGTGGCCAGCTGGGCTACATCAGGAGGGACTACCCATCTAGGGCCGGAGCACAATAGATGCTCCCCTCACCGAGCGCTGGAGGTCAAGCTGGTGGTCGTGGTCACTAGGCGCGTGGGGGAGGGCAGCAATCATAAGGAGGGTACCGGCCAGCTACTGCTCGCCCGACCCATAGTGTAGCTGCTTTGTCTGCACCAAGGGCTGAGGGGCGTATCAATGCCCTGACACACAGAGACACCAAGGCTTCGGGTTCAGTGGTGGCAGGTATGGTTACTGTTTCTAGCAGATTAATGTATGTACTTTTTTATTTTGGTGCCACACACTCCTTCGTCACTACGAGTTTTGCCGTCAGTTTGAGGCAAAACAGTGTACTATTAGAGGATCCATTTGTGATCAGAGGCCCAGGCGGCCAGTTGTTTGTAGCTAAGGAGGTATACACGGACTGCAAGGTCAGTATAGGGGACACAGCCACCCCATTGACCTGATTGCAATACAGAAGGTGGATTTTGGTGTGATCCTAGGGATGGACTAGCTGTTCGCCTATCACGCCCTGGTGGACTGTTTCGGGAGGAAGATCTTCTTCTCCATACTGGAGTTGCCTCCCTTTGAGTTTCACGAACAGCTGGTGGATGGAGGTTTCAGGTGCATCACGGCCAGGCTTTTGAGCTAGGGGTGTGAGGGCTTTTTGGCCTGTGTAGTGGCAAAGCCTAACCCTGTTACTGATTTTCAAAGTATCCTGGTGGTTTGCAAGTAGCCCAACATCTTTCCAGAGGAGCTTCCAGGACTACTGCCTAAGCATGAGATCGAGTTTGAGATCTCACTGGCACTGGGGACCAACCCTATTTCTACCGCACCATACCAGATGGCACCGCTTGAGCTGCGAGAGCTCAAGTCACAACTACAGAACCTATTGGAGAAGGGCTTTGTGAGGCCCAGTGCATCCCCGTGGGGAGCCCCTATGTTGTTTGTGAAGAAGAAGGGCGGTACCCTTTGACTTTGTGTCAACTATCGACAACTGAATAGGGTCACCATCAAGAACAAGTATCCGCTGCTGAGGATTGACGACCTCTTCGACCAGTTGCGAGACGCCACATTGTTCTCCAAGATGGATCTGAGGTTGGGCTACCACCAGTTGAGGATCAGGGAGATTGATGTCTCCAAGACAGCTTTCCATACCTGGTACAGGCACTACGAGTTCTTGGTCATGCCGCTTGGGCTGACCAATGCCCCCACTGCCTTCATGGATTTAATGAACCGGGTTTTCAGGTCATACTTAGACCAGTTTGTGGTGGTGTTCATCGACGACGTACTCGTTTACTCGCGGGATCAGGTGCAGCATGGACAACATTTATGTATGATCCTGGATACCTTGAGGCGATGTAGGCTGTATGCTAAGTACAGTAAGTGAGAGTTTTGGTTGAGGCAGGTGACTTTCTTGGGCCACGTGATTTCAGAGGATGGTTTGGCTATGGATCCAGCCAAGGTTGAGGTCGTACTCAGGTGGGAGAGGCCACGCACAGTGATAAAGATACGTAGCTTTTTGGGACTTGCAGGTTATTACCGGCGGTTTATCAGAGGATTCTCTCAGATTGTGCATCCTATGACCCAACTGACTCGGAAGGACGCGTCCTTTACCTGGACAGACGAGTGAGAGGCATGTTTTCAAGAGTTGAATGAGAGGTTGAATTCAGCTCCTGTGCTTACCATTCCAAACAATAGTGGCAATTTTGTGGTTTACACCGATGCCTCATTGCAAGGGTTAGGGGGTGTGCTCATACACCGGGGTCACGTTGTCGCTTATGCTTCATGGCAACTGAAGCCCCATGAGCATAGCTACCCTACCCATGACTTAGAGTTGGCAGCGGTCGTCTTCGCGTTGAAGACATGGAGTCACTACCTTTACGATGAGACTTTCAAGATTTTCACAAATCATAAGAGCCTCAGGTACTTGTTTGACCAAAAGGAGCTTAACATGAGATAGAAACGTTGGTTAGAGCTCCTAAAGGACTACGACTGCAGCATCTCCTACCACCCAGAGAAGGCCAATGTAGTGGCTGATTCCTTGAGCTGGAAGGTGCCTGCCCACTTGGCCAGTTTATAGGCACAGAGTTGGAGACTCATGGAGGAGTTGGGCAGTTAGCGACCCCAAAAGTCACAGGGGTAATGTGGGACAATGACGGTGACACGGCAGACACGACCAAAGTTGATAGACCGCATCATCAAAGGGTAGATGATAGATCCGTACTTACAAACACTGCGAGACAGGGTGTTGATAGGGGACCCAGGAGACTTTTCCTTTTCAGATGAGATACTGCGCATGAGTGGACGCTTATGCGTTCCCAGGGATGAGGAGTTGTTGAGAGAGCTCCTAGCTAAGGCGCATGGGTCCAAGTTCACCATACATCCCAGGAACACAAAGATGTACCATGATTTGTGACGTGACTTTTGGTGGAAAGAGATGAAGCGGGATGTTAGTGAGTTTGTGCAGTAGTGTTTGGTGTGCTAGCAGGTGAAAGCCAAGCATCAGAGGCCTACAGGGCCATTCCAGCCACTTCCTATGCCAGAGTGGAAGTGGGAGAGCATCACCATGGACTTGGTGGTTGGTCTACCTGTTACCCAGTGGGGACACAACGCAGTCTGGGTGATAGTAGACAGGTTGACGAAGACGGCACATTTCTTGCTGATACGAGTCACCTTTGGACCAGCATAGTTAGCAGAGAGATACATCCAAGATGTGGTGCACCTGCACGGAGTCCCACATGAGATTGTATCTAACAAGGATACTTGTTTTACTTCCCAGTTCTAGGCTGAGTTTCAGCAGGCCTTGGGGATGCGTTCGAGGTTCAGTACCGCTTACCAACCCCAGATGGACAGATAGTCAGAGTGCACCATACAGACACTTGAGGACCTTTTGCACGCCTGTGTACTAGATTAGAGGGGCTCCTGGGAGGAGCATTTGCCCCTGGCAGAGTTTACATACAATAACAGTTACCACTCGAGCATCGGCATGGCACCTTACGAGGCTCTGTACGAACGAAGGTGTACTGCACACTTGAGTTGGGCCGAGGTGGGGACCAAGTGGGAGGTTGGTCCCATGCTGATCAGGTAGAATCAGGAGGTGATAGAGCAGATTCACAGACGACTCCGCACTGTCAAGAGTAGGCAGAAGAGCTACGCTAACCGGAAACATAGAGAGGTGTAGTTCGAGGTTGGGGATCATGTCTTTCTCCGTGTTTCACCCATAAAGGGCCTACAACATTTGGTGGTGAAGGGGAAGCTTGCATCGAGGTTTGTGGGGCCCTTTAAGGTCCTGGAGTGGGTAGGAGCCGTTGCTTACCGGCTTGCTCTTCCTCCCCAGCTTTCTGTAGTGCACGACGTGTTCCATGTGTCCAACCTCAGGAAGACGTCACCAATCCCAGTCACATTCTGAGCCACAAGAGCATCGAGGTGGGTGATGATGAGTTGATTCTTCTCTTTTAAAGTCGTTTGTAGTTTTATGTGGTGGAAAAATCGACTAATCAATAATTAAAATAACCACTCGCAGAAGAGCGGGTGTGTCTACAGGGAGGCAATGACGTATTTAAATTCGCATCAGTTAAAAACGTATGTTCGTAGTTAGTTTCACCGAGAATCGAGCCAAATCTGCCTTCAGATTAAGATAGTATCAAGAGAACATGCTGAAATGGCAATTTTCAACAACCAACGGATATTTTTTGCAATGCAGCTTTAATAAAATATCAATAAAAGTTGGCAATGGTAGAGAATGTAAATATTAATAGGCCTTTTACTGTAGCAAACCAGGAGATCTTCTTCCCCTTGGCCTTGAGCGAGGAGGAAGGAACGGCCGGAGGCGTGAAGCTCGGACGAAGCTCTTTAGACTGAGGGCTTCAAAACGGTGGCGGCGGCGAGTTGCAAGGTGGCCGAAGCAGGCCAGACGGAGCTCTGGTGAAGGTGGGTTTCGACAGGCTGAAGTACCGCAGGACGTGCGGCATGGACGGGCGCAGTTGAGGTTCTGGCGAGGAGGCACACACACTACTGTTGCATACTGCTGGCCGCACTGCTGCAACCCGCGTGCTGCAGCTAGAGGGCGTCCGGCGAGTGCTGCAAGAGATGAGGCTCTTCAGGCTGCAAGGAAGACGTGCGGCGGATGCTGCAGGAGGCACTGCAGGGTGTGCGCGGGCTTGTGCAGTCGGTGCTGAGCAGTTGCTATTGCTGCTGAAGGCGGGCGATCAGAAGTGGGTGCACTGGAGGAGTTAACGGTCTTGTGAAGGTGATGCACGCATAGAGAAGAACGTGCGGTGCTGGCGGGCTTGGCGCTAGAGTGGATGCTGCAGGAGGTGGGGCGGAAGTGTGCAGCTGGAGGGGTGCGAGCGTGAAGGCGGGGAGGTGCAGCAAGGGCTTGCGTCGTGGATGCTCCAGGAGGTGCGGCGCAAGTGTGCAACCAGAGGGGCACGGGCATGAAGTGAGCGGCCGGTTGCTGTTGGAGTGTGGGGTCGAAGCTTCAGACATCCGGGAAACTTCCCAGACGTCTTAACTGACTGAGGAGATGAAAATGCAGTGGCTGCGGCGGTGGTTGTTGGTGATGATGGCGAGGGTGGTGCTTGCTGAGGTGCTCACGGTAATGCGGACGAGCTCCAGATGACAGTGTGGCCTGTCACACCACACGCCCACGGTGGTGGAGGCTCGTCGCCACGGTTGAAGCTGGCGGTGTGGAATGGACGAGAGATGAACTCTCTGCACAGTGGTGGGTCGGGGGTGGAGACCTACTCAGCTCGGCAGCCTCCCTCCTCCTTTTGTAGCCACCTGCATGGATTTGAATAGAGAGGCGGGAGCAGATCCACATTCTCCGCTCGTCCTTGAATGTAGGTTTCAGTGCGGCAGCTGGTGGCGTTGGAGTGGCAGCTGAAGGAAATGCAGCCGTTGCTGAAAGAAGAAGAATAAAAATAATGTTAAAATATTATGGTTATTTATATACAAACCCTCAACTTTTATGCTAACTTAAATTAATGCATGCAATGCACCTAATTGGTTAATGAATGCAATTCTAAGTTAATTCTAAATGCATTTAAATATGAATGCAATGCATGCATTATGTAATTAAATTAGAAATATGAATTAACCTATTTACATCCTAATTTATGCTAAATAAATGTTAGAATTAACTTAATGTCTAGGCACTTAAATACTTAAATAGCTCACAAATATGGGCTAATCAAATACCCCCATGCCTAGTTTTTGCTAGTCCCTAACAAATCCAAGCAAAACCTAGCACTCCAAGTAGACTAGTCAACCCAATCGGTCTTCTTTTAGAAACATATTAAGTTTAGACTCTAGACCTAAGGTTCCCAAGTAGTTGCTAAGTTACAGACTAGGTCGGCTAAAGACGAGTTGCAAGCACAAGTTTCCCTGATTTCTGACTCTACCCTACGATTTATTGATCCCTAAGATTAAAGCATCCGTGCATGTGCTTTGGTCTGAGTTATTTGAGTTAAAGGAAAAAGGATTTATTATTATTTTTTATTTTTTATTTTTTGTTTGATTCCCCTAAGTCTAACCTTGAATCAACTATCAACACGGTCTGTGTCGGATTCATTGTCCCCATTACCGTACCTCGAAGGGTGCCTGGCTTTCGATGCTTCGAGATAGCACCTCCCATAACGACCCCAAGACTCCTGGCAATAGACACTTCGAGATAGTATCGCCCATGGATTTCTTAAGCGAATTCAGGCCTATGGCAATTGGCACTTCAAGATAGGGCCGCCCATGGTACCTGAATCGCACAATACGCTTACATGCCCCCTATAGGATGGATATCCTAAGAGACAAGCACCGAGGAGGTAATACGTTATCATCACATCCTCAAGGTGAGTATATACTCCACCTCTCCTGTGGCGGGAACTCTTCCAATCAAATTGTGTTTTCAAGCCTCTCCTAAGTCAAAACTAAGAGAACCAAATCTCTTTTAAGAAAGAAAGAAATTAAGTTGATTACCAGACCAAGTATGTGAAATTTGGATGCTTGGGTTACAAGGACCCATAAACCAAAAGGTAGAATAAGACTCCAAGTACTACCCCACCTTTTAACTCAAACCCTAGCTTTCCTTCCTCAACGTCTTGAGGAATGGTCGACAACTTAACTCCTACTTAAGTTTTTAAGTCCACAAAGGACCCTAAAGGTCTAAATCTAGTAGCTCTCTTAGCTTCTAAAGTTTGACCCTAGAATTAACTTAGTCTAACCTAGAGTTCTGATTTGCTTAAGAATGCCAGACCTAGCCAGTTAAGCTCAAAACTTTTTTTTTTTAATGCAATGAATGCACTATGCTATGCATATCCCCAAGTACACCCCCCCATGCCTAAAATCTACAATGTCCTCATTGCATAGAAGGATATTACCTGGGTCAGCCATAGCCAAGTAGCCAACGAACCTGCAAATCAGGTTCAAGGATTGCAGAAATAGGCCCTAAAAATGAGCAAAGCAATGCTGGCCTAGAAAATAGGTAACCTAGGATGTTGGCGAGCTAATGATGAACCCCAATAGCAAATGCTCGCCCAACTAAGATGGGAATGAAATCTTCCTAGGTCACCAGAGGAGGTTCTAAAGGATAATCAGGTATAACAACCTCCAAAGGGGTAGGGGGAGGATGACAAGGATCCTCCAAAAAGAATGGGGAAGGAATGGTGTAGAGATAAACCCCCAGGGCAATGGACTGACTAAAGAAATCATCAATCCATACCCGATACTCCATTACGAGAAATATTGGTTTGTTAAGCCCCCCGGTCAGAACAAAAGTGAGCAATTCTCTAAGGCAAGGATCGTCTAGGGTGTCCAAGTTTCGAGGTTGCGGGATGTCCATAAGATCTAGGTTGGGTCTAATTAGCTCGGTGTCCATCCCTAACACTCTTTCCAAATCCTCAATTGCATCCCTAGCATTCCTTGCACCATCACATGTATCTTCCTGCCCTTCATCAGGAGTCACAATTTCGCCTTCAGACATAAGCGAATCAGAGGGTGACTTCGAAATAAATGAAGGCAGGTTGGAAGCAACATATCTAGGGATTATCCTATCAATGTCATCCCCGGGTTTACTCAAATCTTCCCCGGAGTTCTTTACTCAAATCTAGGGATGTTCTTTACTCAAATCTTCCCCGGAGTCTATATGTGAATCCACATAAATCTTAGAAGTTGCTTCCAAATTTTCCATCATTTCATCATGAGGAGAAATATCATCAATGGGTGTGCTAAGGAAACCTAATTTGGTCAAATTTGTAACATCCTCAGGGGCTAACTCTTCAAATAAGACATAATCACCCTTAGTGTCACTCCAAATCTTGAATGTAGGTTCCTCCATTAATTCGTCTTTCTCCTCGTCATATGATTCATCATATATCCAAGGTCTAGAATCATTTAATATCTCAGCAGATCCCCTAGGGTACTCTATCCAAGGTAAATGGTTTACACTGGTAACATCGGACTCCTCAGATAGGTCAATTTCTTCAGGGTTAGGTTCCCTTAGGGTGGGCTTGAGTTCCATCTCGTAATCAAAAGGGAGGGTAGGATTAATAAGTTGACTTCAACCCACTTCATCAAATGTCACAAAAATACTATCATCTGGATCGAGGTCATCCAATGGTACCATCATTCCCTTCTTTTGACTCCAATATAATTCAAGTGGATACTCAACCTTATCATCATCTTCCTCGGGCTGCCACCTTTCTTCATCCAATGCATAGCTACTCTCATATGTATCTTCCTCCCACTTAAGGCGTGGATCTCTCAAGGAAGTGTCATCTAATGGGGAGGTTTCAAAATCGATCCTCAAAAAGTAGCTATTCTCCCCAAAATTTCCCTCCAACTTAAAGTGTAGCTCTCCCACGGGAGATGCATCTATTGTAGAGGGGTGTACGTTATCCTCAATGGGGTAGATTGGGTGGTTAATTTCATCTCTTTCTTGTTGGCCTGCTCTCGAAGATTCTCCTAACAATTCAATCATTTCATTTTGCATTTTCTGTATTTCCATCTTCAAGGAGGAGAGGTCATTTCTATCATGAAAGAAGTTAGGCTCAGGCTTATAGTACCCAAGAGTGTCTGTCCAACCATTATAATTTTTCAGGGAGGGTGGGTTGGGTATTTCTATGGTGTGTGGGATATTGGGCAAAGCAAATCCCGCTCCTAGGTTCTGCTCACTGATTTGGGGCTTAACCAGGCCAATACTCCTATAATAGGAGTAAAATGGATCCCAATGATTGTCATTATGTCCATCAAGGGATGGACCATCTCGGCGTATGGGATCGAAGAGTGCAAAGTGGGGGTGAGGGTATGGGCAAGATGTGAAAGGATGAAAATCAATGTAGTCCATTCTAACTCACACCTCAATCAGAATTCCCCAAGCAAAACACAATTCAAAAAGGACTTTTTAGGTATTTCCCAATTTAGGCTTTTGATTTAAGTCAGATTGTAGGTGACAATACAATTTGTTCAGTCAATTTATGCGCTTATTGTCGACCTACAGCTCACCTAAGAAGACCTAGTTGGAGCTTAGGTGTTCTTCCCTAAATCTCAATTGGTAAAGCAACTCCAAAGATGGAAGATCGAGGGATGCAAGTAGGCCTAAGCCTTCCTTTGAAGCTGTGCTTTCGCGGTGCTTCTCAACTACCCCCAAAAATCTGTGATAGGGTATTCCCCTCTTTGGATTTACAAAACCTTTGATCTCAAGTTCCGAACACTTCAGAATCCAACGATAGGAGGGCTCTTGTCCTAATATTTCCAAACCTAAGGAGTGTTTAAAAGCGTGCCGTGGTGCAAGCGAAATAAGTATGCATACACCGCAAAAGATTTTGAATTTTGAATCACACGCCAAGTTTGAAAATCAAATCCTTAGTTTTTAAAATGTCCCTCCTTTAATTAGTCCTTTTTCTAGAAAATATGTGAACACTTGTTAGATTTATTCAATACAGATTAGGTGGTCTTCGAATTAAGTCCACATGCAATGCGTGATTAAGAATAGGATGCAAAGTAAGAGAATGCGTACCTTGCTTCCAGCAATCAACGATGAGAGAATGCACGGAATGCAGAGAAATAAATCTAGAGGCTGCTCATACTAACCTAAATGGTTTGTCCTAGGGGCAGGCAGCTCATTTTTTATTATTATTATTATTAACTACTTATGCACAAACAAATAAAGGTAAACAATCCACAAAATAAACTGAAAACCTAAATCTAAAGAAAAGGGAATAGGCTCCCAAAAATTACACAACACAGGCCTAAAACAAAATCGGGGAACAAACCCCTCAAAATATACCCCAGAACAAGGGTTTCAAACCCAATGTGCAATGAAAAATTAAGTCTAAAGTCTTAATCCTACTCTAATCAAATTAGCAACTAAGTATACAGAGATGATCGTCATGTCCTCGTCCTTCTCCTCCTTTACAAGGTAGCTCGATCAATTTCTCCTCTTGCGACATCAAGGGTCGCCTCTCACGATGGCTGATTCCTTACACAAATTTCTCGCACAGAAAAAAAAAAATGGTCAGATCACTTTACAATTGAGAAATAATCAAAAATAAAATCTGGTGAAATTATTGCGTCTGTTGTCTCCCCGGCAACGGCGCCATTTGACGAGTCGATTCTTCTCTTTTAAAGTCGTTTGTAGTTTTATGTGGTGGAAAAATCGACTAATCAATAATTAAAATAACCACTCGCAGAAGAGGGAGTCGTGTCCACAGGGAGGCAATGACGTATTTAAATTCGCATCGGTTAAAAATGTATGTTCGTAGTTAGTTTCGACGAGAATTGAGCCAAATCTGCCTTCAGATTAAGATAGTATCAAGAGAACATGCTAAAATGGCAATTTTGAACAACTAATGGATATTTTTTGCAATGCAACTTTAATAAAATATCAATAAAAGTTGGCAATGGCAGAGAATGTAAATATTAATAGGCCTTTTACTGTAGCAAACCAGGAGATCTTCTTCCCCTTGGCCATGCGCGAGGAGGAAGGAACGGCCGCAGGTGTGAAGCTCGGAGGAAGCTCTTTAGACTGAGGGCTTCGCAGCGGTGGCGGCGGTGAGTTGCGAGGTGGCCGGAGCCGGTCGAACGGAGCTCCGGTGAAGGTGGGTTTCGACAGGCTGAAGTACCGCAAGCCATGCGGCGTGGACGGGCGCAACTGAGGTTCTGGCGAGGAGGAGCACGCGCTACTGTTGCATACTGCTGGCCGCACTGCTGCAACCCGCGTGTTGCAGCTAGAGGGCACGTGGCGGGTGCTGCGGGAGATGCAGCTCTGCAGGCTGCAAGGAAGACGCGCGGCGGTTGCTGCAGGAGGCGTTGCAGGGTGTGCGCAGGCTTGTGCAATCAATGCTAAGCAGCAGCTGCTGCTGCTAAAGGTGGGCGCTCAGAAGTGGGCACACTGGAGGCATTAGCGGTCTTGTGCAGGCGATGCACGCACAGAGAAGAACGCGCGGTGCTGGCCGGCTTGGTGCTAGAGTGGATGCTGCAGTAGGTGGGGCGAAAGTGTGCAGCTAGAGGGGTGCGGGCGTGAAGGCGGTGAGGCGCAACAAGGGCTTGCACTGTGGATGGTGCAGGAGGCGCGGTGTAAGTGTGCAACCGGAGGGGCACGGGCATGAAGTGTGCAGCCGGTTGCTGTTGGATTGTGGGGTCGAAGCTTCAGACGTCCGGGAAACTTCCTGAACGTCTTAACTGACTGAGGAGATGAAAATGCAGTGGCTGCAGCGGTGGTTGTTGGTGATGACGGCGAGGGTGGTGCACGCTGAGGTGCTCATGGTAATGCGGACGAGCTCCAGATGGCGGTGTGGCCTGTCACACCACACGCCCACGGTGGTGGAGGCTCGTCGCCACGGTTGAGGCCTACTCAACTCGGCAGCCTCCCTCATCCTTTTGTAGCCACCTGCATGGATTTGAGTGGAGAGGCGGGAGCAAATCCACATTCTCCGCTCGTCCTTGAATGCAGGTTTCAGTGCGGCAGCTGGTGGCGTTGGAGCGGTAGCTGAAGGAAATGCAGCCGTTGCTAAAAGAAGAAGAATAAAAATAATGTTAAAATATTATGGTTATTTATATACAAACCCTCAACATTTATGTTAACTTAAATTAATGCGTGCAATGCACTTAATTGGTTAATGAATGCAATTCTAAGTTAATTCTAAATGCATTTAAATAAGAATGCAATGCATGAATTATGTAATTAAATTAGAAATATGAATTAACCTATTTACATCCTAATTTATGATAAATAAATGTTATAATTAACTTAATGTCTAGGCACTTAAATACTTAAATAGCCCACAAATATGGGCTAATCAGGTGACGACCTGACCTACCCCGAGAGACCAATACAGATACTAGACAGAGTCGTCCGGAGTCTGAGACAGAAGTAGGTACCACTTGTGAAGGTCCTATGGAGAAGCTAGTAGTACGAGGAGGTAACTTGAGAGCCTGAGGTGGCGATGCAAGAGCGGTACCCAGATCTCTTTGAGGATACATCCTTTTGGACCTACTTCGGTCCTCTTTAAGTTTGTTATGCGCTTTTACATTCCTTTCCCGCACCCTAGCTAGCTCAAGTTTCGGAGAGGAAACTTCCTTTAAGTTTGTTATGATGTAATGACCTGTTACTTTTCAGCCGGATAAGATGTTTGGAGTTTTAGTCAGACATCTGGACACGTGCCCGGGCGTCTGAAAGTGAGATTTTCGTACTGCGCTTTGCTCTCTGTGCGCGGGCAGCGCGCAGAGGCCGCTCTCTCTCCTTCACCCCCCCAAACCCTAACTTCCCTCTATTTAAACCCCTCCCTTCTCCTCTCCTCTCCTCCTCACACCACAACCACTGCCACCTCCAGCTTCTCCTACGACAGCTATGTTTCCCTCCGTCTTTGTTACAGCCGCGGCAAGGAAGGAGAGACACCGGTGAGGGGAGAGCAGGGTGGAGCGAGAGTGAGAGAGTGCGAGGGAATGAGAATGGGGGAGGAGGGAGACGACCACGGGAGCTCGATGGAGCTTGAGGAGGATCTCGTGGGAGGGAGGAGGACACCGGTGAGGAGCTACTCAAGCTCCTGCAGTTGCTGGAGCTGCCACTGCGGGCAAAGGTGCAAGTGGGGCGAGCTAGGAGGAGGTTCTGATACTAGAATTTTTCCAGTATCAGATGTTTAGAGTGAAGTCCAGATGACTAGCGAGGCACCTGGATGTCCAGAGCTGAGGCTGGACATCTGAAAGCATGTATATCGCAAGGTACGTATCTTCCTGCACCATGCATATCGCAGCGCAGGGGATGTCGGATGACCGTTGAATCTACGATTGCTCATATGCAAATGCAGACTTTCGGAAGGCACGTTTCTAGACGATCGAAGACCTTGAGTCTGGACATCTGATTAGCCGCAGGGAACACAAGGTGAGTTCTGACATCATTTAATATGTCTGGGATTAGTCCTAGACGTCTGATTTTGGTCAGTAACCATATTTTTGGCCTGTTTAAGGCCCAAACAGAACCAGATTTCTGCAAACGAAGTACCATTGTTTTCCACTCGAGTTCTTCTACGTGTTCATGTCGAGTGTAACGAACGCGCGCTTCAGACGTCTTTTAAGACGTCTGGGAGGTGGCCCAGACGTCTGACCAGACGTTTGGAATCACTTCCAGACGTCTGGGATTCATTTTCTGCGGCATGCACCATTGCGTCTGCGTGCCTATGCGCGCAGACCTGCTCCGCCTCTTCTTTTTCCCTCTCCTCCTGCGGGCGCAGACTGCACCCCTCTCTCTCGCTCTCTCTCCCCGCGCGGCTTTAAAAAGCCACGCCCTCTCGCTCACTCCCGTCACCTCTGCCCCCTTCCTCTTCTCCTTCCAACCAGTGTGCGAGAGCAAGCGCGAGTGAGTGGCGGCGGCGACAGCCGCGGTGAGTGCAGGAGGAGGTGTTGTGCGAGAAGAGGAGGCGCTCGGCCGTGAGGGCGAGCTTGCCGGGGCTACTAGGGCCGGCCGGCGGGGGCAGCAGCAGACGCGGGGTGGCGCGGGAGGCCTGCTGCAGCTCGAGCAGCAGGCGGAGGACTCGCGGTGCGGCCGTGCGTCGCAAGCGGAGGGCGAGTGGCGCCCTGATTCTGGAAATTTTTCCAGAATCAGACGTCTAGGCTTCCAACCAGACGACGGGGAAGACGTCTGGAGGACTGTCCAGACGTCTGAAAGGTGAGTTATTTTCGTACCTTCTTCCTTTCCTATGACCGTCCGTACTGAGAGAGAGAAATGGGTATGCGCAGGTTTGGTGATTCGCCACCCAACATGAATCAGGCGTCTGGCTGCAGTGCCAGATGACTGGAGCGACTTCCAGACGTCCGGGGTGACCATCGGACGTCTGGGAACTAGGCCAGATGCCCCCACAGGCTTCTGGACGTCTGAGAGACCACGCAGAGCAAGGTAACCCCTGATCCACTTTTTAAGACGTCTGGAATATGTTCCAGACGTCTGATTTTGCACTGTTTCATCATTTTCGACCCGTTTAGGGCCCGTTCGGGGTCCGTTTTCCGTGTTTCGAGTTGCGTTCTTTTCGGAATTAAATCCTCTACCTGTCTATAGTAGTTGTATACTGTTTTGAGAAATTCCTTGTGTTTGATCCTTGTGATAGGACCCCGTTCCGTTGCAGTCTCGGGGGTTGCGGAGGCATGCGGGATTCCCAACCACGCCCCAATTCGCCTGTTGTAACCGGTAGAGTGGCTTTAAGTATAATCTATTAAATTATGAAACCATAAATAGAACCTAGGACATTGCATGAACCTAGGAATGAGAAATAGATTGAATGGTAGATCCTAGGGTGTTGCATGAATCCTAAGGCTGGAAAACTAGATTGTATGATAGATCCTAGGATATGGCATGAATCCTAGGACGGGAAAGCTAGTGGAATGTGTGAATACTACAGTCTTGGAAAATGTGGAAAGGGATTAATAGCTGCCTGTGAATTGAATTAACAGCTGCCTACTATGAATAAATAAATGTGATTGAGAACATGGATTGTATGAACGTGAAACTGGAAAGGTGAAGCTGGAATGCGCTGAGTTAAAGAGCTGGAACCCTACGGGGAATTAGGAGTAGAACTCCTAGAAGTGAATGGAATAGAATTGGGGAAGTGAGCTGGCCCTTAGGACGGAGTACCAAGGAGAGTGACTGTCCCCCTGTTTAGTGCAGAGCGGAGCCAGCCGCCCCAGGGACCCGGGGTTAGGACTGGCCACTCTGTACCGACTTGCTGGCCCTCGTGTACGTAGTACCGAGGAGAGCTACTAGTGTAGGGAGGTACTAGCTACCCTATAGGCCCCGGGGTTCTGCTAGCCTCCTACACCGACTTGTTAGGCCCACTGGGGCAAACCAGGGTAGTCAGGCGAGGGTGCGCAGACTGTGGAGGGGCAATGCCCCTGTTTGGTTACTGTGGAGGGGTTGGACCCCTGTTACTGAGAGGGCTCTGCCCTGTACTGGTTCCATGCTGTGCTTTGGGCGCACCCGCTAACGGAAACAACTGACCGCGTGCCAGTGCGGGTTAGCTACCCGTGCGTTTACTGCACGTGCCATAGTCACCGTTACGTCTGTCAGTGACCTTGGGGTGGTTGACTGAGAGTAGGATCACCACGGGGGACTCTCCCGGCCAGGAGAGCACCACGTGCTACTTCTACTGTTCGAAAAAGACTGCAATCAAGATCGTTCCCACGAGGAACATTCGAGATCAAGTGAAGGATCTGAGAAATAGATAAATTGTGAAACAATAGAAAGGCGTAAATAAAGGAAGAAAGAAAATTAAAACAGCTACTGTACACTTTACTGTTTCTTTAGTTTAGCTGCCACTCTACTCAGCATTTTGCTGACGTGTTACACTCGTTACCTTTCAGGACCAGGTGTTGAGCAGCCAGGGTTAGCGGCTGCAAAGGACGCTGGGCCGAGTAGGGTCCAGTAGAGTTACCACTGTTCTCTTGTACCACTTTCTTTTTGGTTCCACTGTAGTGAGTAGTTCTTGTTTCCGCTGTACTTTTCTTTACCTGCAGTTCATATTATGTTATGAATGTTGTTCTACTGTTGTGGTGGTACATACCATAGTGGTTTCTTTCCTTACTACTGTATTTTCTTACTGTTAGTTATATTCATTTTGAATGTGGTTTATTTTACTGCTCTTTTGGTTACTTCCTCGTTGGACGACAAGGTCTTGGGTTTAGTCGAGTCGGTCTGGTTCTCGTGTGTCGTAGGGACTCGGGAATCGGGTCGTTACATCGAGTATCTACTGTTTTGAGCTCATCTAATGTACATGGGTCATTGGTACAGGTTACCAACCAGTGGCATGTTCAGGGCCCGCGGAGACAACAAGATCTATGGCACAGGCCCCCATTCCTCCCGTGATACCCGGTAGAGTAGTTTAATTCAGTTGTTAATATTTAAATAAGAATGTACTTGGTTGGTATAGTTGGATTGAACTTTAGGATATGGAATGAACCCTAGGGTAGAAATGAATGAGTCTGTTTGAGCTGTACTGTTTACTTGAATGCATGGTTAAGATAAATTGCTAGCAAATGCCTTTAATATAATTACGAGATGCATGTTAAAATACGAGATGCCTGTATGTAATTGAGAAATTGCCTGTGAAAGCACAAGTTGCATGTTTTTGAGAATTGAATTATGAAAACACGAGCTGCCTGTATATGGATGAGGAATGAATTATGAAACATGAGATCTGGACCAGGATAAATGAGATAAATATGAGCATGAACCCTACAGGGAATTAGGAGTAGAACTCCTGTGGATGAAAGGAAATCTGGAATGTAGGCGGGAAGTGAGCTGCCCTTATGTATGCAGTACCAAGGAGAGCAACTGTCCCTTTTTAGTGTAGAGTGGAGCTAGCCTCCCTTGGGTTGAGACTCGAGGTTAGGATTGGCCACTCTACACAGACTCCTGTTGGCACTTGCGTATGCGGTACCGAGGGGTGCTACTAGTGTAGGGAGGGAGCTAGCCACCCCACGAGGCTCGGGGTTCAGCTAGCCACCCTACACTGACTTTGTTAGGCCCTCTGGGCAAACCAGGGTAGTCAGACGAGGGTACGCGGACTGTGGAGGGGCGAGACCCCTGTTCTGAGAGGGCAAGGCCCTATCTTGTTCCGTGCTATACTTTGGGCATACCCGTTAGTGGAAATGACTGACCGCATGTCAGCGCAGGGAAGCTACCTATGCACTTATCACGCGTGCCGTAGTCACCGCTACGTCTTGACAGTGACCTCGGGGTGGTTGACTGGGCGTAGGACTACCACGGGAGACTCTCCCGGCCAGGAGAGCACCACGTGTACCTTCTACTCTACAGAAAAGACTGTAATCGAGATCGTTCCCATGAGGAACATGCAAGATCAAGAAATACCTAGATACTTGAGAAATAAATGAACCAGAAACACATAAATGAGATAAATAGAAATGAGAAATAAACCTATTGTTGTTTTACTGTACTTGCACTTAAATAATGTAAACACCACTCTACTCAACATTCGCTGACTCTGTCTTTTCGTAACCTTGTTCAGGACCAAAAGTTGAGCAGCCCGAGTTTCCGGCTGTAAAGGGTGCTGGTACCAGCCGAGCCCAGCCGTAGTCGTTTTTCAGCTCTTTCGTTTTCTACTGTTGTAGTGAGTAATGGACACATGCTTTACTATTCCTGTTACTTCCTGTTCTTTTATGCTTTCTGTTGTTGTTGTGACATGTACTATGTTTTGAGACAGTTGTTCTACTTTCTTTGCTGCTTCGTACTTTTCTTCTACTTAGTTATATTGCATGTGTAAATGTGGTTTATTTTCCTACTTTTGGTTATTTCTTGTTGGACGACTAGGTCTTGCGATTAGTCGAGGTGAGCCGGTCTTGGGTCCTGTAGGGATCTGGGAACCCTGTCGTAACAATGAGTACAAGTCATTGGAAGTTTTCATATCTTGCACACACATTTGATGAAGAGCAGTCTAGATGTTCTGCGCTAAATAACTTATTTAGGCTTTAAATCTACTGATAGGCTATATATATATATATATAATTCTCTATTGTCCAATACAAATGCTAGGATAAAATAACCCCATATGAAAAGGATTAACTAACTTCACAGGTCAACAGGAAAATCATTTAGTCTGCATAGCTTAATTAAGAAATGAGCAGTAATCCCGTAACACTAAGTGACATGTGTAAGGAACAAGCTACCTTAGTGTATTGTGAAAAGTTATTTAAGATAATGCCATTGCTGTCTATGCAAGCAAGGGAAAACGTACATTGCAAAGTAGTAGTAGTAATAATAATAATAATGGCATACCAAGCCTGCCCTTGTCATTGAAAGGCATCAGATTTTGATACTAGCTTCATGCAAGCCATTTCCAACAATCTCCGAAGGATAAATTGGGAACACTAAACCAATCCAGAATTTATACTCCTTTCCACCCTAACAAAGAAGAATCAACCCACTTGACAAGCAATGAACTCACGAATTCTTCTTAACACCACAAGAAATTAACCTATCCTCTGCAACAGGGGCAAATGCAGAAGAACTCCTCCTCCAAAAGGACAAACAAGAACGACAATTAATACCTAATTAAATACATTAAAGCAGATCAGGCATGAATAGCCAGGTCCAATAGAGGAGCAACATGAGGTTCCAACACATGGGATAAAATTAAGCACAACAACCCTATCTCCAATCCTGAGTCCTCCCTCCTAATTTACCTCGGCACCACAAAAAAGGTTGCTATCTATTCTCTTCCTGCAGAAAAAGAAAGAAAAGGAATTCTATTCCTTCCTTTGTTTCTTCCTGTCTTTCTGACATTGATTTGGTTTTTTATTGCATCAAGGTTTTGAATGATTAATATCATTCTCTTTTCCCCTTTTGGTGCATTTTGTTATTTCCTAAAGTGCATCACCTATGAGGTGAAGCCCTTCTCCGCAAAGAAGTCAGTCTCCCCATCATAGTTCTCCGGAAGAAAGCCCTGATAGGCAGAGTCCAACATCGTGCCCACCTTCCTGCAGTCCATCCCCTCATGATACACATGCAGTATCTCATAGCCCATGCACCCACAATGATGATGAAGTAAGATTTCATGAAGCTTTATTTTTTCTAAACATTTTCCAACTTTTTTTGTTCTGATCATTACCAAGCTACACTCTTTTTTCAGGGAAGGAGAGCTCACCTTTTCACATCAAAGGAGAAATGCATGTGCCTACTGCCTGTCATGCATTATAATTTCTCAATATTGGTGCTGTGAATTTCCAGCAAGGTTCACATTTTTTGTTTTGTCACTAATGCCTCCTCAGTCGAATCCTAGATTGTCCTTTCTATGAATGCTCCTCATGCTTTCTTTCTGTGTTGTGTTCTTGTTTTCTACTTCCTCATCTTGCAACTTAATAGTCAGATGTTAAATCATAATAAACCTATCATTGCACTTTTATAGTTGCTGTTCAAGAAATGTTGTAGCTGTCCAACAAGATGCAATAAGTAGCTGCTGGTATTGTAGCTGTGGTGTTTGTACCTCATGTACGTAGATGGTAGAATCAGTGAAAGATGGTGGTGTTGGTGTCCTTGAGAATGTGGTGGTGAATGTTGGTGAAGGCATTTGGTCATGCCCATTTGATCAGCTGTTGCCTCAGAATTAGTCATTTAAAATTGTCGGTAAGACTCATTTTTGCTTTCCTACCAAGTGATTTATTACTAGTGAGTTGGGCCTTTTGTTTGAGTATGTGAAACTAAACTTCACTGTGTTTTTCCTGCATATGCTTCCAATAGCCGTTACTTTTATTAGCTTTTCAAACTTGATCTATAGTGTGTTTTGTCGTATGTGCAAATGTTTCGATAGATTAAGAAATAGATGGTCAAGCGTGATTTGGTTTATTACCTACTTCAAGGTCAAACCTCTAAGACACTTGTTAGAAGATGTTGGTCAACTTACTAAATGGTCTTAGTCATTCATCAGTTCTTCAACCAAAGGAATCAATCACTAACCCAACCTTAAAATATAGTTGGTATTATTGTGCCCTAGTTTTGTACAGCTACTGAACTCTTTGAAAATGGTTTGAGATTTGACAATCTCAAGAGACCTGTCATCTCAAATTTCCCATTTATGTGGTTGGTCATGCAATTTTATCTAGAATTCATTATATTAAGCTTCCACTTCAGTTGGTATTTTTAACCGTGAGATTATGCCATGCATTACTATTGGCAGCTGATATTGTTTGAGTTGATGATCCACCTTGCTGCCCATTCACATTTGATTCTGATTACTGCATAGCAGCTGATTGCGCAGCAATCATAGGTCTTAATTGTCCAGAATTAGGCTAGAACTTAGCATAAGTTAGGATAATTCATGCATGCAAAAGCATTACTTACATCTTTACTGCTTTCTTTTAGCTATGCATGAAATAATGCTATAATGTGTTGATTAGGTGCATTATGTCAATTATAGGTAATAAGCTGACCAGAAGGTAAATCTGAAGCTAGATCTAAAGCTGAATCTGAGGAATAAAGAATAGTTGGAGTTGCAGTAGAGCTGGAGTAGAAGACTTAGAATAAGATGTAGTAGACAATAATATAAGGGGTTGAGGTATGCTATTCTATTTAAGTAGGAATAAAGCAGTAAATTATGAAGAACTTAGGACCATCCTAATCCTAGGATAGCCTAGAAGCTTCCCCAAGCCTTAGCCACCCTTAGATTAGGTCACCACACCCTAGGAAACCTTAAAACCCTAATTCTAGCCTCTATCTGGATGTCTAGATAAGTTATAGGATGCCCAGAACCCTTAGCTAACTCCCACACACCTTAAACCCACTTCTACAGGGTTAGTGGACATCCAGACACTTGGTCAGACGTTCAATTTCTGCAGAATACCCAAGACAGAACATAGAAACCCTCCTGACTATGATTGGATGTCCAGACAACAAGTCTGAACTTCTAATTTTTCACTATAAGATGCCTGACAACTTTATTAGATGTCTAATACTGTCCTCCAGTTCCTATTTTGGAATTCAAGCCTTGATCTTGGATCTCTAGTCCCCTAAACCCAATTCTAACCCCATAGGAACCTAAATTAAGGTACCTTAACCCTAGTACATCACCTCTAGACCTCCCTAAGGACCTAATTAGGTCCTCACTAAACCTAATTGACTTGGATCTTAGTCAATTCCATTAGCCTATTCAATTAGACTCATTGAGTCCAATTGAGCCCTGATCTCAGCACACACTATCCAATTAGACTCAGTAAGAGTCCAATTAACCTAGACCTAACTTAATTGAGTTATTTTACTCTCAATTAAGTTTTCACACACCCAATTAAACTTGTATTAAGTTTAATTGCACTTTACCTTAGTGAATTAGGGTTTACAACCCTAATTTGAGACCTACCTTGACCTAAACCCACTAGAACCTAACCTAATCAACCTAGCCACCTAAGTTTTGACCCACACACACCCACACACACCATCCACATGAAAATACCTAGCCTAGAGTTCTCTAGAACTCTCTACCATGTGTTGTTGCCTTGGTTGCTAAAATTAGCAACCAAGAGCCATTCAATTTTTAGATCCACATTTGGTGGATCTAAAAATTGCCATCCATCCTCTCTCTCTCATTCTCCCACGAGCCCCCACCATAAGCCTCTCTAGAGAATTCCATAATTCTCTAGAGAGCTTCCCTTAGGTCTATAAAAAGACCTAAGGGGTGGCCATTTGCACCCATTCACTCTTGGCTTCCATTTAGCTTAGCTACATTCCACCTCCACTCCACCTTCACGAGTTGCTTCACCATGGCCACCACCATCTCCATGCCAAGATGTTGGATCACCTCCTCAACCTCTCTCCAAGGGCTGGCCTAAGTACCATTGGCCATCCCTCCTCCTCTCAACCAACTCAAAGGCCATCGGAGCCCACCTCCGAATGCCCTTATTTCTACTAGATTAGTAGCTTAGTTCTTCTTAAATTTACATACTTTTATTACTGCTTAGTAGTGTAGCTCTTTATTCTCCCCCAATGATGCATGCAAAATCCCCCCATAGATTCATGTATGTAATCGTTTTCCGTTAGCTAGATTTATGTTTTCAAGCTTTCCTCTATAAGCTTTCCACTAGTTCCATATTGCAAACACCCTGATGAATCAATAAAAGATTTTTTTTCTATATATGTGTGTGTGTGTGTGTGTGTTGTGAATCACCATGAGCTTATTGCAATATATTTTGTGTGATTAAAGTTGCCTACTTTTAATTATTATCCATTGCAACTAGCATGTCGGTACCTAAAAATATTGAGGATCTAACTATTAGTGCATTTTCCGTAAACAGCCACCACATAACTAGAATCGTGCATACTGAAACTCACACTTTCACATTTTTCATCTATCTAACACATGTGCACGTAATTAGGGTTCATAATAAAAGTGGCCAAAAATTGATCCGACGATTAGAAACTGACGTGCAATTTTAAGCAAATAGAGCGAAAAAGATTTATTTCAAATTTGCATAAACGCCTCCTAGAGATGAACGGCTGGGACTCAAGTCTCGTTATTCTTATAAATTATTTTTGTTGATCGTATTACGCACTATACTACGACACTTTTTCTTATCAAAAATGCACTTTATGGATCCCAACAAATGGCACCATTACCGTGGAGGCAACGCCATTTTTTGATTTCGATCTCTTGAATTATCACTGATAAATCTTCCTCTGCTTGTCTTTTGATGTGCAGGAAAACATGAGAAAAATGGGATCTGTGCACACAACGAGCGCGGAAAAAAATTCCAGGTGCACATCATATCTTCCTTAGTCTAGGTTTTTTTTGAACCCTAGGTTAGATTTCTTTCTAGAAATTTCATTTTTAAAAAAAAAATCCTATTTATTTTCATAAAAAAAATCTAGGTAGTTAGATTAGGTTTCTTTTTGAATCCTAGGTTAGTCTTGAAAAAGCAAAAAAAAAATTTGAAAATCCTTCAAAAAAAATCCTTCTTCAAAAAAAAATTTCAAAATTTTTTTGAAAAAAAAAATTTGGTGGAAAGTTTGAATTTTAAACTCAAACACCTTTTAAAAGCTTCCCGACCATTCTTTGATTTTCGGTGAGATTTCAAAGTCCAATTTAAAAATTTAATTACCAAAAAATTAATGAACGAAAAATTCTAAAATTCTAGTTAGACTTTTATTTTCAAATCATCTTTCAAACGGCACCATTCTTTTGAAAAAATTCCAAGTACAAAATTTTAAAAAATTCACGAAGTGAAAGGGGGTCAGACTGACCCAGATTTGAGATTTTTCAAAATTCAAAAAGCAATTCCGAGCAATCCATGAATCTTTTTTAACTAAAAATGGTGGGATTTGAAACCTAATCTCATTAGATTTAATTTATATATTTTTTTTGAATTTTTTAAAATCATTTGATACTGTTTCAATTTGAATAACTGATCAGGGGTCAAAATTCCAAATCTAACCCCTTGACAATTAAAAATCTCTATAAACTTGGTTGAAATAGTAAAAATTATAAAAAAATATTCTCTGGAAAGATAATTGAAGAAGGAATCTACTTGTAAAATTTTAACTTATTCTGATTCGAATGTTTATCATAGAATTGGTCTTAATTTCATTGGTCTGCTGAAGAAGAAAGAACCAAAAATCCTAGAATTGCATGAACCCTAGATTACATCTTTAGGGTTACAATCTAGAGACCACATTTGAACTAACCTAGACTTAGTCAAGTCTAGTGTTTAGCCGGTGACCTTGGTCACCTTGTGGGCCACTCACGACAAACCCCAACTAAAGAAAAGCGGGCTAACATCAATTTTAAAACATGAAATCAACCTGAATTCATTGTCATACTACTAGGTGTTTTCAATCTCTCTTGCCAAATCTGGTGACTAAGTCTGCGGGGTAGTGTTAAACGACCGTGGCTCGGGGGTCAATGGAACTGGAGGCGTAAGCCGAAGGAAGAACCTTTCCATTAGTCCCCTCGTAACCAGGCTGGCTGGGTTAGCTTGAGAGGTGAGAATCACTTTTAGTCGGTTGCATGACGAATTTTTTCTTTAGGAATTAGAACTTAAAACAAAAAATATGGTCATCCGATCATAAGGACCATCTGATTGATAGGGCCTTAGCCTTATCTGGCTTGGCTACACCAACCCAGGGGTTAGGTGGTGTATGCAAGGAAGGAGGTCACTTAGACCTCAACTGGTTGGACCTTGGGAGCCACTCCCAAGGAGGCAAGTCACCTCGCCAGGACCATCTTCTCCCCCTATTTCTTCTACCCCCTTAGCCGCAATGGCTAATCTTGGACCTAGACCTAGACCAGGTTAGGATGCTGGTAATCTGGACCCGATGGCTCATCTGGAGGCCCGGGTTGTTGAATCTAAGGAGCGGCATCAGTAGAGCATGGACTGTATCTTGACAACGCTTGATAGAATGCAGCACCCACCACGAGGAGAACAACTTCAGGATTTCTATGATCCAGTTGCACCGATTGTCGCACTTTTAGTTAGGATTCCCGTAGGCAGAGACATGCTTAAGCGCAAGCCTAATGTGATCGGTTTAATCAGCAGTCATTTTTATGGAAACTCAAGCGAAGATCCGTTCCAGCACTTAGAGGACCTGAGTCGACTCGCAGAAATGATTCGACCCAGGAATGTTGATCTTGGGATTGTTTTGATGATGCTTTTCCCATTTTCTCTGAGGGACAAAGCTTCATACTGGTTCAAGACCATTAGGAAGCCAATTGGAACCTGGCCGGAATTACGACATGAATTCCTACAAAAGTTCTTCCCGATCGGTCGAACGAACGTGATGAAGTGTGCGATCATGACTTTCTCCCAAGGAGTTGGGGAGAAGTTGCATGACGCCTGGGACCGATTTCATGACCTTCCCTGGAAATGCCGCACCATAGTATACCCAGATGGCACCTAGCTCAGATCTTTTACCATGGGCTGGATGACACATCGGTATCTGGCCGATGCATCTAGTGGCAGGAATTTCCTCGCAAAAGACGAGAACAACGCATTTGAGTTGTTCGAATCTTTGGCAGAGAACTCGATGAATGTCGTGTCTATGAACCATTTTCAGCGGCCTAGTTAGCAGCAAGTTGGTGTCCATGAGGCTCACACCGAGTCTATTTGAGCCGCCGACATGGATATCATCGTCAAGCAACTGGATAGAATAAACCTGATCGAGTAAAAGATTGACCAAATTAGTCAGGGTCAATCTGACCTGAACTCTACTGCTCCAAGACCCTCCTATGCACCCTGAGCCCCCTTTTATAGTTAATCTACTCACTCGGGATGCATCTTCTCCTTATTTACGAGATCCTGCATATCAGGATCCCTTAAACAATCCTGATCTGACACCATATGACTAGGGTTACGCACCACCCGCAGACTATAATACGTATCCCCTTGATGGATATACATCTCAGAAGTCTTCGGCCTATGAGGATGTTAGTGCTATTCAAGGATACGGATGTAATAACCCATATTCAGAGACGTATAACCCTGGTTGGCACCAGCATCCGAACTTCTCCTGGTCTGGTAACTCATAGAGACCACATCAGGATCCACACTACCAGACCAGGCAATACGAGAATGCACAAAACACATACCCTAAGCAGCAGCCATTCCCATATCAGCAGCAGCAACCTTGTTCTATATACCAGTCACTGCACCAAGCTGCCAGTCACCCTCCAAAGCGGGCTGACCCTCTGGAGGCACTGAAGGAGGAGTTGCAAGAATCGATGAGGAAATCTACACAGGATAGCTTGAAGATAATGAAGGAGATGGCTGACCAAATACAGACTATACAGAACACACAAAATCAGTTGTTGCAGGAGCATAGGACTCAGGGAGCCTTGCCCTCCCAACCTACCCTGAACCCTCGCTATGTGTAGAACTAAGGCTCCCCACCTAGGTTTCAGGCACCACAGGGACAAGCACACGCCATATTACAAGCGCCTCCTACACCACCTAGTTATGCTCAAGGCCAGTCGCCTTTGTAGAACCCCCCATACTCTACCCCTTCCGCTCCCCCACCACCTCATGGACAGCAAGTCGATGCAAATGTTGTCTCATTGACGAGTGGAAGGAAGACATTCGACCCACCACATAGGCAGGCGGGTTCTAATTTTTCTCACCCTTTGCTGAAGGCGGGTTCGACTCCTTCTTCATCTCAAGAGCCACCTACGGTAGATAAGGGTAAGAGGCCACTTGACCCTAGATTCCCGTCCCTTTTCCTGAGGCTCTGACATGAAATGTAGTGCGGAAGAGGGACACACGAAATTTTGACCTGAAGTCAATGTTTAAGGAAGTACATATTCAAGTCTCCTCGAGGCAATTGATCACATCCCCGCTGTCGCAAGGTTCTTCAAGGACTATTGTACCCCGAAGCGACAGCCTAGAATTGGACGACAGGCGGTACTGTCAAAAGAAGCTAGCACTGTGATTCTAGCTGACTTGCCACCGAAGAAGAAAGACCCTGGTGCCCCACTCATATCCTACTTCTTGCAGGATTCTCCATTTGATCAGGCCCTTCTAGATCTAGGTTCATCCGTCAACCTAACTCCCACTGCCGTATTTGATCAACTTCGATTTGGGGAGTTAAAGCCTACCTCGGTCACGACTTAGCTAGCTGATAGATCAGTAAAAACACCAAGGGGGGTGGTTGAGAACGTGATCGTAAAAGTTCGCGGATTCTGCTTTCCCGCAGATTTTTTCATTCTCGATATGGAGGTTCCTCCTAATCTCCGAGATGTACCAATCATTTTGGGTCGTCCATTTCTAGTGACAGCCCGAGCAAATATTGATTATGCATCCGGGTGTATGGAGATAGCCCTAGGTAATGAGCGACTTTGACTTGACATATTCAGGGCATCAAGGAATTTTGACTGTGATCGCATAGAGGAGGATGGTGAAGATGAAGATTCGGCATACTGTGGTGACATTGGGCTCCTTTGTGATGACCCAATGTCTCATTCATTTGCACTATCAGGGTTCTTGGACCTCGATCCACATGAGACTGAGACCACTACACTGCACATATCTCCCCAAGGATCTGACTGTTTAGGGTGTGTTTCTGACCACAACACTGTGAATCTAGCCATCCTGATCCATACACTACTGGATCACCCTTGTTGTTACAAGAAGATGTGACCACAGCTAACTGGTTTTTCGTTAACACATTCACAACCGACTATCTCACAGGTCGCGAATCAGAGGGAATTCACACACATTCGGATCATCAGATTTCCACCTTCGAATCTACTCCTCTTATTCCCATCTCTGACTCTAACCCACCCGTGATTGAATTGAAGCCTTACCTGATTCAGTTAAGTATGTGTTCTTGAGCGAAAGTGAGGCATACCCAATCATTATTAGTGCCCACTTAACCCAAGAACAAGAGCATCAATTGATTTCTACGCTACAAGACCATAATGCTGCTATAGGGTGGAGCATTGCTAATCTCCGCGGTATTTGCCGCCGCTCGTATTGCACTCATCACATTTACATTGATGAGGGGGTGAAACCTTCGAGACAACCTTAAAGAAGGCTAAACCCAAATATGCTAGAGGTTGTTAAGAAGGAGATCATCAAATGGCTGGATGCAGGTATTGTATACCCAATCTCTGACAACCAATGGGTGAGTCCGATCCAGATAGTGCCCAAGAAAGCAAGACTCACCATAGTGAAAAGTAATAAAGGTGAATCCATCTTGACCCGCACTACGACATCATAGTGGGTCTGCATCGACTATAGGAAACTGAACATGGCTACCCAGAAGGATCACTTTCCTTTGCCTTTCATTGATCAGATCTTGGAATGGTTAGCCGGACGTAGTTTCTTTTGCTTTCTAGATAGATACTCCAGGTATAATCAAGTAGCGATTAGCCCGGAAGATCAAGACAAGACCACATTCACATGCCCCTTTGGAACATTCGCTTTCAAGTGAATGCCCTTTGGCCTCTGCAACGCACCAGCAACATTTCAGCGTTGTATGATGGCCATCTTCTCTGACATGATTAGGGACTATGTGGAGGTGTTCATAGATGACTTCTCCATTTTCAAAGATGATTTCACATCTTGTCTTGATAACCTCACCAAAATCCTGAAAAGGTGTATTGAGGTAAACCTAGTACTATCCTGGGAGAAAAGCCATTTCATGGTGAGGGATGGCACAGTACTAGGGCACAGGATCTCTAAAAATGGACTCGAGGTTGATCGAGCTAAATCTAAGATTGTTTCCCACTTACCGCCACCTAGCTCCATCAAGCAGATCAGATCATTCTTGGGTCACGTTGGCTTCTATCAGAGATTTATACACGATTTCTCAAAAATTGCACGACCGTTGACGAATCTCCTTATTGCCGATGCCCCATTCAAATTCGACACCTTGTGTCTCAGTGCCTTCAAGACTTTACGAAGAGCTATCTGTGATTCCCTGATTATCCAACCACCCGACTGGTCACTTGATTTCAAGATGATGTGCGACGCTACTGATTTCACCATCGGTGCTGTTTTAGGCCAGTGTCGGGAGAAACAACCTGTTGTCATATACTATGCTAGTAAGATGTTGAATGAGGCTCAGCGCAATTATACTGTCACCAAAAAAGAACTGCTAGCAATAGTATTCGGGTTGGAGAAATTCAGATCTTATTTATTACGGTCCAAAGTCATCATCTTCACTGACCACTCCGCCCTCCAGCATTTGTTGGCAAAGAAGGATGCCAAACCCTAGCTCATCAAATGGATCCTTCTATTATAAGAATTTGATATTGAAATCCGTGACAAAGTCGAAAAGCAGAATGTTGTGGCGGACCACCTATCCAGACTAGACCCAGCCCACATTCCTTATTCCCTGCCTATCCATGACCAATTTCCGGATGAATCCCTTTTGGCAGTTCACTCTGTTGAGTTCCCCTGGTATGCGAATATCGCGAACTATCTTGCCGTAGGCAAGATTCCCACAAACCTATCCAAGGACCTGATGAGTGGCTACTCATCATGGCTAAAAGGCCGAAATTAAGCTAGACACTAAGCAAAACAATATCAAATTAACACATAAAAAGGGTTAAGTGTGGGAATTAAAGAAAAGACCTAAAACTTTTAATGTGTGTTAAAACCTCCTAATTAGGTCACAAAAATGAGATATTCTGAAAACTAAAGAACAAATGATGATCCATGCATCAATTGAACACATAAACAAGTTTGAAAAGATAAATCAGAAGTAAAATCAATGTCTTAAATGTTCAATTAAGCACATGTAAAAATTTGAAAGCAATTGGACATCATTTAGGCTTAGAAATAAATAGATTACAATTAGGTCCTTCATGCATTACATTTCTACCCTTCAAAACTCCTTCTTGGACCTTTTTGCAAGCCGCAGGGACCCTTCTGTATGACTGCAAGGCCCTTCCAGTTATAGTTCTTCTCACTTTTGGACTTGCACGCTATTCTTCTACCCCTTCGTTCAAGGGTCTTCCTGCAAGTTTTCCCTCATTTCAGAGAGAAGCCTGTGTTCTTCACGCGCACTGTAGCACGCGAAGAACACAGCCATTCTCGACCGTCCATCGCACTTTTGATCTCGATCTGCGGCTGGAATCAAATGGAACCTTCGCGCGATTCGGTGCGTGCGTTCACCTCTCTTCCCAGATCTCATCTGACGATCAGATCTCTCTCTTGACTCGCCACGCGCTCTACCCATCTCATCCTCACCGCCGGCCTAATTTTGATTAACCTCACCCTTGCGGTGATCTCAATCACTGAGCTGCTACTTAAGCACCTTAGTGGTGTCGCGCGCAAAGGATCGCTCCCTCCTACATCTCTTAGCGATCAGTTCGTCCACTCCAGTCTCTCCTCCTCACCTAGACCCTGATTTCACAGCCACCGGCTGTGGAATTATCGCCTGCTCTCGACCCTCCTCGTCGCTAAGGACCTCGTAGCACCTGAGGACGACCCTGGAGTCTCACTAGCAGACTCTTCCCTCCGCTGGAGTCACCCTCCTCCTTTCTTCCTCCTTAGCCGTCGGCTAAGGACCCATAGGTCCCATTCTTCCTTTTAGTTTAGGTTTTTAATTCTGCACAAGTAGTGTTAGATTTAGTTTGCAGTAGTTTAGAATAGATTTAGTTTTAATATTTAGTGTTTAATGTTAGCTGTAGTTAGATTAGTCTTAGGAGTAGAATTAGTATTAGATCCCCTCCCTCACCTCCTCTGATCAGTCCAGATCAGAGGGGAAGAATCATCTGTTCATTGTTCAACTTATCTCCCTCTTCATGTTTTGTTTTTCCATCATCCAAATTCTGATTCTTGTTTTTTCCTTTTTAACGACGAATTTTTCATCAATCACCCACACATCCTGACCCAATTTCAGATCTGATGGTGCACTGCCTCAGATTTGAAAGTGGCGTCACAAGCACCATTTGGGGCTTCTCACTCACTCCATTTGTTTCACAAAAGCCCCTCTGTTTTAAATGGATTGCCTCAGTTTGTCAGAGCACTTTTGATTTGGATTTTAAAGGATTTTTACTCTCTGAAATGTTTTGACAGATCTGACAAATTGAAGGGATTTTTGGTTTTCATTGTGGGCAAGGACTCTGAGAAGTTCTCTGGTGACAGAGAACCAATCAGAACAGCCTTTCATGATTCTGTTTATACTTTGTTTTGAATGCATTTACCAGCTTCCATTAAATTTCCTTAATGCATTCTTAGTCTCTTTTTGCTATTTCAGAACTGCCATACACTATTTGTGTTGATGATCATTTCTGTATGGTGATTCTCTAACCTAAGGAGTTTTCCATACTCCTTAAGGTTGCAAGAAACTGGGATTGTGTTTCTTTGGTTTTAATTGATCGAGCTAAGTCTTCCTTCATGCTGTCAATGGCATTAGGAAGACTAACTCAATGCCATTTGAATGTTGATCTGAAAGGATGCTTCTGATAAGGTTTTTCCTAATGAGTATTTGAGCTAAATTTACATGAGATTTTCGTGAGATTTAAACCCCTTTCAGATTTGGATTTCATCTCTTCAATGTTTAGTTTGTTTTGAATTTAATCTTATTCCCAGTTATACAGCAACATGCTGCAACTTGCAGCTACATTTCCCTCCATCTCCAAATTCTCTTCTCCTCCAAATTCCCCTTTCATCTGTGAATTTTTTGTTCCCCTTTCTCCAAGTGGACTAACTGCAGCAGCAGTTAGCCATTTGACAGTGGCTTAAGCCACTGCTGCTGCTACAAAAACTCACCCTGAACAGCAACTAAAACCAACACTAAAATAGCACATTCTTCTCTTCTCCATCTCCTCTGACAGTAGCTGCGGCTGCTGTCTAAAATCAAATAAAAACTCAATCAACTCTAATTCCCTAACTTTATACAAAAGCCTAATGGCATAGACTTATTTTAAAACTGTAAATATACCTATCCATAGTATTATAACTATAACTATAGCATATCAGTTAGATTCATAGTTATACTGTAAATATGTATAAAACCTGTACAGAAATTCATATACATATGTAATCTATGTAAAAATATGTATATATACTAATCTATTATGCATGTATTTACTGATTTATGTATATATGTATGTACAGATTCATATTTACTTATTTAGTAGCTAAGTTAATAAGTTAGAACAATAATCAAGTAAATAAATCTATAAACTTGGGAATATATATATATATATTAAGTAATTTAAGTTAGTCAAAGTATAATTATAACTAGTATAACTTACTGTAACTTAGTTTTAATTTTAAACACCCAGAACTGCTATTTTAGCCTAAATAAAACATAAATAAATTCGTAAAAATACAATAAAAATATGTATTAAATGCTTAAGTATGTAAGTTAAAACTGTTTAAGGTCAATTAGACCATTTACTAACTATTTTATAAGTAATTAACTATTTAATCACCTAAATCAACCTGTATAATCAGCCTAGTTTAGCGAATTTATTTGTATAGTAAAAATATTTAAAATTTAAAATTAATTAATCAATTATGTAGTATTATGTAAATATCTTATTTACCATATTTTATTTTATTTTTTTTATAATTTATGGCCCCCAAATCGAGGGCCAAAAACGCGCACAAACGCAGCTGCGTCTGATTTCCAGCGCACGATGTGGCGCTGGAATAGCACCACATCGTGTGCTGCAAACCAAACGCAGCCATATAAATATAATTTATGTTATAACGTAAGCAGTCGTCACGGCGCCGGGCGCCCGAAACGCGATCCCTTGTCCGATTACCCGATTTGTGCTGAACTCTGATGTGTGATGATATTGAATATGTGATGTATGTGTGGGGCCGGAGGCCCGAGCGTGTGCGAACTTGAAGGCGTTGGGCTGAGGCCTGACGCTGAGTTTGAAAAACGTAACTAAGCCACCTAATCTGAGATTAGGGCGCGCTTAGTAGAGGTCTGGTCCCACCCGTAGGGTGCTGTGTATCCCTCGAAAAGCGTGCCCGCTAATTAAACACATTTTACACTAAGGACGTTAGCCTAATAACCCCGTCTCCACCGCAGCCTCTGGAATACCATACAGAAGAAATTGAAAGGACAGACGACTTAAAAAAAAAGAGAGAACACAAGAGATAGCAAGAACAGAAAGACTTACTGTACATACAGCAGTAGAATAAGTAATATACATACGTATAAGTAAACCCACATAATTACTAACAGAATAAAACGACACTATAAATGTCGCTAAAGACCTCAGTTTGCTTCTTTAGGTTGTATATAGTGTTTTCTGAGATTTAGCGACGTTTATATCTGTCACTAAAACTGATATATATGTCACTATAAATAAAAGACTAGTAAGTTAAGTTTTTACACTATGGTATCCTCATGTAGTATGAACTAACATATTAGTGTTAATAGTATAACTTGTAAATACATAGTTTAGAGTATAATAATAGATTGTTTGATGCTTGTTCATAGTTAGTATTTTTTGCAAGCATTTCTTAGTAACTAGGTAAATAAAACATTCATTCATTCTTTAAATGTAGAGTTTCTTTTTGAATAAGAAGACAATTTCGGAGATAATCAAAGAGTGACCGAATTAAATTCAATAAATTGCCTCCCAGAGAACGACCTTGAACAAAACCAGTAAAAATTAGATAAATAAGCAAATGATAATAATGGTTGTAATGACTGGTACTCACCCATACTCACCACTATACGACATCCTTAAAGTTATATTATACACCCTATACTACAACGACATGATCAACAATTATTACCAACAACCATCAACACCATCAGGACCAGAAACTCAAATTTACTGTGGAGGCCAAATTCTACCTCTGGGATGACCCACTGCTCTTCCGCATTGGAGCGGATCAAATTATTCGAAGATGCATCCCAGATTCTGAAATCCCCAGTGTGTCATCTTTTTGCCACAATGATGCTTGTGGTGGTCATTTCTCAAGATGGAAAATCGCTGCAAAAATTTTACAATCAGGATATTTCTGGCCAACTATTTTCAGAGATACACACGAATATGCCCAACACTGCAAACAATGCCAGTCGGTCAGTTCTATGACCAGGAGAGACATGATGCCACTCCAGCCCATCATGGTTGTAGAAGTGGTCGACGTCTAGGGCATCGATTTTATGGGCCATTTTCTGAACTCGCATGGCTTCGAGTATATATTACTAGCCGTTGACTATGTCTCAAAGTGGGTCGAGGCCATCCCGACGAGATGGGCTGATCACATGACTATCATTTCTTTCGTATAGCAATACATCTTCATGAGATTCGGAATACCCCGCACTCTAATTAGCAATGGGGGAAGCCACTTCATCCACGCCCACTTCAGGACATTATTAAAGAAATACGGGGTACATCACCATATAGCCACCCCGTATCACCTACAGACCAATGGCCAGGCTGAAGTGTCTAACCGCCAGATCAAGCTGATTCTCCAGAAGATGGTTAGACCAGTCAGGAAGAATTGATCCGATAAATTAGTTGATGCACTCTGGGCATATCGGACTGCGTACAAGGCCCCACTCAAAATGTCACCATATCGTATGATGTATGGCAAGTCCTGTCACCTTCCTGTAGAGCTGGAACACCGTACCTTTTGGGCGGTGTGAAAATGTAACCTTGACCTTGATGCAGGAGGTCAAGAATAGAAACTCCAGCTCAGCGAATTAGAAGAGATTCGGCAGGAGGCCTATGAGAACGCATTGATATACAAGGACAAGACCAAGGCCTTTCATGACCGCCACATCCGAAGGAAAGCATTCACTCCCAACCAGCAAGTCTAGTTGTTTGATTTGCGACTGAAACTTTTTTCAGGGAAGCTCAAGTCCAAGTGGACTGGCCCATATGTTGTGATTCACCCATATCCTAATGGGGCGGTCCAGATCAGGGACCCAAAATCTAGGCATATATCTACGGTAAATGGCCAGCGCCTCAAGCCATTTTTGGCCTAGGAACCTCCTCCAGCTGACAAGATCATTCATCTTATTGAGGACATGTGATTGAGTTTTCGCCCAGCTGGAGGCATTAAACTCAACATCTACTCCGCATCCATCACCCTATACAAATTCATTTTTATATATAGCATATTTTTCTTTAAGCTTATTTTCTTTCTACATATTGCATACTGTCTAGTTGGCCAGTTCTAAATGTATATTTTCAAGAGCAATTCCAGGTGACTTCTACCCACTCATCCTCTGTCAAATTTATTTTCTTTTTATTCATGCATGAGGACATGCAAGAACTTAGGCATGGGGGGGTAGATACAGTAAAACTGAAAACTTTTTATGCCAACCCTTAGGAAAACCTCAGAGCTACATACAAAACATACTTTAGGACCCTAAATAAAAGAACAACCGACTCCACCTCCAATGTTCGCATTGGAGATAAAAATCATCTGCAAAAACCACTTTCAACTCACCCGCTCACCTTTTGTTCTAAACCTAGGGTCAAGCTGAATGTAACCCAATACGAGAATTTTTACGAAGTACAAATTATACGAGGTTACTTGTTTATAGCATATATACATATTGCATTCATGAATAAGATTTTTATCAAGAGAATGCATTAAGGATTTTATCCTCTAGTTGATTCCTGTAATCTGGAATCCAGTACAACTTTTCACACACATGTAGAATTTGCAATGGATTCACGGTGAAGGATGAAAACCTCTTTAGTCTGTCAAGAAGAAGCAGTGCTTCTTTTCCTAAACCCTTGGACAATATCTTGGGAGCTAGGCAGATTTTCTTCCAAAAATCCACCAAATAGTGTGAGATGAGAATAGAGAGTACTGGTGCTCTAAGATTAGTGCAAGGAATTATAAATCCTAGATAATTAGGTGATGATACTCAGAGATTAGGCATAGTTTTCACTCTCGTTCCTGCATATACATTTTGCGTGAATTTTGAGAGCCACCAAATAAGGCAAATACGCGGAGAGCGAGTTTTCATAAAACTGGGGCTAAGGTGGATGGTTATGACCATTCTTTATGAAATTCTCTGCTGATGGAGGGTATTAATGTCAAGGTTAGAAATACACCGTCCTATCCGTCTCACTCGGTGCCGTGAATAGGCACTTCCACCAAATAAGCCACCCAATGTCTGAGGAATTCTGACTTAGTGTTAGAGTTATGGGAACTCAATTAAAGTGTTAATGCCAAGTAAGATCACCAAATATGGATCATACGTGAGAATCTGGTGAGATTGTGAGCTCTAAGAAAAAAAAAATCGAGAGAGAAAGAATGAATACAAAGGAACCAGACAAGAGCATAGTTTTTCTCGTCTTTCTCTGAGTTGAGTTACGTAATAATTTGGGAATATAAATTCTATAGTACTAATCTCTATGTAGCACTAGTCAAGAGTGAGCCACCAAATATATAATCTTTTCCCTCTAAGATTCTCTACCTAAGCTTAAAGCTGGGGTGGAATTCATAGAATATCTTGAATACCCCAAGGGAAGAAGTCTGCCTATCCCACTAGAATTTTTACTAGGGGGAAAGTATAGGCTTTAGAGGTGAATCAGGTCTTTCACTCGAATTCGTTGCAAAAGCTACGTAGCTACACTTTCACATTTGTTTGGATTTCTAGAGCATAGGATGAAAACAAAAAGGAGAAAAATCTCTATGTAAACACTTGATAAAATAATCAATCTCGTAGGGACCCTTCTGTGAATAATTTAGCCTCACATTTGCTAGGGACAAACAAGATTTAGGAATGGGGGGTATGATTACGCAGCAATCATAGGTTTTAATTGTCCAGAATTAGGTTAGGACTTAGCATAAGTTAGGATAATTCATGCGTGCAAAAGCATTACTTGCATCTTTACTTCTTTCTTTTAGCTATGCATAAAATAATGCTATAATGTGCTGATTAGGTGCATTATGTCAACTACAGGTAATAAGCTAACCAGAAGGTAGATCTGAAGGTGGATCTAAAGCTGGATCTGAGGAATAAAGAATAACTGGAGTTGCAGTAGAGTTGGAGAAGAAGACCTAGAATAAGATGTAGTAGACAATAATGTAAGGGGTTGAGGTATGCTATTCTATTTAAGTAGGAATAAAGCAGTAAATTATGAAGAACTTAGGACCATCCTAGTCCTAGGATAGCCTAGAAGCTTCCCCAAACCTTAGCCACCCTTAGATTAGGTCACCACACCCTAGGAAACCTTAAAACCCTAATTCTAGCCTCTATCTGAACATCCAGATAAGTTATAGGACTTCCAGAACCCTTAGACAACCCCCACACACCTTAAATCCACTTCTGCAGTGTTATTGAACATCTAGACACTTGGTCAGACGTCCAATTTCTGTAGAATACCCAAGACAGAACCTAGAATCCCTCCTGACTATGATTGGACGTCGAGATAACAAGTCTAGACTTCTGATTTTTCACTATAAGATGTCTGACAACTTTATTAGATGTCTGATACTGTCCACTAGATCCTGTTTTGGAATTCAAGCCTTGATCTTGGATCTCTAGCCTCCTAAACCCAATTCTAACCCCATAGGAACCTTAATTAAGGTGCCCTAACCCAAGTACATCACCTCTAGACCTCCCTAAGGACCTAATTAGGTCCTCACTAAATCTAATTGACTTGGATCTTAGTCAATTCAATCAGCTTATTCAATTGGACTCATTGAGTCCAATTAAGCCCTGATGTCAACACACACTATCTAATTGGACTCAGTGAGAGTTCAATTGACCTAGACCTAACTTAATTGAGTTATTTTACTCCCAATTAAGTTTTTACACACCCAATTAAACTTGTATTAAGTTTAATTGCACTTTACCTTAGTGAATTAGGGTTTACAACCCTAATTTGAGACTTACCTTGACCTAAACCCACTAGAACCTAACCTAATCAACCCATTTTGACCCACACACACCATCCACATGAAAATACCTAGCCTAGAGTTCTCTAGAACTCTCTACCATGTGTTGTTGCCTTGGCTGCTAAAATTAGCAACCAAGAGCCATTCAATTTTTAGATCCACATTTGGTGGATCTAAAAACCACCATCCATCCTCTCTCTCTCACTCTCCCATGAGCCCCCACCATAGGCCTCTCTAGAGAATTCCATAATTATCTTGAGAGCTTCCCTTAGGTCTATGAAAAGACCTAAGGGGTGGCTATTTGCACCCATTCACTCTTGGCTTCCATTTAGCTTAGCTACATTCCACATCCACTCCACCTTCACGAGTTACTTCACCATGGCCACCACCATCTCCACGCCAAGATGTTGGATCACCTCCTCAACCTCTCTCCAAGGGCTGGCCTAAGCACCATTGGCCGCCCCTCCTCCTCTCAACAAACTCAAAGGCCATTGGAGCTCATCTCCAAATGCCCTTATTTCTGCTAGATTAGTAGCTTACTTCTTCTTAGATTTACATGCTTTTATTACTACTTAGTAGTGTAGCTCTTTATTCTCCCCCAATGATGCATGCAAAATCCCCCCATAGATTCATGTATGCAATCATTTTCTGTTAGCTATACTTATGTTTTCAAGCTTTCCTCTATAAGCTTTCCACTAGTTCCATGTTGCAAACACCTTGATGAATCAATACAAGATTTTTTTTCTATATATATGTGTGTGTGTGTGTTGAGAATCACCATGAGATTATTGTAATATATTTTGTGTGATTAAAGTTGCTTGCTTTTAATTATTATCTATTGCAACCAGCATGTCGGTACCTGAAAATATTGAGGATCTAACTATTAGCGCATTTTCCGTAAACAGCCACCACATAACTAGAATCGTGCGTACTGAAACTCACACTTTCACATTTGTCATCTATCTAACACATGTGCACGTAATTAGGGTTCATAATAAAAGTGGCCAAACATTGATCCGACAATTAGAAACCGGCGTGCGATCTTAAGCAAGTAGAGCGAAAAAGATTAATTTCAAATTTGCATAAACGCCTCCTAGTGATGAACGACCATGACTCAAGTCTCGTTATCCTTATAAATTATTTTTGTTGATTGTATTGCGCACTATATTACGACACTTTTTCTTATCAAAAATGCGCTTTACGAATCCCAACAGTAGCTTAATGGTCCTGGTCGAGTCGTTGGCGGGGTCGTTGTCCTGGTGCAGATTGTGATGAGTGGATGACAAGCTGAGAAATTTTTTTGAGATTGCTGCAGCAGGCAGGGCAGGGTGGCATAAAAGGTCTGCTAAAATCCTCTTATGATTATGTTGACTATTTATAATTGCCACCTAATTTATGCTGACTATTAATGACTGCTGCCCATTTTAGGATTTTTTATGCTACAGATATGTTGCGTTAAACATTAAATTGGTGCTAGCTTTTAGTTGCTATTCAATTGGCATTGATGAGTGCCATGGATATATGTTGTTTTAAGCATCCATAGTTTGATGTTTCTAACATTGAAATTATGAGCATTTAGAGTGTTTGCTACCCATATTTATTGAGGTTTACGGTATAGTAAGAGACCTGAAATGTTGTTATGGGTGATCCTTCCTTTTTCGAAGGTTGTTCCATACTTTGTATTCTCTCGATCACATCTAGATATTGTGCATGGGATGCTTGGTCTTTCCATTTTCCAGGTATCGATTTTTTTGCCCAATGCACTAGAATCTAAAGTTCTGTTATTATATCTGGTACAAAAGAAGCATGTTTGATTTAAACTAAGAGCTTTTAATGATTTTCGGAAGGTAATCCTATGGGGTTGACACTCAACATTATCTGATTTCCTAGTGAAGCTAATGATTATCAACACTGATTTTTTTGTATGTTTTTCATATTGCAGTGGTTATTTTCCCTACTCCAGACAAACTCAAATGCTGGGCAGAGAAGCGATTCAAGGAAATGGGTGAAGAGGTTCCTACCAAAGTAGTTCATTGCAGGCTGCAATATGATAAAGATGATGCTTTGGGTTATCACAAAGAAGAGCAATGTGGAAAAAAGAGCAAATATCAAATAACAGTTGGACTCAATATTTTGCAAATATCAAATAACACAATCGTTGGACTTGATACTTTTCCCTATTTGGTTTCGATTTAACATTTTGTGTTTGATTTTCACTAAGTGGAGAAATCATTATGTTTACCTTTTAATCTATAATTTTTGCAGGATGCTTGATGTAAACACATTTACACTATGTAAGATGTCTATTTTTGCATGTTCTTAAGCATAGGATTGCATTTCATGATATAAATATTGCATAACATGCATCATCTTGCATTTAGAGTAGTTTGAATAAAATGGAGGTTAATTGTCTCCTTTTATGTGCTCGGACAGGGCAAACATTTTATCAGGGTCTCGGATCAAAGATCCAACTGTATGGATGTGATCAGGGAGACGATTGGAGTTCAACGACTCCAAGATCGCCCTCATCAGGCATCCGTAGCATCAGTTAGTGATCGGGGAACCCTAAAAGATCAAGGGCCAAGATGGTGAAAATCTACACTTCAGATGACAAATCCGACCGCATGGATGAATTTGGATCGATGATCGCAGCCCAACGACGCAAAAATCGAGTCAATCCGACATCCGTGGCACCATCTACAACTTCCAGAAGATGGACGGCCAAGATGGCACCACGTGGCGCCATCTCGGCCTCCCAAACGGCCACACGCATTCTACGAAGGCCCCGCACCTGCTCGCTCTTCGCCGTTGGATCTTGATCCAACGGCTGTGATCGACCGTGCCTAAAAGCGTCCGCTCGACCATCCGCGCCTCGTAGCGCAGCGGTCGAGCGTGCTTGCGCGAGCGACGGGCGCGGGTTCGAGTCGCAGCGAGGGGTTGGAAGGCGCGGGCGATTGGGCGCGAGCGGGCGTTGTATCTTGATCGGACGACCGCACACGCCCAATAGCGTTCACGCGCGATTGAACGCGCGACGTGGACGCGCGATCGCACGCGAGAGGGCACGCAGCGCAGCGGATGAAGGCGCAACTTAAGCCGTCCGATCTCGCGATCGGACGGCTGAGGATCGTTGAATGTGCGTAGGCGTTGCACGCGTGAGCAGCTGAGCGAGCGTGCGTGGGCGCGGAAGCTACGCCCACGTTGGGGGCTTTAGTGACGGATTTATCCTTATTTTGTGAAATGATTTTTGTGAGACGATTAGGCCTGAGGAATCTGATAGATCATTTGATAGCCCAATAACTGAGGAAACTTATCTTAGGGCACACATTATAGATCCAGGATTACATTTTCTGGATGAATCAATTCAATGCCCTGATTATCAGTTACACCCCATTGAGCTTATTGATAATTCTGTTTCTGAGATAGTTAGACCCAAGTCAATTCTGATTTTGCCACATCATTTAGACTTGGAGATTTCAGACGGGGTGATTAACATGCAAGAGGTCTCGGAAGTTATGATTTGGGAAGTTAATTTTGAAGGAAATGGAAGATTGAGTCGAAGGGTTCCTTTTAAACGGAAGCCATCAAATCAGAACCCTTACGACATTTGTTTCGAGGATGTCAAACTCAAGCACACATTCAATAATTATCCTTTTGAGCTTCAATTCTCTGTAACCCGACTTTTTGGTCTTGGGTTGCATCCTCATAAATTGCAGGCCCGACCCCGCATGCATTCTGATTTTAGGTTTTGGGTAATTTTTATCCAGAACCTAAGATATTCTCGATTATGGGGAATGGGTCTGCACCACAATCTGGTCCACATCTGTGGACCGCTGTTGTTAGGTCAGAAGATTCTTATGTTTATTCTAATTCTGACCTGCACTTGCGAATTTTTCATTTCTTTCCTTGTATTGTGTGCCTACCTGAAGGCACTAAACTCAGCACATATACAGTTTTTCTTAGTTTTCATCTCGGAGCGGACCTGACATTCACGTAATTCAGGTGCTTTCTACGCTTTTCCACTCTGTTTTATGTCTTTTTAATACAATGAGGACATTGCATTAGATAGGCATGGGGGGGTGGATATTTATCTCTGAATTCATTCGTCAGCTCCGTAGATTTGTTTTATTTTCTTTTATTAAAAAAAAAATCGGAATTAGGAAAGAGAATTTGGGTTTAAGAAAATTTTCAATCTTAGGAAATACTACATTAAGATCTGAACACAAAGACCCTTCAGGTCTTTGGACTTAATCAGCCCGTGTATCCACTAAAATGTGGATTTGTTTTTCGAGTTCTCGCCAACTTGAATTTTATTTTAATTGGAGTAAATAAATTTTGGGTGATAAGTACACGACTTATCAACTCGCCCCCTAATTTGAGGGAATTTTGAGTTTCTTGCATCTACACACTTTCTTTGCACTGACTCGTTGTTCGACGATTTTAAAGGAAATTGGGTAGCTAATGAACCTTCTAGGGTGATATGGCTGGCAAGTTATCGTGGGTAATAGGCCATAGGTAGGTTGTCCAGAGCCCAGTCACTGGACCTTTCTCTTTTTGCTTCCTTTAGGTAAATCTTAGACCAGGGAAGCCACCTACTTAAAAAAAAAAATCAAAAAAAGAAAAGGAGAAAAGAACAAAAAGAAATAAGCCACACTTCGCCGCACGAGTATGGCTGGCAAGTTGTCGGTGATAACAGCTCATCGACCGTTTGTCTAGAACCCAGCTCAATAAATGCACTAAAAATTCCCAGAACACTTAGGAAGAAGCGGAGAAGTAGAATAAACCGAAGAGATATACACTGGATTCACCCTTGTGTTGACCCCGTAAAAGATAAAGTAGGGAGAAAGCTACCGGTTGTAAAGATACACCTTTAGGCAGAAGTCTTTTTGAGGTCACCTAGAGGCGTAGAAATCCGAAGTCCGTTTTAATTGCCGGTCAATGAGTCTATCATAATCACAATAAGATGCTTAAAACTTAGGGTTCTCATAACTCTTGGGTGAGTTGAATGGCCGTAGAAATCCACTCTTAAACCCTAAAATTTGAAAAACCAAAAAAATTAGAAAAGAGTAAAAAGAGAAAAAGAAATTTTTCTTTGAATAAGGTGAGGGCTTGAGGCGGTCTGCATTTTGGCTGATACCCGGGCGCTGTTGTGTCTTTGAAAGTTTAGTTCTTAAGTAGACAATTTCTTAATGATTGAAAATAAATCAGGTCCAAATAATTCAACCTAATTCTTTTATAAATAGCATATATTTTTTGCTAGGGACTAGCAAAAGATAGGCATGTGGGTATGATGTAAACACATTTACACTACTTAAGATATCTATTTTTGCATGTTCTTAAGCATAGGATTGCATTTCATGATATAAATATTGCATAACATGCATCATCTTGCATTTAGATTAGTTTGAATAAAATGGAGGTTAATTGTCTCCTTTTATGTGCTCGGACAGGGCAAATATTTTATCGGGGCTTTGGATCAAAGATCCAACCATATGGATGTGATCAGGGCGACGATTGGAGTTCAACGACTCCAAGATCGCCCTGATCAGGCATCCGTAGCATCAGTTAGTGACCGGGGATCCCTAGAAGATCAAGGGCCTGGATGGTGAAAATCCGCACTTCAGATGACAAATCCGACAGCACGGATGAATTCGGATCGATGATCGCAGCCCAACGACGCAAAAATCAAGTCAATCCGACATTCGTGGCACCATCTACAACTTCCAGAAGATGGACGACCAAGATGGCGCCACGTGGTGCCATCTCGGCCGCCCAAACAATCGCACACATTCTACGAAGGCCCCGCACCCACTCGCTCTTCGCCATTGGGTCTTGATCCAACGGCTGTGATCGGTCGCGCCTAAAAGCATCTGCTCGACCATCCGCGCCTCGTAGCGCAGCGGTCGAGCGCGCTTACGCGAGCAGCGGGCGTGGGTTCGAGCCGCAGCGAGGGGTTGGAAGGTGCGGGCGATTGGGCGCGGGCGGGCGTTGGATCTTGATTGGACGGCCGCTCACGCCCGATAGCGTTTACGCGCGATTGAATGCGCAGCGTGGACGTGCGATCGCACGCGGGTGGGCGCGCAGCGCAGTGGATGAAGGCGTGACTTAAGTCGTCAGATCTCGCGATCGGACTGCTGAGGGTCGTTGAACGTGCGTAGGAATTGCGCGTGCGAGCAACTGAGCGGGTGATAAAGTTAAGGTTTTCGACCGGTTTCGGTGTTATATCGTTGTAGTAAAGCCGGTTGTTACCAACGTTTTCATATAAAATTTTTTACTCGGAAAAATAAAAGAGTTCCCGAGGTCGAACTCAGGGAGCAAGTTGTATTCTAGAGATATACAAGTTCTATTACAAAAATAAAGAGAGAGAGAGATGAAAATTTGGCTTCTTCTTCTTTTCTTCTTTCTTCCTCTTTGTCTTTGGTTCTTCCTGTTCTTTCTTCTTCTTCTTCTTCTTCTTTTTCTTCTGCTTTCTTCAGATTTTCCCCTCGTGCTCTTCTTCTGTTCTTCCTTGTTTCCTTTCTTTCTTTTTCGTCAGATCGTCTTCTTCTTTTCTTGCTTCTTGCTTCTCTTCATTCCTTCTTCTTCTTTGTCTTCACCTGCCTTGACCTCTCTTTTTCTTCTTTCGCGATGGCCGTTGCTCTTCCTTTTTCTTCAGCGGGTCTTCTTCTTCTTTGGCTGCTGACCTTCCGTCGTCTGCGCCAGTGCTGAGACGACTTAACAATGCCTTCGCTACAGTGCAGCAGCTCCTTCTTCTTCAGCGGGTCTGCTTCTTCTTCTTTGGCCTGCACACTTCAGAGTCTATTCGTCAAGAGGCAAAAACCTACTCTACCCCCCTCCCCCGCGTATCTCTCTCTCTGAAATCACTCTTCGGAAGCTCTCCCAGAGCGCTACCGGGTAATCGGGTTCGGGTCAGGCCCGGGTCCAGGCCCACCGGCGTGCGTGGTGGGCGAGGAGTGCAGGTCAGTCTAATCGGGTCGGGCCAGGTCCGCGGAGCGTGGTCACGGACGAGGCCGAGTCGGGTCGGGTCGGGTGAGAGGGACCTCACCCCGTGGTAACTGAGGCAAACAGCATAAGGCAGTTTTTGCCTTTATGCATCCGCGCGCCTTTGAGAGATTCCGAGGTGGGACTAAATGTCCCACCCCAATTCTCTCACGCCTGCAGCAGGGATGGTGCTCCCAATTGCATCGGCTGTTGAGGCGCACAGCTCCAATTGAGGGCCAGGGTGTGTGCGCGAGACTCTTCCGCGCTGGCCGTGGCTATTCAACCTGGGATATCTCGGCTTGGAGCAACCTTGAGCAGGCTTCGAGCTTCCTCGCCAATGGCGGTCAAGGCCTGGAACCTGAAACCAATGGCACGGCCTCTCGGCCAGATCAGACAGGCGGGGGACCTTCGCCGTGGCACGGCGAAGGTGGTCAGGGGGTCTGCAGGGGGCGAGAGGGGGCTGTCTGGTCGTCCTAGGTCAAACTGTGAGCGAGGGAGTGGGTGTGTTCGGTGGGTCTGCAGAGGGTGTTTGGTGGGAAGTGGAGGGGCGGAAGAGGATCAGGGTGAGGAGGCGGAGGTTCTGCGGTGGTCGGCGAGCCGTGTGGGTTGCTGAGGTGGTGGGAGCGGCTCGCCGGAGGGTGGTCGGAGGTGGAGAGGATGAGGGTGAACAGGGTCGGTAGAGGGCTTAATTGACTAAATCGAAAGCGGGAAAAGAAAGAGGAGGAGAAGGGGAGTAAGTCTAACTTAACTGCAGGGACGAAGGGGGAGGAACAGGGCGACAGTCGTATCGACTGTCGCCGGAGAAGATGATGCTCAGAGAGAGGGGCGGCGGCGAGCAGAGGGCTGGAGAGGCGCCAGCTGGGTGCGGCGTGGCGCGGGAAGAGCAGGGGAGGAGATCTCTGCTGCTGGTAGTGCGGCAGAGCGAAGAGGTGGAGGGGGAGGAAGTCGCCGGAGCTGGTGAGCGTCTGCCGGAGAAAGGAGAGAAGAAAGCTGGGGGTTTTCTCTGTCAGGTCCAGGCTGCCTTCGTCGGTGGAGCGGCGGGGGGTATTTATAGGGTTGAAGTAGGGAGGAAGGGGGAGGGAGACGACGTGTCTCCCTCGCCGGAGAATGGTCGGAATACGAACCCATACCGTCCGTGCGTTCGCACGGCCGGTATGGGGGGCTACAGTGACCATGGGGGTGCTCCTGCGACGGCTGACGACGCAGGGCACCCCCGGTACACTTGCCAGGTCCTCCACCTCACCCTGCGCGGCGCCATGCTCCGCGCAAGGTCGCCGGAGCATGGTGCTGGCAGGGTTTTGCAGGAGGGACCTGTTTGCAAAGAACGAAGGAGAGTTAGGGGCCAAAATGCGAGGGTTCAAAAGTTGAGGGCCAAAGAGTAAATATATGAGGACCAAAGTGTGAAGTCGGTCAAGGAGGTTTCTTCTTAGGCTCAAGTTTTTATACATGACTAATTAGGACCTAAGGAATCTGATGGTGAATTTTATTTTCATATTAAACCTTGTTTGACCGGTCAATTTGCGCAAAAACCCAAATTAAGTTATTAATTGGGCATGGTTCTCAATGTAGGTCAAAATGGGTTCTAAAGGCCAAATTGATGGTTCTAAACCCCAGAGATTATTTTTCTATGAATTTTAGAGGGTTTATTCTATTTTTACTTTGCCTCGAACCTTGTGAATTGAAGTGGGTTGTTTTAGGGTTACAGATTATCATTTGGTTCCTTGGAAGTGCTGTAGCCCTTGCTAGATCATCTCATCCCACTTTTATTCTTATTAAGCTGTTTTGACCTATGTTTGGGCCCTGAATTACCCTGTATGCAGATTATACTGGTAAAATTGCACTTTTACCCCTTATGACTTGTTTTCTTCTCAAACTCAGAATTCTCTGAGTTAAGCTTTTCCTTGAGATATGTAGGAGCTTTTATCCTTTGTATTGGGTCAAAATGAGCTAGTTATGGCTCATGATGAGGTTCTCATCATACCCCCATGCCTAGCTTTTGCTAGTCCCTTAGCAAAAAAAACTTAAGGTTTCAACCCTTGTTCTAGACCATGAAGTTTTCAATGGTTTTAGATAAGTGCTTTTTTATTTGAGCATAGATTAGGTTAGAATGCTGACCATAGGCCTAAAAGATACTCTAGTACCAATCAAGATCCAAATCTGTCTAGCCTTAGCCTCAGTCTTTTAGCAAAGGTTTTTAAGGCCCACAAGAACTAACCTAAGGTTTATTGGACTTCGTGGTTAAAGCACCCGTGCTTGAAATGATTTTAGCCCTGGCTCAGTTCGCAGTGCGTTTTGTAAGAGAGAGAGATAGAAAGTTTTTTCTGTTTGGAGAGTTTTCTCTCTCTTTTTCTTTTTAGTTCTAGTCTAGGATTGGCTTTTCAACACGGTCTGTATCAGATTCCTTGCTCCCATCATCAATCCTCAAGGGTTCCTGGCGATCGATGCTTCGAGATAGCACCGCCCATGGCAACCCCCGGAACCCTGGCTATTGAGATTTCGAGATAATCCCATCCATGGTGTTCCGTGGCCGAATCCAGACCCTGGCAATTGACACTTCGAGATAATGCCATCCATGGAATCTGAACCAGCAGAGTGCTTACATGCCCCCCGTAGGATATGTAAATATCCTAAGAGACAAGCACCGAGGAGATGATATTTTGTTACGCATCTTCGAGGGGATTTCCCGCCTCTCCGCGCTGGGAACTCGTCCAAATCAACTTGTGTTGATCGGCCATTCCTATTCTAGGTGTTCTTTTCAGATTTTTGCGACGCTTCTGCGTGATTCTGATTTTTATGCTTACTGAACCAGGCTGTGTGTGAGATTAGGGTGCTTAGGTTACTGAGTCCCGTAAACCAAAAATTAGTTAACGAGGCCGAATACTCCCTAAGCCTTAGACCTAATACTTCAGCTTTTCATTTTCCTCAACCTCTTGAGGAGTGTCCAGATCTTAATGAGTACTAAGAGTCTATTCAAGAATGCCTAAGGTTTGCATTCTTACTAATCTCATTGTGCACTTTTCAGTTATTTTCTTGAATGAGGTCTAGAACTTAGGTTAATTCCTTAGTTCCTTACTAATGACTATCAACTTTTCTTATAATTTTGTGCTCCTTTTTCATTTTGTTTCTTTTCTCCTTCACAAAATTTTCCTTCTCCTCTTTTCCTCTTATTCTTTTTCGAAAAATTTTTTTTAATTTTTATGGTATTTTTGGCATATGTGAATTTTTTTGCTTGAAACCTTTTCTTACAAGTTTTTGCACTTTCCTACCCCCCCATGCCTAAGATTTGCAATGTCCTCATTGTAACCTAGGGGGTCTCAGTTCAGGGTGAACTTCGAGTGCTGAAAGGTGTCAGAACAAGTTTCAGGTTTTCAAAGAGAATGACGGGCTGCCTCCCGTTAAGCGCTGAGTTTTACGCCATCGGCTGGGCGCAATAAGCTCAAGGGGAAAGGAGGATATGAGATGCCTCAGCCAAATCAGTAGAAGTTACATCAATGAACGGCTTGAGTCTTTGACCATTCACGATGAAAGGTTCAGAATCGTGGCTGAGTGGACTGATTTCGATTGCTCCATTTCCAAAAACCTGTCGGACCAAATATGGTCCGACCCACTTAGATCTCAGTTTTCCTGGGAAGAGTTTGAGTCGGGCATCAAAGAGTAGGACCTTTTGACCAGGATGAAAGATCTTTCTCGAGATGTGTTTGTCGTGGAAGGCTTTAACCCGCTCCTTGTAGATTTGCGAGTTCTCGTACGCGTCTGTGCGTAATTCATCGATCTCGCTGATTTGGAGTTTTCTGTGGGTCCCAGCCTTGGAAAGATCTAGATTACAGTTCCGTACTGCCCAATAGGCTTTATGCTCCAGTTCGACGGGAAGGTGGCATGCCTTTCCGTACACCAATCTAAAGGGAGACATGCCCAATTGGGTCTTGTGGGCGGTCCTATAGGCCCACAATGCTTCCGGAAGTCGGGACGACCAGTCCTTCCTGTCAGGTCGAACAGTGACCTGTAGGATTTTCTTGATCTCCCGATTCGACAGCTCAGCTAGACCATTAGTTTGGGGGTGGTAAGGCGTAGAGATTCGGTGAGACACCCCGTATTTGGTCATCAGTGACCTAAACTGAGCATTTGTGAAATGGGTCCCCCCATCAGAGATTATTGCACGAGGAATCCCGAACCTTGAGAAAATGTGTTGATGAATGAATTTGAGAACGATTTTGTGATCACAGGTTCGGGTCGGTATGGCTTCGATCCATTTGGACACGTAGTCCACAGCCAACAGAATGTATTCGAAACCATCCGAAACAGGAAAGGGGCCCATAAAATCAATCCCCCAAACATCAAAGATTTCGCATACTAGAATCGGTTGCATAGGCATCATGTCGCGATGGCTCATGTTGCCCAAAGTCTGGCAACGACTGCATGCCTTGCAATGACTGTATGCGTCTTTGAACAGTGTGGGCCAGTAAAAGCCGCACTGGAGGACTTTTGATGCGGTTTTATGCCCGGCAAAATGGCCACCGCATGCCTGGTCATGGCAGAAAGAGAGGATATTGTTGACTTCCCCTTCCGGGATACATCTCCGGATGATCTGATCGGCACCTATGCGGAAGAGGTACGGGTCTTCCCAAATGTAATACTTGGCATCGGAGCGTAATTTGTCTTTCTTGGCCTTCGGCCAATCGGACGGGGTCTGATGAGATGCCAAGTAATTTACAATATTAGCAAACCATGGAAGGCTAGTACCAATAGTCAGCAGGTGCTCATCGGGAAAATGCTCAGTGATGGGTCCGGAAGGGTCTATCATTTCAGAAGGAAGACGGGACAAGTGATCAGCTACCACGTTTTGTTTTCCCGCTTTATCGCGAATCTCGAGGTCAAATTCTTGCAACAGCAAGATCCATCGGATCAATCGAGGTTTCGCGTCCTTCTTTGCAAGGAGATGCCTCACAGCCGTGTGATCCGAGTATATGATGACATGGGAACCCAGAAGGTATGATCTGAATTTCTCTAGGGCAAATACTACAGCTAGCAGCTCTTTCTCAGTAACTGTATAGTTACGCTGAGCCTCATCGAGTGTTTTGCTGGCGTAGTAAATGACCACAGGTTTCTTGTCATTTTTCTGCCCCAAAACCGCTCCTACAGCGAAGTCGGATGCATCACACATGATCTCAAAGGGTTGAGACCAATCAGGGGACTGTAGGATCGGGGCTTGGGTGACTCGGTCACGCAGGATTTCAAATGCTTGAGTGCATTCCTTGGAGATTTCGAAGGGAACATCCTTGGAGAGAAGAGTGGTCAGGGGGCGTGCGATTTTTGAAAAATCAGGGATAAATCGTCGATAAAAACCGACATGCCCTAAAAAGGAGCGGATGTCCCTGATCGAGCTAGGCATAGGAAGGCGAGAAATCAGATTAACCTTAGCTCGATCCACTTGGATACCTTTCTCCGAAATTGAGTGTCCCAGGACAATTCCCTCAGGCACCATGAAATGGCTCTTTTCCCAGGAAAGAACCAAATTCACGTCGATGCACCGCCTGAGTATCTGGACCAAGTGCTGGAGGCAATCGTCGAATGATGCTCCGAAAACTGAAAAGTCATCCATGAAGACTTCCAGATAATCACCTACCATATCTGAGAATATGGCAAGCATGCATCGCTGAAAAGTAGCGGGTGCATTGCAAAGACCAAAAGGCATCCTTCGGAAAGCGTATGTTCCGAAGGGGCAGGTGAATGTGGTCTTTTCTTGGTCCTCAGGATGGATTGCCACCTGGTTATAACCGGAGTACCCGTCAAGAAAGCAGAAGAACCTATTTCCCGCTAGTTTTTCGAGAATTTGATCAATGAAGGGTAGTGGGAAATGATCCTTCTTCGTGGAGGAATTGAGTCGACGGTAATCTATACAGACTCTCCACGAGTTGGCTAATCGGGTAGGAATGATTTCTCCGGTCTCAGTCGTTATAGTGGTGAGTCCTGCCTTTTTAGGCACGACCTGAATCGGGCTCACCCAACGACTATCGGAGATCGGGTAGATGATCCCGGCATCTAACCACTTGATGATCTCCTTTTTCACGACCTCCTGCAGATTGGGGTTTAAGCGTCTCTGCATTTCACGAGAAGGTCGTGTGCCCTCTTCTGAATAGATATGATGAGTACAATAAGAGGGACTTATTCCAGTCAAATCATCGAGGGTCCATCCGATGGCTCTGCGATGTTGCTGGAGGACAACAATCAGACGGTATTCCTGTTCAGGATTGAGGTTGGAATTGATGATCACAGGAAGGGTCTGATTAGAACCCAAAAAGATGTATTTCAAATGAGCAGGAAGGGGTTTCAGTTCAAGGATGGGGTTTTCAGCAGCAGCGGGTGGTTCAGTATAGATGTGAGGTTCAAGGGTGGGAGTTACTGGGTTGTTCACATCCGGATTGGACTCCTCTATTTGCGGGTCAAGATCCTTCTGTGGTTGATGAGGAATACTCAAGTCATTCTGGAGGTGTGATTCATCAACCAAAGTCTTGATGTCACAAATTTGTTCGATGACGCCGCAATTAATTCCTTGTTGGGCCTTAAATATATCAATTTTCAGTGTTTGATCTCCAAACTTAAGCTCTATTTGGCCCTCCTCACAGCTGATGTTGGCTCTAGCAGTAGCCAAGAAAGGTCTCCCTAGAATGATTGGTGTATCCCTAGGGTTCTCAGGTGCATCCATGTCTAAGACTATAAAGTCCACTGGAAAATAGAAATCCCGTACTCTTACGATAACATCCTCGAGAATCCCTTTTGGTGACTTTATAGATCGATCTGCTAATTGTAATGTCACCTCGGTTGGTTTCAGCTCAGATTCTTCCAGATGGTTAAGTAAGGATGTGGGTATCAGATTTATAGATGCACCTAAGTCTAATAATGCTCTGTCCAATTGGGTACCACCTATCTTACAGGAGATCAGGGGAGTTCCAGGATCTTTTGCCTTGGGTGGGAGTCTACTAAGGATTACAGAGCTGGCTTGCTCTGACAGAACAATTGGGCTCCCTCCCTTGGTTCGCGGCTTACGCTGGGGTGTACATATATTCTTTAGAAATCGTGCGTAAGCTGGTACGTGGCGGATTGCATCCATCAAGGGGATGTTTATGTGGACCTGCTCAAAGAGCTTGACCAGGTCCTCCTCAGGGGCCACGGGTTTGGTGGTCTTCTTTCCCTTGGTCAGGGCCTCGGGAAACGGGATCTTGGTTGGTTCCTCTAGGATAGGTCCAGGTTGTGGGTCTGGAGCAGCGGTACCTTGGCTAACTATCCTAGGGTCATGGTTATCAGGCTGGGCGTGGTTTGGATAATGCTGGTCCTGAGTTGTCTTACCACTACGTGTTGTTACAGAATTTAATCCGGCCTGATTTTGGTTTGGGTTTGGTAGGAGGGGTGGCTGCTGCTGAAATCCCGCACGCGAAGTTGAGGCTTCCGTCTCGTCTGGAGATGGGGCAGTAGGGGCCTGATAAATCCATTGAGCGTGGCCTAAATTTGGATTTATAACGCGCTTCTGGGTTGGCACGTTATTTGGGTTAGGAAGGGGTTGGGAAGGGAGTGTGCCTGGCTGGCGAGAATTTGCCAACTGGGCCAGCTGAGTTTTAACTTCAGTAAGCTCGTCCTTGTGCTGTTTTTGAATGGCCGCATTCGATTTTTGAATGTCAGCCAGAGTCTGAAGGATTAAGGACATTTGATCTTGATTTGGCCCTGATGGATAAGTAGGGTTGGGCCGAGGCTGAGGCGGCTGGTAGTGATGAGAGGGCTGTGGGCGGGAATGAAAAGGTGGTCTTTGGGTTTGAGAATTTCCCGCCCACTGAAAATTTGGATGGTTTCGCCATCCAGGGTTGTAAGTGTTGGAGAATGGGTCGTTCTGGATGGCGTTGAGGTCCTCGCAGGTCTGAGGAACCTCCTGAGAATCAGGGAAAGGGGGAATGGAGTTCCCCCGGCTGGTGAAGAAAGGATCGGATGATCTTCCAGTCCAAGAATCAGATAGGGATGGATATGGATCCATCCCAGGGGAGGATCGGTGTAGGATGTTTTGCACAGTCTCCTGTGTGGAAGGAGGTTGTGCAAAGGAGTTACGTGCAGAGGTGGCTCGCTGCAAGTGCTGAGTCAGCTCATCCACCTTCTTTTCAATGATTGAGACCTTGTCCAATCGACTGGCCATTAATTCCAGGTCGACTGATGCGGACAGGCCCTGCGTCTCATGTGCTCCCTTAAGATTCGTCGCTGCGCGGGTATTCGTCCTGTCGAATAATCCCATGGAGTCATTGTTGATGGAGTTCTCGCACATGTTTTCGAGAATCTCCCATACGGTGTCTTCATGTTGACCCATGATGTTTCCTCCGCAGGTTGCATTGACGAAAAGGCGGATGTCCTCACGGAGTCCCTGGTAAAAAGATTGGACTTGTTCCCATTTAGGAACTCCGTGATGGGGGCACTTCCTCATGAGATCCTGAAAACGATCCCATGCCTCATGGAGAGGTTCTCCTGATTGTTGAGTGAAGTGTGTAATCTGATGGCGCAAGGCGTTGGTCCGACCAACGGGAAAGAACTTTTTCAAAAACTCGGATTGAAGTTCTTCCCAAGTGTTGATCGGCCGGGTCTGAGTTTGATACCAATGGGCGGCCTTGTCCATAAGAGAAAAGGAGAACATCTTCATGAGAAGAATATCCCGATTTTGCGCATCTGATCCAAAAGTGTGGGCCAGATGCTTAAGCTGTTTGATGTGCTGGAAGGGATCTTCAGAATTAAGCCCATGGAATTTAGGTATAGCGTGAATCATGTTGGGCTTTAGTTCGGAATCAGGTCCTCCAATCGGGATTCTAACTCGAGGCTCAATTGCCACCGCAGCAGGATTGTAGTGGTCCCGCATCATAGGACGCTGTGGTGGGTGTACGAAGTTTTGGAAGAGGTCATTGAGTCGCTGGAGCTGGTGTTCCAGATTATTTTCTTCCTCAACTGGCTGAGCCATGATGGGGGAAGAAGAAGAACTTGGTTCTGAATCAGAAGAGAGAATAATGTGAGGGTGTTGCTGCACAAACACGGGCGTCGAGGCTTGGCCTTGACGAGAGTGAATTTCTAAAGGAGGTCTTAAGGGTGGTCTTAGAGACCTCCTTCCGTACATGCACAGTTGGGAGAGGTAAGTTCAGAAGGTGCTGGACCCAATCAAGACACCCACAAATGTGTTGGGTGACTATAGAGGTGCGGGGCAGATGGACCCCTTGATCAGAAAGATCGTCCACCTGAGAATTACCTGGGCAGCCAGAGAGGGAGAGTCCCGCGAAGACCCCTACACGGTAGAGCGTCCCCACGGGTTACAGGGTTTCCCCCACCCGACCTCTCTTGTCACTGCGGTTCCAGGTAGACCAGAATGGGGATCTTGACCTCTTAAGTCTACCAATTTTAAGATCAGGGTGCTTAAGGTTTCACTTGAACTTTAGTCTTTTTAAGTGCAAAGAGTGACCTAATTTAAGGTTGGTTAACCCAAAGGGTCAACTTTACCTATTGTTTTCTTTAAGAGCTTTTAGGTCCTGTCTGTTAGGGTTCAAGTGTTTAGAGAGAGCCAATTGTTTAGGATTTTTCTTGTATAGGTATTTTCAGACAAGGGCTTGGGCACACTTCATTTGGTTTTCTCAATTCTTGAGTTAAGTAGTGTGTCTCTAAATCCCTAGTGTTGGATCCTAGGTTGGCTCTACTTGGTCCAGTTAATTCTTTGTTGGGTAATTAGGGCTCAAGCAAGAATGTGTTAGCCCTTAAATACCCTTGATAGTGTGCAGAAATAATGAGTTGAAAACATGCAACTTTTATGGTTACTAAATATGGAAGACAGGTTAGCCCTATATTGCTTGTTCTTTTCTTTTTTTTTCTCTTTAGAGTGTAGGGGTTAATAGTGAGAGAAAAGATTTACCTGTCTTCGGAGTGGTTGTCGTGTGGTTGCTTGTCTTCTTGAGTTCCTGTAGCTGCACAAAAGAGAGGAGATTATCAGAAATTAAAAGATACAGGAATGTTTACCTCTAGAATAGCCGTTACTCCCCGGCAGCGGCGCCAAAATGATAAAGTTAAGGTTTTCGACCGGTTTCGGTGTTATATCGTTGTAGTAAAGCCGGTTGTTACCAACGTTTTCATATAAAATTTTTTACTCGGAAAAATAAAAGAGTTCCCGAGGTCGAACTCAGGGAGCAAGTTGTATTCTAGAGATATACAAGTTCTATTACAAAAATAAAGAGAGAGAGAGATGAAAATTTGGCTTCTTCTTCTTTTCTTCTTTCTTCCTCTTTGTCTTTGGTTCTTCCTGTTCTTTCTTCTTCTTCTTCTTCTTCTTTTTCTTCTGCTTTCTTCAGATTTTCCCCTCGTGCTCTTCTTCTGTTCTTCCTTGTTTCCTTTCTTTCTTTTTCGTCAGATCGTCTTCTTCTTTTCTTGCTTCTTGCTTCTCTTCATTCCTTCTTCTTCTTTGTCTTCACCTGCCTTGACCTCTCTTTTTCTTCTTTCGCGATGGCCGTTGCTCTTCCTTTTTCTTCAGCGGGTCTTCTTCTTCTTTGGCTGCTGACCTTCCGTCGTCTGCGCCAGTGCTGAGACGACTTAACAATGCCTTCGCTACAGTGCAGCAGCTCCTTCTTCTTCAGCGGGTCTGCTTCTTCTTCTTTGGCCTGCACACTTCAGAGTCTATTCGTCAAGAGGCAAAAACCTACTCTACCCCCCTCCCCCGCGTATCTCTCTCTCTGAAATCACTCTTCGGAAGCTCTCCCAGAGCGCTACCGGGTAATCGGGTTCGGGTCAGGCCCGGGTCCAGGCCCACCGGCGTGCGTGGTGGGCGAGGAGTGCAGGTCAGTCTAATCGGGTCGGGCCAGGTCCGCGGAGCGTGGTCACGGACGAGGCCGAGTCGGGTCGGGTCGGGTGAGAGGGACCTCACCCCGTGGTAACTGAGGCAAACAGCATAAGGCAGTTTTTGCCTTTATGCATCCGCGCGCCTTTGAGAGATTCCGAGGTGGGACTAAATGTCCCACCCCAATTCTCTCACGCCTGCAGCAGGGATGGTGCTCCCAATTGCATCGGCTGTTGAGGCGCACAGCTCCAATTGAGGGCCAGGGTGTGTGCGCGAGACTCTTCCGCGCTGGCCGTGGCTATTCAACCTGGGATATCTCGGCTTGGAGCAACCTTGAGCAGGCTTCGAGCTTCCTCGCCAATGGCGGTCAAGGCCTGGAACCTGAAACCAATGGCACGGCCTCTCGGCCAGATCAGACAGGCGGGGGACCTTCGCCGTGGCACGGCGAAGGTGGTCAGGGGGTCTGCAGGGGGCGAGAGGGGGCTGTCTGGTCGTCCTAGGTCAAACTGTGAGCGAGGGAGTGGGTGTGTTCGGTGGGTCTGCAGAGGGTGTTTGGTGGGAAGTGGAGGGGCGGAAGAGGATCAGGGTGAGGAGGCGGAGGTTCTGCGGTGGTCGGCGAGCCGTGTGGGTTGCTGAGGTGGTGGGAGCGGCTCGCCGGAGGGTGGTCGGAGGCGGAGAGGATGAGGGTGAACAGGGTCGGTAGAGGGCTTAATTGACTAAATCGAAAGCGGGAAAAGAAAGAGGAGGAGAAGGGGAGTAAGTCTAACTTAACTGCAGGGACGAAGGGGGAGGAACAGGGCGACAGTCGTATCGACTGTCGCCGGAGAAGATGATGCTCAGAGAGAGGGGCGGCGGCGAGCAGAGGGCTGGAGAGGCGCCAGCTGGGTGCGGCGTGGCGCGGGAAGAGCAGGGGAGGAGATCTCTGCTGCTGGTAGTGCGGCAGAGCGAAGAGGTGGAGGGGGAGGAAGTCGCCGGAGCTGGTGAGCGTCTGCCGGAGAAAGGAGAGAAGAAAGCTGGGGGTTTTCTCCGTCAGGTCCAGGCTGCCTTCGTCGGTGGAGCGGCGGGGGGTATTTATAGGGTTGAAGCAGGGAGGAAGGCGGAGGGAGACGACGTGTCTCCCTCGCCGGAGAATGGTCGGAATACGAACCCATACCGTCCGTGCGTTCGCACGGCCGGTATGGGGGGCTACAGTGACCATGGGGGTGCTCCTGCGACGGCTGACGACGCAGGGCACCCCCGGTACACTTGCCAGGTCCTCCACCTCACCCTGCGCGGCGCCATGCTCCGCGCAAGGTCGCCGGAGCATGGTGCTGGCAGGGTTTTGCAGGAGGGACCTGTTTGCAAAGAACGAAGGAGAGTTAGGGGCCAAAATGCGAGGGTTCAAAAGTTGAGGGCCAAAGAGTAAATATATGAGGACCAAAGTGTGAAGTCGGTCAAGGAGGTTTCTTCTTAGGCTCAAGTTTTTATACATGACTAATTAGGACCTAAGGAATCTGATGGTGAATTTTATTTTCATATTAAACCTTGTTTGACCGGTCAATTTGCGCAAAAACCCAAATTAAGTTATTAATTGGGCATGGTTCTCAATGTAGGTCAAAATGGGTTCTAAAGGCCAAATTGATGGTTCTAAACCCCAGAGATTATTTTTCTATGAATTTTAGAGGGTTTATTCTATTTTTACTTTGCCTCGAACCTTGTGAATTGAAGTGGGTTGTTTTAGGGTTACAGATTATCATTTGGTTCCTTGGAAGTGCTGTAGCCCTTGCTAGATCATCTCATCCCACTTTTATTCTTATTAAGCTGTTTTGACCTATGTTTGGGCCCTGAATTACCCTGTATGCAGATTATACTGGTAAAATTGCACTTTTACCCCTTATGACTTGTTTTCTTCTCAAACTCAGAATTCTCTGAGTTAAGCTTTTCCTTGAGATATGTAGGAGCTTTTATCCTTTGTATTGGGTCAAAATGAGCTAGTTATGGCTCATGATGAGGTTCTCATCAGCGGGTGCGCGTGGGCGCAGAAGCTACGTCCACGTTGGGGGCTTTAGTGACGGATTTATCTGTCACTAAAGACCCCTCATTTATTATTTTGAAGTTGTAATGACTATTTTGCCCCCACTCCTTGCAACTATAAAAGGAGACCCCCTCCATACGAAATTCTCATCCCTTCCTTCTCTTCTCTACCCCTCCAAAGCTTAAGAGAAGCTTGTCCCACACCCGGGATGCTCCTCGCGAGATAAAGTCTAAATTTTCGTCCCCTTTCGGAAGTGGATCCCGCGACGATGACGGCGTGCTGCTCCGTTCTCGTTCTTCTACTTCGTCCTCCTTCGTCCTGCTTCATTCTCCTTCATCCAGGCGTCGCCCCGTCCGGCTCGTCCTCCAAGCGACCGTCGAGGAGGATTTCTCTCTCTATTCTTTTTACTACTTTCTAGTATAGATTTACCGCTTTCTAGTGTAGTTTTGCTCGTCCTCCAAGCAATCGTCAAGGAGGACATTTCTCCCTCCATTCTTTTAATGCTTTCTAGAGTAATTATTTTAGGCTTTGTAGTTGTAAGAGTGAAATGAATAATCTCCTTAATGATAAATTCCTTGTTTATTCTACATCTTATTTTGATTTCTCTGTGTAATATTCTCTTTCTCTCTTACTCTCTCTCTCTTCTATTTATTGTAAATAATTAGATAGTTTTAAATTGAATTATTTCATGACAAATAAAAAGAAACGCGTAGTTTTTAAATCAAGCGTCTGCCTCCCTGTGTTCGACCCGGAATTTTAATTTCGGTATAAATTTTATTTGTTGAATACGAATTCTTCGCTTTCAAACTACAACGACAGGTTTTCTAAAATCAAACACGTTAGCGTAGCGATTCGTAACGTTCAACAATGCTTTTCTCACTTGAACACTAGCACTTCGGGTATTGATGAGCTCTCCATGCAATCAAAATTAGTTTGTTGCATGTGCTAATATTTCTACAACCTTTCCTAAATAATATTATTTGACTCTTAACTAATGTTAAACGAAGATACAAATTATTTGTTTGCTTATTTGTTTGTTTACGTGAATGAGTTGAAGAGCAATGTTGAGTAAAAGACATATGGAGAGGTTGATCTGCATAGATCTATAGATTGATGTTTTCCCATCTTTCTTTTTGAATAATTCTACTAAATCACAAAATGAAAATCATTTCACAATTCCTTTTTTATGATAAATGACTTTATTCATGAAATGCCAATTTACTTAAAATCTTAAATGTGCAAATTTCTTGAAGAACCCTATTTAGGATGTTGTAGGAGTTAAATACTTTTTTTCCATATCATTTCCTTCAATAGTGAAGCTTTATGTCATTATTATTTCAAAATTATTAGAAATGACTTCGAGATTATTTATCTTCTGACAACTCATAGTTTGTATTATTTTAGGTTCATGAAATATGAATAGCACCAATAGTCCAGTGGAAGAATAGTACCATTCCATTGTATAGACCTGGCTTTGATTCCCAGCTAGTGCATCATTTTTTGGTTCCAAGTTGGAGCATCCATTTTTAAATCCTTATGCATCTTGAATTTCATTTCTTCAAACAAAAAAATTGGAGGTTCTTTAAGCATAAAAGAAATATAAATAACTATATGGCATTACTTTCTTTCATCTTTCATGACGATGATACAACTTGTAGTTTGAATTTCGAGGAAATATTATGTTCATTCTAAGATGTTCGATTAACTATTTTTAGAATCAAATGACTTGGTGTATAAATTGCAGGAAGGATGCATAGAGAATAACATCAACCGGTCATCACATTATTTATTTGTAATCAAAATTACGGAGTAAAGTCTTATACTTATGTAGAGAGATTTTTTTTATTGATATAGTGATTATATCATAAAGTAGTTTTGGGAAGGGTGATGATGAAAACTGTGTGGCCATTTAACCAAGCTAGTGTAAGTGGTAAGTGTAATGCATTGGAAATCACTTTTTTCTAGCCTAGTGATAAATAAGAATGCATGGCATGTATTTTATTATTTATATTTCAAGTGTTGATCATCAGAGTAAGGTATATTACATTTGATTGTGTGGAAGGGAACAAGGCATACACTTTGTAGTAGGGATGAGGCCACAAATCAAATATGAACACATTAGAGCCTTAGGACTAAAAAATAGACTTTGATTTTGTTCTTACAGATTAAGGTGTTTGGTGTTTGTTGTTGTTGGTGTTCAGAACAAGATCATACTTTCAAGTGAGTAATGATGGATCCTATTTTAGTTATGTTAAATCCTTATACAAATGTTGAATTCTTTTTATTTCAATGCTTACATTTGAAAATTGTTGTAGGGGATAGTTTGACTAATTTGTGTTAATTAAATTAGATGATTTTTTAGTATCTATATTGGAAATTTCACTTATGCATAATATATAGTTTAATAGGAATAGGGCATTGTTGGTATATATTGTAGTAGGGATATTAATGAATATTACATGTAAGACCTACTCCAATGGTTGTAGTAACGGATAGAATTACCATATAAAATCCCTGCTTTTTTGTCTACAGTGTCGATCCTATCAACAATTATGTTCGTTGGTGTATATACAGGCATTACACTAACACAATAAATCGTTGGTGATAGATCAAGGCTAACCGTCGCTATTGGCCTGAACATTAAATTGCATAACCTTGTAAAGATGACCGTCACTATAGGACTTGGTACAACACCAACGGTTTTTACCGTCGAGGTACCCTACAGCGACACCTCTTAAGAGAATGCTGAAGTTGATTGTCGGAATAGGCACTTGAAGCTATAGCAACGGTCATTTTAACCTATACCAACGGTTACTGATCGTCGGTGTAGGTGCATACTGTTGTGATGTATTTTGTAATGCAAGTAGGTGTGTAACGAATGTGTGCCCCAGACGTATTTTAAGACGTCTGGGAGGTGTCTCAGACGTCGGACAAGACGTCTGGGATCACAACCAGACGTCTGATAAGACGTCTGGGATAGTTTCAAGACGTCTGGAAATCCGTTATTTTCGACACACGCGAGTCGCCTGCACGCCTGAGCGCGTAGACTGCTTTTTTCCCCCTTTTTTCTCTCTGCGGCTGCAGGCGGCCTGCCACCTCCTCTCTCCTCTCCGCGCGGCATTAAAAGGGGCGCGCCTCCCCTCCCGTCTCCACCGTCTCCTTCTTCTTCTCCTTCCTGTGCGCGAGAACGAGCGGACGCGAGGGCGGCAGCGGCGGCCGCAGTGAGCACGGAGGTGCGGCGTGCGAGGGCGGAGCTCTGCCGTGAGGGCGAGCTCGCCGGAGCGGCTTGGCCGGCTGGCGGATGGCGCAGGGGGCGCCGAGCGACGCGGAGAGGGACCTGCTGAAGTCTGAGCAGCAGGAGCGCGAGGTGCGACGCGGGCGGCGTCGCGAGCGGAGGCCGAGCAGGGTCCTGATTCTGGAAAAATTTCCAGAATCAGACGTCTGGATTGATAGCCAGACAGCAAGGTCGACGTCTGTAAGATCACACAGACGTCTGAAAGGTGAGTTTCCGCCTTCTTCTTCCTTCTTGTCGACTGACCGTACTGAGGGAGGGGGTTGGCTGTGCGCAGGTTCGCTGATTCGCCATCCTTTGCGAATCAGACGTCTGGAAGTTGTACCAGACGGCTGGAGTGACCTACAGACGTCCTGAGGAACCATCGGACGTCTGGGATCTAGGGCAGACGTCCCCGCAGACTTCTGGACGTCTGGGAAACCACGTTGAACAGGTAATTCTCTGATCCACTTTTTAAGACGTCTGGAAGGAGTTCCAGACGTCTGATTTTGCACAGTATCGTCTTTTTCGACCCGTTTAGGGCCCGTTCGGGCTCCGTTTTCCGCGATTCGAGTTGCATTCTTTTCAGAAGTATTTCCTCTACTCGTCTACAGTAGCTATACACTGTTTTGAGACACTCCCTGTGTTTGATCCTTGTGATAGGACCTCGTTCAGTTGCAGTCTTGAGAGTCGCGGAGGCACGCGGGATTCCCGATCACGCCCCCATTACTCCCGTTGTACCTGGTAGAGTGGCTTAAGTTTACTAATAAAATCTGTTAAAGTATGGAACCATAACTAGAAGCTAGGACATTGCATGAATCCTAGGAATGAGAAATGTATGGAATGATAGCTCCTAGGTGATGCATGAATCCTAGGGCTGGAAAACTAGTTGTATGCTAGATCCTAGGATGTGACATGAACCCTAGGATGGAAGAACTAGTGGAATGTATAATACTATAGTCTTGGAAAAAAAAATGGAAAGGAATATAAAGCTGCCTGTAATTTGAATTAATAGCTGTCTGTTATGAATAAAGAAACATGATTGAGATCATGGATTTTTGAGAACGTGAATCTGGAAAGTGAAACATATGATGTTCTGAGATAAATAGCTGGAACCCTACGGGGAATTAGGAGTGGAACTCCTGGAAAGAAAAAGGAATGGAAACTGAGATGTAGTTTGTACTGTCTCTTGGGTACGCAGTACCAAGGGAAGTACCTGTACCTGTTTAGTGCAGAGTGGGGCCAGCCGCCCCAGGGACCCGGGGTTAGGATTGGCCGCTCTGTACCGACTTGTTGGCCCTCGTGTACGTAGTACCGAGGAGAGCTAGTAGTGTTAGGAGAGTACTAGCTACCCCACGGGCCCCGGGGTTCTGCTAGCCTCCTTCACCGACTTGTTAGGCCCACTAGGGCAAACCAGGGTAGTCAGGCGAGGGTGCGCGGAGTGTGGAGGGGCAAGGCCCCGGTTTGGTTACTGTGGAGGGGTTGGACCCCTGTTACTGAGAGGGCTCTGCCCTGGTTCCGTGCTGTGCTTTGGGCGCACCCGTTAACGGAAACGACTGACCGCGTGCCAGTGCGAACTAGGTACCTGTGCGTTTATCGCGCGTGCCGTAGTCACCGTTACGTCTATCAGTGACCTTGGGGTGGTTGACTGAGGGTAGGATCACCACGGGGGACTCTCCCAGCCAGGAGAGCACCACGTGCTACTTCTACTTTTGGAAAAGACTGCAATCAAGATCGTTCCCACGAGGACATTCGAGATCAAGTAAAGGATCTGAGAAATAAATGAAATAGTGAGAAAAATTGAAAGATGTGAATAAAGGAAGTAATAGAACATAACAGCTACTGTACACTCTACTGTTGCCTTTAGTTAGTTTGCCACTCTACTCAGCATTTTGCTGACGTATTACACTCGTTACCTTTTTCAGGACCAGGTGTTGAGCAGCCAGGGTCGGCGGCTGCAGAGGACGCTGGGCCGAGTAGGGTCCAGTAGAGTTACCACAGTCTTTTGTACCCCTTTTGTTTCTGTTCTAGTGAGTAGTTTTTGTTTCCGCTGTACCTTCTTTACCTGCAGTTCTTGTTATATGATAAATGTTGTTTTACTGTTGTGGTGGTACCTACTGTAGTAGTTTCTTTCCTTACTGCTGTACTTTCTTACTGTTAGTTATATTCATGCTGAATGTGGTTTATTTTACTGTCTTTTGGTTACTTCCTCGTTGGACGACTAGGTCTTGGGATTAGTCGAGTCGGTCCGGTTCTCGTGTCTCGTAGGGACTCGGGAACCGGGTCGTTACAAGATGGTATCAGAGCAAGGTCGTCCCGAGAAGTGAATCAACTGACAGGAAAATAACCAATTCACATGTGTATAGCTAGAGTAGCCACCACAACATATCTCTTGACATGAGCTCTTAGAAGTTTTGTTAGGTACCGTCTGTTTTGACGTTTCCGTTTTGTTTCGCGTCTCCTTGCAGGAGATGCCTCGTCGCGGGACTGGCGAGACTGGCCGCGGGCGCGGCCGAGGGCGAGGTCGGCGAGGTGGACGTGCTGTCGTTGACGTCTCGGTGGACCAGCCACCACTCCCTGGCGTCCAGGCCCAGGACCTCGCCAGACTGATACGGGATATTGTACGAGAGGAGCTCCACCCACTGCCCCGAGCACCTCCTCCTGGGGTTGCAGAGGGGGAGTCCTCTGTGGGACCACGCGACGGACACGGCGCTGGACACGAGGGAGGGGATGGGCCCCTGCCGCCCCCACCTTCCTCCGACACTTCTGTACACGAGGCACCTTCGCCTGGAGGTGCACCAGCACCTCCCCTACAGCGCCACTTCGAGCTTTTCGGACAGTTCCGGAAGCTGAAGCCCCCCTCCTTCAAGGGGGATGAGGACCCGACCGAGGCAAAGGACTGGCTTGAGCAGCTGGAGGAGATCTTCGACACCCTTCGCCCCCCGGTGGAGTGCCGCGTGGCCTTTGCCACGTACCAGCTGGAGAGTGCGGCACACCGGTGGTGGAGGGCGGTCCAGGGTCAGGAGAGGGACGAGCCGACGTGGGACCAGTTCGTCACCCTCTTCTGCGAGCAGTACTTTCCCCAGACGTGGCAGGACCAGAGGAGGCGGGAGTTTCACACTCTCCGCCAAGGGACGATGACCGTGAGCGCGTACCGCACGCGTTTCTTGGAGCTGTCCCGCTTTGCAGCGACAGCGGTAGCCACTGAGGAGGAGCGCCTTTGGAGGTTCACCGAGGGGCTCTGGCCTGCGATCCGGGGGTATGTCAAACCCCTGAAGCTGCCGACGTTTTCGAGGGTGGTAGAGGCAGCTATGACTTACGAGGAGACCAACCCGTCCGCGCGAGAGACCGACGGCGGGCGGAAGAGGCCCTTTCAGCCAGACTTCTCACAGGGCCGGCGAGAACGGAGACACGTGACATCCGCAGGAGAGCTGTCACGCTGTGCAGGGCCATCAGTGGCCTTTGGGGGCCCTCGACAGGGGCCAGTCGCCAGCACCGGACCCCCGCCTAGCCGACAGCAGGGACTCACTGAGGGCGGGAGTCGGGTTCCCCTCTGCTACCAGTGTGGCCAGCCGGGCCACGTCAGGAGGGACTGCCCATCTAGGGTAGGAGGTCAGCAGATACTTCCCGCGCAGAGCACTGGAGGGCGCGCAGGAGGCCGCAGTTCCCAGGCGCGAGGAGGAGGACAGCAGTCGCGAGGAGGGTACCGGCCAGCACCTACCCGTCCGACGCAGAGTGTGGCTGCTTCGTCCGCACCTAGGGCTGAGGGGCGTATCAACGCCCTAACACACAGGGACGCCAGAGCATCGGGATCCGTGGTAGCAGGTATGGTTTCAGTTTCTGGCAGACTCGTTTACACGCTTTTCGATTCCGACGCTACGCACTCGTTTGTCGCAGCCAGTTTCGCAGTTAGTTTGGACCAGGATTATACACTATTAGAGAATCCGTTCGTAATCAGAGGTCCGAGTGGTCAGCTGTTGTAGCTGAGGAGGTGTACACGGGTTGCGGGGTCAGCATCGGGGGACATAGCCTGCCAGCTGACCTGATTATGATACAGATGGAGGACTTTGGAGTGATTCTGGGGATGGATTGGCTGTCCGCTTACCACGCCTTGGTAGACTGTTTTGAGAGGAAGATTGTCTTCTCCATTCCGGAGTTGCCTTCTTTCGAGTTTCACGGGCAGCCAGTGGACGGAGGTTTCAGGTGCATTTCGGCACTTCGGGCGGCGAGACTTTTGAGCCAGGGGTGTGAGGGCTTCCTAGCTTGTGTGGTGGCAGAGCACAGCCCCGTGGCAGACTTCCAGAGCATCCCGGTGGTCAAAGAGTACCCCGACGTGTTTCCAGACGAGTTACCAGGACTACCGCCCGAGCGTGAGATCGAGTTTGAGATCTCACTAGTACCAGGGACCAGCCCCATCTCCACCGCGCCATACAGGATGGCACCGCTTGAGCTGCGAGAGCTCAAGTCTCAATTGCAGGACCTTTTGGAGAAAGGTTTCGTGAGGCCCAGTGCGTCTCCCTGGGGAGCCCCGGTACTGTTTGTGAAGAAGAAGGATGGGACCCTACGCCTTTGTGTGGACTACCGACAGCTGAATAGGGTCACCATCAAGAACAGATATCCGCTGCCGAGGATCGACGATTTGTTTGACCAGTTGCGGGGTGCCACGGTGTTTTCCAAGATCGACTTGAGGTCTGGATACCACCAGTTGAGGATCAGGGAGACCGACGTCTCCAAGACAGCTTTCCGCACCCGCTACGGACACTACGAGTTTTTGGTCATGCCGTTTGGACTGACCAATGCCCCCGCTGCTTTCATGGACCTGATGAACCGGGTGTTTAGACCGTACTTGGACCAGTTTGTGGTGGTTTTCATAGATGATGTACTCATCTATTCTAGAGATCGAACGCAGCACAGACAGCACTTGCGGATGGTTCTGGACACTCTGAGACGACGCAGGCTGCACGCCAAATACAGCAAGTGCGAGTTCTGGTTGAGGGAGGTGACCTTTTTGGGTCATGTGATCTCTGGAGACGGCCTGGCGGTGGATCCTGCCAAGGTCGAGGCAGTGCTCAGGTGGGAGAGACCGCGTTCAGTCACTGAGATTCGCAGTTTCCTGGGACTGGCAGGTTACTACAGACGGTTCATCAGAGGATTTTCACAGATTGCGCGTCCTATGACACAGTTGACCCAGAAGGATGTGCCTTTTGCTTGGACAGACGCCTGTGAGGCGTGTTTTCTGGAGCTGAAGGAGAGGTTGACCTCGGCTCCCGTGCTCACCATCCCTGACAGTAGTGGCGGGTTCGTTGTGTACACGGACGCTTCCTTGCTGGGGTTAGGAGGTGTGCTCATGCAGAGGGGTCATGTTGTCGCTTACGCTTCGCGGCAACTGAAGCCCCATGAGCATACCTACCCTACCCACGACCTATAGTTGGCAGCTGTTGTCTTCGCGCTGAAGACCTAGAGGCACTACTTGTACGGTGAGACCTTCAAGATTTTTACAGATCATAAGAGCCTCAGATATCTTTTTGACCAGAAGGAGCTCAACATGAGACAGAGACGTTGGTTGGAGCTCCTGAAGGACTACGACTGCAGCATCTCCTACCACCCGGGAAAGGCCAATGTGGTGGCTGACGCCTTGAGCTGTAAGGCGCCCGCACGCTTGGTCAGTCTACAGTTACAGAGTTGGAGCCTTTTGGAGGAGGTGGGCAGTTGGCGACCTCTAGAGTTACGAGGGTACTGTGGGGCAGTGACGGTGACACGGCAGACCAGGCAAGAGTTGATAGACCGCATCATCACGGGACAGATGGCCGATCTGTACTTGCAGTCTTTGCGCGACAGAGTACTATCAGGGGACCCAGGGGACTTCTCTTTCACAGACCAGGTGTTACGCTTGAGGGGACGGTTGTGCGACCCCAGAGACGAGGAGCTGTTGAGAGAGCTCCTGACTGAGGCACACGGTTCCAGATTCACCATACATCCCGGAAACATGAAAATGTACCATGACTTGAGACGCGAGTTCTGGTGGAGAGGGATGAAGCGGGATGTGGGTGAGTTCGTGCAGCAGTGCTTAGTGTGCCAGCAGGTGAAAGCCGAGCATCAGAGGCCTGCAGGGCCGCTTCAGCCGCTTCCAGTGCCAGAGTGGAAGTGGGAGAGCATCACCATGGACTTGGTGGTGGGCTTACCTGTTACCCAGCGAGGACACGACGCAGTCTGGGTAATAGTGGATAGATTGACGAAGACGGCACGATTCTTGCCGATCCGAGTCACTTTGGGACCAGCACAGTTGGCAGAGAGGTATATCCGTGATGTGGTGCGACTACACGGAGTTCCGCGGGAGATCGTATCCGACCGGGATACCCGCTTTACGTCCCAGTTTTGGGCTGAGTTTCAGCAGGCTTTGGGGACGAGGTTGAGGTTTAGCACGGCTTACCACCCCCAGACGGACGGACAGTCGGAACGCACGATACAGACACTTGAGGACCTTTTGCGTGCCTGTGTACTAGACTGGAGGGGCTCTTGGGAGGAGCACCTGCCCCTGGCGGAGTTTGCATACAACAACAGTTATCACTCGAGCATCGGCATGGCTCCCTACGAGGCTCTGTACGGACGGAAATGCACGGCACCCTTGAGTTGGGTTGAGGTGGGGACCAAGTGGGAGGTTGGCCCCAGGTTGATCCGGCAGAGTCAGGAGGTAGTTGAGCAGATCCACAGACGACTCCGCACTGTCAGGAGCAGACAGAAGAGCTACGCAGATCGCAGACGCAGAGAGGTGCAGTTAGAGGTTGGGGACCACGTCTTCCTTCGTGTTTCGCCCATGAAGGGCTTACAGCGGTTTGGGGTGAGAGGGAAGCTCGCGCCGAGGTTCGTGGGGCCCTTTGAGGTCCTGGAGCGGGTTGGACCCGTTGCTTACAGACTTGCCCTTCCCCCGCAGCTTTCTGGTGTGCACGACGTGTTCCACATGTCCAACCTCAGGAAGTACATAGCCGATCCCAGCCACGTACTGAGTCACGAGAGCGTCGAGGTGAGCGACGACCTGACCTACCCCGAGCGGCCAGTGCAGATCCTAGACCGAGCCGTCCGCAGGTTGAGACGAAAGCAAGTACCCCTGGTAAAGGTTTTGTGGAGGAGCCAGCGGTACGAGGAGGCTACCTGGGAGCCTGAGGCGGCAATGCGGGAGCGGTACCCGGAGCTTTTCGCGGGTACGTCTTTTCGGACCGGCTTCGGTCCTCTTTGAGTTTGTTATGGTTATTTGGACATCTTTTTCCCGCACCCTAGTTGGTGCAAGTTTCGGGGATGAAACTTCCTTTGAGTTTGTTATATTGTAACGAATGTGTGCCCCAGACGTATTTTAAGACGTCTGGGAGGTGTCTCAGACGTCGGACAAGACGTCTGGGATCACAACCAGACGTCTGATGAGACGTCTGGGATAGTTTCAAGACGTCTGGAAATCCGTTATTTTCGACACACGCGAGTCGCCTGCGCGCCTGAGCGCGCAGACCGCTTTTTTCCCCCTTTTTTCTCTCTGCGGCTGCAAGCGGCTGCAAGCGGCCTGCCACCTCCTCTCTCCTCTCCGCGCGGCGTTAAAAGGGGCGCGCCTCCCCTCCCGTCTCCACCGTCTCCTTCTTCTTCTCCTTCCTGTGCGCGAGAGCGAGCGGACGCGAGGGCGGCAGCGGCGGCCGCAGTGAGCGCGGAGGTGCGGCGTGCGAGGGCGGAGCTCTGCCGTGAGGGCGAGCTCGCCGGAGCGGCTTGGCCGGCTGGCGGAGGGCGCAGGGGGCGCGGAGCGACGCGGAGAGGGACTTGCTGCGGTCTGAGCAGCAGGAGCGCGAGGTGCGACACGGGCGGCGTCGCGAGCGGAGGCCGAGCAGGGTCCTGATTCTGGAAAAATTTCCAGAATCAGACGTCTGGATTGATAGCCAGACGGCAAGGTCGATGTCTGTAAGATCACACAGACGTCTGAAAGGTGAGTTTCCGCCTTCTTCTTCCTTCTTGTCGACTGACCGTACTGAGGGAGGGGGTTGGCTGTGCGCAGGTTCGCTGATTCACCATCCTTTGCGAATCAGACGTCTGGAAGTTGTACCAGACGGCTGGAGTGACCTACAGACTTCCTGAGGAACCATCGGACGTCTGGGATCTAGGGCAGACGTCCCCGCAGACTTCTGGACGTCTGGGAAACCACGCTGAACAGGTAATTCTCTGATCCACTTTTTAAGACGTCTGGAAGGAGTTCCAGACGTCTGATTTTGCACAGTATCGTCTTTTTCGACCCGTTTAGGGCCCGTTCGGGCTCCGTTTTCCGCGATTCGAGTTGCATTCTTTTCAGAAGTATTTCCTCTACTCGTCTACAGTAGCTATACACTGTTTTGAGACACTCCCTGTGTTTGATCCTTGTGATAGGACCTCGTTCAGTTGCAGTCTTGAGAGTCGCGGAGGCACGCGGGATTCCCAATCACGCCCCCATTACTCCCGTTGTACCTGATAGAGTGGCTTAAGTTTACTAATAAAATCTGTTAAAGTATGGAACCATAACTAGAAGCTAGGACATTGCATGAATCCTAGGAATGAGAAATGTATGGAATGATAGCTCCTAGGTGATGCATGAATCCTAGGGCTGGAAAACTAGTTGTATGCTAGATCCTAGGATGTGACATGAACCCTAGGATGGAAGAACTAGTGGAATGTATAATACTGCAGTCTTGGAAAAAAAAATGGAAAGGAATATAAAGCTGCCTGTAATTTGAATTAATATCTGTCTGTTATGAATAAAGAAACATGATTGAGATCATGGATTTTTGAGAACGTGAATCTAGAAAGTGAAACATATGATGTTCTGAGATAAATAGCTGGAACCCTACGGGGAATTAGGAGTGGAACTCCTGGAAAGAAAAAGGAATGGAAACTGAGATGTAATTTGTACTGTCTCTTGGGTACGCAGTACTAAGGGAAGTACCTGTACCTGTTTAGTGCAGAGTGGGGCCAGCCGCCCCAGGGACCCGGGGTTAGGATTGGCCGCTCTGTACCGACTTGTTGGCCCTCGTGTACGTAGTACCGAGGAGAGCTAGTAGTGTTAGGAGAGTACTAGCTACCCCACGGGCCCCGGGGTTCTGCTAGCCTCCTTCACCGACTTGTTAGGCCCACTAGGGCAAACCAGGGTAGTCAGGCGAGGGTGCGCGGACTGTGGAGGGGCAAGGCCCCGGTTTGGTTACTGTGGAGGGGTTGGACCCCTGTTACTGAGAGGGCTCTGCCCTGGTTCCGTGCTGTGCTTTGGGCGCACCCGTTAACGGAAACGACTGACCGCGTGCCAGTACGGGCTAGCTACCTGTGCGTTTATCGCGCGTGCCGTAGTCACCGTTACGTCTGTCAGTGACCTTGGGGTGGTTGACTGAGGGTAGGATCACCACGGGGGACTCTCCTGGCCAGGAGAGCACAACGTGCTACTTCTACTTTTGGAAAAGACTGCAATCAAGATCGTTCCCACGAGGACATTCGAGATCAAGTAAAGGATCTGAGAAATAAATGAAATAGTGAGAAAAATTGAAAGATGTGAATAAAGGAAGTAATAGAACATAACAGCTACTGTACACTCTACTGTTGCCTTTAGTTAGTTTGCCACTCTACTCAGCGTTTTGCTGACGTATTACACTCGTTACCTTTTTCAGGACCAGGTGTTGAGCAGCCAGGGTCGGCGGCTGCAGAGGACGCTGGGCCGAGTAGGGTCCAGTAGAGTTACCACAGTCTTTTGTACCCCTTTTGTTTCTGTTCTAGTGAGTAGTTTTTGTTTCCGCTGTACCTTCTTTACCTGCAGTTCTTGTTATATGATAAATGCTGTTTTACTGTTGTGGTGGTACCTACTGTAGTAGTTTCTTTCCTTACTGCTGTACTTTCTTACTGTTAGTTATATTCATGCTGAATGTGGTTTATTTTACTGTCTTTTGGTTACTTCCTCGTTGGACGACTAGGTCTTGGGATTAGTCGAGTCGGTCCGGTTCTCGTGTCTCGTAGGGACTCGGGAACCGGGTCGTTACAAGATGTGAATATGATCCTCACTTGATATGTCTTCCTTTTATGTAAAAAATACTGAAATTCTTGTGATGGGGTTCACCACTATTCAAATTAACAACGAATCATTTTACATTAGTGCAAACCACTGAAATTACTTTCGAAATCATTTTGCACAAATGCAAAACTACCAAATCACATTTAGAACCATTTTGCACCAATATAAAATCACATCAGAATCATTTTGCACCGATGCAAAATCACCCTAAGACCATTTTACATCAATGCAAAATAAGATTACATCTGTACATTTTAGTTCAAAGTGGTAAGTAATTATACCTTTCGTAATAATTTTGCACATACACAAAATGAGATTACACCTATGCAAATCATTTTATATCCGTATATTTTGATTTAAATTAATGACAACTTTTTTAAATTGAATGAATCCATCACATAACAAAACTTACATTTTTTATCCCTTTACATTAAATATAAATTATAAAGTGAAAATTATATTTATAACTCATTACATTGCATTTTACGCCATCCTATCAATTTCTTTATATTAGACTTCTCTGTAGAATTCTTTATTTGAAATGAATGCATAGTATTTTAAGAGATTTGTTCGACAAAGTTTGGCATGTAAAAGATTTCCGAGAAAAGCTAGTGTTCGGAAAATCTAATTTCTCATGAAGAAATTTGCTGGATAATATGACAAAAATTCTAGGAAAACATTTTTTAGAAAGGTGATTAAGGTCACATCTGAGAAAAGAACTCTAAAATAAAAAGGATAATAAAATACTCCTGAAAAAATGAGTAAAATCATACTCAAGAAAAGTTTTCGGAAAAAATCCTCGAGATGATATTACGGTCATACCTGAGAAAGATAATTGTACTTGAGAAGATGGCTCAAGGGTGAAAATCCTCAGCCGATATAAGCAAGTTCCCTGTTTGAATCAAGACATACCTTTATTAAGTCAAAAAAAATTTATTTATAACTTACCCATCAAAAATATGAGTAAACTATACCAAATAACATTAGTCACCTTAAGAAAAGTACTTTAACGAACAAACACCTCTATGAATAAGGTTCAAACCCTCTAAAATGCATGGACATCGATGTATCTTTTTCTTAAATTAGTATATTTTCATCTTCTAGCCATGGAAGAACACCTCATAAATCGTGGGTCATTTTGATCATTGAAAATTTATTTTTAATAAATCATTATCTGTCATTTTAAATTACACGCATAAAACTTTTGATAACTTAGTTTGGTTTGATGACTTCAATCTTTCTGCATCATCGCTTAGGTTCGCAAGGTATGTGCGGGTTTATGTGAATTCTCATAAGTCTCTTTGGATTTTTTTGATTCTTACCTTGAAATCAGTCTAATTGTTAGTGGGAATTATATATTTTATTTATTAGGGTGATCTGTGCTGTAGATAAACGTATCTACTGTGTAATTTATTTTTTCGACCTGAAACTTGGATATTAGAGCCTCGATACTTAGATGTTGAATATGCATACATAGACAGTGAACATAAATCAGTGGAAAGGTTAGCTTCAAGTTTGTTTGTTGATATCTGGTATAAAGTAAATTAACTGTCTAAATATCACAACCATGATCGGAGGCTGCATGTGGTTGATTTTATAACGTAAAATTGTTTTTCTCTAAATAAAACCTAAAACATAGGACCCTTTATCTTACAATAACTACAATGTCCTTATATATTTTCTTATTTATTAGCTACGTTAACATCATACCATACATATATATTGTAATGTTATTGAATGATTGCGAACGCAATCCTCGATTTCAAAGGAAGTTCCCTTGTGTAACATAGGAAGATATTCCATTCAATGCAAATAGGGCTTTGCATATAGCTAAAAGGTAAAGAAGTGTACCTTACAATAATATATTTTATAATGTATGCCTTCTATGTAATAAAATATATTAATATAGTTAGATTTTTAATCGATATATTTTAATTATCTATCGAAATATATTGATTGAAAATAAAATAAATTATTGGTGTATTTTTATTTTTAATTGATGAAAATTGAGATTTCACTTAAAAAGTAGAAAGTAATTTTCACCTATAAGTTAGGATTTAGGATTTAGGATTTAGATTTATAGAAAGTGATTTCACTTATAGAAAATAATTTTTCACCTAAAAAATAATTTTTCACCTTAAGATTTGGAATTTAGGATTTTAGATTTAAGAAAACTAAACTTTAAATCATAAGATGAAAAATCATTTTTTATAGGTGAAGAATTAATTAAAATAGGTGAAAATCAATTGATAATCAAAATTCATCGATGTATCTTGATTTTCAATCTGTATATTTTGATTTTAAATGAACGAAAAATTAAAATATATTAATTTAATATCAAAATACAGCAATATATTTTATTGGATAAAAATACACATTACAAAATAAATTACAATATATATTTTCCTATCCACATCCTTGGAAATACATCGTTGGTCCTCTCACAATAAAAAAATCTTGGCTTCGGCTCAGCTTGGGGAAAGACTTTCCTATAGATGCATGAAATCTATTTGAAACTCCCGGAGGCTTGCATATATGGACGGAACTAAGGCTTTGTATTTTACTTTTTCTTTGTCTCTTAAAATAAAGTGACCATCGAAACGGTGGTCCTGTTCACCCACTTTAGGCCATTGAACTACGGTATCAATTGACTTCAGTTGCTTTCTACTTCATTTGAAATTATTGGTCCCAATGTTTCAAGCCCAATACAAGTGGTTCGGTCTAATTTTCAAAACATCAGGAACATGGAATGCCACATCCAATCATGGTGATAGAGCCACAAGAATGCTCAGGCAGAGAATTGCAATGCTAGAGCCACAAGATTAAACTCGACCTCGTGATTTAAATCACCTGCGGGCTATCCTTCCTAATAAGAAACGTATGAAACAAGCATACCTTACCGCCAATCAAAAAAAGAAAAAAAAAGCAAATGAAGCTTTTCTACATTTTTCCCGAAGGAAACCCACACCATTTTCGGAGAAAGACACACCATCACCGGCACTTTCGGCAAAAGTAAATGTGCCCGGCAAGGTAATTAAAGATATATATAGCTCTACTGCCCTCTGACGAGTCAGTGGGTAAAGTTTGTTTGTTAGGAGGGATATAACGCTTTTATTTTAAATTTAGTTTGTGGGGTGGGTGGGGGGTGGTAAAGGTGAGATAAATTTTATCTTTCTTCTCGTAAAATATCATCTTCATCTATTTTTATAAATATTTTTATTTATCCTATAATTTTACTTATCTCTCCCTCAAACATCAAAATTAATTTATCTCAAATTTATTATTCAATTTCATCACCTAAAAATTTTAGATGAGAGTACAAAAATATACATTGCAACATATTTTACAATATACGGTCAGAATCAACCAATTAAAAATCAAAATCAATTGATTAAAAATAAAAATTAATCAGTTGAAAATCAAACAAATCAAAATATATTAATTGAAAATGATTTTCAACCAAAATACACCTATCGGAAATAATTTTTAACTGATTAAATATCAAAATACATTAGTTGTAAATAATTTTCAAATTATTAAAAATTAAACTACAATAGTTGAAAATAATTTTTAACCAAAATATATATGTCGAAATGATTTTTAACTCATTGAAAATCAAAATACATCGATTGAAAATGATTTTTAATATGTTGAAAATGAAAATATACTGATATATTTTACATTTCTATTGGTGATAAATAATTTTTACTTAAAACATAATTTTCTATTTATAAAAAGTGATTTCATGTAGTAAATAATTCTTTATTAATGAAAAGTCATTACACCTTAAAAATTAAAATATATTTACTACAAGCACCACTTTGACTTTATATATTATAAATTACATTCAAAACTTACATTTATTTACTTTTTCTCATAAAATTTATCCCTTAAATTTTTTATGAAACAAACATTCCCTAAATGGGTAGGTTTGAACTCTGAACGAACACGAAAAAGGAAAAGGGAAAGGAAAGGTTTCCAATCGACCCCCTGACCTGACCTTCCCACTTTTAAGTCAAACTTAAGTTTCGCGGGAAAAGAGGGGCAATATAGCTCGCAAGGAACGCCGCTGATTGCGGTCTGAATTGGGCGACTTCGTCCAAGAGACATTTATCCTTTATATTTTTGACTGCTTTGCTTTCTACCGTCGGAAACTTCTTCCCACTTCCCTCTGCGCCCTCATTATTATTTCTTTGTTTCTTTTCTTCTCAAAACAAGACGTGATGGTATATGATGCAGTAGTTATATATCCGTGACTTGGTGGTGATTTTGGATCCAAGCACCAAGGATGGAATTCAACTGGTTTACTTTCGGTTGGACCCATGCCACCTCAAAATATCGAAGTTAACTTATTTCTCTCAAGTTCACCACTTGAAAACTTTATCTCACGAAATAAATGCTACTTTAAAAGAAAAAGTAGGGAAGGTTAAGTGAAAAGAAGGGAAGAATGGGAGGTCTACTGATGCGAAAAAAGTAGGGCATGCTAGAATGCATCCATGATTAGGTCAATTCTGGTTAGAGTCGTCAAATAGGTCGGGTTGGTTGAACCAAACTGATCTATGTAGATCAAATTTATTTATAAATAGATCAGGTCGAGTTCAACTTACTTATTAAACGGATCTATATACTCTAATTTGAACCTGATCCATTTACACTCGTCAAATCCGACCCAAACTGTTTAATCAATTTAATCACAGGTTAAATGAGTAAACATAAGGGTTAAACAGGTTAAATGAGTTAAATGTGGGGATTTCTTTATCATTAATCAGGTTTATCGGGTTGAGCAGGTTCACGAGGGTAAACCTGAATCCGACCCATTTAATAAATGGGTTTGAACTCGTTTAATGTAAGCAGGTTTGGGTGAAGTTTAGATTCATTAATCAAGTTGGAATGGGTCAAGTTAGGCAAGTTCAATTTTCTTTTACAATCCTAATTCTAGCAATGACTTCCATGAAGGAAACAATCACCAAGTAAAATGAGTTGTGCAGGGTAAAGGTAAGATTTTGTTTTGTAGGGATATTACGCATACAGGGAATGCCTCGAAAATCATATTCACAAATCCATCCCCTAGGTGTCCCCTTTTGCTGCAACGTAATTCCATCAATGTATCTTGAGGTGTCTCCTAGGATTGGGGAACCATGTTCAATGTGTATAATCTCTCAAATATCAAACATGCGTGTGTGTATTGGGCAAACTTAGGATAGTTGAATTAATGAGAGACCTAGCAAGTCAATAATGTGAAAAGTGAGGTGTGCCATAATCATACCTGAGTAGTGAATCCAAGAGAGCATATCTTAGACTAGGTTGACTATGAAATCCTAAGTTTAAGAAATAGGTTACGAACATACTTGCTAAAATAAGGTAAAGGTACAAGTATATGAAAGAACCAATGCCATAAGTTAAGACAAATAGTTAGGATTGAGTAAAGATATTTATACAAAATGGTTTCCAAGTGATCACCAAAGAAAAAAAAATAAAAATCATGTGATAGAATTAAGACAAAGCTGGCAGCCATATAAAAGTATGTTGATGAGATGTGATTTATTATAGTTAAAATGTACGAGTTAAGTTAGAAATTAAGTTAAACACTACATAATTAACATGATAAAAGGGTTATGTATGGAAAATAGTAGAAATGGCCTAAAATAGCAAATTGATGTTAAAAACACATAATTAGGTCAATTAATGAGATATTTTATTGACAAATACAAAATGATAATTTAATTACGAATTGAACATATATTTGAGTTCAAAAGTTCAAATTTAAAGTGAAATCATATCCCTAAATAATCAATTGAGCTTTAATAAAAACTTGGTTGCATTTGGACATCATTAGGACCTTGCATTCATGACATTACAAATAGGTCCTTCATCCTTCACATTTTCATAACTTAAAACTTCCAAGGACTTGTTTGAAAGCCACCAGGGACCTATGTGTGAGCTTTTTGGACTGCACTACAATATTGTTTCCACTTATAGGTTTCTTTGGAAACTCTCTACCGCTTCATCCCATTCAACCTCTGATGCAATTTACCTACCTACACCTGCAATGCATGAGCACTATTCACACACGATGAACTCGGTGCACAAGCGCCATTGATTTCTTGCACCCTCGATCCTGTAGCAAATCCTTCACCAATCTTCGCGCACCTTGGTGCATAGCATCACCTTCCATCCCAGATCCCATCTTATGGTGGGTTTTCGATTTGGACATTCCCACGCTTCTCTCAATCTCATCCCATCGTCTGCCCTAATTTTGGCTAATCACACCCCATGGTGATCTGAATCACTCGCACACCTACTTAAGCAACCCCTTGAGCTTGAGTGCGAGATCATCAGCTACCCACCTACACCTCTTGAGCTGAGCACCTTCGTCCCTCAGATTTCTCCTCCTTACTCTACCTCTACTCCATTGTTGCGATAGTGGAGCTCACTTCCTTCAATCTTCCTCTTCGCTAAGGACATCGTAGCACCTGAGGACGAACTAGAGCTTCCCTAGCAAGCTTTCACCTCCATCGGAGCCCCCTCCCCCTTTCCTCACTGTAATCACCAACTGCAACTATTCTCAGGTCCCGTTCTTCCCTTTAGATTAGGATTTCCTATTTTCTAGAGTAGTTTAGAGTAGCAATTAGAGTACTGTGGAGTAGTTAGATGTAGTTTAGATGGTGAATTGGTTGATGTGTTAGTTTAGATTAAAATTAGAGCAGATTAGATTGATTTCACCTTCTCTGATCATTAAAGTAGATTAGATTTATTTCGCCCTCTTTGATCAATTCGGATCAGAGAGGTGGTTTTCCACTCCCACTTTGATTCCCTGATCTTCCTCCACTTCTCATTGCACACATTCACTGATTTCCTCGCATTTTATTCCCCAACCACCCACTCATTAGGGCATCAAATCAAATCAGATGCTCATGAGCATTCAGATCTGATTTGAGTGCCCAATTTCATTTGAGGGTCACTCCATTCATCCCACTTAAACACAATGACCCTCACGCGGTTTTGAATGAAGTAACTCATGGTTTTTTGAAAGATCTGAAGATTTGGGATTCAATTTTATTGGATTTTGTTGATCGATCTAAACTTTCTCTTCGCACTGTCTATGGCGCAAGAGAGAGATTAGATCAGAGTTTTTCTTGGTTTTTGAGCTCTAATTGAGTGTGAGAGAGTCCAGGGAAGATGTGAGATACTTCTGAATTTGGATTTATGGTCATTGAAACCTTAAATTGCATTCTTATCTTACATTGTCTATAATGTAAGATGAGGATCGTATTTGTATTTCAAGGATTTTTTTTGGAGACTTATTTGAAATTTCTATTGGTTTTCAAGATGATTAGAAGAGTTTTTAGATGAGTTTTCATGAATTTTAGGGGTGTTTGATGAAGATTTCAACGTTTGAATTTGACTTTGAATGAGTTTTCAGTTTGATCATGTCTTTAAATAATTACTTAAACATGTGATCTTTGTTTTAAATTCTCCCATATCAAGACATAAAAGGGCTACACAGCAGCTACATTATTTGGGATTGAACCCTAATTTCAAGTAATTGGAAGGTCTTAGAATAGTTGTTTAGTGGATTTAATACCTAATTAATCTCTTTTCTTCATGTTGTCTATGGCATAAGAAAAGGATTGATTAAGTTTTATGTTTGTGGGATGATGAATCTTGCTCGATTTTTTTTTTTATGGTATTTTCAAGATTTTAAATGGAGATTTATGGATTTGAGTCAAATCTAATCCTCTTGGACAACAGCAGCAGCTCCTTGTCTATCAAACTAAATGGATTTCTTCGTTGGGATTTTTGACCTCGATTTGATTTTGATGTGAATTCAGACTTTCTGGAGAACATGTGTGATGTTTTAAAGAGACTCTTCATGGGTTTAATTCATAGATTTGACTGCTGATCTTGCACAGTAGCAGGTCTAAGTGCTGAATTGCAATTGCGGCAGTAGCCACTACCGTGGCTAGTTTGAAGATGGTTTGAGTTGGTTTTTGAGGGAATGGATGAGCTAAATATGTGTATTATTAGAATATTGTTTATAATCATTCATGTACAAGTTTGGGTTTTAGTTTGACTTGAGTGGCGGACAATTTCATGTTTAAAATCCTTTGTCAACTATTTTTGAGTGTAATAATTGTCTAATTTGAAAATTCAGTTGAAATTGAGTTGAAAATCTTGATTAAATGATTATAACTCTTCCATGTGCTATGATGAATGTGTATGAGTGTTTAAACATTTTGTTTAGCCTTTGAAACACTCATAGAGGCCTTAGGTTCTTTATTTCAAACTTCATCTAGGTCTCTTTTGTATGAGATTTGTAAATAAATAAACTACATAAAAATCATAAAAAAATTAAAATAAACCTATCTTGAGTAAGATTAGGTATTTTACTAGGTGTATGCCAAGTTTCTAAGTATTCTGAACCTCTTACTTGGTAGAACATACCAACTGATAGTTTAGTATACTTTGGATTTTAATAAAAGAATAAAAGTCCAAAACACCAAAAAGAAACTTCTCTCTCTTATCTCACCCTTTCTCTCTCATCCCCTACCTCTCTTATGCATATAAAAACTATAAAAATCAGAAAACATCTAAAAATATTCAAAAATACCACGTATAGTATATTTATACTTGTAAATATAATTTAAAACTAAGTTATATGTATATATTGTAAAATATATTAATAATGTACATAAATAACTTATGAATGTATTCTATATATTAAATTAAGTATTTAAGATGATTTGTTATATATATAATCTTATTGTATAATTATATATTAATTTATATTAACTTAAATGTACATAATTCTAAATACCTAATTATATACCTACAACCACCTATAATACTGTACATCCATATTTAAATAATTATTATATACTATACCATACCTGTAAATTAATTTAATTATGTATTTATAATAGGTAATTAAGTTATTAAGTTAATTAGGCAAATTATTAACTTAAAATAAAATAAATTAGTAAGTTAAGTTAATACTAAAGTACTTTATCATGTATACTTGTATAGTACAATTTTAAGTATTTTCAACCTATTTATACTGTATTTATAGTGTATTACAATATTTATAACTTAAATATGTATATAACTAACTTAAACATATATTTAAATGTAAATAAATTAAAATAAAGTCTCTAAAATAAATTAAAAATATATAATAAATACTTTAATATGTAAGTTAACTCTATATAAAGTCAATTTCATGATTAATTAACCAATTCGTACTTTGATTAATTAACCAATTTGTACTTTAATTGATAAATTAAAGCCAAATTTAATGTGTACAAACCACTCACTTTAACTAATTTTAATATATATGTAAATACTTATTTTCCTTAATTAATTATACAATTAAGTAGACCTATATTAGGGCTTTGTAAATATATAATTTATTTTAAATTTAGAATAAATTATGACCCTCAAATCAAGGGTCAAAATCCTTGCATTCGAACACAGCTGTGTGCAGTATAACATGCTCAAGTGAGTACACTTATAGAACCACATCATGCGCTGTGGGAGCGCTGCTGGCATATAAAAGCTTTTTCGCGAACAGCTGATGCAGTTGACATGCGTCGGGCACACATATTATACCCATTACCCATACATGACCAAATATGAGCATACATTTGGTACAGTGATAAGCCAGGGGCCATACACTGTAGCGGGCCTATATTGGGCCTGAAATTAGGCCTAAAATCAAATGAAAATGTATCTAATTGAACTAAGGTTGGTCCCTAGTAGTGGTCTGGTCCCACCCTCTTGGGTGTTGTGTATCCCACGAACTGGATCGACCCATCCATAAAAAAACCTAATTTTGGTCTAGTGAATAATGAACCAGCTGTGTGAGAGAGAGAGAACATCCTAAAAAATTTGAAGTGTTGAGAAGAGGAGGAGAGTGAGTTGCTGAATGTGGCTAAGTGTGGAAGCCCTCTGTGACTTAGTGTGTGCGTGGGCTTCTATGTGTATTCGTATATGTATACATATAAGAATAGTATAGTATAATAGTATATGTATATAAATAATGTAAATAAATATATGTAAATAATATACACGGAGGTATGGTGAAATGACCCTTCCCAAGGGTCGTTCGAGATTTTCCTGGAAAGGTAGGGGTGTAAGTGTAATTTTAAACCCATTGAGTTTAAATTTGTGGGCTTTGCGGGAAAGAGGAAACTTTGCGGGGGAGATCTCATAATTTTTCTCTCTCTTCCCACATAACACACCCACGCACACACCCCCTCACAAGCCCTCACCCTCTCCCTATTTAACACCACCACCACCCTCTCCATCTCCACACCACCTCCACCTTCACTCCACCACCATTGTCACCGGCGGCCTCCCTTCCTCTTCCCCGTCCCCTTACAACCATGAGTAGGGGAAGGAGGGGAGCTCGAGATGGAGGAGAAGGAGAGCGTGGGTGAGGGAGAGGGAGAGCGAGGAGCTCGGGAGAGAGAGGGAGAGAGGGTGAGGGGAGGAGCCGGAGGGGCGAGGAGGAGCTCGAGAGAGGAGGTGCGACATCCTGCAGCTACTAGAGGAGCAGCTGCGATCCTGCGGGGGGAGGGTCGCGTAGGGAGAAGGCTCGCGAGGCATTCTGTTGAATCAATTTTCTGAGTATTAGACATCTGGGATGCTATCCAAATGTCCAGAGGAGCCTCAGGACGTCAAGAGCTGGCGCTGGACGTCTGACAACATGCAGAGTGCCGAGGTATGTGCTTTTGTACGCTCTTGCATGCACGTACGAATTTCTTTATGTGTTGCATTTTTAACCCACATGCAAGCGCAGGTACAAGACGTTGGAAAGGCACGTGACGTGCCCTTCGAGGTGCTTTAGGACGTCTGGACATCTCTACAGACGTCTAATAACCATCTTAGATGTCCAGGTGCACTAACAGACGTTTGGAAGGACCCCAAGACGGTTGTGAGGGGTTCCAGACATCGAGATCAGTGCAAGAAAGCAAGGTGAGCCTTTGTGGTCATTTAAGACATCTGGGTCTAGTCACAGACGTTTGATTTTAGTCAAAGTACATGTTTTTGACCCGTTTAGGGCCCAAACGAAGTCAATTTTGCACAAATGAAGTATCATTGGTTTCAGTTCGGAGTTCTCCATGTTTTTGTGTCACTCGTATACTTTTGAAATCATTTGATGTGATTTGATCAATTATATAGGTCTCTAGCCAGTAGAGTATACGGGGCCTGTGGAGATGAGAAGATCTGCGATTTGAGCCCCCATTCCACCCGTGTATCCCTGTAGAGTGATTTTTCTTAATACTATGACTTAATTAATCAAAATGCATGCTATCTTAGAATGAATTGATTGAACCCTAGGATATGAAACGAACCCTAGGGTAGAATTGGGTGAATGGACATTGCTTGAGCCACACGGTTTATTCTGAAATGCTTGTTAGAACCCTTCATGCTAGCAAATGAATAGTTAAATGATGTGATGCTTCTTTTAGTTATTAAATCATGACCTGCTCGTTATATGGTTAAGAATCGAGATGTGAACAACGAGATATGCATGTCGTGAAACGAAATGAAATGAATACAATGCATGAACCCTACGGGGAACTAGAAGAGGAACTCACGTATATAGAATGAATATCATACGTAGGAGGGAAGTGAGCTGGCCCTCGAGTACACGGTACCAAGGAGAGAAAGTAAGCTGGCCCTCATGTACACAATACCGAGGAGAGCTCCTATTACTTTAGTGTAGGGGGGAGCTAGTCGCCCTTGGGTTGAGACCTGAGGTTAGGAATGGCCACCCTATACCCACTCCTGTTACTTTAGTGTAGGGGGGAGCTAGCCGCCCTTGGGTTGAAACTCAGGGTTGGGAATGGTCCCCTACATTGACTCTTGTTACTTGAGTGTAGGAGGGGAGCCAACTACTGATAGAGCGATTTTCACTTTCAACAATTAATATTAAGATAGTTGTTGTAGTACAAAAGGTGGTGGAAAATCTCTTGATCAACACAAAATATTTCTAACCATGAGAATCAGGTCGTTTCCACAGGAAGGTTTAAGCCTAATAAAACTCGTAAATTTATCATTGTATTAGTCCCACATGATGTTAGACATTTTCCCACAAGTATAGGATAACATGCAAGGTATGAGAGGCTAATAGATGGAAAAGCTAAATGTGCAATTCAATAAGCCAAATTAATTAACGTAGACTAAAGGGGCCTGGTTGTAGTTCATGATAAAAAAACTATTAAATGGAAAATCAGACTCTCTTCAATGGTAGCAAGATGTAAATATTAATGCTCTTCAAAATAGAGGATCAAATCTCTTTCTTCCTCACATGCATGGAGGAGGCGTCGCCGGCCGTTTGCTTTGGTGGAGGAGTTCCACAGGAGGAGAGGAGCGTGCTGGTAGTGGAGGCAAGGCTTAGGACGGTCAGACATGGGTGGACAGCGGAATGGAGGAGGAATGGCTGGCGGTGGCAGTGGGTGCGAGTTGCTGTGGTCTGCGGGGGTGGCACCCTTGAGCTGCGCGTGGCCGCGCGAGGTCTCTGAGATCGACGAGGGTGCATTGGCAGTGCTTGGAGATGAAGTCGGAGGTCGATGGTGGTTGTTGGCCGGGGGTAGGTGGCTACAAGTTTGGGTCTCTTTGCGGAAGTAAGGGAGGAGAAGTAGACAAGAAGAGGAAGACGAAGAGGCCGACTGTACGCTGATGCTGGCTACGTGCGCGCATCGGCTGGACGTGCGCGCAGAAGGGCGCATGGCTTCTGGCCTTGAGGGGGGGGCGCACGGGCTGCTGCTGGGTGGTTGAGCACGCGCATGGGCTGGAGTGCAGGCATGTGCGGCTGGTCTTGTGGTGGTGGCGTTGGTTATAGGGAAGTGAGGCAAGCGTTGATCCACGATGCAAGCCTAGGTCCACGGTGCACGTTCAGAGCACAGTGCAGGCAAGAGGACCACAGTGGAGAGGGTGGAGGTGATTCCCGCCGGGACTAGGCCTTTTCTTTTCAAAACCTCATACTGTTGCGGCTTTCTCTCAATCTGTTTCCTTTTCCTAAGGACTCAGCTTTTCCAACAACAGTGGTGACGCAGTGGGATTGGGTAGCGGTGACGATGGACTCGGAGGGAATTGTTGTGAGGAGGAAGGTGGTGCTGTATTTAGGATGGGCAAATTTATTCCTTGCCTGCATAAAATTATGTTATTAACTTATCTTTAACACATAAAAATTTATGCAGGTTAAGCTAAATTGTCATTTAAATCATGAATAATTAAATATTATGAACATGTAATTAATAATTACTTAGACTAATTAGCACTCCACTAAAGTGGACTGATCAAATACCCCCATGCCTAAGTTTTTCTAGTCCTAAGCAAAAGTGAAAAAATAATGAAAGCAACCAAAAGATTTTTTCTTCTCTTCCAAAAATTTAAAGATCCAGACTAAAGTGAAATGATAGTAGCCTAGGTAACGAATCCAAGTGAAAAGTCAACTTATGTTTAAAGTTCGTACTTAACCCTTGGTAAACGTTTATATCAAGATAGGCAACTACTTCCCTCAGGGGTAAAACAAAAAATAATTTGTAGTTTGATCCCAGCTTTTTGGCTTAGGTAGGAGATCGAAAAAAAATGTTGGTGATTGCTTACGAGGCGAGATCATGTCTTTAAAGAGACGTTCGTTGCAGTATAGTTGAAATCGCCGTGAAAACAATTAACAATTTTATTTTACTCGAAAACTAAAGTATCCGAGGTCGAACTCAGGGAGCAAATTGGTATTTTAGAAACTAAAATCACAATCTCAAAATATGATATTTAACAAGAATATAAATGAGAGTCCATGTATAAGAAAACTAAAAAGGGAATAGAAATGCAAGAGGAAATTGAGTATTCTCTCTAATGGCTTCTTTCTTCTCTTTCTTCCTTTTTCTTTCTCTTCTTGGCCGTACCTTTTCCTTCTTTCTTTCTCTGACTTTCCTTATGAATCAAATTCTGATTTTGTAAATCAGACGCCTTATCTGGCGATTGATACAGTGCTCACTCTTTCTTCTTCTTCCTCTGCTTTCTTCTGTTGTTCCTTCTTCTGTTCTTCTCTACTGCACCTCCTCCTCCTTCTTCCTTGGCCTCTACAGTCTTCTTCAGCTGTGCTTCCTTCCTCTTTTTCTTCTCTTCCTCTGCCGCTCCTCTGCTATAGTGCCTCTCTTTCTTCTTCTTCAGTCTTCTTTCTTCTATCTTCAGCTGCTCCGCTTTCTTCTTCCCTATGGCTAAGTCCTTCACTTTTGCCTCCTCCTTTAGCCGTGCCTTCTTCTTCTTCTTCTCTGTTGTGCCTCTTCCTTAACTCCTTTCCTGCACAACACCACGTAACAAAACCTACCCCCTACCCTCCCCATGTCTCCTCTCTATATCTCTCTTTAGTACGCTCTCCTAGAGTTAGGTAATCGGGTCGGGTCAGGGGCGTCTGGGTCCAGGCGCACCGGTGTGGGTGGTGTGCGAGGAGTGCAAGGTAAACGGGTCAGCCAGGTCCGTGTAAGGGTGACCGCAGACGAGGCGGGGTTGTCGGCGAGGGACCTCACCCTGTGTCGTTTGGAGGCGAATAGCTAAAAATAGAAATTCAATATAAACCGCTCACTGCACTCTTGAGTTCACAAGGTGGGACTAAAAGTCCCACCTGCTTCTTTGCGCACACCCGCAGGAGACTTTCGCCCAATTGCTACAGTTGGGCTCTCCTTCAAGGCCAATTGCCTACTGAACGCGTGCGCGAGTCCAACCTGCACCTCCTGGACTTGGAGACCTGGAGTGAAGCACCTGGGTTGAAGCTTGCGAGCTCCTTCGAGCCAGTGCTAATGGCGGCAGAGGCTCAGACTTGCAGTCACTCAATACGGCCTTGTGGCCTCATTAGACCACATGGGAAGCTTCACTATGTCACGGCGAAGGTGAGGCGGTGGGTGGCTGGCCGCAGGGCGACCTAGGCGTGCGTGCCTAGGTCGCTCTATGGCCGTGTTTATGGGTTTGTTCGATGGGTGTGTGTGGAGGTGTTGGTGGTCAAGGGAAGGGCGAAAGATGATTAATGGGTGATGGCGGAGGTGATGAGGGGTCTGGTGAGGCGTGTGGAGGTGCGGAGTGACGGATACGCCTTTGCCGGTGGTCTGTCGGAGATGGAGAAGGTGGTGGTGGTCTACAACGTCGAGGGGTTGAAAGTGCAAATTAAGAGAGAGGAAATGAAGAGAAGGAGAGGAGGAACTTATCTATGGTGATTGGAGCAAAGGGGAGGCAGAGGGGCGGACGACGCGTATCTGCCATCGCCGGAGACGAAGGCCTTGAGATGGAGAGGCGGTGACGACAAGGAGGTCGGAGAGGCATGCACTGGTGAGGCGCAATGTGGAGGAACGAGGCAAAGCGAACCCTGCCACTGGTATGGTGGTAGAGTGACGAGATGAGGGAGAGGAGGTCGTCGAAGCTTGCGGGCGTCTGACCAGAGATGAGGACGGAGGAGATTGGGAGGGTATCTCAGGCCAGAACAAGCTTGATCGAAGCGGCTGGTCCTGGGGTTTCTTTTATAGGCACAAGCAGAGGGTCAGATGCATGGTAGGCGAGCGAAATCCTCGTCAGAGGTTGACCGTGGGTACGATACCCATACCTCTTGAGCGTTCGCATGAGAGGCATGGTGCGAATCAAGGCATGGGGAGCTGCTCAGGCAGTAGGGGACTTCTCAGAGAACCCTCCTTTCAAATCTGAGAGCAGCTCCCTGGGGAAGTGAGGAGAAATCCTCCTCGAAACTTCGTCGGAGGTATGGGTCTCCTATTACAATGGCTGAGGGATCGGAATGCGAAAAGTGACGAAGAAGATGAGGGGATTTTCACAAGGGTTTTCAAAAGTTAGGGGCCAGAATGTAATTGGGTGGACTATTTTGCAATGTAGGTCAAGATGACTTTCCCTTAGGTCTAAATTTTGGTACAAACCTAATTTGGACCTAAGGAATCCATTAGTGAAGTTGTATTTTAGGTTTGACCACATTTGACTGGATATTTTGCATAAAAACCCAAATTAGGTCAAATATTTAGCTTAGACCCCAATTTAGGTCAAAACAGGTTCCAAAGGCCAAATTGAAGGTTCTAAACCCTAGGGAATATTTTTCCATGAATTTTATAGGATTTATTTAATTTTTATCCTGCCTAGAACCTTATGAAATTAAGTGAGTTTTTTTTAGGGTTATAGAATGTCATTTAATTCTTAAATTTCATAATAACCCTTTTTTGACTGAACCATTCCACTTTTTATCTTATTAAGTCCAATTGACCTATGTATAGACCTTGAGAAATCCCATTGATGTATTGCAATGGTAAAATTGTAGTTTTACCCTTTATTTCATGTATTCTTTCCAGATCAGTAATCTTTTGAGTTAGGCCTTCCTTTAGGTTATGTAGGAGCTTTTGTTCACTTTATTAGGTCAAAATAAGCTAGTTAGGGCTCATGATGAGGTTCTCATCATACCCCCATGACTAGCTTTTGCTAGTCTCTTAGCAAAATTTCAAGATTTTAACTTTTGTTCTAGACCATGAATTTCTTTCACCAGTTATGATAAGTGCTTTTTCTTCTATGATTAGGTCAGAATGCCGACAATAGGCCTAGAGGTACTCTAGTACCAACCAAGATCCGGACCTGACCAACTTTAGCCTCGATCCTCCACGAAGGTTTTTAAGGACCGTAAGAACTACCCTAAGGTTTATTGAACTCCGTGGTTGAAGCACCCGTGTTTGAGACATATTTTAGCCTTGGTTCAGTTTGTAGTGCATTTTTGTAAGAGAGAGATAGAGGATTTATTTGTTTGGAGAGTTTTCTCTCTCTTTTCTTTTCATTTCTAGCTTCGAATTAGCTTCTCAACACGGTCTGTATCGGATTCCTCGTCCCCATCATCAATCCTCAAAGGTTCCTGGCAATCGATGCTTCGTGATAGCACCGCCCAAGGCAACCCCCAAAACCCTGATTTTTGAGATTTCGAGATAATCCCGCCCATGGTGTTCTGTGGCCAAATCCAGACCCTGGCAATTGACATTTCATGATAATGCCACCCATGGTATCTGAACTAGTAGAGTGCTTACATGCCCCTGGTAGGATATGTAAATATCTTAAGAGACAAGCACCGAGGAGACGATATGTTATGCATCTTCGAGGGGAATTTCCTTCCTCTCCGCGCTGGGAACTCGTCCAAATCAACTTATGTTGATCGGCTGCTCCTAATCTAGGCAACATTTTCAGAACATTAAAATGCTTTTGCGTGATTTTGATAGTTATGCGTACTGAACCAGACTGTGGATTGGGGTGCTTAGGTTACCGAGTCCTGCAAATCGAAGGTCAGTTAACGAGGTCGAATACTCCCTAAGCCTTAGACCTAATACTTAAGCTTCGCATTTTCCTCAACCTCTTGAGGATTATCCAGATCTTAGCTGGTACTAAGAGTCTAACCAAAAAGCCCTAAGGTCAGCATTCTTACTAATCTCTCTTTGTGTTTCCTTAGCACTTTTCTTTACTTTTCTTGATATGCTCTAGAACTTCAGTTAATCCCTTAATTTCTTACTAATGACTATCTCTTTCTTTTTCATTTTGTGCTCCTTTTTTGCCATTTTGCTCTTTTTTCCTCCTCTTGTTTTGCATAGCCCAAAAATTTTCTCTCCCCCTTCTCAGTTTTTTTTTTAGATATTTGATTTTTTTGTTGAAACCTTTTCTTGATGTGAATTTTCATACATTTTGCACTTTTCATACCCCCCCATGCCTATGATTTGCAATGTCCCCATTGTAAATTAGGTGGGTTCGAATTCAGCTTAGTTCATTCATTAGGACAGGTGTTGGGTGAGCGAATGGGTCAAGGTGACTGTTGCGGATGATTTCTAGACTCGGGTACAGGTACCTAAGGTGGAGTTGGCTGTTCTAATGGATGAACCCTAAAGTGCAATAGAAATGTCAGGAAAGGTTTTGGGTTTTTCAAAGAATGACGGGTTGCCTCCCGTTAAGCGCTGAGTTTTACACCATCGACTGGATGCAATGAACTCAGGGAGAATGGAGAATAAAGGATGACTCAACAAAATCTGTATTGGTCATGTCAATGGACGGTTTGAGTCTCTGACCATTCACGACGAAGGGTTCGGAATCGTGGCTGAGTGGACTGATCTCAACAGCTCCATTTCCAAAGATTCGTCGGACTAAGTATGGTCCGATCCATTTAGATCATAGCTTTCCTGGGAATAGTTTGAGTCGGGCATCAAAGAGTAGAACCTTTTGACCAGGATAAAAGATCTTTCTAGATATGTGCTTGTCGTGAAAGGCTTTAACCCACTCTTTGTAGATTTGCGAGTTCTCATACACGTCGTGGCGTAATTCATCGATCTCGCTCATCTAAAGCTTTCTATGGGTTCCAGCCTTAGAAAGATCTAAGTTGCAATTCCGTACTGCCCAATAGGCTTTATGCTCTAATTCGATGGGGAGGTGACATGCCTTCCCGTACACCAGTCTAAAAAGAGCCATGCCTAATTGAGTATTGTGGGCGATCCTATAGGCCCACAAAGCTTCTGGAAGCTGGGATGACCAATCCTTCCTGTCGTGTCGAACAATAACCTGAAGGATTTTCTTGATCTCCCAGTTTGATAGCTCAGCTAGACCATTAGTTTGGGGGTGGTAAGGAGTAGAGATTCGGTGCGACACCCCGTATTTGGTCATCAGTGCTCTGAGCTGAGTGTTTGTGAAATGGGTCCCTCCATCAGAAATGATTGCATGTGGAATCCTAAACCGTGAAAACATGTTTTGGTAAATGAATTTGATAACAACTTTGTGATCATTGGTTCGGGTTTGAATGGCTTCGATCCATTTAGACACATAGTCAACAACGAGTAAAATATATTCGAAGCCGTCTGAGATAGGGAAGCGTCCCATAAAATCAATCCCCTAAATGTTGAAAATCTCGCATACCAGAATCGGCTGTAAAGGCATCATGTCACGATGGCTCATGTTTCCCAAGGTCTGGCAATGGGTACATGCCTTACAGTGATTGTATGAATCCTTAAAAATTGTGGGCTAGTAAAAGCCACACTGGAGGACTTTTGATGCAGTTTTGTGTCCTGAAAAATGTCCACTGCATGCCTGGTCATGGTAGAAAGAGAGTATGCCTTTGATTTCCACTTCCGTGACACACCAATGTGGAATAAATACGGGTCTTCCCAAAGGTAATACTTGGCATCGGAATGCAATTTGTCCTTCTTGGCCTTCGACCAATCAGACGGGATCTGATGTGATGCCAAGTAGTTCACTATGTCAGCAAATCATGGAAGCTCGGTATTGATAGTCAGGAGGTACTCATCAGGAAAGTGCTCCGTGATGGGTCCGGAAGGGTCAATGATCTCAGAAAGAAGGTGGAACAAGTGATCAGCTACCACATTCTGTCTTCTCGCTTTGTCGCAAATCTCGAGGTCAAATTATTGCAACAGCAAGATCCATCGGATTAATTGAGGTTTCGCGTCTTTCTTTGCAAGGAGATGCCCCACAGCTGTGTGATCTAAGTAGATAATAACATGGGAACCCAAGAGGTAAGATCTGAATTTTTCCAGGGCAAATACTACGGCTAGCAGCTCTTTCTCAATAACAGTGTAGTTACGCTGAGCCTCGTCAAGTGTTTTGCTAGCGTAGTAAATGACCATGGGTTTCCCATCAATTTTCTACCCCAAAACCGCTCTTACAGCGAAGTCAAATGCATCGCACATGATTTCAAAGGATTGAGACCAATCAGGGGACTGTAGGATTGGGGCTTGGGTAACTCGGTCACGAAGGATCTCAAATGCTTGAGTGCATTACTTGGAGATTTCGAAAGGTACATCCTTGGAGAGAAGAGTGGTCAGGGGGCGTGCGATTTTTGAAAAATCAGGGATAAATTGATGGTAAAAATCGACATGCCCCAAAAAAGATCGGATGTCCTTGATCGAGCTAGGCATAGGGAGTTTGGAAATCAAGTTAACCTTGGCTCGATTGACTTGGATGCCTTTCTCCGAAATCAGATGTCCCAGGACGATTCCCTCAGGTACCATGAAGTGGCTCTTTTCCCAGGAAAGAACCAGATTCACGTCAATGCATCGCCTGAGTATTTGGACCAAGTGTTGGAGGCAATCGTCAAATGATGCTCCAAATACTGAAAAGTCATCCATGAAGACTTCCAGATAATCACCTACCATATCTGAGAATATGGCAAGCATGCACCGCTGAAAAGTAGCGGGTGCATTGCAGAGACCGAAAGGCATCCTTCAGAATGAGTACGTCCTGAAGGAGCAGGTGAACGTGGTCTTTTCTTGGTCCTCTGGATGGATTGCCACTTGGTTATAACTGGAGTACCCGTCAAGAAAGTAGAAGAACCTATTTCTCGCTAGTTTCTCGAGGATCTGATCAATAAACGATAGTGGGAAATGATCATTCTTCGTGGAGGAATTGAGTCTTCTGTAATCAATGCAGACTCTCCACAAGTTAGCTATATGGGTCGGTAAGACTTCTCCGATTTCATTCGTGATGGTGGTGAGTCCTGCCTTCTTAGGTACAACTTAGATTGGACTCACCCATCGACTGTCGGAGATCGAGTAGATGATCCTAGCATCTAACCACTTAATGATTTCCTTTTTCACAACCTCCTGTAGATTAGGGTTCAAACGTCTTTGCATTTCATGCGAAGGTCATGCACCCTCTTTGGAGTAGATATGGTGTGTGCAATAAGAGGGGCTGATACCAGTCAAATCATCGAGAATCCATCCAATGGCTCTACAATGTTGCTGGAGAACAGTAATCAGACGGGATTCCTGGTCAGATGTGAGTTTGGAGTTTATAATCACAGGAAACGTTTGATTGGAACCCAAAAAGACGTATTTCAGATGATCGGGAAGGGGCATGAGTTCCAAGACGGGATTATCAACAGCAGCGGGTGGTTTAGAGTGTGTGTCAGGAACAAGGGTAGGAGTTATGGGTGTATCCAGATCAGGTTCAGACTCCTCTATTTGCTGGTTTTGATCTTCTTGTGCTTGATCAGGGATAACTAGGTTGTCCTCGATATGCGGTTCATCAACCACAGCTTTGATATCACATATTTGTTCTACAACACCACAATTAATCCCTTTTTGGGCCTTAAAGATGTCAATCTTTAGAGTTTGGTTCCCAAATTTCAATTCTATTTGGCCCTCCTCACAACTTATGTTGGCCTTAACAGTGGCTAGAAAAGGTCTCCCTAGTATAATTGGTGTATCCCTGGGGTTCTTAGGTGCACCCATATCTAGAAATATAAAATCCACCGGGAAGTAGAAATCCCGTACCTTAACAATAACATCCTCGAGTATTCCTTTAGGTGACTTGATGGATCGATCGGCTAACAGCAATGTCACCTCTGTTGGCTTAAGCTCGGACTCTTCAAGGTGGTTAAGGAGGGATGTAGGTATTAGGTTTATGGAGGCACCTAGGTCTAGCAAAGCTCTGTCGAATTGGATTTCACCAATTTTACATGAAATCAAGGGAGTACCTGGGTCTTTAGGCTTGGGTGGAAGTTTACTCAAGATTACAGAGCTGACTTGCTCTGACAGTATGATCGGACTCCTACTTTTGGTTCACGGCTTACGCTTGGGTGTACACACATCTTTCAGAAATCATGCGTAAGCCGGTACATGGTGGATTGCATCCATCAAAGGGATGTTTATCTGGACCTGTTGAAAGAGCTTAGTCAGATCCTCCTTAGGAGCCACAGGTTTGGTTATCCTTTTTCCCTTGGTCAAGGCCTCGGGAAATGGAACCTTGGTTGGTTCCTCTAGAAGAGGTCCAGGTTCTTGATCTAGGATAGGGACATCCTGGATAACTATCCTAGGTCTTGGATCACTACTAGGCTTGGAGTGGTTTGGATAAGGTGGGTCTTGCGTTGCTTTACCACTACGGGTTGTTACGGAGTTCAATCCTGCCTGGTTCTAGTTTGGGGTCGGTAAAATGGGTGGTTGCTGTTGAAATCCCATGTAGGATGTCGAAGCTTCCATCCCGTTAGGTGATGGGACAAAAGGAGCCTGATAAATCATGTGTGTGGCTTGAATTTGGGTTCGTAACGCGCCTCTGGGTCGGCACATTATTTGGGTTCGACAGAGCTTGTGAAGGAAGTATGACCAGTTGGCGGGAATTTGCCATTTGGGCAAGTTGGTTGCGAACCTCTATGATCTTGTCCTTGTGTTGTTTTTGTATTTCCGCATTCGTTTTCTGAATGTCAACTAGTGTTTGAAGGATAAGAGTCATTTGGTCTTGGTTTGGCCCAAATTGATAGGTGGGGTTGGGCCGAGGCTGAGGCGGCTGATATGGACGAGGGGCTTGTGGACGGGGTTGATAAGGTAGTCTTTGATTCTGAGAATTTCCCACCTATTGGAAGTTGGGATGATTTCGCCATCCAGGGTTGTAGGTGTTGGAAAATGGGTCATTCTGAATGGCATGAGGTCCTCGCAGATCTGAGGAGCCTCAGGAAAGTTAGAGTAGGGGGTTCAGAGTTCCCTCTACAGGAATAGAGTGGATCGGAGGTCCCTCTGGTCCTAGAGTTAGACGGGGGTGGATACGGGTCCATCCCCTGAGAAGATCGGTGATAGATATTTTGTACAGTTTCCCTCGCGAGAGGTGGTTGTGCAAAAGAGTTCTACGCAGAGGTGGCTCGGTGCAGATGCCGAGTCAGCTCGTCCACCTTCTTCTCTATAATAGAGACCTTGTCCAACTGATTGGCCATCAGCTCCAAGTCGACGGATGCAGACAGGCCCTGCGTCTCATGTGCTACCCTAAGATTCGTCGATGCACGGGCATTCGTCTAGTCGAAAAAGCCCATGGAGTCATTATTGATGGAGTTCTCGCACATATTCTCGAGAATCTCCCACACCATGTCCTCATGCTGACCCATGATGTTTCCTCCGTAGGTTGCATTGACGAATAATCGAATGTCTTCATGGAGTCCCTGGTAGAAAGACTGGACTTGTTCCCATTTAGGAACTCCGTGATGGGGGCACTTTCGCATGAGATCCAAGAATCGGTCCCATGCCTCATGAAGAGGTTCTCCCGTCTGTTGGGTGAAATGAGTGATCTGATGGCGCAAGGCATTTGTCCGACCAATGGAAAAGAACTTCAAAAACTCGAACTAAAGTTCATCCCATGTGTTGATCGGACGAGTCTGAGTTTGATACCAATGAGCAGCCTTGTCCATGAGGGAGAAAGAAAACATCTTCATGAGCAGAATATCCCAATTTTGTGCATCTGACCCGAAGGTCTGGGCCAGATGCTTGAGCTGTTTAATGTGTTGGAATGGATCCTCGGAGTTAAGCCCATAGAATTTTGGTATGGTATGAATCATATTGGGCTTGAGTTCGAATTCAGGACCTCTAGTCAGGATTCAGACTCGAGGCTCGATGGCCACCGCAGCGAGATTATAGTGATCTCGCATCATAGGATGCTGCGGTGGTTTTACAAAGTTTTGGAAGAGGTCATTTAAGCATTGAAGCTGGTGCTCAAGGTTGTTCTCTTCTTCAACGGGTTGTGCCATGATGGAAGAAGAAGGAGAACTTGGTTCTGAATCAGAGGAAAGATCTATGTGGTGGGGTTGTTGCACAAACAAGGGCATCGAGGCTTGGCCTCGGGGAGAGTGGATTTCTAAAGGAGGTCTTAAGGACCTCCTACCAAACATGCACCGAAGGATTTAATGAGATCAGAATGTGCTGGACCTAATCAAGACACCCAAAATATGTTGGGTGACTATAGAGGTTTGGGGCGGATGATACCCCTTAGTCAGAAAGGTTGTCCACCTGAGAAATACCTGGGCAAACAAAGAGGGAGAGTCCTGTGAAGACCCCTACACGGTAGAGTGTTCCCACAGGTTACAAGGTTTCCCCCACCAGACCTCTCTTGTCACTGAGATTCTAGGTAGACCAGAATGGGGACGTTGACCTCTTAAGTCTACCATTTTAGTTAAGATCAAGGTGCTTAGGGTTCCACTTGAACTTTAGGTCTTTTGAGTGCAAAGTGACCTAATTTTAAGGTTGGTTGACCCAAAGGATCAACTTCACCTATTTGTTCCTTTGAGAGCTTTTTAGGTCCTTGCTTTGAGGGTTAAAATAGATTAAGAGCCTGATTTGCTTAGGGTTTCTCTTGGATAGATCTTCTTAAACAAGGCTTAGGCACACCTCTTTTTGAAATTTTTGCTTCTTTTCTTAAGAGAGTATGTGTCTAAAAACCCTAGCTTTGCATTCCTTAGGTTGGCTCTAGTTGGTCCAATTTAGTACCTAAAAAATTGGTATCTAGGGTTCAATCAAGAAGGTTTTAGCCCTAGTTACCTTAATTGGATGTGCAAATCAAAATGTGTTGAAATAAAAATCAGGCAACTTTTGTGAATTACTAAATATGGAAACAGGTAGCCCTAGATTGCTCTTTCTTTATTTTCCTTTTAAGATTTTGAGGAGATTAAGAGAGAGGGCTAATGAAAGTTTACATGTTCCTTGGTGTGGTTGTTGTGCAGCTGTTTTTCTTTCCTTGGCTTTCCCTGGGACAACCACAACAAAAGAGAGAAATTAAGTCAGTATTAAATCAGAAGTTGTGATCAAAGCTTCTAAAATGCCTGTTGCTCCCCAGCAACGGTGCCAAAAAAAAATGTTGGTGATTGCTTACGAGGCGAGATCGTGTCTTTAAAGAGACGTTCGTTGCAGTATAGTTGAAATCGTCGCGAAAACAATTAACAATTTTATTTTACTCTAAAACTAAAGTATCCTAAGTCGAACTCAGGGAGCAAATTGGTATTTTAGAAACTAAAATCACAATCTCAAAATATGATATTTAACAAGAATATAAATGAGAGTCCATGTATAAGAAAACTAAAAAGGGAATAGAAATGCAAGAGGAAATTGAGTATTCTCTCTGATGGCTTCTTTCTTCTCTTTCTTCCTTTTTCTTTCTCTTCTTGGCTGCACCTTTTCCTTCTTTCTTTCTCTGACTTTCCTTGTGAATTAGATGTCTAATTTTGTAAATTAGACGCCTTATCTAGCGATTGCTACAGTGCTCACTCTTTCTTCTTCTTCCTCTGCTTTCCTCTGTTGTTCCTTCTTCTTATGTTCTTCTTTGCTGCGCCTCCTCCTCCTTCTTCCTTGGCCTCTGCAGTCTTCTTCAATCGTGCCTCCTTTTTCTTCTCTTCCTCTACTACTCCTCTACTATAGTGCCTCTCTTTCTTCTTCTTCAGTCTTCTTTCTTCTGTCTTCAGCTGCTCCTCTTTCTTCTTCCTCACGGCTAAGTCCTTCTTCACTTTGGCCTCCTCCTTCAGCCGCACCTTCTTCTTCTTCTTCTCTGCTGCACCTCTTCCTTAACTCCTTTCATGTATAGAACCACGCAGCAAAACCTACCCCCTACACTCCTCGCGTCTCTCTCTATATCTTTCTTCGATATGCTCTCCCAGAGCTGGGTAATCGGGTCGAGTCACACACACCCGGGCCCAGGCGCACCGACGTGGGTGGTGCGCGAGGAGTGCAGGGTAAATGGGTTAGCCAGGTCCACGTAGGGGTGACCGCAGACGAGGCGGGGGCATGGGTGAGGGACCTCACCCCGTGTCATTTGGAGGTGAATAGCTAAAAATAGAAATTCAATATAAACCGCTCACTGCGCTCTTGAGTTCACGAGGTTGGACTAAAAGTCCCACCTGCTTCTTCACGCACACCTGCAGGAGACTTTCGCCCAATTGCTGCAGCTGGGCTCTCCTTCAAGGCCAATTTCCTGCTGAGCGCGTGCGTGAGTCCAACCTGCACCTCCTGGACCTAGAGACCTGGAGTGAAGCGCCTGGGTTGAAGCTTATGAGCTCCTTCGAGCCGGTGCTAATAGCGGTGGAGGCTCAGACTTGCAATCACTCAATACGGCCTTGTGGCCTCATTAGACCACATGGGAAGCTTCGCCGTGTCACGGCGAAGGTGAGGCGGTGGGTGGCTGGCCATAGGGTGGCCTAAGCATGCATGCCTAGGTCACTCTGTGGCAGTGCCTATGGGTTGTTCGGTGGGCATGTGTGGAGGTGTTGGTGGTCAGGTGATGTAAACACATTTACACTACTTAAAATGTCTATTTATGCATGTTCTTAAGCATAGGATTGCATTTCATGATATAAATATTGCATAACATGCATCATCTTGCATTTAGAGTAGTTTGAATAAAATGGAGGTTAATTGTCTCCTTTTATGTGCTTGGACAGGGCAAACATTTTGTCGGGACCTCGGATCAAAGATCCAACCGTATGAATGTGATCAGGGTGACAATTGGAGTTCAATGACTCCAAGATCGCCCTAATCAAACATCCGTAGCATCAGATAGTGACTCGGGAACCCTAGAAGATCAAGGGCCAGGATGGTGTAAATCCGCACTTCAGATGACAAATCTGACCTCACGGATGAATTCAGATCGACGATCGCAGCCCAACGACACAAAAATCGAGTCAATCCGACATCCGTGGCACCATCTACAACTTCCAAAAGATGGACGACCAAGATAGTGCCACATGGCACCATCTCAGCTGCCCAAACGACCGCTTCATCTTGTGAAGGCCCCGCGCCTGATAGCTCACAGCCGTTGGATCTTAATCCAACGGCTGTGGTCACTCGCGCTTAAAAGCGTCCGCTCGACCATCTGCTCCCCATAGCGCAGTGGTCGAGTGCGCTATCGCGAGCGGCAGGAGCGGGATCGAGCCGTGGCGAGGAGCGGTAGGGGCAGGCGATTGGGCGCGGGTGGAGCATCAGATGGAGATCGGATGGTCGTGCATGCTCGATAGTGTCCATGCTCAATTGAACGCGCGGGCGGACGCGTGATCGCACGCGGGCGGGCGCGCAACGCAGCGGGCGGAGACGCATCTTAAGCCGTCCGATCTCGCGATCGGACGGCTGAAAAGCGACGAACGTGTGCAAGCCGTTGAGCGCGCGAGCAGGCGAGGAGGCGCGTGCGAGTGATAAACGCCAGTTTATCATCATTCTTATGCATTAAAACAAACCTAGCTCTTAGGATTTTACTCCACAAACGAGTTTTTGGGCTGCATTTAGGCATAAAATAGGTTAGGCATGCATTGCATTTTTTTATTGTCTTTTTAATATGTTTTTGTGAGTGTTAGGGATGTACAGATATATAGATCCCTAAAACCCTAACACTCAAGAAGGCAAATGGTGAAGGAGAAGCCCAGACTAGCTGGAACTCAGCCTAATCCAGCTCACCTCAGCTTGATCCAGCTCACCTTAGCTTGATCCAGCTCACCGCAGCTGGAACTTAGCTTACTTGAACTAGGGTTAGCTCATCCCAGCTCCATTCAGCTAATCTCAGCTGGATGGCAGCTCAAGAGAGTTCACCTTAGCTTACCCTAGCTCAAGTCAGCTCAGATCCAGCTCAACTTAGCTGAGTCTAGCTCATCTCAGCTCCCACTAGTCCACAGGGAGCTCTAGCTAGCTCAGCTAAGTTGACAGGAGTTTACCCCAACTCAGATCCAGCTACATCCAGCTCCACTCAGCTCCAGCCAGCTGAAGAAGAACTCATCCCAGCTCAGGAAGCTCAAGCCCAGCTCCCGGGGACTCAGCTTAGCTCAACTCAGTTGAGCTAAGCTACCTTAGCTGTCTCAACCAGCTTGATTCTCCCCGGGAGCACCAGACCTAGCTCACCTCAGCTTACTTTGGTAGAAGCTAGCTCACTTTAGCTTGGCTTAGCAACTAGCAAAGAACTAGCAAGCTAAGCCAGCTAGAGTAGCCCCATGCCAGCCTCTTCAGCAGCTGCCAGCTCCAGCTCCAGCTCCAGACTTCTCTTCCTCAGCTCCTCCCTCCAAACCCTAGCTCCAACACCTTCTCCTCTACTCCTCCATTAGCTAGCTTAGCTTAGCTTAGCTTAGCTAACAACTAGCTCCTTGGCCATCCACCACCTTCAAAGTCAACCCTAGCTAGCTTCACCAACTTAAGCCTACTTAAGCTAGCTACTCTACTCAAGTTGGCACCACCTCCTAGCCATCCCTTCACCCCATTATCTCCACCAAAAGACACCTTAAGTTGGCGCCAAAAACTACCCCTAACCACCTCTATATTGGCGCCAACTTTCAGCCCTTAATCTACTCTACACCTACCCACATAAGCCATCCTAGCCATCCACCTAACCCCCCTTCTAGAATCCTTCTTGGTGCCAACTTAGACCCTCTTCTAGAAGCCATTTTGGCACCAATATCAAGGGGTGTCAACCCCCATAACTACCCCCTTGGTGCCTCTTAAGGTGGCGCCAAACACCCTTGGCCATTGGATCCTTAACCACCTCCATCATTCCATCTTGGCCCTCCATTTCAAGGGACACCTTAGCCCCCTTCCTATTCTATAAAAACCCACCACCTACCACCATTTGGGGGCATCCTCCATTAGTGTATTTTTCTACCTACATCCACCTATACCTACGCCCAAAGAGAAGGAGTAGAGAAGGAGATTAAAGGGGCACATCACCAGCCCTTTTGGTGCCTTCTTCTCCCCACTCTCTTCAACTTGGGCCACGCCAAGGAGGAGGACTCTTCCACTTCAAGGAGGACGGCCAGGCAAGGGAGAAGGACCTAGGGTGGACGTCCACCCTTGGAGAGAAGCTTAGGGCACGCCCCCTTAGGGCTTGCCTTGGAGGACATCACCTTGGCAGAGCACTGCAAGGAAGGAGTTGAAGGACTCTTTTCAAGATTGGGAGCCACCAACCTTGGAGCAAGAAGCCCTCTTCTTCACCATATATCTAGAGGATTTGTGTTTTCCTTTCTTTATGTCAATTTTCTAGTAGTAGAAGCATTCCTCTACTAGGCATTTTTGTTAAACACTCTTTTTTAATTATCTAGTTGCCTTCTTTGCAATTTCTTGTTTGCATTTCTATTTGCTTGTTTTTAACATTCCTCACTCCCTCTCCCTAATTATTCTAGGCCTCCACTTGCCTAGAGTGAGCTTAGGGAGAGGCTCTACTTGCCACGTAGAAGTAGTATTTTAAATTGAAGTGTAAATCACCTTCCCGTCATCATTCCACATGTTGTCTTAATTTAAAACAAAAAAATGATATATTGAAAAATACCAAAAAGAAAGTTGAGATTGTATTTTAAGCAAGAGAATCACTATTGCAAACATTTGGCCTCCTTGGACGACCCTAGATACTCCCCTATCTAGGAATATAAATTTAAGAGCGAAAGCGGATTTACGCGTTACAACGACGTATTTTAACAAACCGCGTGAATTCGCTATCAGCGAGCCGCCCACAACGCCCACGTTGAGGGCTTTAGTGACGGATTTATCCGTCACTAAAGACCCCTCTTTTATTATTTTGAAGTTGTAATGTCCATTTTGCCCCACTCCTTGCAACTATAAAAGGAGACTCCCTCCATATGAAATTCTCATCCCTTCTTTCTCCTCTCTACCCCTCCAAAGCTCAAGAGAAGCTTGTCCCACACCCGGGATGCTTCTCGCTAGATAAAGTCCAATTTTCGTTCCCCTTCGGAAGTGGATCCCGCGACGACGACGGCGTGCTGCTCCGTTCCCATTCTTCTACTTCGTCCTGCTTCGTTCTCCTTCGTCCAGGCGTCGTCCCATCCGGCTCGTCCTCCAAGCAATCATTGAGGAGGATAACTTCTCTCTCCCATTCTTATTTACAGCTTTTCTAGTGTAGAATTTTCCTACTTTATAGTGTAATTGATTTTTCGCTTTCTAGTGTAACTTTTATTTAGTTTGATTATATAAACAATTGGAATATTGAATGCATGTTCTCTCTCTCTCTCTCTTTCTCTCTCTCTCTCTCTTTCTTTTAGTCTGATAGCTCCATTGTAATTATATCGCCTTGCTTATCAAAAATCCTAAAAAAATATAATTGCGAATATAGATCAACGTAACCTCCCTGTGTTCGACCCGGAATTCTTTTTGGTATAAATTTTTATTTGTTAAACACGAATTCTTCGCTTTCGAACTACAACGACAGGTTTTCCAAAACCAAACACGTAAGCGTAGCGATTTGCAAAACGTTTCAACATTTTGGCACCGTTGTCGGGGAGGCAAGGATTTCCGATCTTTCCTTCGCATTTCTTGCACTTTATTTGTTTTCTAATTAGCTTTCTCTTGTGTCTATTGTTTTGTAGAGACCTCCATCAAGGAATCAACAAGTGGTAGACTGGAGTAAAGTGCAGTTGAAGACAACTGTAAGTGCTCCCCCATTCTTTCCCCCTCCATAGATTTCATTCGCCACATTAAATCCAAATCCCAATTAACCTAGGTGTTTGCATAAATCCTAGGAATAGTTTGGTTGTTTGGATTTTCACTCACATTCATTCCACCCTCATCCATAAAAAAATAACAAAAAGATAATCTTGTGGGGTAATTTCCAACAAACACACAACAAACACCCACATTCAAGGCACTTGATCAACTTGATTTGTTTTCTACTCAACCGGGTTCTGATTTGTGGAACCGGTACACACAAAGCAACACATAACAGAGTAGAAATCATTCTAGGTTAACCATCTTTGAGTGCTTAACTTAGTGGTGCAATTGTGGCCAATTGTTTGAGTTGTATGGGCCGCACCACTTTATTTAAAACCAACTCATCAAGTAGCTCCTCCTTAAGGTTTTCAATCTAGGTATATTCCAGGCACTCCACTTTCTTTCTGATTTTAAAGGAAAACAATCTTCACCCGTGTTTTACAACTTGGTTTGCCTAGAAACTTGATTGCAATTCACCTAATTTAAAACCCTAAAAGCTACTTAAGCAAGATTTGAACACTAAAATTCACGCATTATCAATAATCTTGCTTGAAAACCCTGGTTGTGCATGCACTTACACAAATCTCAATCAATCATTAAGGGCACAACCCATTGTAAGGGCCCATCACATTCCATAAGCACCACAATCCCAGGCCTTAATAAAATTGAGTAGACGTTGGCCTTAAGGTTTGATTCGCTCTTCAGGGCCTAGTCTGAGATTATTTTTGATTAACCTACTTATATTGATTAATCTGATGTCTAGCTAAGGGAGTAGCGTCAAACGACCGCGGCTGGGGGGTACACTAGGAACCGAAGGCGAAAGCCAAAGGAAGAACCTTCTCCCCAATCCCTCCTTCTAACTGGTTGGATTAAACAGATGTAAGTAGACTAAATCACTTACAGTCTTAAGGCTAGTTTTGGGAGTCAGTAGATCCTTAGGCTACCCTACTTAAGGACAGCCTTGTTTTGTTGTGCTGCAGGGTCCCTATCCCCAATCCTTCCGACCTTCTCCTAGTTTACGCTGGGAAGACAGTCATTGAATCCCCGATTGGAAGGACTGTTAGAAAATTCTAGGAGGCGCAAGTTAGATTTTGGTCAATTTGATCCCATGGCCGAACAACAGCCTCCTCTGCTTGAAAATCCACAGGAAGAATTTTGAAGGTAGCTGGAACAAATGCAGAGAATGCAGGAATGGTTCCAGAGAATGCAGGGTGCTCAGCCCTTGAAGGATTTTTATGATCCTTCAAATTACGGGGAACATCCCGGCGTCCAGATTACAGCCGATGACGTAGAAATCAAGCCCCAGGTGTTAAGCCTGATTAAACATTATCATGGGCTTGGCTCCGAAGATCCGTTTCAGCACTTGGAAGATTTGACCACTTTGGTCCAGACCACCAAGGCTTGAAACGTTAACGAGGAGCAAATGATCATGAGGCTCTTCCCCCACTCTCTTAGGGATAAAGCCGCGCATTGGTATAGGACAATAGGAAGACCAATTACAACTTGGAATGAGTTGAAATCGGCCTTTCTGAAGAAATTCTTCCCAGTTGATCGTACCAATGCTTTGAGACGGGCAATCACTACCTTTACCCAGTGGCCGGGGGAGCAGTTTCATGTGGCCTGGGAGCGATTCCAGGACTTATTGCGGAGGTGTCCACACCATGAGGTGCCGAAATGGCAACTCGTGCAGATCTTCTATCATGGGTTGAATGAGCAACTCAGAAACCATGTGGATGCTTCTTGCGGAGGCAATTTCCTCAATAAAGATGCAGATAGTGCACATGATTTATTTGAGGAAATGAGTGAGAATTCAATTAATCATGCCTCCATGGATACTTTTAACCGGTCCCAGCAACCCAGATCAAATGTCAATGAAGTCCATGACTCTCATTCATTTGATATGGAATTGATTTGTAATAAACTTGATAAGGTAGACTTGGTTGCTAAAAGAATGGAAGAGTGGATGGCTGGCAATTCTATGAACAACTCTCAATCCACTCAATCCCAAAATTCGGGATTCCATTCCTCACGAGCTCCTTCTGGACGGGAGTTCGTGAATCAACTCGATGCGACTCAACCTATGAGTCAGCATTTCTCGGAACCCCATGGGTTCCCAACTGGGGCATTTGATCCCAGTTTTTCTAATCCTTCCCTTTCTTTCTCTCCATCCTCACCCTATGAGGATGTCTGTGCTGTGCAAGAGAATGTTAGATCCACCCCCTACTCGAATGTCTATAATCCAGGTTGGAGAAACCACCCTAACTTCTCTTGGAAAAATCCGGGGCAACAGACCCAATTCCGACCCAGCAACTACTCTTCGCAACGGTCAATGGGTCAGGGTCAAGTATATACTCAGTTGCCTCCGAATCAGGTCAATCAGCCAGCTTGGAATGCCCGTCAACCCGCAGGGCAGGCTGATTTGAACCGTCAAATGGTAGAGATGCAAGGATCTATGCTCCAGATCATGCAGCAAATGAAAAACTCACTGGACAACTTGCAATCCGGGCTCACTGCTAACTCTCGTCAACCCAGATCTCTACCATCCCAACCCGTACCCAACCCGTGAAACATTATAAATTCGAGCAATCAAGCCCAAGGGTACGGAAATCAGAGGGACCCGCACGCACATGCTCAGGTGGTTGAGCAGGGTTCCTCGTCTTCTTCTTCTACTAATCAACAATTCATGGTCAATCAAGCCCCTCCAATCTTTCCTAACCCTCCCCAAGACCCAAATTCTTACGCTTCTGCAAATTCTGTCACTTTGAGGAGTGGTAAGAAGACTCAGGATCCACAACCACACTATTCTGATCTTTTGAATCCTGAAGAATCTGAGGAGAAAGAGGAGAATTCTAGAGGAGAAATCAAGGCTCAGGAACTTGATTCCAAAGATCTGACTCATGTTCCTTTTCCTGAAGCCTTAGCCAAAGCAAAGAAGAAGAAGTCTATTGATAGTAATGAGGAGCTTCTGAATTTATTTAAGAATGTTGAGATCAATATTCCGCTCCTTGATGCTATCAAGCACATACCGGCTTAAGCAAAACTTTTAAAGGAATTATGTACACAAAAGCGTAAGTCGAGAGAATCTGTTCCGAGGAAGTTGGTACTCTCCGAGCAGGCTAGCTCTGTTATCCTGCACTACCTCCCTCAGAAAAAGAGAGATCCTGGTGCTCCTTTGATTTCTTGCATTATCGAAGATTACACATTTGATAGAGCACTTTTGGATCTCGGTGCATCCATCAACCTAATTCCGACTTCTCTCTATGAGAAGTTTGGGTTAGGTGAACTTCGGCCAACTTCAGTAACGCTACAGTTAGTGGACCGTTCGGTCACAAACCTGCGAGGCGTTATTGAAGATGTTATAGTTAAGGTCAAGGATTTCTATTTTCCTGTAGATTTCCTTGTCCTTGACATGGATGTACCAGATAATCTGAGGAACACGCCCATCATTCTGGGGCGTCCGTTCCTGGCTACCGCAAAGGCCAACATTAATTGTGAAAGCGGTAGCATGGAAATCGCCTTTGGGGACCAATGAATGAAATTGGATATTTTTAAGGAGATCAACAAATTTGAGGATTGTGGATTTATTGAGGAACTTGATGAGGATAATGTTAATATTGAAACTTGTTTGACAGTTTCTTCAATTGAAAGTTCCTCTTTGGTTGATGAATTTGACCCGCAACCCTCTGACCTAACATCTTCGGAAGCGGTTACTGATTTTGTTCACTCAAAACCTCTTCCTCTTGTTGAATCTTCAGCATCTACCCTACCATCAATCATTACCCCACCCCAGCTTGAATTGAAACCATTGCCTGAGAATTTAAAATATCAATTTTTAGGACCGCAGAATATGCTCCCTGTAATTATTAGTGCTAAATTGACAAAGGAGCAAGAGATTAAATTAATTAAGGTCCTAAAGGAACATAAGGAGGCAATTGGTTAGACCATTCATGACCTCAGGGGGATCGAGCCATCTTACTGTAATCATAGAATATTTTTGGAAGATGGATCCCGCCCTTCTCGCCAGATGCAGAGGAGATTGAATCCAAATATGCGAGAAGTGGTCAAAAAGGAAATCATCAAGTGGCTCGATGCAGGAATTATTTATCCAATCTCTGACAGTTCCTGGGTAAGTCCCGTTCAGATTGTTCCAAAGAAAGCCGGGATTACTGTTGTGACTAATGAGAGAGGTGAATCTGTCACAACTCGTTCAGCTTCCTCTTGGAGAGTTTTTATTGATTACAGGAAGCTGAACACAGCCACTAAAAAGGATCATTTTCCCCTACCCTTCATTGATCAAATCTTGGAAAAATTAGCCGGGCAGAAGTACTTCTGTTTTCTTGATGGCTACTCGGGATACAACCAAGTTCCTATCCATCCTGAGGATCAGGAAAAAACTACTTTCACCTGTCCCTATGGAACCTTTGCTTTTTGTAGGATGCCTTTTGGGTTATGCAATGCACCTACAACTTTTCAAAGGTGTATGCTAGCCATATTTTTCGACATGGTGGGAGAGTTTATGGAAGTCTTCATGGATGATTTCTCTGTTTTCGGAGAATCATTTGACTCTTGTTTAGCTAATTTGGAAATGATTCTTAAGCGATGTATTAAGACACGACTGGTCCTTAGCTGGGAAAAGAGTCATTTCATGACCCAAGAGGGCATCGTTTTGGGTCATGTAATCTCTGAACGGGGAATTGAAGTGGACAAAGCTAAGGTTGATGCTATCGCTAAACTTCCTCCTCCCACATCTGTTAAACAAATCAGATCATTTCTTGGCCATGTGGGATTTTATCGAAGATTCATCAAGGATTTCTCGAAGGTTGCTCGTCCTTTGAGCAATCTTCTTACCAAAGAAATGCCGTTTGTTTTTGACGAATCATGCCGAAAGGTATTTGATTTTCTGAAAATGGCAGCCACCTGTGCTCCAATTTTGCAACCACCAATTTGGATAGCCCCATTTGAGATCATGACCGACACTTCTGATTACGCGGTCGGGGCTGTCCTGGGTCAGAAAATTGATCGAAAGCCCTCTGTCATTTACTACGCTAGTAAAACTCTGGATGAAGCCCAGAGGAATTACACTGTTACTGAAAAGGAATTACTAGCTGTAGTATTTGCATTGGAAAAATTCAGGGCTTATCTCTTGGGGTCTCATGTTATTGTTTATACCGACCACTCGGTCTTGAGACATCTCTTGGCTAAAAAGGATGCTAAACCCCAGCTTATTCATTGGATTCTTCTTCTTCAAGAATTTGATCTTGAAATCAAGGATAAAGCCGGGGTGCAAAATGTGGTAGCGAATCATTTGTCAAGACTCCTAGGTGATTCTTCTTGTCCGGACATTCCGATTGCTGACACTTTTCCGGACGAAACCATTCTTACAGTTTTAGGTGTCCACACCCCATGGTTTGCTGACATTGTTAACTATTTGGCCATTGGTCAAATCCCCCAGGATTGGACCAAGCAACAATGAGATAGATTCAAATCTGAGGCCAAATACTACTTTTGGGAGGACCCTGAACTGTATCGCATCAGCTCTGATCAGATTATTCGCCGATGCATTCCGGAGAATGAATTCAACAGTATACTCGAGTTCTGCCATGCATCTGGGTGTGGTGGACATTTCTCCGGGAGAAAGACGGCTGCAAAAATCTTTCAATCTGGCTTCCATTGGCCGTCTTTATTCAAGGATGCCCAGGACTTCTCAAGGTCATGTTCTCGATGTTAGTCACTCGGGAACATAACTAAGAGAGACATGATGCCCCTGAACCCTATTCTTCATGTAGAAATTTTCAATGTTTGGGGCATCGATTTCATGAGACCCTTTATCCCTTCATTTGGACATCAGTACATTCTTGTTGCTGTTGATTATGTGTCCAAATGGATTGAGGTAATTCCCACCCGAACCAATGACCACAAGGTGGTCATCAATTTTGTCAAAAAAAATATCTTCAGTAGGTTCGGGATTCCGAGGGCTATCATCAGTGATGGTGGCACTCATTTTACTAATGCCCAATTCTAGAATTTATTGGCCAAATACGGGGTTAAGCATCGAATTTCCACACCTTACCATCCCCAAACAAATGGACAAGCCGAGATCTCCAATCGAGAGATCAAGAACATTCTGCAAAAAATGGTTAGGCCTGATCGCAAGGATTGGACTCAAAAGCTTGAGGACGCTCTTTGGGCCTACCGTACGGCGTATAAAACGCCCATCGGCATGTCTCCATTTCGTTTGGTGTATGGAAAGGTGTGCCATCTACTCGTAGAGATTGAACACAGGGCATTCTGGGCAATCAAACAATGCAATTTAGATCTGAATCTAGCTGGAAAGACCAGGAAACTCCAACTATCTGAGTTGGAGGAGCTTAGAAATGATGCTTATGAGAATGCCAAGATCTGCAAGGCTCGGACCAAAGCTCTACATGATCAATTGATTTCCCGCAAGAGCTTTGAGCCAAACCAGAAGGTCTGGTTATTTGATTCTAAACTTAAGCTCTTTCTTGGTAAACTTAGATCTAAATGGAATGGCCCATTCATAATTGATCAGATTTTTCCTAATGGTGCCGTTTAGATTTCTGACCCAAAGACAGGTAACACCTTTAAAGTCAACGGTCAACATTTGAAGCCTATTGTTGACCGTAATCTTCCAGAACCCGTCTCAGACTCTGTTGCTCTAGCCATTCTGTGACTTCTTTGGCTGGACTTTGCCTAGCTGACGGCATTAAACTCAGCAGTTGTACATATGACACAAGGCTGATACGAGCTTCATATCCAGGTGACATCTTTCATATTCTACCCTTTCTTTCATGTCTCTTTTTCAATGAGGTCATTGCATCAGCTAGGCATGGGGGGGTGGATTCATTCTTGAATTATTTGGTCAGCCTTGTGAAATCCATATAAATTGTCTCCCTTTTTATTTAAAAAAAAAAAAAATTAGGAAGGATTAGTTGGACATTAGGACTTTTCAATCCTAAGAAATTTTACATTAGGATCTGAACACAAAGACCCCTCAGGTCTTTGGACTTAATTAGCCTGTGTATCCACTAAAATGTGAATTTTTTTTTGAGTCCTCGCCATCTTAATTCTATTATAATTGGAATAAATAAGTTTGGATGATAAGTACACGACTTATCAACCCGCCTTTTGATTTGAGGGAATTTTGAGTTTTAAGCATCTACACACTTTCTTTGCACTGACTCATTGTTCGGAGATTCTAATGAAAATTGGGTAGCTAATGAACCTTCTAGGGTGATATGGTTGGCAAGTTATCGTGGGTAACAGGCCATAGGTAGGTTGTCCAGAGCCCAGTCACTGGACGTTTCTTAGTTTGCTGCCTTTAGGTAAATCTTAGACTAGGGAAGCCACCTACTTAAAAAAAAAAAAAAAGGAGAAAAGAACAAAAAGAAATAAGCCACACTTCGCCGCACGAGTATGGCTGGCAAGTTGTCAGTGGTAACAGCTCATCGACCGGTTGTCCAGAACCCAGCTCAGAAAATGCACTAAAAATTCCCAAAACACTTAGGAAGAAGCAGAGAAGTAGAATAAACTGGGGAGATATACACTGGATTCACCCTTGTGTTGACCCCATAAAAAAAAAATAATAAAAGTAGGGAGAAAGCTATCGGTTGTAAAGATACACTTTTCGGCAGAATTCTGGTTAGGTCACCTAGAGGCGTAGAAATCCGAAATTCGTTTTAATTGCCGGTCAATGAGTCTATCACAATCATAATAAGATGCTTAAAACTTAGGATTCTCATCAAATCTTGGGTGAGTTGAATGGCCGTAGAAAGCCACTCTTAAACCCTAAAATTTGAAAATCCAAAAAAAAAAAATAGAAAAGAGAAAAAGAGAAAAAGAAAATATTCTTTTAATAAGACGAGGGCTTGAGGCGGTCTGCATTTTGGGTGATACCCGGGCACTGTTGTGTCTTTGAAAGCTCAGTTCCTAAGTAGAAAATTTCTTAATGATTGAAAAATAACTCAAGTCCAAATAATCCAACCTAATTCTTTTATAAATAGCATATAGTTTTTGCTAGGGACTAGCAAAAGATAGGCATGGGGGTATGATGTAAACACATTTACACTACTTAAAATGTCTATTTATGCATGTTCTTAAGCATAGGATTGCATTTCATGATATAAATATTGCATAACATGTATCATCTTGCATTTAAAGTAGTTTGAATAAAATGGAGGTTAATTGTCTCCTTTTATGTGCTTGGACAGGGCAAACATTTTGTCGGGACCTCAGATCAAAGATCCAACCGTATGGATGTGATCAGGGCGACGATTGGAGTTCAACGACTCCAAGATTGCCCTAATTAGACATCCGTAGCATCAGATAGTGACCCGGGAACCCTAGAAGATCAAGGGCCAGGATAGTGTAAATCCACACTTCAGATGACAAATCCAACCGCACGGATGAATTTGGATTGACGATCGCAGCCCAACGACACAAAAATCGAGTCAATTCGACATCCGTGGCACCATCTACAACTTCCAGAAGATGGACGGCCAAGATAGCGTCATGTGGTGCCATCTCAGCTGCCCAAATGGCTGCTTCATCTTGTGAAGGCCCCACGCCTGATCGCTCTCCGCCGTTGGATCTTAATCCAATGGTTGTGGTCGCTCGCGCTTAAAAGCGTCCGCTCGACCATCCGCACCACATAGCGCAGTGGTCGAGTGCGCTATCGCGAGCGGCAGGCGCGGGCGATTGGGAGCGGGTGGAGCGTCAGATGGAGATCGGATGGCCGCGCGCGCTCGATAGCGTCCACGCGCAATTGAACGCGTGGGTGGATGCGTTATCTCACACGGGCGGGCACGCAGCGCAGCTGGCGGAGACGCATCTTAAGCCGTCCGATCTCGCGATCGGACGGCGGAAAAGTGACAAACGTGCGCAAGCTGTTGAGCATGCGAGCAGGCGAGGAGGCGCGCGCGAGCCGCCCACGACGCCCATGTTGAGGGCTTTAGTGACGGATTTATCCGTCACTAAAGACCCCTCTTTTATTATTTTGAAGTTGTAATGTCCATTTTGCCCTCACTCCTTGCAACTATAAAAGGAGATCCCCTCCATACGAAATTCTCATCCCTTCTTTCTCCTCTCTACCCCTCCAAAGCTCAAGAGAAGCTTGTCCCACACCCGGGGTGCTTCTCGCGAGATAAAGTCCAATTTTCGTTCCCCTTCGGAAGTGGATCCCGTAACGATGACGGCGTGCTGCTCCGTTCCCGTTCTTCTGCTTCGTCCTCCTTCGTCTTGCTTCGTTCTCCTTCGTCCAGGTGTCGTCCCGTCCGGCTCGTCCTCCAAGCAATCGTCGAGGAGGATAACTTCTCTCTCCCATTCTTATTTACAGCTTTTTAGTGTAGAATTTTCCTGCTTTATAGTGTAATTGATTTTTCGCTTTCTAGTGTAACTTTTATTTAGTTTGATTATATAAACAATTGGAATATTGAATGCATGTTCTCTTTCTCTCTCTCTTTCTCTCTCTTTCTCTCTCTCTCTCTTTCTTTTAGTCTGATAGCTCCATTGTAATTATATCGCCTTGCTTATCAAAAATCCTAAAAAAATATAATTGCGAATATAGATCAACGTAGCCTCCCTGTGTTCGACCCAGAATTCTTTTCGGTATAAATTTTTATTTGTTGAACACGAATTCTTCGCTTTCGAACTACAACGACAGGTTTTCCAAAACCAAACACGTAAGCGTAGCGATTCGCAAAACGTTTCAACATCAGGGGAAGGGCAGAAGATGATCAGTGGGTGATGGCGGAGGTGATGAGGGGTCTAGCAAGGCATGTGGAGGTGCGGAGCGACGGATGCACCTTCGCCGGTGGTCTGTCGGAGATGGAGAAGGTGGTGGTGGTCTGCAGCGTTGAGGGGTCGAAAGTGCAAATTAAGAGAGGGGAAATGAAGAGGAGAGGAGGAACTTATCTGTGGTGATTGGAGCGAAGGGGAGGCAGAGGGGCGGACGGTGCGTATCAGTCATCGCCAGAGACGAAGGCCGTGAGATGGAGAGGCGGCGACGATGAGGAGGTCGAAGAGGCATGCGCTGGTGTGGCGCAACATGGAGGAACGAGGCAAAGCGAACACTGCCACTGGTATGGTGGCAGAGTGACGAGATGAGGGAGAGGAGGTCGCCGAAGCTTGCAGGCGTCTGACCGGAGATGAGGACGGAGGAGATTGGGAGGGTATCTCAGGCCAGAACAAGCTTGACCGAAGCGGCGAGTCCTGGGGTTTCTTTTATAGGCACAAGCAGAGGGTCAGATGCATGGCAGGCGAGTGAAATCCTCGCTGGAGGTCGGTCGTGGGTACGATACCCATACCTCTCGAGAGTTCTCATGAGAGGTATGGTGCGAATCAGGGCATGGGGAGTTGCTCAGGCGGTAGGGGACTTCTTAGAGAACCCCCCTTTCATATATGAGAGCAGCTCCCTGGGGTAGCGAGGAGAAATCCTCCTCGAAACTTCGCAGGAGGTATGGGTCTCCTGCTACAATGGCAGAGGGACCAGAATGCGAAAAGTGACGAAGAAGTTAAGGAGGTTTTCATAAGGGTTTTCAAAAGGGGCTAGAATGTAATTGGGTGACTATTTTGCAAAGTAGGTCAAGATGACTTTCCCTTAGGCCTAAATTTTGGTACAAACATAATTTGGACCTAAGGAGTCCATTGGTAAAGTTGAATTTTAGGTTTAACCACGTTTGACTGGACATTTTGCATGAAAAACCCAAATTAGGTCAAATATTGAGCTTGGACCCCAATCTAGGTCAAAACAGGTTTCAAAGGCCAAATTGAAGGTTCTAAGCCTTAGGGGATATTTTTCCATGAATTTTAGAGGGTTTAATTGATTTTTATCCTACCTAGAATCTTGTGAAATTAAGTGGGCTTGTTTTAGGGTTACAGCATGTCATTTAATTCTTAAATTTCATAATAATCCTTTTCTGACTGAACCATCACACTTTTTCTCTTATTAAGTCCAATTGACCTATGTCTAGACCTTGAGAAATCCCGTTGATGTACTGTAATGTTAAAATTACAGTTTTACCCTTTGTTTCATGTATTCTTTCCAGATCAATAATCTCTTGAGTTAGGCCTTCCTTTAGGTTATGCAGGAGTTTTTGTTCACTTTATTAGGTTAAAATAAGCTAGTTAGGGCTCATGATGAGGTTCTCATCAGTAGGAGATACTGAGTTGAATGGATTAATATTTGGTGGCTCACACTCATCTGGTTCTACATGTAGTCTAGTACTACAGACTCTAAATCTCTAGATTATTAAACAAGTCAACCCAGAAGTAGGCTAAACATTGTGCTCTCTTTGTGTTCCCTTGTGCTCACTCACTCTCTCCATTCTTTTTCTCTTTCTTCCATCTTTCTTTTCTGAGATCACATATCTTACCAGATTTTTGTAAATGTACTCAATATTTGGTGGCCTTACATGGCATTTACACGTCAATGAAAATCTTAATAACTCTACAACTAAGTTAGAAGTCTTCAGCCAGTATTCGAGCGATCAGAAATACTGAAAAGTAGGTAGGGGTCATATTTGGTGGATCTCAATGTGTTTTTGTTGTTGCCTCAAAAACATTGACAAAAAATTACATGAAGATAAAATTCCAAACTTGGATTCTTTTTTTTTTCCATTTCATTTTCTCCTTTTTTTATATAAATATTTTTCCTCCTTTTTTTCTATTTTTTTCTTTTTTTTTATAAAAATTAACATAATAAGACACAGACTTTTATTCATGAGGCATTATTAAGGATGATGATGGTTAAGAGGATATTGTGTGGCTTATTTGGTGGAAGTGTCTACTTTCGCACCGGGAAAGGATGGATAGGACAAGCGTATTTTTGACCTTTGACACTATTACCCTCCTTCAGCCGAGGACTCTATGAAGGACAATCGTAACCATCTACCATAGTCATAGTTTTATCAAAACTCACTCTCTGTGTATTTGCCTTATTTGGTGACTCTTAGGAATTCACACAATGTACGCACATAGGAACAAAGAGCGAAAACTATGCCTAAATCTGAGGTATCCTCATCTAATAGTCCATAACTTAAGAGTCCTTGCACTAGACTTAGCGCACCAGTAATCTCTCTACATTCTTCTCACAAATATGAGGTGGATCTAATAGAAGATAGTATGCCTGACTCCCTTTTAACTGTACAAGGGTCCAGTAGACTAAAAATGCTTATTGATTTTCTACAAAGATCCATTACCCAGTCTACGTGTAAGTGAATGTAACTGTACTGGATTCTGAACATAAGAAATAATTCAAGAAGAAAAACTTCAATGGCACTTCCTTGATAAATTTTCTGCTAGGGACTAACCAATTCAGCTCAAAAAAAATAAAAGATTTTTTTCTTTGCAATTCAATATCCTAAATGTATGCAATTATTTATAAATGCTATAAACATCCTCAGGTTATACTCCCCCCCCCCCATGCCTAAGATTGACAATATCCTCATTGGAAAAATAAAGACACTGAAGAATATCACTTGAGGAGGAGAGTGGGAGGAGCTAAGGCTCCTCAAGCTGAAGTGCGTCCAAAATCTAGCCATTTGAAAGAGTAATATAAGGTTTAAGTCGTTGGCCATTTACCTTAAAGCTCGCACCATAAGTGGGGTTCTGAATTTCTACAGCTCCATGAGGGAAGGTATTGATAACAACGTACGACCCATCCCAGTGGGACTTGAGCTTTCCTGGAAATAATTTAAGTCTGGAATTGAAAAGCCAAACCCATTGGTTGGGCTCAAAGGTCTTTCTGTTGATGTTCTTATCATGGAAGACCTTTGTACGTTGCTTGTAAGCTTGAGAAGTTTCATAGGCTTCATTACAAAGCTCCTCAAGCTCACTTAACTCCAGCATACATGCCTTTCCCGCTTTATCCAGATTCAAGTTAACGTTTTTAAAAGCCCAATAGACTTTGTGTTGGATTTCAACGGGAAGATGACACACATTTCTGTAGACAAGCCAGAAAGGAGACATGCCCAAGGGAGTCTTATACGCTATTCTGTAGGCCCAAAGAGCATCATTTAGTTTTTTAGACCAATTCTTACGGTCGGGCCTGTCAGTTTTTTCTAAAATTCGTTTAATCTCCCTATTAGACACTTCAACTTGTCTACTCGTTTGGGGATGGTAAGGTGTGGCTATTATGTAGTTAACTCCCAAATTTTGGAGTAGTCTTATGAAGTGTACGTTCTTGAAGTGAGGTTGGCATCCATACCAAGAAATGATATTAGCCTTAACAAAACCCAAGACCACGGAATGGTCATTGGTTCACGTGGGTATGGCTTCTATCCATTTCGATACATAGTCCACAGCCACAAGGATGTACTCATATCCGAATGACACAGGAAAGGGACCCATGAAGTCGATGCCCCAAATATTAAAGATCTCAACAGGGAGGATAGGTTGCGGGGCATCTCATCCCTTTTTCCAATGGTTCCTGTCTGCTGGCAACGTAGACATGCACCCACATATGTATGTGCATCTCAGAATAAGGTGGGCCACAAAAAGCCAGACTGAAGAACCTTATGGGCAGTCTTTTCTCCGCTAAAATGTCCCTCATAGTGGAGGTCATGGCAGAAACTCAAAACACTCCTTTGTTCTTCGTCAAGGACACAACGGCAGAAAAGCTAGTCAAGGCCTATTCTAAAAAGCTTGGGGTCCTCCGAATGATAAAATTTAGTGCTAGCAAGAAACCTGTCTTGCTTCTGCTAGTCCCAAGTACTGGGGGTAATGCCCGTGACCAGATAGTTCACTATGTCAGCAAACCAAGGAGTTTTAGCCTCCACTGCCATCAGAGACTCATCAAGGAAAGTCTCTTGGATACAGCCAGCAGAGTTTGATTCGTCAATAGGGATCCTAGACAGATGATCAGCTACCACATTCTCAACTCCTTTCTTATCTTTAATTTCTAGGTCAAACTCCTGGAGTAGCAGAATCCAACAAATTAAGCGAGGTTTGGTGTCCTTTTTAGCAAGAAGATGCTTTAAAGTTGAATGATCAGTGAACACCACAACCTTGGATCCCAAAAGATAAGACCAAAACTTTTCCAAAGCAAACACTACAGCAAGAAGCTCTTTTTTAGTGACTGTGTAATTTTGCTGAGGATCCGTAAGGGTCTTGCTGGCATAATGTAGCACATGAGGTTTACCATCAACCCTTTGACCTAAGACTGCTCCCATTGCAAAATCAGAAGCATCGCACATTAGCTCAAACGGGAGGGTCTAGTCTGGTGCTTGGAGAATCGGCGGGGCAATAAGGGCTTTCTTCAAGAATTGGAAAACCTTGCCACATTTATCATCAAAATTAATGGAGACATCCTTCGCTAATAGGTCACAGAGTGGCTTAGAGATTTTACTGAAATCTCTAATGAAGCGCCTATAAAATCCAGCATGGCCAAGAAAAGATCTAACTTGACGAATATTGGTGGGTGATGGAGGCTTAGAGATGGAATCAATTTTTGCGGTATCCACCTCTAATCCTCTCTCGAAAACTACATGCCCTAACACAATGCCCTGCTGGACCATAAAGTGGCTTTTCTCCCAGCTAAGCACCAGCTTTGCCTCTTCGCAACGGGTTAAGACTTTATCAAGGTGTGAAAGGCATAAGTCAAACGACGAGACGTAAATGGAGAAGTCATCCATGAAAATCTCATCAAACTCGTCGATCATATTAGAAAATATAGCCATCATACATCGTTGGAAAGTGGCAGGAGCATTATATAACCCGAATGGCATTCAGTGGAATGCAAGTGTACCATACGGACTTGTGAAGGTAGTATGCTCTTGATCGTTAGGAAAGACAGCTGTCTAATTATACTTAGAGTACCTGTCAAAGAAACAGAAGTACTTGTTCCCCGCCAGTCGTTTCAAAATCTGATCGATAAATAGTAAGGGAAAATGGTGGGTAGCCGTGTTTAAACGACGGTAATCAATGCAGACCCTCCAACTAGTTGAGGGTCTAGTGGTTACCAACTCTCCTTGGTCATTCTCTTCCACAGTGATTCCTACCTTTTTGGACAATACATGAATAGGACTGACCCATTTACTATCTGAAATGGGATAGATAATCCCTGCATCCAGCCATTTCAGAATCTCCTTTTTAAACCTCCCGTATATTGGGGTTGAGCCTTCTCTGCATGTCTTGGAAGGTTTTCACAGACTCGTTCGTGTATATATGATGCATGCAAAGGGAGGGATCAACACCCTTAATATCAGCAATTGACCAGGCAGTTGCTTCCTTGTGCCTTTGTAAACACTCAAGTAGAGCTCCCTCCTGCAATTCAAATAATGCAGACGAGATAATAACGGGGAGCGTGTCATTAGGGCCAAGGAAAGCATACTTCAAAGTGCTCGGGAGGGGTTTCAACTCCAACTCAGGAGCCTTTTGGATTGAGGGTTTAAGTTGAGATGTCCCCACCTCAGGTAGCAGATCTACCTTCACGGTTCGGGGTGGGGACAGAGACTCTGTGTGCATCCCCAGCAACTCTTTTAATTCGAGTATTTCCCCTTCAATTTCTTTACTAATCGGAGGATGGTCCTTAGATATGACCTTTTCAAGGGGATCTCTACATAGGAGTGCTGGAGTAGTCTTCTCAATTACTTCATCAACAACCTCAATCTGAGAACAATCTTCAAATCCGGATTGCTTGTAAGTATCAAAAACATTCAACTGGATCTTCTTGTTTCCAAAGCTCATTTTAAGTGCCCCTGATCTACAATTGATAAAAGCGTTGGCTGTGGCCAGGAAGGGGCATCCCAGAATAATGGACGGCTCAGTGGGCTTATTCGATGGGTCAATATCTAGTACAAGAAAGTCAACAGGGAAGAAGAAGTCCTCCACTCTCACCAGGACATCTTCCAGTAATCCCCATGGTGTCTTAAGCGATTTGTCTACGACCTAGAGGATGACTGGACTAGGCTTTAACTTACCTCCTCCCAAAAGATCATAGATAGAGCTCGGTAAAATATTCACCCCTGCACCCAGATCGAGTAGAGCCTCGTCAATGTGTTGGTTACCTATAACCACTAAAATATACGGGGCCCTTGGGTATTTTATTTTGGTGGGTGTTCCATGTTGGAGAATTGAGCTAACATGGTCAAGCAGGATGACCTTAGCTAGGACCTGTCTCCTAGATCGGCGCTTCTGGGTGAACAGGTCCTTTAGAAACTTGGCATAGGATGGGATCTGTTTGATAGCTTCCAATAGAGGCAAGTTGATCTGGACTTTCCCAAAAGTGTCCATAATCTCCTCCATCCTATCCTTGGCTCAAGGCGAGGCAACAGAAGATTCCCCAGGAGCAAATAGGCGCTCTAGATAGGGCATCCTTGGCTTCTGGGTAGAGGGGTCGTCATGGCAGGAGAGGGGTGGCGGACTGACGACATCCTCAAGGTGGGTGGTTTCAAGCGAGGGAGAGCAGTGTGGCTCTTCCTCGGTGGAGATATAATCAGGTTGGGTGTAGGAGGGGAATCCTGAGACGTGACCATAGGAGTGTTATCAGTCTTGTCGATTTTCTTTCCACTCCTCAGCATGGTCATAGCTTGGGCATGCTCCCTGAATATGACCCCCTTGCCCTTTGGGTTCTCTTCAGAAGAGCTAGGCAACTTCCCTGGATCACGCTGCCTAACTACCTCAGTAAGATGACCAATTTGGGATTGCATATCAATAATCATCTTATTCTGAGATTGGATGACCATATTTTGATGGTCTTGCATCGCTTTCATCATGGCTTTAAGTTCATCCATCTCAGAGGGCTTATTCTGAGGAGGGTTTTCATAGGATGGCTGGTATATGGGTTGGGGAGATAGGGGTCTTGTGTTCCCTGAGTTAGAAGCATCACCTTGCTTCCATGAGAAGTTTGGATGGTTTCGCCACCCCCGATTATAGGTATTAGAATACGAGTTATTATGAGGAGGTGGGCAGAAACCTTGGGCCGCGTTCATGTCGGCCTGAATCAACTCAGGGAATTGATTTGCCTGGTGGCACTCCACAGCGACGTGCATTGTTCTTTGGCAAATGGAGCATTCACTTGAAGCCTAAAAGATAAAGGCTGCTTGTGCATTCATGCCGGGGTTTGCTAAAAGCCTATCAAAGTTTTTGTTCAACAATTGAATCTAATAAGCCAAATCCTGAGTAGCCCCAGCTTCATGGGCCTCTATCTTCCTCTGTAAAATTGATGGTTTTCTTTCTTGATAGGCAGAGGACATATGTATGGAGTTGTCACTTAATGTTTCAAATAATGCCCAGGCTTCATCCTCAGTTTTGGTCATGAAGGTTCCTGCACAGGCTACATTGATGGTTTGCCTGTGCCTTTTAGATAATCCGTTATAGAACCTTTTGACCAGCTACCATCTTGGCACCTGATGGTGGGGGCATAACCTAAGAAGGTCATTAAAGCGCTCCCAAGTCTCGTGAAATTGCTCCCCTTCCTGTTGAGTAAAACTCATAATCTTTCTTCTGTAATGGTTGGTTTTACTCATAGAAAAGTACTTTTTGAAGAATTCTCCCTTAAGGGTGGCTCAATCATTTACCCTTACATCGAGGGTATGATACCAATGCTTGACCTTATCCTTTAGGGGGAATGGAAATGGAGTCCTCATCAGGGCTTCATCAGTAAAGCCCTGGAGCTTCACCGTGGAATAGATCTCGGTGAATTCCTTAAGATGCCTATAGGGATCCTCCCTAGCAGTACCATAAAAAGATGGGAGCAAAGATATGGTGGTGCTCTTGATTTCATATGGGTTATCCACTCCAGGTCTTTGGATAGGTAGGGCTTGGTGGGTTGTAGGGAGGAAATAGTCTTTTAAGGTTCTCTGATTTTTACCAACCCTAATCTCTTCTTTAGGTCTTTCTTTAGCCATTTTTCTTCTTTCTTGGTTAGCTTTCCTTATAATTCTCTTAGGCTCAGGGTTGAAGAGAAGACTACTTCTAAGAGAGTGCCTACCAAGCATACACCAAGCAAACATAAGGCAAGAGGTCTTTTGTTGATTTAAAGTTCTTTAAGTCCTCTTCCAACTCTTCAGCTTGGCCAAATATAGTCAAGGCAGTTTTTTTCCATTCCCATGTAAGTGGTATAAGAGAAATGAAGCACTTGAAATTTATGGTCAATGACTGTTAAGAATGTTGAAGTTAATTTTAGTCCTTTTTGGGTGATCAATTAAGTTGTCAAGCAATTACGCATCCTAAATTGACCTTCGAGTGCCCTAAAGACATACACTTTGCTGCAATGATATTCTTAGATGCTCAAGTAAAAAGGTACTCCAAGGATGGAACCAAGGGATGCAAGTAGGGCGAACCCTTCCTTTGAGGTGATATGTTAGCGGTGCCTCTTAACTACCCTTGAATTCCTTTAAGGGGTGTCCCCCTCCTTAGAGTATCAAATCATTCGAACGTTAATACCATTGTTTCAAAGCGAGATCGGAGGGTTTGCATCGATAAAGAGATCAATGCCTATAGCCTTAAGGGTCCAAGTCCTAGTGCAGTGCCTATAGTGCGTGCTTAGTGCAGGAAGTATGCACTCAACGCAAAAAGTGATTTTTTTTTCTTTTTGAAAACTGCAATCAAGTTATTCAAACACTTCCTGTATATTTTATTTTATTTTTGAGAAGTAATACGATCACTTGATTAATCTTTTCAAATCAGTTTAAGTGGTTGTTCGTATTACTTTCTCGTATTTTAAATCAACCTCGTTGCAATATAGTCGAAAAAGCCTATGAACAAATAACAATTTTATTTACTCGAAATTCAAAATATCCAAGGTCGAACTCAGGGAGCAAATTGGTATTTTAGGAGCTAAATCACAATTTCAAATTACTCAAAAGATGATATCAATGCAATCCAATGTATAAAAACTAGAGAGTGAAAATACAAAAATAAAATTGTCTTTATTCTTCTCTTTTCTTCCTTCTTTCTCTTTTCTCTTTCTTTTCTTAGATGTCTGATTCTGTGAATCAGACATCTTAACTAGCGAATGCTACGGTACTTTCTCTTTCTTTCTTTTACTTCTTCCTTCTACCTTGAGCTTTGGCTGTGGCTCCTTCTTCTTCTGTTCTTCCTTGGTCTTCCCTTGTCTTCTTTTTCTTCTCTTCTCTGCTGCGCCTCCTTCTTCTTCTCTGCAGCTACAGTTCCTTCTTCCTTAGCTTAGCTTCTGCCTTCAAGCTTCTGTCTCTGCCTTAGCTTCTTTCTCAGCTTCTTCTTTTGAGCCTTTTCAAGTCCTTCTTCAGCAACTGCCTCTTCCTTCTCCTTCTTTCCCTGCACAACACAGAGAGCAAAACCTATCCCCTACCCTCCCCGCGTCTCTCTCTCTCTCTATTTCTCTCATCAGTCTCTCAGAGCCAACCGGGTAAATGGGTCGGGTTACGTGCACCCGAGTCCAGGCGCACCGGCGTGGGTGGTGTGTGAGGAGTGTAGGGTAATTGGGTTAGCCAGGTCCGTGTAGGGGTGATCGCGAACGAGGCGGGTGGAGTGGGCGAGGGACCTCACCTCGTGTCACTTGAGGCGACGAGATAAAGACACAAAAATAATTTAAAGCACTTTCCTGCATTGAGAACTTCCGAGGTGGGACTAAAGTCCCACCCGCTTCTGCGCGCACCTACAGGGAGGAATGGCCTTCCAATTGAGCAGCTGCAGTCGATGAAGGCCCTGATTGCTTGGTGCGTAAGGCTTGTAGAGGGATTCCACGCACCTGGGAAGCGTCTGCCTAGAGTGGGTCGTCCTGGAGTGAGAGAGGGAGCTTCTTTACACCTTCGCTAATGGCGGCGGAGGTGCGAACCTAAAATGCACGAATACGGCCTCGCGGCCTTGTCAGAACACAGGAAAACCTTCGCCGTATCACGGCGAAGGTGAGGCGGGGGTTGGCTGGCCATGGGGTGGCCTAGGCATGCGTGCCTAGGTCGCTCTGTGGCCATGTTTATGGGTGTGTTCAGTGGGTGTTTAGGGAGGTGTTGGCGGTCGATGAAGGGGTGGATGGTGATCAGTGAGTGATGGTGGAGGTTCTGAGGTAGGTGGCGAGGTGTGCGGAGGAGTGGAGCGATGGTTTTGCCTCGCCGGTGATCTGCCGGAGGTGGAGAAGGTGATGGTGGTCTGTGGCGGTCGGTGCGTGATAGTAGAAATTGAAAAGGGGAAAATGAAGAGAGGAGAAAGAGGAAGAGTTTTTACCTAGCTGAGTGGACAAAGGGGGCAAGAGGCGGATGACTCGTTCCTACCATCGTCGGAGACGAAAACCCTAAGGTGAGGATGACGGCAACGAGGAAGGGGTCAGAGGGGCACGCGCGGGTACGGCATGGCGCGGAGGAGAACGACGGAGATAACTCTGCCACTGGTATAGTGGCAGAGTGATAATAGGAGGGAGGAGATGTCACCGGAGCTTGCGAGCTGTTGGCCGGAGGTGGGGGAGGACAAATTTTGGGGGTATCTCAGGCCAAGACAAGCTTGCCTCCTTTAGCCGGACTTGGTGCTTCTTATATAGGTATGGGAAAAGGGTTTGGCGCAAGGAGGCGGCCAAAAGTCGTTGCTGGAGGCGTGGCCGGAGGTGATTCCCCTACCTCTCGAGCGTTCCTACGAGAGGTATGGGGCGATTCAGGGCATGGGGAGCTGTTCGGGCAGTAGGGGGTTTCGTAGAAGGCTCCCCTTTCAAATTAGGGAGCAACTCCCTCGGGAAATGAGGAGAAATCCTCCTCAAAACCTCGTCGGAGGTATGGGTCCCCGCTGCAATGGTAAAGGAACTAGAATGCAGAAAGTGACGAGAAAGTTGAGGGGATTTTTGTAAGGGTTTTCAAAAGTTAGGAGCCAAAATGTAATTGGGTGGACTATTTTGCAAAGTAGGTCAAGATGACCTTCCTTTAGGTCTAAATTTTGGTACAAATCTAATTTAGACATAAGGAATCCAATGGTGAAGTTGGATTTTAGGTTTGACCACGTTTGACTGGACATTTTGCACAAAAATCCAAATTAGGTTAAATATTGAGCTTGGACCCCAATCTAGGTCAAAACAGGTTCCAAAGGCCAAATCGAAGGTTCTAAGCCCTAGGGGATAATTTTCCATGAATCTTAGAGGGTTTAGTTGATTTTTATCCTGCCTAAAACCTTGTGAATTAGATTTGTTTTAGGGTTATAGAATGTCATTTAATTCTTAAATTTTACAATAACCCTTTTCTGACTGAACAATCCTACTTTTTCTCTTATTAAGTCCCATTGACCTATGTCTAGATCCTGAGAAATCCCGTTGATGCACTGCAATGGTAAAATTGTAGTTTTTATCCTTTGTTTCATGTTCTCTTCCCAGATTAATGATCCCTTGAATTAGGCTTTTTTGTTGGTTATGTAGGAGCTTTTGTTCTATTTATTAGGTCAAAATAAGCTAGTTAGGGCTCATGATGAGGTTTTCATCAGTGGTCTTCTTTAATTATGCTTAGATGCAATGCATGTGTAGATAACTGATGTAGTAAGATAAGAAATTTGTACCTTGCTCCAGCACTCTTTTATGCAAAAATGCATGCAATGCAGTAAGAAAATCTAGATGCTACTCAAGCAATCCTAGATGGTTGTCCTATGGATATGCAGCTTCTAGCAGGTAGTTCAGATTTTTTTTTTTAATAATAAATAGATGCGCAATCAAAAGAACTAACTAACTACGAATAATCCTAGAATCTAAAGAATCGGGGACACTCCTCCAAAAACTGGCCCCAGAGTACAAGGGAGAGAAAACAAATAATTAATACTAAGTCTATCAACCTAAATCTAAACCAAGATCTAATAACTAAATTAGGAAAGGCTCCTCCGTACGCCTTCACGTGTGTGGGATCAAGGCCTACAAGCACCCGTTGTTGCCCCTTAGGTGGTGTCAAGGTCCACCAAGAATATTGCCTCTGTCATGCATGCCCGTCGCATTCATTCCCTCCAAACAAATGTACCTCGCACAGGAAAAAGAAATAGGTCAATGAATATATAGCCCCAATTAGAAATCACTACAAATAGGAAATACATGCGAGTTTACTAGGCCTGTTGCGTACCTGGCAACGACGACATTTGATAGAGTGATTTTCACTTTCAACAATTAATATTAAGATACTTAGTCGTTGTAGCGCAAAAGGTGGTGAAAAATCTCTTGATCAACACAAAATATTTCTAACCACGAGGATTAGGTTGTTTCCACAAGAAGGTTTAAGCCTAATAAAAATCGTAAATTTATCATTGTATTAGTCCCACATGATGTTAGACATTTGCCCACAAGTATAGGATAACATGCAAGGTATGAGAGGCTAATAGATGGAAAAGCTAAATGTGCAATTCAATGAGCCAAATTAATTAATGTAGACTAAAGGGGCTTGGTTGCAGTTCATGATAAAATAGCTATTAAATGGAAAATCAAACTCTCTTCAATGGCAGCAAGATGTAAATATTAATGCTCTTTAAAATAGAGGATCAAATCTCTCTCTTCCTCGTACGCATGGAGGAGGTGTCGCCGATCATTTGCTTTGGTGGAGGAGTTCCACAGGAGGAGAGGAGCGTGCTGGTAGTGGAGGCGAGGCCTGGGACGGTCGGACGTGGGCAGACAGCGGAATGGAGGAGGAATGGCCAGCGGTGGCAGTGGGTGCGAGTTGCTGTGGTCCGCAGGGGTGGTGCCCTTGAGCCGCGCGTGGCCACGTGTGGTCTCTGAGATTGACGAGGGTGCACTGGCAATTCTTGGAGACGAAGTGGGAGGTCGATGGTGGTTGTTGGCCAGGGGGTAGGTGGCTGCAAGTTTGGGTCTCTTGGCAGAAGTAGGGGAGAAGTAGACAAGAAAAGGAAGACGAAGAGGCCGACTGTGCGCTGATGGTGGCTGTGTGCACAAGGGCACGCAGCTTCTAGCCTTGAGGGGGGGTGCGCATGGGCTATTGTTGGGTGCCTGAGCGTGCACGTGGGCTGGAGCATAGGCACGTGCGGCCGGTCTTGTGGTGGTGGCATTGGTGATAGGGAGGTGAGGCCGGCGTTGATCCACAGTGCAGGCCTAGGTCCACGATGCACGTTCAGAGCATGGTGCAGGTGAGAGGACCACGGTGGAGAGGGTGGAGGTGATTCCTGCCTGGGGGAGAAGATGGATCACATATCCAGCAAAAGCCCGGGCCTTTTCTTTTCAAATCCTCCTGCTGTTGCGGCTTTCTCTCTTAATCTATTTCCTTTTCCCGAGGACTCGGCTTTTCCAACAACAGCAGTGACGCAGTGGGATTGGGTAGCAGTGCCGATGGACTCGAAGGAAATTATTGTGAGGAAGGCAGTGCTGTATTTAGGATGGGCAAATTAATTCCTCGTCTGCATAAAATTATTCTATTAACTTAACTTTAACACATAGAAATGTATGCAGGTTAAGCTAAATTGTCATTTAAATCATGAATAATTAAATATTATGAACATGTAATTAACAATTACTTAGACTAATTAGCACTCCACTAAAGTGGACTGCTCAGCCGCCCCATGGGGCTCAGGGTTAGGACTGGCCACCCTATACCAACTCTTGTTAGGCTCACTAGGCAAACTGGGATAGTCAAGCGAGGGTACGAAGACTGTTGAGGGGTGAGACCCCTGTTCTGAGAGGGCAAGGCCCTGTGCTACTCTATGCTGTACGTTTGGGAGTACCCGCTAGCAGAAACAACTGACCGCGTGCCAGTGCGGGGTAACTACCTGTGCAGTTATTGTGCATGCCGTAGTCATCGCTACGTGGCGACTGTGACCTCGGGATGGTAGACCGGGTGTAGGACTACCACGGGGACTCTCCCAGTTAGCAGAGTGCCATGTGTACATCCTACATCATGGAATAAACTGCAATCAAGATTGTTCCCTTAGGGAACAAGATGATTAAAAAATGTTGTGGATCCTTATTAGAATAACAGAATTAGAAACACCTAGTTGAGATAAATGGAAACGAATGATTTGTTAATTTCTTGTTTCTTTATGTTAAATTGCATGTAAATAGCTTAACAACCACTCTACTCAGTGTTAGCTGACCACGAATTATATAACTATGTCCAGGTCAGGGAGTTGAGCAGCCAGCGACACCGGTTGCCAAGGGTGCTGGGCTTAGCTGAGCCCAGCCGTAGTGTTTTCTCCTTTTCGTTGTAGAGACTTTTGTAGTAGTGAGTACCTTTAGCATGTATTAGCTATTTCTGCTATATTTCTATTCATGTTATATTTCCCTCTGCTGTAGTTGTGATGGCTATGTATGCTATAGTATTCTTCCGCTTGTGGCATGTAATATTTTTGAGACTTCTCGTTTTTATTTTCATTACTGTCTCTTATTTATTTCTGCTTAGTTACATTACATGTGTGGTTGTAGTATATTTTCTGCTTTTTGTTATTTTTCGTTGGACAACTAGGTCTTGGGATTAGTTGAGGCGAGCCGATTTCGGGTCCTGTAGGGAGCTAGGATTAGGTCATAACATATGGTATAAATGTATATGTATATATGTAGAATATAAGTAGAATAGATATTATTTGAGTCTTATATGTATATAAATAACTCTAAGGCTTTAGTGACAATTATATTTGTCATTATGGATATGCATATATGTTAGTAAATGTATTCTTTTGCCTTATGTTATGTACATATTTTACTAAGGCTATAGCGACACATATATATATGTTACTGCATATATAGAATATGTTACTAAAGATATTGGTATGTTAATATAACTTAATATAATACATATTAGTAGCTATTTTTGTACCTATACTTAGGTATTATTTAGAGTAGTACATAATTAACATAGTGTAGATTAACTAGTTTTTTATGCTTGTTAGTTGTGAATTTGTTTAAGGCATTGTAGTGCATTATTAATTGATTCTTTTATAAATGATTAACCAATTCATTCATTAATTGATTCATTGATTCATTTTGTAAATAAAATTAATTTTTTTGGAATAAAAGAATATTTTTGGACATAGAGAGTGATATATATTAATAACTGCCTCCCAATGAATCACTTGGAAACTAACCAGTAAAAATTGTAATTAAATAAAATAACATGACATCTATTTACATTGTGACAAATATATTACAACAATGACATTTAAAACATCGTTTTTATTACAACATGGTCATCGCACATCATGTGTATACAACAATTTCTCTTTACTCTAATTAGTTTTTCGCCTTTTCTTGTCGTGCTTTACACTCACACCTTGTTTTCTTTTGTGTATAGATTTCATCATACATCCAAGTGGCAATGTAGAACTAGCTTAAGAATGGGTTGACGTACTATTACTTCTCTAGTTAAAGCAAGTACTTTGTTCACGGTCATAAATAGCTTCATTTTGTCATAATTTATTTTGTATTGCATACTTTAGTTTTGTAAATGCTAATAGTAATTTTGTGTCTTAATAAAAGCAATCTAGAGAAAGTTTAGGGTGTTTTATGAAATGCCATTTAGTCTCGAAATATGTATCATTACAGGGTTGGATCATGATATTTTTTGGTTTAGCTTTGGAGTTAGTTATGGTGCATGCCGGGTTTCTTGGCTAGGGTTTTACTATAATTTAGAACAGAGATGGTTTGATGCCCTTTGCCCTTCTTTGCTGCCCTTGTGTGTTAACTTAAACTCATCATATTTAGTTGCATTGTTTCAAGGTAGTGATGGGTGGATGAGTCTCAACATTGGTGACAATGAACTTTTACAATTCTAACAATCCTGCATAATTGTAAATCACTCAAAGAGGACAGTAATATCATGGATAATCAACCATACTTTAAGCAATCACAATTTCAAACTTAGGTGGATGCTGCAATAACAAGGGAGAAAGTGTTGGCTGCTGTTGTGCTTATAAATTGAGACTTACAAATTGTAGCAGCCTACGCAAAGTAAGTTGATGCATGCAACATTGTTAATACACTAAGGCTTTAAGTTAGCCTTATTTGCGTATTGCAAAGAGTGTATCCTCTTAAGTGATGCAACCTCTATGGTGTCCCAAATAGATGTACTCAAGCATGCTATTCTAGCTTGCAGAAGTACATTAACCATCATCCTATCCTAGTTTGAAATTTTAACAAATCCCGAGAGAAGTGACTCTTATGTATGCTGATAAGTCCACTTTAGTGGATTATTATTTGGCCTAAGTACTCTTTAATTAGTCGTTCTTAGTTGATATTTAATTAGGGATTAAGTGGGAATTCAACGCAGTCTGCGTATCATCTTATGCACCAATTTTATGTTTAATAACACATGATATGTTATGATAATCATTTGGTGGATGCAGGCTAGGCACATGACACCTGAAGGCATTAGGCAGACAACCAAAATCACTCTACAAGACATCTGAAGTTTAATTTGGACGTCTGGTAACCACCATCAGAAATGCACTGATGTCTACACATTTAAAGATGTCTGGAGAATTTATTGAACGTCTGATGAAAAACCACCAAAACTTATCCATCTATTTCAACAACTCGCGATGTTCGCGAGTGGTTGGAGAAGTCGGCGGCCAAAGGAAAACAAACCAAGGACATTTAAAAGAGGGTCGGCCATCTTCTTCAAGAGGGATCAATCTCCCCCCTTGTGGGGATTATCTCCTCCTTCCTTCATTGTGACATAGAGCCTGCACCGTGATCAAGCATGAACACTATGGCCTGAAGCGTACTCCATCCCTCTTCATCCCCCGCGTACCATCGCCCACCCTCCGTTGACCGCCACTGCTCGGTGGTGACAGCACTGAGCTCGCATGCCCTCTAAACTAGCCCCACCACAGCCACCACTGTCATCATCCCTGCCTACTCCCCTACGTCTTCTTCTTCTTGTTCACCACCTGCAACCCCCAAAAGAACCCAAAGCTCCTTCGCTCCAGCTGCCTACAGGAGCACTCTTCGGCTTCCATCTTCAACGTCGACCATGAGCTCAAGCCTCCACGCCACCGCACGCAGCAGCCATAGCCACAGTAGCCCTTGCACACAACCTCCATGCTCATGCACAGCCTCGCGTGCGCGTAGCACCTCCACGCACCTTCTACGCACTGCCCGCACACAAGCTACGCTTTCGCTCCTCACGCACCACACATTGCGTTGCAGCACCCACACACGGCCATCCTCCTCGTGTGTGCTTTCCCACCAAGCACTATTCATCTTCTTCATCATCCTCACTTCATACGGCCCCTACATGCGACCAAACTCACCATCAACCTTGTCGTCGTCCTCATCTCATTTCCACGACCTTCGTACGCACACCAGCTGCCCTCCACGATGCATGTAAGCTCCTTCTGCCGTCACCGCCAGCGGCCTACCTCCTCGTCGGCCGGCCAATTCCAGCCACCTCTCGATGCCCCGTCACCGCCATCTCAAAGCCCTCGTCGCAACGCACCTCTGCCGCAAGCTGTTCGCGTCGCCGTCGACCCACGCATGCACACTAAGGAGAGAGGCAAAAGCCTTTGTTTTCCCTCCAATTAATAATTACAAGATTTTCCATTGCTATTCACTATTCCCTTATTTTTTGAGGCATTAATTTATTGAGGTGCATTTGCATGAATATTCCTCTATTCTATGTGAATTACTTATAACCAGATTCCTTTCATGAATGCTATGAAATATGGGATATTAATTGCAATGAACAAGGTCTTTTTTACTGAAAATTAGTAGTTATGTTGATTATCATTACCAAGATCATTAGTTAACAGAATATTATACTGTGGTAATTTTGCATATAAACCCCTACAGTTTTAATTAATTGCTTAGAATGAGAATTCATGAGGGCAATGAGTTGCACTAAAGAATAGGTGCACCCATTGAGATTCTTGAATAAACGAGTCACCACTCACTAATTTAATAGGCTAATTCCTCCCTGTGGAGATGACCTAACTATTTTTGTGGTTAGATTTTGAATATTAAATGTTTTGAAAAGCGATTTTCTACCACGCGACATACTACAACAACACGTCATTTTATGTTAAAATTTTTAATGAAAACTAAGATCACTCTTTCATATGCATAATCTAAGAAAATTTTGTATTGATTTTAACATATCAGGTGAGTGGCATGGGCCTTAATTCTCTTCTTTGATCTATAATCTATAAGGTTGCGATAATGAAAATCCTTGCTTCTTTATAGAATCAAATAGCATAAAATAGATTTATAATGTGTCGGTAGCCTTGAGATCCACATCAACCATCTTAGTCTATTCTTTATTCATGATTTGTGTGAAATTCAAGAATACCCCTACAATAAGATCATATTTCATATATATTGTAGCCTAAGCCCTCGATATAATAACAAATGCTTCTGAATTCTCTTTGTCATGATAGGATGATTGATCGAGAATAAGGTGTCAATGTCAACCACCATGGAACTGCAAGTGTAGCTAGCTAGGGCATTAGATTAGTGCATGTAGGAGGTTCTGCTTAGAGCTGGCCAGGTTGGTTCATTGGGTCTACATAAGAATTTGCCACAAACCATGTTGATACATGCAATTGCTATGTTTAAAAGCTTTAGTTTAGTTTTATTACTCTAGTCCTTCTTTTCCTGAAGCTGGTTAATTAGCTCTTCTTTTTCCTGTTTAACAATTATGAAAATGAACTTCGGGTGGAAAAAAGTTTTAATCCACCCCAAAAAACACCCACCCTCATTCAAAAAAAGGAGGCATAAATCACATGATTTGCCATTCTCCTTGTGTTTGTCATCTTGTGCCCCGTGTGGTTCAAGATGTAGGCACTTTCAGAGGTGCCTCGGACCCTTATCCACTTCTCCGCTCCCCCTCCCTACGAGCACCCAAAGGCCTTAGCCGATAAGGGCCTCTATTGGCCAACGATTGCTGATCGGGCCCCCCCTCCCTACCCCTGGAAACTCCTCCTCCCTCCCCCAGGCCATTAGCTTCGAAGATCGGAGGTGCTCACTGACATGCAAGGCCACATGCCGCTCGTTGCTCCTTGGTCGAGGTCGTTGTTCGTCATCTTGGTTGCAACTCATCTCACGAGGTCGCTGCACATCACCTTTTGTTGCTGCATTGGTCCTTACTTTTTGCTTGCTGACCGTTGTTGTGAGGTCAATTATGCTTGTGGTCGAAGCTCGTCGCCGGCCGTCTTATGTTCGCTTCTCTTGCTCATCGGCCGGTAGCCACAGGCTCGACACTATGGCGGATGGCAGTTATTGCAGCTTGGAAGGCGAAGGCTGTGAGGTGTTTGTGTGCTTTTGTGGGTTATTTTCGTTTGCAGGAGTTTTTTGGTCTTCTTTTTATTTTTTTTTTAGGGTAGTTTTGTTTGTTGGGGATCACGTGTGACCCCGTGCTATCACGATTGAGATTCTTGACATGGTTCAAGGGTGATTTATTTGGTTTCTCGTTTGCGTGTTTCTTCAAGATTTTTCTCGTTGCATTTCACCATATCTATGAGCGTGAGGTCGACCTCCTTTGGGAGCTCGTCTGGTTCCTAATTTTGTGGCACGTTTTTTTTCTTTTTCTTTTATTTGTTGGTCTTTTTTTTGTATTTTAAGTTCCTTCATTTCTACAGGATGTATTTCCCCCTTCATGGGTGAGGCTTTCCGGTCTCTTCTTGCATGTCTGCTTTATATCATATACTTCTCCTTTAATAAAAATATTTTAAAAAAAAAATCTTGTGTCCGTGTGTAGCCAAAATCTCTTGGGTAGGATGTTGGGCGTTATTTGGAGTGGGGGAACCATCACCCCTTTTGATTAGTCAGTAATAAGTCCACTTGGTGGAATGCAGCCTATATTTCTTCTTTTTAGGATAGGACAAGCACTGTTTAGGTTCTTCTCGGCTAGGGCTTTGTAGTTATGATAATTGGCACCTTGTGCTTGTGATTAGACGGATGAAGAATTTCCTAGACAAAGGGACGAGATTTGGCAAGAAATCCTAGATCAACAGCCCCTAAACTATGGACACAAACGCGAGGCCTTTAGTTTACATACATTAATTATCACTTCAACATTCCTTGGAATTCCACAAATCCAAGAAATGATTATTTATTTATATAATTTTTCATTTGATGACCTAGTTTTATATGGTTGGCCAGGAAATCAAGGCCCAACCTGTTCAATTTATTGCCTAGCTTGGACTGGAGTTACACAACTGGCTGGGGGAAAATGGTGTTAACTCAGAGGAGATCTTGGTCCTTAACTTAAAGTCAAAATGTACGCAAACGTACAACTTAATATGTTTTGCAACAAGCACATACGTGAATGTGGTCCTCACTATTAGCAAGATAATGTTTCAAGAATTGATTCTTCGTCAACAACCGCGGATAAGCATCAAATGGAATATAAACACATTCCTGTAACAAACTCCGAAATATGAGGATATTTTCCGTTACGCAAAATCCGTGAATTTGAGATATATACACTTCGATTCAAATACTTGTAATCTGTGTCTATAAATATATCTCAATGATCGCTTATGGAAGTTGAGCAGCCACAATATTTTTTTTACCTTATCTCTTTTATCACGGATCCGACTTAAAAAGAGCATCATTACTTTGAATCAAAATTGACTGATATAACATATTTTTTACACTAATATAATCTAATTTTATATTTATGTAAAATAATTATGAAATTCGTCATCATTTTGAATCAAAATATATAAATATAAAATAATTTTAAAATTAATTTAATGATTTTATATGCGTAAAAAATAATGCTAAAGATGATTTTAATATTGTACACCACAGCAAAATAATTCTATTGATTTAAAAGTGATAGTAGCTTTTTTCGAGCGGCGGTGGATCCTACTCCGTAACATTATTTTGTGTTATTTTTTTTTATATAAAACAGAGATATATAACGTGATCTTCATTTTTTGAATTTTCATTTCGTTGCAACATGAATATATTTTTACATTTCTGTACACACATCTCAAGTCAAAATTCTAAAGCGAAAGAGGAAGGGGGCAGAGGAAGCTTCGTGGTCGATCGCCCTTAGAGCTGTACTGCACGAGAAATCAATCTGTTAAGATGCCTTAGAGCAGATTAATTAATAGCATCTAATTAGTTGCTAGCAGCAGCAAGATATCACAGCTCCTAGGCCCTGTCAGGCTTCTGCCATAGCTTTGCTTCCTGGAAGGTGGAGGCATCTGATCTCCTTTCTTTCGCTAAGTTACCCTGATCAAATTAAAATGCTTTGTCTAAAGAAAAAGGCGAAATATGTACGTTCAGATTTATTCTCCGCGTTCGGGCACTTAAAAGGAGATACTGGAAAAAGATGAGTGTGTTACTGCCAATGCCTAAACAGCGTTTGTTTTAAATAGATAAAACCCTCAAAATAGAGGAATGGAATAGCCCTCCCTTTTATTCCACCAACTACCTGATGTTCTGACCATTCCAAATAGTAATAGAAGAACTACAAATTCATCCATTGGGAAACAAGTGCCTCTCCTAATTCTCTTCTCAAGAAAGAAGTGCTGTTTTTTTCCACGAACTTAAGCTGTCAAAGAGATGAAATATGAATCTCTCTCTCTCTCTCCGCGTTGCATTGGTATTAACTAAAACCTTTTTTCTTTTTTTGGTATTCCTCTCAGCAAATTTCATGCTGAAACATTTGGAGAATAAACTTACTAATATGCAAGGGTATTTAAGTGACATATGCTTAAGAGTCTACAAGAGTATGATCGAACGATGGGAACTCTTAATTCTAATTAAGATACTCAAGTTTGAGTCCTTATGGGATGTCTACGACCCTCATCCCTAGTGGTGTTTTGAAGAGCTCTGCAAAGTTTGCTGGCTACTGATTTTTTATGGGATGGGGGAACCCATTTGGTGGCTTGGGGCACTATCTACGTCCCCTATGATGAAAGCGATCTGGGCATTCGTTCCTCGTGTGATATAGCTCTTTTGCAGGAAGCAAAAAAGCTCTGGAGATGAGTGATGGTGCAAGATTCCATTTGGACCTCTTGGAAGCACAAACATTATAGTCACCATCTCTCTATTGGATCTAAGAGTTGGTATAGCAACATTTGGAAAAATCTCCTAAGATTAAAGGAAAAGGTGGATGAGATACTTATTCGCAATAACGCTTTCTCTTGGCCCCTCAACCAAGATAGATCACTCAACTCCATTAGACTTTGGGAGGCCCTACACACCCGTAGGGACAAGCATCCCTTTTGGAATTTGCTTTGCGGCCCTAACCATGTGCTGAAATGGTCAACTTGTGCATGGCTTGTTGCTCGAGATCGACTTCTTAGTAGAGATCGGTTGAGGAGGTGTAGAATCAGCGACACTTGATCCTGCCTCCTTTGTAATGGAGATGATGAAAGTGGTGCCCACCTCTTTTTCAAATGCCCCTTCACCTCTTATTTTTAGTAGCTTACATGGAATAGGCTCGCTCCATCCTTCCTCCTGCTGAACACCCCATTGGATGCCTAGGCTATAGCCAAGGATCTTCACATCCCTAACTCCCTGTTTGGCAGAACTCTTGTGGCTTGCATCTGGTACTGTGACATGAAAGAAACTCCAAATTCCATGGGGGCAGCGCTATGAGGCCTTCTCCCTTGGTTGAGGCTATCCTTAATGACATACAAATGTAACAATGATTTCTTGTAAATCTTGATGTATCTTTTTTGTATGGATGACCCCTCCAAACTTCTAGACCGATTGCCCTTTGAGTAATATATGTACATATCTTACTCACGTTGGAAAAAAGAATTTAAGCATGCAGATGCAATCTTCAATTGTGCATGCTAGTAAAACAAATGATATTATAATGTCTCATCTTCTTCACCTTGACACAAGAAGCACGGACAACAAATTGACACTAGCTTGATGTAGTAAACTATCAGCAAGAATAATACATATTGAATAATATCTATTGATACAAAATATTCACATTCTCTACTAATCTCGGCTTGCCCATACTCGAATACTACCGCAGAGGGCTGGCAGCAGCTGTTGCTGCTTGCTATATCTGATGCTGTGTTAGGGTTGCAAATCCAAGTAAGTAGGTCAGAATTCTTCGAGGTTTATCTTGCAAGAGGATTCCTCGTCATAAAAAAAAAAGGTTTGACATAGGAGCAAATGTTAGCAACCTTCTTTATCTAATAATGACATTTTATCAACCTTCTCTGTCTAATAAATGAGGAGTCCATTTTCAAAATTTATCCTCCTTAAACACACCCTTAAGTATATGGTTCGATAGAAATGAAACAAGGAGACATTCATAGAAACCTCTAAGAGAATGTCCATCCATAAAAGTATAGTACATGAAAATTATTAAACATTACGTGCTGCAAGATTGACATTAAGAAACTCAACATATGTTAAATGAAGCAGTAATAGTTGAAGAACGATGTTGAAGCAATGTAAATAGAAACATCGAAATGAGTGCATCGAGGTATTCTTATGTTTACATTGATTAGTTAATTATATCAAAACAAGTACCTTCCTTTTAGCATTTGCTTATTAGTAGTTATCACCTTGACAAATGTTGGTTTTTAACTTTCCAAGTAGTATTGACATTTCAACGTTAATTTCTATACACGCCAACACCACCTTAGTGATGAGTTGTGACTCATCAAAGCTAAAATACCCAAGTTAAGATAGAAACTAAGTTAAACACTATCTAATTAATGCAATAAATGGGTTAAGTGTGGGATTTAAGGAAAATGACCTAAAACATCAAATTATATTAAAAACACATAATTAGGTTAAATTAATGAGACATTCTATTCAAAAATGGGAATTGGTAATCCAATTGCTAATTGAACACATTTTTGAGCTCAAAAGTACAAGTCAAATGTTGAACTAACTTCTAAAATATTCAATTAAACTAGCATAAAACTTGGCTACATTTGGACATCAATAGGACCTTGCATTTAGAGTTTTACATCTAGGTCCTCATTTCATAACACTTTATTCACATCTAAAATGACCCAAGGACCTATTTGCAACCTGCAAGACCTCTTTGAAAGCATCCAAGGATGGCTTTATCCTAATTCTTCTCATTAATGGGTCTTTACACAATTATTCTACCCCTTCGCATAGGGTGTTACGAACGCGCATTTTAGACGTCTTTTAAGACGTCTGGGAAGTGACCCAGACGTCTGACCAGACGTCTAGAACCACTTCCAGACGTCTGGAAATCGGTTATTTTTGGCACAACGGTTTCGTCTGTGCGTCTGAGCGCGCAGACCTACGAGCGCATCTCTCTCTCTCTCGCTTTTTCCCTCTCTCCTGCAGTTGCAAGCTGCGCCCTCAGTCCTCTCTCTCTCCCCCTCGCGCGGCCTTAAAAGGCCACGCCCTCTCCCTCACTCCCGTCATCTCCGTTCCCTTCCTCTTCTCCTTCCAGCCGGTGCACGAGAGTGAGCGCGAGTGAGGCGGCGGCAGCGACAGCCGCGGTGAGCGTGGGAGGAGGTGCTGCGTGTAGGAAGAAGCGCTCGGCCATGAGGGCGAGTTCGCCGGGGCTGCTAGGGCCGGTCGGCGGGCGGCGCAGCGGGCGTGGATCGACGTGGGAGGACTGCTGCGGCTTGAGCAGCAGGCGGACGAGGCGCGGCGTGGCCGAGCGTCGCGAGCGGAGGGCGAGTCGCGCCCTGGTTCTGGAAAATTTTCCAGAATCAGACGTCTGGGATTCTAGCCAGACGACGAGAACGACGTCTAGAAGACTGTCCAGACGTCTGAAAGGTGAGTTATTCCATCTTCTTCGTTTTCTTCGATTGACCGTACTAAGAGAGAGAGGAAATGGGTATGCGTAGGGTCTGAGATTCGTATCCAACGCGAATCAGACGTCTGGCTGCAGCGCCAGACGACTGGAGCGACTTCCAGACGTCCTGGGTGACCATCGGACGTCTGGGAACTAGGCTAGACGCCCCCACAGGCTTCTGGATGTCTGAGAGACCACACAGAGCAAGGTAACCCCTGATGCACTTTTTAAGACGTCTGGAATAAGTTCCAGACGTCTGATTTTGCACTGTTTCGTCGTTTTCGACCCGTTTAGGGCCCGTTTGGGTTCCGTTTTCCGCGTTTCGAGTTGCGTTCTTTTCGGAATTAAATCCTCTACCTGTCTACAGTAGCTGTATACTGTTTTGAGAAATTCTTTGTGTTTGATCCTTGTGATAGGATCCCGTTCCGTTGCAGTCTCGGGGGTTGCGGAGGCACGCGGGATTCCCGACCACGCCCCCAGTTCGCCTGTTGTAACCGGTAGAGTGGCTTTAACTATAATCTGTTAAATTATGAAACCATAAATAGAACCTAGGACATTGCATGAATCCTAGGAATGAGAAATAGATTGAATGGTAGATCCTAGGGTGTTGCATGAATCCTAGGGCTGGAAAACTAGATTGTATGATAGATCCTAGGATATGGCATGAATCCTAGGACGGGAAAACTAGTGGAATGTATGAATACTGCAGTCTTGGAAAATATGGAAAGGAAACAATAGCTGCCTGTGAATTGAATTAACAGCTGCCTGTTATGAATAAATGAACATGATTAAGAATATGGGATGTATGAACGTGAAACTGGAAAGGTGAAACCGGAATGCACTGAGTTAAAAAGCTGGAAACCTACGGGGAATTAGGAGTATAACTCCTGGAAAGTGAATGGAATAGAATTGGGGAAGTGAGCTGGCCCTTGAGTACGGAGTACCAAGGAGAGCGACTGTCCCCCTGTTTAGTGCAGAGCGGAGCCAGCCGCCCCAGGGACACGGGGTTAGGACTGGCCACTCTGTACTGACTTGCTGGCCCTCGTGTACGTAGTACCGATGAGAGCTACTAGTGTAGGGAGGTACTAGCTACCCCACGGGCCCCGGGGTTCTGCTAGCCTCCTACACCGACTTGTTAGGCCCACTGGGGCAAAGCAGGGTAGTCAAGAGAGGGTGCGCGGACTGTGGAGGGGCAAGGCCCCTGTTTGGTTACTGTGGAGGGGTTGGACCCCTGTTACTGAGAGGGCTCTGCCCTGTACTGGTTCCGTGCTGTGCTTTGGGCGCACCCGTTAATGGAAACGACTGACCGCGTGCAAGTGCGGGTTAGCTACCCGTGCATTTACCGCGCGTGCCGTAGTCACCGTTACGTCTGTCAGTGACCTTGGAGTGGTTGACTGAGAGTAGGATCACCATGGGGGACTCTCTCGGCCAGGAGAGCACCACGTGCTACTTCTACTGTTCGGAAAAGACTGCAATCAAGATTGTTCCCACGAGGAACATTCGAGATCAAGTGAAGGATCTGAGAAATAGATAAATTGTGAAACAATAAAAAGACATAAATAAAGGAAGAAAGAAAATTAAAACAGCTACTGTACACTTTACTGTTTCTTTAGTTTAGCTGCCACTCTACTCAGCGTTTTGCTGACGTGTTACACTCGTTACCTTTCAGGACCAGGTGTTGAGCAGCCAGGGTCAGCGGCTGCAGAGGACGCTGGGCCGAGTAGGGTCCAGTAGAGTTACCACTGTTCTCTTGTACCTCTTTTTGGTTCCACTGTAGTGAGTAGTTCTTATTTCCGCTGTACTTTTCTTTATCTGCAGTTCATATTATGTTATGAATGTTGTTCTACTATTGTGGTGGTACATACTGTAGTAGTTTCTTTCCTTACTGCTGTATTTTCTTACTGTTAGTTATATTCATGTTGAATGTGGTTTATTTTACTGCTCTTTTGTTTACTTCCTCGTTGGATGACCAGGTCTTGGGTTTAGTCGAGTCGGTCCGGTTCTCGTGTCTCGTAGGGACTCGGGAATCGGGTCGTTACATAGGGGCTTCTGATGAGAGCCTCATCATGAGCCCTAACTAGCTCATTTTGACCTGAGAAAGTAAACAAAAGCTCCTGCATAACCTAAAGGAAGACCTAAGTCAAGGGTTTACTATTCTGAGAAGGAAACATGAACTAAAGGGTAAAACTGAAATTTTACCATTGCAGTGCATAAATAGGATTTCTCAGAGACATAACATAGGTCAAGTGGTCTAAATAAGATAAAAAGTGGGTTGGTTCAATCAGAAATGGGTTATTGTGCAATCTAAGAATTAAATGACATTATGTAATCTTAAAACAGACCTGCTTAATTCAATAAGGTTCTGGTTAAGATAAAAATCAACTAAACCCTCTAAAATTCATGGAAAAATATCCCTTAGGATTTAGAACCTTCAATTTGGCCTTTGGAACCTATTTTGAACTAGAATTGGGGTTTTAGCTCAGTATTTAACCTAATTTAGATTTTTATGCAAAATATCCAGTCAAACTTGGTCAAACCTAAAATCCAACTTCACCATTGGATTCCTTAGGTCCAAATTAGGTTTATACCAAAATTTGGGCCTAAGGGAAGGTCATCTTGACCAACTTTGTGAAATGGTCCACTCAATTATATTTTGGCCCCTAACTTTTGAAAAAACCTTGTGTAGAGCCTTTTAGCTTCCTCGCCACCCTTGCATCTAGGTCCCACCGCCATTACAGCGGAGGAATCCCACTCCGGCGAGGATTCAAGGTTGATATCTCCTCGAATCCTCAGAGATCTCCTCCCAGATTTGAAAGGGAGATTCTCTGAGGATTTCTCCATCGATTGAACGTGATCTCCAGATTAAATTTACGTCCAATCGCTCGTGCAAATGCTCGAGAGATTTGGGTATCCCAACCATCTTCCTTCTTTAGCGAGGAGTTTGCGCTGGATGGCTTGCCCTCCAAGCACCAGAAGCTCAGCCAACGACTATAAAAGGATCCCTGGTCCTCTGCGAATCCCCCAAGCTTGATTTGGCCGAAGAATCCCCCAGAATTCCTCTTTCCCCTCTCCAGCCAAGTATCCCACAAGCTCAAGTGACTCTCCCTCCCTCCTCTCATCGCTCTGCCACCATACTAGTGGTAGGGTTTGCATAGCCTCGTTCCTCCGTGTTGCGCTGCACCAGCGCACGCCTCTCTGACCTCCTCCTCGTCTCCATTATCTTGTAACGACCCGATTCCCGAATCCCTACGAGACACGAGAATCGGACCGACTCGACTGATCCCAAGACCCAGTCGTCCAGCGAGAAAGTAACCAAGAGAGCAGTAAAATAAACCACATTCACCATGTATATAACTAGCAGTAACAAAATACAGCAGTAAAGAAAGAAAAACTACAGTATACATCACCACAACAGTAAAGAGAATAAACATGTACATAAACATGAAGCTTACAATAACAGAGTACAGGGGTAGCAAACTACTCACTACAACAGAAAGAAAGGTATAGTGGGTACTACACAAGTAACACTATTGGGCTCTATTAGGCCCAGCGCCCTCTGCAGCCACCGACTCTGGCTGCCCAACACCTGGTCCTGAAAAGGTAACAAAGGTGACACGTTAGCGAAACGCTGAGTAGAGTGGCAACTAAAAGCTAAGAAGCAGTAAGGTGGACAGTAGCTGTTATATTTTTAATTTCTTTCTTTATGTTTTTCCCTTTATTCACTATTGATTTATTTCTCAGATCATTCTCTTGATCTTGAATGTTCCTTGTGGGAACGATCTTGATTGCAGTCTTTTCCGAAAAGTAGAAGTAACACATGGTGCTCTCCTGGCCGGGAGAGTCCCCCGTGGTGGTCCTACCCTTAGTGAACCACCCCAACGTCGCTGATAGACGTAACGGTGACTACGGCACGCACGATAAACGCACGGGTAGCTACCCCACACTAGCACACGATCAGTCGTTTCCACTAACAGGTGCGCCCAAAGCATAGCACGGAACCAGTATAGGGTAGAGCCCTCTCAGTAACAGGGGTCCAGCCCCTTCACAGTAACCAAACAGGGGTCTTGCCCCTCCACAGTCCATGCACCCTCGCCTGACTACCCTGGTTTGCCCAGTCGGCCTAACAAGTCGGTGTAGGAGGGCTAGCAGAACCCCGGGACCCATGGGGTAGCTACACTACACTAGTAGCTCTCCTCGATACTGTGTACACGAGGGCCAAAAGTCGGTACAAAGTGGCCAGACCTAACCCTGGGTCCCTGGGGCAGCTAGCACCGCTCTACACTAAACAGGGGGACAATTGCTCTCCTTGGTACTCCGTATTCAAGGGCCAGCTCACTTCCCCAATTCTATTCCATTCACTTTCCAGGAGTTCTACTCCTAACTCCCCGTAGGGTTCATGCTCTTTTAACTCAGCCAATTTAGGTTTCACCGTTCCAGCTTTATATCCATATAATCCATGTTCTCAACAGTAATTATTCATTCATAAACAGGCAGTTGTTAACCAATTTACAGACAGTTATCGTTTCCTTTCTACTTTTCCAAGACTGCAATGTATATATTCAACTAGTTTTCCAGTTCTAGGATTCACGCCATACCCTAGGATCTATCATTCAATCTAGTTTTCCAGTCCTATGATTCATGCAATACCCTAGGATCTATCATTCAATCTAATTTTTCAGCCTTAGGGTTCATGCAATGCCCTAGACTCTATTAATTATTTCACAATTGCATAACTTTTGATAAATAATTGAAAGGGCAACTCTACCCGCAAAATCGGGAGTATTGGGGGTGTGGTTGGCAATCCTGTGCGCCTCCGCAACCCCCAGAGCCGCAAAAGAACGAGGTCATAACACAAGGATCAACATAAGGAGTTACTCAGAACAGTATACAATTACTGTAAATAGGTAGAGGAATTAAATCTGGGAAGAATGAAACTTGAAACGCGGAAAACGGACTCCGAATGGACCCAAAACGGGTCAAAAACAACCAGTCTATCCAAAATCAGACGTCTGAAACTTATTCCAGACATCTTAAAAGGTAGCTCAGGTCATACCTTTGTCTGCGCAGTCCTTCAGACGTCCAGAAGCCCGCTGGAACGTCTGGACTTAGTTTCCAGATATTCGATTGTCACCCCGGACGTCTGGAAGCCCTCTCCGTCGTCTGGTGCTATGCCCAGACGTCTGATCTGTGTGGAATGGCGAGCCCTATCACCCTCCCGAACAAATCCTGCACACACACACACCCGCTCTCATCACGAAAAGGTGCAGAAGAACTCGGCGGAATGGCTGCATGGTCGTACATGCGAAAGAAGGAGAAGATAACAAATATTGTACCTGTCAGACGTCTGGACCTTCCTCCAGACGTCTTCTGCATCGTCTGGACGTAAGTCTAGATGTCTGATTCTGGGAAATTTTCCCAGAATCAGGACCCTTTTCGCTCTCCGCCCGCCACGCACGGCCGTGCCGCGCTGCGTCCACCTGTTGCCTGAGCTGCAGCAGCTCCTCTGCAGCACCACACGCTCGTTGCTCTCCCACCGGTCGGCTCTAGCTGCCCCGGTAAGCTCGCAACCTCGCGGTCAAGCTTCTCCTTCCCCACACGCCCGCAGCAGTCACTGCTGCCGCTCTCGCTCGCTCTCTCTCGCTGACAGGGAGAAGGGGAAGAAGAAGGCGGTGGAGTGAGGGTGAGGGAGAGGGAGAGGCACTATTTGACGGCAGCGTGGGGAGAGAGAAAGAGGAAAGGCGACGTCTGCAGGGAGGGAGAGGAAAGAGAAGAAGGAGGGCGGTGTATGGTCGACCCGGATAGGTTGTTAATATGGTGATTTTATCGTTGAAATATGTATAGTGGTTAACCTAATTCGGACCTAACCATCTCTTTGCAAAATTTTTAACCTAGCCTACTTGATTTTATCTTGTCACTTTTAGGCCCATGGCCGAACTCAGGGAAGTGAGGTTCAAGTCAAGTTTCTATGCTTTTCCTACAATGAGTCTCTTCCGTTCGTTTATTGTGTTTTTCTTGTTTAGATTTTTTTTTTCTGGTAATCCTTGTACTTGAGGCACACCCTCAAAATTATGTCCTTGGCTTTTAGCCAAAACAGAGTTCCAAAACGAGTCTTGCTATTCGCAAGACGGGGTACCTACAAGTCAAAAATTATCTTTTCTTTTTTTATATTTTCTTTTATCTTTTTACTAACAGAGAAACGAACAGGAATAAAGTAAATATAGTATGTATAAATATATATATGTATATATTATATATATAAAGGGGTGGGGGTGGAGGCGACGATGGAGTGTAGCACGATGTCAAGTTGGTCGTCGTCTAGAGAGACGCAACCAACCGGACTGGATGCCACGTGGAGTGTGGATGGATGGTGGAAGATGTGTGTCCACGCTTTTTGTACACGTGTATCGGGGAATATCAGCAACTGGTGCAGATATTCCCGCGATATAGCGTATGGTAAATAATGCGAAAATATATATATGTATGTATATATGTATATAGCTATATATGTATATATGTATATGTATATAAATATATATGTATATATGTATATAGCTATATATGTATATATGTGTATATATATATATATATATTTATATGTATGTATTTATATATAATACTATATAGATGTATATATATATATGTATATATATGTAAAATAACAATATATGTATATGGGTATATGTATCTAGATATGTAGATATATGTACATAGTTATATAGATATATATATATATGTATATATGTAGGTATATATATATATATAAGTATATCTATAAGTATATATATATATATATGTATGTATATATATGTTACTATATATAAGTATACGTATATATATATAAGTTTATACTAGTGTTTATGTGGGTGTGGGTGTGTGTAAGTGTTGGTGAAGGTGTGTGTGTGCGTTGGTGTAATGTGTGCTGTGAGTGAGTGAGAGAGAGAGAGAACGCAGGAGAGAGCGGGAGAGGGGATGCAGCCGTAGCTCCTGGAGTGACGATAAGTCGTCTGTAGATGGCGGCCATCGTCTGGAGGTCGCGGGTGCTGGCGTGTCTTCGCGCAGAGGAGGAGAGGTGTCTGCATCGTCGGCTGCGAGTGCGGAGGCTCACAACAGTGCGCTCGGAGAGGGAGGCGAGGAGTCTGCAGGCGGGCACGGAGGGCGGCAGGGGCTGGCAGGGAGGCGGGAGACGCTTGGTCGGCCGCTGCAGAGGTGCGCAGCGGCCGATTGCGGGCGCGGAGGCGGGCGACAGAGCGGAGGAACGGACGCAGGGAAGGTCCTGCAGGCGCGCGCGGAGGAGATGAGCGCCTGCAGTTGCTCGCAGAGGCTACGGGGGCGGCTGCTGCTACTGCTGTTACCGCCGCCTGGCTGCTGCTGCTGCTTCAAGCTTCAGACCTTGAAGCAGTAGCCATGGCGGGAAGTGCGGGAATGGAGAAAACGAAGAAAGAGAAGAGCCACCACGCCCACCGGCTCTTTGAAGAGCTGGGCGGTGGTGGTCTCACTGTGGAGGTGTGCACCACAGTGAGCTCCTGCCCACCGGGTTTCTCCTCGGAGGAGGACCGGGTATGGAGGGGAGAGGGAGGAGAGGAAGGTGGTGGCCTGCTAGTGGTGTTTCTTTCTTGCTGCAGCCAGCCCCCTCTGAAGAGAAGAAGACGTGGCCTTATATAGAAGAAGGCATGGCCTTGCATACGGCTGCAGGGAATGGAAGGGAAGGGCAGGTGTAGGGAGAGGGCGCTGTAGGGACGGGCTGCTGCAGTAGCGGCACGAGGAGAAAAAATGCAGCAGCCGTAGGAAAATAAAAATCAAGTGGGAAAAAAATACAAAGATGTGGATTTTGCAAGGATACACTTGAGGAAAATGTAAAATGCAAGGCCACTTATTCATTTCTCCTCCTCTCTTAATTAAATGCATGAATGCATGTATTTTTACAAATGCAACTACGGAATCCTAATGTGCATAGTTAATGCTAGGAAATAGCATAAGAAGGCATTATTGCAGGCATATTTTGAGGTGCAATCAGGCGGCAGGTTCAGTCTGCGTGCGCATGCGCGCAGACGCGAACCCGTACGCCGAAAAAATTTAATACCAGACGTCTGGGCCACTTCCCAGACGTCTTAAACGATGCTTGATGCCCTGTTCGTAACAATATAACAAACTCAAAGGAAGTTTCGTCCCTGAAACTTGCGCTAACTAGGGTGCGGGAAAGAACAATATATGCATAACAAACTCAAAGAGGACCAAGGCTAGTCCGAAAAGATGTACCCCTGAAAAGCTTAGGGTACCGCTCCCACATCGCTGCCTCAGGCTCCCAGGTAGCCTCCTTGTACCGCTGGCTCCTCCACAAAACCTTCACCAGGGGTACTTGCTTTCGTCTCAGACTACGAACGGCTCTGTCAAGAATCTGCACTGGCCGCTCGGGGTAGGTCAGGTCGTCGCCCACCTCGACGCTCTCGTGACTCAGGACATGACTGGGATCGACGATGTACTTCCTGAGGTTGGACACGTGGAACACGTCGTGCACACCAGAAAGCTGAGGAGGGAGGGCAAGCCTATAAGCAACGGGTCCAACCCGCTCCAGGACCTCAAAGGGCCCCACGAACCTCGGCACGAGCTTCCCTCTCACCCCAAACCGCTGCAGGCCCTTCATGGGTGAAACACGAAGGAAGACGTGGTCCCCAACCTCAAACTGCACCTCTTTGCATTTCCGATCTGTGTAGCTCTTCTGCCTGCTCCTAACAATGCGGAGTCGCCTGTGAATCTTCTCAACTACCTCCTGACTCTGCCGGATCAGCCTGGGGCCAACCTCCCACTTGGTCCCCACCTCAACCCAACTCAAGGGTGCCGTACATCTCCGTCTGTACAGAGCCTCGTAGGGTGCCATGCCGATGCTCGAGTGATAATTGTTATTATATGCAAACTCCGCCAGGGGAAAGTGCTCCTCCCAAGAGCCCCTCCAGTGTAATACACAGGCATGCAAAAGGTCCTCAAGTGTCTGTATCGTGCGCTCAGACTGTCCGTCCGTCTGGGGGTGGTAAGCTGTACTAAACCTCAATCGCGTCCCCAGGGCCTGCTGAAACTCAGCCCAAAACTGGGACGTAAAGCGGGTATCCTGGTTGGATACGATCTCCCGCGGAACTCCGTGTAGACGTACCATGTCGTGGATATACCTCTCTGCCAACTATGCTGGTCCCAAGGTGACTCGGATCGGCAAGAAATGCGCCGTCTTCGTCAATTTATCAACGATTACCCAGATTGCGTCATGTCCTCGCTGGGTAACAGGTAAGCCCACCACCAAGTCCATGGTGATGCTCTCCCACTTCCACTCAAGCACTGGAAGTGGCTGTAGCGGCCCTGCAGGCCTCTGATGCTCAGCTTTCATCTGCTGGCACACTAAACACTACTGCACGAATTCACCCACATCCCGCTTCATCCCCCTCCACCAAAACTCGCATCTCAAGTCATGGTACATCTTCGTGTTTCCGGGATGTATGGTGAACCTAGAACCGTGTGCCTCAGTCAGGAGCTCTCTCAACAGCTCCTCGTCTCTGGGAACGCACAAATGTCCCCTCAGGCACAGCACCTGGTCTGTGAAAGAGAAGTCCCCCGGGTCTCCTGACAGTACTCTATCGTGCAAGGACTGCAAGTATAGGTCAGCCATCTATCCTGTGATGATGCGATGTATCAGCTCTGGCCTCGTTTGTCGTGTCACAGTCACTGCCCCACAGTGCCCCCGTAACTCTAAGGGTCGCCAACTGCCCATCTCCTCCAAAAGGCTCCAACTCTGCACCTGTAAACTGGCCAAGTGTGTGGGCGCCTTCCGGCTAAAGGCGTCAGCCACCACGTTGGCCTTTCCCGAGTGGTAGGAAATGCTGCATCATAGTCCTTCAGGAGCTCCAACCAACGTCTTTGTCTCATGTTGATCTCCTTCTGATCAAATAGGTATCTGAGGCTCTTGTGATCTGTGAAAATCTTGAAGGTCTCACCGTACAAGTAGTGCCTCTAGGTCTTCAGCGCGAAGACAACAGCTGCCAGCTCCACGTCGTGGGTAGGGTAGCTATGCTCATGGCGCTTCAGTTGCCGTGAAGCATAAGCGACAACGTGACCCCTCTGCATGAGCACACCCCCTAACCCCTGCAAGGAGGCATCCGTGTACACAACAAACCCGCCACTACTGTCTGGGATGGTGAGCATGGGAGCCGAAGTCAGCCTCTCCTTCAGCTCCTGAAAACATGCCTCACAGGTGTCTGTCCAAGTAAAGGGCACGTCCTTCCGGGTCAACTGTGTCATAGGGCGTGCAATCTGTGAAAAACCCCTGATAAACCGCCTGTAGTAGCCTGCCAGTCCCAAGAAACTGCAAATCTCAGTAACTGTACGCGGTCTTTCCCACCTGAGCACTACCTCGACCTTGGCTGGGTCCACTGCCAAGCCATCTCCAGAGATCACATGACCTAAGAAGGTCACCTCCCCCAACCAAAACTCGCACTTGATGTATTTGGCATACAGCCTACGTCGTCTCAGTGTGTCCAGAACCATCCGCAAGTGCTGTCCGTGCTGCGTCTGATCTCGAGAATAGATGAGCACATCATCAATGAATACCACCACAAACTGGTCCAAGTATGGTCTAAACACCCGGTTCATCAAGTCCATGAAGGCAGCAGGGGCATTAGTCAGCCCAAACGGCATGACCAAAAACTTGCAGTGTCTGTACCAGGTGCGGAAAGCTGTCTTGGAGACGTCTGCCTCCTTGATCCTCAACTGGTGGTATCCAGATCTCAAGTCGATCTTGGAGAATACCGTGGCACCTCGCAGCTGGTCAAACAAGTCATCGATCCTCGGCAGTGGATATCTGTTCTTGATGGTGACCCTATTCAGCTGTCGGTAGTCCACACAAAGGCGTAGGGTACCATCCTTCTTCTTTACAAACAGTACCAGGGCTCCCCAGGGAGACGCGCTGGGCCTCACAAAGCCCTTCTCCAAAAGATCCTGCAACTGAGACTTGAGCTCTCGCAGCTCAAGTGGTGCCATCCTGTATGGTGCGGTGGAGATGGGGCTGGTCCCTGGTACTAGTGAGAACTCAAACTCGATCTCACGCTCGGGCGGTAGTCCTGGCAACTCGTCTGGGAACACGTCGGGGTACTCTTTGACCACCAGGATACTCTGGAAGTCTACCACAGGGCTGGGCTTTGCGACCACACAAGCTAGGAAGCCCTCACACCCCTGGCTCAAAAGTCTCTCCGCACGAAGTGCAGAAATGCACCTGAAGCCTCCATCCACTGGCTGACTGTGGAACTCGAAAGAAGGCAACTCTGGTATGGAGAAGACGATCCTTCTCTCAAAACAGTCCACCAAGGTGTGGTAAGCGGACAGCCAGTCCGTCCCCAGAATTATGCCAAAGTCCTCCATCTGTATCATAATCAGGTCAGCGGGAAGGCTATGTCCCCCAATACTGACCTCGCAACCCGTGTATACCTCCTCAGCTACAAACAGCTGACCACTCGGACCTCTGATCATGAACGAATCCTCTAACAGCATATAATCCTAGCCCAAACTAATTGCGAAACTGGCTGCGACAAACGAGTGCGTAGCATCGGAATCGAAAAGCGTGTAAACGAGTCTGCCAGAAACTGAAACCATACCTGCTACCACTGATCCCGAAGCTCTGGCTTCCCTGTGTGTCAGGGCATTGATACACCCCTCAGCCCTAGGTGCAGACGAAGTAGCCACACTCTGCGTTGGATGGGTAGCTGTTGGTCGGTACCCTCCTCGTGATTGCTGTCCTCCTCCTCGCGCCTGGAAAACGCGGCCTCCCACTCGCCCTCCGCTGCTCGGTGCGGGAAGCATTTGCTGACCTCCTGCCCTAGACGGGCAGTCCCTCCTGATGTGGCCCGGCTGGCCACACTGGTAGCAGAGGGGAACCTGACTCCCGCCCTCAGTGGGTCCTTATTGTCAGCTGGGTGGGGGTCCGGTGCTAGTAACTGGCCCTTGTCGAGGGCCCCCAAAGGCCACTGATGGCCTAGAAAAATGTGATGGCTCTCCTGCGGGCGCCACGTGTCTCCTCTCTTGCTGGCCCTATGAAAAGTCTGGCTGGTAGGGCCTCTTCCGCCCGCTATCAGTGTCTCGCACGGACGGGTTGGTCTCCTCGTAGGTCATAGCTGCCTCCACCACCCTCGAGAATGTAGGCAGCTTCAGGGGTTTGACATACCCTCGAATCGCAGGCCGAAGCCCCTCGGTGAACCTCCAAAGGCACTCCTCCTCAGTGGCTACTACTGTCGCTGCGAAGCGGGACAGCTCCAGAAAATGCGTGCGGTACGCGCTCACGGTCATCGTCCCCTGGCGGAGAGTGTGGAACTCCCGCCTCCTCTTGTCCTGCCACGTCTGGGGAAAGTACTGCTCGTAGAAGAGGGTGACGAACAGACCCCAGGTCGGCTCGTCCCTCTCCTGTCCCCTGACCGCCCTCCACCACCTGTGTGCCGCACTCTCCAGCTGGTACGTGGCAAAGGCCATGCGGCACTCCACCGGGGGGCGAAGGGTGTCAAAAATCTTCTCGATCTGCTCGAGCCAATCCTCTGCCTCGGTCGGTTCCTCATCCCCCTTGAAGGAGGGGGGCTTCAGCTTCCGGAACTGCTCGAAAAGCTTGAAGTGGCGCTACAGTGGAGATGTTGGTGCACCTCCAGGAAAGGAAGCCTCATGCATAGAAGTGTCAGAGGAAGGTGGGGGCGGTGGCGACCCATCCCCTCCCCCGCGTCTAGCGCCACATCCGTCGCGTGGTCCCACAGAGGACTCCCCCTCCACAGCCCCAGTGAGAGGCGCTCAGGGCGGCGGGTGGAGCTCCTCTTGCACTATGTCCCATATTAGCTGGGTGAGGTCCTGGGCTAGAATGCCCGGGAGCAGTGGCTGGTCCACTGAGACGTCGACTGCAACATGCCCACCTCGCCGACCTCATCCTTGGCCACGTCCGCGGCCCGCCTCGCTAGTCCCTCGTCGAGGCATCTCCTGCAAGGAGACGCGAAACAAAACGGAAACACGTCAATATAACGATATCTAACGAAGAAGTCTAAGAGCTTATGTCAAGAGAAACATTGTGGTGGCTACTCTAGTTACAGACACGTGAATTGGTTATTTTCCAGTCAGTTGGTTCACTTCTCGGGACGACCTTGCTCTGATACCATCTTGTAACGACCCGATTCCCGAATCCCTACAAGACACGAGAATCGGACCGACTCGACTGATCCCAAGACCCAATTGTCCAGCGAGAAAGTAACCAAGAGGGCAGTAAAATAAATCACATTCACTATGTATATAACTAGCAGTAACAAAATACAGCAGTAAAGAAAGAAAAACCACAGTATACACCACCACAACAGTAAAGAGAATAAACATGTACATAAACATGAAGCTTACAATAAAAGAGTATACGGGTAGCAGAACTACTCACTACAATGGAAAGAAAGGTACAGTGGGTACTACACAAGTAACACTACTGGGCTCTACTAGGCCCAGCGCCCTCTGCAGTCGCCGACTCTGGCTGCTCAACACCTGGTCCTGAAAAGGTAACGAAGGTGACATGTCAGCGAAACGCTGAGTAGAGTGGCAACTAAAAGCTAAGAAGCAGTAAGGTGGATAGTAGCAGTTATTTTTTAATTTCTTTCTTTATATTTTTCCCTTTATTCACTATTGATTTATTTCTCAGATCCTTCTCTTGATCTTGAATGTTTCTCGTGGGAACGATCTTGATTGTAGTCTTTTCCAAAAAGTAGAAGTAACACGTGGTGCTCTCCTGGCCGGGAGAGTCCCCCGTGGTGGTCCTACCCTCAGTCAACCACCCCAAGGTCGCTGACAGACGTAACGGTGACTACTGCACGCGCGATAAATGCACGGGTAGCTACCCCACACTGGCACACGGTCAGTCGTTTCCGTTAACGGGGGTGCCCAAAGCACAGCATAGAACCAATATAGGGTAGAGCCCTCTCAGTAACAGGGGTCCAGCCCCTTCACAGTAACCAAACAGGGGTCTTGCCCCTCTACAGTCCATGCACCCTCGCCTAACTACCCTGGTTTGCCTAGTGGGCCTAACAAGTCGGTGTAGGAGGGCTAGTAGAACCCCAGGGCCCATGGGGTAGCTAGTACTCTCCCTAGACTAGTAGCTCTCCTCGGTACTGTGTACACGAGGGCCAAAAGTCGGTACAAAGTGGCCAGACCTAACCCCGGGTCCCTGGGGCAGCTAGCACCGCTCTACACTAAACAGGGGGACAGTTGCTCTCCTTGGTACTTCGTACTCAAGGGCCAGCTCACTTCCCCAATTCTATTCCATTCACTTTCTATGAGTTCTACTCCTAACTCCCCGTAGGGTTCATGCTCTTTTAACTCAGCCAATTTAGGTTTCACCGTTCCAGCTTTATATCCATATAACCCATGTTCTCAACAGTAATTATTCATTCATAAACATGCAGTTGTTAACCAATTTACAGGCAGTCATCGTTTCCTTTCTACTTTTCCAAGACTGCAATGTATATATTCAACTAGTTTTCCAGTCCTAGGATTCATGCCATACCCTAGGATCTATCATTCAATCTAGTTTTCCAGTCCTAGGATTCATGCAATACCCTAGGATCTATCATTCAATCTAATTTTTCAGCCCTAGGGTTCATGCAATGCCCTAAACTCTATTAATTATTTCACAATTGCATAATTTTTGATAAATAATTGAAAGGGCCACTCTACCTGCAAAATCGGGAGTACGGGGGGTGTGGTCGGCAATCCCGTGCGCCTCCGCAACCCCTAGAGCCGCAAAGGAACGGGGTCCTAACACAAGGATCAACACAAGGAGTTACTCAGAGCAATATACAATTACTGTAAATAGGTAGAGGAATTAAATCTGGGAAGAACGAAACTTGAAACGTGGAAAACGAACTCCGAACAGACCCTAAACGGGTCAAAAACAACCAGTTTGTCCAAAATCAAACGTCTGGAACTTATTCCAGACGTCTTAAAAGGTAGCTCAGGTCATACCTTTGTCTGCACAGTCCTTTAGACGTCCAGAAGCCCGCTGGAACGTCTAGACTTAGTTTCCAGACGTCGATTATCACCCCGGATGTCTGGAAGCCCTCTCCGTCGTCTCGTGCTATGCCCAGATGTCTGATCTGTGTGGAATGGCGAGCCCTAGCGCCCTCCCGAACAAATCCTGCACACACACACCCGCTCTCATCACGAAAAGGTGCAGAAGAACTCGGCGGAACGACTGCATGGCCGTACACATGAAAGAAGGAGAAGATAACAAATATTGTACCTGTCAGACGTTTGGACCTTCCTCCAGACGTCTTCTGCGTCGTCTGGACGTAAGTTCAGACGTTTGATTCTGGGAAATTTTTTTTTTTGAAAGATTGATTCTGGGAAATTTTCCCAGAATCAGGACCCTTTTCGCTCTCCACCCGCCACGCACGGCCGTTCCGCGCCGCGCCCGCCTGCTGCCTGAGCTGCAGCAGCTCCTCTGCGGCACCACACGCTCGCTGCTCTCCCGCCGGCCGGCTCTAGCTGCCCTGGCAAGCTCGCACCCTCGCGGTCGATCTTCTCCTTCCCCACACGCCTGTAGTAGTCACTGCTGCCGCTCTCGCTCGCTCTCTCTCGCTGACAGGGAGAAGGAGAAGAAGAAGGCGGTGGAGTGAGGGTGAGGGAGAGGGAGAGGCGCTATTTGAAGGTAGCGCGGGTAGAGAGAAAGAGGAAAGGCGGCGTTTGCAGGGAGGGAGAGGAAAGAGAAGAAGGAGGGCGACGGGTTCAGTCTGCGTGCACATGCGTGCAGATGCGAACCTGTACATCGAAAAAATTTAATTCCAGACATCTGGGAAGGCTTCCAGATGTCTGGCCAGACGTCTGGGCCACTTCCCAGATGTCTTAAACGACGCTTGATGCCCTGTTCGTAACATATCTCCACCTTAAGGACGTCTTCTCTGACAATGGCACATACACGCCGTTCGTCTCCTCTGCCTACCCTTCGCTCCAATTACCTCAGATAAGTTCCTCTTCTCCTACACTTTCTTTACCCTCATTTTATTGCATAAACTCCCCCTCGATCGCCACTGTCCACCCTCATCTTCCTCATCTCCGGCTGACCTTCGGCGAGATGCATCCATCACTACGCACCTCCACACGTCTCACCACCAACCTCACCACCTCCACCATCGACTACTGATCACTTTCTGCCCACTCCCTTCCCGCCACACACGCCCCACACTTCCACCGAACAACCCCACACACATGGTCACAAAACGACCTAGGCACACACGTCTAGGCCATTCTGAGCCACACCGACCCCCACCTCACCTTCGCCATGATATGGTGAAGGTTTTCCTATTGTCTGACAGGGTTGTGAGGCCGTATTTGTGTGGATAGGTCTGACCCCTCGCCGCCATTACCGAAGACGCGAAGCTTGCTTGCGAGCTTGCATCAGGTGGCCCCGCTCTAGGAGACCAAGTCCCAGGTGCGTGGCTTCCTTCCACGAACTGTAGCAGCCACCTATCGAGGGCCAAAGCACTCCGTAGCTGCAGCAATTAGGAGACATTCTCTGTGGAAGCGCGCGCAGAAGCGAGTGGGACTTTTAGTCCCACCTCAGTAAGTTTCGAGCTACCTGTGTAGTATTAATTATTTTTGTGCCTTCAGCTAATCACCTCCAGCACATAAGGGTGAGGTCCCTCGCCCTCACGCCTCATCCGCGACCTACCTCGTGGACCTAGCACTCGACCTGATTACCTAATCTAGCACTCCTCGCGCATCACACCCACGCCGGTGTGCCTGGACCCGGGCACGCACTCGACCCCACTACCCGGCTCTGGGAGAGCGTACCGAAGAGAGAAATAGAGAGAGACGCGGGAAGGGTAGGGGGTAGGTTTTGCCTTGTGGTGTTGTGCAAGAAAGAAGGAGATAAGGAAGGAAGAGGCACAGCAAGAGAAGAAAAGGAAGAAGGAAGCGGCTGAAGGACTTAGCAAGGAAGAAGGAAGCCACAGCAAAGAAGGAGAAAGGAGAAGAAGAACAAAGATGCACTGTAGCAGAGGAGCGGCAGAGCAAGGGAAGAAGAAGAAGAAGGTAGCTGAAAGAAGAAAAGAAGAAAGAAGAGAGGTAGGGACTTAGCTGCAAGAAGACAAAGAAGAGAAAGCAAGGACAGAAGAAAGAGAGAAGCAGGAGCGGCCAAGTAGAAGAAGAAGAAGACAAGGAAAGATAAAGAAGCAAAGAAGAAGAAGAAGCCTAGCTGCAGAGCAAAGAGAAAGAGAAAGAAGAGAGACAGAGAAGACACAGAAGGCCAAAATCACATATAAAGCACTGTAGCATGAATTTTTAAGACGTCTGATATTTTATCAGCCATCCAATTCTTTCGAGCATTATTTCTACATTACATTACTCTTCAATTTTGGTTGAATTAGTTATTGCTTTTTATTGAGAGTTGTGTTCTTAAATTTTGAAATACCCAATTGCTCCCTGTGTTCGACCTCGGATACTTTGATTTTCGAGTTATAAATTCTTATCTGTTTTCGCGGAGAGTTCATCTATATTACAACAAGATATCCTTTAAAACATGATCTAGCTGTGTAAACATTTTAGCTCCGTTGCCAGGGAGCAATGGGCATTTTTGAAGCTTTTGACCACAACTTCTGATTCAATACTGACTTAATTTATTTCTTTTGTTGTGCTTGTCTCAAGGAAAGCAGAGAAAAGAAGAGAAGCCGCACAACAACCATACCAAGGAATAGGTAACTTTCATTAGTCCTCTCTCTTAATCCCCTCAAAGTCTGAAAAGGAAGAAAACAAAGAAAAATCAACCTAGGGCTACCTGTTTCCATACTTAGTAATTCATCAAAGTTACTTGATTTTCATTTCAACACATTTTGAATTGCACATCCAATTAAGGTAACTAGGGCTAAAACCTTCTTGATTGAGCCTTAGATACCAATTTTTGAGGCAACTAAATTAGACCAACTAGAGCCAACCAAAGGATTGCAAAGCTAAGGTTTTTTAGAGACACATCTTCTCTTAAACAAAGAAGTAAAAATTTCAAAAAGAGGTGTGCCTAAGCCTTGTTTGAAAAGACCTATACAAGAGAAACCCTAAGGAAATCAGGCTCTTAACCCATTTGAACCCTAAAAGAAAGGACCTAAAAGCTCTCAAAGGAACAAGAGGTGAAGTTGATCCTTTGGGTCAACCAACCTTAAAATTAGGTCACTTTTTGCACTCAAAAGGCCTAAAGTTTAAGTGGAACCCTAAGCACCTTGATCTTAATTAAAAAAGGTAGACTTAAGAGGTCAAGGTCCCCATTCTGGTCTACCTAGAATCTCAGTGACAAGAGAGGTCGGGTGAGGGAAACCCTGTAACTTATGGGGATGCTCAACTGTGTAGGGGTCTTTGCGGGACTCTCCCTCTCTAGCTGCCCAGGTACTTCTCAAGTGGACAGCCTTTCTGACTAAGGGGTATCATCCTCCTTGAACCTCTATAGTCACCCAACAATTTTTGGGTGTCTCGATTGGGTCCAACATCTTCTGATCTCATCACATTTTTCAGTGCATGTTTGGTAGGAGGTCCTTAAGACGAGCCTTAAGACCTCCTTTAGAAATTCATTCTCGCCAAGGCCAAGCCTCGACGCCCTTGTTTATGCAGCAACCCCACGACATAGACCTTTCCTCTGATTCAGAACCAAGTTCTCCTTCTTCCATCATGGCACAACCCATTGAAGAAGAGAACAACCTTGAGCACCAGCTTCCGCACCTAAATGATCTCTTCCAAAACTTTGTAAACCCACCGCAACGTCCAATGATGTGAGAACACTATAATCTCGCTGTGGTGGCAATCGAGCCTCGAGTCCGAATCCCGGTTGGAGGTCTTGATTCTGAACTCAAGCCCAATATGATTCATGTTATACCAAAATTTCATGGGCTTAACTCCGAGGATCCATTCCAGCACATTAAACAGCTCAAGCATCTGGCCCAGACCTTCGGGTCACATGTACAAAATCGGGATATTCTACTCATGAAAATGTTTTCTTTCTCCCTCATGGACAAGGCTGCTCATTGGTATCAAACTCAGACTCGTCCGATCAACACATGGGATGAACTTTAGTCCGAATTTTTGAAGTTCTTTCCCGTTGGCCAGACAAATGCCTTGTGCCACCAGATCACTCATTTCACCCAACAAATGGGAGAACCTCTTCATGAAGCATGGGACTGATTCTTAGATCTCATGCGAAAGTGCCCCCATCACGGAGTTCCTAAATGGGAACAAGTTCAGTCTTTTTACCAGGGACTCTGTGAAGACATTCGATTATTCATCAATGCAACCTGCGAAGGAAACATCATGGGTCAACATGAGGACACGATGTGGGAGATTCTTGAAAACATGTGAGAGAACTCCATCAATAATGAATCCATGGGCTTATTCGACCGGACGAATGCCTGCGCATCGACGAATCTTAGGGGAGCACATGAGATGCAGGACCTATCCACATCCGTCGACTTGGAACTGATGTCGATTGGAGAAGGTCTCTATCATAGAGAAGAAGGTGGACGAGCTGACTCGGCATCTGCAGTGAGCCACCTCTGTGCAGAACTCTTTTGCATAGCCACCTCTTGTGAGGAAAACAGTGTAGAACATTTATCACCAATCTTCTCAGGGGATGGACCAGTTTCCACCCCCGTCTGACTCTCAGATTGGAGGAACCTCCGATCCTCTCTATTCTAGTTGGGGGAACTCTAAACCCTCGTATTCTGACTTTCTTGAAGCTCCTCTGACCTGCAAGGATTTCAATGCCATCCAGAATGACCCATTCTCGAACACCTACAACCCTGGATGGCGAAATCATCTCAACTTCCAGTGGACGGGAAATTCTCAGACTTAAAGACCACCTTATCAACCCCGTCCACAAGCTCCTCGTCCATATCAGCCGCCTCAGCCTCGGCCCAATCCCACCTATCAATCTAGGACAAACCAAGGTCAAATGACTCTTATCCTTCAAGCATTGGCTGACATTCAAAATACGAATGCGGCAATGCAAAAATAGCACAAAGACGAGATCACAAAGGTTCACAATCAACTAGCCCAGATGGAAAATTCCCACCAACCTGATACCCTCCCTTCGCAACCTCTGCCCAACCCAAATAACGTGCTGACCTAGAGGTTTATTATGAACCCAAATTTAGGCCACGCACATATGATTTATCAGGCCCCTGTTGCTCCATCACTAGACGGGATGGAAGCTTCAACATCTTATGCGGGATTTCAGCAGTAGCCACCCCTCTTACCAAACCCAAACCAAAACCAGGCAGGGTTAAACTCCGTAACAACTCGTAGTGGTAAAGCAACCCAAGACTCACATTATCCAAACCACTCTAAGCCTAGTAGTAGCCTAAGCCCTAGGATAGTGTTCCAGGATACCCCTGTCCCAGATCAAGAACCTGGACCTATTCTAGAGGAACCAACTAGGATTCCATTTCCTGAGGCCTTGACCAAAGGAAAAAGGATAACCAAACCTGTGGCTCCTGAGGAGGATCTGGTCAAGCTCTTTGAACATGTCCAGATAAACTTCCCCTTGATGGATGCAATCCGCCATGTATTGGCTTACGCAAGATTCCTGAAAGACGTGTGTACACCAAAGCGTAACCCGCGAACCAAAAGTGGGAATCCGATCGTACTGTGAGAGCAAGCCAGCTCTGTAATCTTGAGTAAGCTCCCACCCAAGGCTAAAGACCCAGGAACTCCCCTGATTTCATGTAAAATTGGTGAAACCCAATTTGATAGAGCCTTGCTAGACCTAGGTGCCTCCATAAATCTAATACCTACATCCCTCCTTGACCACCTTGAAGAGTCCGAACTTAAATCGATTGAGGTGACGTTGCAGTTAGCTTATCGATCCGTCAAGTCACCTAAAGAAATACTCGAGGATGTCATTGTTAGGGTACGTGATTTCTACTTCCCGGTGGATTTCATAGTTTTGGATATGGATGCACCTGAGAACCCAAAGGATACACCAATTATATTAGGGAGACCTTTTTTGGCCACTGTTAGGGCCAACATAAACTGTGAAGAGGGCTAAATAGAATTAAAATTTGGGAATCAAACTCTGAAGATTGACATCTTTAAGGCCCAACAAGGGATTAATTGCAGGGTTATAGAGCCAATGTGTGATATCAAAGCCATGGTTGATGAATCGCATATTAAGAACAACCTGATTATCCCCGATCAACCACTAAAAGATCAAAACCCTCAATTAGAGGAGTATAAACCTGATTTAAACACACCCATAACTCCAACCCTTGTTCCTGATACAGACCCTGAACCGCCCACTGCTGTTGACAATCCTGTCATGGAACTCAAGCCCCGTCCTAAGCATCTGAAGTACGTCTTTTTGGGTTCCAATCAGACGTTTCCTGTGATTATCAACTCCCGACTCACACTTGACCAGGAATCTCGTCTAATTACTATTCTCCAGCAACATCGTAGAGCCATTGGATGGACTCTCGATGACTTGACTGGCATAAGCCCCTCATATTGTACACATATAATCTACACAGAAGAGGGCACATGACCTTCACGAGAGATGCAGAGACGTTTAAACCCTAACCTGCAGGAGGTCGTGGAAAAGGAGATCATCAAGTGGTTAGATGCAGGGATCATCTACCTGATCTCCGACAGTCGCTAGGTGAGTCCAATCCAGGTTGTGCCTAAGAAGGCCAGACTCACCATCATCACGACTGAAACCAGAGAGGTCATACCTACCTGAATAGCTACTCATGGAGAGTCTGCATTGATTACAGAAGACTCAATTCCTCCACGAAGAAGGACCATTTCCCACTATCGTTTATTGATCAGATCCTCGAGAAACTAGTGGGAAATAGGTTCTTCTGCTTTCTTAACGGGTACTTCGGTTACAACCAGGTGGCAATCCATCCAGAGGACCAAGAAAAGACCATGTTCACCTGCCCCTTTGGGATGTACGCATTTCGAAGGATGCCTTTCGATCTCTGCAATGCACCCGCAACCTTTCAGTGGTGCATGCTTACCATATTCTCAGATATGGTAGGTGATTATCTGGAAGTCTTCATGGATGACTTTTCAGTTTTGGAGCATCATTTGATGATTGCCTCCAGCACTTGGTCCAAATACTCAGGCGGTGCATCGATGTGAATTTGGTTCTTTCTTGGGAAAAGAGCCATTTCATGGTGCCTAAGGGAATCGTCCTGGGACATCTAATCTTGGAGAAAGGCATCCAAGTTGATCGAGCCAAGGTTAACCTGATTTCCAAACTCCCTATGCCTAGCTCGATCAAAGACATCCGATCTTTTCTAGGGCACATCGATTTTTACCGTCGATTTATCCCTAATTTTTCAAAAATCGCACGACCCCTAACTACTCTTCTCTCCAAGGATGTGCCTTTCAAAATCTCCAAGGAATGCACTCAAGCATTTGAGATCCTTCGTGATCGAGTTACCCAAGCCCTGATCCTACAGTCCCCTAATTGGTCTCAACCCTTTGAGATCATGTGCGATGCATCTGACTTCGCTGTAGGAGCGGTTTTAGGGCAGAAAATTGATGGAAAACCCGTGGTCATTTACTACCTAGTAAAACACTAGACGAAGCTCAGCGTAACTACACGGTTACTGAGAAAGAGCTGCTGGCTGTAGTATTTGCCCTAGAAAAATTCAGATCATACCTCCTTGGCTCCCGTGCTATCATCTACTCAGATCACACAGCTGTGAGGAATCTCCTTGCAAAGAAGGATGCGAAACCTCAATTAATTCGATGGATCTTGCTGTTGCAAGAATTTGACCTCGAGATTCGTGGCAAAGCGAGAAAATAAAACGTGGTAGCTGATCACTTGTCCTGCCTTCCTTCCGAGATCATTGACCCTTCCGGACCCATCACAGAACACTTCCTGATGAGCACCTCCTGACTATCAATACAAGGCTTCCATGGTTCACAGACATAGTAAACTACTTGGCATCACATCAGATCCTGTCCGATTGGCGAAGGCCAAGAAGGACTAGTTGCATTGCGATGCCAAGTTTACCTATGGGAAGACCCGTATCTATTGCACATTGGTGCTGATCAAATAATTCGACGATGTGTCGCGGAAGCAGAAACCAAAGACATACTCTCCTTCTGCCATGACCAGGCATGTGGTGGACATTTTTCAGGACACAAAACTGCATCAAAATTCCTCCAGTGTGGCTTTCACTAGCCCATAATTTTCAAGGATGCATACGATCACTGTAAGGCATGTACCCGTTACCAGACCTTAGGCAACATGAGCCATTGAGACATGATACCTTTACAGCCGATCCTGGTATGCGAGATTTTTGACATATGGGGGATTGATTTTATGGGATCCTTCCCTATCTCGGATGGCTTCGAATACATCTTACTCACCGTTGACTACGTGTCCATGTGGATAGAAGCCATTCCGACCCGAACCAATGATCATAAGATTGTTATCAGATTCATTCATCAAAACATCTTCTCAAGGTTCGGGATTCCACGAGCAATAATTTCCGACAAAGGGACCCATTTCACAAACGCTCGTTCAGGTCACTGATGACCAAATACGGGGTGTCACAATGAATCTCTACTCCTTACCACCCCCAAACTAATGGTCTAGCTGAGCTATCAAATTAATAGATCAAGAAAATCCTCCAAGTTACTATTCGACCTGACAGGAAGGATTGGTCATCTTGGCTTCCGAAAGCATTGTAGGCCTATAGGACTACCCACAAGACCCAATTAGGTATGTCTCCCTTCAGACTGGTGTACAGGAAGGCATGCCACCTCCCCATCGAATTGGAGCATAAAGCCTATTGGGCAGTATGGAATTGCAACTTAGATCTTTCTAAGGCTGGAACTCATAAAAGGCTTCAAATGAGCGAGATCGATGAATTATGCCACGACATGTATGAGAACTCACGAATTTACAAAGAACGGGTTAAAGCTTTTCATGACAAACACATTTCTAGAAAGATCTTTCATCCTGGTCAAAAGGTTCTACTTTTTGATGCCTGACTCAAATTATTCCCAGGAAAGCTACGATCTAAGTGGATTGGACCCTACCTAGTCCGACAAATCTTTGAAAATTGAGCCGTTGAGATCAGTCCACTCAGCCATGATTCCGAGCCCTTTGTCGTGAACGGTCAAAGACTCAAACAGTTCATTGACTTGACCAATACAAATTTCGCTGAGTCATCCTTTATCCTCCATTCTCCTTGAGCTCATTGCAGGCAGTTGATGGCGTAAAACTTAGTGCTTAACGAGAGGCAACCCGTCATTCTTTGAAAAACCCGAAACCTTTTCTAACATTCCTACACTGAATTCATATTGCACTTTAGGGTTCATCCATTATAACAGCCGACTCCACCTCAGGTACCCCTACCCGAGAATAGAAATCATTCGCAACAGTCACTTTGACTTGTTCGGCCACCCAACACCTATCCTAATGAATGAACTAAGCTGAATTCGAACCCACCTAATTTACAATGGAGACATTGCAAATCGTAGGCATGGGGGGGTATGAAAGTGCAAAATGTCAGGAAAACTCATATCAAGAAAAGGTTTCAACAAAAAAAAATCACATATCACAAAAAACACAAAAAAATTTAAAAAATCTTGAAAAAGAACAAAAAAATTGAGGAAGGGGGGGAGAAAATTTTTGGGCTATACAAAATGTAAGGAGGAAAAAAAGCAAAATGCTAAAAAGGAGCACAAAATGAAAAGAAAAAAGGATAGTCATTAGTAAAGGATTAAGGGATTAACTGAAGTTCTAGACCACATCAAGAAAAGAGAAAAATGAAAGAAAAGTGCTAAGGAGACACAAAAAGAGATTAGTAGGAACGTTGATCTTAGGCCTTTTGGACTAGATTCTTAGGCTTGAAAATTCAAGTATCCGCTAAGATCTGGATATTCCTCAAGAGTTTGGGGAAATGCGAAGCTTAAGTATTAGGTCTAAGGTTTAGGGAGTATTCAGCCTCATTAACTGACATTCGATTTGCGGGATTCGGTAACCTAAGCACCCCAATTCACACACAGTCTGGTTCAGTGTGCATAAATATCAAAATCATGCAAAAAGCATTTTAATGTTCTAAAAAAGTTGCCTAGATTAGGAGCAGCCGATCAGCACAAGTTGATTTGGACGAGTTCCCAGCGCGGAGAGGTGGGAAATTCCCCTCGAAGATGCGTAACAACATATCGTCTCCTTAGTTCTTGTCTCTTAGGATATTTAAATATCCTACTAGGGGCATGTAAGCACTCTACTAGTTTAGATACCATGGGTGGCATTATCACGAAATGTCGATTGCCAGGGTCTGAATTCGGCCACGGAACACCATGGGCGGGATTATCTCGAAATCTCGAAAGCTATGGTTCCAGGGGTTGCCATGGGCGGTGCTATCACAAAGCATCGATTGCCAGGGACCCTTGAGGATTGATGATGGGGGCGAGGAATCCGATACAGACCATGTTGAGAAGCTGTTAAGATCCGTTCTATCTTGAGCCTTTTAAGACGTCTGGACTGTCGGTTAGATGTCTGGACACCTTCCCAGACGTCTGGAAATCAAAATTTTTGGGTACGAGCTTTGTGTCTGCACATGGACTATGCACAGATAGTACTCTCTTTTTCTCCCCTTCTTCTCTCGCCCTTCCTCCTGCAAACCCTAACCCACCATCTTTATAAACCCCCTTCCTCCTCTCTCATTCTCCCCACTCCACAGCCACCAGCCCCTTCTTCTCTTCCTCTCCACCCCTGCGAGAGGAGCTAGCGTGAGTGAGAGAGTGCGAGAGCAGCGATGAGGAGGAGCGGCGTGAAGAGAGGAGGAGGAACTTGAGCTCGCGAGCTCATGTGGGAGCTCACCGGACGGTGCACAACCGGAGCGGCGCGTGCGAGAGGAGGAGGTGTGCATCAGGGAGTCGTCCCTGACGCTGCTGCAGCTGGAGCTGCAGGAGAGGGGGCGAGGTGCGGCTGCGCGTGGTGAGGGCGAGCGGGATAAGGTTCTGGTTCTAGGTTTTTCCTAGAATCAGACATCTGGAATGACGTCCAGAAGATGGAGCGGATGTCTGGAGATGACTCTAGACGTCTGAAGGCAGATCTCAGTGAAGGTACGTTCCCTTTGTGGGTACGGCCATGCAAGCCGCTCCGCAGCTACACTTTGCCTGGCTATTTTGAGAGGATTTCGCTGTTGCGTGCAAGATTTGCTTCGGGATGGTGCGGGCACGCCCTCCCACGCATTTCAAATGTCTGGATGACTTACTAGATGGATGGAAGCACTTCCAAATGTCCAGAGCGGTGGTCGGACGACTGGAGCTGGGTCCAGACGGTCCAGAAGAGTTCCTGGACGTCTGTGGTCGACGTAGAGCTTGAGGTGCATTTCTGGACAATTTTAAGACGTCTGGACATGGTGCCAGACATCTGATTTGAGTCAGTAACCCTGTTTTTGACCCGTTTAGGGTCCGTTTGAGGTCCGTTTTACGCAAACAAGATACCAATGTTTTCCTTGAGAGTTCCTCTACTTGTTAGAAGGCTTTCTATACTATTCTGAATGTTCCATTGTGATTGTTCCTCATTATAGGACTTCGTTCCATTGCAGGTTCAGGGCTTGCTGAGGCACGCGAGCCTATCGTTCGAGCCCCCAATACTCATGGATTGACTGGTAGAGTGGCTTCCCCTAATTTAAATACAAGCCAAAATGCATGTGTGGAATGAATGATTAGAAACTAGGATATGGCATGAATCCTAGGATGAGAAACACTTGAAATGTCTGTATGCATGTTTGACTTGCAGTCTTGAATGAGTAGATAGAAAACAACTGCCTGTTAATGAACAAGAGCTACCTGTGAAATATGAATTAACTGTGCTAGTAAAATAGTTGCATGTAACCTTACCTGTTGTATACATTAAATGCTAGAATACGAGCTGCATGTGTATAACTTGAGAATGGAAATGTGAATGATAGAAACATGAGCTGCATGTATATAACCTAAGAATGGAAATGTGAATGATGAAAACTGGTAGGGAATGGTATGAGAAATATGAGCATGAACCCTACGGGGAGTTAGGAGTAGAGCTCCTGGAAAGAAATGGAATGGACCTGGAAATGTGAGTGGGGAAGTGTGTTGGCCCTTGAGTACGTGGTACCAAGGAGAGTGACTGTCCCCTATTTAGTGTAGAGCGGAGCTAGCCGCCCTTGGGTTGGGATGCGGGGTTAGGATTGGCCACTCTGCACCGACTTCTTGGCCCTCGTGTACACTGTACTGGGGAGAGCTACTAGTGTAGGGGAGAGCTAGCCACCCCACGGGGCCTGGGGTTCAGCTAGCCACCCTACACCGACTTGTTAGGCCCACTGGACAAACTAGGATAGTCAGACGAGGGTGCACGGATTGTGGAGGGGCGAGACCCCTGTTTGGTTCTTAGGGGCTAGACCCCTGTTACTGAGAGGGCTAGGCCCTATACTATTCCGTGCTGTACTTGGGTGCACCCGTTAACGGAAACGATTGACCGCGTGCCAGTGTGGGGTAGCTACCCGTGCGCTTATCGCGCGTGCCTTAGTCATCGTTATGTCTATCCGTGACCTTGGGGTGGTTGATTGGGTGTAGGACCACCACGGGGGACTCTCCCAGCCAGGAGAGCACCATGTGCGACTTCTACTCTTCGGAAATTACTGCAATCAAGATCGTTCCCATGAGGAACATTCGAGATCAAGAAAGAGACCTGATAAATAAACTAAGGGGGTGAAAAGGAATAATTTGTTAAATAAAGTAATTGGAATAAACAACTCTCTGTTCACTTTCACTACTTTAGTTAGTTGGTTGCCACTCTACTCAGCGTTCGCTGACTTTGTGTACTCATAATCCTTTTCAAGTCCAGGTGTTGAGCAGCTCGAGTCTACGGCTGCAGAGGGTGCTGGGCCCAGTAGAGTCCAGTAGCAGTAGCTTCTTTTGTAGCACTTTCTGTTGTAGTGAGTTCACACTCTTGTACTTTTACATTCTGTACCTCTACTTTTCCATACCTGTACGTTCCTGTACCTTGTTACTGTTCTACTGTTGCGGTGGTAATATGTACTGTAGCAGCTTTTACTTTCCTTACTGCTATACTCTTTTACTGTTAGTTACTTAGCATAGTGAATGTGGTTTACTTTCCTACTTTTTGGTTATTTCTTGTTGGAGGACTGGGTCTTAGGATCAGTCGAGTCGGGCCAGTCTCGTGTCCTGTAGGGATTCGGGAATCGGGTCGTAACAGAAGCTAAACTGAAGCTAGAAATAGAAATAAAAGAGAGAGAAAGCTCTCCAAACAAATAAATCCTCTGTCTCTCTCTTATAAAAACGTACTGCAAATTGAACCTAGGCTAAAAATGTCTCAAGCACGGGTACTTTAACCGCGAACTCCAGTTTCTATGAGCCTTAAAAACCTTTGCGGAGGACTGAGGCTAAAGCGGGCCAGGTCCGAATTTTGGTTGGTACTTAAGTACCTCTAGGCCTCTTGTCGGCATTCTGAACTAATCACAAAAGAAAAATGAAAAGCACTTGTCACAACTAATAGAAGAAACTCATGGTTTAGAATAGAGGTTAAAATCTTAAAATTTTGCTAAGGGACTAGCAAAAGCTAGGCATAGGGGTATGATAAGAACCTCATCATGAGCCCTAACTAGCTCATTTTGACCTGAGAAAGTAAACAAAAGCTCCTGCATAACCTAAAGGAAGACCTAAGTCAAGGGTTTACTGTTCTGAGAAGGAAACATGAACTAAAGGGTAAAACTGGAATTTTACCATTGCAGTGCATAAACAGGATTTCTCAAAGGCATAACATAGGTCAAGTGGTCTGAATAAGATAAAAAGTGGGTTGGTTCAGTCAGAAATGGGTTATTGTGCAATCCATGAATTAAATGACATTTTGTAACCCTAAAACAGACCCACTTAATTCAATAAGGTAGGATAAAAATTTACTAAACCCTCTAAAATTCATGGAAAAATATTCCTTAGGGTTTAAAACCTTCAATTTGCCCTTTGGAACCTATTTTGACCTAGATTTGGGGTCCTAGCTCAGTATTTAACTTAATTTGAGTTTTTATGCAAAATATCCAGTCAAACGTGGTCAAACCTAAAATCCAACTTCACCATTGGATTCCTTAGGTCCAAATTAGGTTTATACCAAAATTTGGGCCTAATGGAAGGTCATCTTGACCTACTTTGCGAAATGATCCACCTAATTACATTTTGTCCCCTAACTTTTGAAAAAACCCTTGCACAGAGCCCCTAGCTTCCTCGCCACCCTTGCATCCAGGTCCCTCCGCCGTTACAATGGAGGAATCCCACTCCGGCGAGGATTCAAGGTTGATATCTCCTCGAATCCTCAGAGATCTCCTCCCAGATTTGGAAGGGAGATTCTCTGAGGATTTCTCCATCGATTAACGTGATCTCCAGATCAAATTTACGCCCAATCTCTTGTGCAAACGCTCGAGAGATTTGGGTATCCCAACCACCTTCCTTCTCCAGTGAGGAGTTTGCGTTGGATGGCTTGCCTTCCAAGCACCAGAAGCTCGGCTAGCGACTATAAAAGGATCCCCGATCCTCTGCGAATCCCCCAAGCTTGATTTGGCCGAAGAATCCCCCAGAATTCCTCCTTCCCCTCTTTGGCCAAGTAGCCCACAAGCTCCGGTGAATCTCCCTCCCTCCTCTCTTCGCTCTGCCACCATACCAGTGGCAGGGTTCGCTTCGCCTCGTCCCTCCGTGTTGCGCTGCACCAGTGCACGCCTCTCTGACCTCCTCCTCGTCTCTGTTATCTCCACCTCAAGGCCGTCTTCTCCGACAACGGCACATACGCGTCGTTCATCTCCTCTGCCTCCCCTTCGCTCCAATTACCCCAGATAAGTTCCTCTTCTCCTACTCTTTCTTTTCCCTCCTTTTATTGCATAAACTCCCCCTCGATCGCCACTGTCCACCCACATCTTCCTCATCTCCAACTGACCTCCGGTGAGACGCATCCATCACTACACACCTCCACACATCTCGCCACCAACCTCACCACCTCTGCCATCGACCACTGATCACTTTCTACCCACTCACTACCTGCCACACACGCCCCACACTTCCACCGAACAACCCCACAGGCACGGTCACAGAATGACCTAGGCACACACACCTAGGCCATTCTGAGCCACGCCGACCCCCGCCTCACTTTTGCCGTGATACAGTGAAGGTTTTCTATTGTCTGACAGGGCCATGAGGTCATATTTGTGTGGATAGGTCTGACCCCTCATCACCATTGCCGAAGACGCAAAGATTGCTCATGAGCTTGCATCAGGTGGCCCTGCTCTAGGAGACCAAGTCCCAGGTGTGTGGCTTCCTTCCGCTAATCGTAGCAGCCACCTATCGAGGGCCAAAGCACTCCGCAGCTATAGCAATTAGGAGACATTCTCTGCGGAAGTGCACACAGAAGCACTCGGTAAGTTTTGAGCTACCTGTGTAGTATTAATTATTTTTGTGCCTTCAGCTAATCACCACCAGCATACAAGGGTGAGGTCCCTCGCCCTTACTCAAGCCTTGTCCGCGACCTACCCTCGCGGACCTGGCACCCAACCCAATTACCTAACCTAGCAGTCCTCGTGCATCACACCCACGCCGGTGCACTTGGACTCGGGCACGCACCCGACCTGACTACCCAGCTCTGGGAGAGCGTATTGAAGAGAGAAATAGAGAGAGAGAGACGTGGGGAGGGTAGGGGTAGGTTTTACTACGTGGTGTTGTGCAAGAAAGGAGATAAGGAAGGAAGAGGTGTAGCAAGAGAAGAAAAGGAAGAAGGAAGCAGTTGAAGGACTTAGCAAGAAGAAGGAAGCTATAGCAAAGAAGGAGAAAGGAGAAGAAGAACAGAGATGCACTGTAGCAGAGGAGCGGCAGAGAAAGGGAAGAAGAAGAAGGTAGCTGAAGAAGAAAAGAAGAAAGAAGAGAGGTAGGGACTTAGCCACAGGATGAAAAAAAAGAGAAAGCAAGGGCAGAAGAAAGAGAGAAGCAGGAGCGGCCAAGTAGAAGAAGAAGACAAGGAAAGATAAAGAAGCAAAGAAGAAGAAGAAGCCCAGCCGCAGAGCAAAGAGAAAGAGAAGACACAGAATGCCAAAATCACATATAAAGCACTGTAGCATGAATTTTTAAGACGTCTGATATTTTATCAGCTGTCCAATTCTTTTGAGCATTATTTGTACATTACATTACTCTTCAATTTTGGTTGAATTAGTTATTGCTTTTTATTGAGAGTTTGTTCTTAAGTTTTGAAATACCCAATTGCTCCCTGTGTTCGACCTCGGATACTTTGATTTTTGAGTTATAAATTCTTATTTGTTTTCGTGGAGAGTTCATCTATATTACAACGAGATATCTTTTAAAACACGATCTAGCTGCGTAAACATTTTGGGATCCACCCCAATTTCATCTTCTTCTCCTCTGGTCAGGAAGTCTAGCGAGCTCCGACGAGCCTCCCTCCTCTTTATCGTCGCTCTGCCACACTACTAGTGGTAGAGTTGCCCTCACCATCTTCCTCCGCGTCGTGCAACACCCACGCGCACACCTCTAGACCCTTCGTCATCGCTGCTCTCCCTCCCCTAGACACCGTCTTCTCTGGCGACAGCAGGTACAGCCAGTAGCCACCTCTCCCCCTTCGTCCACTTAGGTTAGAATTACTCCTCTCTATCCCCTCTTAAATTCCCCTATCTCTATTTTCCCTTACGACCCCATGCAGCCACTGTCCATCACCATCTTCTCCATCTCCAGCCACCCACCGGCAAGGTGCCTCCACCGCTCCACACCTCCACACGCCTCGCCAGACACCTCACTACTTCTGCCACAATCCACTGATCACCTTCCGCCCATCCATCGGCCACCATCACCTCCCTAAACATCCCTAGATCAAACCCATAAGCACGGCCACAGGGTGACCTAGGCATGCATGCCTAGGTTGCCCCGCGGCCTGCCACCCACCGTCCCACCTTCGCCAAGACACGGCGAAGCTCCTCAAGTGTTTTAATGGGGCCGATAGGCTGTATTAAGTGAAATGCAGGTCGACCCCCCTTCTGCCATTGATGCTGAAGCAAGAAGGTTGCAAGGTCGCTCCAGGCCACATCCACCTAGGTGTTGCGCTCCAGGATGTGCGGATTGGTCTTGCACATCCACACAGCTAGGCAATTGGCTGGAGAGCAACTGCAGCTGTGGAAATTGAAGGCGACACCCTGCGGGCGCGTGAGCAAAGCGAGTGGGACACTTTAGTCCCACCTCAGAAATCTTTAGCACAGGTATGTAGTATAAATTGAATTTGTGTTTTGCACTAGTTGCCTCAAGTCACACAGGGGTGAGGTCCCTCGCCCTCACGCCTCGTCCGCGACCTACCCCCACGGACCTGGCACCCAACTTGATTACCTAACCTAGCACTCCTCGTGCATCACGCCCATGCCGGTGCACCTGGACCCGGGCGTGCACCCAACCCGACTACCCGGCTCTGGGAGAGCATACCGAAGAGAGAAATAGAGAGAGAGATGCAAGGAGGGTAGGGGGTAGGTTTTGCTGCGTGGTGTTGTGCAGGAAAGGAGATAAGGAAGGAAGAGTCACAACAAGAGAAGGAAGCGGTTGAAGGACTTAGCAAGGAAGAAGGAAGCCACAGCAAAGAAGGAAAAAGGAGAAGAAGAATAGAGATGCACTGTAGCAGAGGAGCGGCAGAGCAAGGGAAGAAGAAGAAGAAGGTAGCTGAGGAAGAAAAGAAGAAAGAAGAGAGGTAGGGACTTAGCCGCAGGAAGACAAAGAAGAGAAAGCAAGGGCAGAAGAAAGAGAGAAGCAGGAGCACCCAAGCAGAAGAAGAAGAAGAAGAAGAAGCCCAGCTGCAGAGCAAAGAGAAAGAGAAAGAAGAGAGACAGAGAAGACACAGAAGGCCAAAATCACATATAAAGCACTGTAGCATGAATTTTTAAGACGTCTGATATTTTATCAGTTGTCCAATTCTTTTGAGCATTATTTGTACATTACATTACTCTTCAATTTTGGTTGAATTAGTTATTGCTTTTTATTGAGAGTTGTGTTCTTAAATTTTGAAATACCCAATTGCTCCCTGTGTTTGACCTTGGATACTTTGATTTTCGAGTTATAAATTCTTATTTGTTTTCCCGAAGAGTTCATCTATATTACAATGAGATATCTTTTAAAACACGATCTAGCCGCGTAAACAGCTTCTTTCGTAAAATGCCCAACATACCTGACACTATTCATCTTCCTCACTCAACGAATGACCCCCAACCTCCAACAGTCGTTCATTGCTTGTGCCTCTTGATCAATGGCTGATCTTGTTCCATTCTTCTCGTGACTTTGCATGAAGAACCATTATCTCCTCCAGATCTGATCCAATGGTGGGTTTTTGGTTTAAAACTTCCTACGCACCTTCTCTTCACATCCAACCGTTCACGACCAATACGCCTAATCTCACCTCTCCAATCACCATAATCACTTGCACGACTACTTAAGCACTCTCAGGGCTTATGCGCAAACGATCGCCCCCCCTTCTACACCTCTTGAGCCAATCATTCACTCCTCTCCAGCTTCTCCCCATCCTACCCCAGTTCCATCGTTGCTGTGGTGGAACTTCACCTCCTTCGACTCTCCTCGCCGCAGAGGATCACATAACTCCCCAAGGCGACCTCGAGCTCCACTAGAGGGCTTTCAAATCGTTGGAGACTCTCCCTTCTTCCTTGCTGCAGCCACCAGCTGCAATTCTTCTTCAAGGTCCTGTTCTTCCATTTAGTATAGGATTTAAAGCTTTCTAGGATAGATCTAATGCTTTCTAGTGTAGTGAAGATCAATTACAATAGATTAGCTAGCGAATTCATTGTTTAATTGGTTTAGATCAGGAGTAGATTAGATTAGTATTGATCATGCCCTCTCTGATCAATTCAAATTAGAGAAGTGTTTTTCCACCTCCATTTCGATTCACTCTTCTTCTTTATCATCTCACATTCACTATTTTTCCCTCACATTTTAATTCATTGTTCACTCCACCTAAGCCATTAGCAGACCTAGAGCTCTTGAGCTCTAGCTTTGTTATATGTGCCAAATCCTTCTGGGGGGTCTCCCATTCATGTAAGAAATTCACAAAGACCACCCCTGTGCATGGATTACTACAATTTGATCAATTAATGCAAATTTGATTTTCATGCTTGAATCGAGAACTCACGATCCACTCAGGTTTAATTTGGTTTTAATTGAGTGAATTGATTTGACAAGAGTCCAATTGAGCTCATGGCAATGAATTGGAACTCAGTGAATTGGATTTTCATCGAGTGTATCTTTACACCTAACTTGAACCATGTGTACTAATTTTTTTGTCTCTTCTGCAAAGCTCAGCCAAGGAAAATCAGTGATCCTAATTTGAGGCTTGAACAATGATCCAACTGGTTTTAATGGATCTCCCAAAGCTTCTGTACACCAATCAATGGTATGTAGGAACTCTAGATGTTCAAAACATCTTGGCAAGCTCACAACAAAACACCCAGGTGCACGATGCTTAATCTAATCTCAAAGATTTTAATCTACCAATGAGGGTTTGAGTTAGAGTTGAGGAGTTTTGAGGAAGGCCTGATGTTGAATCTTAAGTTGTAAGAAAACCTAATTTGGATTTTGATCTTCACATTATATGTAGTGTAAGAGCGAGATCCAAGTAGTGTTTCTTAGGCCTTTTGATTCCTGATTTGATTTGTGATGAATTCCACACTAGTTATGGAGTATTTACGACAGCTGAGAAGTTGATTTTCAGTGGTTTTCATCAAATCTGAGCAGCAATTCATTGTTGTTCTATTTTACCAATTTGAATGACTAATTTTGAATAGATTTTTGGATGAAATGGTTTGCTGGAGTTGAATGTTCCTTGGATCTAGGTTTTCCATATCTGAGGATGATTTTAATTAGACCTCGTAGGTCTGCTTCAACAAATACAACCCTTTTATGAGCAATTAAGCAATGCAGCTGCAGTACTGATTTGGCTGGAATTTCAGGAAGTGCTGAGTTGTTTTGAGAGATTGAATGAATCATTCATGCTTTTAATGTTAGAAATTAGTGAAAAAGCATTCTTATACAATTGATTGATTAAAATTTGCTTGAAAGTGGCTTGTAATTGATCATGAGATTTACTATCAGTAGCATGTATATATGATTAATCTGTCCAAACTGAGATTTCGTTGAAATTCAAAGATAAAAGCATGTTTTATGGTTCAAGCATGTGATATGTGGTTTGTTGTACATGCTTAGATACTTAGAATGTTGTTACATCCATTAGAAATGAATTTCATGGCTTAGGTTGCGTAGCTCCACATCCAGTTAAGCCACATTTGGATGAACTTGAAATATCAGGAAAAAAAATCAAAAAAATCATAAAAAAATAAAATAAACCTATCTTTAGTAAGATCAAGTATTTGTTTAAGTGTATGTAAAGTTTTAAAATATTCCGAACCCCTGGGCTGGTAGAATATACCAGCCTACGGTTCGGTCTACTTTAAAACTTAATAAAAGAACTCAATCTAAAAATGCCAAAAAGAAATTATTCTCCTCTCATCCCACCTTCTCTTTCTCTTCTCCTATCTCTATTAAACACAAAAACACCATAAAATCTTAAAAATTTAAAAATTGCATAAAAATACCATGTATATAGTATTTATACTTGTAAATATGAACTATTTAATAAGCTATATGTAAATAATGTACTATATGTAAATAATATACATAAATAACTGATAATTGTATTATATATATATTTAAATAAATATTTATGTTGAGTTATTGTATATATAACTTAATTCTATAATTATCTATTAATTTATCATAGTTCATACGTACATAAACTAAGATAATTATAAATAAATATGTCAACCTGTATAATAGTATCTATTACTGTACATATGTATTTAAGTAATTATTATATATTTAATGATACATGTATATTTATTTATTTATGTATTTATTGTAGGTAATTAAGTTATTAAGTTAAATATCTAAGTTAGTAAATTAAAATAAAATAAAATAGTAAATTAAGTTATTACTGAGGTAATTCATATTGTATGCTTGTATACTATTATTTCAATTATTTTTAACCTATTTATAATATATTTATACTGTATAATAATATTTATAACTAATTATATGGATATCTATTTAACATGTACATAAATGTATATAAATTAAAATAAATGTCCTAAAATAAATTAAAAATTCTTAATAAATACCTTATTATGTTAATTAACTAATTATAAGGTCAATTGACTTATCAATTCATTAATTTGTATATTAATTAAGTAATTAAACACTAAATTAACGTGTACATATCAATAACTTTAAGTAATTCTTATATATAACGAAATAACTTATTTTTATAAACTGATTACATAATTAAGTAGCCCTATGTATGGTCTTTCTAATGCTATAATTTAATTAAAAATTGGATTTCATTTGGTCGCTTAAATCGAGGCCTAATGTTTAGCCAACAAAATACATTGTCATGCTAAAATGGCACCTTCTTTTTGTGCCACATTGTGGACACATGAATACTTGCGCCCGCATATAGGGAATTCTATCCACTAGCTACTCAGTCGTCATGGCGCTGGGTGCAAATAAAACCATTGCTTATATACGCTTTGGCCATATGAGCATATTGAGCATTGCCTAGGCTGGGAGCCCGACCTGCGGGCAGTTTAGTTGAGCCGGTATTGGCTTGAAACTATGCACCATAAAACACCTAATTAAGAACTACAACTGGGTAGAGTATATATGTATATATAATTTTAAACTATGTATATGTATGTGTAAGTATAAGTAGCTTAATATATGTATATAAGCCTTTGTGTATACATATTTTTCGAAGGCTTTAGTGACATCTTTATCCGTCACTGTAGGTGTATATATATGTTAGTATATATAGTTCTGTTGCCTTATATTTTGTATATATGTATTATAAGGCTATAGTAACACTTATATATGTCACTGTATATATAGTAAATTTTAATAAAGTTATTAGTATATGTTAGTATATTTAGTATAGTATATATTAATAGTTATTTTTGTACCTATACTTTGGTATTATTTAGGATAATTGTATATAACTAACATAGAGTAGTGTTAGCTTTTAATATATGTTTAGTTGTAAACATGTTTGAGGCATTAATTAATTCATTTTATACATAATTAACTCAACTCATTTATTCTTTGATTCATTGATTCATTTTGTAAATATAATTCACATTTTTGGAATAAAAGAGCATTTTTTGAAATACAGAGAAATGTATATCAATAACCACTTCCCAATGGATGACCTAGAATAAATCAGTAAAAATTATGTAAATAAATAAAATGACACGACATCTATTTACATTATGATACTTTAACGACACTATTAAATCATTATTTTTATGCAATATGGATTGCCAACGACCCACTTAGGTATCCTATAATATAAAGACTCTAAAGCTAGTTATCAAATTGTTCCAAAGTTTCACACATTACAACACTATTAGTACTCATTTGGTATATGTAGGGTCAAAGCACAACAAGAAATATGAAAACTATGCATGTATTCATCTCATCACAGGCTTTTAAATGGGTCTTATTTAGTGAAAATTCGAGATCCATAGATCAAATTATGCAAAAAAAAAATGATTTGAGGATGAGAGGTATAATTAAGCCAAGGTCCAATGTCAATTGACGCAAAAGCTTTGGATTTCAATTCTAATCCATCTCTAAGGCCTATAAATAGGCTATTTATAAAGTTCCAAATATAGCTAGCTAGTTTGCACTTTGATGATGCAAATATTAAGAATAAAGAAGTTAGAAGAGAGAAAAGAAAGAAAGGAAAGAGAGAAAGAAAGGAGAGAGGAGGGAGGGAGGAGAGGGGGCATGGATCAGATAGGAAGAGAAGGAACATTATAGATGAGCAATCGACACATGCATAGGCACATTACACCCTCCACATTTCATAAACGTGACCAACCATGCACAAAGATGTGAGTATAGATCCAACTATAACCTCAGCCATAATAATAACCACTTGTACCATCGTCAATTGCAACAACAGCTAGATCCATGTAACGAATGTGTGCCCCAGACGTATTTTAAGACGTCTGGGAGGTGGCTCAGACGTCGGACAAGACGTTTGGGATCACAACCAGATGTCTGATAAGACGTCTGGGATAGTTTCAAGACGTCTGGAAATCCGTTGTTTTCGACACACGCGAGTCGCCTGCGCGCCTGAGCGCGCAGACCGCATATTCCCTCTTTTCTCTGCGGCTACAGGCGGCCTGCCGCCTTCTCTCTCTCCTCTCCGTGCGGCGTTAAAAGGGGCGCGCCTCCCCTCCCGTCTCCACCGTCTCCTCCTTCTCGTCCTTCCTGTGTGCGAGAGCGAGCGGACGCGAGGGCGGCAGCGGCGGCCGCAGTGAGCGCGGAGGTGCGGCGTGCGAGGGCGGAGCTCTGCCGTGAGGGCGAGCTCGCCGGAGCGGCTTGGCCGGCCGACGGAGGGCGCAGGGGGCGCGGAGCGATGCGGAGAGGGACCTGCTGCGGGCTGAGCAGCAGACACGCGAGGTGCGACGCGGGCGGCGTCGCGAGCAGAGGCCGAGCAGGGTTCTGATTCTGGAAAAATTTCCAGAATCAGACGTCTGGGTTGATAGCCAGACGACAAGGTCGACGTCTGTAATATCATACAGACGTCTGAAAGGTGAGTTTTCCGCCTTCTTCTTCCTTCCTGACGACTGACCGTACTGAGGAGGGGGGGTTGGCTGTGCGTAGGTTCGCTGATTCGCCATCTTTTGCGAATCAGACGTCTGGGAGTTGTACCAGACGGCGGGAGTGACCTCCAGACGTCCGGAGTGACCATCGGACGTCTGGGATCTAGGCAGACGTCCCTGCAGACTTTTGGACGTCTGGGAAACCACGCTGAACAGGTAATTCTCTGATCCACTTTTTAAGACGTCTGGAAGGAGTTCCAGACGTCTGCTTTTGCACAGTATCGTCTTTTTCGACCCGTTTAGGGCCCGTTTGGGCTCCGTTTTCCGCGATTCGAGTTGCGTTCGTTGCAGAATTAATTCCTCTACCCGTCTACAGTAGCTATACACTGTTTTGAGACACTCCTTGTGTTTGATCCTTGTGATAGGACCTCGTTCGGTTGCAGTCTTGAGAGTCGCGGAGGCACGCGGGATTCCCGATCACGCCCCCATTACTCCCGTTGTACCTGGTAGAGTGGCTTAAGTTATTTTTAAAATCTGTTAAAGTATGGAGCCATAACTAGAATCTAGGACATTGCATGAATCCTAGGGCTGGAAAACTAGTTGTATGCTAGATCCTAGGAAGTGGCACGAATCTTAGGATGGAAAAACTAGTGGAATGTATAATACTGCAGTCTTGGAAAAATGGAAAGGAATATAAAGCTGCCTGTAATTTGAATTAACAGCTGCCTGTTATGAATAAAGAAACATGTTTGAGATCATGGATTTTGAGAACGTGAATCTGGAAAGTGAAACATATGATGTTCTGAGATAAAGAGCTGGAACCCTACGGGGAATTAGGAGTGGAACTCCTGGAAAGAAAAAGGAATGGAACTGAGATGTAGTTTGTACTGTCTCTTGGGTACGCAGTACCAAGGGAAGTACCTGTACCTGTTTAGTGCAGAGTGGGGCCAGCCGCCCCAGGGACCCGGGGTTAGGATTGGCCGCTCTGTACCGACTTGTTGGCCCTCGTGTACGTAGTACCGAGGAGAGCTAGTAGTGTTAGGAGAGTACTAGCTACCCCACGGGCCCCGGGGTTCTGCTAGCCTCCTTCACCGACTTGTTAGGCCCACTAGGGCAAACCAGGGTAGTCAGGCGAGGGTGCGCGGACTGTGGAGGGGCAAGGCCCCGGTTTGGTTACTGTGGAGGGGTTGGACCCCTGTTACTGAGAGGGCTCTGCCCTGGTTCCGTGCTGTGCTTTGGGCGCACCCGTTAACGGAAACGACTGACCGCGTGCCAGTGCGGGCTAGCTACCTGTGCGTTTATCGCGCGTGCCGTAGTCACCGTTACGTCTGTCAGTGACCTTGGGGTAGTTGACTGAGGGTAGGATCACCACGGGGGACTCTCCCGGCCAGGAGAGCACCACGTGCTACTTCTACTTTTGGAAAAGACTGCAATCAAGATCGTTCCCACGAGGACATTCGAGATCAAGTAAAGGATCTGAGAAATAAATGAAATAGTGAGAAAAATTGAAAGATGTGAATAAAGGAAGTAATAGAACATAACAGCTACTGTACACTCTACTGTTGCCTTTAGTTAGTTTGCCACTCTACTCAGCGTTTTGCTGACGTGTTACACTCGTTACCTTTTTCAGGACCAGGTGTTGAGCAGCCAGGGTCGGCGGCTGCAGAGGACGCTGGGCCGAGTAGGGTCCAGTAGAGTTACCACAGCCTTTTGTACCCCTTTTGTTTCTGTTCTAGTGAGTAGTTTTTGTTTCCGCTGTACCTTCTTTACCTGCAGTTCTTGTTATATGATAAATGTTGTTTTACTGTTGTGGTGGTACCTACTGTAGTAGTTTCTTTCCTTACTGCTGTACTTTCTTACTGTTAGTTATATTCATGCTGAATGTGGTTTATTTTACTGTCTTTTGGTTACTTCCTCGTTGGACGACTAGGTCTTGGGATTAGTCGAGTCGGTCTGGTTCTCGTGTCTCGTAGGGACTCGGGAACCGGGTCGTTACAAGATGGTATCAGAGCAAGGTCGTCCCGAGAAGTGAATCAACTGACTGGAAAATAACCAATTCACATGTTTATAGCTAGAGTAGCCACCACAACATATCTCTTGACATGAGCTCTTAGAAGTTTTGTTAGGTACCGTCTGTTTTGACGTTTCCGTTTTGTTTCGCGTCTCCTTGCAGGAGATGCCTCGTCGCGGGACTGGCGAGACTGGCCGCGAGCGCGGCCGAGGGCGAGGTCGGCGAGGTGGACGTGCTGTCGTTGACTTCTCGGTGGACCAGCCACCACTCCCTGGCGTCCAAGCCCAGGACCTCGCTAGACTGATACGGGATATTGTACGAGAGGAGCTCCACCCACCGCCCCGAGCACCTCCTCCTGGGGTTGCAGAGGGGGAGTCCTCTGTGGGACCACGCGACAGACGCGGTGCTGGACACGAGGGAGGGGATGGGCCCCTGCCGCCCCCACGTTCCTCCGACACTTCTGTACACGAGGCACCTTCGCCTGGAGGTGCACCAGCACCTCCCCTACAGTGCCACTTCGAGCTTTTCGGACAGTTCCGGAAGCTGAAGCCCCCCTCCTTCAAGGGGGATGAGGACCCGACCGAGGCAGAGGACTGGCTTGAGCAGCTGGAGAAGATCTTCGACACCCTTCACCCCCCGGTGGAGTGCCGCGTGGCCGTTGCCACGTACCAGCTGGAGAGTGCGGCACACCGGTGGTGGAGGGAGGTCCGGGGACAGGAGAGGGACGAGCCGACGTGGGACCAGTTCGTCACCCTCTTCTGCGAGCAGTACTTTCCCCAGACGTGGCAGGACCAGAGGAGGCGGGAGTTCCACACTCTCCGCCAAGGGACGATGACCGTGAGCGCGTACCGCATGCGTTTCTTGGAGCTGTCCCGCTTTGCAGCGACAGCGGTAGCCACTGAGGAGGAGCGCCTTTGGAGGTTCACCGAGGGGCTCCGGCCTGCGATCCGGGGGTGTGTCAAACCCCTGAAGCTGCCGACGTTTTCGAGGGTGGTAGAGGCAGCTATGACTTACGAGGAGACCAACCCGTCCGCGCGAGAGACCGACGGCGGGCGGAAGAGGCCCTTTCAGCCAGACTTCTCACAGGGCCGGCGAGAACGGAGACACGTGACGTCCGCAGGAGAGCCGTCACGTTGTGCAGGGCCATCAGTGGCCTTTGGGGGCCCTCGACAGGGGCCAGTCGCCAGCACCGGACCCCCGCCTAGCCGACAGCAGGACTCACTGAGGGCGGGAGTCGGGTTCCCCTCTGCTACCAATGTGGCCAGCCGGGCCACGTCAGGAGGGACTGCCCATCTAGGGCAGGAGGTCAGCAGATACTTCCCGTGCAGAGCACTGGAGGGCGTGCAGGAGGCCGCGGTTCCCAGGCACGAGGAGGAGGACAGCAGTCGCGAGGAGGGTACCGGCCAGCACCTACCCGTCCGACGCAGAGTGTGGCTGCTTCGTCCGCACCTAGAGCTGAGGGGCGTATCAACGCCCTAACACATAGGGACGCCAGAGTATCGGGATCCGTGGTAGCAGGTATGGTTTCAGTTTCTGGCAGACTCGTTTACACGCTTTTCGATTCCGGCGCTACGCACTCGTTTGTCGCAGCCAGTTTCGCAGTTAGTTTGGACCAGGATTATACACTGTTAGAGAATCCGTTCGTAATCAGAGGTCCGAGTGGTCAGCTGTTTGTAGCTGAGGAGGTGTACACGGGTTGCGGGGTCAGCATCGGGGGACATAGCCTGCCAGCTGACCTGATTATGATACAGATGGAGGACTTTGGAGTGATTCTGGGGATGGATTGGCTGTCCGCTTACCACGCCTTGGTAGACTGTTTTGAGAGGAAGATTGTCTTCTCCATTCCGGAGTTGCCTTCTTTCGAGTTTCACGGGCAGCCAGTGGACGGAGGTTTCAGGTGCATTTCGGCACTTCGGGCGGCGAGACTTTTGAGCCAGGGGTGTGAGGGCTTCCTAGCTTGTGTGGTGGCAGAGCACAGCCCCGTGGCAGACTTCCAGAGCATCCCGGTGATCAGAGAGTACCCCGACGTGTTTCCAGACGAGTTACCAGGACAACCGCCCGAGTGTGAGATCGAGTTTGAGATCTCACTAGTACCAGGGACCAGCCCCATCTCCACCGTGCCATACAGAATGGCACCGCTTGAGCTGCGAGAGCTCAAGTCCCAGTTGCAGGACCTTTTGGAGAAAGGTTTCGTGAGGCCCAGTGCGTCTCCCTGGGGAGCCCCGGTACTGTTTGTGAAGAAGAAGGATGGGACCCTACGCCTTTGTGTGGACTACTGACAGCTGAATAGGGTCACCATCAAGAACAAATATCCGCTACCGAGGATCGACGATTTGTTTGACCAGTTGCGGGGTGCCACGGTGTTTTCCAAGATCGACTTGAGGTCTGGATACCACCAGTTGAGGATCAGGGAGACCGACGTCTCCAAGACAGCTTTCCGCACCTGGTACGGACACTACGAGTTTTTGGTCATGCCGTTTGGGCTGACCAATGCCCCCGCTGCTTTCATGGACCTGATGAACCGGGTGTTTAAACCGTACTTGGACCAGTTTGTGGTGGTTTTCATAGATGATGTACTCATCTATTCTAGAGATCGGACGCAGCACGGACAGCACTTGCGGATGGTTCTGGACACTCTGAGACGACGCAGGCTGTACGCCAAATACAGCAAGTGCGAGTTCTGGTTGAGGGAGGTGACCTTTTTGGGTCATGTGATCTCTGGAGACGGCCTGGCGGTGGACCCCGCCAAGGTCGAGGCAGTGCTCAGGTGGGAGAGACCGCGTTCAGTCACTGAGATTCGCAGTTTCCTGGGACTGGCAGGTTACTGCAGACGGTTCATCAGAGGATTTTCACAGATTGCGCGTCCTATGACACAGTTGACCCGGAAGGATGTGCCTTTCGCTTGGACAGACGCCTGTGAGGCGTGTTTTCTGGAGCTGAAGGAGAGGTTGACCTCGGCTCCCGTGCTCACCATCCCTGACAGTAGTGGCGGGTTCGTTGTGTACACAAACGCTTCCTTGCAGGGGTTAGGAGGTGTGCTCATGCAGAGGGGTCACGTGGTCGCTTACGCTTCGCGGCAACTGAAGCCCCATGAGCATACCTACCCTACCCACGATCTAGAGTTGGCAGCTGTTGTCTTCGCGCTGAAGACATGGAGGCACTACTTGTACGGTGAGACCTTCGAGATTTTTACAGATCACAAGAGCCTCAGATATCTTTTTGACCAGAAGGAGCTCAACATGAGACAGAGGCGTTGGTTGGAGCTCCTGAAGGACTACGACTGCAGCATCTCCTACCACCTGGGAAAGGCCAATGTGGTGGCTGACGCCTTGAGCCGTAAGGCGCCCGCACGCTTGGCCAGTCTACAGTTACAGAGTTGGAGCCTTTTGGAGGAGGTGGGCAGTTGGCGACCTCTAGAGTTACGAGGGTACTGTGGGGCAGTGACGGTGACACGGCAGACCAGGCCAGAGTTGATAGACCGCATCATCACGGGACAGATGGCCGATCCGTACTTGCAGTCTTTGCGCGACAGAGTACTATCAGGGGACCCAGGGGACTTCTTTTCTTAGACCAGGTGCTACGCTTGAGGGGACGGTTGTGCGTTCCCAGAGACGAGGAGCTGTTGAGAGAGCTCCTGACTGAGGCACACGATTCCAGATTCACCATACATCCCGGAAACACGAAAATGTACCATGACTTGAGACGCGAGTTTTGGTGGAGAGGGATGAAGCGGGATGTGGGTGAGTTCGTGCAGCAGTGCTTAGTGTGCCAGCAGGTGAAAGCCGAGCATCAGAGGCCTGCAGGGCCGCTTCAGCCGCTTCCAGTACCAGAATGGAAGTGGGAGAGCATCACCATGGACTTGGTGGTGGGCTTACCTGTTACCCAGCGAGGACACGACGCAGTCTGGGTAATAGTGGATAGATTGACGAAGACGGCACGATTCTTGCCGATCCGAGTCACTTTGGGACCAGTACAGTTGGCAGAGAGGTATATCCGTGATGTGGTGCGACTACACGGAGTTCCGCGGGAGATCGTATCCGACCGGGATACCCGCTTTACGTCCCAGTTTTGGGCCGAGTTTCAGCAGGCTTTGGGGACGAGGTTGAGGTTTAGCACGGCTTACCACCCCCAGACGGACGGACAGTCGGAACGCACGATACAGACACTTGAGGACCTTTTGCGTGCCTGTGTACTAGACTGGAGGGGCTCTTGGGAGGAGCACCTGCCCCTGGCGGAGTTTGCATACAACAACAGTTATCACTCGAGCATCGGCATGGCTCCCTACGAGGCTCTGTACGGACGGAAATGCACGGCACCCTTGAGTTGGGTTGAGGTGGGGACCAAGTGGGAGGTTGGCCCTAGGTTGATCCGGCAGAGTCAGGAGGTAGTTGAGCAGATCCACAGACGACTCCGCACTGTCAGGAGCAGACAAAAGAGCTACGCAGATCGCAGACGCAGAGAGGTGCAGTTCGAGGTTGGGGACCACGTCTTCCTTCGTGTTTCGCCATGAAGGGCTTACAGCGGTTTGGGGTGAGAGGAAGCTCGCGCCGAGGTTCGTGGGGCCCTTTGAGGTCCTGGAGCGGGTTGGACCCGTTGCTTACAGACTTGCCCTTCCCCCGCAGCTTTCTGGTGTGCACGACGTGTTCCACGTGTCCAACCTCAGGAAGTACGTAGCCGATCCCAGCCACGTACTGAGTCACGAGAGCGTCGAGGTGAGCGACGACCTGACCTACCCCGAGCGGCCAGTGCAGATCCTAGACCGAGCCGTCCGCAGGTTGAGACGAAAGCAAGTACCCCTGGTAAAGGTTTTGTGGAGGAGCCAGCGGTACGAGGAGGCTACCTGGGAGCCTGAGGCGGCAATGCGGGAGCGGTACCCAGAGCTTTTCGCGGGTACGTCCTTTCAGACCGGCTTCGGTCCTCTTTGAGTTTGTTATGGTTATTTGGACATCTTTTTCCTGCACCCTAGTTGGCGCAAGTTTCGGGGACGAAACTTCCTTTGAGTTTGTTATATTGTAACGAATGTGTGCCCCAGACGTATTTTAAGACGTCTGGGAGGTGGCTCAGACGTCGGACAAGACGTCTGGGATCACAACCAGACGTCTGATAAGACGTCTGGGATAGTTTCAAGACGTTTGGAAATCCGTTGTTTTCGACACACGCGAGTCGCCTGCGCGCCTGAGCGCGCAGACCGCATATTCCCTCTTTTCTCTGCGGCTGCAGGCGGCCTGCCGCCTTCTCTCTCTCCTCTCCGCGCGGCGTTAAAAGGGGCACGCCTCCCCTCCCGTCTCCACCGTCTCCTCCTTCTCCTCCTTCCTGTGCGCGAGAGCGAGCGGACGCGAGGGCGGCAGCGGCGGCCGCAGTGAGCGCGGAGGTGCGGCGTGCGAGGGCGGAGCTTTGCCGTGAGGGCGAGCTCGCCGGAGCGGCTTGGCCGGCCGACGGAGGGCGCAGGGGGCGCGGAGCGACGCGGAGAGGGACCTGCTGCGGGCTGAGTAGCAGACGCGCGAGGTGCGACGCGGGTGGCGTCGCGAGCGGAGGCCGAGCAGGGTTCTGATTCTGGAAAAATTTCCAGAATCAGACGTCTGGGTTGATAGCCAGACGGCAAGGTCGACGTCTGTAATATCATACAGACGTCTGAAAGGTGAGTTTTCCGCCTTCTTCTTCTTTCCTGACGACTGACCGTACTGAGGAGGGGGGGTTGGCTGTGCGCAGGTTCGCTGATTCGCCATCTTTTGCGAATCAGACGTCTGGGAGTTGTACCAGACGGCGGGAGTGACCTCCAGACGTCCGGAGTGACCATCGGACGTCTGGGATCTAGGCAGACGTCCCCGCAGACTTCTGGACGTCTGGGAAACCACGCTGAACAGGTAATTCTCTGATCCACTTTTTAAGACGTCTGGAAGGAGTTCCAGACGTCTGATTTTGCACAGTATCGTCTTTTTCGACCCGTTTAGGGCCCGTTTGGGCTCCGTTTTCCGCGATTCGAGTTGCGTTCGTTGCAGAATTAATTCCTCTACCCGTCTACAGTAGCTATACACTGTTTTGAGACACTCCTTGTGTTTGATCCTTGTGATAGGACCTCGTTCGGTTGCAGTCTTGAGAGTCGCGGAGGCACGCGGGATTCCTGATCACGCCCCCATTACTCCCGTTGTACCTGGTAGAGTGGCTTAAGTTATTTTTAAAATCTGTTAAAGTATGGAACCATAACTAGAATCTAGGACATTGCATGAATCCTAGGGCTGGAAAACTAGTTGTATGCTAGATCCTAGGAAGTGGCATGAATCTTAGGATGGAAAAACTAGTGGAATGTATAATACTGCAGTCTTGGAAAAATGGAAAGGAATATAAAGCTGCCTGTAATTTAAATTAACAGCTGCCTGTTATGAATAAAGAAACATGTTTGAGATCATGGATTTTGAGAACGTGAATCTGGAAAGTGAAACATATGATGTTCTGAGATAAAGAGCTGGAACCCTACGGGGAATTAGGAGTGGAACTCCTGGAAAGAAAAAGGAATGGAACTGAGATGTAGTTTGTATTGTCTCTTGGGTACGCAGTACCAAGGGAAGTACCTGTACCTGTTTAGTGCAGAGTGGGGCCAGCCGCCCCAGGGACCCGGGGTTAGGATTGGCCGCTCTGTACCGACTTGTTGGCCCTCGTGTACGTAGTACCGAGGAGAGCTAGTAGTGTTAGGAGAGTACTAGCTACCCCACGGGCCCCGGGGTTCTGCTAGCCTCCTTCACCGACTTGTTAGGCCCACTAGGGCAAACCAGGGTAGTCAGGCGAGGGTGCGCGGACTGTGGAGGGGCAAGGCCTCGGTTTGGTTACTGTGGAGGGGTTGGACCCCTGTTACTGAGAGGGCTCTGCCCTGGTTCCGTGCTGTGCTTTGGGCGCACCCGTTAACGGAAATGACTGACCGCGTGCCAGTGCGGGCTAGCTACCTGTGCGTTTATCGCGCGTGCCGTAGTCACCGTTACGTCTGTCAGTGACCTTGGGGTAGTTGACTGAGGGTAGGATCACCACGGGGGACTCTCCCGGCCAGGAGAGCACCACGTGCTACTTCTACTTTTGGAAAAGACTGCAATCAAGATCGTTCCCACGAGGACATTCGAGATCAAGTAAAGGATCTGAGAAATAAATGAAATAGTGAGAAAAATTGAAAGATGTGAATAAAGGAAGTAATAGAACATAACAGCTACTGTACACTCTACTGTTGCCTTTAGTTAGTTTGCCACTCTACTCAGCGTTTTGCTGACGTGTTACACTCGTTACCTTTTTCAGGACCAGGTGTTGAGCAGCCAGGGTCGGCGGCTGCAGAGGACGCTGGGCCGAGTAGGGTCCAGTAGAGTTACCACAGCCTTTTGTACCCCTTTTGTTTCTGTTCTAGTGAGTAGTTTTTGTTTCCGCTGTACCTTCTTTACCTGCAGTTCTTGTTATATGATAAATGTTGTTTTACTGTTGTGGTGGTACCTACTGTAGTAGTTTCTTTCCTTACTGCTGTACTTTCTTACTGTTAGTTATATTCATGCTGAATGTGGTTTATTTTACTGTCTTTTGGTTACTTCCTCGTTGGACGACTAGGTCTTGGGATTAGTCGAGTCGGTCTGGTTCTCGTGTCTCGTAGGGACTCGGGAACCGGGTCGTTACAATCCACAACCATGACAAAACTACAAAAGTATTTGTGTAACTTAAAACAATTAGACATTTCATTCAACATTCAAGTATTGTGTTTACAACCTTAACATTCTTCCATTGCAACAAAAACATCTTAAAACTTACATACATACAAATTTAAAATAAGAAAAAGAAAGGAGCTCATTAGATATAGATGCACAATAAAAGCTAGCTAGATTCATGTGCCTTATCATCACCTATCAACTAGCATAGCTAGCTAGATTCAACTTTTGGTCATGGTTTGAGAACCGCGACTAAAAACTTTTAATCACGGTTGTACCAAAAATTGTAACTATAGATTACTTTTAGTGACGATTTTAAAAATCACGGTCAAATAACTGTGATCAAAATTAATTTTCTTTGTAGTGCTTGGAAAGGATGACAGTCATGATATATGACAGAGTTGGGGAGAAGCTATTGAAATCAAATCATATTGCAAAACAAACAAAGATTTTGTTCCTACCAAGGGCCAATTTGGCTTATCCCAAGCTTTAAGGGTACCTTTTGTGAAATGCATCATCTTCTAGAATTGTCATTTCCTTCTCCATGGTAAAGCTCTCGTCCTCCATATATAGCTTCCCTTTTATCCTTAGTTGTTTTCTTCTGTGCAGTTCTTGAAGTGTCAAGGTATGCTTGTGATAAAGGAAGTATTCCAAGTCTACGCCCAACACATGCTTTGTAGCCAATTAATCCTAGTTTGAGTTAGAATAAGCCATATCCAACTATAGTTGTATTGTAAGGATCCTATCGGTCTCACATCATTTTTGGATTGCCCATCTTGGGTAACCTTGTCTTTACATGATCAAAATCTAATGTTGCATTAATTAGTTCAATTGTAATTGCAACGTTGTGAACAACAAGCACAACTGGACAACCAAAGGCAACAATCAAACCTGCACGTGGTAGATTCTAGCTAACTAATCTAAAGGTGAAGAACTTTTGTATATATATAATTAGATTCCTCGTATATATGCACTCATATGCCAATGAGTGTGTGCACAGAAAGAGATGAATCTATCTATATTCGTACCCATTTAGCTTCATTTTTTTACTTCATATTGTTACATAAAGATCTTGCTTCTACTAGAGTTTATTTCCTCATTTAGTTAAATGCAAAATGAAATCCAATCTTTTAGTGGTCATGCAATCAAAATATACCCTTGAACCTGAAATTTCACGATAGGTTCGAAAAAAAGGATCTGGCTCGGAGAAATTTGGATATAGATAGGTTTGGAGATCCAACTTGCCTACATCCAAAGAGAACCTCTTACAGACAGATTCGACAGTCCAACCTACTTGCACGTGAGAAGGTTGGGCATAGTCGACCTAGAGAACCCTATCGTCAGAAGGGTTGGCGAGGGTATAACAGGCCTGCGCCTTCAATAAATATTGACAGTGGTAGCCACTATTAATAATCTGACAATGTATCTGCTCAGAAGATCTTACAAGGAACCCGATCCTCTCAGAAGATCCCTCTAGGAGCCCGAACCCGATCCTCTAAGAAGATCTCATTGGGAGCCTAATCCCAGCATTATAAATAGATGGGAAGGCTCTCAAGGCCTCTCCAAAGCAATTCGAGAGAAATCGAAAGATTGTATGCTTTGTAATTTTGTCAATTTTCTAGTGCTTAGTTGGGAGCTCCATCTTCCCCCCAGACATATACCCCTTGCAGTGGAACTGGGTAATCACTTCTTGTGCCATTTGTGAAATTATTTAGATCCCACGATTGGATCATCCACCCAAGAAGGTGTTGATTACAACCCCATCTCTCATTCAAAATTTATTAGGCAAACATGCATCTCACTAACTTCGTAGATATTTCTTCTCTGACAATTGAATGGATATGGTAGTTTTAGGCACGATAGATATCTCCAATCAAAATCTTAGAACTTCTTTAATGACCCATTAGATAAGTTGCACTTTACCCATTTTTAGTAAGGTAAAAAGTAAAAAAATGTAAAAGTTGACATAAAAGTTGATGCAAGATGGTGTGAATGTAGTTCCCACTTGACAATTGATATTTAGTATAAATAAACAAAAGAACGTAAGGTTTATTATGTGCAAAATCACCACACTACTTTAAACTAAAATGCACAGGTAATAAACAACTCTACACTGGTGATAAACTACTTTTCACTGGTGATAAATTATTCTGGATGATTTTGCATTGGTGATAAATTATTCTAAGATGTCTTGGCACTTGATAAATTGTTCTAAGATTTCTTTACACTGGTTCAATCTTATTTTACATCAGTGTAAAATTATTCCAAGGGTAGTTTCACACGTGCAAAGTGATTTTGCACCTGTGAAAAGTGATTTTAATGATTTAGGATTTAAGGTTTAAGGTTTAGAGTTTAGGGTTTAGGTTTAGTGAAAATGATTTCACATATGAGAAATCATTTTTCACTTAAAAGGTGATTCCTCACTTTACTCCTAAACCCTAAACCCTAAGGTGAAAATTTATTTTTCAAGTGAAAAATCACTTGTCGTAGGTGAAGAAACACTTGGAATTTAATTTTACATCAGTGTAAATCTTACTTTGAACTACTTTACATCGGTCTAAGGTAAGATTTCACCAGTGCAAAGTAGTTCAAAGTAGGATTGCACCGGTGTAAAATTATTTCAAAGGTACAAAATGGTTTTGCATCGATGTAAAGTGATTTTGAAGGTGATTTGAGTGGTTTGCATTGATACAAAAATGGTTTGTTGTTCGTTTCAACAGTGGTAGACTACACTACGTGTGAGTACTTTTTTTTACATAAAAAATGATATATAAAGTGAGGATCATGTTCACAATACTTTACGTTACTTTTTACATTAATTTTATATTTCTTAACTGGCATCCTTTTGGTAAAACCTTTGTGATGAATGCTCCCCATCTTGGCGATAGTCCTTTTCAATTATCCTTGGAAATGCTACTTTCTTTCTAATTAACCCTACAAATAGCAGTTTGCCAAGATATGTAATAGGTATTGTACCTATAGCTAGCATTCCAAGGTTTGATGTACATCTACGGGTTCTCCTAACAAGATAAGTAAACTTGATTTTTTTTTAGTTTTCATTATTGAATGAAAGCCCCAACCTTTTCTAAACACTTTTTAAGGCATTTCTAATAGCTTCCAGTTTACTTATTAGATTAGTTTTCCAAATTAGGTTGATTTTCCCTAATTGGATTCGTTCACACCTGCAGGGGCAAACGTTGTGGCTTTAACACGCTAAGGCCTTATTGGTGAAAAAAACCAGCCAAGCGTTTGGTTCTGGTTATTATTTTCCCAAAAGTTGTTGGCAAAAAACAAAAACTAAGCAGTCGGTTCTGGTTATAAGTTTCTCAAAAAAAAAGAAGCCTCGGTCGAGGCCAATCTGGACGCAAAGGCTGGGGGTGGCGGCTGCCGACTAGCAACGGTGGCTATTTCGTTACCAAAGCGTACACATCTAAAAACCTTTTTTTAAAGGGCATAAAAGCAAGTTGATAAACTAAAGTCGGAGATGAGGGCGAGCAATGGATGCGATCACGGCGGAGATGGCGGAGGATTCTCCTCTCTTTCTCTGTCTCCGTTTTCTGCTGGTCTGCTGTCTCAATCAATCGCCCTTTTCCCTTTGATTGCCCTTTGTTTCTACGATGTCTCTGCTCGGAGCACTGTTGTGGTCACCTTGTGTTCTCCTCTGAATCCCAGCTGAACGTCTCCAATTGGATAAGCTCGTCGATCGCTGGCCCATTTTCAAATTTATATTTCGTAGGGTTATAGCTTAAATGTCCCTCCTTTCAGCACCTGATTTACTGGGGCACTTCAGAGTTAGATTATTTTATTGGTTAGAAAGGTAATGTTAAGAAATTTAAAATTGATGTTAACTTTTATTTGTATCTACTTATAAGGTGTTATAAATATTTATTTTTATTTACTTAAATTGATGTTAAGTTGTAATCTTATCTCTTATGGTGTTTACTTTAACTGATGTTAACAACAATTTCTAAATAGTAGAATTTAGGTGTGAGGGAGTTACTAAGTTAACACTTATTTTGCTAACATCCCTTAAAACGATATTAACAAAACAAGTGTTAACCTCCTAAAATAGGTGTTAAAATTATGGGGGTTAACCTCTCAAGTCCCCCTAAGTAAACTAGCCCTTAGGGTTAATTTATGGTATTGGTTAGTTAACTTAGGTTAGCAAAGTTGCAACAGGGGTTACTCTTTGTTTCTGTTTATTTGCAAACAAAAGTTAACCCCTGTTTATGTTTACTGGATGAGGGTTAGGAATATGGGTTATCCTGTGATGTGAAAGGAGAGTGTTTACTTGGGAATGGAGGTTAGAGTAGAGGATAAGATGGCACAAGACATGTTTACCCTTGAAATGGTAAGTTAGTTAATGTAGTTATTTTTAAATTTATATTAATTTACTATAGGAGATATCTGATGGAATTATTTCCGAATAAAAATCAAAATCGAATGGTTTTCTATACAATTCTAAGAACGATCTAATCATCATATTATCAACTAAAACGAAAATGGAAGAGGGAAACGATGGAGAGATACCTGAATCTATTGCAGCAGAAAACTTGAAGAGATCACGAAGATCCTCTGAAGCTGTGGGGTTTGCTTCTCCAACGAGAAGTAAAGGTGATGATGCTTCCAGTGGGTTCAGAGAGAGAGAGATCGGAAGAGAACTAAATGAGAGGTCATTGTTAGCGTTAAGCATACCTCTTGAGTTTCGTTATGGGCCCTATTTATATTTTCTGCAATGGGATGTAGAAAACGGAATGCCCACTTCCCTCGCACCCCTCTGGAGACCATAATCGCTAAATATGCAATTACAATCTCACCCATTACAGAATTGCGTTTCCCTTAAGGTTTCTATGTATTAAATTTCAGATCCTAATAATATGCGAATGGTCAATTTACATAATTAGACCACTTTAATGATTGTAAATGTGATGTCTAAATATATGGATATATAATGTATAATAATGTAATAATAATATATGTTGGTTCGCATTATGGTTTTAACAATCTCCCACTTGAACCACATATATCATCCTTATTGTCATACATCATATATACCTGTATGAGCTCATTAATATATCACAATAAATCACATCTCCACCAATCTCATCCATACTTTGTTAACATACGACCAAAATTGATTTTCGCCATTATGAAATCGACTAGACCAAACAGTGATCTCATACATTAACGCAAGTAATGACATAGATCTGATATAGGTACATAGCATGAAAATTGCATGTTAATGTGATCTACACATATCTACTTTCAACTGGTCAAAAAACTTATCATACAAGAGATTACATGGCAAAGACTAATGAATTTAAAGAATGGAAAACTTTATTATTATATGCGTAATCCAAAACATGTCAATACATGAAACACCAAAAAAAAAGAAATTCTCACTGAATTGTTGTATTACAGAATAAATACAACACCCATAAAGACAACATGCTCATGGAAAACCTTTGGCATTAGCCCTTTAGTGAGCAAGTTGCCAACATGGAGTTGGTCCCAATGTGTTTAATGGACACCTGTCCACTTTGAACTCTTTCCTTGACCACTAAAAACTTGATATCAATGTGCTTCAACCTTGAAGAACCTTTGTTGCTGTTGGAGTACATCATCGCTGAATTATTGTCATAGTAATGTCGAAGTGGTCTTTCGACACCATTAATGATCCATAGTGCTATGACAAAATTCCTAATTCATATTTCATAATTTGAGGCCTCGAATCACACTACAAATTCCGCTTCCAGAGTGGAGGTAGATATCAATGTTTGCTTAGCACTCCTTCACGAGATAGCTCCTCTACCCAGTAGAAAAATGTACTCTGAAGTAAATCTTCAGGTATGCTAACATCCCACAAAGTTAGAATTAGAATATTTGAGGACCTCCAAATGATCTGATCTCCTGTATGTAAGCATGAAATCCTTTGTTCTTTGTAGGTAGTGCATAACCCATTTGGCTGCCTTCCAATGGTTGAGTCCAAGCTTGCTTAAATATCTACCTAACATGCCAACAATGTATGCTAGGTCTGGCCGCGTGCAGACTTGGTCATACATCAAACTTTCCACTGCTAATGCATAGGGAATATTATCCATCCCTTTAGCTTCAAATTCATTCTTGAGGCGTTGGTTTGGAGAGAACTTATCTCCCTTAACCATTGGTATCAATATACCTCCTTTGTGAAAATCCAAGAATACCACAAGAATGATCTCGTTGTATCTGTATTCCCAATACAAAAGAGGCTTCACCAAGATCCTTCATTTCAAAATTACCAGAGAGAAATGTTTTGATTTCTTGAAACAAACCATTATCATTACAAGGAGAATGTCATCCACATACAATACTAGAAAGATGTGTTTTCCCCTACAGAATTTGTGGTATACACAATCATCAACTGAATTTGTCTCAAAACAAAATGAGATAATTACTTGATGAAATTTGTAATACCACTATCTTGAAGCTTACTTTAGTCCAAAAATGGCTTTCTTTAATTTGCAAACCATTTTCTTTGCATCTCCTAATGCAAAGCTTTCTGGCTGCATCATGTTTTTACATCCATTAATGTTTCCATTAAGAAACGTTGTTTTTACATCCATCTGATGTATTTCCAAATCAAAATGAGCTACTTAAGCCATTATGGTCCTAAATGAATCCTTAGATGAAACTAGTGAAAATGTCTCTTTATAATCAATGTCTTCATTTTGAGTAAATCCTTTGGCAACAAGACGAGTCTTATATTTGTCCACATTACCTTGTGAATCTCATTTATTTTAAATATCCATTTACAATCAATGGGTTTCACACCTTCAGGCAATCGGACAACATCTCAAACCTCATTGTTACTCATGGATTTCATCTCTTCATTCATGGCATTGATCCAGTCCTTAGAATGGAAACTCCTCATGGCATGAGCAATCAAAGTGGAATTCGTATCCATTTGGTCAGCCTCTAGTTGCTGGAGAAAGATAACATAATCACTAGATATTGCACTTCTTCCTTCCCTACTGGACCTCCTAATGGGTGCAGGATCTGGAATGTTTTGAGGTTGTTCGGTATGATTGATGGAAAGATTATCCACATTACTTTCTTCTCCTAATATTGTTGGAACAACATTTGGAATAAGAACCTGACCCTATTCAATGGTTTCCTTATTAACAGGATCTAGCTCTTCAAATGTAATGTGGTGAATATCACCCCCCAAACCAACATCCTCAAAAAAATGGACATTCCTAGTCTCAAAGAATGAGTGAGTCGTTGGGTCATAAAACTTATAACCCTTTAACCTCTCAACGTACCTACAAAATAGCAAGTGACTATCTTAGAGTCTAGTTTCCTTTTAGCAAGCCTGTATGGCCTAGCCTCAGTTGAACACTCCCAAATATGAAAGTACTTTAGACTAGGTACCTTATTAGTCCACATTTCATATGGGGTTTTACTCATTGCTTTAGTTGATACTCAATTGAGAACATACACAATTGTCTTTAGTGCTTCTCCCCATAAAGACTCAGGTAAAGAGGTATGACTAATCATACTCTCTACCATATCCTTAAGAGTCTTGTTGCGGCATTTAGCAACAACATTCATGCTTGGTGTTCTAGGTATGGTGTACTAAGGCACTATGTCGCACTCATCTAGAAAATAAGCAAAAGGTTCTAGAGGCTATTCTCCTGATCCATCATATTTGCAGTAGTACTCACCACCATGGTCAGATTTGATGGCCTTAATCATTTTTCTGAGTTGGTTTTCCACCTCGGCCTTATAGGATTTGAATGCATCCAAAGACTGTGACTTTTCGTGAAGGAGGAAGAAATATCCGTATCTAGCGTAGTCGTCTATGAACGTAATAAAATATTGTTACCTATTCTAGAAAGTTGTAGCAAATGAACCACAGATATCCGTATGTATTAGTTCTAAGACATCTGTAGCTCTAGTAGCACCTATACCTCCCTTGTTTGTTCTTTTCCCTTTAAAACATTTTACACATATATCCAAATCTGTGTAATCAAGGGAATCAAGAATTCCATTTGAAATAAGCCCTTCCATTCTCTGTTTAGAGATATGGCCTAAACGTTTATAACACAGTAAAGTAGAACTCTTCTGAGTTATTTTATGGTTTGTACCACTCAAAGTTGCATTGAAGGTTTCTAAGTTGGAGGAAAACGTATGCAGCATATATAATTTATCACTAACATACAAAGAGCCAGAACCAACTAAATTTGAATTAAAAAACAACTAAAATTATCTATCTCCAAATGAACAAGAATAGCCATATTTGTCCAATAGATGAACAGAAACTAAATTATGTCTAAACGATGGTATAATAAATGTTTCTTTCAAATCTAATTGGTGACCTGTATTGAAATTTGCAGTGGCTTCTACCTCCACTTTCTTACCATTTCCCACATAGATGTAACTTTCACAATCACTTGGCACTTGACAACTTAGGCAACCATGCACAGGCACATAAATGTGAATAGTAGTTTCCGAATCTATCCATCAAATGTCTGAGGGTACATAAGCATAATTAACTTCTGAACAAACTTAAAAGAGTTATGTACCTTTCTTTTTACGCCAAGAGTGATATTTAGTACACTCCATGTGTGCTCCCTTGCAAAGGAAGCAAGATGCCTTAGGCTTCTTGTGACTCCCTTTGGAGGAAGACAAACTGGCAGCAGCTGTATCCTTAGCTTGCTTCCTTTTAGGCCCAGAAACTAGAATAACACTCTCTAGTTTATCCTGTTTTAGCCTCTCTTCCTCTTGCACACAATGAGAAATGAGCTCATTAAGAATCCACTTCTCCCTTTGGCAGTTATAGCTGACCTTAAATTGCCCATATTGTGCAGGGAGGGAGATCAAAACCAAATGCACAAGGAGGTCATCTGATTGCTCCAACTTAAGTGCCTTTAGTTTCGAGGCCAAGTGGGACATTTCCATGATATGCTCCCTTATGTTTCCAGTGCCCCTATACTTAAGTGAGACAAGTTTGCTAAGGAGATTGCTTGTCTTAGCTTTCTCATTTTTAGCAAATCTTCTCTCAATCTCATCAAGGAATTTCTTGGCATTTAATTCTTCTGAGATAGCACTCATAAAGTTTTCTAGGATAGCATGTTTCATGATCATCAGTCACATGCAATTTAATCGCTCCCACCTCTCAAAGTTTCTTATTTCATCAGAAGAACTCTTATTTGTAAGAGGGGAGGGAGGATCAATCCTAAGCGCAAGGTCCAGATCCATGCATCCTAGAATGATAAGGGCACTTTCTTTCCAAAACTTAAAATTAGATCCATTTAGTTCTGGAATAGAGTTTAGGTTGGCAGTTATGGTAGATGAAAAGGAGTTAATTGGAAAACAAAGGAAATAAACCAAATACATACTCAGAATTAAGTAAACTAAATTATATAATCAATAAATATTTAGTCTTTGGTCACTTCAAAAAAAATATTTAGTCTTTGGATAATAAGCATTAATATTGTAAAGGGCAGTCTTAAGAATGATAAATAACTGTTGAAAACAATCATATAAGTAATCAAGCCATCTTTGGATTAACGCAACTACCCACATGAAACCTAATAATTCAACAGAAAATTTATCATTAAAGGTGTATATGTACATTCAGTCATGAGGTGGTTCACTTTTGGGTTAAGTTCCTTATACAGGAATACAACATATACAGTCACTTTAATGTTTTAAATAAATTGACACAAGAAGTAATCCACTTTAGTAAGAATTACTAAATGTGACAGAGTACTTAATACATTAAAACCAATCACTAATGTTCGTATCAAAATAATCATGATCACAAAATTGTATCTCAATCAACATGTCAGTACCGGTACTCATGATGGGTACCAGTACCAATAGTAATGACCAAGTACCGGTACTGGACATTATGTACCGGTACCAGAATGATGTGTACCAGTACTAATCTTATGTATTGGTACTATATCAGTATTGGACCGATCCTGGTATCATTGCAAGTATCCTACTTGTACCAGTACTCATGATGAGTACCTTGTATTGGTACTCATCATGAGTATTGGTACTCCATTGATACTGGCAGCGGTTTAGGAAGCACCCGATCAGTACCCATACCTTACCAGTATCGATACTCATGCCAGATTCCAGGGCGGCAACATGAAATCAAGATTTAGGGAAAAACCCCCAAATCACGATTCCAGTCATGAAAACTTGATTTGATGATCATGCATGGGATATTTACAATCATGAAAGCCTAAAACGAAAATTAGTTTGTATTGATTCAACAAGATGGGATTGAATATATAAAAAAATTGATTGAAGAACAATCCCTCAAAAATCGAAAGGAAAATTATTTTTCTCAAAATCTGAATCAAACCAATGATATAACAAATAGACATGCTCTGATACCACTTGATAGGATTATTTCTGAATAGAAATCAAAATCGAATGATTTTCTATACAATCCCAAAAATGATCTAATCATCATATCATCAACCAAAATGAAAACAGAAGAGGGAAATGTGGAGGGTTACCTAAATCCATCGCAACAGAAGACTTGAGGAGATCACGGAGATCCTCTAGAGCCTTGGGGTTTGCTTCTCCAATGAGAAGCGGAGGTGATGGTGCTTCCAGAGGATTCAAAGAGTAAGAGCGGAAGAGAACTGAATAGGAGGTCGTTGTTAGCGTTAAGCATACCCCTTGAGTTTTGTTATGGGCCTTATTTATATTTTTCGCGATGGGATGTAGAAAATCGAATGCCCACTTCGCTCGTACCCCTCCAGGGATCATAACTGCTAAATATGAACGGAGAATCTCACCTATCATGGAATTGCATTTCCCTTAAGATTTCTATGTATTAAATTCCATATCCTAATGAGATGTGAATGGTCAATTTACATAATTAGACTACTTTAATGACCATAAATGTGATGTCTAAATATATGTATATTTATAACATATAATTTAGTAATAATAATATTTGTCAGTTTGCATTATGATTCTAACAATATCATGTAGAAATAAAGTGTAGGAACCTATTATTTTCATTTGTTAGATTTTATAATGTGCCGAGTATGCATAATGAGAATTCCATTTATAATTACTTTGTATATTTTAAATAATGTCACACTTGGACTAAGTTAATGAGTAAAATATGTGAATGTGCTTGTACATCTGAAGAAGATCACGAAAAAAATAGGTGATCCATGTAAGTGTCATTAACTTGTTGGTGCCCAACATATCTGGAAATTACGAGTATTTTTCCCTCAATAACCACATAAACAATTTTAGCTTTTTAGTGTGATAAATTGTAGCCATTTCCTAGTAAGTAATCAAACAGCTTTACTTCTATATTTAAATACATATAAGCACCATAAATAAGTATATTGACATGATTGATTTAAGACAAAAGAGAAACACTTGTTCATGACATGCATTGTTTCATGCTTCATCTCTTATACAATAGTATACAATAAGGCAGATTTTTCCCTATAATAAACTGCAAGGGGTAGCAGGCATATACCTATATACTTTATTACTAACACCTCATAACAACTCTGTAATCAATAGGTAGTATACAAAATAATTTGAGATCAAACTTGCTGCACTCCACTGATCCCCTACGTGCCTTACTTGGCTAGCACAATGGTAGGACACATTGGTTGATGAGAACACCATCTGGAATCCTGGGAAAAATGGTGTATGCTATGATAAGCATTGGAATCAAGCTTTTGCTTATAGTCAGCAAGAGTCAAACAGATAGTTCTTTCAACAATGGGTGCTTATAAAAGGCACCAGGAATCCTTCCAGTTAAGGAGTTCTGATTGAGGTACCTATCATGATACAAGAGTAGCAAATGGACATTGTCTGTATAAATGCTTTCTTTTATGAGAGTAAAGATTTGCACTTTTTTGCTCACAAGGTAAGTTACTTTGGGTATTGTTGCAATCCTTGTGGGCACTATTCCAACTCAATTTATTATTTAAGAGATACCTACATGAAAGTGGTAAGGATATGTCAATAAAGTTTGGCTAACCCATAGAACTTCTATTGGTAAGCTTGTTGTTTAAGTACCTGCATACCATGATTTAAATCAAATGTTGCATGAAAATTTTCAAAAAAATCATAATAGATTTCTTGCAGAACTATGTGCAAGCAATAATTGCCTCCCACTCATAGGTTGCGTAATAAGAATGACCTGAGGAAATTAACAACATAGCACCATATAGCATGTGTTGAAAAGAAATAAATAACATGAATGGAAGGAAAAGTTTACCTATTTGCATACATTTTAATAAGAAATGGTTGCTTGTGCTTGTAATTAATAAGGAAATCGAACCTGTACAAATAAGTGAAATGTATTATATGATAATCAATAGGGACCTTAATTCATGGATAAGTACAAGAAATTGTGAGTGTAAAATTACTAACCTGTAATAACACTTCAAGGTAGGCAAGATAAATGGATTGTTAATTTTGTAGTAGGCTCGATTGTTTCATTGTTAAAATTTTTAATGCTAGTCATTTGGCAAATCATTTACCCCTCAAATTTTGTGTTGCATGAGGTTGCTACATTGCAGCCGTCCATGCCATGCAAATACATTTAGCCTTTAATTTCTATGTTGCATAGGTTGCTACACTGCAACACATTCATTGGAGTTGCCTAATTTTTCTCACTAGGCAACCAAACCAGCACCATCCAATTGTTTAATAGGTTTGCCCTCAAGTATTGAAAACTTTCATCATTGCTTATATAACCCTCGTAAACTTTATTTGAATACATCCTACAGGTGTATTAGAAATCTTAGATGAATAATATATAAATCATGTATATTAAAACATATATAACTAAAAGAAAACAAAAATAACATCAAACAACATTTAATTTAGAAAATAAATAATATCCAAAGATGGTGAGAAAAAAGTTTGAATCACCACACTTATTATATAATACCCACGATAGAATGATAGATTTAAGTCATGGGCCTTAGTTCCCAGAGCTCATACCGATCCTAAGTATTGGGTTCCTAATTGACGAGCTCATCCATTATTTTCAGGAATGGAAATTGAAGTCCTCATAACCTTCTGTACTTGACATTAACCTACAAAGCGATTACTTTTAGGACTTTTGCATGAAGTTAAATAAAGATAAGGATGCTTAATAGAAGGTATCTTATATGTTCCCACTAGGTTGGATCTTCTGGGACGATGACATTTTCTTGGATATCCCAGTGCCATGCTTCATCAACTAACAAATCCATCACCAACAGATAGCTCTTCTTCAAGAACTTCCAGCGATTCTAAATTTTAGTGAGTGAATGGCCTCATTGAAATGATATTCCATGTGATCTCTCAACATATGCTAGGCACTTCTTGTGAAAGCATCGTTAACATAGTCTCCATCATCTTTCAAATTTCCTAACGCTTTGATGAGGCATGTGTCCTTCTAAATAGTCCAACCCTTGAAAGATGCCATTCCAACGTGCGAAAAGTTTTCAAAATGACATACAACTTACAAAATAGTCAAGAATTGGTCTCGACGAAAATATTTCAAGTGTGCAGCACAGTACAAGTGTAAAAAAAACCATTCTCTAAGATAATGGTTGCTTCTTTTACACCAACCTCTTCATCATAAATTACCTAACGTTATCAGCTACTTTCAGATTCGGTAGTGGCATTTTTATGAACATAATCAAACCTTGGTACAATTAACCATCTTTGTTAATGCTTCTATTTTTTGTTCATAAACTTGTAACTGTTGCTCCAATTCCAGCCTCTTTCTCCTCTCTTCTTGGTGTTCTCAGCAAACATAATACATGGATGCCATGAATGTTAACTCAACCTTTTGTGATTTGAGCATTGGCTTGAACCGAAGAGGGGATTTACAATATCTGCATCCCTAAAATGAATATGGCAACTACATCTTATGCTTTTCCTGTAAGAACATTTGTAAAACAGCCTGTCTAAGATAGCATCTACACTTTTTATTTCTTCCTCGGATATAAGTTCTATTAAGTGTCCACAAGTGAATCTCCTTTCATGTCTTGTGAATCCTCTTGACATGGACATTCTTGTGATATAATAGCCTAAGAAAAGTAGTTTGAATATTGGGAGTGAAGAAAACATAACAGAAACATAATTTCCATATTAGGTCAAGATATGTCTTCATGAATAGGTACATCATACACATACTAAAACAAATAGATAGAGTACAACTCCATGGAAGATGAGCTTAAGGTAGAATAAATGCAAAGAAGACATTCACTTATTGCAGCTAATGCATGCGATGGAAGACACCAATTCCTTGACTCCAAGTGTCAGTCTTCTCTCTCAAGTCATCCAACTCAGATTTCAGAGTTGCACCTCTACATATGCACTCTGCAGCTCGACACACTAGCTAAAGTTAGTTCTTTCCTCCAACTTTGCATATAAGAAAGCCATGAAGTTACACTCCACCTTTAGTGTATGGAAGGTTGGGAAGTTCGCTTGCACATGTTGTTTGTACTTGCAACCTTAAATTGAAAGGAATTACAATTCACTACTAGAAAAATGGGATATGCCGTCGGTTACTTGCTGTAGATTTTCCAAACTGACGACAAATGTATTTTATCCGTTGCTTATTAAAATAAGCAATGGCGAAGGTCTGTACACGCCTGAAGAAAGGGGATGGGCACACGATGGTCATAAATATTTACTATCGGTTATTCAAGCGATGGTAAATATATTTTCCCCATCGCTTCTTGTCATAACCAATGGTAAAAAGACACTTAAAAGTTGTGCCTAAAATTTTGGAGGGATTAGTAATGTTTGCTGTCAGTTAGTGGAAGAAACGACGGGGAAAAGTAGGTTAAATACCAGCCAAAATTTGGGCTCATTGGCGGAGTTGTTGAAGTAAGCCTTTGCCGTCAGTTATCTTAATAAGCGATGGTGAAAAGACAGTTAAAATTTGTACTTAAATTTTGTGCAGGATTAGTCACCTATATCGTTGATTCGTGGAAGAACCGACGATAAAAGGTAGGTTATATTTAGCGGCCAAAATTTTAGGCGCATATGAGGATGAACTGAAATGATCCTTTGACATCAGTTTGTGATAGAACCGACATCATAGATTAGTTCATCTATCTCGCGTAGGTTGACCTCCCCATCACTATTCATCTCCTTCCCAAAAACCTAATGCACGCTGACCCCTCCTCAACCTCCTCATTAGGTAACCTCCCCAACAACCTCCTCCTGCTCCTCCTATGACAGTCTGCTTATCGTCCTCCTCGCCATCCTCGACAACCTCCTTCCCCTCCGCGATGCCCTTCTCCTTCGCCTTCTCCGACGAGGTAATCCTCCTCCTCCTCCTCCTACCCAACCCCCTCCTCCTCATCCTCCTCCCCCTCCTACCGTCCTCCTCTTCCTCCATGACCCCTCCTACCAGCCTCCTCCCCCACCTCGACCCCCTCTTGCCGGTCTCCTCCTCTACCCTGCCCCCGCCAGCCGCCCCCCTCCTACCGCCCCTCCTCCTCCTCCTCCACCCTGCCCCCCTCCTGCTACCCCCTCCTGCCACCCCTCCTCCTCTTCCTCCTTGACCCCCTCCTCCTCCTCCTGCCATCCTCCTCCACCCTGACCCCCTCCTGTCGCCATGCTCCTCCTTCCCGACCTCCTCCTGCCGACCCCCTCCTCCCCAACTCCTCCTCCTCGACCCCCTCCTCCTCCTCCCTGATCCCTCTTGCTAGCCTCCTCCTCCACCCTGCCCCCTCCTGGCACCCCTCCTCCCCCTCCTGCCATCCTCCTCCCCCTCCTTGACACCCTCCACATCTTGCAGGGAAAACCCCTACCCTCCCTCCTCCGCCTGCCATCCCCCTCCTCCTCCTCCGCCTGCTACTACACCTTCCCCCATCCTCCTCTCTTCCTTACTGCCACCCTCTTCTTCATCCCCTTCTCATCTTACTTTACTTATATCAAATTAATATGTTAAGTTATTAATAACATAATGATTTATTATTTAATTTATTGTGCATTATTGAATTTACAGATTGTTGGTGACGGTCACGCTTGGTCACGCTTAGAGGTTGTAGTTCATCGGAGGCATAATTTCATTTCTTTAAATTTATTTTTATGATATTTTAGGACTATATTAGATGTGGGGTGTGCCCACATAATGTCATTTGTTTGAATGTATGGTGGGGTGTGCCCACTTTTATGCACCATATGTTTTTGTGTGATGCACTGTTATTGTGGGGTGTGCCCACTTTTATTATGTTAGTTATTTTGATATGCAGGTTTATGAAAAGACTTAAAATTTAAGGGGAAACTCTATCAAAATTTTTAAAATTCTTTAATGTTAAATGTATTAGTTGGTTGGGGATTTAGGGTTAGGTTGGGCTTTGGTTAGGTTATGTTAGGATTTGGTTAGGTTATGTGCACAGCCTTCGATTTCCACTACGCTGTGCACCCTTCGCACCACCATCCTTGTTGTTGCGAAGGGGATCTCTTCCGCCATTACTGTCTCGCAAATTGTTGTTGAGGTGGATGATGGGGCGGAAGGCATCGAGGTGGATTTCGTCATCATGTGGGGAGGGGAAGGGAAGGGGGAAAGGGAGGGAGAGGAATTAGAGCTCGGTGGAGATGTTGAAGGAGAAGGAGGGCGAGTTAGAGAGGGAGAGACATCAAGGAGGGAGTGAATGACAACGAGGGAGAGACATGAACATGTTAGCATTATGATGTCGAGGATCTTATGTCGTGGAGAGATGCCCATGAGAGCCTCCTCTCCAGTTGCTTCCCTTTTCTACCTCAAGTCATTATACTTTATCAGCTACGCTCTCAAGTGCCGTAATCTGCCAGCCAAAGCCTTCTTGGCAGGGGTGGTGGAGGAGTGGTCACCCTCAACCTTGCAGAGGAGAGCAGTAGAGTCGATGGTGGAGAAAGGACATGCTCGAAGAGGCAGACGACGATGGTGATGCGGATGGTGAGGAGGTAGTCGGGCCGGAGGAGGGGTGGTGCTGGTGGGAGGAGTTGCCGCTGCTGGGGGCTTGGGGGAGGGGTCGGAGGGTGGAGGTGTCTCTGTTAGGGCTTTGGTGAGGGGGTGGTTGGGAGGGGTGGAGGAGGGAGGTCTGAGGGGAGATGGGGGTGTGGGGGTCAAGGGGCGGTGGTGGAAGTTGCCCTTAAAGTTATTAGTCTAGGTGGTGCTTTCTTCCATTTTTCTTGGACTAAGTCTTTAAAGCTCGATTCCATAAGCTATGATTTTTCAAATTTGAAGTAAATGAACACCCTACAAGCATTTGAGATGTTAATCTACAAAAAACTAAGCCCAAAAAATCCATTTCATGTCTATGATTAATCAAAACCAGTTGTAATCTCCAATTAAATTAATTCAAAGTCCATTTAGAAGCTCCATTTGAGCTTTTGAACTATTTTTGAACCTTAATCAACACCTTAATCCTTTAAACGAATGCTTGAAATCCATAAATCACCTCAGACCTAGGTGATGAAGTGTTCATCCCAAATCTGATTCAAAGAAGTAAATTTATATTCTAACTTGTCGCAAATAATATGTGATACATCTAGAATTCAATCCAACTTATATTAGGAATGTTTAAAAACTAGAAACCATAATTGGTCCCCGTCCTTATGCTACAGACAACGTGAAGGAGGAAAATCACATCAAGTATTAAAATTAACTCAAAACCAATCATAGACCTTCATTCAAATCTCTCAAGCATTGGTCAAACTCTGATAGACAAATTAAAATAACTTTCAATTGCTCAAGCTATCGCCCAGGAAGACATTTATCTTATGTTCATATAATTATTATTTTGAAGCTATGTCATCCACTTTGTAGTTCTATTTGATTTATTGTACATTTATTTTTAGTATTTAATAAAAATAATTTTATTTCTTATCAGATGATTGCTTATGTTTATGTCAATTACTTTGTAATTATGAGTATTATTTGAGATACACACACTTGCTAAAGAAAATATATGCACACGAGGTGAAACATTAGGTATTCTAACCTCTAGGGTAAAAGTCTTTCGAGTCAAATTGTGTCCAAAGTACTCGCTCGTCGAGACTTATGATAATGTTATACGGACAATGTAGGAAGTGTATGTATACCTCACTTACATGCATGATGTGTTGTCTTTGTAGCATGCCATAAGACTCAATTGACTTTAGTTCAGTGAAGTATCGAACTAAAGAAGGTTCTTAAAGATTTGATGATAACTTAGTTTTGTTCGTTACATGTAACCTTGTGTGATGAAATTTTCGGTTGCTTATTCTTGCTCCTCTGCCATACCAACTAACATTATCTAGTTACCTGCGGCGCCCTTAATTGGGTGTTAAAGGAAATCTAGCTAAGGTCAGTATTAGGGGGTATACTAGAGAAGTGCAGGGAGATGCTGCCAAAATTTTACTGCACTAAGGTTACATGTAATAAACAAAACTAAGTTGTCACCAAATCTTTGAGGATGGGTGGTAAGACGATTTTCACTTTCGAATAATATGATTAAGATGATTTTTCATTTTAGTTTCAAAGTGGTGGAAAATCGCTTAACAAAATAATTAAAATAAAAATTAAACCACTCACAGAAGAGCAGATCGTGTCCACAGGGAGGCAATGATGCAATAAATTCATGAATATTTTTTTTTCTTGTATTCGTTCAATTGAGTGTGAAATCCATGGTCAACTCTGACATGAAATGCAAGGAAAAGAAGACACAATAACTCGAGAATGTAAGGTTATATGCATAATTTTTCCTTAATGAAATATTAAATAAATATGTGATCAATCTATGTAAGTTCCAATTGCACATGTATTAGAGAGAAATTGTGTTCATCTTAATCCAAAACCAATGTCAAAAGATGTGAATAACAAAAGCCAAGTAATTATGAGAAAGCATGGGCATGAAGTTACAATTTCACTCAATATATCAAATATTAAAATAAAAAATGAGAGTTTGGCAATGGCACTCAAATGTAAATATTAATTAACCCAAAAATAGATGACTTGCTTCCTTTGTGCATGTGCGAAGAGGAGGCGATGGTGGGCCGCAGGAAGCTCAGAGGAGGATAAGCATGATGAGAGCTTTTCGATGGTGGTGGTGGCGCTCCGAACGACCATCGATGGTCACCAGCCGGAGTGGAAGAAGTCGCCGACGGTGAGGCCCTCCGACCGGCCATCAGGTGGTTGATTGGTGCGGCCAGAAGCATAGTTGTGCTCAGGGAGTCGAGGCGAGTCCAATGGAGTTCCCAACGTGAAGTTTCATGGCCGGATTTGATGGCTACATTTTTGGTGGCTTTGGGTACCTTTGATTGGCAAAGAAGAAGAAGAAGAAGTCAGGCGAGTGCATGGGCTGGCAACGTCGGCTGGAGTAGCGCACACTCTGCTCGCACTGCTAGTGGGCGAGGGTCGGTTGTTGCTATTGGTGCGCGGCTGTGGCTGCGAGGAGCATGTGGCGGTTGCTGCGGGCAGAGGTGCGCACTCAGCCGCAGCGGGGGCAGGAATGGTGCTGGAGGGTGTACGGTGGTGCGTGGTGCATGCGGCAGGGACTGAGGCATGGGGGAAGTCGTGTGCTACGCTACTGGTAGACGCATGCCTGCTGCAGTGGAGGTGCAGCGCACGTGGAGGTGAAGCGTGGGCTGACGGTGCTAGAGGGAGGTGCCTACGCTTGGTGATGGACGTGAGCGGGGGTGGTGCTGATGGGCCCGTGCCTGCTGCGGTGGAGGTGATGAAGAAGAAGCACGGTGATGTAGGGACTCTTGATTGGCGGTGTGGGCTGTCACACCACACGCCGACGGTGGTGAAGTCGTGCTGCCACAGTTGAGGCTGGTGGTGAGGAGCGGATGAGAAACGAGGTTCTCTACACAGTGAGAAAAGGGGTGGTGGCCTCGTTTGAACGACAACCATTCTTCCTCCTTTGTAGCCATCTGCATGGATTTGAATGGAGAGGGAGGAGCAGATCCACATTCTCTGCTCGTCCTTGAATGTAGGTTTTAGTGCGGCAGCTGGTGGCATTGGAGCAGCGAATTCATGCTGAGAAGAGAAAATGAATAATAATAAAATGATTCGTTAATTATGTTCAAACCCTCAATAAAATGTTAATGCATATAATGTAACCTAAAGACTAATGCATGTAATTCTAATGCATGCTAAATAATTTATATATGTAATGCATACAAGCAAATATATATAAACTAACTTATTTATATCTTAATACATGTTATGTATGCACTAATATCAATCTAATTCCTAGCCACTTAAGTAACTAAATAACCCACAAATATGGGCTCATCAAATACCCCCATGCTTAGTTTTTGCTAGTCTCTAGCAAATCTAAGCAATAACCTAGCACTCCAAGTTGCCTATCCAACCCAATCGGTCTTCCTTTAGAAACATGTTAAGTTTAGACTTTAGACCTAAGGTTCCCATGTAGTTGCTAAGTTACAGACTAGGTTGGCTAAAGACGAGTTGCAGGCATAGGTTTCCCTGGTTTCTAACTCTACCATAGGGTTTATTGATCCCCGAGAATAAAGTATCTGTGCATGTGCATTGGTCTGAGTTATTTGAAGTTGGTATGATTGCCAACGTAGAGTGGAAAAAAGGATTTTTTTTAAATATATATATATTTTTGTTTGATTCCTCTAAGTCTAACCTTGGATCAGCTATCAACACGGTCTGTGTTGGATTCATTGTCCCCATCATCGTACCTCGAAGGGTGCTTGGCTTTCGATGCTTCGAGATAGCATTGCTCATAGCGACCCCAAGAACTCCTGGCAATCGACACTTCGAGATAGTATCGCCCATAGATTTCTTAAGCGAATTCAAGCCTGTGGCAATTGACACTTCGAGATAGGGCTGCCCATGGTACCTGAACTGCACAATGTGCTTACATGCTCCTAGTAGGATGGATATCCTAAGAGACAAGTGTCGAGGAGGTAACATGTTATCATCGCATCCTCAAGGTGAGTATATACTCCACCTCTCCTGTGACAGGAACTCTTCTAATCAAATTGTGTTTTCAAGCTTCTCCTAAGTCAAAACTAAGAGAACCAAATTTTCTTTTAAGAAAGGAATTAAGGTGATCACTTACTTACACAAGACCAAGTGTGTGTGAAATTTGGATGCTTGGGTTACAAGGACTCATAAACCAAAAGGTAGAACAAGACTCCAAGTACTACCCAGCCTTGAACTCAATCCCTAGCTTTCCTTCCTCAACCTCTTGAGGAATGGTCCGCAACTTAACTCCTACTTAAGTTTTTAAGTCCACAAAAGACCCTAAAGGTCTAAACCTAGTAGCTCACTTAGCTTCTAAAGTTCGACACCTAGAATCAACTTAGTCTAACCTAAAGTTTTGGTTTGCTTAAGAATGCAGGGCCCAGCCAGTTAAACTCAATAATGCAATTTTTTTTTTTTGAATGCAATATGCATGAATGAATGCAAAATGTAGACATCCTATAAACAGATGCCTCAGGTCCTCTCCCCCATACCTGGTTTAAACAATGTCCTCATTGGACACAAAATAGTTAAAGGAAGATATTACTTGAGGCGGAGAATGGCAAGAGCTAAGGCTCCTCAAGAGTGACCTCATCAACCAGATGGCCATCCAAAGTAATGTATGGTTTTAACCGTTGACCGTTGACGATAAAGGGAGTTGCTAAAGAGGAAGGGCTTTTAATCTCCACAGCTCCATGTGGAAACACTTTAGTGATTATGTAAGGCCCATCCCAATGAGATTTTAATTTTCCCAGAAAAAGCTTAAGTCTGCAATTGAAAAGCCAGGCTTGTTGGTTGGGCTCAAAGGTCTTTCTAAGGATATACTTATCATGCAAGACCTTAGTTCTCTCTTTATAAGCTTGAGAGGTGTCATAAGCGTCATTCCTCAGCTCCTCAAGCTTACTTAATTCTAAAAGTCGTGCCTTACTCGCCTTTTCTAAATCCATGTTAACACTTCGAATAGCCCAAAGTGCCCTATGTTCCAACTCAACGGGTAAATGGCACGCTTTCCCATACACAATCCGAAAGGGAGATGTACCCAAAGGGGTCTTATAGGTTGTTCGATATGCCCACAAGGCATCATCGAGATTTTGGGACCAGTCTTTCCTATCAGGTCTAATGGTCTTTTCTAAAATATTTTTTATCTCCCTATTCGACACTTCAACCTGGCCACTCGTCTGAGGATGGTAAGGGGTAACAACTTTGTGAGTCACTCCCAGACTCCTAAGTAGCCGATTGAAGTGGTGGTTTTGGAAATGAGGTCCCTCATCACTTATAATGGTGTTGGGGCAGCCAAAATGAGATATGATATTGGCCTTCACAAATTTCAAAACCACGGAGTGGTCATTTGTGCGTGCAGGAATGGCCTCTATCCATTTAGAGACATAATCAACTGCCACCAAGAAATATTCACAACCATGGGACGAAGGGAAGGGGCCCATAAAGTCAATTCCTCACACATCAAAAATTTGAACAGATTAAATAGGGTGTTGAGGCATCTCATTCCTCTTCGCAATCATTCCAGTCTGTTGACATCTAATATAGGCCTTAACAAAATTATGAAAATCCTTAAATAACGAAAGCCACCAAAAATCAGACTGGAGGACCTTAAAAGCAGTTTTCTTAGTGCCAAAGTGTGCTCCACAATGAAATTCATGGCAAAAACTCAGCACACTTTATTGTTCCTCTTCAGGTACACATTGTCTCAATACTTGGTCTTGTCCAATTCTAAATAATTCAGGCTCTTCCCAATGAAAGTATCTAGCTTGGGAAATGAATCACTTTCTTTTCTGCTCATCCAAAGAGCCAGGAGTTTCTCCAGTGACCAAGTAATTTACGATATCAGCATACCAAGGTGAAGTTGGTGTTAATGCCATAAGGGTTTCATCAGGAAATGTCTCGCGGATGTCTCCAGATAGAGAGTCATTAAGTGGAAGGCGAGAAAGGTGGTCAGCCATAACATTTTCTACTCCTTTCTTTTCACGTATCTCCAAGTCAAATTCTTGAAGTAGGATTGTAATGACCTACCACACTTTTAGTCTTTTTAGAAGTTTGGAGTCTCAGTCAGACATCTGGTCCCTTTCTCGGATGTTTGAAAATGAAATTTTTGTACGCACATTGCACTCTGCGTGTGGGTAGTGCACAGAACCCTCTTCTTCTCTCTCTCCCTTCCTTCCTTCCCCAAACCCTAAGCCCCCCCCCCCCCACGCCATCTATATAAGCCCCCTCCTCTCCACTCCACTCCACACACCAGCCACCACCACCACCTTCAGAGCTGTGTGGGAGTGGCAAGAGGAGGCGAGTGAGGGAGAGCGAGAGGGTGAAGGAGGAGAGTGCAGGAGGAGGAGGAGGCTAAAGTTGGAGAGCTTCAGTGGAAGCTTGGCGGAGCTCGCACAACCACTGCGGGCACATGCGGGAGGAAGAGAAAGATCGGGGAGGCGATCTCCTGACCCTCTGTAGAGGTTGGAGCTGCAACGGCGCGAGGTGGAGCATGCGGAGAGCACTGGAAGGAGGTCCTGATACTGGATGTTTCCAATATCAGACGTCTGGAGTGGAGTCTAGATGGCTGACGAAGTACCTAGACGTCTGGAGCTAAGGCTAGACGTTTGAAAGCTCATTTATCATGAAGGTATGTAATCTCCCTGCTCCATGCATATCACAGTGTAGGGATATTTGTCGGCTGACCACGCCAGCATTGTTGTATGTCGGCTGACTGCGCTTTTGGATGTCTGATTAGATCACTAGACATCCAGAGGTGCGTCCAGACGACCGGAGGCATTGTCTGACGTTTGGAACTACCTTCAGACGATCACAGAGAATGGTTGGACGTCTGAGGACACCGCAGGGACTTAAGGTAAGGTTCTGGTACCTTTTAAGACGTCTGGACTTGTTCCCAGACGTCTGATTTTGAACAGTAGGCACATTTTTGACCCATTTGGGGTCTAATCGAGGTCCGTTTTACACAAACGAAATACTTGTATTTTCCTTGCCAATTCCTCTACATACTAGAGTCCTTTGTACACTGTTTTGAACTCTCCTTTTATGATGTATTCCTTTGTATAGGGTTTCAACATGCTATGTGTTTGGGGCTCGCAGAGACGCCTGGGTCTGCGGTTAGAGCCCCCATTACTCTCATGTTGTCTGGTAGAGTGGTTAATTCTATTAATAATATTTAAATAAGAATGTGCTTATGGAAATAGCCAAATAGAATCCTAGGATGTGGCATGAGTCCTAGGATAGAGAAATGAATGAACTGTTTGTGCTATACTTGCATACATGATTGAGTTAAACTGTTAGCAATTTCTAGTATTATAATTATGAGCTGCTTGTAATTTATGAATAATTACCTGTGAAAACACCAGTTGTATGTATCGAATTATGGAAACACAAGCTACCTGTATATGCATGAGAGATGAATTGTGAATGGTGAAATCTGAATCGGAATAAATGAGGTGAACATGAGCATGAACCCTACGGGGAATTAGGAGTAGAACTCCTGTGGATAGATGGAAACTTGGAATGTAGATGGGAAGTGTGCTGGCCCTTTAGTACGTGGTACCAAGGAGAGCAACTGTCCCCTTTTCATGTAGAGCGGAGCTAGCTGCCCTTGGGTTGAGACCCGAGGTTAGTATTGGTCACTCTACACTGACTCCTGTTGGCCCTCGTGTACGCGGTACCGAGGCGGGCTACTAGTGTAGGGAGAGTGCTAGCCACCCCACAGGGCCCGAAGTTCAGCTAGCCACCCTACATTGGCTTGTTAGGCCCTCTGGGCAAATCAGGGTAGTCAAACGAGGGTGCACAGACTGTGGAGGGGCAAGACCCCTATTTGGTTCTGAGGGGTGAGGCCCCTGCTTTGAGAGGGCAAGGCCCTATACTGTTCCGTGCTGTACTTTGGGCGTACCCGCTAGCAGAAATGACTGATCGCTTGTTAGTGCGGGATAGCTACCCATGAGCTTATCATGCGTGCCGTAGTCACCACTACGTCTTGACAATGACCTCGAGGTGGTTGATTGGGTGTAGGACTACCACGGGGAACTCTCCCGGCCAAGAGAGCACCACATGTACCTTCTACTCTACTGAAAAGACTACAATCAAGATCGTTCCCACGAGGAACATGCAAGATTAAGAATATCTGGATGTTTGAGAAAAATGGGTGAAAAGGAAATACACATAAAATAGATAAATAGAAAGAGATTTAAACCTATTGCTTTTACTATTTTAGATAGTATAGATACCACTCTACTCAGCGTTCGTTGACTCTGTTTTTTCATAATACTGTTCAGGACCAGGGGTTGAGTAGCCTGAGCTTCCAGCTGCGGAGGGTGCTGGGCCCAGTCATAGTTTTCGACACACCTTTTCGGTCCTTTACTATCGTAGTAAGTATTGGACTGATAGTTACTGTTTGACTCTACTGTTTACTTCTGCTATTCGTTGTTTTTGTTGTTGTGGTGGCATGTAATGAAACAACAGATTTACTTTCCTTTACTGCTTCGTACTTTTCTTCTGCTTAGTTATATTGCATATGTGAATGTGGTTGACTTTCCTGCTTTTTGGTTATTTCTTGTTGGACGATTGGGTCTTGGGATTAGTCGAGGTGAGCCGGTCTCGGGTCCTGTAAGGATCTGGGAATCGGGTTGTAACAAGATGGTATCAGAGCAAGGTCATCCCGAGAAATGAACCAATTGGCTTTTGAATAACCATTCACATGCATATAACTAGGATAGCCACCGCAACGTATCGCTTTGACATTTGCTCCGAGTCTTTTCTCGAAGAAATTCAGTATTGTTGACCCCCTTCTATCTTTTGCGTCTCCTTGCAGGAGATGCCTCGTCGGGGAGTTCTCGAGGAGGGCCTGGTCATAGTCGTGGACGAGGTTGGAGGGGTAGACTTGCCGAGCCTGAGGTACCAGTTGACCCACCTCTTCTCTCGGGCATTCAGGCCCAGGATCTCGCCTAGCTGATCAGAGATATTATGCGAGAGGAGCTCCACCAGCCTCCACGGGCACCTCTCCCTGAGGATGTGGAGGGGGAGTCCTTGGTGGGATAGAGAGATCGCCACAGTGCCGGATGAGTAGGAGGGGGAGGGGGTGGTCCTCCACCACCCCCACCGCACTCTGATACTTCCGAGCACGAGCCCTCATTGCTTGGAGGCATGGCTGTTCCCCCATTGTAGTTGCACCACGAGCTTTTCGGACAACTATCTGAGGTAGAGGACAGGCTAGAGCAGATAGAGAAGGTGTTCGACACCCTTTGCCCTCCCGCGGAGTGCCGCGTGGCCTTTGCCACGTACCAGCTAGAGAGTGCGGCACACAGGTGGTGGAGACCAGTCAAAGGCCAGGAGAGGAGAGACCGACATGGGACCAATTCGTGACTCTCTTTTGCGAGCAGTACTTTCCGCAGACCTTGCAGGAATAGAGGAGGTGGGAGTTCCACACTCTCTACTAGGGGACGATGACTGTTAGCACGTATTGTACGCATTTCCTAGAGCTGTCACATTTTGACTCGACAGCCATGGCTACGGAGGAGGAGCGCTTGTGGAGGTTTACCAAGGGGTTCCGACCTTCCATTCGGGGGTATGTCAAACCCCTGAAGCTGCCCACCTTCTCACGAGTGGTTGAGGTAGCCATGACCTATGAGGAGACCAACTCGGCCGCACGAGACACCAACAATGGATGGAAAAGGCCCTATCAGCCAGAGTACTCTCAGGACCATCAGGAGAGAAGGCACGCGGCACTCGTAGGAGAGCCATCTTACTTTGCGGGGCCATCAGTGGATTTTGGGGGCCCTCGACAAGGGCCACCTGCGAGCATCGGACCCTTGCCCAGCTGTCAGCAGGGACCTACTGAGGGAGGAGGTCGGGTTCCCCTCTGTTACTAGTGTGGCCAGCCGGGCCACATCAAGAGGGACTACCCATCTAGGGCTGGAGCACAGCAGATGCTCCCCGCACCGAGTGCTGGAGGCTGAGCTGGTGGTCGTAGTCCCCAGGTGCTTGGGGGAGGGCAGCAGTCATGAGGAGGGTACCGACCAGCGGCTGCTCGCCCGACCCAGAGTGTGGCAACTTTGTTTGCACCAAGGACTGAGGGGCGTATCAATGCCCTGACACACAGACACGCCAGGGCTTCCAGTTCAGTGGTGGCTGGTATGGTTACTGTTTCTGGTAGATTAGTGTACGTACCTTTTTATTCCGGCGCTACACACTCTTTTGTTGCTACGAGTTTTACCGTCAGTTTGGGGCAGGGCAGTGTACTGTTAGAGGATCCATTTGTGATTAGAGGCCCAGGTGGCCAATTGTTTGTAGCTGAGGATGTCTATAGGGATTGCGAGGTTAGTATAGGGGGACACAGTCTCCTTGCTGACCTGATTATGATACAGATGGAGGATTTTGGCGTGATTCTAGGGATGGACTGACTGTCCGCCTATCACGCCCTGGTGGACTATTTCGGGAGGAAGATCGTCTTCTCCATACTGGAGTTGCCTCCCTTTGAGTTTCACAGACAGCCGGTGGACGGAGGTTTTAGATTCATCTTTGCACTGCAGGCAGCGAGGCTTTTGAGCCAGGGGTGTGAGGGCTTTTAGCTTATGTAGTGTCAGAGCCTAGCACCGTGGCTAACTTTTAGAGCATTCCGATGGTTTGCGAGTACCTCGACGTGTTTCCAGAGGAGCTTCCAGGACTACCGCCCGAGTGCGGGATTGAGTTTGAGATCTCATTGGTATCGGGGACCAGCCCCATTTCTACTGCACTGTACCGGATGGCACCACTTGAGCTGTGAGAGCTCAAGTCACAGCTACAGGACTTGTTGGAGAAGGGCTTTGTGAGGCCCAGTGTGTCCCCGTGGGGAGCTCCTGTGTTATTTGTGAAGAAGAAGGATGGTACCCTGCGACTTTGTGTCGACTACCGATAGCTGAATAGGGTCACCATCAAGAACAAGTATCCACTACATAGGATTGACGACCTTTTTGACCAGTTGCGAGATGCCACAGTGTTCTCCAAGATAGATCTGAGGTTAGGTTACCACCAGTTGAGGATTAGGGAGACCGATGTCTCCAAGATAGCTTTCCGTACCCGGTACGGGCATTATGAGTTCTTGGCCATGCCGTTTGGGTTGACCAATGCCCCCACGACTTTTATGGATTTGATGAACTGGGTTTTCAGACCGTACTTGGACTAGTTTGTGATGGTGTTCATCGATGACGTACTCGTTTATTCGCGGGATCAGGCGCAGCACGGACATCATCTACGGATGATCTTGGATACTTTGAGGCGACGCAAGATGTATGCCAAGTACAACAAGTGCGAGTTTTGGTTATGGCAGGTGACTTTCTTGGGACACGTAATCTCAGGGGATGGTTTGGCTGTGGACCCAGCCAAGGTTGAGGCTGTACTCAGGTGGGAGAGGCCACGTATAGTGACAGAGATACGCAGCTTTTTGGGGCTGGCGGGTTACTATCGGTGGTTTATCAGAGGATTCTCTCAGATTACGCGTCTTATGACCCAGCTGACTCAGAAGGACGTGCCCTTTTCCTGGATAGATGAGTGTGAGGCATGTTTTCAGGAGTTGAAGGAGAGACTGATTTCAGCTCTTGTGCTTACCATCCCGAACAACAGTGGCTGTTTTGTGGTTTACACAGACACTTCGTTGCAGGGGTTAGGGGGTGTGCTCATGCGGTGGGGTCACGTTGTCACTTACGCCTTGTGGAAACTGAAGCCCCATGACCATAGCTACCCTACCCATGACTTAGAGCTAGCAGCTGTTGTCTTCGCGCTGAAGACATGGAGGCACTACCTTTACAGTGAGACTTTTGAGACTTTCATGGATCATAAGACCCTCAGGTACTTGTTTGACCAGAAGGAGCTCAACATGAGATAGAGACGTTGGTTAGAGCTCCTGAAGGACACGACTGCAGCATCTCCTACTATCCAAGGAAGGCCAATGTGGTGGCTAACGCCTTGAGCCAGAAGGCGCCCGCCCACTTAGCCACTCCACAGTCATAGAGTTGGAGACTTATGGAGGAGTTGGGCAGTTGGAGACCCCGAGAGTCACAGGGGTATTGTGGGATAGTGACAGTGACGCGGCAGATGCGACCAGAGCTGATAGACCGCATCATCGCAGGGCAGATGATAGATCCATACTTACAGACACTATAGGACAGGGTGTTGACAGGAGACCCAGGAGACTTTTCCTTTACAGACTAGGTACTGCACATGAGGGGATGCTTATGCGTTCCTAGGGACGAGGAGTTATTGAGAGAGCTCCTAGCCGAGGTGCACAGGTCCAAGTTCACCATACATCTCGGGAACACAAAGATGTATCATGATCTAAGATGTGACTTTTGGTGGAGAGGGATGAAGCGGGATGTTGGTGAATTTATGCAGCAGTGTTTAGTGTGCCAGCAAATGAAGGCCGAGCACCAGAGGCCTGCAGGGCAGTTGTAGCCACTTCCTATGCTAGAGTGGAAGTGGGAGAGCATCACCATGGATTTGGTGGTAGGTCTACTAATTGCACCGCAAAAATACTCTGCAATAGTGCCTTCTTGTGCTAGTTCCTAGCATTACCAATGCATATTAAGTTTCCATAGTTGCATTGTAAAAATACATGCATGCATGCATTTAATTGAGAAGGGAGGAGAATGAAATAAGTGGCCTTGCAATTTACATTTTTCTTCAAGTGCATCTTTGCTAATTCACCATCTTTTTATTTTTTTATTTTCACTTGATTTTAATCTTTCTCGCGGCTACATCTTCTTCTCCTCACGTCATGCCCTCTCCTTGCCAGCCCTTCCCTGCAGCTACCACTCCCTGTCACTCCATGCACAAGCCATGCACAGCCAGGGCATGGCTGTGCATGGCTTTCATCTTCTATTTAAAGCCACGCATTCTCCTTCATCTGTAGCCTGGTCCACTTCAAAAAAAGAACCCGCAGCTCCATCTCCTTCCAGGCTATCCTCTCCTCCCTCTCCCTCCACACGCCGGCCCTCCTCCTCGGAGACACCCGGCGGACAGGAGCCCTCACTGTGGTGAACACCCACCACAGTGAGACCACCACCGCCCAGCTCTTCAAAGAGCCGGTGGTCGTGGTGGCCTTCACTGTTTTCTTCGTTTCCAGCATTCCAGCCATTGGAGAGCAGGCTTCAAGCTTGAAGCTCAAAGCTCCAGCAATAGCGGCAAGGTGGTGGCAGTAGCAACAGTAGCAGCCCCAGCCATTCCACGCAAGCCTACAGGCACCCTTGCTCCTAGCGCGCATTTGCAGGCCCTCTCCGCCTCCCGCTTCTTCGCTCTGTCACTCTCTCTCTTCCGCCCGCAACCAGCCACCACGCATCACTGCAGCGGCCGACCAAGCGCTTCCCCGCACCTCTGCCAGCACCTCAAGCCTTCGCGCAAGCTGCAAGCGCCCTCGCCTCCCTCTCCACGCGCTCTATCGCGAGCTTCTCCGCTCTCGCAATAGGCCGGCGCAGACCCTCTTCCTCGTGCGCCAGCCACGAGTCGGCCACACTCACACCACCTGCAGCTCCCGGTTGCGTGGCGTGGCCGACCACTGTAGCCACTGTTCATGCGAGTCTGCACGACACTGTGGCTACAGTGGGGTAACCGGTGAGCTTCTCACTTTACTGGTCACCTGGCGTGCCGCTACCACTGTTCGCCCATGCGCGCACCCGCCTACGCGTCTCCGCCTGTGTCGCCCGCACCAGCCCACACGTCTGCTTCACCCGCACCCGTCTGCTTCGTGCACTCCCTTCGCCTGCGCTTCCCAGCGCCCACTCCAGCCTTCGCGCAACACGATGCGTGGGGTCTCCTCTCCGCACCCTTTGCCCTCCAGCGTGCGCTTGTCTACGTGCTTGCGCGCCTGCACGCGAGCTTGAAGTCCTCAGACGTCGGCCCTGGTCTGCAGACACCTTAAACTTAACAGCGCCCTCACCTCCAGCAGCGCGGCTGCTCTCTCTCCCGATCTCTCTCTCTCTCTCACTCTCTCTCACAACACTCTCTTCAACGACGCTTGCACACACATTCACTCACACTTTCACACACACACACACCTATACACTATTATATACATATATATATATGTATACATATATATATATGTATACATATATATATATGTATACATATATATTGATATATATATATACTTATATCTATATATATATAGTAGTATTTATATAACTAAGTGTTAGTATACATATATATATATACACATATATCTATATACTTATATATATATATATATACATATATATACACATATACTTATACATACATATATATACATATATTTATACACACATATATATTTATATATATATATATATACATACATACATATATATATAACTATATATACATGTATATATACATATATATACATATCTAGCTACATATATCTATATATACATATATTATTATATATATATATATACATATACATCTATATAGTATCATATAAATACATATACATATATATATATATATATCTGTGTGTGTGTGTGTAGCTATATATGTATATAAGTATATATATGTAAATATATATGTAAATATATATATATATATAAATATATGTATAGATAGATATATGTATAGATATATATATATATATACACACATATATACCTATATATTTATAACCATATATACATATAGATATATTTACATATATACATACATATATATATATATATATATATATATATATATATTTTCATGTTACTTACCCTATGCTGTATCGCGGGAAAATCTACACCAGTTGCTGATATTCCCCGATACACGCGTACAAAAAGCGTGTTCGCATTCATCTTCCACCATCCATCTTACACCTTACATGTGGCACCTCATCCTGTTGGTTGCGTCTTTCTAGATGACGACTGACTTGACACCGTGCTACACTCCATCTCCGCCTCCACCCCCACCCCTTTATATACATAATATATACCTATACATATATATACTTTATTTCTGTTTCGCTTTCCTGTTAGTAAAAAGATAAAAAAAATATATAAAAGAGAAAATATAATCCTTGACTTGCAGGTACTCCATCTTGCGAATAGCAAGACCCTTTTTGGAACCCTATTTTGGCTCAAAGCCAAGAACTCAATTTTGAGGGTGTACCTCAAGGACAAAGATTACCAGGAAAAAATCTAAATAAGAAAAACACCAAAAACACAATAAACGAATGGAAGAGACTCGTTGTAGGAAAGGTGTAGAAACTTAACTTGTACCCCACTTCCCTGAGTTTGACCCTGGGCCTAAAAGTGACCAACATAAAATCAAATAGGCCAGGTTAAATTTTTTTTTGTAAAGAGATGGTTAGGTCCAAATTAGGTTAACCACTGTACACACTTCAACGATAAAATCATCATATTAACAACCTATTCAGGTCCGACATCATCTACCGGTTACCCAGCAAGGACACGACGTAGTCTGGGTGATAGTGGACAGGTTGATGAAGACGGCGCATTTTCTGCCGATCCAAGTCACCTTGGGACCAGCACAGTTGGCAGAGAGGTACATTCGTAATGTGGTACGCCTGCATAGAGTTTCGTGTGAGATTGTATCCGACAGGGATGCCCAGTTTACTTCCCAGTTTTGGGCTAAGTTTCAACAGGCTTTGGGACATGTTTGAGGTTCAGTACCGCATACCACCCCCAGACGGACAGACAGTCAGAGCGCACCATACAGACACTTGAGGACCTTTTACGTGCCTGTGTACTATACTAGAGAGGCTCCTGGGAGGAGAATTTACCCCTGCCCAAGTTTGCATATAATAACAGTTACCACTCGAGCATTAGCATGGCACCTTATGAGGCTCTGTACGGATGGAGGTGTACTGCATCCTTGAGTTGGGTCGAGGTGGGGAGCAAGTAGGAGGTTGGCTCCAGGCTGATCTGGTAGAGTCAGGAGGTGATAGAGCAGATTCACAGATGACTCCGCATTGTCAGGAGTAGGCAGAAGAGTTACGCTGACCGGAAACTTAGAGAGGTGCAGTTCAAGGTTGGGAATCACACCTTTCTCCGCGTTTCGTCCATGAAGGGCCTACAGCATTTTGTGGTGAAAGGAAATCTTGTGCTGAGGTTTGTGGGGCCCTTTGAGGCCCTGGAGCGAGTGGGACCCGTTGCTTACCGGCTTGCCCTTCCTCCTCAGCTTTCTGGAGTGCACGACGTGTTCCACGTGTCCAACCTTAGGAAGTATGTCACTGATCCTAGTCACGTTCTAAGCCACGAGAGCATCGAGGTGGGTGATGACCTGACCTACCCCGAGAGACTGGTGCAGATACTAGACAGAGCCGTCCAGACTCTGAGACGGAAGCAGGTGCCACTGGTGAAGGTGCTATGGAGAAGCCAGTGTTACGAGGAGGCAACCTGGGAGCTTGAGGTGGCGATACGAGAGCGGTACCCAGAGCTTTTTGAGGGTACGACTTTTCGGACCTACTTCAGTCCTCTTTAAGTTTGTTATGTGCTTTTGTTCCTTTTTCCGCACCCTAGCTAGCTCAAGTTTCAGGGATGAAACTTCTTTTAAGTTTGTTATGATGTAATGACCTGTCACACTTTTAGCCTTTTAAGACGTTTGGAGTCTCAGCCAGACGTCTGTCTAGACATTTGGACCCTTTCTCGTACGTTTGAAAATGAAACTTTTATACTCACACTGTGCTATACGCATGGGAAGCACGTGGAACCCTCTTCTTCTCTCTCTCCCTTCCTTCCCCAAACCCTAAACCCCCCCACCCCATCTATATATGCTCCCCTCCTCTCCTTTCCACTCCACACACCAGCCACCACCACCACCTTTAGAGTTGTGAGAGAGTGGCGAGAGGAGGCGAGCGAGGGAGAGTGAGAGGGATAAGGAGAGCATGGGAGTAGGAGGAGGTCGAGGTCGAAGAGCTGCGGTGGAAGCTCGGAGGAGATCGCACAGCCACCGCGGGCGCGTGTGGGAGGAGGAGAGAGCTCGGGGAGGTGGCCTCCCAACCCTTTGCAGCGGCTGGAGCTACGATGGTGCGAGGCAGAGCACTCGGACAATGCTGGAAGGATGTCCTGATACTGGAAGTTTTTCAGTATTAGACGTCTAGAGTGGAGTCCAGACGGCTGATGGAGTACCTGGACGTTTGGAGCTAAGGCCAGATGTTTGAAAGCTCATTTTTCACAAAGGTACGTAATCTCCCTACGCCATGCATATCACAGGGCAGGGATATTTGTCGGCTGACCATGCCTGCGTTGTCATACGCAGGTGTAGCCTTGGGAAGGAGCGTGAACACCACGCTTTTGGACGTTTGATCAGATCACTAGACATTCGGAGGTGCATCTAGACGACCGGAGGCATTGTTCGACGTCTGGAACTGCCTTCAAATGATTGCAGAGAAGGCCTAGACGTCTAGGGACACCGCAGGGACTTAAGGCAAGGTTCTGGTACCTTTTACGACGTCTGGACTTGTTCCCAGACATTTGATTTTTAACAGTAGGCACATTTTTGACCCGTTTGGGGTCTGATCGGGGTCCGTTTTATGCAAACAAAATACCTGTATTTTCCTCGTGTTCCTCTATGTACTAGAGTCCTTTGTACACTATTCTAAACTCTCCTTTTGTGATGTATTCCTTGGTATAGGGTTTCAGCATGCTACGTGTTTGGGGCTCGCAGAGACACTTGGGTCTGCTGTTCGAGTCCCATTACTCCCGTGTTGCCTAATAGAGTGTTTAATTCTGTTAATAATATTTAAATAAGAATGTGCTTGTGGAAATAGCCAAATGGAATCCTAGGATGTGGCATGAACCCTAGGATAGAGAAATGAATGAATCGTTTGTGCTATACTTGCATGCATGATTGAGTTAAACTGTTAGCAATTGCTGGTATTATAATTATGAGCTGCCTGTAATTTATGAAAAATTACCTGTGAGAACACCAGTTGTATGTATCGAATTATGGAAACACAAGCTACCTGTATATGCATGAGAGATGAATTGTGAATGGTGAAATCTGAATCGGAATAAATGAGGTGAACATGAGCATGAACCCTACAGGGAATTAGGAGTAGAACTGCTGTGGATAGATGGAAACCTGGAATGTAGACGGGAAGTGTGCTGGTCCTTGAGTACGTGGTACCAAGGAGAGCAACTATCCCCTTTTCGTGTAGAGCAGAGCTAGCCGCCCTTGGGTTGAGACCCGAGGTTAGGATTGGTCACTCTACACCGACTCCTGTTGCCCTCGTGTATGCGGTACTGAGGTGAGCTACTAGTGTACGGAGAGAGGTAGCCACCCCACGGGGCCCGAAGTTCAGCTAGCCACCCTACACCAACTTGTTAGTCCCTTTGGACAAATCAGGGTAGTCAGACGAGGGTGCATGGACTGTGGAGGGGCAAGACCCCTATTTGGTTCTGAGGGTGAGACCCCTGTTCTGAGAGGGGTAGGCCCTATACTGTTCCGTGCTGTACTTTGGGAGTACCCACTAGCAGAAACGACTGACCGCATGTCAGTGTGGGGTAGCTACCCGTACGCTTATCATGCATGCCGTAGTCACCGCTACGTCTTGACAGTGACCTCGGGGTGGTTGACTAGGTGTAGGACTACCACGGGGGACTCTCTTGGCCAGAATAGCACCACGTGTACCTTCTAATCTACGGAAAAGACTGCAATCAAGATCATTCCCACGCAGACATGCAAGATCAAGAATATCTGGATGTTTGAGAAAAATGGGTGAAAACGAAATACACATAAAATAGATAAATAGAAAAGACATTTAAACCTGTTGCTTTTACTATTTTAGTTATTATAGATACCACTCTACTCAGCATTCGTTGACTCTGTCTTTTCATAATACTGTTCAGGACCAGGAGTTGAGCAGCCTGAGCTTCCGGCTGCGGAGGGTGCTGGGCCTAGTCGAACCCAGCTGTAGTTTTCAGCACTTCTTTTTCGTTCCTTTATTGTTGTAGTAAGTATTGGACTGATAGTTATTGTTTGACTCTACTGTTTACTTCCGTTGTTCGTTGTTTTTGTTGTTGTAGTGACATGTAATGAAATAGCATATTTACTTTCCTTTACTGCTTCATACTTTTCTTCTGCTTAGTTATATTGCAAATGTGTATGTGGTTTACTTTCCTACTTTTTGGTCATTTCTTGTTGGACGACTTGGTCTTGGGATTAGTCGAGGCAAGCCAGTCTCGGGTCCTGTAGGGATCAAGGAATCGGATCGTAACAAGGATCCACCTAATCAGACGTGGCTTAGAATCTTTCTTAGCAATGAGATGTTTTGCTGCCGCATGATTAGTGAAAATAACCACCTTAGACCCAAGAAGATAAGACCTAAACTTCTCCAGAGCAAAAACTACAACAAGTAATTTCTTTTTAGTGACGGTGTAGTTTTGTTGTGGTTCGATTAAAGTTTTGCTGGCATAATGCAGCACATGAGGTCTTCCCTCAACCCTTTGTCCAAGGGCTTCTCCCACTGCATAATCCGAAGCATAACACATCAGCTCAAATGGAAGTGTCTAATCAGGAGCTTAGAGAATAGGCGTAGAGATCAAGGCCTCCTTCAGAGTTTGAAAGGCCTCGGCACACTTTGAATCAAAATTGAAGGAAGATTCCTTCACCAACAGGTCACAAAGTGGCCTAGAAATTTTACTGAAATTTTTAATAAAGCGCCTATAAAAGTTGGCATGGACCAGAAAGAATCTAATTTGTTTGACATTCATGGGTAATGGGAGTTTAGAAATAGAATCAATCTTGGCTTTATCTACTTCCAAGCCTCGCTCAGACACAAAATGCCTAAGTACAATTCCTTTCTGTACCATGAAGTGGCTTTTCTCCCAGCTGAGGACTAAACCAGTCTCCTTACATCGCTTCAACACATTCTCCAAGTGCAGGAGACACTGTTTAAAGGATGAGCCATAAATGGAGAAGTCATCCATAAACACTTCAACACACTCATCAATCATGTCAGAAAAAATGGACATCATACACCGCTGGAAGGTTGCAGGGGCATTACATAATCCAAATGGCATACGCTTGAATGCAAAGGTTCCGTAAGGACTTCTGAACGTCGTCTTCTCTCATCAGGGAAGATTGTAACCTGGTTGTACCCAGAATATCCATCGAGAAAGCAATAGTACTTATTCCCTGCCAATTTCTCGAGAATTTGATCAATAAAAGCAAGAGAAAGTGATCCTTCTAGGTAGCAATGTTTAGCTTGCGGTAATCAATACAGACCCTCCATCTAGTTGAGGGTCTAGTCACAACTTGTTCACCTTGGTCATTAAATTCCATAGTAAAGCCTACCTTCTTTGGCACCACATGAATAGGACTTACCCATTTACTATCTGCAATGGGATATATGATCCTAGCGTCCAACCACTTCAGGATTTCCTTTTTATCCACCTCCCTCATATTAGGGTTCAGACGTCTCTGCATGTCCCTAAATGGCTTGATGGAATCATCAGTATAAATGTGGTGCATGCAGAGTGTAGAGTCTATACCCTTAATGTCAGCAGTGCTCCAAGTAATAGCTTCCTTGTGCTTAGACAAGCATTCAATCAGGGCTCCCTCCTGTGCCTCAGATAGCACATCCGAAATGATAACAGGGAGCGTATCATTGGCACCTAGGAAGATGTACTTGAGAGCATCAAGGAGGGGTTTCAACTCAAGGCCGGGGGCTTGTATGGTTGAAGGTTTCATAATAGATGTCCCCATCTCAGGTAGTAGATCTACCTTGGGTAGAGATGATGGGGAAAGAGACTCAGCAGGACACCCAGCAACTCCTCAAGTTCTAGTATATCCCCTTCACATTCCTCCAAGAGATGGGAATGTTCATTTAGCATGACATGATGAAGGGGGTCATCACATAACATTGTAGGGGTTGTCTCTTCAATCAGGTCATCTATCACCTAAACTTGAGAACAATCCTCAATCCCAGCTTGTTTGTAAGCATCAAACACATTAAGCTGGATTTTCCTATTCCCAAAGCCCATTTTCAATGCCCCAGTATTGCAATTTATTGAAGCATGCGAAGTTGCAAGGAAGGGGTGGCCCAAAATGATGGAGGATTTGGTAGGCTTGTTGGTAGGGTCAGTGTCCAAAACTAATAAGTCAACGGGGAAGAAGAAATCCTCCACTCTTACAAAGACATCTTCCAAAATTTCCCGTGGTGTCTTAAGTGATCGATCGGCAACTTGGAGGATTATCGAGCTAGGCTTCAGATTGCCTCCCCCAAGTTGTTCATACACGTAGCTTAGAAGGATGTTCACCCTCGTACCCAGATCAAGTAGAGCCTCATCAATCTGTAAGTCACCAATAACCATTGAGATGTGCGGGGCTCCTAGGTCCTTAAGTTTCGGGGGTGTGCCATGTTGAACAATTGAGCTAACAGAATCAGGTAGGACAACTTTTGATTGGACCTGTTTCCTAGATTGCCGCTTTTTCGTGCACAGGTCCTTTAAGAAGCGGGCATAAGATTGAATCTGCCTGATAGCTTCAAGAAAATGAAGGTTAATCTACACTTGCTTGAAAGTTTCCATGATCTCATTCGTCCTATCTTTGGCTCCAGATGAGCCAGCAGAAGTCTTCCCAGAGGTGGATAAGCTCTCTGGAAAGGGCACTCTCAATCTCTAGGTGGAAGGGATGTCATGTCGAGTAAGGGGTGGAACGAGGGCAACTTCTTCCGGTGAGGTGATTTCAAGCGGAGGAGATTTGGGCATGTCTTCTCCGGTGGGGGTGAAAGTCGGGGTGGATGGTTTTTCTGAGGGTGAGACTATAGGAGCATCAGGTTTGGAAATTTCTTTCTCACTCCTCAGAATAGTTACTGCCTGAGCATGCTCCCTAAAGACAATCCCTTTTCCTTTAGGATTCTCCTCAGCAGCACTGGGAAGCTTCCCAGTTTCCCTCTGTCTAACGGCCTCAACAAGGTGTCCTATCTGCGATTTCATCTCATGTATAGCCTTGTCATGAGATTGGAAGATGGCACTTTAACTTTATTGCATAGTTCTCAACATTGCCTTCAATTCATCCATCTCAGAGGTCTTAGGTTGGGCCAAGGTTTGAGGTTGGTTCATTTGATGGTTTTGAAAGGATTGTGGTTTATAATTCCCTGAATTTAAGGCATTTCTTTGTCTCCATGAAAAGTTTGGGTGGTTCCTCCATCCCTCATTATAAGTGTTGGAAAAAGGGTCATTACGAGGTCTAGGACGGAACCCTTGAGCAGCATTCAGATCCGCCTATACAAGCTCAGGGAATTGGGAGGCCAAGTGGCAATCCATAGTGGCATGCATATTGCCTTAGCAAATGGAGCATTCAGAAGTTTGGGATGTGGAGGTGTTAGATACGTATTGGCCCAGGCTTGACATAAGCCTTTCCATGTTTTGATTCAACAATTGAATCTAATAGGCTAAATTCTGGGTGTCCCTTGCCTCATTCTCCTCCAACTTTCTTTGCATGAGAGTGGCTTTTCTATCCATGTAGGCAGAATTCAAGTGAATAGAATTCTCATTCAAAGTATCAAAAAAGGTTCCAAGCTTCATCCTCAGTCTTAGATAGAAAGGTTCCTGCACAGGCACCATCCACAGTCTGGCTGTGCGAATCATTAAGTTTAGTGTAGAACCTTTCAACCAGTTGCCACTTAGGCACCTGGTGATGTGGGCAAAGTCTCAACAGGTCATTAAAGAGCTCCCACGCATCATGGAAAGCTTCCCCATCCTTTTGAACAAAACTCATAATTTCCCTCCTAAAGTGATTTGTTTTGCTCATGGGGAAGTACTTCTTTAAAAACTCCTTCTTTAGGGCATCTCAAGTGTTAATATCATCAAGGGTATGATACTAATACTTGTCTTTGTCCTTGAGGGAGAAAGAAAAGAGGGTATGCATTTCAGTATCATCAATAACGCCCTGCAGCTTCACCATGGAACAGACCTCGATGAATTCCTCTATATGCCTGTAAGGGTCTTCCCTCGCAATACCATAAAAGGAGGGAAACAAGGATATGGTACTGCTTTTGATCTCATAAGGATTGTCCCCTCCAGGTCTACATAGTGCAGGGCCAGCTTGATTGGTTGGAATGAAATATTCCTTAAGACTCCTTTGACCAGCCATTTCTTCCCTTGGGAGGTTTCTTCTTAAGATTCTTTCAGGTTTAGGATCAAACAAAAGTTGTCTCCTAAGAGATTGCCTACCAAGCATGCACTACAAACACAACTCAAAAGGACTTGTTTGGTCTTTAAAAATTTAAGCTTTTGACTTTAGTTCAAATTGTAGGTGACAAAGAAAGTTGTCCAATCAATTACGTGCCTATTGTCAACCTTCAAAATGCCTAAAATGACCTACTTGGAGCTTAGGTGTTCTTCCCTAAATCTCAAATGGTAGAGCAACTCCAAAGATAGAAGATCGAGGGATGCAAGCTGTGCTTTCGTAGTGCTTCTTAACTACCCCCAAAAATCTGTGATAGGGTATCCCCTTCTTTGGATTTATAAAACCTTTGATCTCAAGTTCCGAACACTTCAGAATCCAACAGTAGGAGGGCTCTTATCCTAGTAGTTCCAAGACCTAGGAGTGTCTCAATGCATGTCGTGGTGCAAGAGATATGAGTGTGCATGCATTGAAAAAGACTTTGAATTTTGAATTGCACGCCAAGTTTGAAAATCATGTCCTTTATTTTTAAATGTCCCTCCTCTAGTTAGTCCTTTTTCAAAAATTAAATGTGACCACTTTATTAGATCACTTCAAGATAGATTATGTCGTCTAAAAATTAATCCAAATGCATTTGCATGACAGGTAGAAATGCAAAGTTAGAAGTGCCTACCTTATTCCAGCATTCTTCATGCAATATGCAAGATAGGAAGCTAGATCTAGATGCTGCTTATTCAATCCTAAATGATTCGACCTAAGGGTAGGCAGCTTCTAGAAGGTAGCTTGTTTCTTTTTTTTTTTTTTGTTTATCTACTTATGTGCAAGCAAAGAAAATGATAAACAACCACAAAATAAAATAAAAACCTAGATCTAAAGAAAAGGGAACAGGCTCCCGAAAATCAACCCCAATTACTACAAGGGTGAGAAAATAGGAATAAAACTTGTGACAAAGGAGAATCCCCTATGGAAGCGGGATCTAGGTCTCTTGTGTCTTCCCTGCGTGTAGGCATCGCTCAAGGTTGACGTCGTCTCCCAGATGCGCCTGTCACCCCACAGATTCCTCGCACAGAAAAGATAACAAATGGTCTGATCACTATGCAACGAGAAATAATCAGAAATAAAAATCAGGTGAAATTATTGCGTCTGTTGCCTCCCCAGCAACGGCACCATTTGGTAAGATGGTTTTCACTTTTGAATAATATGATTAAGATGATTTGTCATTTTAGTATCAAAGTGGTGGAAAACCACTTAACAAAATAAAGAAAATAAAAATTAAACCACTCACAGAAGAGCGGGTTGTGTCCACAGGGAGGCAATGATGCAATAAATTCACAAATATTTTTTTTCTTGTATTTGTTCAATCAAGTGTGAAATCCATGGTCAACTCTGACATGAAATGCGACGAAAAGAAGACACACAATAACTCGAGAATGTAAGGTTATATGTGCAATTTATCCTCAATGAAATATTCAATAAATATGTGATCAATCTATGTAATTTCCAATTGCACATATATTAGAGAGAAATTGTGTTCATCTTAATCCAAAACCAATGTGAAAAGATGTGAATAACAAAAGCCAAGTAATTATGAGAAAGCATGAGTATGAAGTTGCAATTTCACTCAATATATCAAATATTAAAATAAAAAATGAGAGTTTGGAAATGGCACTCAAATGTAAATATTAATTAACCCAAAAATAGAGGACTTTCTTCCTTTGTGCATGCCCGAAGAGGAGGTGATGGCGGGCTGCAGGAAGCTTAGAGGAGGATAAGCATGATGAGAGCTTTCCGATGGTGGTGGTGGCACTCCGAATGGCTGTTGGTGGTCGCTGGCCCGAGTAGAAGAAGCCGCCGACGGTGAGGCCCTTCGACCAGCCGTCAGGTGGTTGATTGGTGCTGCCGGAAGAGTGTTGTGCTTGGGGAGTCAAGGCGAGTCCAATGGAGTTCCCGACGTGAAGTTTTGTGGTCGGATTTGATGGCTGTGCTTTTGGTGGCTTTGGGTACCTTCAGTTGGTAGAGAAGAAGAAGCCGGGAGTGCGCATGGGCTGGCGACGCCGGCTGGAGTAGCGCACGCTCTGCGCACACAGCTGGTGGGCGAGGGCCGGTTGCTGCTGCTAGGCACGCGGCTGTGGCTAAGAGGAACGCATGGCAGTTGCTTCGAGCAGAGGTGTGCATGCAACAACAGCGGGTGCGGGAATGGTGCTGGAGGGCGTGTGGCAGCGTGTGGTGCATGCGGCAAGGGCTGAGGCGCAAGGGAAGTCGTGTGCTACGCTGCTGTTGGGTGCGCGCTTGCTGCAATGGAGGTGCAGCGCACGTGGGTGGGCTATTGCAGAAGGTGAAGCGTGGGCTGAGGGTGCTAGAGGGAGGTGCCTATGCTTGGTGATGGACGTGTGAAGGGATGGTGCTGGTGGGCGTGCGCCTGCTGCGGTGGAGGTGATGAAGAAGAATCACGGTGATGGAGGGACTCTTGATTGGCGGTGTGGGCTGTCACACCACACGCCGACGGTGGTGAAGTCGTGCTGCCGCAGTTGAGGCTGGTGGTGAGGAGCGGATGAGAAACGAGGTTCTCTACACAGTGAGAAAAGGGGTGGTGGCCTCGTTTGAGCGACAGCCATTCTTCCTCCTTTGTAGCCATCTGCATGGATTTGAATGGAGAGGCGGGAGCAGATCCACATTCTCCGCTCGTACTTGAATGCAGGTTTTAGTGCAGCAGCTGGTTGCGTTGGAGCGGTGAATTCATGCATAGAAGGGAAAATGAATAATAATAAAAAGATTGGTTAATTATGTTCAAACCCTCAATAAAATGTTAATGCATATAATGTAACCTAAAGACTAATGCATGTAATTCTAATGCATGCTAAATAATTTATATATGTAATGCTTACAAGCAAATATATATAAACTAACGTATTTATATCTTAATACATGTTATGTATACACTAATATCAATCTAATTCTTAGGCACTTAAGTAAATAAATAGCCCACAAATATGAGCTCATCAACGGGCTATAAAGTGAAAATCTTAATCAACATACACATCATTCGGTCATTTTTCTTCCTAATAAGTGATTTGTTTGTATTAAATTTTAGGTTATAATGGATAAATCTTGAATTGGATTGCGGGGTTCAAATTACACCAGATATAAGGATAGAGTAATTTCATTCCTAGATTGGGCCTTTCATGACGATAGGAAGATATTTAGGCGAGGAGGTTATGCAGAAGATGTTTAAATAGTTCCTTGCATGATCATAATACTATGTGATAATGGCAGATTCATCACATAAAGAGTTCGAGTTTAAAAAATCTATCATCGTAGTTCGATTCGCAAGAAAATCCATTGATCAAATAAAATTTATAATTGAAACTCAAAAAGTGAGTCCTGGGTCGAACACGGGGAAGCGAATGTTTGGTTTTGAAAATTCGTGTTTTGCTTTTATTTGTTTTTTTTGTTTTTATCTTTTCTAATTTTTTTGGTATTTTTAGCAAGCAAGAGATTAGGTCGATGAATTCTTATCTAACTAATCTACTTGCAAAATATAAGAGAGAGAGAGAGACAATCACATTTATCTCAACAAGTGTTTCTACAACTATGAAAGTAGGAAAAAACTATACTAGAAAGTAGTAAAGATAGATGGAGATGAGAAGAATCCCCCTTGACGGTCGCTTGGAGGACGACTCGCTCTGACGATGCTCAGATGAACGTGGTAAGGAGCGGGACGAAGGAAAATGATGGCAAAGGAAGGAGGTCGGTACGGAATGCCATCGTGGTGAGGATCTTCTTCCCGAAGGGAGGTCAGAGAATGACCGCGGGATGCTCCATGAAAGGGGATGAGAGGCGGCAACAAATATTTATTTTCTACTCTAGAGGAGCATCCCGAGCTTGGGACAAGCTCTCTCTAGACCTTGGAGGTGGTGAGAGGAAGAAAGGAAGAGTTGAAGAAGAAAGGGAGGTGTAGGGGTCCTTTTATAGTGGAGGAGAGGGGCTAAAACAAGTAATGGATAATTAGCGACAGTAAAGGTGTCGCTAAAGTTCTAGCTCAAGCATCGCTGTAGCCTCTAGCTTACGCTCGTGGATACACCCGGTCATAGCTGCAGAGACATGGTCGTCGTACGACCGTTGAATCATGATCTTGTGGCTGAAGATTGTGCGGAGATCATGCCTTTGGAAGACGTGTGAGAACTTGCATTGATGCTCACGTGATCGCATCAGGTCATATGCTGTGCCACATGGAAGCACACATATCGTCGATTGCCGATCGTGCGGTTGAATTTTCACATGCCTCACCGCAGAGCTGGATTTGAGGCTTGGGGGGATTTGAATGCGCGCCATGCGTTTGAGAGCAGCTCTAGCGACCAATGCATTGCGGGCGCCTTTGTGTCTTGAGGATGAATTGAGTGCTGCGAGCACGAAGGAAACTTAGCCATTGGATCTTGATCCAACAACTGTGGTGCGAGATTTTTGATGATGAGGGGGCACCTGTGGATGCTACTGGCTGGTGTTGGGAGGCCTAGATGGTGCCATGTGGCACCATCTAGGTCATCCATATTCTTTCTATTAAAGAGGGCGCCACGGTGCTCAGATTGAGGCATTGCCGGACTATGATCGTTGCTCCGAATCCATCCGTACGGACATATTTTTTCATCCAAAGCCCGTAAGGATGTCGCATTGCCCTCCTGGTCGTTGATCTTCCTTGGATCGCATAAGGTGGTATGGGACTCCGATCAAGATGATTTTAGAGGTGTTAGACTCCGATAGTTGTCTTGATCAGATCCGTACGGTCAGATCATCCATCCAAGGCCCTAAAATAAATCTCCTTCCCTCTTGGCCATAAAAAGGACGTAATTAACCTAAAATATACACAACTACTCAAAATGAAGAATGATGCATGCTACGTAATTTTTATAATATGAAATGCAAATCTAAGCCTAGGAACATACATGAATAGACATTTTACCCTCAATAATTATGTCTACATCATACCCCCATGCCTATCTTTTGCTAGTCCTTAGCAAAATTAAATTACATGCTATGTATAAAATCGTAATTAGGATTAAATCACTTAGACCTAAGTTATTTATTAACAATAGAAAATTTCAACTAAGGTCCGAAACTATCAAGACCGAATAGTACCTGGGTTTCTGCCAGAATGCAGACTGCTGAAGTCCTCGCCTTATTTGAAAAGGGAAGATACATTTTTTGCTTTTTCTTCTTTTCTAATTTTTTTTGGACTTTTGGAGTTTGAGAGGTTTGGGATAACTTTTTACGGCTACTCAACTCGCCCAAGACTCGAAAAGGACTCTAAGTACTAAGCATCTAGTGAAAAGAGTGAAAGACTTACTAGACGATCGTTAAAATGGACTTCAGGTTTCTACGACCCTAGGTGACCTTGCCTAAAGGTTTATCTTTTTGAGCGGTAGCTTTCTCCGTACTTCCTTTGCTTATGGGGTCAACACAACGGTGAACCTAATGTATATCTCTCTGGTTTATTCTACTTCCCCACTTCTTCCCTAAGTGTTTTGGGAATTATTATGCATTTTTGTGAGCTGGGCTCTAGACAACCTACCAATGGGTTGTTATCCATAGCAACTTGCCAGCCATACCCGTGTGGTGAAGTGTGGTTTTTACTTTTTTGTTTTCTCCTTTTGTTTTTAAGTAGGTGGCTTCCCTGATCTAAGATTTACCTAAAGGTAGTATGAAGAGAATGGTCTTGTGGTTGAGCTTTGGACAATTGGCCAATGGGCTGTTACCCATGACAACTTGCCAGCCATACCACCCTAGTCAGTTCATTAGCTACCTAATTTTCATAAAAACTGCCGAAAAGTGAGTCAATGTGAATAGTGTGTAGATGCTTAGACTTAAAATCTCCTCAAATCAGAGGGCGAGTTGATAAGTCGTCTACTTATTATCCCAATTTTTTTACTAGATTAAAGATGAAATTGAATTGGCAAGGACTCGAGACTAAGTCCACATTCAAGTGGACACCCAGGCTAATTAAGCCTGAAGACCTGAAGAGTCTAAGTATCTAGGTCCTATTGTATCATTTCCTAAAGTTAATTACCTCCAAATGCCCAAGTTCTCTTCTCCTAATTCTTTTTTTTTCTTTTATTTTGTCTTTTTGAATTTTCAATTTTTTTAAAAAAAAGAAACTAAAAGAAATTCTACAGAGTTAACAAAATGATTTCAGGATAAAGTATCTACCCCCCCATGCCTAAATGATGCAATGTCCTCATTGTAAAAACAAAGACATGAAAAGGGTGGAGTAAATAGAATATCACCTGAATTTCATGAAAATCTGGTCAACTCCGCAGAGAACGTGGAATATGCACACGTGCTAAGTTTATTGCCTTCAGCTAGTCACGGTTCACAAGTAAAGAAGACATTAAAAGTTTAGAATTGCAGGTCAAAATTAGAATAAGAAGATTGATTTTGTGACCTGCAAAAAGATGTCCACAGATGTGGACCAGAATGTGATGCAGACCCATGCCCCAGGGTCGAGTGGTTCTCAGGCTCTGGATGAAAATCACCCAAAATTGGAGATTTTTATATTTGCGGGGTTGGGCTTGCAGTTTGATGGTATGCAACCCAAGACTAAAAGTGTCAGACAACGGGTAGAGATGGTTCAATAGGTTTGGATGTCCACTTAATGTTCAGCTCAGGTAGATAGTCAATTATTCCAAGCTTGGGTCGCATGTCAAAGATATCATAAGGGTCCTGGTAAAAAGTTGGTGGTTTTAAGTAAATTGGAACCCTTAGATCCAAAATCATAGTTCCCTTAGAAGTAGCGTCCCAAATTTTCATTTCCATATTTCTACCCTCTAAAATCAATGTTTCCGAGACCTCCAAATCACTGTACACCCATCTAAAGTACCCAAGTCCAACAATTGTGGCTCAATCAGGATTGACTTGGGTTTGGTGATCTCAAGAATACCATAATTTAGCACTTTTGGGTGTGGTTGAGGAATGGGACCACTGATTGAATCATCAGGGATTGGATCCTCCAAGTTAGCCCCAACCGAATCAGAATCTTCAATAGTCGGGCTATTAAATTGTTCGTCATACTCCTCGAGCCCGTTTGTCTCACTAAAATCATTCTCCTTAATCTCAAGTGAGACTTCACTAAGAGCTTCCTCACCCTCAAAACCAAAAAATTCATGATCCTCATTTATATTTGTCTCAAAGTTATCTATCATTTCCTAGTCCATGGAGACATATTTTTCTGCGCTCCCTGGCTCAGGGATCTCAGGTGAATTAATCGGTTCACCCTCAATTGGTTGCTTTAGACTAGCCTGGTCATCTCCGATCTCAGAATATGTATCCCCCCCTACAGGTTCCTGAGCAGGTTCAGACATTGGCTCTCTTGAAGGGAGGTTCATCTTGAGAATCATCCCAAGAATGGACTAGGGCAACCACAAATTTCATCCTCAATCTCGATAGTTTCCCAAGTAGAAACTCACCCAAGCCCTTATCCTTAACATCTTCGAGCCAATCCAATATAGAACTATTAAGTTCATCAATCATTTTAATCATAGGCTCCAATGCTTCAGTGCATGGTGTTGGCTGAGCTTCTAAAGATTGTATAGTGTTCCTAAAATTAGCCAACACCCTATCCTGGATCTGGTTCATTTGAACAGATTGGTTCGGTTCAGGGTTGGGTAAGTTCGGCTCAAATCTAGGGGAGTCAAGATATTGAGGTTCTCGTGGTGCTCCATGATAGTAGGTCATTCTAGGTTGTAAAGAATGGTGGTGACCTATATTTAGTGGAATACTGGAGAGGGTAAGTGTTATAATCATTATATCCTTCCTGATTGTAGAATAGGTTGGTTTGGTGATCAAAGGACGAAGAACTATAATCATTGTAGCTCTGGGAAGGATAGTAATCATAGTCTTGTTGTCCAGGTTAGGCCCTAGACACTGAGGTTCGGTATCGTATCCCCAATCAAAGTTATCCCAGCTAGTGGATTGGTAATTTTACGTTAAGTCGAGATAGTAATCATCTCGGGGATAAGTAGTGGTAGGAGGGTAGGATGGGAAATAAGTGTAGGATGTGGAAGGATACATGGTTGAATAGGAGGGGAAATCAGAAGAAACAAAGGAGCCCTACAATACAAGCAATCAACCTTGTCCTTAGGTGGGTTAGCCTAAAGACCTACGGACTCCTAGGACCTGTTTGCACCTCAAAACACGCCTGTAATAATGCCTTCCTGTGCTATTTTCTAGCATTAACTATGTATATTATGATCCTATAGTCGCATTTGTAAAAATGCTTGCATGCATGCATTTAATCATGAGAGGAAGAGAAATGAATAAATGGCTTGCATATTTACATTTTTTTCTCAAGTGTTTCTTTGCAAAAAGTCCCCTCTCTATTTTTTTATTTCCTCTTTCTTTCTTTTCTCTTCCCGCGGTTCTTCTCCTCCCACTGCAGCATGCACGTCTGCACCCTCTCCTGCTGCAGCCACTCCCTGCGGCTGCCACTTCCTCGCCCTTCCCCCCTGATGCAGCCGTGCTTCCCCGCCATGCTCTCCTCCTCTATAAGAAGCTGCAGCTTCTTCCTCGCGAGGCATACCCCACACACGCTGCTGCAGAAGAAAAAAAACCGCAGCCACCACCTTCTCCTCCACCGCCCTCCCCTCCCATACGTCGACCCTCCTTCGAGGAGGCACCCGGCGAGCAGGAGAACCCACTGTGGTGCACACCACCACAGTGGGAACACCACCGCCCAACTCTTCAACGAGCCGGTGGGCGTGGTGTCTTCCTTCGTTTCATTTTTTTCGTCTCACGCCATTACTGCTGCTTCAAGCTCCGAAGCTTGAAGCCGCAGCAGCAGCAGCCAAGTGGCAGCAGCAGCAGCAGCAGTAGCTCCCCCCGGCTCCTCCGCGACCTTCCCCGCAGCCACTCTCCGCCTCCGCGCGCGCCTGCAGGGCCCGCTCCGCTCGTTCTCCGTTATGTCGCCTCCGCCGTTGCACCCTTAACCGGCCGCTGCGTGCACTGCAGCGGCTGGCTAAGCCCTCTCGCCGTCCCTTGCCAACCTCCGTACCCCTCCGCGACCGCCGCTGACCCTCCTCCACGTTCGCTCCTCCACGCCATCGTCCGCTCTTCGCCCTCGCACTTGGCGTGCAGATGCCATTTCCAGATGTCCACCTCCGCCTGCAGACGACGCGGCTCCAGACGTCTGCCGCCATCCACCGACGACTTAACTCGTCCCTTGTGCGTCCTCCCCGCTCCTCTCTCTCTCTCTCTCTTTCTCTCTCTCTTTTTTTACTCACAGCACACACTACACCAACACACACACACACCTTAACCAACGTACACACACCTACACTCACACTTACGCACACACACACACACACTATAAGTATAGTTATATATGGTAACATATATATACATACATAAATATATATACATACATATATCTATATGTATATATATATATACTTATATACATAGTATATCTATATAGTTATGTATACATACATATATATATAATATATATACATATATATATAATATATATATATATATATATCTACTTATATATATATATCTATATACTTATACATATACTTATATATAAATACATATATACTTATATACATATATATATATATACATATCTATATACATATATATATATATATATCTAGATACATATACTTATATACATATATATATACATCTATATAGTATTATATATATATACTTATATAAATATATATATAGCTATATACATATAAACATACATATATATATATATATATATATACATACATCTACACCTATATATATATACATATATATCTATATATATCTATACATATATACCTATACATTTATATATATATAGATATATTTACTTATATACATACATATGTACATATATTTTCATGTTATTTACTATACGCTGTATCGCGGGAATATCTGCACCAGTTGCTAATATTCCCCGGCAACGGCACCAGAAAAGATGATCGGTCGGCCCGGATAGGTTGTTAATATGATGATTTTATCGTTGAAATGTATATAGTGGTTAACCTAATTCGGACATAACCATCTTTTTACAAAATTTTTAACCTGGCCTAATTGATTTTATCTTGTCACTTTTTGGCTCAGGGTCGAACTCAGGGAAGTGGGGTTCAAGTCGAATTTCTACGTTTTCCTTAAAATGCACCTCTTCCGTTCGTTTATTGTGTTTTTGGTGTTTTTCTTATTTAGGTTTTTTTTTTTCTGGTAATCCTTGTTCTTGAGGCACACCCTCAAAATTGTGTCCTTGGCTTTTAGCCAAAATAGAGTTCCAAAACACGCCTTGCTACTCGCAAGACGGGGTACCTGCAAATCAAAGATTATCTTTTTACTAAGAAGGAAGCTAACAGACAGAAAGTAAATATAGAATCTACAGATATATATATATTTATATGTAGTATATATATAAAGGGGTGGGGGTGGAGGTGGCGATGGAGTGTAGCACCGTGTCGGGTCAGTCGTCGTCTAGAGAGACGCAACCAACACGACTATGTGCCGCGTGGAGTGAGGATGGATGATGGAAGATGTATATGTCCACGCTTTTTGTACACGTGTATCGGGGAATATCAGCACCGCGATACAGCGTACAAAAAGCTTGGACATATACATCTTCCATCATCCATCCTCACTCCACGTGGCACATAGTCGTGTTGGTTGCGTCTCTCTAGACGACGACCGACCCGACACGGTGCTACACTCCATCACCACCTCTACCCCCACCCGTTTATATATATACTACATATAAATATATATATCTATAGATACTATATTTACTTTCTGTCTGTTAGCTTCCTTCTTAGTAAAAAGATAAAAAATATAAAAGAGAAGATAATCTTTGATTTGCAGGTACCCCGTCTTGCGAGTAGTAAGGCGTGCTTTGGAACTTTGTTTTGGCTGAAAGTTAAGGACACAATTTTGAGGGTGTGCCTCAAGGACAAGGATTACAAAAAAAAAATCTAAATAAGAAAAACACCAAAAACATAATAAACGAACGGAAGAGACACGTTTTTAGGAAAAACGTAGAAACTCAACTTGAACCCCACTTCCCTGAGTTCGACCCTGGGCCTAAAAGTGACAAGATAAAATCAAGTATGCCAGGTTAAAAATTTTGTAAAGAGATGGTTAGGTTCGAATTAGGTTAACCACTATACATATTTCAACAATAAAAACATCATATTAACAACCTATCCGGGTCCGACCATACAGGACCCATCTTGAGATTATAATCGATTTGGTCTACTTTTATTCGGTCAATCCAACCAGTTAAAAGGAGGGGCTGGGGAGAAGGTTCTTCCTTTAGCTTCTGCCTCCGGTTCCTAGTGTACCCCATAGCCACGGTCATTTGATGCTACTCCCTTAGCTAGACATCAAATGGACCAACAGAAATAGATTAATCGAAAAAAATCTCAGTTTGAGCATCGAAGAGCAAATCAATCCTTAAGGCCAACATCTACTCAGTTTTAGTTATGCTTGGGATGATTCTGGTCTTGGAATGTGATGGGCCCTTTAGATGGGTTGTGCCCTTAATGATCAATTCAAATGTGTGTGTGTGCACAACCAGGGTTTGCAAACAAGGTTATTTGATGATGTGTCTTTTAGGGTTTAACCTTGTGTAATAGCTTTTAGGGTTTAATCTTAGGTGCATTCAATCAAGTTCAAGAGAACACTCCAAATTTTGAAAACACTAGTGATGATATATTCCTTTAGAAATCAAAAAATAATGTAGAATGCCTGGTTCAGACCTAAAGATTAACCCTAAGTGGCAAGCTACTGATGAATGACTTTTATCTTCAGTGGTGCAGCCCAAACAGCTTAATCAATTGGCTTGTTGCACCACTTAGTTAAGGCACACAGATGTTTAATCTATTTAGATTTCTACTCACTTATGTGTATTGAGTTGAAGTGTATTGAGTCCATAGGTCAAATCCCGGTTAAGTGGTAGAATCAAAGTGGAATGAATGGTGTGCCTTAAGTCGAAAGTTGTGGGTGTTTAATGTGTGTCACTTTTAGTAAATCCCACAAGAGAAGAGTATTTTTTTTTATATATGTGAGGATGAGATGAGTGGAGGTGGCAAACAAACAACCAGATCTATCCTAGGGTTTATAAAAAGCACCTAAGTTGATTTGGGTTTGAGTTATTAGTGTGGTGAAATGAAATCTAGTGTAGGGGTAGTGGGGGAAAACTTACAAATGTCTCTACCCACACTTTACTCTAATCTACCACCTTCAGCTCCTTGACTGGGTTCTGTAAGACAATAAATTGAAGAAGAAAGATATGTTAGAAAAATATGTAAGTAATGTAAGAAAAAGCAAGAAAAAAAAATCAAAGAGTGTTGCCTCCTCGGCAACGGTGCCAAAATGATAGCGGTGAACCTCGTCGCATAAAGGGTTCAAGTTTAGAAAATCCATCGTCGTAGTTCTATTCACAAGAAAATCCATCGATCAAATAAAATTTATAACCGAAACTCGAAAAAGTGAGTACCGGGTCGAACACTGGGAGGCGAACGTTTGGTTTTGAAAATCTGCGTTTCGCTGTTATTTGTTTTTGTCATTTTTGTCTTTTCTAATTTTTTTGGTATTTTTAGCAAGCAAGAGATTAGGTTGATGAATTCTTACCTAACTAATCTACTTGCAAAATATAAGAGAGAGAGAAATAATTACATATACTCAACAAGTGTTTCTACAACTATGAAAGCGTAAAAAAACTATACTAGAAAGCAGTAAAGATAGATGGAGATGAGAAGAATCCCCGTCGAGGGTTGCTTGGAGGAGGACTCGCTCTGACGGCGCTCTGATGAAGGTGGTGAGGAGTGGGACGAAGGAGAACGATGGCGAAGGAAGGAGGACGGTACAAAACGCTGTCGTGGCGAGGATCTTCCTCCTGAAGGGAGGTAAGAGGATGGCCGCGGGATGCTCCAGAAAGGGGATGAGAGGTGGGAACAAATATTTGTTTTCTACTCTAAAGGAGCATCCTAGGCTTGGGACAAGCTCTCTCTAGAACCTTGGAGGTGGTGAGAGGAAGAAAGGAAGAGATAAAGAAGGGGAGGTGTAGGAGTCCTTTTATAGTGGAGGAGAGGGGCTAAAACAAGTAAGGGATAATTAGCGATAGCAAAGGTGTTGCTATAGTTCTAGCTCAAGCACCGCTGTAGCCTCCAGCACACGCTCACGCATATGGCCGATCATAGCTACAGAGGCATGGTCATCGTACGACCATTGGATCATGATCTTGTAGCTAAAGATTGCGCAGAGATCGCGCCTTTGGAAGGCACGTTGGATGGCGCGTGAGAACTTGCGTTGACACCTGCATTATTGCATTAGGTCATCCACTACGCCATGTAGAAGCACACGTACCGTCAATCGCCGATAGTGCGATTAAATTTGCACGTGCCTCACCGCAGAGCTAGATTTGAGGCTTGGAGGGATTCGAATGCGCGCCATGCATTTGAGAGCACCTCTTGCAACCAATGCACTGCGGGTGCCTTTTTGTCTCAAGGATGAATTCAGTGCTGCGGGTGAGAAGGAACCTCAGCCGTTGGATCTTGATCCAACGGCTGTGGTGCGATATCTCCGATGATGAGGGGGCACCTGTGGATGCTACTAGCTGGTGTTGGGTGGCCTAGATGGTGCCACGTGACGCCATCTGGGCTGTCCATCTTCTTTCTATTGTAGAGGGCACCACGGTGCTTTGATCGAGATGATTCCCACGCTGCCGGACTACGATCATTGTGCTAGATTCATTCATACAATTGGATTTTTCATCCAAAGCCTGTAAGGATGTCGCATTGCCCTCCTGGCTGTTGATCTTCCTTGGATGCATAAGGTGCTACGGGACTTCGATCTAGGCGATTTTAGAGGTGTTAGAATCCGATCATCATCCTGATCAGGTTCGTATAGTCAGATCATCCATCTGAGTCTTTGAAATAAATCTCCTTCCCTCCTAGCCATAAAAAGGATGTAATTAACCTAAAATATACACAACTACTCTAAATGCAAAATGATGCATGCTATACAATATTTATAATATGAAATGCAAATCTAAGCCTATGAACATACATGAATAGGCATTTTACCCTCAATAATTATGTCACATCACTGTACTCGAGCACTGCATTTGTAATGGGTGGTGGCAGCATTACACTACTTGGGTAGCTTAAGGAGAGGAGTTGACTGAGAAAGTCATAAACAATGAGAACACTGTTGACCAAGGGAACGACGACGAAATTGTTGGTAGCGGAGGTGAAGAAATAGAAGAAATGTTGAATGAGATGAGAGTAGGAGAGGATATAAATACAGACGAGGAAGATCCATTCAGTTGTGATCCATTCTATGATGTTGTTAAGGTAGCTGAGGATCCTATTGCTCCCGATGTTACGAAAATGTTAAAGTTGTCATTTTTCTTGAAGTTGTTTCAACTGAAGGTTTTGAATAGAGCTAGTGCTAAATTAATGTCAGAAATACTTCAGTTTCTTGCTGAGCTATTAAACAACCCTAACAGTTTTCTAGCTTCATTGTATGAGACAAGGAAACAGATTCGTAAGCTTGGTTTGCATTGTCAGAGAATCGATGCATGTCCGAATGACTACATTCTTTTCAGAAATGAATTTGCAAATTTGAGTAGTTGTCCTGAATGTGGACATGAGAGATATAAGGAAGGTAAAAATGAAAGTAAGAGGAAATAACCTCAAAAAGTTCTTTGTTACTTTCCACTGACACCTAGGCTTCAACACCTTTTTATATCCACTAAAACTGCATGATGGATGACATGGCATCAGGATTATAAATCTCAAGATGGAAAAATATGTCATCCTACTGATTCAGAGGAGTGGAAGAGATTTGATGAAAGAAATAATTTATTTGCTTTAGAACCAAGGAACATGCGTTGGGTCTTGCAAGAGATGGATTCAATCCATTTAAGAGTACGTGCCCATTATACTCTATATGGCCAGTGGTAATGGTCACTTATAACTTAGCTCCCTGGTTGTGTATGAGATCGTCATTCATGATGCTGACCCTATTAATCCCCAATCCAAAACAACCAGAAAATGCAATAGATGTTTATCTCCAGCCATTAATCGATGAATTAAAATAGTTGTGGTACACCGGCATGAAGACGTATGATGAAGAAAAGAAAGAATTTTACAATATGCATGTAGCATTGTTGTGGAACACTGGAATAAATAAATAGTCATTACTCTCTGTAAGATGGAACAGAGATGAGTAAGTTTTTCAAAACTGTTTGTTCGAAGACACTACAAAATGATATGCTGGATTACTGGGATAAACAAATAGTCATTACTCTCTATAAGATGGAATAGATTCTTCCCCTAGCCTTCTTCAATGTAATGGTTCATCTCACCCTGCATCTTGCAAATGAAGCCAAAATCGGTGAACCTATACAATTCATATGGATGTATCCTATGGAGCAGTTTTTGAAAAAGCTTAAAGATTGTGTTTTGAATAAGGAAAAGCTGAAAGGATCCATTGTAGAAGTGTATCTCGTGGAGGAATGTATAAATTTTACTTCCATGTACATAAATGAAATAGACAACCACTTTAATAAACTTCAAATGAACATGACAAGGAATACAATGACAGTGATGAAGAATGTTTGTCAATTTTTGATATCAGAGGAAGGTCGATTCTTCATACAGAGTACAAGATAATTTCAGAAAATGACACACATTAAGCACATTTATATATTTTAGAATAAATTCCTGAAATTGATCCATTTTATGAGGAATTCGAACGATTACCTCTTTCAAGGACAATTGAATTTGCCTTCTTAGATTGGTTTAAAGACTGGGTTAATCAATTGGAAGAGGATAAGGACCCACGATGGGTACCAGATTTTGATGTAATTACTGATTCACCATTACATTATACACATTACCACTCTAGGTATATAATAAATGAGTTCAGATTCAAAATAAAAGAAATTGATGATAGAAAGGTTACACAACAAGCTGGAGTTGTTGATTCAAATCTTTCCACCGGTCTAGATGGATATTATGGTGAAATCAGAGAAATTGTGGAGATCAACTTTAGATTTAATCGCAGAGTTATCCTATTTAAATGTCATTGGTTTGATGCATCTGAATAGCCTAAAATGTCTATTTATGCAAGTTCTTAGTATTATAGTTGCATCATACAATATAAATATTGCATAACATACATTATCTTGCATTTAGGTCAGGTTATGTAAATTTTAAGTTAATTTTCCCCTTTTGTGGTCAGGTAATAGGGCGACTTTTAATCATGGCCTCAGATCGAAGATCCAATCGTATGGATTTGATCAGGGCAATGATTAGAGTTCAACGACTCCAAGATTGCCCTGATCGGACATCTGTAGTTCGAGGAAGCTCAGAGATCAAGGGCCAAGATGGTGTCAATCTACACTTTAGATGACAAATTTGACCGCACAGATGAGCTCGGAGCGACGATCGAAGCCTAACGGTGCGAAAATCAATCCAATTCGACATCCGTGTCACCGTCTACAACACACAGAAGATGGATAGCCAAGATGGCACAATGTGGCACCATCTTAGCTGCTCAATTAGCCCCACCGCTGCATTTCAAAGGACTCTTCATCGCGCGATCTTGGCCAGGATTTACTCATATGCGCCCGCTCTCATCTTCATAAGGCAAAAGGCACGGATGACCTAGGCCATTGGATCTTGATCGAGCGCTCTTTCGTGAGCGCGAGGAGTGGGTTTGATCCCCACTGCACCTCAAATCAGGCACGGGCGCGGGAGCAGTGAAATCAGGCCATTGGATGGCGAGTGGGCGGTGTAGATGCGGAAGACGTGGCAGCACCAGAGCACACGGATCACCTATGCGTGATCTAACATGCGTCCGAACGCTCCATCGCATGCACGGGCACGCGGTTACGCGAAGCTGAAGCAGGTGAGGAGCGATTTGAGCTGTCCGATCACGCAATCGAACGGCAGAGATTGCTTGGACGTGCACTTGCGTTAGGCGTGCGGGAGAGTAGGAGGCACGCACGGGCACGTTCACACATTGCCCACAACTGCTCTTTAGTGATAAATAAATCCATCACTAAAGACCTGATTTTAATGTTTTTGAATATGGAATGACCAAATTGCCCCTAATCCTTACAACTATAAAAGGAGACCCCTACTCTACGAAATTCTCATCCCTTCCTTCACCTCTCTCCCTCTCTAAAGCTCTAGAGAAGCTTGTCCCACACCCGGGATGCTCCGTTAGAGTTAAATCCAAAGTTTTCTCGCCCCCGTTGCGGAAGTGTATCCTGTGACGACGATGACGTGTTGCCATGTTCCTTCTTCCTGCTGCTTCATCCTCCTTCTTCCCACTCCGTCCTCCATCTTCCAGGCATCGCTCTATCTAGCTCATCCTCCAAGCAATCGTCGAGGAGGATAACATCTCTCCCCCTTCTTTTTATCACTTTCTAGAATAGAATTTCTCACTTTCTAGCTGTAATCATTTCCCTCTTTCTAGTTGTAAAAATAATATTATTATATCAAGTGATTGTTTTCTCTCTCTCTCAGTGTTAATATCAATTCCCTTGTAATTATCTCGCTTTCAAATAAAAATTCTGAAAAAAAATATAATTACGGATTTTAGATCGACATAGCCTCGCTGTGTTCGACCCGGAATTTCTTTACAAATTTCGGTTAAATTTTATCTATTGATGGATTGCTTCGCAAATCGAACTACAATGATGGGTTTTCAAATCCAACTTCGATCGCGTAGTTTTCTGCTATCAACATTTTGGCACCGTTGCCGAGGAGGTGATGCTCTTTGATTCTTTGTGTTTTCCCGCCTTACTTATCTTTTACCTCACTTCTCTCCTTTCTTGTTGTGATTGCAAGTACTCTCTCAAGACAGGCAAATGCGGTAGATTGGAGTAAAGTGTTGTTGAAGGATCAGTAAGTTTACCCCCACCTCCCCACCCACTAGATTTCATTCCATCACCTAATAACGCAAACACAAATCAACCTAGGTGTTCATAAATCAACCTAGGTGTTCTTATAAACTCTAAAGTTAGTATTTGATTGTTTGTTTGTCACCTTCACCCACCTCACTCTCCATATATAAAAGAAAATTTTTAAAAAAAAATCTCACAGAGGTACAGAACCTCTTCTGATTTTCAAACTCAACCGGTAAACCGATCTTTGGAACCGATACACACACCCAAACACATAATTGAGTAGAAATCAGATTAGGTAATCATTTGTGTGCCTAACTAAGTGGTGCATCAGGCCAATTGTTTGAGTTGATTAGGCTGCACCACTTCAATTAAAATCAACTCATCAAGTAGCTGTCACATAAGTTCAACTTTTAGGGATTTACTAGGCACTCTACATTCTTTTAAGCTTAAAGGAAAACATCTTCACCTGTTCTTTCAAAATCTGGTGTGTCAACTGAACTTGATTAAATACACCTAAAGTTGAATCCTAAAAGCTACTAAGCAAGATTTAAACCCTAAAATTCACTGCATCCAAAAATAATCTTGCTTGAAAATCATTGGTTGTGCATGCACACACATATCAATCAATCAATCATTAAGGGCACAACCCTGATAAAAGGCCCATTACATTCCAAAGCACATTCAAACCTAACCCTAATTAAAACATAGTAGACGTTGGCCTTAAGGATTGGACTCGCTCTTTGGAGCCTAGACAGAGATTATTTTCGATTAGTCTATTTTTACTGTTCAATCTGATGTCTAGCTAGGGGAGTAGAATCAAATGATCACAGCTGGGGAGTACACTAGGAACCTGAGGCGCAAGCCAAAGGAAGAACCTTCTCCCCAGTCCCTCCCTCTAACTGGTTGGATTGACTAGAAAGAAGTAGATCAAATTGATTGTTTTTCTCAGGACGGGTTTTGGGAGTCTGTAGGCCTTTAGGCTAGCCCACTTAAGGATAGGTTTGTTTATTTGCAATGCAGGGCACCTTTCTTCCTCCCGTTCTGTCATGGATCCTTCCACATCCTATTCAAACTTTTACTCCTACCCTCCTACCACTACTTATTCCCAAATTGATTATTATTCCAACCAGACTTATTCTCAACCATCTTCTAGTTGGGATAATTCTGATTGGGGATACAGTTTCGAACCTCCATGTTTAATGTTTAACCCTGGACACCATGATCTTGATTCTTATCCTTCTTCAAGCTACACTGATTATAGATCATCGCCCTCATTTGGACAAGCTAATATGATCTACAATCAAGAAGGATGCACTGATCCTTACCCCTCCCTAGAATACATTGCCTTTAGGTCATCACCACCTTATGAACAACCTAAAATGACCTATTATCAGGGAGGGTATCAAGATCCTCAATTCGTTGATTCTCCTGCACTGAAACCAAACCCCCAATCGTAAACCAAACCATTTGGTTCAGGTTAACCAAGTCCAAGAGAAGGTGTTGGCTAACTTCAAGAATACTATACAATCTTTAGAAGCTCAAATAACACCTTGTACTGAAGAATTGGAGCCCCTGATTGAAATGATTGATGATCTTAACAAGTATTTGTTGGATTTGCTCCAGGATGTTAAGGATAAGGGCCCAGGTGAGTTTTACTTGGGAAATTATTGAAATTGAGGATGAGATTTGTGGTTGCTTTAGTTCAATCTTGGGATGATTCCCAGGATGAACCCCCTTCAGGAGAGCCAAGGTCAGAACCCGCTCAGGTACCTGTTGGGGGGGCACGTGTTACGAGACGGGATTGACCAGGTTGTTATAGAGCAATCAAATAAGGATTTGATTTCTTCATCGGAGATCCCTGAGTTGAGGAACGAGGAAACGTATGTTTCCATGGATCAGAAAATGATTGATGATTTTGAGACATACATTAATGCGGATTAAGATTTCTTTGATTTTGAAGGTGAAGAATCATTATGCGAAGTCTCACATGAGTTTACAGAATACGATTTTAGTGAGATGACTGGGCCTGAGGAATTTGATAAATCATTTGATGGCCTTAAAATTGAGGAATTTGATCTTGTTGGGGCTTGCATGGCGGATTCAGATCATGATTTCATGAAGGATTTAATTCACAGCCCCATTCCTCAATTACACCCCTTTGAGCTTACTGATGATTCTGATTTTGAGATCACTAGACCCAAGTCAATTCTAATTCAATCTCATATTTGAGACTTGGAAATTTCAGACGGGATGCAAGAGGTCCCGGAATTTGTAATCCTGATTGTGGAGGATAGAAAGTGGGAAATGTTGATTTGGGAAGTCAATTCTGGAGGGACCGAAAAACAGAGTCTAAGGGTTCCAATTTGTCTAAAACCACCAACTTTCTACCAGGACCCTTATGACATCTTTTCAGAGGATGTCCGAACCAAGTGCACATTCCTTGATTATCGTTTTGAGCTTGATCTCTCTGTTATCTGACTTTTTGGTCTTGGGTTGCATTCTCACAAATCGCAGGCTCGACCTTGCTTGCATACTAATCTCAGGTTCTGGGTAATTTTTATCCAGAACCTTAGATATACTTGACTATGGGGTATGGGTCTGCATCACAATCTAGTCCACATCTGTGGACATCTGCTGGTAGGTCCTGAGGTGAATCTTTTTATTCTGATTCTGACCTACACTTGTGAATTCTTTATTTCTTCTTCTGTGAATAGTGTGCCTAGCTGAAGGCACTAAATTCAGCACGTATACAGCTCTTTTCATCTCAAAGCGAACCCGTTATTCACGCAATTCAGGTGCTTTCTACTTTACTCCACTCTGCTTCATGTCTTTTTAATACAATGAGGACATTGCATTAGATAGGCATGGGGGGGATGCATATTCATCACTGAATTATTTTGTCAGCTCCGTAGATTCTTTTTATTTTCTTTTTATTTATTTTAAAAGAAATTGAATTAGAAAAGAATACATGGGCATTAGGATATTTCAATCTTAGGAAATAATACAGTAGGATCTGAATACTAAGACCCTTCAGGTCTTTGGGCTTAATCAGCCCAGGGTTCCACTAAAATATGGATTTATTTATCGAGTCCTCGCCATCCTATATTCTGTTTCAATTTTATTAAATAAGGTTTGGTTATAAGTACACGACTTATCAACCTGCCCTCTGATTTGAGGGAACTTTAAGTCTAAGCATCTACACACTATTCACACTGACTCGTTGTTTGGTAGTTTTAATGGAAATTGGATAGCTAAGGAACCTTTTGGGATGGTATGGCTGGCAAGTTATTGTGGGTAACAGCCCATAGGTAGGTTATCCAGAGCCCAGCCACTGGACCATTCTTTTCCTACTACCTTTAGATAAATCTTAGATCAGGGAAGTCACCTACTTAAAGAAAAAAAAATCCAAAAGGAAAAGAAAAAGAAAAAGAAAAGGAGAAAAGAAAAGAAATAAGCCACACTTCATCTCACAAGTATGGCTGACAAGTTATCATGGGTAACAACCCATAGGTAGGTTGTCCAGAACCCAGCTCAAGAAGTGCACGTAAAAATTCCTAAAACACTTAGGAAGAAGCGGAGAAGTAGAATAAACCAAGGAGATATACATTGGATTCACCCTTGTGTTGACCCCATAAAAAATAAAAGTAGGGAGAAAGCTACCGGTCATATAGATACTCCTTTAGGCAGAATTCCTTTTAAGGTCACCTAGGGGCGTAGAAACCTGAAATCTATTCTGATTGCTGATCAACGAGTCTATCACATTCACAAAAAGATGCTTAGAACTTATGGTTCTCATCAATTCTTGGGTGGGTTGAGTGGCCGTAGAAAGCTGCTCTGAAACCCTAAACTCAAAAATCCAAAAAAATTAGAAAAGAAGAAAAAGAGATCCTTCTTTGAATAAGGCGAGGGCTTGAGGCGGTCTGCATTTTGGAAGATACCCGGACGTTGTTGTGTCTTTGAAAGTTCAGGTCCTAAGTAAAAATTTCTTAATGTTGAAAATGACTTTCACCCGAGTAATCAAATCCTAATTCTTTTATAAATAGCATGTAGTTTTTGCTAGGGACTAGCAAAAGATAGGCATGGAGGTGTGATTCATATGCATCTGAATAGCCTAAAATGTCTATTTATGCATGTTCTTAGTATTATAGTTGCATCATACATAATAAATATTGCATAACATGCATCATCTTGCATTTAGGTCAGGTTGTGTAAATTTTAGGTTAATTTTCCCTTTTTGTGGTCAGGTAATAAGGTGACTTTTAGTCGGGGCCTCAGATCGAAGATCTAACCATACAGATCTGATCAGGGTGACGATTGGAGTTCAACGACTCCAAGATCGCCCTGATTGAACTTCCGTAGCATTAGATACAATCCGAGGAAGGTCAAAGATCAAGGGCCAAGATGGTGAAAATCCACACTTCAGATGACAAATTCGACCGCATGGATGGATTCGGATCAACGATCGCAGCCCAATGGCATAAAAATCGATCCAATCTGACATCCGTGGCACTGTTTACAACATACAGAAGATGGACGGCCAAGATGGCACCATGTGGTGCCATCTTAGCGGTGCCATCTCAGCTGCCCAATCAGCCCAAAGACCTATCACTGCATTTCAAAGGACTCTTCATCACGTGACCTTAGCTGTTAGACCCTGCTCTCATCTTCATAAGGCAAAAGGCGCGGATGATCTAGGCCGTTGGATCGTGCTCGTGTAGAAAATCATGTGTGCCTCAATTGCACGCACAACACAGCGGGTGCGCGTCTCTCTGCAAGGCATAGGGCGTATGTTCAAAATGTGACATGCCCTAAATCAGTCGAGGATGCGAGTGTGGGCTCAATTGAGCTGTTGGATGGTGAGCGGGTGGTGCAGATGAGGGAGACGTGGCAGCACCAGAGCGCACGGATCACCTATGTGTGATCTAACGCACGTCCAAACGCTCCATCACATGCACGAGCACGCGGTTACTCGAAGTTGAAGTGGGCGAGGAGTGATCTGAGCCATCTGATCTCGTGATTAGACGGCTGAGATTGCTTAGATGTGTGCTTACGTTAGGCACGCGGGAGAGGAGGAGGCATGCACGGGCACGTGCAAACGTCGCCCACGACAGGTCTTTAGTAACGAATAAATCCGTCACTAAAGACCTGATTTTAGTGTTTTTGAATGTAGAATGACCAAATTGCCCCCAATCCTTGCAACTATAAAGGGAGACCCCTATCCTATGAAATTCTCATCCCTTCCTTCACCTCTCTCCCTCTCCAAAACTCTAGAGAAGCTTGTCCCACACGTGGGATGCTCCTTTAGAGTTAAATCCAAAGTTTTCTCGTCCCCATTCTGGAAGTGGATCCCACGACGACGACGACGTGCTACCTCGTTCCCGCTTCCTCCTACTTCGTCCTCCTTCCTGCTTTGTCCTCCGTCTTCGAGGCATCGCTCTGTCAGGCTTGTCCTCCAAGCAATCGTCGAGGAGGATAACATCTCTCTCCCTTCTTTTATCACTTTCTAGAATAGAATTTCCCACTTTCTAGTTGTCATCATTTCCCGCTTTCTAGTTGTAAAAATAGTATTATTATATCAAGTGATTATTTTCTCTCTCTCTCTTAGTGTTAATATCAATTCCATTGTAATTATCTCACTTTCAAACAAAAATTCCAAAAAAAATATAATCGCGGATTTTAGATCGACATAGCCTCCCTGTGTTAGACCCATAATTTCTTTACAAATTTTGGTTAAATTTTATCTGTTGACGGATTGCTTCGCAAATCGAACTACAACGACGGATTTTCAAATTCAACTTTGATCGCGTAGTTTTCCACTATCACACACAATTTCTTGAGTTTAAATCATAATCGTCAAACTCTTTAGTCTGATGAACTATTCACATTGGCATGTCAAGAGGCACAAGTTTTCTATGTCCCTGATAATTGCCAAAGTGGATGGGTTATACCCATAAGAACGGTACCACGCAATCATTTTGACACACAATTTGAAGCATACCAAGAATTAATAGAAGAAGGTCGTTTATTTGCAATTGATGTTGACATCTAAGGTTAGTAACAATTTCTTTACTCTGTTTCATTTCTGTTTAAGTGAAATTCATATTAAAATTGAAATTTATAAGGGCATATATGTCATAAGGGGGTTTGGGGTAAAAATTCTTTAACAATATTTTTTATGTGTAGCAAACTTTTTCCATTAATGATATATATATTAATGAATTTTAATTATATTAATTATTGCATTTTTTACTTGTTACAAATGAAGTTGTTTAAGAAAAAATCCAAAAAAAAGGGTTCTCCTGAGACACAACCTTCCATGCAGCTCGATTCATCTCCTCAGGCTCAGCCACCCCTTCGACAGCAGGTTCAGCCATCCCCCCAATCACATTTCGTACGACTCGAGGAGATGGCACGTTTACTACATATGGGGGGGAAGGGAGAAAGGAAGGAGATTACTCAAACCTTGCCAGACCAGGTAGAGGATGATCCAGATATGGAGGATCAGATGAGGAAGAAGGGGAGGAGGAGGGGGAGGAGGCAGGAGAGGAGGGAGAGTAGGAGGTCGAAGAGGTAGAGGATGAGATGGTGGGAAGTACATCCCCAGTTCATGTCGACCCCTCAGCGGTGGGCTCAAATTTTGGTAAGAAATCATATACCTTTAAGAAGTAAATTACTTACATGTTTTAAAGTTTATTATAACTTCAAAAATATATAATGAATATGATTAATGTCTACATAGGTAAACTAGCAAAAGGATAGGGGAAGACAAAAAATATAGACCTCCAGCGTATCCCCTAGGGCGTGAGAATAACAATCAGGCTTAGAGCCACAAGGGAGGTAGAGAATTACCCGGGCTTTATCAGTCAAGTGGGCACAATTGTTAAGTCCATTGTGCCCATTTGCTACTCCGACTGGAGGAAGGTGCCCGCAGAGCTGAAGAGTCAATTCCTCTATCAGTTGGAGGTAATTTCATTTATAAAAGTTATTTCTTTTATAACTTTATCTTAAAATTATTATAAGGTAAGATTGACATATATTTTTTGACATTAATGTAGGCAAATTACGATTAAGGTGACGACCCCAATGCCTCCCGACATATCCTTAATCACGTCGCCAAAATCCACAGGGATTGGAGGACAGAAACCAAGAGAAATGTAATAATTTTTAAACATTTACATTTTTATTATATACATAATTTCTAATATTATTTCTAATAATTTATATTTGGTATTTAGTTTTTCTCGAACAAGAGTTCACCTGAGGAGGTAATGAGTGATGCTCCTCTTGATGTCATGCCTGATGATTGGAAGAAGGCATGCGAGCATTGGCTGAATCCAAAGATGGAGGTTAGTAAATGATTACAAACTATTCTATTAATTTTATATATCTTAAATTCATAAAAAATATTATTAGGTATATTTACTGGAGCAAGCAAGAAAAAATAAGGCCAATAGGGCTAAAGCTCCACCACAGACCCATTGTTTGGGTAGAAGGAGTATCGAGACGGTCAGGAGCCGTTACGTAAGTCTTGGAACTACTTTCAGTTGAATATTACTTAATTTTTATGTTATCTTAATATAATTATATTATTTTTATATTTTCAGTCTGCTACTCATGATTGGATGGAAATGAGTAGGATGGATATATACGAGGTCACCTACAGTAAGGTTGCAGCTGAGGGTGCTCGTAAGTGGATTCATGAGTCATACCAGGAGAAACACGTAAGTTTTATTTATAACTTTCTATATAAATATTATAATAATGTTTTTTAATACATGCAGGAGCAAATGGTACAGTTAGTACATCCCCTCACCGACGAGACATCCGATAGTGTCCACCAACCTTCGCAGTCAGAGGACGCATTTAGGAGAGTGATGTCACCGGATCACGGTGGTTTTATTCATAGTGCAGGGAGGGCACATACATTATCTACCTAGTATGGGAGGAAAGGTGCCATCTCATTTAGTGTCGTAAATCAGTTGCAACAAAAAATCGACACACTACAAAGATAAGAGGAAGAGAGGGAGAAGAGAGAGACATATATGAAGAGTCAGATGGATACCATGCAATCACAGATGAATAAGATGGATAGTAAGATTGAGAAGCTTCTAACCCTTCTTCTGTATAAGGGTTAGTTAAAGCATCCGTCTTCATCAGATCCCAGCATCCACAGGCAAGATGATGACAACGACATGGGTAGACCTAGTGGCATCGGGGCAACTGCATAGTGATATTTATACATTTTCTTTTCTTATTTTTTTCATGTAAATATTTTATTTTCATTTCATGTAAATTTTTTATTTTCGAACATTTATGTACTACACTTTTTATATTTATGCAATATAAACTTCTTTTCATTAGCAAGTCTTTTAAGTTTATTTAGTATGTAGTCCTATCATTTTGTAATTTCTTTTTTAAAAAAATTCATACATTTTCCATCGATTATTTAATTAACCGACGACTTATAAATGATGGGAAAAATATTTTTTCCATTGCTTCCCAGACTAATCGACGGTGCAAATTTTCTTTGCGTCACATATTTTTTGTCACTTATAAGGAAACTGATGGGAAAAATATTTTTGCCATCACATAATGCCATCGGATATAACGAAAGCGACGGTAAAAATATTTTTTCCATCACTTATATAATCGACGGTAAATGTATATAACTGATGGGGAAACCTCAGAAAAGGGCACGTAAAGGCAGGAAAAAGTGATCAATGAATGTCGTCTCTTGATGATGATAACATCATCATCAGCTATATCTAACTTCAATAAGTCATAATCAACAAATAAATGCTCCTACATAACCACCAGAAGACCGTAATTCACTATGCATCCATTCTGAGAGAAATACATTAAAATAGGGGTAAAATTATAGTTTTAACAGAATATCCTAATTGCAGAACAATCATGGGGTTTCCCAGGGGTTTATTAAAGGTCAAATGGTCATAAATATCTAATAAGTGGGTTCATGCAAACAGAAATGGGTTTTCACACATTTTGAGAATTAATGGACATCTGAAAACCTAAAAAAAACCCGCTTAATTAACTGAGGTTCTAGTCAGGATAAAATTCATCTAAATCTTATAAAAATCATATAAAAATATTCTCTAAGGTTTAGTATCATTGATTTGACCATTGGAATCCATTTTGACTTAAAATAGAATCTTGACAGACAGTTGCCCTAATTTAGGTTTCTGCACAAATTACCCAGTTAAACTTGGTCAAAACCAAAATCTGACTTCACCAACAGATTGCTTGGGTCCAAATTAGATTTCTACCAAAATTTGGGCCCAATCAGAGATCACCTTGACTTAGTTTTCATTTCAATCCAGACAAACTCTTTTTATCAAACAATGTCCTTTAACCCTTTGAATTATTTACAAATAGGCCCCTAGGTTTTTCATCTTCTTCACAGTTTGGTCCTCGTGCCATTTTTGGAAACTCAGACCTTTACCATCGAGATTCGAGCGAGATTTTCTTGCTCAATTCTCAATCAATCACTCCCAAATTTGAAAGGGAGGTTCCTTGAGGAATTCCCTTCCAAATGAGACCATTCATGAACCTAAAACTCTCTAGATTCCTTACGTGAACTCTTTGAAACCACTTGTATCTAGCTTGCGTGAAAAGCTTAGAGTTCACAAGCTTGTTTCCAAGCTTGGCACTCCTCCTTAGGACCTATAAAAGAACCCTGACCAAGTTCCTTACCTCCGTAGCTATTTTTGGCCAGAAAATCCCCTTCTTCCCTCCTCTCTGGTCAAATGCTCCACAAGCTCCAATGACCTTCGCCGACCACCTTCCTCATCCGCTCTCACAAACCATAGCGAGTGGATTCTCCTTCCTCGACTTCCTCCACGCATCGTAATACCAGCGGCCACCGTCTTTGGCCCTTCGTCGTCGCCGCCCCTATCACCAGAGGTTTCGTATTCCCCACATCTGGCGTACCACCAGCGTGGGCATTCCCCCCTTTCATCCATTAGTTTAGGGTTAGATTAGTTCCTTTAGAGTCTTAGGTTAGTTTCCCCTACCCAAAATCCAAAAATAAACCCTCAACGCACACGCACGCCATCATCTTCTCCACCTCTGGCCACTTCTTCAGTGAGGTCATCCACACGCTACACAAGTCCACCCACCTCGCCAACACCTCCACAACTTTTTCCAGCTCATGCCCATCAAAACCCCTAACCTATTTCATCCTCTCAACCAGTTGAACCCTCCGTCAATCAGCCCATCTTCCGCACGCCATCTCCACCTCCTTCTGACCACTCCAGGCACTCCCACACCCCACGGACACCGTTACCATCTTCCACGTTCTCCAGTGACTCTATTGAACCATTTAATGAGGGCCTTCAAGCCTGTACTTGTGTTCTAGGTCTTTGGCTAGAGCTTTGCCGCCGCGATGACTTCATCAGCCATGTTCATCAAGTCACGGCCCTGTTCTTCACCAAGAGCTCTTCCCAGGTGGTGCGGGATCAACGCCTCTAGGCTTGCAGGTACTCAATTAGGAGAAAGAGGCACAGCTGCGACTCCAATTTGCTAACACACTCAACAACTACGCCAATCAAAGGACGTCTTAATCTACAGGGGCACACAAATAGATGGGGTGGGGATAGTCCCACATCGTGGAAATACAAGTGCCTGCTAGCAAATAAAGTGATTTTGTCAAAGTGGCTTATCACCTCAAACACATGGGGTGAGGTCCCTCACACCCACACACCCGACCCACCTATCCTCTCACTCCTCGGCTGTGACACTCACGCATGTAGCCTTGGACTTGGTTACATGACTCATATACCTGATTACCCAACTATTTGAGAGAAAGAAAAGAGGAGGAAGGAAAGAAAGAGAGAGTGGGGGAGGGAGGGTTTTGCTCCTTGGTGCAGTAGTGTGACACTTTGTCGTTGGGAAGGAAAGAAGAGAAGAGCCAAAGAAGAAGAAAAGAGAAGGGTTGCAGAGGAGAGGAAAGGAAAGAAGGGGTCGTGCCAGAGAAGAGAAAGGGAAGGTAGTAGAAGAGAAGAAAGAAGAAGATCAGAAGAGAAGCACTGTAGCAGGCGACATCAAGTCATCTGACTTGATAAGTCAGACATTTGACTACTGTTCATTTATTTAACATGATTGAGTAATTGATATATATGTGCTTAGACGAATAATTGGTGATCTAAATCACCATTATTTTGTCTTAGATATCTTTTTGGTCTCGTAAAGTCTTGAAATACTTATGTTATTCATTGAATATCTAAAGTGACAGATTAGCATTCATTGAATATCATTGCTATGCTTCATTTATATTTTAATTGAAGATTAGCACGTGAATTCCTATTTGCTCCCTGTGTTCGGCCTCAGACTTCATTTAAATATTTGAGTAATAAATTTTATTTGTTGACAAGTGATTTCGACTATACTACAACGCAACGATTTTAAAACATCGATTTCGCCCTGTTCAACATTTTGGCACCGTTGCTGAGGGAGCAACATGCAATTCACCGCTATTCTCTATTCTATTTTTGATTATATCTGAGCACTAACTTGCTCTGTTTGTTTTCTTGTAATTTTGCGAGGTACATGATAGCGATTTCACGCGGTTTGTTAAATACGTCGTTGTAACGCGCAAAATCGATCAACTCTTAAATTTATATCCTAGATAGCGGAGTATCTAGGGTCATCCAAGGAGGCAAAAATTGCAAAATTAATCCTCTTTCTTACAGATATATCTCAATTTTCTTTTTGATATTTTTCAATATGTAATTTTTTTTGTATTTTGAAAAGACGAGGGCAAAATGCGAATTGTAATGAAAAGTACTAACACCTACAAATGCTTAACTAAAATTTAAAAGATAGAAATATCTTCTTCCTAAGCTCACTCTAGGCAAGTGGAGGCCTAGAGTAATTAGGAAGAAGAGGTGAAACAAGTGCTAGAACCAAAAGTAACAACTGCAATAAAAAGCTAAAAGAAGGCAATTTGATTGATAGAATGAGTGTTCTTTTCAAGGACAAGTAGAGGAATGCTTCTACTAGAACTTAAACAAATCTAAAAGTAAGAAAAGAAACACAAATCCTCCTGCAACAATGGCGAAGAAGGGCATCTTCTTGCTCCAAGCCTAGCTGCTCCTTGGTTTGAAAAGAGGGCCTCCTTCTTCTCCTTCCTTGAGAGCTCCTCCAAGGTGGAAGCTACCACCTTTAATGCTCTCTCCAAGGGGTGGGCATGCACCACCCTCAAAAACTCCTCCAAGGTGGTGTGACCACCTTCAAGATCTCCTCCAAGATCTTCCTTGCCTGGCTTCTCCTTTGGCTGGCGTGACCCAAGAGAGAAGGGAAGAGGGGAAGGCACCAAGGGGACATAATATCCCCTTAATCTTCTTCTTCTTATTCTCTCTTGGACGTGGGCTTTTTGGTGGAATATGAGAGTGAAATTGCTAGCCAAGGATGACTTGAATGGTGGTGGGTAGTGGTCTTTTTATAGGGTAGGATGGGGGGTTAAGGTACCCCTTGAAATGGAGGGCTAGGATGGAAGGATAAGGGTGGTTGGTGATCCTATGGCTAGGGTGAGTTGGCGCCACCCCAAGGGGTGTTAAAGGGGGTGGTTATGGTGGTGTTGGTGTCTTTTGGTGGTGGAGAGACACCCCCATGTTGGCGCCAACATGGGGTCTTCTAGAAGGGGGGTTAGGTGGATGGTGGAGATGGATTCAAGGAGGATTGTGTGGTGGAGATGAGGGGGGATTTTGGAGGGAAAAGTGGCGCCATTAAGGGGTGGTTATGGGTAGTTTTTGGTGCCACTTTTAGGTGTCTTTTGGAGGTGGTGGGTAGGTTAGGTTGGTGCCAAGTAGGTTAGCTTATGTGGAGCTTAAGTGGAGCTAGTTGGGTGGAGTTGGTAGGTGGGTTTTTGGGGTGGTACAAGCCAAGGAAGTTGGAGCATAGTTAAGCTAAGCTAAGCTAAGCTAAGCTAGCTTAGCTAATGGAGGAGTAGAGGAGAAGATGTTGGAGCTAGGGTTTGGAGGAAGGAGCTGAGGAGAAGAAGTCTGGAGTTGGAGCTGGAGCTGGCTGCTGCTGAAGAGCTGGCATGGGGCTACTCTAGCTGGCTTAGCTTGCTAGTTCTTTGCTAGTTGCTAAGCCAAGCTAAAGTGAGCTAGCTTCTACCAAAATGAGCTGAGGTGAGCTAGGTCTGGTGCTCCCGGGGAGAATCAAGCTGGTTGAGGCAGCTAAGGTAGCTTAGCTCAACTGAGTTGAGCTAAGCTGAGTCCCCGGGAGCTGGACTTGAGCTTCTTGAGCTGAGATGAATTCTTCTTCAGCTGGCTGGAGTTGAGTGGAGCTAAATGTAGCTGGATCTGAGCTGACATGAGCTAGGGTGAGCTGAGATGAACTCTCTTGAGCTGCCATCCAGCTGAGATTAGCTGAATGGAGCTGGGATGAGCTAACCCTAGTTCAAGTAAGCTAGGTTCCAGCTGCGGTGAGCTGGATCAAGCTGAGGTGAGCTGGATTAGGCTGAGTTCCAGCTAGTCTGGGCTTCTCCTTCACCATTTGCCTTCTTGAGTGCTAGGGTTTTAGGGATCTGTGCATCTGTACATCCCTAACACTCACAAAAACACATTAAAACGACAATAAAAAATGCAATGCATGCCTATCCTAATTTATTCCTAAATGCAGCCCAAAAACCCGATTGCGGAGTAAAATCCTAAGAGGTAGGTTTGTTTTAATGCATAAGAATGATGATAAACTGGCGTTTATCACACCCCCATGCTTATCTTTTGCTAGTCTCTTAGCAAAACTTAAAACGGAATTTTTGGGAAATCTATTTTTTTTTGACTTTGGAGGAGAAAAAGAGATCAATGGACCTTAGTAGATTAAAAACACTGGAGGTACGGGATTTGTTAAAGATAATCATCGGGATTTATTTTTGGATTCAACCATTAGATAGAACGGGATCAATATATCTTCCAAAAAATTCTCAAATTAACCCCTTGTTAATTCAGATGACTTGAAATGTTTGTTTTTAGGAATTTTTTTGGCTCATGAATCTGATTCTCAACTTGCAAAATCCTTTAAAACCTTGTGGCTGTGCTTGTGAAAAGCCAACATTTACAAGGGCGTGTTAATTTATTTATATATATATATATTTTTTTTTCTCCCCCATGCTTATTTTTAGCTTAGTCTTACAACAGATGTGTTGGGATCATCATTCCCGTTACCATTCCTCGAGGGGGCTCTGGCGCCAGTACTTCGAGATAGCACTGTCCATGACACCACCCAGGAGCTCACAACCCCAGAACACGATGCGGTGAAAAGGGGCGCTCCAAACAAACTCAAGCTCTTGCTCCGACACTATAGGTAGAGCACCGTCCAAGACACTTGAGCTGCTAAAATGCGCTTTAATGCTCCGTCTAAAGATATGAAATATAGATATGGAGCAATGCCGAGGCGGTAACATGTTGACATCGCGTCCTTAAAGGAGGCATTTTCCTCCTTCTCGGCAGTGGGAACTCAAACCAATGATCTGCTTCAGACTTTCACTAAGTCCAAACAAGGGAGTTTTTCAAATTTTTAGTTATTTTTAAGTGTTGGCTTGTGTGTGAAGAGTGACACAAGAAGTTTCTCAAAACATGCAAGTTTTTGAATCAGAAGCTAAGTCAAATAATTTCCATATTGCAAAATAGGATCAAGTCACCTGAACTATTATGAGTTCAGGTGGAATTTTATAGAAAGATATCTGATCTTGTCTAAAATAGACCCTGGAATTCTAATGATCAGATCCATATCCTCATCCTTAGTTTGTTAAAGATTAAATCCATTGTACCAAAAGTGAATTTTTCGACCTTAGTCCCGATTTCAAAATTTTTCCTCAAAAAGTTTTGAACAATTTTTTTTTTTGGGGTATGCAAGCAGGAAATAAATTAAACAAAAATGCATGTTTTTAGGTTTTGAAAATCCTGAATCGATCGTAAAAATTTAAAAACACCCCCCCATGCTTAAGATATGCCATGTCCTCATGCATTAGGAGGGAAAAGGGATCACCTTAGTGATGACGGTCGGGTTTAGGATGAACAAAACCTGGAAAAAGAAGAAAAAAGGAAAGCAAGAAAATGATGGGTTACCTCCCATCCAGTGCTATCTTTTACGCCATTCAGCCGGGCGTGATGTGCACTAGTGATCAAGGGTGGCTGGCTCAGTAAAATTAAAAGATTCAGATGGAATTTTAGGCGTATGGTCAAAATAGGGCTTTAAACGCTGGCCATTGACTTGAAATATCGAATTAGTTTTTGGATCAAAAAGGTCAACAGCGCCGTATGGATATATTTTATGGACAATAAAGGGGCCGGTCCATTTAGATTTTAATTTGCCAGGAAAAAGATGTAATCTCGCATCGAAAAGCCAAACACGTTGATTAACGTCAAAGTGTTTCCGAACAATATATTTATCGTGAAATTTCTTTGTTCGGTCTTTATAAATCCTCGCATTTTCATAGGAAAAATTACGTAATTCTTCCAATTCAGTTAATTGTAATTTTCTATGGTTACCGGCGTCAGATAAATCCATATTAAGTTGTTTTATTGCCCAAAAAGCTCTATGTTCTAATTCTACCGGGAGATGGCATGCCTTCCCGAAAACCAGATGGAAGGGAGACATGCCAAGCGGAGTTTTAAAAGCGGTACGGTAGGCCCATAAAGCGTCGTCCAATTTGGTGGACCAATCTTTACGGTCAGGCCTAACCGTCTTTTGTAGAATATTTTTAATTTCCCGGTTAGAAACTTCAGCCTGGCCATTAGTTTGGGGGTGATATGGTGTGGAAATTTTATGATTAACCCCGTATTTAGAAAGGAGGTGACGGAATTGTGAGTGGGTGAAATGTGAGCCTTCGTCACTGATAATGGCTTTTGGTATGCCGAATCTTGAGAAAATATTTTTCTTAAGAAATTCGACAACCACACGGTGATCACTTGTGCGGGTGGGTACTGCTTCTATCCATTTAGAAACATAGTCTACTGCGACTAATATATACAAATACCCACCAGAGTTGATGAACGGTCCCATGAAGTCGATGCCTCAAACATCAAAAATTTCAACCTCTAAAATAGGATTAAGGGGCATCATATCCTTTCGAGTCATGTTGCAGATGCTCTGGCAACGCACACAGGACCGAACGAAGTCATGAGCATCTTTGTGCAAGCTGGGCCAATAAAATCCTGCATTAAGGATTTTAGCTGCAGTTTTCTTGCCCGAAAAATGTCCACCACAGGCCATTGAGTGACAATGTGTTAAGATATCATGGATTTCAGAATCGGGGACACATCGTTGAATGACCTGATCGGCACAAATGCGGAAAAGGTCAGGCTCCTCCCAAAAATAATATTTAATATCAGCAAAGAACTTATCCCGTTTTGTTTTTGGCCAATCAGTGGGGATTTGTTCTGTTGCTAAGTAGTTTGCGATGGGTGCAAACCAAGGGAGGGTTGCAGCAGCTAAAATACTTTCATCAGGGAACTGATCTGGCGGGGTCATTATGTCATTCGTCATAAGACGAGAGAGATGGTCGGCCACTACATTGTGCAATCCCACCTTATCCTTGATTTCCAGGTCAAATTCCTGGAGCAGCAGAATCCAACGGATAAGGCGGGGTTTCGCATCTTTCTTTGTCAGCAAATATTTAATTGCTGAGTGGTCTGTATAAACAGTGACACGTGACCCCAACAGATAAGATCTAAATTTTTCTAAGGCAAATACAATGGCAAGAAGTTCCTTTTCAGTAACCGTGTAATTCCGTTGTGCATCATCAAGGGTTTTGCTAGCATAATAGATCACAACGGGCTTCTTGCCAATTCTTTGCCCTAGAACGGCCCCTACAGCAAAATCTGAGGCATCTGTCATTAATTCAAAGGGACTATTCCAGTCAGGTCCCTGCAATATTGGCGCCTCAGTAACCTCTTTCTTCAACCTCAAAAAACTCTCCAGGCACTTATTATTAAAATCAAATGGCTGGTCTTTAGTAAGAAGCTGACTTAAAGGCTTGGAGATTTGGGAAAAGTTTTGTATGAATCGACGATAGCAACCCACATGACCCAAAAAGGATCTGATTTGTTTGACAGTAGTGGGCGGTGGGAGCTTAGATATAGCATCTATTTTTGCTTTATCTACCGCGATTCCTTGTTTAGAAATAACATGGCCCAAGACAATACCTTCTTGGACCATGAAATGACTTTTTTCCCAGCTGAGGACCAGATTAACTTCTATACACTTTTGGAGGGTTCTTTCAAGATTTTTGAGGCAATGGTCAAAAGAATCTCCAAAAATAGAGAAGTCATCCATAAAAACTTCTAGACATTCACCTACCAGGTCTGAAAAAATTGCAAGCATGCACCTTTGAAAAGTCGTAGGTGCGTTGCAAAGACCGAAGGGCATTCTTCGGAAAGCAAAGGTTCCGAAGGGGCAGGTGAAAGTTGTTTTGTCTTGGTCCTCAGGATGAACCGCTACTTGATTATAGCCGGAATAACCGTCCAAAAAATAGTAAAATTCCCGTCCGGCTAACCGCTCCAAGATTTGATCAATAAAAGGGAGCGGGAAATGATCCTTCTTGGTGGCGGTGTTTAATTTTCGATAATCTATACACACGCGCCAAGAAGAAGCGGTTCGAGTGCCTATATTCTCCCCCTTTTCATTGGTGACAACTGTTAGTCCAGCCTTTTTGGGGACAACTTGAGTTGGACTAACCCAGGAGCTGTCAGAAATGGGGTAGATGATATCAGTATCCAGCCACTTAATAATCTCCTTTTTTACCACCTCCTGCATAATAGGATTCAAGCGCCTTTGTGGTTGGCGAGAGGGGCGAGAATCGTCCTCTAAAAATATACGGTGCGTACAATAGGACGGATGAATGCCTTTAAGATCAGAAAGGGTCCAGCCAATAGCTTTTCGATATTTACTCAAAACCTGGAGAAGTTTGTGCTCTTGTGCCCCGGTGAGTCCAGAATTTATAATCAGGGGCAGGGTCTGATTTGGACCAGGAAAACATATTTAAGTGAATCGGGCAAAGGTTTTAATTCCAATTGTAGGCCCGGTTCCGAAAGAGTTTCTGCTTTGTGGGTTAGAGGTGAGGTGAGAGTGAAAGGGTCAGCTAGAATGTTAGCTGGTCATGTGGTTGAGGTGGAAGGGTGAGAAAAAATAGATTGTTCAGGAACCGTATTTACAGCAAAACAGGAACCTAATTGGGAAATCTGCAATGTTTCCTCCACAATGTTTTCTATTTCTGAATCTGAATCATCAAAGAAATATGGTTCCTGGAATCGCCTAGAGGCTTGAAAAATGTCTAGGGTTACAGATTCACCGCCACACATGATCTTCATCTTTCCAGAATCACAATCAATATTGGCGCGGGCGGTGGCTAAGAATGGTCTTCCAAGAATAATGGGGGCAAACTTAAGTGCTTCAGGTACCTCTATGTCCAGGACTAAAAAGTCTACTGCGAATAGACAATCTTTGACCCGGACAAGAACATCTTCAACAATTCCCCTCGGTTTAATCGTAGATCGGTCAGCTAATTGGAGAGTAACCTCAACAGGTTTCAATTCACCGATCGTAAATTCCTCAAAAATAACTGTGGGGATCAGATTAATTGAGGCACCAAGATCCAGCAGAGCACGATCAAATGAGGTATCATTAATGATAACTTGGATTAGGGGGGCGCCGGGATCTTTTCTCTTAAGAGGCAGTCGGCTCTGCACAACTGAGCTGACTGTCTCTGGAAGAATTACCTTTCCTAAATTCTTGGGCTACTTTTTTGGAATACATAAATCTTTTAAGAATTTTGCATAGGCAGGGATATACTTAATGGCATCTAGAATAGGGATATTAATTTCTACTTGCCCAAATAAATCCATTAATTCCTTCTCAGTGGGCTCAGATTTTGTTTTTTTCTTTTTTGAAGAGTGGAGGGCTTGTGGAAATGGGGCAGGGTTGCCCTGTTTTGCGTGAATTGGTTCCTGAACAATAGGAGGGGAAGAGTTAATCTGTGTGTCATTAGAGCGGGTTTCTTTAACAGGCAGGGTATTTTGAGTGGTTTTCCCATTCCTCAAGGTAACTGCATTTGCAGTCTGGTTGTTTCTAGGATGAGGACGGGGGGCCTGGCTGTTATTGAAACCCGGCGGATGCTGAGGTGCTGGCTGAATAGGTTGACTGTGATATCCACCTTGGAATTGATTCCTTTGATTATTTGGGTTGGGCATGGGTTGGGATGGTAAATTCCCAATAGGTCGATGATCAGGAGTAACCTTAACTTGTTGTTGTAAATTGGTAACCATGCGGGTTACTTCTGTCATTTGAGTCTGCATTCCTTGTAGAGTTTTCATGACCTGATTGTTAATATCATCCTGGGATGGTCCGGGTTGACACAAAGGTTGCCCATAATTCCCAAAATAGTTTTGTTTGGGAAAAGGAATCAGATTCGGGTTTTTCCAGGAGTGATTCGGGTTAGTCCTCCAATTTTGATTGGAAATGTTGGAGGGGTTTCAAAATTGCTCCTGGAGAGCATAAATATTTTCCGAGGTGGAATCAAAAATATTTTGGTCAAAATTCCCGGTTAAATCTTGCGGGAAATCAGCCGGAAATTGCTGGTCAGCAGATGTGGCATCGATATTGTGTATATTCTCTCTTCGGAGAATGTGTGGGGGGTTAGTGTGTGGAGAGTGGACGTGTGGAGCTTGTTTGTTTGTGAGCTTTTCTTCTATTTTCTTTTGGTGAATTTGCATCTGGTCCAGTCGTTGAGCTAACATATATAAATCATCTTGTGTGACTGGAACATAGGTGGTTTTGGAGTCAATTTCATGGACTCCGTGTCTGGGGTTTTGTGATCTGCCAAAAGTGTCCATTGAAGTCATGTTAAATGAGTTTTCACTCATTTCTTCAAAGAGAAGATAGGCACTTTCGGCGTCTTTGTTAAGAAAATTGCCCCCACATGAGGCATCCACAAATCGTTTTAATTGATCTTCTAATCCATGATAGAAGATCTGCACTAGCTGCCATTGTGGAATTTCATGGTGGGGACAACTTCTTAGAAGTTCCTGAAATCTTTCCCAGGCTTCATGGAGGGGTTCACCAATTTTTTGTTGAAAGGTCGTTATAGATCTTCTTAATGCATTTGTTCGACCGATCGGAAAATTTTTTTTAAGAAAAGCACTTTTTAATTGGGGCCAGGTGGTAATAGGACGCCCAACTGTTCTAAACCAATGTGATGCTTTGTCTTTGAGAGAGAGAGGAAAGAGTCTCATTAACCACATGTCTTCCTGCACATTGCGGGAACGAGTGGTTTGAGCGAGGACAGTTAATTCCTCGAGATGACAAAAAGGGTCCTCTCTTGGAAGACCATGAAAATGCTTGATAAGGTTTAGAATAGCGGGTTTGATTTCGAAATCCCCTTGTGGTATGACCACCCCTGGTCTCTCCTCATAATTGGAAGGATCATAGAAATCCTTAAGAGGAACGACAGGCTGTTGGCGAGGTGGTGGATTTTGTCCTTGATTAGCTAGGTTCGTGACAGTCCTAGCTAGATCTTCTTGATTTTGTTGTAGTCGAGCCAAATGGTCGACCATTAATGCAAAGGGATTTGTATTATGGGTTATAATTGGAGGGCCACCTGGCCCTGCTGGTATTTCTGGTTGCTCCAAGTTAGGAAGGTGAGGGAGGGTGGAGTCAGCTTGTGGGTCGGCTGACGGGTTAGAAGTGGAAGCAGAATTTTTTTGACGGCTTCCTGGGTTTTCCATTTTTTTAGAAGACGAGGGGGAAGAAAACAATGATTTCTTGCTGCGGGGGGCAAAATCAGATGGTCCCTCGAGGTGTGGCTTTTGGGACCGTCGCCCGTGCATGCACTACTTGGAAGACTTGGAGGGGAGGAGAAGAGATAGAGATGAGAGAAAGTGTGCAAATCAAACAAACAAACTAGACCTAACTTAAATGTGACTCCCTAATAATAACCTAAGACTTGGTCTATATAGGAAATAAGTAGTCAATAGTGAATACCCGTTCTATCAACAAATCTAGCCAAGTTGCTTAAGGGGAGGTTTGGGCCCAAACGTTTCCCAGGGAAAACCCCAGGTGCTTGTACAAACCCGCGCCTGGTCGTTTGACATGGCCCCTCAGCCTGAACACCAGATACAGATGATAGAATTGGTATCAACTAAAGAAAACTTAAGACCTAAATAGCAAGCCTGAGTTGATAAAGCCTTAGGGGTCAAGTTGCTACAAATTTTAATTAGGTCTAGGATGCTATAGTGCACACGGAATGTGGAGGGCGTTTATTGGGTTGTTGCCCTGTTATTTGATTTTTGTGTGTGTGTGCAGGAATTGGAGAGTGGTTCCAATGAAAATCAAGTTGTCACACAATTTTTTTGTATTTTTGTCTTTTAGGATTTGATTTAATTGAATGTATTTTAGGGTTTCTTTAGTTAAATTTTCAAACAAGTTTGAAAACCCACAATCAAAGGAAAACAAGTTGTATGGGTGATTGTATATTTCCTTTGAATTAAGCCTCAAAAGAGAAAGAAAGAAACCCTAAGCCAATTATCCCTAAGACAGAAATTTAACTACCAATGAGTTATTTTTTAGGCTTTCAGAATTAAGTAGTGGTCCAAACAAGTCAAACAACACCACTACTTTGAATAAAATCAAACAAGGATTCCAGAAAATATTTTTGTAAGATTTTAGGAATTCGTTTGATAATTGTTTTGAATTTTTAATTGTACTGGTGTCAAAGTCTAGAAATAATACCTGTGGGTATTATGAACTTTTTAGTATTACCACCGACCTCAAAAAATTTTTATGATTTTATATGATATATAAAATTTCACAAGTATTCCAACAAGCTAAATTTCACAAAAATTGGAGGAGTATAAAAATTCTGAAAATTCGCGGACAGTAGCAAAATAGGAAGATTAGAGGGTATGACCCCTCTGCAATCCACGAATTTTTAAAAATTAAATACAAATCCAATTGATTTGAAATTTGGAACAGATGTTCCTAACTTAAGTGGGAATCACTATATGAAATTTTATGATTTTAGGAGGCCAGGGGCGTTAGGAATCGATTTTTTTCAAGTCCGGATAGAAATCTGGACCCGAAAAATAGAACACCAATACTTGCAATGGAATGGTGCTAAAGAAGCATACAAGCAAACAATGGATTTTAAAATGCACCACTCCACTTAATTTAAGTGTTTAGGGTCCTGAAAGCCAAGTTTAATATATTTTTGGTAGTTTTAATTATTTATGTGACCAGAAAGAGGAACCAACCTGAATTTTCGCGGGAAGAAAAGGACCTTTGAGCTCTCTCTTCCAGATTCCCGCCTTCCCGCTGTAGTTCCTGCACACACAAAAGAAAGAAAGAGAAGGGGATGAGATCCACTTCAAGCAAGAGAAAATGAGTTAATGCAAAGCCGTGCCTCCCCGGCAACGGCGCCAAAAAGTGATAGCGATTTCACGCGGTTTGTTAAATACGTCGTTGTAACGCGCAAAATCGATCAACTCTTAAATTTATATCCTAGATAGGGGAGTATCTAGGGTCATCCAAGGAGGCAAAAATTGCAAAATTAATCCTCTTTCTTACAGATATATCTCAACTTTCTTTTTGATATTTTTCAATATGTAATTTTTTTTGTATTTTGAAAAGACAAGGGCAAAATGCGAATTGTAACGAAAAGTACTAACACCTACAAATGCTTAACTAAAATTTAAAAGATAGAAATATCTTCTTCCTAAGCTCACTCTAGGCAAGTGGAGGCCTAGAGTAATTAGGAAGAAGAGGTGAAACAAGTGCTAGAACCAAAAGTAACAACTACAATAAAAAGCTAAAAGAAGGCAATTTGATTGAGTAGAATGAGTGTTCTTTTCAAGGACAAGTAGAGGAATGCTTCTACTAGAACTTAAACAAATCTAAAAGTAAGAAAAGAAACACAAATCCTCCTGCAACAATGGCGAAGAAGGGCATCTTCTTGCTCCAAGCCTAGCTGCTCCTTGGTTTGAAAAGAGGGCCTCCTTCTTCTCCTTCCTTGAGAGCTCCTCCAAGGTGGAAGCTACCACCTTTAATGCTCTCTCCAAGGGGTGGGCATGCACCACCCTCAAAAACTCCTCCAAGGTGGTGTGACCACCTTCAAGATCTCCTCCAAGATCTTCCTTGCCTGGCTTCTCCTTTGGCTGGCGTGACCCAAGAGAGAAGGGAAGAGGGGAAGGCACCAAGGGGACATAATATCCCCTTAATCTTCTTCTTCTTATTCTCTCTTGGACGTGGGATTTTTGGTGGAATATGAGAGTGAAATTGCTAGCCAAGGATGACTTGAATGGTGGTGGGTAGTGGTCTTTTTATAGGGTAGGATGGGGGGTTAAGGTACCCCTTGAAATGGAGGGCTAGGATGGAAGGATAAGGGTGGTTGGTGATCCTATGGCTAGGGTGAGTTGGCGCCACCCCAAGGGGTGTTAAAGGGGGTGGTTATGGTGGTGTTGGTGTCTTTTGGTGGTGGAGAGACACCCCCATGTTGGCGCCAACATGGGGTCTTCTAGAAGGGGGGTTAGGTGGATGGTGGAGATGGATTCAAGGAGGATTGTGTGGTGGAGATGAGGGGGGATTTTGGAGGGAAAAGTGGCGCCATTAAGGGGTGGTTATGGGTAGTTTTTGGTGCCACTTTTAGGTGTCTTTTGGAGGTGGTGGGTAGGTTAGGTTGGTGCCAAGTAGGTTAGCTTATGTGGAGCTTAAGTGGAGCTAGTTGGGTGGAGTTGGTAGGTGGGTTTTTGGGGTGGTACAAGCCAAGGAAGTTGGAGCATAGTTAAGCTAAGCTAAGCTAAGCTAAGCTAGCTTAGCTAATGGAGGAGTAGAGGAGAAGATGTTGGAGCTAGGGTTTGGAGGAAGGAGCTGAGGAGAAGAAGTCTGGAGTTGGAGCTGGAGCTGGCTGCTGCTGAAGAGGCTGGCATGGGGCTACTCTAGCTGGCTTAGCTTGCTAGTTCTTTGCTAGTTGCTAAGCCAAGCTAAAGTGAGCTAGCTTCTACCAAAATGAGCTGAGGTGAGCTAGGTCTGGTGCTCCCGGGGAGAATCAAGCTGGTTGAGGCAGCTAAGGTAGCTTAGCTCAACTGAGTTGAGCTAAGCTGAGTCCCCGGGAGCTGGACTTGAGCTTCCTGAGCTGAGATGAATTCTTCTTCAGCTGGCTGGAGTTGAGTGGAGCTAAATGTAGCTGGATCTGAGCTGACATGAGCTAGGGTGAGCTGAGATGAACTCTCTTGAGCTGCCATCCAGCTGAGATTAGCTGAATGGAGCTGGGATGAGCTAACCCTAGTTCAAGTAAGCTAGGTTCCAGCTGCGGTGAGCTGGATCAAGCTGAGGTGAGCTGGATTAGGTTGAGTTCCAGCTAGTCTGGGCTTCTCCTTCACCATTTGCCTTCTTGAGTGCTAGGGTTTTAGGGATCTGTGCATCTGTACATCCCTAACACTCACAAAAACACATTAAAACGACAATAAAAAATGCAATGCATGCCTATCCTAATTTATGCCTAAATGCATCCCAAAAACCCGTTTGCGGAGTAAAATCCTAAGAGCTAGGTTTGTTTTAATGCATAAGAATGATGATAAACTGGCGTTTATCCGTACATCACAAGGAGATCTTCCGTGCAAAACAACCACTCCCAAGGGCAGGTAATCTCTCTTCTTCCTTAATCTCCTAATCCTTGGAAGAGAGAAAAGGAAACAAAACCAACCTGAGTTTGATTCAACATCTTGATTCCACCACCCAATTTGAAAATGCAACTTGACATGTTAGGAAAAGTGATTAAGAAACCTGTCCCAAATGACTATCAAGGATAAGATGATTGAGGCTACCTATAGACACCATAAAGAATATTATGAAGCCTTAGATAGGGACATTCGAGGCAAATTTAATTAAAAAATGGAGCATGAATCGTATAGAGATAATATGGATACGACTAAACCACAGTTCAACCCGGGATGATCTCTTAGCAGAACACATTGAATTGGTGAAATTACACAACAACGATTGTCTACAATATTAGTCAAATCCTTCAATTCCAGAAGAACTCCATATTGTTTTAGAAAAATGAGGAGATTGTTGAATAGATTATATTGATCCATTGATTAAAAATACCCATTAGAAGTTAATAAGACATCTTGGAGTGATTCTAGTGATCAACATAATCCCACAAATCCCGTGTTTGATGTTCAAAATTGTTATGGACCCCCAACCGAAATGAATTCAAATTCAAACTTCATAACAATTGACATACCTGATCTTGATGAGGGTTGGGAGGATCCAATTGCAGGTGTTCCCGATTGTGAACTAACCCTAGGAAACCAGCAAGCTGGTCCATCAAGCTTAGATTTCCCCGACAACTATGATGATGAGCTTAAAATAAAACTTCTCGAGAATGTAAATCCTGAGCCTTATCCTGTTAAGGTGATTCTCGAGAATGATTCTGACATCCTTGTAGAGCCCAACCTAGATTCTAGTGATCCAATCCTTACCCTTAACCTAGAATTTGGATTAGAGCCTATTTGGGATAATCATGAGGCCCAAAATGATGAGAGTCAGATTTTGAATTTGAATTACAATTTTGGGCCCGTATTTGATGAATACACCTCTCCAACCTCCTCAGAGACATTAATTGATTTCTTGGAAGTCACGCCAATCTATGATATAGAAATCGAGGAATTAGATGAGTTGGGAATTGATTGGGTCTACCCTAAGACCTAAGAACCTGAGCCCATGCTTAATCAGGACACCTTTTTAAGCTTGGAATCCGAAAATAGGTTAGATCCAAGTTAGGTTGCTACTTTGACACATCTTGATCCTTTTTATGGTGGAACCTCTAATCTGGAATCAAATTCAGAAAATGATCTGCGCAAGTTCTCCGACAATTTCGAATCTTACTCTAATTTTAGAGAACTATTGTTTCCTAATGACTCCAAACCATTTTAGAACCTTAGCGACCACGACTCATCCTTTGATTCTGATGTTGAGGTTGATGATTTGAAAGAAACCACCTCTTCTATAGCACATACATAACCTTCTCAGGTCCAAACCCAACCTCGACCTGCCACTGGAATAAATTTCTACTTTGATTCTCCTCTTGATGATCCGGTCGCACATGATTCTCCTCCATCTTTTGATCGAAATTTGGACATCGATCAAAATGCAAATCATGTCCCATCTTTCTCTAATAACTTTTGTAGGGTTCCTACAATCTCCACTGACTCCTTCATTTGAGGATCCCTACTTTGACCAGGCTGATTCGACTCAGCCAAACCCTAGATTATCACTTCCATATCTTCTTGAATCTCACAACACCTGGTGGGCACTATATCTATTGATTCACATCCATCAACCCACCAGACTGATTAGGTTTGGGCTGCATCATTAGCCTGTTGATCTGAACAAGCACCTGGTTGGACCAACCAGGCTATTGATTAAGGTGCGTGTTCTACAAAATTCATCTAATTTGACCACTCCTCCATAACCATCTTCTACTTGGCTGAAGGCATTGAATTTAGCACTTAACGGGAGGCAACTCATCATTCTAAAAACCTGAGGCCCTTCTAATTATCCTTTTGAGCTTCACCTCTACTGCACTCTGAGTTTAGTTTTAGAACAACCGACTCCACCTTTGGTACATGTACTAGAGCTTGAAATCGTCCGCAACAGTCATCCCGACCCATTCACCCACCCTTTTTACCCTGTTCTAACCCATGAACCAAGATGATTCCATACCCTCCGGTTTACAATGACATTGCAAAACTTAGGCATAGAGGGTGTTAAAGTGCAAGCACATAAAAGTTCGAGTTTCAAAAGGGTTCTCACAAAAATATTACTCATTGCAAAAAACCAAAAAATAAAAAAGAAATTGAAAAAAAAACAAAAAAATGGAGAAAGGGGAGGAAATTTTGTGAGCTTAAATTTTGCATATCATTCTTGAGGACAAGAGGAGGTGATTCAAAATGTCAAAAAGGAGCTACAATTTGAAACAAAAAAAGGATAGTCATTAATAAATGATTATGGAATCTACTTAAGTTCTAGACCAAATCAAAAGAAAAAAAATTAAGTCTTAGAATAATAGAGAGACAAAGAGATTAGTATGAGTGCTGATCTTAGGTCTCTTGGGCTTGTTTTAGGCTTAAAAATTCAAGTATCTGTTAAGATCTGGATAATCCTCAGGAGATTAAGGAAAATGAGAAGCTTACGCGTTAGGTCTAAGGCTTAGGGATTATTCAGCCTCGTTAACTGACCTCTGGTTTGCCAGACTCGGTAACCTAAGCACCCTAATCCACACACAAATCTGGTTCAATGTGCTAAATAATCAAAATCACGCAAAAGTATTTATTCTATTATGAAAAAGCTACCTAGATTAGGAGCGGCTTATGAACGCAAGTTGATTTGGATGAGTTCCCAGCACGGAGAGGCAGGAAATTTCCCTTGAAGATGCGTAATAACATACCGTCTCCTCGGTGCTTGTGTCCTAGGATATCTAAATATCCTATCATGGGCATGTAAGCACCTTGTGCAGATTCAGGTGCCATAGGCAGGATTATCCTGAAATGTCAATCGCCAGGGCCTGAATTTAGGTATAGAATGCTATGGGTGGCACTATATCAAAGTGTCAAAAGCCAGGGTTTTAGGGGTTGCCATGGGTGGTGCTATCTCGAAGCATGAATTGCTAGAGACCTTGCGAGGATTGATGGTGGGAGCTAGGAATCCAATATAGAACATGTTTTTGAGCCAATATGAAGATAGAAATAAAGAAAAGAAAAAGAGAGAGAAACTCTCCAAAAATGCAAAAATTCGTCTATCTCTCTCTCTTACAAAAAAAAATGCACTACAAACTAAACCTGGACTAACCATGTTACAAGCACGGGTACTTTAATTGCTGGTTGCAATGAACCTTACGATAATTTCTGTAGGCCTTAAAAACCTTCGCAGCAGACTGAGGCTAAAGCTAGTCAGTTCTGTATCTTGGTTGGTACTTGAGTACTCTAGGTTTATCATTAGCATTCTAACCTAATTTCTAAAAAGAAGAAAGAATCAGGACACTGAACTTCAAGGCAAGATCTAGAATTTGAGTTCATTTCATAAGATTTTGCTAAGGGACTAACAAAAGTCAGGCATGGGGGTATGATGATAATGTCATCATTAGCTATATCTAGCTTTAATTAGTCATAATCAACAGATAAATGCTCCTACATAACCACCAGAAGACTGTAATTCACTACACATCCATTCTGAGAGAAGCACATTAAAATAGAGGTAAAACTATAGTTTTAATGGAATATCCTAATTGCAGAACAATCATGGGTTTCCCAGGGGTTTATTAAAGGTCAAATGGTCATAAATGTCTAATAAGTGGGTTCATGTAGACAGAAATGGGTTTTCATGCATTTTGAGAATTAATGAATATCTGAAATCCTAAAAATAAACCCACTTAATTAACTAAGATTTTGATTAGGATAAAATTCATTTTAACCTTCTACAAATCATATAAAAATATTCTCTAAGGTTTGGTATCATTGATTTGATCATTGGAATCCATTTTGACCTAAAATAGTCTCAGACTGACAGTTTCCCTAATTTGAGTTTCTGCCCAAATTATCTTATCAAACTTGGTCAAAACTAAAATCTGACTTCACCATCAGATTCCTTAGGTCCAAATTAGGTTTCTACCAAAATTAGGGCCCAATTAGAGATTACCTTAACCTAGTTTGTATTTCAGTCCAAATAGACTCTTTTTATCACACAATAGCCCTTAATCCTTTCAATTCTTTACAAATAGGCCCCTAGGTTTTTCATCTTCTTCATAGTTTGGTCCTTGTGCCATTTTTGGAAACTCAAACCTTCACCGTTGAGATTTGAGCGGGAATTTTTCACTCGATTCTCAATTAATCACTCCCAAATTTGGAAAGGATGTTCCTTGAGGAATTCCCTTCCAAATGAGACCATTCATGAATCCCAAAATTCTCTAAATTCCTCATGCGAACTCTTTGAAACCACGTGTATCCGGCTTGTGCGAAAAGCTTGGAGCTCACAAACTTGTTTCCAAGCTTGGAACTCCTCCTTAGGGCCTGTAAAAGAACCCTGATCAAGTTCCTTACCTCAGCTTGTTTTTGGCCAGAAAATCCCCTTCTTCCCTCCTCTCTGACCGAATGCTCCACGAGCTCTGGTGACCTTCTCCAACCACCTTCGTCGTCCTCTCTCACAGACCATAGCAAGTGGATTCTCCTTCCTCGACTTCCTTCGCATGTCGTAATACCAGCGGCCGCTGTCTTTGGCCATTCGTTGTTGCTGCCCCTATCATTGGAGGTTTCATCTTCCCCACGTTTGGCGTACCACCAGAATGGGCATTCCCCCCTTTCATCCATTAGTTTAGGGTTACATTATTTCCTTTAGAGTCTTAGGTTAGTTTCCCCTACCCAAAATCCAAAAACAAACCCTCGACGCACACGTGCGCCGCAATCTTCTCCACCTTTGGCCACTTCTCCGGCAAGGTCATCCACACGTTACACAAGTCCACCCACCTCACCAACATCTCCACAACTTCTGCCAGCTCACACCCATCAAAACCCCTAACCTATTTCATCACTCAACCACTCGAACCCTCCGTCGATCAACCCATCTTCCGCATGCCATCTCTGCCTCCGTTCGATCACTCCACGCACTCCCACACCCCACAGACACTGCCACCATCTTCCACGTTCTCCGGTGACTCTATTGAACCATTTAATAAGGGCCTTCAAGCCTGTATTTGTGTTTCAGGTCTTCGACCAGAGCTCCGCTGCCGCGACAACTTCATCGGCCATGTTCATCAAGTCGCGGCCCTATTCTTGGCTAAGAGCTATGCTCAGGTGGTGCGGAATCAACACCTCCAGGCTCCCAGGTCCTCAATTGGGAGAAAGAGGCACATCTGAGACTCCAATTTGCGAACACACTCTCAGCAGCTATGCTAATCTAAGGGTGTCTTCATCTGCAGGGGCACGCAAGCAGAAGGGGTGGGGATAGTCCCACATCATGGAAATACAAGCGTCCGCTAGCAAATAAAGTGATTTTGTCACTGTGGCTTATCGCCTTGAACACATGGGGTGAGGTTCCTCACACCTGCACACCCGACCCGCCTATCCTCTCACTCCTCAGCTGCGACACTCATGCACGCAACCCTGGACTCGATTACGTGACCCGTATACCCGACTACCCAGTTATTTGAGAGAAAGAGGAGAGGAGGAAGGAAAGAGAGAGCAGGGGAGGGAGGGTTTTGCCCCTTGGTGCAGTTGTGCAACACTTTGTCGTTGGGAAGGAAAGAAGAGAAGAGACAAGGAAGAAGAAAAGAGAAGGCTTGTAGAGGATAGGAAAGGAAAGAAGAAGGGGTCGTGCCAGAGAAGAGAAAGGGAAGGCAGCAGAAGAGAAGAAGTAAGAAGAAGATCAGAAGAGAAGCACTGTAGCAAGCAACATTTAAGTCATCTAACTTGATAAATCAGACGTTTGACTACTGTTCATTTATTTAACGTGATTGAGTAATTGACATATGTGTGCTTAGACTAATAATTGGTGATCTAAATCACCATTATTTTGTCTTTGATATCTTTTTGGTCTCATAAAGTCTTGAAATAATTATGTTATTCATTGAATATCTAAAGTGACAGATTAGCATTCATTGAATATCATTACCGTGACTCATTCATTGTGCTCATTTATATTTTAATTAAAGATTAGTGTGTGAATTCCTATTTGCTTCCTGTGTTCAACCTCGGACTTCATTTATATATTCGAGTAATAAATTTTATTTGCTGACAAGTGATTTCGACTATACTACAACGCAATGATTTTTAAACATCTATTTCACCCTGTTCTACACTTGACAAATAAGCGACGGGAAATACACTTACCATCAGTTTTGAAATGATGGCGAAACATCCAAACCAACTTTGGTGAACACTTTTTTATCGTCGGTTCTAAATAAACTGACGACAATTGTATTTTCCATCGATTTTTAATTGACGTTGAAATGGCTAATTATTCCTGTGGTCAAATACTATTTTGACGTCGGATGTGCCCGAAAATCGATGGGAAAGTGAAATAGCAATGATCATAATGGCATCGCTTAATGGCGTCAATTAATAGGGTTTTGCTGTCAGTTTCTAACCGATGGCAAAAGTGGAATATGTTGTAGTGATTCATTAGGCTAAATTTCAACCCACTTTATTACAATCAAGGGATTGGTGGACTAACTCTGTCTCCCTGAGGACAAACATAAAATAAATTGTCTATGAGATCTATATTTTTGATGTTGTCCAATTTAAAAATAAGCTTGCATGTTTCGAAACATAAGCATTGATGTCTGTGATACTAGTCCCCTTCGGTGTAGTAAGGGTCTATCTTTGTCCCTGAAATTGTATGCTTACACATGGAGTAATAGGAATTGACAATTTGCAATGGTTATTTATAAAAATAAATCACCAAAGGTAGGAATTTAAATATTAGAAAGACTTAAATGAAGTCTAGCACTTTCCTGATGATTACATAGACAACATCATATATCCAAAAGTACTACATGAAATATGAAATAAGGAGTACATATTGAGTGAAACAATGAACCATGTAGATACATCATCATCATGCATCTCTCCTTTGCCACTCCTCCTATATCGAATCCGCGATAGACTCCCTAATCTGTCTGCCCCTCCAGATATCCGCTTGACTTAAAGTCACTAATGGCTTAGGGATAGTATCTTCAGGGTTATCTCTCCTAGGAGGTGGTCATCACTCTTCGGTCAGATCATCAGTTGGGGCAGTTTCAAAGGTTTTGTTGTAAAATTCATTTCGTCCCCCTTCTCTTTATAAGAAGTTGTGAATCATGCAACAAGCAACAACCACATCTCGATGAACTTCAATAGAGTAGAAGGACTGGTAGTTCAAGCAAAGGAATCTCTTCTTTAAAACACTAAAACACTTTTCAACACAATTTTGAATCTTTGCATGATAGTGGCTGAATAGCTCCTTCTTATTGCCATACTTGTTGCATGTTGCCCTAGAGTTGTACTCAGTTATATGGTAGCTTACATTTCGCTAAGGGACAAGAAATTGATGTATATTAGCATACCCACAATCCACAAGATAAACTCAACCCGATGGTATTGAAATATTGTCATCTTACATTGCCTATCGAAGTATCGCCATATCAGTGGTGGATCCTTCCTAGCCACTAGCAACATACTGAATGGAGAGATCCATTGATGCAACACATATTACGTTCAATGAACATCAATCGTGTCTATTTCGATACCTCCCAGCTTCCGTAGGGTTCACGCACAACTCAATTTGTGTTCTATCTATTGCCCCAATCACATCTTGCAAAGATTGGTGGTGAGAGATGAAGTTCGTTGAGAAATAAAAAATCTATAGAAGTTGATGTATTGCATCTTACCTTGAAGTATGGATATAGGTCCTTATTCCTCCCTATCTTGCTCGGAACAGGTGTTGAATCATTGGGAAAGGTAATGAACTCAACTTGAAGTTTCTTTATTGCTCAAGCAACTTCTTTGTAGAAATTACTTATAGTTCGTGATGATCTTTCAAATCGCCCTTACATGTTATGATTTGTAGCACCCTGGCCAATGCCATATAGGAAGATTGCAAGGGTCTCTGATCACGAAAAAGCATGATTTGTAAATTAGGGTTTTTATCGTTGTAACACGTAACGATCACTTTTGAAATTTGTAAAGATTGAGTACTTGGAAAGTATTCGGGTCATCCCAAGGGAGGTAGGAATGCAAATTGAAATCTCTCGCTTGAAATAAACAAATCAACTTTCTTTTTTTGAGTTTTGAAATATAAAATTTTTAGGGTCTTTGTATAAGGGCAAAAACAAATGCGAAGAGAATGGGAATTGAAACTACTAGAAATAAAGCAACAAGTGCTTTGTTACTCCAACTCACTCTAAGCATGGGAGGCTTGGAGTAATGGAGGAACAACACACAACAAGAAACAAAACAAGCTATCTAAACAAAAGGTAGAGAAATGCGTCTATAAATAAAAAATGTTTTACAATGCAGTTGGAGAACTCACAAGTGAGACGGATTCCCACTTGTAATCTCCGACAATATTCAAACACTACACTACCATGCAAAAATACAAAAAAAGAATGTAGAAGAAAGCTTATGAAGAAGGTGATGCTACTGTAGAACTCCCGCTCCAATTCAGGTTGCCCCTGAATTAAAGGAAGCTTGCTCCTGGCTCTCCTTTTCTTGGCAAGCCCTAGGTGGGGCATGCCTGGTTCTCCTAGAGTGGAAGGTTTCTACTCCTAAACTCCTCCTTAGGGTGGACGTGGACCACCCTATTTACTCCTCCTTTGGACGTCCTCCTTGGCTTAACGAAGGCACAAGGTAGAAGGGAAGAAGTTGAAGGCACCAAGGAGACAAAGTGTCTCCTTAATCTTCTTCTCCTCCTCCTCTGCTCCTTGGTCGTTGGGATGGTGGAATGAAGGTAGAAAAATACTATGAATATGTGTAGGCAAGGATAGATTTTTTGGTGGTAGTTAATGGTGTTTTTATAGGAGTAGGGGGGAGGGTAGTTGGCATGGAGATGGATGGATGGTTAGGTGATCCTATGGCTAAGGTTTGTTGGTGCCACTTGAAGAGGTTTGAAGGGGGAATAGGTGGCTTAGGATGGATGGCTAAGATAGGTTTTTAGGGTGGTTAGTTGATCCCAAGGCCACCATAAGTTGGCATCATTTGAAGGGGTATTATGGGTTGTGGTTACCTCCCTTGGTGCCTCTTGAGTTGGTGCCAAGATGGCTTCTAGAAAAAGGCTTTTGGTGGCACAAACTTTGGAGGGTGGTGATGGCCTTTAAGGGTAGATGGATGGTCAAGATGGAAGGGTTTTTGGAGGGAAGAATTGGCTCCATTTCTAGGTGGTTTTGGAGGGAAATTGGTGGTAGAGAGGGGTGAAAGGGTGGTTGTTAGGTGGCTTTGAAAGGGGGATGGACTAGTAGCTTAGACGAACTTAAAGGTTAGTTGTTTTTGGTGGAGTTAGCTAGGTAGGCTTTTGGGTGATGGTGGATGGCCATGGAGTGGAGGAGTAGGAGTGGTGTTAGCTAAGCTAGCTTAGCTAGTAAAAGAGTAGAGGAAGTTAGGGTTTAGTTGGAAGGAGGTGGCTCGAGTTGCTTTGAAGGTTGTAGGAGTTGACAGTTGCTGAAGAAGTCTTCTTTGGAGCTCAGCTATTCAACTTTAGCTAGCTAGTTCTTTGCTAGCTACTAAGTTGAATAGGTTGAGCTAAGTTGAGTTGGTCTCAACTATTCTGGAGTTGGGGGAGTTGGTGAGGACTTCCTTGCTGACCTAGCTTAGCTAACTAGAGACTAGTAGCTAAGTTAAGTTGACTGGAGCTCCTGTCGGCTGAGTAGAGCTAAGATGAGCTAGGCTGAGTTGAGCTGGAGTTGGAATGAACTCTTGTCAGCTAAGTTGAGCTAGCTTAAGCTCCCAGTGAACTGAGTGGAGCAATGATGAGCTAGACTCAACTAAATTGAGCTGGATCTAAGCTGAATTGAGCTAAGTTGAGCTACCCTGGCTACTATTAAGCTAAGATGAGCTTAATGGAGCTAGAGATAGCCAAACCTAACCCAGGTGAGCTGATATCCAGCTGAGATGAGCTGGATCTAGCTAGGGTTCAGCTGATTTGATCTTCTTCTTCACTCTTTGCCTTCTTGAGTGCTAGGATTTTAGAGGTTAGATCATTTACTTATCCTCAACACTCAAATAAATATGTTAAAAGCATAAAAAGTATGCAATGCATGCCTAACCTAGGTAATGCCTAAATGCAACATGAAAACCCATTTGCGGAGTTAAAAAACTAAGAGATAGACTTGTTTTAGGGTATAAGAATGATGATAAACTGGTGTTTATCAGCATCATTTGGATGCATCTCCTTTGTTGGCTTTAAATATTTCCTCTCCACTAACATATCCTATAATTTGATGAATTAGGAACTATCCATTCGAAATATATCCAATGATTTCTCATAATGTCCTTCTAAGACTCTATTTACCCATAGCAATCCCTTTAAATCTCCGGTGTGCTTTGGTATGCGTGGACACGAGTGGTATGTTGGATTTCATCAGCAACTTATTGCATGAAATAGTACACTTGTATGATTTATACAAATGAACATACTTACAGGATCTCTACAGTTGAACATACTAGCGAACTCACATGACAAGTTCTTCATCCCTATGATCCTATCAGGTCAACCTTTCCCTTCTCTTGCTACAAATCATTGGCCCTATGACTATCATTTTCTTCCAAAGATCATGCTTAATTTCAGAGTCAACAATCCCTCTTCATCAACAATTACTAAACCCAACAAGAGTTACCATGCCAAGTAAAACTAATCCTTTGGGAAGAACCTAACTTACCATCCAAATCATAAGGCCCAAATGAAGTTATCCCTGCAAAGTATAATGGCTCCTTGATAAAACAAGCATCCATCATTCTTGGCAATTCTAAGCAAGTAAAGCAGGTACACTGCTCTCCCAAGCAGGAATACGTAGGCAATTATGCTTTCTAATTACTCCTTAAATATATATTACTATGTATTTTCTTCTTCTTGAAAAGATATATATTTTCTTCTATGTTGCAGTTGAATGGCTTGGTTCTTTTATAAATGCCTAATCCTCACTCTCTATTTGTTAAGTAAGAAAGCAAGTTTAGATGTCCTAATAATTGAAAGCATATCAAACTCAACTTGGGACAATAGCAAAAGGGGACAAGAAAAGTCGAAATTATATCAAGCTTTGATGGGGATTCTACAGTTTAAGTTGAAAGCATGCGTAACAAAGTTATAAAGAAAGAAAAATTTACTGGAATTCAGATTTAATTGTAAACTCTTTGCTAGGGTTGAGAATATAAATTGAAGAAACTGTTATTGGTACGTCTACATATCCATGAACCAGCAGCTTTACATATTTACAATCAGCTATTCAGGCAATACCAAAATGATTAAATGAGGAGAAAATTATAAACAATCCTGTCAAAGTGGAGAAACATCCAAACAAGCAAAAGAAGCTACTAGGGATAGGGATTTAGGGCAAAGTAAATGGGGTTTTCATTTCAACCTTCTTAAATAGATCATGCCATGTCACCAAAAAACAACCAAAACAACATCACAAATCATGGGAACCAATAAATCAGGACATGGAACCATCTACGTTTGACCATCACTAATAGGAAAATGTTAGGTAAATTGAAGAAACTGTTATAGGGCAAAGTAAATGGGGTTTCAATTTCAACCTTGTTAAACAATTCATAGTGTGGTAGCAAAAAACATATGAAAATAACAATGGAAATCAAGAGAAACAACAAAACAAGCTATTGGAACTATCGAAGTTTGCTCTTGGCTAGTAGAGAAATGGGGTTGCATTTCAAACTTGTTGAACAAATCATGTCATGGCAGCAAAAAACCAAGCAAAACAACATTAGAAATAAGGAGAAACAACAAATCATGCCTTGGAAGCAAAACAAAACTTAGGTAAATCATTAATAGATCATCATAACAAATAATCCACAGTTAAATATGATTATAGGTAAGGAAATCATCCAAAAAAAATGACCACAATCATTGAAAATGAGGAACAACAAATCACTACTATGGAGAAACAACTAATCTTTGGTAAACCATAATGACATGATTAGAATAAATCATCGACATTTATAAATGATTTAAGGTAAGGAAATCTTAAAAATAAATGACCACCAAAGTCGACAATAAGGAGAAACAACAAATCTCTACAATGGAAGCACAAATGATCTTAGGTAAACCAGAATTAGATCATCAAAAGAAATCATCCACAGTTTAATATGATTATAGGTAAGGAAATCATCCACATTAATGTCCATCATCGTAGGAAATCGGAGAAAACCAACAAATCCACAGCCAACATGGCAAATCTTTTGAAGAAAGATATAGGCTTAGGTAAACAATAGGGAGTTAAGACTAGAGCAAACCAATGAGCTAAATGTAAATATACCTAAGGCGCTCATCTAAAGAGGTCAGTACAAGGAAAACAAACAAGAAAATCAATTAATTGTAAAGGGGACACGACATTCAAGTAAAGTCGTTGGGGGTTTCTTATGAAGCTTCGTAAACAAATTATGGCATGGAAGCACAAACCAAATGTGGATAAGGCTTTAAGGAAAAGTAAATGGGGTTTAAAATTGAACCTTCTTAAAGAAATCATGTCAAGGCAGTAAAAAATGAAGGAATAGAACATCACAAATCAAGAGGAACAACAAAACATGCCACAGAACCACAACTGATCTTAGGTAAACCAGAAGGAGATCATCTCCCTGACTTCATCCATAGATAAATATTATTATTGGTAATGAAAACATCGACATAAATGCCCACCAACGTAGGAAATCAAAAATAATAAAGGCTTCCTTAGCATGGAAGCATAACTCATCTTAGGTAAACCAGAAGTAAACTATCAAAAGAAATCATCCATAATTTAATCTGATCATAGGTAAGGAAATCATCCACATAAATGTCCGCCATCGTAGGAAATCAGAGAAAACCAATAAATCCACAGCCAACATGGAAAATCTTTTGAAGAAAGATATGGGCTTACGTAAATAGTAGGGAGTTAAGACCGGAGCAAAACAATGAGCTAAATGTAAATATACCTGAGGCACTCATCAAAAGGGGTCAGTACAAGGAAAACAAGCAAGAAAAGTGATTATCTTCAATGTAAAGGGGACACGGCATTCAAGTAAAGTCGTTGGGGATTTCTTATGAAGCTTCATAAACAAATCATGTCATGGAAGCACAAACCAAAGGTGGACAGGGCTTTAGGGCAAAGTAATTTAAATGAGGTTTAAGGAAATCATGTCATGGCAGCCAAAAATGAAGGAATAGAACATCACAAATTAGGAGGAACAATAAATCATGCCACAGAACCACAACTGATCTTAGGTAAACTATGAGATCATCTCCCTGACTTCGTCCACAGATAAATATTATTATAGGTAATGAAAACATCGACATGCATGACTACCACTGTATGAAATTAGAAAAAACAAAGGCTTCCTTAGCATGGAAGCATAACTCATCTTAGGTAAATTGAAAGCAAACTATCAGAAGAAATCATCCACAGTTAGATGTTATTATGGGTAAGGAAATCCTCCACCAAAATGACCACCAACGACAAAAATTAGGAGAAACAACAAAGTAGTACCATGCAAGGACAACTTAAGGTAAAGCAAAAGAAGATCATTAGATGAAAGCATTGATAGAAATCACCATTAGACTACACAGCAGAACTACAGTATACTCCAAGGAAAAATAGATAAGGTATTATCATGGGGAAACACATGCACACAGACATTTCAAATCATAGAAGTATCTTGGGGATGAAGGATTTCTTACCTCAAAAAATTGTCAACCAATCCACTCTCCAACAAACCGAACCCAAGAGTAGCTATTCAACACAACCTAGGACAAAAATGGCCTCCGTTAAATAAAGAACAAAGAAAAAAAAATACAAACAAGGAAAACTAAACCTAATTAAGGTTAGAAATTCACGTGGAGAGGAGGAACGACAATGGGGACCATATTAGAATTTTACTAAGGGACTAGTAAAAGCTAGGCATGGGGGTATGATGGGAACACCATAATGAGCCATAACTAGCTCAATTTGGTCTTATAAAGTCAATAAAAGCTCCTACATATCAGCCAGAAGGTCTCTAAAGTAGGGTGAGTTTTTTTGAGAAAAAAAGATGAAAACAGGGTTATATATGTAATTTGACCATCTTATAACAAATACAGAATAACCATGGGATATGCCAGGGGTTTATTAAAGGTCATTTAGTCATTAATGTCTAATAAGTGGGTTCATGCAGACAGAAATGGGTTTTCATGCATTTCAAGAATTAATGGACATCTAAAACCCTAAAAATTGATCTGCCTAATTAATTGAGGTTCTGGTCAAGATAAAATTCACATAAACCCTCTAAAATTCATAGAAAAATTTTCTCTAGGGTTTAGCATCTTTGAATTGACCATCAGAACCTGTTTTGACCCAAAATAGAGTCACAGATAGACTATTGCCTTAATTTGGGTTTTTACATAAATTACCTAGTCAAATGAGGTCAAAACTGAAATTCAACTTCACCATTGGATTCCTTGGGTTCAAATTAGGTTTGTATCATAATTTGAGCCCAATCTGAGATCATTTCAACCTAGTTTGCATTTTAGTCCAAGTCTGACCCTTATTATCCCAAATAACCCCTCAACTTTTGAATTTATTATAAAAAGCCCCTTATCTTTGTCTTCACTCTTTCCAAAAAGGTCATTCCACCATTTTCGTGAAGGAATCCTACTCCGGCGAGCTTCGTTTGGCAAGAACTTGTTGATTGTTTGACGGATCCCTCTCAAAATTGAAAGGGAGATTCGTTAAGTAATTGCCTTCCTTTTAAACCTATCTGTGGGCTCTAATTCTTTCCCAATATCTCATGCGAATGCATGAGAGATGTGGGTATCCTTCTCTAGCAAGCTTACCAAGCTTGAAAGCTTGGTCACCAAGCTTTAAACCCCTTCCCATGGCCTATAAAAGGGGCAGGGGCAAGAACCCTAGCTCCTTAGCAAGTCTTGGCCTAAGAAACTCCCTCCTCCTCCCTCTCCAGCCAACTTAGGATTTTGCACCAGAGACTACCTCCGCTCTCCCTCTTCCGACTGTCCAACCATCAAATTGGACAACCCAGCATCCTTCCCTCGTCTTGGCGAACCTCTCTAGCCAAACAGAGGTCATTCCTCTATCTCACTCATCGTCGTCGCCTAGCCGTCCTCTTCTCCTTCTTCGACTCCAGTCAAGCCACGACTAGTGCTCTCCATCCTCCTATCTCTCCTAAAATCCCCTCTACTTCTTCCTCCCCTCCTCTACATCATTTCCCTTCTGCTCATACATTGATTCAACCACCGCTCCGCCTTCCACGTCGTCATCTTCCTCACGCCGGTGAAGCTCCGACGAGATTGCCACGCTACGCTACACCACCAAACACCCTCGCGTCACCTCCAAAACCTCAGCCATCACCTCAAGACCAAAATCCCTCTCCTATTTCTCCTATTCATCCACCCAAACCATCCATTGAACTACTGATCTCACGTGTTTTGCATGTTTGAAATTGGGGTTAAGAATAACCCGTCATGGTAGTCGCAAAACTCGTAATCAAATATAATTTATACCGAAACTCCAAGGGAGTCCCGAGTCAAACACACGGAGGTGACATTTACTTTGTATGAAAATCGCACTTTGATTTGTTTCTTTTTGGTGCCTTAGGGTTTTATTTTATTTTTTTTTTTGCTTTTGAAATAAAATGACAAGTAATCATAAGAAAGAGATGGAATCAAATATGATGTATTGCATGAATGTCAATTACAATAAACTATGAAAGCATAAAAGAGAAAGGGGTGAGAAGAAATCTTTCGAAGCGGCTATTCGGTGAGACGATGGCGCCTGGTGAAAGCTCGGACGAAGGAGGTAAGGAGCGGGACGACGGAGGTGAGATGCAGGAGGACGTCGGGTAGAGGAAATCTTCAGCGTTGCTCCAGAATGGAGGTGAGGAGACGGAGATGATCTTCTACTCGAATGGAGGTAGGAGGATGGCTCCAAGGTGACCTATGAATGGGGATGGGAAGATGGAGGAATATTTGGTGAGGCAGAGGTTCATTACAGTAATAGGTGCCTTGGGAGCTTGAGAGTAAGCTCTAACGGAGCGTTTGTAGGCTTGCTAGAGCATAGGAGTAGGTGGGAGTAGAGTAGGTAGAGATGGTTTGGCAAGGGGGTTGTGTAGGCCTTTATATAGTGGATGGGAAGAAGAGCATCCCGCACATAGGCATTCAGCAACAGTTACAAGTGTCACTAAAGGCTGCTCAGGTTGTCGCCAAAAGATCCGAGCCTCTTCAATGCCTTAGCTGGTGCATGCATTACGCAGGCCATTTAGTGACAGCTGCAAGGGTCACTAAAGATGCACTCTTCTGTCTCTACAAATCCCATGCCTGCCGCTCACGCTCGTCTGCTGTCGCTGGGGTTGGATGCATTGCAGCCATTTTATTTAGACGTAAACGGCTGAGGTGGCGCAGAGATCGCACCTCTTGAGCGCACATGAGATGGCGTGTTCTCAAGGAGCGTCGACGGCCATGTGCAGGATCTACGCTCATCCAACGGTGCCATGTGGTCATGCCTCCTTCGCTTGATTGCGCCTGTGCTCATCCAATGGGCGCAATTCGATTGCAAATTGTGCCCACTCTTCGTGAAATAGCCTCCCCCCACCGCTGCACAAATTCACGCTTGCTGTTTAAGAGCGCGTGTCTTCACCGATGAGCCAAGGCCATGGTTTGTCGAGTGGAGGGTTGGTGCGGCGACACAGTTAGGGAGCCCCTCAGCCATTGGATTGAAATCCAATGATTGAGATCTCATCTTGCGATGGGCTTGGGGCAGCTGTGATTCATGTTGGGCGATCTAGATGGCACCACGTGGCTCCATCTGGACCATCCATCTTCTTCTTGTAGAGGGTGCTACGGAGCTCTGATCGGGGTGATTTTCATGTTAACGGACTGCGATCGTCACTCTGGATTCATCTGTACAGTCGAATTCTTCATTCGAAGCTCGTAAATATGTCGCACTACCTCCTAGCCATGTAAAATAGAAGAATTAGTATACATAATATACAACTATCCTAAATGTCATGCAATGGATGTTATGTAGTATTTATAGCATGATATGCAATGCTAAGTCTAGGAACTATCATAAATAAGCATTTTATCATGAATTCATATGTGTTTATCATACCCCCATGCTTACTTTTTACTAGTCCCTAGGAAAATTAACCTAAATACTATTTGTGAAAGTAGAATTAGGATTTGATTATTTAGGCAAAATTCATCGATTGCTTTAGAAAATCTCAACCCCAGGACCTAATTACCAAAACTCAACAGTGCTCGGGTGTCTACGAAAATGCAGACCGTCCAAGCCCTCGCCTTATTTGAAAAGGGAAGATATATTTTTTTTTTGTTTTTTTTCTTCTTTTCTTATTTTTTTGGACTTTTTGGAGTTTGAGAGTGTCAAGGTAACTTTTTACAACTACCCAACCTGCCCAAGACTTGAAAAGGACTCTAAGTGCTAAGCATCTTGTGAAAATAGTGAAAGGCTCACTAGGCGGCCGTTGAAACGGACTTTGGGTTTCTACGACCATAGGTGACTTTGCCTAAAGGTTTAGCTTTTCGATTGGTAGCTTTCTCCCTACTTTTATTTATGGGGTCAACACAAGGGTGAACCCAGTGTATATTTCCCCGATTTATTCTACTTCCCCGCTTCTTCCCTAAGTCTTTTTGGGAATTAATGTGCATTTTTATGAGTTGGGCTCTGGACAACTGGCCAATGGGTTGTCACCCACGACCACTTGCCAGCCATACTCGTGCGATGAAGTGTGGCTTTATTATTTTCTTTTTTTATTTTCTCCTTTTTCTATTTTTTCTATTTTTTTCTTTTTCTTCTTTTCTTTTTTTTAAGTTAGTGGCTTCCATTATCTAGGATTTACCTAAAGGCAGTACGACGAAAATGATCTTGTGGCTAGGCTCTGGACAACCGGTCGATGAGCTGTTACCACCAACAACTTGCTAGCCATACCACCCTAGATAGTTCATTAGCTACCTAATTTCTGACAAAACCATCGAAAAGTGAGTTAGTGCAAAAAGTGTGTAGATGTTTAGACTTAAAACCCCCTCAAATCAGAGGGCGGGTTGATAAGTCACATACTTATCATCCCAAATTATTTACCAGTTTAAGATAAGATTATTTGGTGAGGACTCGAGACTAAGCCACATTCGAGTGGACACCCAGGCTAATTAAGCTCGAAGACTTGAAGAGTTTAAGTATTCAGGTCCCAAAGTATCAATTCTTAAAGTTTACAACTCCTAATGCCTAAGTTTTCATCTCCTAATTCTTTTTTTTTTTTTAAGATGAAAAATAGGAAATTACTGTTACAGCTGACAAAAAGATTCACAAGAAATGTCTACCCCCCATGCTTAGTTAATGCAATGTCCTCATTGTTAAAAATGAAAGCATGCAGGAGAGTAGAAGTGGAAGAATAGCACCTAGTTTTCATGAGATTCTAGTCAGCTCGGAACATTCTTTACACGTGTTGAGTTTAATGCCTTCAGTTAGGCGATGATCAGCCCGTGGTGGTTAAGGCAAGGTAAGAGCAACCTTGTCCAAGATGGGTTCAAGGAGCATATGGTCAACAAAGGGTTTGAGATGCTATCTGTTGACCTTGAAGATATTACCCATCCTTGAGTCAAAGATTTTGATAGCCTCGTTAGGGAAAACCTGCTCAATAACAAATGGGTCGTCCCACTTAGACTGGAGTTTGCCAAGGAAAAGCTTCAATCGAGAATCGAAAAGCCAAACCTTCTGGTTCAGCTCAAAGCTCTTATATGAAATCATCTGGTCATGGAGAGCTTTGGTCCTTACCTTACAGATTCTGTCATTTTCATAAGCATCATTTCAAAGCTCCTCCAACTCAGATGATTGAAGTTTCATGGTTTTCCCAGCCAACTCTAGGTCAAAATTACATTTCCTGATGGCCCAAAATGCCTGGTGTTCAAGTTATATAGGTAAGTGACACGCCTTACCAAACACCAGATAGAACGGAGATATACCGATAGGCATTTTGGACCCCGACCGGTAGGCCCAAAGGGCATCATCTAGCTTTTGGGTCCAATCCTTCCTATTATGCCTAATGGTTTTCTGTAAAATGTTTTTGATCTCTCGATTGGAGACCTCGGCCTGTCCATTCGTCTTAGAATGGTAAAGTGTGGAAATCTGATGATTCACCTTGTATTTCCCCAGTAAATTCTGAAACTAGGCATGAGTGAAATGTGTGCCACCATCACTGATAATTACCCAAGGAACCCCGAACTAACTGAAGATATTTTTCTTCACAAAATCAATGTCCACCTTGTGGCCATTAGTCCAAGTGGGAATTCCCTCAGTCCATTTGGACACATAATCAACAGCGACTAGAATATACTGGTGTCCAAATGAAGGAGGGAATGGTCCCATAAAGTCGATGCCCCAAATGTCGAAAATTTTGACGGAAACTATTGGGTTCAGGGGCATCATATCTCTCTTAGCCATGTTCCTGAGTGTTTGGCATTGGGTGCATGACTTTGAGAATTCCTGGGCATCCTTAAATAATGACAGCCAATAGAATCCAGATTGCAAGATTTTTGCTGCTGTCTTTCTCCTGGAAAAGTGTCCACCACACGTAGATGTGTGGCAGATCTCAAGTATGCTATGGAACTCAATTTCCAAGATGCATCGACGAATAATCTGGTCTACGCCGATGCGATACAGTTCGGGATGGTCCCAAAAATAATATTTGGCCTTAGACACAAGTCTATCCCATTGTTGTTTGGTCCATTCCTGGGGGATTTGACCAACAGCCAAATAATTGACGATATCCGCAAACTAGGGGGTTCAGATACCCAAGACTGTAGGGATAGTCTCATCCAGAAAAGTATCAGAGATCGGGACATCCGAATGAGGAGAATCAATTAGGATTCTCGAGAGGTGATCTGCCACTACATTTTGTGCCCTGGCTTTATCCCTGATTTCAAGATCGAATTCTTGAAGTAGCAGAATCCAGCGAATAAGCTAGGGTTTGGCATCCTTTTTGGCCAAGAGATGTTTCAAGGTCGAGTGGTCGATATAAATAATGACACGAGAACCTAACAGATAAACCCTAAATTTTTCCAAAGCAAAAGCTACAGCTAGCAATTCCTTTTCAGTAATGGTGTAGTTCCTCTGGGCCTCATCTAGAGTCTTGCTAGCGTAGTAAATCACAGAGGGCTTTTTCTCAATTTTCTAACCCAAGACAGCATAATCAAATGCGTCAGCCATAATATCAAATGGGGCTATCCAGATCGGTGGTTGCAACACCAAGGCACAAGTGACTACAGTTTTTAATAAATCAAATGCTTTACAACATGATTCATCAAACTCGAACGGCGTGTCTTTTGGCTAGAAGGTTACTCAAGGGTCGAGCAACATCTTCTGTAAAAACCCACATGCCCAAGGAAAGAGCAGATTTGTTTTATGAATGTGGGTGGAGGAAGTCTAGAGATAGCATCTACCTTAGCTTTATCAACCTCAATACCTTGACTAGAGACCACATGACCCAAGACAATGCCTTCCTAAGTCATAAAGTGGCTCTTTTCCCAGCTAAGGACCAGTTGTGTTTTGATGCATCTCTAGAGGATCAATTCCAGGTTAGCCAGGTAGGACTCAAAAGAATCTCCAAAAATGGAGAAATCATCCATGAACACCTCAAGACAATCTCCCACCATGTCAAAAAAGATGGCCAGCAAGAACCTTTAAAAGTCGCAGGCGCATTGCAAAGCCCGAATGGCATTTTACGGAATGCAAAGGTTCCGTAGGGACATGTGAAGGTTGTCTTTTCCAGGTCTTCAGGATGGATAGGGACTTGGTTATATCCCGACTAATCGTCTAGGAAGAAAAAGTATTTTTACCCAGCTAACCTTTCAAGGATTTGATCGATGAATGGAAAGGGAAAGTGATCCTTTTTTAGTGGCTGTGTTCAGCTTCCTATAGTCAATACAAAATCTCCAAGCAGAAGCTGAACGAGTGGTGAAGGTTTCCCCTTTCTCATTTGTCATAATGGTTATTCCCATCTTCTTGGGTACAATCTAAATGGGGCTAACCCACGGACTATCCGAGATTGGGTATATAATCCTAGCATCGAGCCACTTAATTATCTCCTTCTTGACCACTTCTTGCATATTTGGGTTTAGTCTCCTTTTCATCTCGCGAGAAGGGCGGGATCCATCTTCCATGAAAATACGATGATTACAATAAGATGGCTCGATCCCCCTAAGGTCGTGGATGGTCCAACCAATTGCCTCCTTGTTGTTCTTAAGGACCTTAATTAACATCGATTCTTGCTCCTTAGTCAAATCAACACTAATAATCACAGGGAGTGTGTTTTCAGGTCCTAAGAACTCATATTTCAAATTTTTGGGCAATAGTTTCAATTCAAGCTAAGGTGGGTTTAGAATAGAAGTAGGGAGAAAGCTGATGAAGATTCATTAGGATGATCTAGTGGAAGAGGCTGGGAATGAATAAAATCAACAGCCTCTTCAGGATTTGGAGGTCTGCTACAGAGGGTTGTGGGTTGGGTTCACTAAAGCTGGTGGAGTCCTTAAGTGCATTGATTGTCATACAAGTCTCAAGATCCTGATCCTCGAGCTCCTCAATGAATCTACAATACTCAAATCCTCTTATCTCCTTAAAAATATCCAGAGTTAGCTTTTATCCCCAAAGGCGATCTCCATATTATCGCTTTCATAGTTTATGTTGGCCTTGGCGATTGCTAGGAATGGATGCCCCAGAATGATGGGTGTGTTCCTCAAATCGTTAGGTACATCCATGTCAAGGACGAGGAAGTCTACGGGAAAATAGAAATCCTTGACCTTGACAATTACATCCTCAATAACGCCCCTTGGTGTGGTGACCAAATGGTCTGCTAATTGTAGCGTTACTGAGGTTGACCTAAGTTCACCTAATCCAAACCTCTCGTAAAGAGAAGTCAGAATTAGGTTGATGGATCCACCTAGATCCAACAGTTCCCTATCAAAAGTGTATTCCCCAATAATGCATGAGATCAAGGGGGCACCTGGATCTTTCTTCTTTTGAGGAAGGTGATGTAGGATAACAGAACTTGCCTGCTCAGAGAAAATCACTTTCCTCGGAGTGGGTTCTCTTGGCTTATGCTTTTGGGTACACAGCTCTTTCATAAATTTAGTGTAAGTCGGGATGTGCTTAATAGCATCAAGGAGAGGGATATTGATATCTACGCTCTTGAATAAATGCAGGAGCTCCTCGTTGTTACCTAGGGTTTTCTTCTTCTTAGTTTTCAATGAGGCTTTAGGGAACGGGATATGGGTGGTATTTTCAATTTCCGGTCCCTGGGCCTTATTGTCTTCTTCAATCTCCTTTTCTCTCTCAAGCTCCCCAGAGTTTTGGCATCTAGAAGGTAATTCAGAATTCTGGGTCCACTTTCCACTTCTCAAGGTGACAGAGTTTGCAGAGGCATATGGATTCGGGTCTTGAGGTGGGTTAATGAAGATTGGAGGGCCTTGATTGGTCATGTAACTAGAAGAAGAAGAGGGACCTTGCTCAACCACCTGAGCATGTGCGTGTGGGTCCCTTTGATTCTCATACCCTTGGGCTCTATTGCCCTAATTTTGCACATTGCACAGGTTGGGTACAGGTTGAGATGGTAGAGATCCGAGTTGTCGGGTGTTAGCAATTAACCCGGATTGTAAGTTATCCAATGATGTCTTCATTTGCTACATAAGCTGAAGCATGGACCCTTGCATTTCCACCATCTGCTGGTTTAAATCAACCTACCCTACAGATTTTTGGGCATTCCAAGATGGCTAAGTAACCAATCTCAAGGGAAACTGGGTGTATACTTGACCTTGACCCATAGGTCTTTGAGATGCATAGTTGCTAGGTCGAGTTTGAGTCTGTTGCCCCTGACTTTTCCAGGAGAAGTTAGGGTGATTCATCCAACTCAAGTTATAAGTGTTGCAATACGGGTTGGACCTAACATTCTCCTACATTGCATATGAATCCTCATAGGACGAGGATGGAGGGAAGGAAGGATCAGAAAAATTAGGATCAAAGGACCCAATTTAGAACCCATAAAGTTCCGAGAAATCCTAGCTCACAGGTTGAGCCGATTCAAGTTGGTTCACTAACTCCCACCCCGTGGGAGCTCGTAAGGAATGGAATCCTGAATTCTAGGATTGAGTAGGTGTAGAAGTGTTTCCTGAATTCCCAGACATCCATTCTCTTAGCAGCCAAGTCCATTTTATCCAGTTTACTACAAATCAATTCCCTCTCAAATGAATAAGAATCTTGTATCTCATTAGCATTTGACCTGGGTTGTTGGGATCGGTTGAATGCATCCATGGAGGCGTGATTAATTGAGTTCTCGCTCATTTCCTCAAATAGGTTGTATGCACTATCTGCATCCTTGTTGAGGAAATTGCCTCCGTAGGAGGCATCCACATGATTACGGAGTTGTTCAACCAACCCGTGATAGAAAATCTGCACGAGTTGCCATTTAGGCACCTCGTGGTGTGGTCACTTCTGCAAAAGTTCCTGGAATTGCACCTAGGCACCATGAAACGGTTCCCCCGGCCGCTAGGAAAAAGTGGTAATCTCCCGTCGCAAGGCATTAGTCCTTCCGATAGGGAAGAATTTCTTCAAGAAAGCTGACTTAAGAGTAGCCCAAGTTTCTATCGGCCTTCCTATGGTCAGGTACCAATGTAAGGCTTTATCCTTGAGAGAGTGGGGAAGAGCCTCATGATCATTTGCTCTTTGTTCACATTCCTTGCTTTACTGGTTTGAACCAAAGTGGTCAGATCCTCCAAGTGTTGGAATGGGTCCTCCGAGCCAAGCCCATGGAAATGCTTAATCAAACTTAAGACTTGGGGCTTGATTTCTATGTCTCCGGCAGGAATCATGACACTAGGACGTTCCCCATAGTTTGAAGGATCATAGAAATCCTTCAAGGGCCAAGCACCCTGACCATGCATATGTTGGAACCATTGCTGCATCTGCTGCAATTCTTCCAACTGCCTCTAAATCAACTCCTGCTAGTTTAGGGGCAGGGAAGGTGGTTGTTGATCAGCCATGGGATCTACTTGGCTATAGCTCAACCTCTACCTCCGGGAATGGTCTAAAGGTCCTTCCAATCTAGGGTTCAATGACCTTCCAAGCATACACTAGAAGGAAGTCGGAAGGATGAAGAAGAGGATCCCTGCAGCACAAAAATATAAGCCTGTCCTTAGGTTGGGTAGCCTAAAGGTCTACAGATTCTCAGAATCTTTCCTAAGATTATGGATGATTTACTCTACTTATGTCCAGGCAATCCAACCAGTTAGAAGGAGAGACTGGGGAGAAGATTCTTCCTTTGGCTTGTACCTCCGGTTCCTAGTGTACCCCCAGCCACGGTCGTTTGACACTACTACCCTAGCTTGACATCAGATTGACTAGTATAAGCTGGTTAATCATGAACAATCTCAATCTGGATCCCGACGAGCAAACCAGTCCTTAGGGCCAATGTCTACTCAATTTTAGTTAGGCTTAGGATAATGGTGCTTCAGGAATGTGACAGGCCCTTAATGGGTTTTGCCCTTAATGATTTGTTGAGAATGTGTGAATGTGCACAACCAAGAAGTTTTCAAGCAAGATTATTAATAATGAAGTGAGTTTTAGGGTTTGAATCTTGCTTAGTAGCCTTTAGGATTCAAATATTAGGTGTATTCAACAAAGTCTTCTGAGGCAAACCAAGTTTTGAAAGCATGAGTTCAAGTGTTTTTCCTTTATAAATCAAAAGAATATGGAGTGCCTGGCTTAACCTAAATATTGAATCCTATGGGGTAGCTACAAAATGAATTTCTTTTAAATTAGGTGGTGCGGCCCAAAGAATTCAATCAATCGGTTCAAACACACCACCAATTAAGGCACACAGAAAGGTGATTAACTTAATATGATTTCTACTGTTTTATGTGTTGAATTAGTGTACCGAGTCCATAGGTTGGAATCTCAGTTGAGTAGATGAAAATCAAGTTAGGTTATGTGCCTCCAATGTGGGTGTATAAAGTGTGTAAATTGATTTGTCCCATAGAAAGTATCTTTTTGTTCGTTTTTTTTATAAAATGCGAGGGTGAAATGAGTGGAGGTGGTAAACAAGACAAACAATTCTATCCTAGGGTTTATGCAAACACCTATGAAGATTGAGTCTTGGTTATGGGTGTGGCGAAATGAAACTAGTGGAGGGGGAATGTGGGGGACACTTACAAAGTACTCTACCTGCACTTTACTCCTATCTACTACACTTGGATCTCCATGCTAGGGTACCTACAAGACAATAGATCATAGATAAACAGGATTAGGGCTATGTAAATGCAAAGAAGCACAAAAAATAATAAAGTAAATTCCGTTGCCTCCTCGGCAACAGTGCTAAAATGATCGCACGTGTTTCGCGTGTTTGAAATTGGGGTTAAGAATAACCCATTGTCGTAGATGCAAAACTCGTAATCAAATATAATTTATACCGAAACTCCAAGGGAGTCCCATGTCAAACACAAGGAGGTGACATTTACTTTGTTTGAAAATCGCGCTTCGATTTGTTTCTTTTTGGTGTTTTACAATTTTATTTTTTTTCTTGCTTTTGAAATAAAATGACAAGCAATCACAAGAGAGAGATGAAATCAAATATGATGTCTTGCATGAATGTCAATTACAATAAACTATGAAAGCATAAAAGAGAAAGGGATGAAAAGAAATCTCCTGAAGTGGCTGTTCGTTGAGACGACGATGCCTGGTGGAAGTTCAGACGAAGGAGGTGAGGAGAAGGATGATGAAGGTGAGATGAAGGAGGACGTCAGGTAGAGGAAAGCTTCAGCGTGGCTCCAGAATGGAGGTGAGGAGACGAAGATGGTTTGCTACCTGAATGGAGGTGGGAGGACGGCTTCAAGGCGACCTATGAATGGGGATGGGAAGATGGAGGAATATTTGGTGGGGTAGAGGTTCATTACACTAATAGGCACCTTGGAAGCTTGAGAGTAAGCTCTAACGGAGCATTGTTAGGCTTTCTAGAGCTTAGGAGTAGGTGGGAGTAGAGTAGGTAGAGATGGTTTGGTAAGGGGGTGTGTAGGCCTCTATATAGTGGATGGGAAGAAGAGCATCCTGCGCACAAGCATTCAGCGGCAGCTACAAGCGTCACTAAAGGCCGCTCAAGCTGTCGCCAAAAGATCCGTGCCCCTTCGATGCCTTGGCTGGCGCACACACTACGCAGGCCATTTAGTACAGCTGCAAGTGTCACTAAAGACCCGCTCTTCTGTCGCTGCAAATCCCGCGCCCGCCGCTCACGCTCACCTGCTGTTGCTGGGGTTGGATGCATTGCAACCATTGGATTCAGACATGAACAGCTGAGATGGTGTGGAGATCGCACCTCTTGATCGTGCGTAAGATGGCACATTCTCGAGGAGCGTCGATGGCCGCGTGCAGGATCCGCGCTCATCCAACGGTGCCATGTGGTCACACCTCCACCGCTTGATTGTGCCCACGCTCATCCAACAGGCACAATTCGATTGCACCCGCTCTTCGCGAAATAGCCTCCCCTCACCGCGGCTTGAACTCGCACTCGCGGTTTGCGAACGCGTGTCTTCACCGATGCACCAAGGCTGCATATTTTTGAGTGGAGGGTTGGTGTGGCCACGCGGTTAGGGTGCCCCTCAGCCATTGGATTGAAATCCAACGGTTGAGATCTCATCTTGTGGTGGGCTTGGGAAGGATGAGGTTTGTGTTGGGCAGTCTGGATGGCACCACGTGGCACCATTTGGACCGTCCATCTTCTTCTTCTTGTAAACGGTGCAACGGAGCTTTGATTGGGGTGATTTTCCCATTGATGGACTGCAATCGTCACTTTGGATTCATCCATACGATCGGATTCTTCATCCGAAGCCCGTAAAGATGTCAGACTACCTCCTGGCCATGTAAAATGGAAGAATTAGTACACATAATATAAAACTATCCTAAATGCCATGCAATGGATGTTATGTAGTATTTATAACATGATATGCAATGCTAAGCCTAGGAACTATCATAAATAATCATTTTATCATGAATTCATGTGTGTTTATCAACTACCCCATTGCAGTCAACCTTCACCAACCTCGACGCATGACCACACGCACTCTCACACCACAAGACCACCACCACTGCACTCTACGTGGTCCGGCGATACTCTAGGACCTTTTGATTCGGGCCTTCTCACCCGTATTTGTCTTTCAAGTTACTCGCCGAAGCACCGCCGTCGTCACCACCTTCTCTGGCTTCAACTGCAGTTCACCGGCCACATTCGTCTGTGCTTTTATATCCAGGTAACATGGTTCAACTCCAAGTGCATCCTTGACGCCTTAATCGAAGCCACCAACTGTAGCTACTGCCCAAATCCTTGAGCCAACAAGAGTAGCTTCGCGCCAAGGAAGCAGGAGAGGATAGTCTCACATCATGTTGGACAAAATTCTGACCACACATAAATTGAATTCTTCTCATCAGCTGTTCACCTCAATGAGCACAGGGTGAGGTCCTTCTCCACGTGCGCACGCACGCCCTCACCCGCGACCATGCCATGAGGGTCTGGGCTCTAAACCGATTACCTGTTTACTTGGATCCGATTAGCATATATCTGAAGAAGAGAAAGCAAGGGAAAGGAAGAAGAGAGAGGGGGGGAGGGAGTTTTGCCTCACTCTCTAACTCTCTACACATAGTGAAATTCTGAGGGAGGCCTTCGCCTCTGTTGGTGCTGAGCTTTGTTGTGCCTCTCTTTAAGGCTTGAGGAAGAGAGGACTTGCCTCTGTGTGCTGGTTCTAAGTGCACTATGCACTTATCCTACGTGGATTAAACTTGGTTGATACTGTTGAGATATTTGATATTATTGTAATTAGGGTAATTGGTGATTCAAATCACCACTTTACCCTAATCTTTTTGCACTGTCAACTTTTGCTCTTATATACATATCATTTGAGTTTGGAAATTTCATCATATATTGATATCTTGTGATAGAATTGCAATTTTGAGATTTATTGCAACACTTGCTCCCTACGTTCAACCTCGAATTTCTTTTGAGCTATAAATTATATTTGTTCATGCACTATTTTTGACTATATTACAACGAAGTGATTTTAAACCCATGATTTAGCACGTAAGCATTTTGGCGATGTTGCTAGGGAGCAACGTGCAATTTGATCTCTTGATTGCAATATTTAATTTGATACAAACTTGCTCTATCTATTTTGCTGTGATCTGTGTAGGGAATTTAGTCAAGGAGTAAGATCAACTGCACAATAGCCACTCCAAGGGTAGGTAATCTCATTTTCCATCCTCATTAAGCCCCTGATTCTAAAAGGCTAAAAGAGGAAAATTTAATTAGGATCAACTTGCATTCAATTCTTGGAATCAATAATCACAAGTTGCCTGATTTGATTTGATTTGACTCTTTGTGTAGAGAAACACTAACCCTACTTCTTGCACCTACTTAGGGTTTAAGGTATCTAGGGATATCACCTTCTTGCTTGAGCCCTAGGTACTACATTTAGAATCAATTAATTGGACCAATTAAAGGCAATTAGGGTTTCCATCTCAGGGTTTCAGCGACACATTTGCTTAAAAAGAAGAATCAACCTTTCCAAACAGTGTGTGCCTAAGCCTTGATTAATCAAGCAAACCCTAAAATCAGGCCCTAAATCTCACTTGAATCCTAAAAGCGGGACCTAATATTCTCAAAGGACAAATAGGTGAAGTTGACCCACCTTGTAAGGTCAACCAATCTTCAAATTAGGTCACCTTGCACAAAAATATCTTAAAGCTCAAGTGAAATCCTAAGCATCCACTCTTTAAACTTAAAATTGGTAGACTTAAGAGGTCAAGCCACCATTATGGTCTACCTGGATCAACAGTGACAAGGAAGGTTGCGTGGGGGAAACCCTGTAACCCGTGGGGGCGCTCTACTGTGTAGGGGTCTTTACGGGACTCTCCCTTCCTAACTGTCCAAGTAATTCTCAGGTGGACAACTTTCTAATCTAGGGGTATCATTTGCCATGAACCTCTATAGTCATCCAGAAATCTTTAGGTGTCTTGATTGGGTCCATCGCACCTTCTATTCCTCGTCTACTCCATCAGTGCATGTTTGGGAGGAGATCCCTAAGGCCACCCTTGAGTTCTCTATTAGCTATTCACTCCTGTTGAGGACAAGCCTCGACTTCCTTGTTTGTGCAACCACCTGACCACATTGAAATACCTTCTGATTCATCCAAGCCTAGATCTCCTTCATCCATACTCATGGAGCAACCAACAGAAGAAAATAATCTCCAGAATCAGCTTTAGTGCATCAATGATCCATTCCAAGCCTTTATGAATCCATTGCAGCATCCTATGATGCAAGATCATTACAATCCCACTGCGGTGGCGATCGAACCTAGAGTCCAAATCCCGGCTAGAGGTCTTGATAATGAACTCAAGCCTAACATGATTCATGCAATTCCTAAATTCCATGGGCTTAATTCTGAAGATCCCTTCCAACATATCAAGCAACTCAAGCATCTAGCCTAGACCTTCAGGTCAGAAGCTCAGAATCAGGATATCTTGCTCATGAAATGTTCTTCTGCCTCATGGACAAGGCCGCTCACTGGTACCAAACTTTGACTCGTCCAATCAATACATGGGTTGAACTACAATCCGAATTCCTGAAGAAGTTCTTCCTTGTTGGTTGAACAAATGCTTTGCGTCACCAGATCACACATTTCACACAACAAGTAGGAGAACTACTTCATAAGGCATGGGATCGCTTTCTGGATCTCATGCGAAAGTGCCCCCACCATGGAGTTCCTAAATGGGAACAAGTTCATTCTTTTTACCAGGGACTCCATGAGGATATTCGACTGTTCGTCAATGCAACCTATGGAGGAAACATCATGGGTCAACACAAAGACACCGTGTAGGAGATTCTCGAGAACATGTGCGAGAACTCCATCAATAATGAATCCATGGGCATGTTCGACTGGATGACTGCCTATGCATTGACAAATTAGCAGGGAGCACATGAGACACAGGGCTTGTCCTCTTCCATCAACTTGGATTTAATGGCCCATCATTTGGACAAGGTCTCTATCACTGAGAAGAAGGTAGATGAGCTGACTCAACATCTGCAATGAGCCACCTCTGTGCAAAACCTATTCGCACAACCACCTTCTGGGAGGGAGGTTGTGCACAACATCTATCATCGACCTTCTCAGGGGATGGATCCTTACCCACCCCCGTCTGATCTAGGGTTCGGAGGAAACTTCAGATCCGCTTACTCTAGTTGAGGGAACTCTGAACCCTCGTCTGTTGATTTCTCCGAGGTTCCTCAAACCTGCGAGGACCTCAACACCATCCAGAATGATCTTTTCCCAAACACCTACAACCCTAGATGGTGTAATCATCCTAATTTCACATGGTCAAGGAACAGTCAAAATCAGAGACCTCAATATCAGCCCCAACTATAAGTTTCTCATCCATATTAGCCACCTCAACCTCGACCCAACCCAAGTTACCAAACCGGGCCAACTCGAGAAGATCAAATGACTCTTATCCTTCAGACTCTGGCTGACATTCAAAAGATGAATGTAGCTATGCAAAAACAGCACAAAGATGAGATCACAGAGGTTCACAATCAACTTGCCCAAATGGCAAATCCCGCCAACCTAGTGCACTCCCTTCGTAACCTCTACCTAATCCAAATAACATGTCGAACCAGAGGTGAGTTATAAACCTGACTTAGGGTCAGGCTTACTAAGTCTATCAGGCCCCTTCTACTCCATCACCCGACGGGATGGAGGCTTCGACATCGTACGTAGGTTATCAGCAGCAACCACCTTTCTTGCCTACCCCAACCCAAAACCAGGTAGGACTGAACTCTGTTACAACCCGTAGTGGCAAGACAACTTAGTAACCACCTTACCCAAGCCACTCTTAGCCTGGTAGTTCAAAACCAAATCCTAGGATGGTCATTCAGGATACTCCTATCCCAGATCAAGAGCATGGACCAATTCTAGAAGAACCTGCAAAGGTTCCATTTCCCGAGGCCTTGACCAAGGGAAAGAAGAAACCCAAACCCATGGCTCTCGAGGAAGACCCGGTCAAGCTCTTTGAGTAGATCCAAATAAACATCCTGTTGATGGATGCAATTAGCCACATACTGGCTTACTCAAGATTCCTGAAAGATGTATGCACACCAAATCGTAAGTCGCGACCAAAATCGGGAGCCTGATCATATTGTCGGAGCAAGCCAGTTCCGTCATTTTGCGTAAACTCCCGCCTAAGGAAAAAGATCCTAGTACCCCTCTGATCTCCTGTACAATCAGTGATATTCAATTTGATCATGCATTATTGGATCTAGGAGCCTCCATAAACCTAATACCTACATCCCTACTTGACCACCTTGAAGAATCTGAGCTTAAATCAACAGAGGTGACATTACAATTGGCTGACCGATCTATTAAGTCACCTAGAGGAGTTCTCGAGGACGTCATAGTTAGGGTATGTGATTTCTACTTCCCTGTGGACTTTATAGTTTTAGACATGGATACTCCTGAGAACTTGAAGAACACACTGATCATTTTTGGGAGACCTTTTTTAGCCACGGCTAGGACCAACATCAATTGTGAAGAGGGCCAAATTGAGTTGAAATTTGGGAGCAGGACACTAAAGATCGATATCTTTAAGGCCTAAGAAGGAATTAATTGTGGGGTTACTGAGAAAATTTGCGACATTGAGTCCATGGTTGATGACCCATGTGTTGAGGAAAACCTGCTTATCTCTGATGATCAACCACAACAGGATCAAAACCCACACTTAAAGGAGCCCAAATTAGCCCTAGGGAGACTTTTAGCTCCTATCATTTCTCCTGAACCTTACCCTAAACCACCTAATGTTGCTGATAACCTTGTTATGGAACTGAAGCCTCTTCCTGATCATTTGAAATATGTCATGTTGGGTTCCAATCAGAACTTTCCTATGATTATCAATTCCCGTCTCACTTATGATTAGGAGACACGTCTAATTTCTGTTCTCCAGCAGCATCGAAGAGCCATTGGGTGGACTCTTGATGACCTAACTGGCATCAGCCCCTCTTATTGCACGCATCACATCTACACCGAAGAGGGCTAACGACCATCCCGTGAAATGCAGAGATGTTTAAATCCTAATATGCAAGAGGTTGTGAAAAAGGAGATCATCAAGTGGCTAGATGCAAGTATCATCTACCCGATCTTCGATAATCGTTGGGTGAGTCCAATCTAGGTAGTGCCCAAAAAGGCAAGGCTCACCGTCATTACGACTAAAATCGGAGAGACTGTATCGACCTATACAGCTAACTCATGGAGAGTCTGTATTTATTATAGAAGACTAAATACCTCCACGAAGAAGGATCATTTCCCACTACCATTCATTGATCAGAGACTCGAGAAACTGTAGGAAATCGATTCTTGTGCTTTTTTGGACAAGTACTCCGGTTACAGCCAAGTAGCAATCCATCTTGAGGACCAAGAGAAGACCACCTTCACCTGCCCCTATGGAACATGCACATTTCGTAGGATGCCTTTCGGTCTCTACAATGCACCTGCTACCTTTCAGCGGTGCATGCTTGCCATATTCTTAGATATGGTAGGTGAATACCTTGAAGTCTTCATGGATGACTTCTCGGTATTTGGGGAATCTTTTGATGATTGCCTCTTGCACTTGGTACAAATCCTCAGGCGTTGTATCAACGTGAATCTGGTTCTTTCCTGTGAAAAAAGCCACTTCATGGTACCTAAGGGAATTGTCCTGGGTCACCTCGTCTCTGAAAAAGGCATCCAGATTGATCAAGCTAAGGTCAATTTGATTTCCAAGCTACCCATGCCTAGCTCGGTCAAGGACATCCGCTCTTTTCTGGGCATGTCGATTTTTACCACCGTTTCATTCCTGATTTCTCAAAAATCGTGCACCCCCTGACTAATCTTCTCTCTAACGATGTCCCTTTCGAGATCACCGATGAGTGCACTCATGCATTTAAGGGCCTATGTGATCGGATTAGTCAAGCACCAATCCTACAATCCCCTGACTGGTCTCTACCCTTTGAGATCATGTGTGATGTGTCTGACTACGCAATGGGTGTGGTGCATGGGCAGAAAGTCAATGGGAAACCCGTGGTCATCTACTACGCTAGCAAGACATTGGACGATGTTTAGCGTAACTATACAGTTACTGAGAAAGAGCTGCTGGCTGTAGTATTTAGCCTGGATAAATTCAGATCTTCTCTTCTGGGTTCCTGTGTCATCATTTACTCAGATCACACCGCTGTGAGGCACTTACTCGCAAAGAAGGATGCGAAACCTCGACTAATCTGCTGGATCTTGCTTTTGCAAGAATTTGATCTCGAGATTCGCAACAAGGCGGGAAAACAAAACGTGGTAGCTGACCATTTGTCCCATCTTCCTTCTTCATTCATTGACCCATCTGGTCCAATCACCAAGCATTTTCCGGATGAGCACCTACTGGCCATTTACGATCTCCCATGGTTTGCTGATATTGTAAACTACTCAATTACGAGGAAAGTCCCGCCAAATTGGGCGACTTCCAAGCGGGATAAGCTGATTTCTGAGGCCAAATACTATATTTGGGAGAACCGTATCTCTTCCACGTTGGCAATGATCAAATGATCCGAAGATGCATTCCTAACGACGAGGTCAATGACGTGATCTCATTCTGTCACGACCAGGCATGTGATAGCCATTTCTTTGGGCGTAAAACCACAACAAAAATTCCCCAGTGTGGGTTCTTCTAGCCCATGATGTTCAAAGATGCACAAATGTATTGTAGGGCATGCGCTCGTTGTCAAACTCTCGGCAGCATGGACCCGTGGGATATGATGCCCTTAAACCCAACAATTGTGTGCGAAATCTTTGACATATTGGGAATCAATTTCATGGGACCCTTTCCCTGATCCAACAACTTCGAATACATTCTACTCGCTGTTGATTATGTCTCCAAATGGATCGAAGTCATCCCCATAAGAACTAGTGATCATAAAGTTGTCCTCCGATTTATCCAGGAGAACATCTTTTCTAGATTTGGGGTTCCTAAGGCCATCATCAGCGACGGCGGGCCTCATTTCAACAATGTACACTTCCAGTCCTTGATGAAAAAATACGGGGTGTCGCATCGTATCTCGACTCCTTACCACTCCCAGACTAATGGATTGGAGGAACTGTCAAATCGAGAGATCAAGAAGATCCTTCAGGTCACTGTTTGGCTTGATAGGAAGGACTAGTCTACTCGCCTTCCAGAAGCTTTGTGGGTCTAGATGACCACCCACAAGACCCAATTAGGCATGTCTTCCTTCATATTAGTGTACAGAAAGGCATGTCACCTTCTTGTAGAGATGGAGCATAAGGCTTATTGGGTAGTACGGAAGTGCAATCTAGATCTAATGAAGGTTGGAATACACCATCAATTGCAATTGAGCGAGATCGAGGAGCTACGTAATGACATGTTTGAGAACTCACGTATCTACAAAGAGCGAGTCAAAGCCTTCCATGACAGGCACATTGTGCAAAAATCTTTCCACCCTGGTCAGAAAGTCTTACTCTTTAATGCTAAGCTCAAACTCTTCCCAAGTAAACTCAGATCTAAGTGGACTAGACAAATTTTTGGAAATGGAGTCATAAAAATCAGGCAACCCAGCCTTGATTCTGAACCTTTCATCGTGAATGGCCAGCGACTCAAGCCGTTCATTGAACTCACTGATACAAACTTGGTTGAAATATCCTTTGATCTCCACTCTCCCTGAGCTTATGGTGCCTAACTGATGGCGTTAAACTCAGTGCTTAACGAGAGGCAACCCGTCAACTTTTGAAAAATTCAAAACCCTTTTGACATATCTCTTTGCTGAACTCATATTGCACTTTAGGATTCGTCCATTAGAACAGCCGACTCCAACTCTGTTACTCGTACCAAAGCTTGAAATCGTCCGCAACAGTCATCCTGACCCGTCCACCCACCCTTTGAACCTGTTCTAATGTACGATCTATGCTGAACTCGAACCCACCTAATTTACAATGAGGAAATTGCAAAACGTAGGCATGGGAGGGTATTAAAGTGCAAAATGTCATGAGAATCAATTCACAAAAAGGGTTTTATCAAAAAAAAAATAGAGAGAGAGGATTGTGTAAAAAGGAGAGCCATTTTTGAAATAAAAAGGGAAAAAAAATTGAAAGAAAAGAAAGGAGCAAAAAGATAAAAGAAATTGAGTTCCTTCAAAATAATATGGAACTTACCTAACTTCTAGGTTGGATCTAATGATAAATTAAGACCTGAAAGGCAAAAACTTAAGGGATTAGTGGCGAATATTGACCTTAGGCCTCTTGGATCTGATTGGATTTAAACACTCACGTACTTTTCACGATTCGGATTAGTCAAGAGGTTGGGGAAAATGCAAAGCTTGTGTATTAGGTCTAAGTGTTAGGTAGTATTCAGCCTTGTTAACTGACCTTTGGTTTGCGAGACTCGGTAACTTAAGCATCCTAAATCACACATAGTCTAGTTTAGTGCGCTTTAAATAATAAAATAATGCCAAAGGGCATTTAATCTATTCTGAAAAAGGTCCTAAGATCTAGATTAGGAGCAACTCAAAAACACAAGTTAATTTGGATGAGTTTTCAATGCGGAGAGGTGGGAAATTCCCCTCGAAGATGTGTAATATCATATTGTCTCCTCGGTGCTTGTCTCCTAAGATATCGAAATATCCTACCGGGGGCATTAAGCACCTTGTGCTGGTTCAAATGCCATGGGTGACATTATCACGAAATGTCTATTGTCAGGGTCAGGATTTAGCTACAGAATGCCATGGATAGGATTATCTTGAAATCTCGAAAGCCAGGGTTCAGGGGGTTGCCATGGGCGGTGCTATCTCGAAGCATCGATTGCCAGGGACCCTGAGAGGATTGATGGTGGGGACAAGGAATGTATAGGGCCAATCCAAAAATGGCCCTAGCAAATTCTCCTTCCATATCTCTCCACAAATCAAATTCTCCTATATCTCTCTCTTACAAAATACACTAGCAAACTGAACCTGGACTAACCATGTTTCAAGCACAGGTGCTTTAACCGCTAGGTACAATGAACCTTAGGTTAGATCCTACGGGCCTTAGAAACCTTCACGGCAGATTGAGATGAAAGCTAATCAGGTCTGGATCTGGGGTGGTACTTGAGTACCTCTAGGCCTATTGTTGGTATTAAGATCTAATTCCTAGAGATATGGCTTAGTAGGGCATCCTGACAGTTACATCCAACCTAGATAACTGGTTCGATTCATAGAATTTTGCTAAGGGACTAGTAAAAGCTAGGCATGGGAGTATGATGTGAATACCATCATCAGCCATAACTAGCTCAATTTGGTCTTATAAAGTCAATAAAAGCTCCTACATATCAGTCAAAAGGTCTCTAAAGTAGGGTGAGTTATTTTGAGAAGAAAAGATGAAAACAAGGTTATTTCCACAATGTTACCATCTTATCAAAAATATAGAATAACCACGGTGTATGCTAGGGGTTTATTAAAGGTCATTTATTCATTAATGTCTAATAAGTGGGTTTATGTAGACAGAAACGGGTTTTCACGCATTTCAAGAATTAATGGACATCTAAAACCCTAAAAATAAACTTTCTTAATTAACTGAGGTTCCAATCAAGATAAATTCACATAATCCCTCTAAAATTCATAGAAAAATATCCTCTAGGGTTTAGCATCTTTGAATTGACCATCAGAACCAGTTCTGACCCAAAATAGAGTCACAGATAGACTATTGCCCTAATTTGGGTTTTTACATAAGTTACCTAGTCAAATGAGGTCAAAATCAAAATCCAACTTCACCATTGGATTTCTTGGGCTCAAATTAGATTTGTATCAAAAATTGAGCCCAATCTGAGATCATTTCAACCTAGTTTGCATTTTAGTCCAAGTCTGACTCTTATTATCCCAAATAACCACTCAACTTTTGAATTTATTACAAAAAGACCCTTATCTTTGTCATCACTCTTTGCAAAAAGTTCCTTCCACCATTTTCGTGAAGGAATCCTACTCCAACGAGCTTTGTTTGGCAAGAACTTGTTGATTGTTTGACGAATCCCTCTCAAAATTGAAAGGGAGATTCGTCAAGTAATTGCCTTCCTTTTGAACCTATTCATGGGCTCCAATTCTTTCCCAATCTCTCATGAGAATGCATGAGATATGTGAGTATCCTTCTCCGGCAAGCCTACCAAGCTTGAAAGCTTGGTCTCTGGTAGGTTGCTTTCTCAACACAGTTAATTAAGTTAATTGTGCTTAATTATGTACAGAAGAAAGTAACTTAGGTCAACTTGAATTTGTATCGATTTAGTATAGGGTCAAGGTCGTTCACTGGGAGGCATAGCTTATTTAGAATTCACCATTAAGTCTAAGCTACTCATTGAAAGTATAATTAAATTTACTTTAAGAACATGAACTTTGCTTAATGATTTCAAATTAAAAAGACTATGCAAAATTCCATAAGAAAACATATTTACACAAATGATCTTATTTAACAACAAGTAAACATGTTTATTTTCTTTTTATTTCAAATAGATTAAGGCAATAGAAAGTATTACTAATGGAGATATGCCTTATTACAACATTAAACTCAAAAAGGAATTAAAAATGTGCAAGAAATTAAACCATTTTTTTCTCTCCAACCTCTTTCTTTCTCTTCTTTTTATTTATTTCTTAATCTTCTCTTAATCTTTTTCTTATCTTTCTTGAGCTCTCTTGTTTTTACAAGTCTTCTTTTCTTTCTTTCTTCTTTTCCTTCTCTTTCTTTCTTCTCTTCCTTCTCTGCCTTTTCTCTTTAGTGCCTGTTCAACCTTCCTTCTCCTTACGAGCTCTCTCTTTCTTCTCCTTCTCTTCCTTTCCTTTGCTTCTTCTCCTTCTCTTCTTAGCCTTAGCATTCTTTCCTTCCTTAGCATTTCTTCCTTCTGAGCCCTCAGCATCCTTTAAAACTCTCACAGACCTTCTTTCTGAACCGAATTGATTTTTTTTATTTTTCTTCGAACCAAAAATTAGGTTATTTTATTGGTGGCTTGGATCGGTCAGGGATACACAGCACCCCTCTCAGGGTGGGACCAAACCCTACTAGCTCCAAGCCTGGTTTATTTATTTCGATTTATTTTTGGTTCGCATAGTCTCTAGCCAAACCGGCTCATGGCCTCCCAGGCCCATGCTCATGCCCTCACAAGCCCACACTCACACGCCCATAGGTGCACACACACCCAATGTTCATTTGTTTCCTTGCATCGTGCACTGTCGACTGAAGAGCCCATAACACAAAAACGTTTTATACCCATGCGGCCACTCAGATTCTACCGAGGTGGGACTAAGTTTCCCCCTCCCAGACTGAACTTCAAACGACGATTCCAGACAGCTCAGAGCTCCATTCCAAGCAAATAAAAGCTTGTTGGAAAGTTCTTGAGTTGCTCTACACAATTGAAGTGTCAATTTGATACAAAGGGGAAGTTAAGCTCTTCGATTTGAAGGGCGAAGGTTCTGAGTTTGTCTACGTTCAAAATGGCCTGGAGAGTGGATTTTCAGCTCTAAGTCCAAAGACTGGACTTTAACTTCCAGAGGAAGTGTTAAAGGGATTCAGAGGTTAATTCTGCAGCTACTAGTGGAGGTATTAAGCTCTCAGGAGCTTCAGGAGAGGTGCAGAAGCTAAAAGCTTCTCAGGGAGCTTCAGAACTTAAATTCAAACTATGAAAGGTCCTAACAAATAGCTAAAGTTCTGATTAATCAATTAAAACAACCTCTAGAGGTTGTTACAAATCCATCTATGCAAATTTTGCATTCAAATCTCATCACAAAACTACTGTCGTCGGTTTGGGTTCAAAAATAACCCAAACTGAATAGAAATCAAATTCTACAACATAATCCATCAGAGCTCATCCAAATGTTATCTAAATCATTCTCAATCATCCCAGCAACAAATTAAACTCCTTAATTTGTCTAATTGAATCTAGAATCCAAGGATCAGACTCAGGGTTGACTGTAAAGCCTCGAATTTTGACTTTCTGAGTTTGGCTATTTCAAAGGGAATTATCACCTTAAACATCTTCTCTTCAACTTCAGGAACAAGTTCAGACCCTTAGAAAGGTGTTTCAACTAAGGTTCCTAGGGTTCCAAGCTCGTCGCCTGAGCTTCTAAAGGTGTTTGTTCGTCAAGACAAACCAAGGTTTGTTACAATGGTTGACTTATAGAAATGAACTCAGGACACAACACTGAAGCTTTCAGACCCCTTAAATGCGACTGAAACCTAACTGTCAATCATCTCCAACTTTGTCGGAGTTGGAGAAGATGAACTCCTACCAGAAACTCCAGACACTAAAATTTCAAATAAAATGTCTCCACATGATCAGTAAACCTCAAATCATTGATCTGGACTTCACACTAAGTTTAATAGGCTGAAGAACTTGTTTTGATTCGCCGGAGCTTGCCGGAGCTCCGGTGAGTCCAAAAAAAGGTGAAATGTGTACAGATGATGTGAAATTATACCATTAATTATTCAAAAAACCTTCCTAAGGTCACAAGGAACCTCAGGAACAAATTAATTCCTTCAATTGTTCGTTAGAGTAAAGATTTAACAGTGAATTCATTTTACAAAAGATCTAAGTTGGATTAGGCTCAAGACTTGTTTTTCCACTCAATTGAGTGGAGAAAACAAGTCAACAAATATTTGAGATAGTATATATATAGTTAATTAATGACTTGAACTACTCCTAAGCTGACATTGACAGCAAGCTCAGAAGCTTAATTAAAATTGGGCGTTTAAGTTATAGGTGGTAATTATTCAAATTAAAGTGTAGAATAGGGTCCTTAGGTGATGAATAGATGATGGAGGACCCAGTGAAGGTGGAATTAGCTCAACTACTGCTGCCATGGACAGCAGGAGTAGTTGGTGGAGGTGGAGGTGGTTTAGGCGATTAAATGGTCAATTCAGTAATTAAGGACTATAGAAATGTTCATGGAAAGTGTAAGAAGGTGAACGGTGACTTAAAAAGACAAAATAATTGCTCCTGACAAGCTCAAGGAGCTCACCGGAGTTGAGGAAGATGAATGCGAAATCTAAAATTACACTACCTAATCTACCTAACTAACTAACTAAACTAATCTACCTACCTAGTCTACTGTTACCTGGACGAAGGGGATAGAGGATCTCCGTCGATGGCTCATAACGGAGGAGGAAATCAGAGGGTTGTCGAAAGATATCCAGCGAGCGGTTGTGAGGTGAAGCAGAGGAGAGCTCCTAGTCAACACTTGTGTCAAAAGACTCAGCTGACTTCGGCGGAGGTCCAGAGCTATTGAAGATGGATGGAGGAAGTTGGATGAGGCAGAGGAAATTCGCCAGAGTTTGGAGAGAATAGCCTATCGAAGTCAGCTCAGTGAAGAAGAGGGAAGGGAGCCAACTTGGTGGAAATCGAGGGTGTGAAGGGGTATTTATAGGTGGCGGCGATTGAGATGGAGGTGGAATCTGGACAAAGAAGTGGCTAGGAGGGGAGTAACCACTGACGTCTTCTCCAACGCCGATGAGGTTATCTCCAACCCTAAAATACGATTTTGGCATCATCCAGACCGGTGGATGAGGAGATGGTGAGCATAAGCTCCAGGAGCTTGGAGAAGAAGGAATGACGTCGGATGAGCGGTGATCAGGCGGTGGATGCACCTCCTGTTGTCAGCTGTCCAGACAGTTGAAGAAGAAGTTCAGGAACTTGTTCGTAGTGAAACCTGAGGACCTAAATGGAGAATAAGGACCTGACTGAAATAAAATTTAAGGACTAAAATGTAAACTCAGGTTTTCAAGGTTTATTTTAATTTAAATCTTTTTCATCTTTTTATATATGATTATAAATAAGACTATTATTATATTTAGACCTTGAGCTTTATATTTTTGAACTTTTTAGATTAATTTATTTAATTAAGTAATGTTACTTAAGTTATTACATACTTAGGTATATATTATACTTAAGTTAGCTAACACATTAATAAGATGAATCATTGATAATATTTCAAGTCCAATTATTAATTAAATTATTAATAATATTAATTGTATGATAATATAGCATTTTAAACTTATTTTAAGGTCCTTTACTATTTATCCCTTATTTAATAATTAACCCATATATTTACATATTTCTAGCTAATTAACTAGGAAGACTAGTTAATTAGGGATAATTAGAGACCATGATGAGCTTCTCATCAGTCTCCAAGCTTTAAGCCCCTCCCATGGCCTATAAAAGGAGCAGGGGGCAAGAACCCTAGCTCCTTAGCAAGTCTTGGCCTGAGAAACTCCCTCCTCCTCCCTCTCTGGCCAACTTAGGATTTTGCCTCGGTGACTACCTTCGCTCTCCCTCTTCCGACCATTCAACCATCAAATTGGATGGCCCAGCATCCTTCCCTCATCCTCGCGAACCTCTCCAGCCAAAGAGAGGTCGTTCCTCTATCTCACTCATCGTCGCCACCTCGTTGTCCTCTTCTCCTTCTCCGGCTTCAGTCAAGCCATGACCGGTTCTCTCTGTCCTCCTATCTCTCCTAAAATCCCCTCTACTTCTTCCTCTCCTCCTCTACATCATTTCCCCTCTACTCACGCATTGATTCAACCACCACTCCGCTTTCCATGCCATCATCTTCCGCTTGCCACGCTACACTACACCACCAAACACCCTTGCGTCACCTCCAAAACCTCCACCATCACCTCAAGACCAAAAGCCCTCTCCTATTTTGCCTATTCATCCACCTAAACTGTCCACCAAACTACCCCATTGCAATCTGCCTTCACCGACCTTGATGCACCACCACACGCACTCTCATTCCATAAGACCATCACCACCACACTCCACGTGGTTCGACGACACTCTAAGACCTTTTGATTGGGGCCTTCGTGCCTGTATTTGTGTTGCAGGTTACTCATCGGTGCACCACCGTCACCACCACCTTCTCTGGCTTCAACTGTAGTTCACTGGCCACATTCATCCACGCTTTATCTCCAGGTAACATGACTCAACTCCATGTGCATCCTCGAGCCCTCAATCGAAGCCACCTGCTGCAGCTACTGCCTCAATTCCTCAAGCCAACCAGAGCAGCTTCGGGCGAAGAAAGCAGGAGATCATAGTCCCACATCGTGTGGGATAAAATTTTGACCACACATAAGTTAAATTTTTCTCATCAGCTGTTCGCCTTAGTGAGCACAGGTTGAGGTCCCTCTCCACATGCGCACGCACGCCCTCGCCCATAACCATGCCATGCGGGTCTGGGCTCTAAACCGATTACCCATTTACCTAGATCCGATTAGCATATATCTGAAGAAAAGAAAGAAAGGGAAAGGAAGAAGAAGAGAGAGAGGGGGGAGGGGGTTTTGCCTTGCTCTCTAACTCTCTACACTTAGCGAAACTCTGAGGGAGGCCTTTGCCTCTGTTGGTGCTGAGCTTTGTTGTGCCTCTCCTTGAGGCTTGAGGAAGAGAGGCCTTGCCTCTATGTGCTGGTTCTGAGTGCACTCTGCACTTATCCTACATGGATTAAACTTGGTTGACACTATTGAGATATTTGATATTATTGTAATTAGGGTAATTGGTGATTCAAATCACCATTTTACCCTAATCTTTTTTCACTATCAACATTTTCTCTTATATACATATCATTTGAGTTTGGAAAATTCATCATATATTGATATCTTATGATAGAATTGCAATTTTGAGATTTATTGCAACAGTTGCTCCCTGCGTTCGACCTCGGATTTCTTTCGAGCTATAAATTACATTTGTTCACATGCTATTTTTGGCTATTTTAAAACCTTGATTTAGTACGCAAACAGGGGGATAAGTTAACCCTCGACTTATCCTTCCGAATCAACCTACGCCTTCCATCATATCATTGGTTAACCCTTATTCTTAACCCTCGTTCAGTAGACACAAATAGGGGTTAAACCTCGTTCTCAAGTAAATAGAAACATGTGTTATCCTCTATTGCAAAGAGAATAATTTGTATTAGCTATCCTCACCGTAAACTAAGCCTTAGGGTTTGAAGTGTTGCCATCGAGAAAGTTTGGGCGATTGACATAAATTTGAGGTAATATTGGAAGATGTGACCTACCCAATGTCCAAGAATAGAAAGTTACCATGTACTAACATATTTTTTTCCATTTTTATGGAGGTGAATGTTAAACCAAAGGACCAGTTTAAGATAGTCTGTTATATTTATAAATAAAAGGGAATTGTGATTTAATATCCCTTCAAAGAAGAAAAAAGTGTAATTTACATTATGTCAAAGAGTAAGCAAGTGGAGCAAGTTTACCTTGTGATGTAGAACAAGCTTATCCTAGGGTAAAGATGGCAACCGTGAAGAAATTTTATCTCAGGATAACTTTGTGAAAAAGAAAAACGAGACTTTATCATTAAAGAAAATGCCATCTTAGAATTAATTAACTTTTCAAATCACCAAAGTGAGGGGGGAATATTGCAAATACGTAATAAAAGAGGAGGATGAATAGTGTGTGCAAATAATAAAATTGAAATATAAACATGGAAGCACCAAAGATTTATAAGATGAAAGATCTTTAGGTGAAAATGCTGTCAAGGTAAAAAAACATCACGTAGGTCTTTTAACTTATGATTTCCACAATAGTCCTTCCAATCAATTCAATTATACACATTCCTTAAAGTAAGATCATGACAACTTGAATAAGCCCCTCTTTGATTCCCACAATCAAAGAGTTTTTATCCTTCCTTTTTGAGAAGAGAAGGGAAAATCCCACAAGCCAGATATCCGACGTAATAGTAATAGAGAATAATAATACAACAAAGTTATGGAGCCAATATGAACATAGAACTAAGGTAAGGCTTAAAATGCTCTCTCAAATATGATGAAGTGCCACGTGAAGTATGAGTAAATTGTGCCTGATAAAATCAAACAATATAAGAACTTAGTCAAGCACTTGTAGTAGCCTGCTGTCGTCAAGATCAAGTTCTTCCAATGGAACCATCTTCCCTTTTTTCTGACTCCAATACAACTCGGGTAGGTAATCATTAGAAATTTCCTCATCCTCAAGTGGTGATGAGAGACTCATCATGGCTCTTAATTACCCCTAATTAGCTAGTTTCCCTAATTAATTAGCTAAGGATATGTATTATTAAGGGTTAACTATAATAAACGGGATTAAATGCTAAGGACCATTAAAATAACATAAAAACACTAAATTAAATAACTATTAATCATAATTATAATTTAATTACTAATTTGGACTCAAATACTAGATATTTAGCTAAATAATTAATATCTGAATTAACATTAATCAATATTTAACCCTAAGTATGTAATTAACTTAAATAACTTAATCATTTAAATAAATATATCTAACAAGGGAAAAAATGTAATTTCAAGGCATGAATATATTATTTACCTAATTTATAATAACATATAAAAAGTTGAAAAAGAAATAAATTAAAATCAGCTTTAAATGCCTCTGTTTACATTTAGGTCTTCAGGTTTTTATTCAATTGAGTCCTTTTATTCATTATAGGTCCTTATATTTTCTTGCACTAAGGTCCTTGTGAGCACTGCCGACATCACCTTCTTCTTCTTCTTCACACTGAATGGTTAAGGATGACCAGTGACAATACCAATCAATCACTCTCCATCTCGCATTTGAACTCCTTCACCCTTGCCGCCAGCCTTCCACTCACCGCCACCATTCCATCCTATGGTCCCGATCCTCCTAAACCTAACAAACTTCGGCACGGTGACTATACTGTCACCGGATACGAAGGACCTTACACCTTTGCACCTGAACACTATTGCATCCAGATGCAAGCCCCCTACCTCCATCGCCACCTATAAATACTCCCCAACTCCTCCGATACTAAGGATCGACCCCCTTTCCCTCTATCCACACTAAGGTCAGTCAGTAGGCTTCTTCCCCAACTCTAGCATCTTCATTCTCCATTCTCGAGCGCTATCACCGAGGAAGAGCTACCTCTCTCACCTCCTCTTCCTCTCCTCCGCCCTACCACCAACGTTGGAGTGCCCCAACTCTCTAATCTCCTCCATTTTGATCAGCCGGAGCTTCTTCCCTCACCAATTCTTGATTTTGATCTCGCGTCTGCCCTACCAATGGTGGATTCCCTGACCTCCTTTGTCAAGGAAACAGTAGATTTAGGTTTTATCTTAGTGTAGCTTAGCGTAGTTTAGATAATTAGTTAGTTAGAGTAGTTCAATTGTTTTGTAATCCATCATCTTCTTTAGCTCCAGCGAGCTCCTTGGGCTCGTTTGGAGCACTGTTTCTTCTTTTAAAATCACCAATCATACTATATAACTCTCCACGATTACTTCTATTTCATTAATTACACATTTTTATCAGCTTATGCACCTCAACCATTACACCTTCACTGGAGGCCTCACTATCCACGGCAGAGGTTCTCTAGTTTATAACACACTCACTAGGGGCCCTTCATCACTTCTATGCCACTTTAGGGCCCCGATCTACCTCTTAATTAGCCTAATTACTCAACTCATATAAAATGCCTAATTTCCACCTGAACTCCAAAGCATGTTGTCAATGGTGGCTTAGGAGAGTTTTAATCACCTAATTAACTACTCAAATACCATCACCACACTCTCCTGGGATGATTCCCTCACTAAATTGAGTGAGAAAATTATCCCTGAGTTCAGTCGAACTCAGATTTGAATTTTATTGAATTTATGGATTAACCTTTGAATCAAGCTTTAATTGGAATAATTAAGATACTTCTGAGGTTCCTTGTGACCTCAGGAGTCTTTTGAAACCATTCTTGATAAGTTTCATGGAGATCTAAACTCCACACACCTATTTCTGAGTTCATTGGAGCTCCGGCGAAATAATTTTGAGCTTCAACCCTTGGGAAACTTTGAGAAGCTCTAGACTGCTTCTCTATGATCTTAGGATTATGAAGCAGTAATTTGATTTGTGTTTTAATGACCAGAGCTCTCTCTTGATCTTCATCTTCTCCAACTCCGATGGAGTTGGAGAGACAATTCTGTTGGGGTTTAGATTCTGGGAACAGATCCTGAAGCTTCAGCAGAACTTAGGGAATCTATTCTAGGTCTTAAATAGGACTAACAGCTCCGGATTTCTTCTAACGAACAAACCTCTTTCTCAGCCCAGGCAGCGAAGCCTAAGAGCACTCAAAGAGTGCTCAAAACCTGGTTTTGAGGTGTGGAATTATTTCCTTGAGATGAATTAGGTCTATTTAGACCTTTAATTTGATCAGAGGAGGTATAATTTTGAAAGTCAACTCTTAACCTGATGATGGCCAAATATGACTCCAACTTGAGGAATTCAGGCTTGATTCTTTGATTTAATGGTTAGTTGAGTTTCTAACTCAATTTAGAATTGTTTAAAAATGATTTAAATGAAATTTATTAAGATTTGAGGAGGATTTCATGATCTGCATAGTTTGGGTAGTTTACTGTACCTAAAGCTGTTCTTGGGGTTTTTGCTGAAACTTTAACTAAAAATTCATCCGAATCAATTCCAATTAACCTCTCAATTTGATCTAAAACCCTTCTTGATGATCTAAACTCTCTGTTAGACTGATTTGACTCTGAAGTCAAAGTCCTGAGCTCTAAATTCATAGCTCTCAAGCTTCTGAACTTTTTAGAGCTTCTCAGTGCTTCTTCTCTCTCTTAACTGATGTGGAATGCGTCACTGAAGCATTCCAGACTTTTAATTGAGAAGTAATTCCCCACTGTAGGTCATTACGCCTGAGAATCTCTCTAAAGTACCTTCCAAGTACATAGAACAACATCATGTTCTCTATTCAAATCCGTGGATCAAATCTGATCCAAAGTTCAAATTGACTTCAAAATTGAAAACTAGATCCTTAGGGCTTTCGATCCAGCCTTTGTGCACTTGATTTGGAGTAGTGAGTCGATCAGAATTGATCCTTGAAGAACTGGTAGACATAGTTGCATCGAAGGAGAGTGCCTGAACATAGTCCCACCTCAGGAGTCTTCGAGTGAATGCCTTAGTATATTTTGTTTTCATGCACCCAACAATTTAGTTGATAGTGCTGGGCACACAACAAAACCCATGCCTATTCTAAGCATTTATTGAGAGCGTGTGCACGTATGTGTGAATAGGCATGTACCTATGTGTGTGCCCGGGTGGGAGAGTGAGCTTGTGAGCCTATGATGGGCTTGAGACTATGCATTGTGGAAAATGGATAAAAATACACATAATATAAACTAGGCCCGGCTTAGTAGGGTCTGGTCCCACCCGTCTGTGGTGCTGCGTATCCCCGAAAGGCTGGGCTACCCATTAAATAAATTTTGAAGGAAAGAGTAAAATGGATTAAGTTGAGCATTAAACGATTAAGTGTGGAGAATGTGAGTGCACAATAAGGGAGAGAATTAACTGAAGAAAAGATTAAAAGAGCTCATGAGAATAAGAAGAGCTGAAGTGAAGAGAAGAGACAAAGAAGGCAAGAGCAGAAATTAAAGAAAGCAAAAGAGAGAGAGAGAAGAAGAAGAGAAATAAAGAGAAGAAAATGACGAATTAAGAGAGATTAAAGAAATCAGACATCCGATATAACTTCAGAAGTCCAATTTATACTTTTAAGTCGTCTAACTTCTTTTTTAGATGTTTGATTGAAGGCTGAAGCTATATTTTGAGCTTAAATATTGTAAAAAGACATGTATATTCATTGTAAACATTTTCCATGTCTTTTATTTGTAATAATCATACCTTTACTCCTTTATATTCATTGAATACCATTCTTTTAAACTTGTTTCTATTAAGTGGAATATTTCATATTTTAGTTACTTAATCTCTTGTGCAATTATTCATGTGCTTAAAGTAACATAATAATTAATATGATTGATTAAATAGTTAGTAATTATGCCTTAGGAATTAATGGTGAATTAAGTTTACTATTATGCCTCCCAATGAACGACCTGGACTCAACCAGTTAAATGAAATTATAAATCTAAAATGTTAAGTTAACTTGACCTTATACTACACTCATGACAATAATTCAAGTTCACCTAAGTTACTTCTAATGCATTTAATTAAGGCTAATAACCTTAATTAACTGTGTTGAGAAATAATGCACCAGGTGGCCTCCTATCAAAATCAGAGGTCAAATGGTAGCTACTCCTTATAAAGGAATCCCTATATCTATTTGTTTCCTCATAATCATTCTAGAGACTAGGAGTATATGGGAAGGGATTAGGATCAACTGTGGAAGGGTAGCTTAGGTGGTTAAGTTCATCATTCAATTTTTCAGTATTCCTCAAAAGCTCCTCTATAAGTTCATTTAGCTCATTTTGATCTTCCTAAAATTTAACTTACATGTGGAGAGGCTATTGTCAGATCTGGGAGGATAATCTACCTTGGGCTCTTGTATCCAAGGAGTTTTTTGTCTAACCTTGGCGGGTAAAATAGTGAAGGGCAGATGGGTTGGGTGTTTGCCTTCTAGACGGGATTTCTGAGGTGGTGAATCTCACCCATAGGTTCTACTCATAGTGGTAGGGGTGTATATAAAACAAGTATTCCCAAAATGGGAATATGAAGAATCCCATGTAGTGTCATTGTATCCATCAAAGGATGGCTCTAGTCATGGGATCATTGTGTAAAGCTAGGAAGTATTGGTTTTGGAAGTTTGATTGATACGAGTAAGGGGGATCCATCTCTTCCAATTAATTTGGTTTAAACTCTCTTAGGACTCAGTAGAGTCTAGATTAATTTCTAAATACTTCCTAGGGAGCTCTCACCACATACACACCAAAGCCAATTCAAACACGAGCATAAAGGGGCTCTCTTTTTAGTAGATTTTAGGTCTTTAGTTAAGGCTCAAGTTGGTAGCCAAACAAGTTATACAAATATTACGAATCCTAACCGCTTAGTTTGTGCCTAAAAACCTAGTTGTAACAGATGAAAACATTGAATCAAGACCACTCACGAGAAATCGAAGTTCCTTGGTGAGATGGACTAGATGATTTCTAGCTAAATTCCCATGTGGTGCAAAGAGAAGAGGTAGACTCATGTATGCAACATAGGTGTGAATTTGTTTTGAAATTTTCAAATTGGCAATCAAGTTCCATTCATGCAAAATTTTACGTCACTAGCTTTTAAAGTTCAACCTATTAAATAGTCCCAATTTTATAAGGCAACCCCTTGATTAATTGATTCAATCAATCAAGTAGTCTTTGACTTTAAGTTCACAAATGCAGATGCATGGAGAGTACTGGATGCTAAAAATAGAAGGTGTACCTTACTCCAACTTTCAACATGCAAATGCAATGCAAGGAGATTAAGAGGAGAGGCAACTCACTTAAACCTAGAACGTTCATCCTAAACTATGCTGCTTCTAAAAAAATCTTCCATCAATTTTTTTATGTTATTTTTATTTTTTCAATTTTTTTATCTTTTGTTTATGTTAACAAGAAAGCAAGCTATTCTACTAACCTATTCTAGCAAGTCCATCATAACACACAATTGAAAGGAACCTAAAGTCTAAATAAATGGAAACAAGCTCCCAAGAATTCACCTCTGCATACAAGGGCATTAAGGCATTCAATCAAATGGGAGCGAACTCCCAAAATATCCCAAACAATGGTCCAATAAGACAAGAAATTAAATTTGAAAGGTCCCTACACCTAGTTAGCCTAATCTAATCCCTAAATGCAGGCTAACTTCTTCATCTTCCTCCTGCTTTGCTTTGAAGTGCTCCAACACCCCTACAGAAATAGAGATCGCAAGAGAAGGTCACTAAATGTTCAGACGTGATCTAATGTTAATGAAACTTGGCAAGAATGTAACATATGCAATATAGAGCAACCATAGATTTTTTTTTAAAATTTTAATAGGGCCAAAAAATAATTTATTTCGACTTTCCAATAATGGAAGGTCAATCTACCTGAAACAACCTCTTATCAAATAATTGCATGGGCCCTAATTCAAATTAATTCCAGATTTTTTGTCAATGTTTGTCAGAAAACTAGAATGAATCAGGAATATTTTTGAGCTAGTTTCAAGAAAATGAGAGAAGTATAGAATTCTAGAATTTTTCTACAAGTCGGAAAATTAATATCAGGAAATCAGTTTGACCACCCACCACTAATTGATTTTTATCTTTCTATATACTTGAAATCAAACCACGCAACTTGTATCCCTGGAAAGATCATTTTCAGATGTATCATTAGAAGAAATTTTAAAATTTTTTGCATGCAAATCAAGGTCAAAATGATTTTTGCAATTATTATGTTAGAATCATCCCCAAAACAACACCCAAAATCCTAAGATCTATACTCCTAAATGCAAGCATATGCCCTAACCTAAATGCTGTATCTAGGTGATTAAACAAGACTAAGATGTGGGCCTAGCCTCCCCGGCAAAGGCACCATTTGATCGATCAATTTGCCAATGAAAAATAGGTCATTATCATTGTGTGGCTAATGATCATTGCTAGGCTAGTGAATCACACGAATAGAATGTTTCTAAACAAATTAACTAATGAAATTAAGCGATTGCAGACATTAGCGTTGCAATAAAAATAGTGTTTTAAATGTCATTGTTGTAGTATATTCGTCATAATACAATTAGAAGTCGCATCATTTTATTTAATTACAATTTTTACTTGTTAGTTTGTAGGTCATTTACTGGGAGGCAGTTATTGATATACATCACTTTCTATGTCCAAAAATGTTCTTTTATTCCAAAATACCAATCTTATTTACAAAATGAATCAATGAATCAATTAATGAATTGGTTAATTATATACAAAAGAATCGATTAGTAAATAGTACAATGCCTTAAACAAATTTACAAATAACAGGCATCAAAAACCAATTAAAACTACACTAAGTTAGTTATGTACAACTACTCTAAGTAATACCTAAATCTAGGTACAAAAATAGCTACTAATATATATATTATACTAAATTGTATTAACATACTAGTATCTGCAGTAACATATTCTACATATACAATAACATATATATATGTCATTAAAAACCTTAGTAAAATATATGCATAACATAAGGTAAAAGAATATGTTTACTAACATATATACAAATCTACAGTGACAGATATAACTATCACTAAAGCCTTAGTGTTATTTATATACATATAAGGCTTAAACATTACTTACTATTCCACTAATGCATATATTACGTATATACATTAACTAAGTATGTATACATTATGTACATATATCTTAATTATTATACATATACATATTTACTATATATCTATATACATTATTTACATTACTTATATACATATATATATCTTACTTACACTATACATACTTATATATACATACACACACATAAGCACAACACTCACTCACACTACTCAATACTTAGTCACAAATTTTGAAACTCCTCCCCTTCTCTCTTCACTTTCTTCTCAACACTTAGAAACATTTTAGGGTCTTTCTCCTCTCACAAACACTTGAATTTATTGCTCATTAACCCAAAAATTGGGTTTTAAATGGGTGGGCCGATTATTTTCATGGGATACATAGCACCCCATATGGGTGGGACCAAACCACTACTAGGGACCAACCCTAGTTCATTAAGCATGTATTTTCGTTTGATTTTAGGCCCATGACAAGCCCAATGTGGACCCAGATACAGTACAGGCCACCGACCCATGCACTACTCAAATGTATACTCAATATCATGCTTAGATCGAATCAGAGGAGGAGAGGGAATGGGTATTGGTGCGCCAAGCACTGATGACTGAAGTGCTCGGTGAACCAAAACCTTATATATGGCTTCACCCATCCTTTAACGCATGATGTGGGACTTTACCGCGCGGTAGATTTGTACACTACTCAGCACTTACAAATGTGTGGCTTTGATGATTTTGGCCCTCGATTTAAGGGTTGTAATTAATCTAATTATGAATAAATTATATATTTACAAAGCCCTAATATAGGCCGATATAATTATATAGTTAATTTAGGAAAATAAGTTATTTATATATATATTCAAATTAGTTAAAGTTAAGAGTTTGTACACATTAAATTAAGGTTTAATTTGTTAATTAAAGTACAAATTATTTAATTAATAATGAAATTGATGTTATACAGAGTTAATTTACATAATAAATTATTTATTTTAGAGACTTTATTCTAATTTATTTACATTTAAATACACATTTAAGTTAGTTATGTACATAATCAAGTTATCAATACTATTTATTGTGGTGAAATTGATGTTTTAAAAGATGTAATCATTGTAGCAAGTCGAAATCGCTTGAAAATAGATAAAATTTATAACTTAGAATCTACAATGGAGTCTGAGGTCGAATATAAGGAGCAAATATGGAATTCACAACATTAATCGCATTCAAAATTAGTGAGCAAAATTAATTGATCATTTAAATAGATATTCAATGAATAATAACCTATCATATTAGTTATTCAATAAAATCCAATGTATCTAGAGACAAAAAGAATGGAGAGAATCTAAAAAGTGGTGATTTGAATCCAATTTAATCCTCTAATTAAGCATGCATCTCGTTATTTCAATATTAGCCATAGTACTTAAATAATGCAATAGTATTTTAAATAATGCTCAATTAGATGATAGGTTTATCAATTAGATGACTTAAGTGATCATCAATAAGCACAAGCACAAGGCTTTCAAAGCCTTTCTCTTCCTCTTCTTCTGCTTCTCTTCTTCTTTAGCTTCTCTTCTATCCTTCTCTACTTTAGACCTTCAGCTCTCTTTCTTCAGACCTTCCTTCTTCTCACAGCTAATTGTTAGCCTTTCAGCACACAATACACACCCCGAGGCACATGCATAGAGAGCAAAACCCTCCTCCGCTCTCTCACAATTTCTCCTCTTCCTTCTCTCTCAAACCCAGAGTAACCAGGTATAGTTATTGGGTTATTGGATCGGGTATAGGGACCAGGGCTACTAGGCGTGTGGAGCTAGTGGAGGTGTGCGAGTAAGCATGGTTGAAGAGGGACCCGATCCCTCGTGTACAAGGCAAGAGGTGCAGGTCACAAAAATAATTTATCTTACAACTTCCGCTCCTAATCCCATGTTGTGGGACTATCTACTACTGCTCTTTTCTCAGGTGCATCAGCAGCAGGGCTTCTCCAATTGAGGTCACTGCTTTGGGTAAGGCTTCCAATTGAAGCCCTAGGATGATGCCTGGAGGAATTCCGCATGACCTGGAGGTGTTGACGAGGAAGAACGTGCTGAAGCTAGGCACCCAAGGTTGCACGAAGAAGCTCTGCCAATGGTGGTGAAGGTCGAGTACCTGCAAAGATGAAAGCGGCCTTACAGTTACCTTAGCAGCACTCAAAAGCTTAGAATCGGCACGGCGAGGGTGGTGGTGGTGGTGGTGAACTGCGAAGGTGGTCGTAGGGGGCTAGTGAAGGCAGAATATGGAAGCGAAGGCAGAGGTGCTCGGTGGAGTGGTTGACGCAGCAATCCCCTCAATTTCTTGAGGGGTTTTGATCTCGTGGACACGGCAGAGGTTATGGACTTGATGGCGAGTTGTTTGGTGGATTGTGGAGGTGTGGAGGACTCGCCGGAGGTGCAGCCGGAGAGGATGAAGATGACGAGTGAACGGTGTATCGGTGGTCAAGTTGAGTGATAAAGGAGTGGGAAAAGAAGTAGAGGGAAAGGGAAACCTAACTAACCTAATCTAACCAGACAAAAGGAGAGGAAGACGTCGGGTATGGTATGGTCGGTGCCATGGAAGGTGAAGTCTCCGTTAAGGGAGAACGATGAGGATGAAGGTAGAAGGAGGCACCTACTAGTATTGCAAGATGTGGAGGAGCTTAAGAAAGAAGAATCGATGATCGTGGCACGTCTCGCGTGTTAGAAATCAAGGTTACAAGTAACCTATCGTAGTAGTTGAAAAACACGTTGATCAGATAAAATTTATACCGAAACTCCAAGGGAGTCCCTGGTCGAACACAGGGAGGTGACATTTACTTTAATTGAAAACCGCGCTTCGATTTTATTTGTTTTTTGTCATTTTATCTTTTCAAATTTTTTTGGTATTTTTAGGAAGCAAGAGATCAGATTGAAAAATGCTTATCTAGCTAATCTACTTGCAAATATTAAAAAAAGAGGGAGAGAGAGAGAGAGAAATAATCATCTATTCATCAAGAATTGTTTATTACACTACGAAAGCAGGAAAAATCTACACTATGAAAGCATAAAAAGATAGAATGAGGTGAGAGAAATCCCCCTCGACTGTTGCTCGGAGGACGACTCGCTCTGACGTCTCCTGGAGGAAGGTGGTGAGGAGCGAGACGAAGGAAGACAGAGCTGGAGGAGAGAGGATGGGGCAGGACAACGTCGCGGCGAGGATATTCTTCCCGAAGGGTGGTGAGAGGATGGCCAAGGGATGCTCCACGAAGGGGGGTGAGAGGATTGAAAACTATTTGATTTTCTACTCTAGAGGAGCATCCCGGGCTTGGGACAAGCTCTCTCTAGAGCCTTGGAGGTGGTGAGAGGAAGAAAGGAAGAGATGGTTTGGAATGGTTGTGGGTAGATCCTTTTATAGTGGAGGAGGAAGAACAAATTCGCTTCTGGGTTATTACTGACGTCCATAAATGTTGCTACAGCTGTCGCTGAAGATCCACCCTTCAAATCCACTTGCTGGCGTGTGCTGACCATCAGTGACAGCTGCAGGTGTCACTAAAGGTGTGTCGCTGAAGATCCGCACCCGCCCCGCTGGCACCTGCCTCGCTGGTGCGCTCCGCTAGCGCGCATCACGTACCTTGTGCTCTGCGTGCCTTGTGCGCACGCGGCATGCGCTGAGCTACTACTGCGTGCGGCTACGGCTGTGCGCGTGCGCTGCTGCTACTGGCCAGCGTTGGGTGGCCTGGATGCAACCACGTGGCGCCACCTAGGCCGTCCATTCTTCTTTCTTTTGTAGTGGGTGCCACGATGCTCAGATCGGGATGATTCCCACGATGTCGGACTGCGATCGTCGCTCCAGATCCATCCGTACAGTCGGATTTTCCATCCAAAACCTGTATGGATGTCACATTGCCCCCTGGCCGTTGATCTTCCTCGAGCTTCATGTGATGCTATGGGACTCCGATCTGGACGATTTCAGAGGCGTTAGACTCCGATCGTCATATTAATCAGATCCGTATGGTCTAATTGTCCATCCAAGGCCCTGAAATAAATCCTCTCCTCTCCTGACCATAAAAAGAACCTAATTAACCCAAAATATATGTAACTACTCTAAATGCTCAATGATGCATGTTATGCAATATTTATAACATGAAATGCAAATCTAAGCCTAGGAACATACATGAATAGGCATTTTAACCTAGATAGATGTGTCTATATCATACCCTCATGCCTATCTTTTGCTAGTCCCTAGCAAAATTAAACTATATGCTATGTATAAAATCAAAATTAGGATTAGATTGCTTAGGCCTAAGTCGTTTACTAGCAATAGAAAATTTCAACTAAGGTTCTAAACTACGAAGACTCAACAGTACCCGGGTGTCTGCCAGAATGCAGACCTCCCAAGTTCTCGCTTTATTTGAGAAGGGAAGAAATATTTTTTTTTATTTTTCTTCTTTTCTAATTTTTTTGTACTTTTGGAGTTTGAGAGTTCCAGGATAACTTTTTACGGCTACCCGACCCACACAAGACTCGAAAAGGACTCTAAGTACTAAGCATCTTCGTGAAAAAGTGATAGACTCACAAAACGACCATTAAGATGGACTTCGGGTTTCTACGACTCTAGGTGACCTTGCCTAAAGGTTTATCTTTACGATCGGCAGCTTTCTCCCTACTTTCTTTTATATGGGGTCAACACAAGAGCGAACCTAGTGTATATCTCCCCGGTTTATTCTACTTCCCCGCTTCTTCCCTAAGTGTTTTGGGAATTATTGTGCATTTTTTTGTTGTGAGCTGGGTTCTAGACAACTGGCCGATGAGTTGTTACCACCGACAACTTGCCAGCCATACTCGTGCGGTGAAGTGTGATTTTATTTTATTTTACTTTCTCCTTTCTTTTTTTTTCTTTCTCTTTCTTTTTTTTTTTTAAGCAGGTGGCTTTCCTGATCTAAGATTTAGCTAAAGGCAATACAATGAAAATGGTCTTATGGCTGGGCTTTGGACAACCGGCCGATGAGCTATTACCACCGACAACTTGCCAGCCATACCACCCAAGTCGGTCCATTAGCTACCCAATTTCCATAAAAATCGTCGAAAAGTGAGTCAGTGCAAAAAAATGTGTGCAGATGCTTAGGCTTAAAGTTTCCCCAAATCAGAGGGCGGGTTGATAACTCGCATACTTATCATCCCAAATTATTTACCAAATTAAAATAAATTTTAATTGGCGAGGACTTGAGACTAAATCCACATTCGAGTGGACACCCAAGCTAATTAAGCCCAAAGACTTGAAGAGTCTGAGTGTTTAGGTCCTCTCATATCATTTCCTAAAGTTAATAACTTCCAAATGCCTAAGTTCTCTTTTCCTAATTTCTTTCTTTTTTTTATCTTTTTTCAAATTTTCAATTTTTTTTAATTTTATAAGAAACTAAAAGAAATTCTATGGAGTTAACATAATGATTTCAGGAATCGATTATCCACCCCCCCATGCCTAAATGATGCAATGTCCTCATTGTAAAAATAAAGACATGAAAAGGGTGAGGTAAATAAAATATCACTTGAGTGTCATGAAAATCCGGTCAGCTCCGCAGAGAGAAGAGTGTATACACACTCACTAAGTTTAATGCCTTCAGCTAGGCATAGCATACATATAAAGAAGAGATTGAGAATTCACAAGTGCGATTCAGAATCAAAATCAAAATATTGATCCTGAAACCTGCCAGCAGAAGATGTCCACAAACATGGACAAGATTATGGTGTAGACCCATGCCCCAGGGTCAAGTGGTTCTCAAGTTCTCGATGAAAATCACCCAGAACCAAAGGTTGTTAAGCTTGCGGGGTCGGGCCTACGGTTTTGGGGTGTACAACCCAAGACCAAAGTGTCGGAAAATGGGTAAAGATGGTTCAATAGGTGCGGTTGTCCACTTAACATTCAGCTTAGAAAAATAGTCAGTTATTTCAACTTGGGTTACACGGGAAAGATATTGTAAGGGTCCTGGTAGAAAGTACGTGGTTTTAGGTCAATAGGAACCCTTAGATCCAAACTTGTTTTTCCCTCAAAATTGACCTCCCAAATTTTCATTTCAACATTCCCATCCTCCAACATCAAGTGCTCAAGTTCCGAGACCTCTAGCATACTGTTCACCCCATAAGATTTACCCAAGTCCAGAAATCATGGCTGACTCAAGATTGACTTGGGTACAATGATTTCCAAATCAAAATCAATCCCTTTGGGATGTAGTTGAGGAATGGGGCTATTGATTGAATCTTCTAGTAAATGAGGATTCGAATCCTCCAAGTTAGCCCCAACCGAATCCAAATCTTCAATAATTGGGCTATCAAACAGTTCATCAAATTCCTCAAGCCCATTTGTCTCACAAAAATCATCTTCCTTACGCTCAAGTGAGACTTCACTAGGAGATTCTTCACCCTCAGAATCAAATAATCCATGATCCTCATTTATATATGTCTCAAAATCGATTATCATTTCCGGGTTCAAAGAGACATATTTTTCCTCACTCCCTGGCTCGGGGATCTCGGGTGAGAAACTCGGTTCTTCCTCAAAGGGTTGCTCTAGCCCAACCTGGTCATCTCCAATCTCAGAAAATGTATCCCCCCTAACAGGCGCCTGAGCAGATTCAGGCATTGGCTCTCCTGAAGGGCGTTCATCTTGAGAATCATCCCAAGATTTGACTAGGGCAACCACAAATTTCATCCTCAACCTAGATAATTTCCCAAGAAGAAACTCACCCAGGTCCCTATCCCTAACATTTTGGAGCAAATCCAACAAAGAACTATTAAGTTCATCAATCATTTTGATCATAGGCTCCAATGCTTCAGTGCATGGTGTTGGATGAGCTTCTAAAGATTGGATGGTGTTCCTCAAGTTAGCCAATACCCTATCCTGGATCTGGTTCACCTGAACTGACCGGTTTGATTCAGGTTTGGGTGGGTTTGGGTTGAATCTAGGGGAGTCAAGATGTCAAGGTTCTCGGGTCCCTCCCTGAAAGTAGGTCATTCTAGGTTGTTCAAAGGATGGTGGTGACCTATATTCAGTGGAATACTGGGAAGGGTAGGTGTTATAATCATTATATCCTTCCTGATTGTAGATCGGGTTGGTATGGTGATCAAAGGATGAAGATCTATAATCATTGTAGCTCTGAGAAGGATGGTAATCATAGTCTTGTCCAGGGTTAGGCTGTGGACACCGAGGTCCAAATTCGTATCCCCAATCAAAGTCATCCCAACTAGTGGACGGGTAATTACAAGTCAAGTCAGAATAATAATCATCTTAGGGATAAGTGGCGGTAGGAGAGTAGGATTGGAAATGTGTGAAAGGTGTGGAAGGATACATGGTAGAATAGGAGGGGAAAACAGAAGAGAGAAAGGAGCCCTACAATACAATCAACCAAGCCTGTCCTTATGTGGGTAGCCTAAAGACTTACAAACTCCCAGGACTCATCTTGAGATTATAAATGATTTAGTCTACTTTTATCCGCTCAATCCAACCAGTTAGAAGGAGGGACTGGGGAGAAGGTTCTTCCTTTGGCTTGCTCCTTCGATTCCTAGTGTACCCCCCAGCCACGGTCATTTGATGCTACTCCCCTAGCTAGACATCAAATGGACCAGCAAAAGTAGATTAATCGAAAAAAAATCTCAGTTTGAGCCCCGAAGAGTGAATCAATCCATAAGGCCAACGTCTACTCAGTTTTTAGTTAGGCTTGGGATGATCGTGCTCTTGGAATGTGATGGGCTCTTTAGATGGGTTGTGCCCTTAATGATCAGTTAAAATGTGTGTGCGTGCACAGCCAGGGTTTCCAAACAAGGTTATTTGATCATGTGTCTTTTAGAGTTTAACCTTGTTTAGTAGCTTTTAGGGTTTAATTCTTAGGTATATTCAATCAAGTTTAGGAAAATACTCCAAGTTTTGCAAGCACTGGTGATGACATATTCCTTTAGAAATCAAAGAAAAAAATGTGGAGTGCCTGGTTCAGCCCTAAGAATCAATCCTAAGTGGCAAGCTACTTAATGAATCGCTTTTATCTTAAGTGGTGCGGCCCAAACAATTCAATCAATTGGCCTATTGCACCACTTAGTTAAGGCACACAGAAATTTTTGACCTATTCAGATTTCTACTCATTTGTGTGTTAAATTAAGTGTACCGGGTCCACAGGTCAGATCCTGGTTAAGCAGTAGAATCGATGTGATTGTGTACCTTAGGGTGAGAAGTTGTGGGTGTTAAGTGTGTAGCTTACATAAAATCCCACAATCAGATAACACTTTTTTTTATTTTTTATTTTTATTTATGTGGATGGCGAGGTGAGTGGAGGTGGCAAACAAACAACCAAATCTATCCTAGGGTTCATAAAAAGCACCTAAGTTGATTTGGGTTTGAGTTATTCGGTTATGGAATGAAAACTAAGGGGGGGTGGTGTGGGGGACACTTACAAACCACTCTACCAGCACTTTACTTCAGTCTACCGCACTTGGATCTCCATGCTAGGGTACTTGCAAGATAGTAGATCAAAGACAAGTAGGGTTAATGCTATGTAAATGAAAAGAAACGTAATAAACAATAAAGTAAATTTCGTTGCCTCCCCAGCAACGGCGCCAAAATGATCGCGGCACGTCTCGCATGTTAGAAATCTAGGTTACAAGTAACATGTCGTCGTAGTTGCAAAACATGTCGATCAGATAAAATTTATATCGAAACTCCAAGGGTGTCCCTGGTCAAACACAGGGAGGCAACGTTTACTTTAATTGAAAATCGCGCTTCGATTTTATTTGTTTTTGGTTGTTTTATCTTTTCTAATTTTTTTGGTATTTTTAGGAAGCAAGAGATCAGATCGACAAATGCTTATCTAGCTAATCTACTTGCAAATATAAAAAAGAGAGAGGGAGAGAGAGAGAGAGAGAAACAATCATCTATTCATCAAGAATTGTTTATTACACTACGAAAGCAGGAAAAATCTACACTATGAAAGCATAAAAAGATAGAATGAGGTGAGAGAAATCCCCTTCGACTGTTGCTTGGAGGATGACTCGCTCTGACGTCGCCTGGAGGAAGGTGGTGAGGAGCGAGACGAAGGAGGACAGAGCCGGAGGACAGAGGATGGGGTAGGACGACATCGCGACGAGGATCTTCTTCCCGAAGGGCGGTGAGAGGATGGCCAAGGGATGCTCCACGAAGGGGGTGAGAGGATGGAAAACTATTTGATTTTCTACTCTAGAGGAGCATCCCGGGCTTGGGACAAGCTCTCTCTAGAGCCTTGGAGGTGGTGAAAGGAAGAAAGGAAGAGATGGTTTGGAATGGTGGTGGGTAGGTCCTTTTACAGTGAAGGAGGAAGAACAAATTTGCTTCCGGGTCATTACTGACGTCCATAAACATCGCTGAAGATCCACCCTTCAAATCCACTTGCTGGCATGCGCTGACCATTAGTGACAGCTACAATCGTCACTAAAGGTGCATCGCTGAAGATCCGCACCCGCCCCGCTGGCACCCGCCCCACATCACGTGCCTTGTGCTCCCCGAGCCTCGCGCACGCGCGGCATGCGCTGAGCTGCTGCTACGCGCGGCTGCCGCTGTGCACGTGTGCTGCGTGCGGCTGCAGCTATGCACGTGTGCTGCTGCTGTTGGCCGGCATTGGGCGGCCTGGATGGTGCCACGTGGTGCCACCTGGGCCATCCATTCTTCTTTCTTTTGTAGAGGGTGCCACAGTGCTCAGATCGGGATGATTCCCATGATGTCGGACTGCGATCGTCGCTCTGGATCCATCCATACGATCGGATTTTCCATCTGAAACCCGTATGGATGTCGCATTGCCCCCTAGCCGTTGATCATCCTCGGGCTTCTTGTGATGTTACGGGACTCCAATCTGGATGATTTCAGAGGCGTTAGACTCCGATCCTTGTATTAATCAGATCCGTATGGTCTGATCGTCCATCCGAGGCCCTAAAATAAATCCACTCCTCTCCTGACCATAAAAAGAACCTAATTAACCCAAAATATATACAACTACTCTAAATGCTCAATGATGCATGGTATGCAATATTTATAATATGAAATGCAAATCTAAGCCTTGGAACATGCATGAATAGGCATTTTAACCTAGATAGATGTGTCTATATCAATTGACCGACTATTGTCTGTGGCATCCGGTGAAGAAGGTAGACGGAGAAGCTTGCCAGAGCTTGCAGAGTATTTGGCCCAAGAGGAGGGAAGAAGGGTAGAATCTAGCCAAAACAAAGCTAAGGAGGTGAGGTTTGCATCAGGGATGTTTTTATAGGGCTTAGGGGGGCATTCTGTTATGACCCAGTTCCCGAATCCCTACATGACATGAGATCGAACCGACTCGACTGATCCCAAGGCCCAGTCATCCAACGAGAAAGTAAACAAAAAGCAAGAAAGTAAACTACATTCACTATGCTAAGCAACTAACAGTAAAAGGTACAACAGTAAGGAAGTAAAAACTGCTACAGTATATATCACCACCACAATAGTAGAAAAGTAACCAGGCACAAGAATATAAAGTACAGAACGTAAGAGTGCAAAATGTAAAGGTACAAGAGTCTACTCACTACAGCAAACGAGTATAACAAAAGAGCTACAACTACCAGGCTCTACTGGGCCCAGCACCCTCTGCAGTCGTAGGCTCTAGCTGCTCAACACCTGGACCTGAAAAGGGGTTATGAGTACACAACGTCACCGAATGCTGAGTAGAGTGGCAACCAACTAACTAAAGCAATAAAAGTGGACAGGTAGCTGTTTATTCCATTTACTTTTTTTCACAATTTATTCCTTTTCACCCATTGGCTTATTTATCAGATCTCTTGATCTCGAATGTTCCTCGTGGGAACGATCTTGATTGTAGCCTTTTCCAAAGAGAAGTCGCACATGGTGCTCTCCTGGCTGGGAGAGTCCCCCGTGGTGGTCCTACACCCAGTCAACCACCCCAAGGTCATGGACAGACATAACGGTGACTACGGCACGTGCGATAAACGCACGAGTAGCTACCCCGCACTGGCATGCGATCAGTCATTTCCGTTAACGAGTGTGTTTAAAGCACAGTACAGAACCAGTGTAGGGCCTAGCCCTCTCAGTAACAAGGGTTTAGCCCCTAAGAACCAAACAGGGGTCTCGCCCCTCCACAGTCCATGCACCCTCACCTGACTACCCTGGTTTGCCCAGTGGGCCTAACAAGTCGGTGTAGGGCGGCTAGCTAAACCCTAGGCCCCATGGGGTGGCTAGCTTTCTCCGTACACTAGTAGCTCTCCCCGGTACTGTGTATGCGAGGGCCAAGAAGTCGATATAGAGTGGCCAATCCTAACCCCGGGTCCCAACCCAAGGATGGCTAGCTCTGCTCTACACTAAACAGGGGGACAATCGCTCTCCTTGGTACTCCGTACTCAAGGGCCAGCTTACTTCCCCACTCACATTTCCAGATCCATTCCATTTATTTCCAGGAGCTCTACTCCTAATTCCCCGTAGGGTTCATGCTCATATTCCTCATACCAAGCCATACCAGATTTCATCATTTCTATTTCCATTCTCAGGTTGTACACATGCAACTTGTAGTGCTATCGTTCACATTTTCATACTCAGGTTATACGCAGGTAGCTCGTATTTCCATCATTCACATTTCCATTCTCAAATTATATTCATGCAGCTTGTATTATGTCATTTAACATATACCACAGGAAATTTTCATGTAATAGTTAGCTAGCACAAGTACTTCATATTCCACAGGCAACTGTTATTTATTTACAGGCAATTATTATCATTCTATCTACTCATTCAAGACTACAATTTGATAACACTGCACCTTGGGGTTATAAATCTATTAATTGGGGTTTATCTTAAGAGCAAAATGCACAGATAACACATCATAAATAGGAATAGGAGCATCGCTTGCATTGCACATCAAGATTGCTTATAATGCATTATTAACAGCCATGTGTACAAGGACATGACAAAATAGGCCTCAGATGAGCAATCTGACCACACGGATGGATTCAGAGCGATGAACAGAGTCCAACGGACTCAAAATCGGCCAAATCCGACATCCGGAGCTCCTGCAATGGGCCCAAGAAGTTCTGAACGTTGATCTGATGATCAACGGCCCACAACACGCCACGTGGTGCCCACTCGTTGCATCCAGACCACCGCCTATCTCTGCCTTCACCCCGAGGACAACTCTCAACCGTTGATCTTCGATCGAACATCGAGAATGCCCGCGCGCTCGATGCTCACCACGACAATCCGCTCCCGCAGCTCAGCGGTCGGTGCTTCGACCTCACATTCAGAGGCTCGGGTTCGAAATGCTTGCCACCTCTCAATTCTGTGTGACTTGAGGAGCACTCAATTTCAACTGCTCGATCAGCAGCGAATGGCGCAAATGGAGCCGTGCGGTGCAACAGATGTGCACGGATGCTCACACACACAATGATGCAGCAGACGCGCGCGCCTCAACAGCGATCTGCGAGTGCACCTTTGCAAGCGCGCGTGGATCGCCTCCGAAGAAGCACAAGGCGCGCTGGCGACTGGCGGGCAAAGGGGGCTACATCGACCGATTTAGTATGGGTTTAGCAACGTCCTGGACGTCGCTAAAGCCCATACTTAAATTAGAAAACCCTTTTGCTAATATAAACTCCATCCAACCACCCATGGAGGGCATTGAATCCACTTGCAAGTACTCTACCCCACTCCTAGACACCATTAGCTCTCTTTGTAATCGTCAGAGCCGACGAGCCGTCGATGGAGCCCCTCTCCACCGCCGTGGCTGCCTCGCCGTCTTCTCTCTCTCTCTCTTTCCCTCTTTATCTTAAGCTTTACTTTACTTGTGTTTAAGCATTTATCTAGTGTTGTAATTGTAAAACCAAAGTTGCATGTTAAATGAAGTTGTTTCCTATCTAGCTACTTGCCCTCTTTTTTGTTTAAGTTGCATGTTGTGAATGAAAAATTCTAACCCTATTCTCTCTCTCTCTCTTTCTCTCTCTCGCACTCGCTTTTCACCCACGTCTTCTCGCAAGCAAAAACCCATTATTTCCGTGACATTAAGTGACAAGAAAAATCTAGTTTTCATGCCTCCCTGAGATCGACAGTTGGACTCACGTCCATTTCTTCATTTTAAATCCGACGTTGCAAGCGTAAGCTATAACGACTCTTTTAAACATACGCATCTTCCGCACGTCAATTTTTGGCACCGTTGCCGGGAAGGCTACGGATTTATTTTGTCACTTCCATTTTACATCCATTCTCACATCATCTAACACCTTGTCTCCTTCTACTTGATGGTTGTAGGAATTCGGCACTTGGACGGCGAAACAATGCAACTCGTGACTGTAACGAGGGAGTAAGCGCAACAAGAATCGATTGTGAGTATTTCTTCACTCATGGTTGTTTGCTTGCCCTAAAAAAATCTTTAAAAAATTGTAAAATCGGAAAAAATTTTGGCATGGTGTATGATGCCTGATCCACATCCTTCACTCATCACCCAACAAAAATATATATATACACTCTAACATTCTTAAGACCTAATCTTTTTGGAGTGTTTATCTTTCTTTTTGACTGGTGTTTGCAAAGCCACCATGACTTGACTTGGGCCGCACCACTCAATCCTGAAATCGACTCATCCAATAAAAGCTGCATGATCACTAGGATGTGTACATTAGGGTTTTAGAGCCTCTACACAACAAAGGAAATCCACTTTCACCAATTGTGTGGAAAACTTGATGTGCCCACTAAAACTTATTTGAAAATATTAAGACAAGTCAATCCTAAAAGACACAAAAGTAAGGATGAAACATTAAAAGATACCACATCTTAAAAAAATCCTCGCTTGAAAACCATGTTTTCATAGGAGCACACACACTGGAATTGGAAAACTAAGAGGCACTACCCCAATCAACGCCCCATCACATAACCCTAACACAAGCACTATCCTAGCCCTTTTAAAATAGAGTAGACGTGCCCTAGGCAGGACTGGGTTAAGTCTCGAGAGGCGAGGTTTTGTTCGCTAGGCACTTGGCTTTCATTCCCTTAGTAGAATCTGGTGACTAGGCTGCGGGAAAGTGTCAAATGACCGCGGTTGTGGGGTCTATGGAGCCGGCGGTGCAAGACAAAGGAAGAACCTTCCCTACAATCCCCTCGTAATCAACCTAGCCAAATTAACTTTGGGAAGGGGAGTCCAGTGCTTACGGACTTGATCACCCTTTTGGAGATTTCTAGGACCCTAAGGAATACACCATAAGGACTAGGCTTGTTTGCGTGGTTGTACACACACTTCTCGCATCTGTCACTCTCTACATCCCCTCCTGTTCTTCTCTAGTGTATGCATGGGAGACGATCACTACATCCCAAGTTGTTTGTTTTGGGACGGGAATCCAGGCGACCTGATTCTACTAGAGACATGGCTGAACCTAGGGTAGATGAGGTTAAGGACCAACCCCCACCAGACACAATGGCCATCATCCAAGCCCAGATTAACGCAGACCATCGACTTCAGCAGCAACAGATCCACACTATCATGCAAGCCATACACCGATTGCAGAACCCACAAGGGCAACCACCACCACCTATCCAAGGCCCACAAGGGCAACCACCACTTGATCTACCACCATTCTAGGACCAACCTAGGCCCCTCCGTGACTTCTACAATCCTTTCGCTATTCAAGTCGAGCCGTACCTTAGGATCCCCGAAGGGGGAGATGATTTTGAGCTAAAACCAAATGTCCTGAGTCTGATTCAGAGCCACTTCCATGGAAGCTCAAATGAAGATCCCTTCCAGCACCTAGAGGATCTTGACCAGATAGCCCGAACTATGCAACCTAGGAACATTAGCCTTGACATTGTTTTGATTAAGATGTTCCCCTTCTTGCTGAGAGACAAAGCATCTCACTGGCTTAGAACCCTAGGTAGACCCATCACCACCTAGGAAGAACTGAGGCATGCATTCTTAAAGAAATTCTTCCCCATAGGAAAGACCAATGCCCTCAGAAGAGCCATTACTACCTTTACACTCCAGGGTGGGGAACAGTTCCATGAGGCGTGGGAAAGATTTAATGAACTATTGAGGAAATGCCCACACCATGAAGTACCAAGGTGGCAATTGGCCTAGATCTTCTACCATGGTCTGGATAGCAACCTATGGAACTTCGTTGACGCCTCTTGCAGGGGGAACTTCCAGAACAAAGATGAGGAGAGTGTGTTTTGATTAGCCCATATTTGTGGGCTATTTAAGTATTTAAGTGCCTAGACATTAAGTTAATTCTAACATTTATTTAGCATAAATTAGGATGTAAATAGATTAATTCATATTTAATTATATAATTCATGCATCGCAATCATATTTAAATGCATTTAGAATTAACTTAGAATTGCATTCATTTAATTAGTTAACCAATTAGGTACATTGCATGCATTAATTTAGGTTAACATAAAAGTTGAGGCTTTGTATATAAATAATCATAATATTTTATCATTATTTTTCTTCCCTGGCAACGGTGCCATTTGACGAGCCGATTCTTCACTTTAAAAGTCGTTTGTAGTTTGATGTGGTGTAAAAATCAACTAATCAATAATTAAAATAACCACTCGTAGAAGAGCGGGTCGTATCCACAGGGAGGCAATGACATATTTAAATTCGAACCGATTAAAAATGTATGTTCGTAGTTAGTTTAGACGAGAATCGAGACAAATCTGCCTTCAGATTAAGGTAATATCAAGAAAACATGCTGAAATAGTAATTTTTAACAACTAGAGGATATTTTTTGCAATGCAGATTCAATAAAATATCAATAAAAGTTGGCAATGGCAGAAAATGTAAATATTAATGGTCCTTTTACTGTAGCAAAACAGGGGATTTCTTCCCCTTGGCCGTGCACGAAGAGGAAGGAACGGCCGGAGGCGTGAAGCTCGGAGGAGATTCTCTAGATCGAGGGCTCCGTGATGGCGGTCGCGGCGAAGTGCGAGATGCTCTGAGGTGGCCGGACGGAGGAATGGTGGTGGTGGGTTCCGGTGGGAGCTGAAGTGTCGCAGGCCGTGTGGCGTGGGAAGGCACAGCTGAGGTCCTAGCGAGGAGGCGTGTGCACAGGACTGCATGTGTGCGGACGTGGCACTACTGGTGTACGCGGCTGCTGCTGCTGTAGGGTGCACACGGAGGTGGAGCGCGTTCTGCAGTGCGCTGGAGGTGTGCTGGAGGAGGGCGGCTCTACTACAGGCGTGCAGGTAAGGAGCTGGTGGCCGGTGCTGCACGCTGGCGAGCGCGTGGGGCACGGGTGGGCACGGCCAGCAGCAGGGGAGCGCTTTTGCAGGAGGTGCGTATGCGCACGGTTGGTGGGGGCATGAAGTGGAGGTGAGGTGCAGCAAGGGCGGTTGCTGCTGCAGACATGCGGCAGGAAAGCATGTGTGGGCTGGGGATGGTGTTGGAGGATGGAAGGGTCATGCGGTGTAGCTGTGACTGGTGGCTGGAAAAAGAACTAAGGACAGGGAAGGAAGATGAAGGTGTGCTGTAGGAGCTTCAGACGTCCGGGAAACTTCCCAGACATCTTAACTGACTGAGGAGTGAAATTGTAGTAGCTGCGGCGGTGGTTGTTGGTGACGACGGCGAGGGAGGTGCACGTTGAGGTGCTCACGGTAATGCGGATGTGCTCCGAATGGCGGTGTGGCCTGTCACACCACACGCCCATGGTGGTGGAGACTCATCACCACGGTTGAGTCCAGCGGTGTGGAATGGAAGAGAGATGAACTCTCTGCACAATGGTGGGTTGGGGGTGGAGGCCCTCTCGAGCTCGGCTGCCTCCTCCTCTCTTTTGAAATCAGCTGCCCCGACTAGATCCAACACATCCTCTCCTCCTTGATTGGTTCTTTACTATGGCAGCTGGAGGAAGAAATGCAGCTGTTGCACGTAGAAGAAAAATAGTGATAAAATATTATGGTTATTTATATACAAACCCTCAACTTTTATGTTAACCTAAATTAATGCATGCAATGTACCTAATTGGTTAACTAATTAAATGAATGCAATTCTAAGTTAATTCTAAATGCATTTAATAATGAATGCGATGCATGAATTATGTAATTAAATATGAATTAATCTATTTACATCATAATTTATGCTAAATAAATGTTAGAATTAACTTAATGTCTAGGCACTTAAATACTTAAATAGCCCACAAATATGGGCTAATCAAATACCCCCATGCCTAGTTTTTGCTAGTCCCTAGCAAATCCAAGCAAAACCTAACACTCCAAGTAGACTAGTCGGCCCAATCGGTCTTCCTTTAGAAACATATTAAGTTTAGACTCTAGACCTAAGGTTCCCAAGTAGTTGCTAAGTTACAGACTAGGTCGGCTAAAGACAAGTTGCAGGCACGAGTTTCCCTGATTTCTGACTCTACCTTAAGGTTTATTGATCCCTGAGATTAAAGCATTCGTGCATGTGCGTTGATCTGAGTTATTTGAGTTAAAGGAAAAAGGATTTATATATATTATAATTTTTTTTTTTTTTATTCCCCTAAGTCTAACCTCGGATCAGCTATCAACAAGGTCTGTGTCGGATTCATTGTCCCCATTACCGTACCTCAAAGGGTGCCTGGCTTTCGATGCTTCGAGATAGCACTGCCCATAACAACCCCAAGAACTCCTGGAAATCAACACTTCGAGATAGTATCGCCCATGGATTTCTTTAGCGAATTCAGGCCTATGGCAATCGGCACTTCGAGATAGGGCCACCCATGGTACCTGAACCGCACAATGCGCTTACATGCCCCCAGTAGGATGGATATCCTAAGAGACAAGCGCCGAGGAGGTAATATGTTATCATTGCATCCTCAAGGTGAGTATATACTCTACCTCTCCTGCGGCGGGAACTCTTCTAATCAAATTGTGTTTTCAAGCCTCTCCTAAGTCAAAACTAAGAGAACCAAATCTCTTTTAAGAAAGAAAGAAATTAAGTTGATTACTAGACCAAGTGTGTGAAATTTGGATGCTTGAGTTACAAGGACCCGTAAACCAAAATGTAGAACAAGACTCCAGGTACTACCCCACCTTTTAACTCAAACCCTAGCTTTCCTTCCTTAACCTCTTGAGGAATGATCCGCAACTTAACTCCTACTTAAGTTTTTAAGTCCACAAAGGACCCTAAAGGTCTAAAGCTAGTAGCTCATTTAGCTTCTAAAGTTTGACCCTAAGATTAACTTAATCTACCCTAGAGTTCTGATTTACTTAAGACTGCAAGATCTAGCCAATTAAGCTCAAAATTTTCTTCTTTTTTTTTTTTTATATGCAAATGTATGCAATGAATGTACTATGCTATGTATATCCCCAAGTACACCCCCCCATGCCTAAAATCTGCAATGTCCTCATTGCATAGAAGGATATTACCTGGGTCCGCAATAGTCGAGCAATAGGCCCTAAAAATGAGCAAAGCAATGCTGGCCTAGAAAATAGGTAACCTAGGATGTTGGCAAGCTGATGATGAATCTCGATAGCAAATGCTTGCCCAACTAAGATGGGAATGAAATCTTCCCAGGTCACCAGAGGAGGTTCTAAAGGATAAACTGGTATAACAACCTCCAAAGGAGTGGGGGGAGGAAGACAAGGATCCTCTAAAAGGAATAGGGAAGGAATGGTGTAGAGATAAACCCCCAGGGCAATGGACTGACTAAAGAAATCATCAATCCATACCCGATACTCCATTATGGGAAATATTGTTTGTTAAGCCCCCCGATCAGAACAAAAGTGAGCAATTCTCTAAGGCAAGGATCATCTAGGGTGTCCAAGTTACGAGGTTGCAAGATGGCCATAAGATCTAGGATGGGTTTAATCAGCTCGGTGTCCATCCCTAACACTCTTTCCAAATCCTCAATTGTATCCCTAGCATTCCTTGCACCATCACATTTATCTTCCTGCTCTTCATCAGGAGTCACAATTTCGCTTTCAGATATAAGAGAATCAGAGGGTGACTTCGAAATTAATGAAGGAAGGCTGGAAGCAATAGATCTAGGGATTATCCTATCAATGTCATCCCCGGGTTTTTGTTCTTTACCCAAATCTTCCCTGGAGTCTATATGTGAATCCACATAAATCTTAGAAGTTGCTTCCAAATTTTCCATCATTTCATCATGAGGAGAAATATCATCAATGGGTGTGCTAAGGAAACCTAATTTGGTCAAATTTATGACATCCTCGGGAGCTAACTCTTCAAATAAGACATAATCACCCTTAGTGTCACTCCAAATCTTGAATGTAGGTTCCTCATATAATTCATCTTTCTCCTCATCATATGATTCATCATATATCCGAGGTCAAGAATCATTTAATATCTTAGCAGATCCCCTAGGATACTCTATCTGAGGTAAATGGTTTACACTGGTAACATCAAACTCCTCAGATAGGTCAATTTTTTCAGGGTTAGGTTCCCTAAGAGTGGGCTTGAGTTCCATCTCGTGATCAGAAGGGAGGGTAGGATTAACAACTTGACTTCGACCCACTTCATCAAATGTCACGAAAATACTATCATCTGGGTCGAGGTCTTCCAATGGTACCATCATTCCCTTCTTTTGACTCCAACATAATTCAAGTGGATACTCAACCGTATCATCATCTTCCTCGGGTTGCCACCTTTCTTCATCCAATGCATAGCTACTTTCATATATATCTTCCTCCCATTTTAGGCATGGATCTCTCAAGGAACTGTCATCTAATGGGGAGGTTTCAAAATCGAACCTCGAAAAGTAGCTATTCTCCCCAGAATTTCCCTCCAACTTAAAGTGTAGCTCTCCCACAGAAGATGCATATATTGTAGAGGTGTGTACGTCATCCTCAATGGGGTAGATTGGGTGGCTAATTTCATCTCTTTCTTGTTGGCTTGCTCTCGAAGATTCTCCTAACAATTCAATCATTTCGTTTTGCATTTTCTGTATTTCCATCTTCAAGGAGGAGAGGTCATTTCTATCATGAGAGAAGTCAGGCTCAGGCTTATAGTACCCAGGAGTGTCTGTCCAACCATTATAATCTTTCAGGGAGGGTGGGCTGGGTATTTCTATGGTGTGTGGGATATTGAGCAAAGCAAATCCCGCTCCTAGGTTCTGCTCACTGATTTGGGGCTTAACCAGGCCAATACTCCTATAATAGGAGTAAAACGGATCTCAATGATTATCATAATGTCCATCAAGGGATGGACCATCTCAGCGTATGGGATCGATTAAGTATTTAAGTGCCTAGACATTAAGTTAATTCTAACATTTATTTAGCATAAATTAGGATGTAAATAGATTAATTCATATTTAATTACAAAATTCATGCATCGCATTCATATTTAAATGCATTTAGAATTAACTTAGAATTGCATTCATTTAATTAGTTAACCAATTAGGTACATTGCATGCATTAATTTAGGTTAACATAAAAGTTGAGGGTTTGTATATAAATAACCATAATATTTTATCATTATTTTTCTTCTACGTGCAACGACTGCATTTCTTCCTCCAGCTGCCGCAGTGAAGAACCACTCAAGGAGGAGCGGATGTGTTGCATCTGGTCGAGGCAGCTGATTTCAGAAGAGAGGAGGAGGCAGCCGAGCTCGAGAGGGCCTCCACCCCCAACCTACCACTGTATAGAGAGTTCGTCTCTCTTCCATTCCACACCACTGGCCTCAACCGTGGCGATGAGTCTCCACCACCGTGGGTGTGTGGTGTGATAGGCCGCACAGCCATCCGGAGCTCGTCCGCATTACCATGAGCACCTCAGCATGCACCACCCTCGCCGTCGTCACCAACAACCACCGCCGCTGCCATTGCAATTTCACTCCTCAGTCAGTTAAGACGTCCGGGAAGTTTCCCGGATGTCTGAAGCTCCTATAGCACACCTTCATCTTCCTTCCCTGTCCTTAGTTCTTTTTCCAGCCACGAGTCAAAGCTACACCGCACAACCCTTCCATCCTCCAATGCCATCCCTAGCCCACACGTGCCTTCCTGCCGCACGTCTGCAGCAGCAACTGCCCTTGCTGTGCCTCACCTCCACTTCACACTCGCAGCAATCGTGTGCGTACGCACCTCCTGCAGAAGCGTGCCCCTACGGCTACAATGCCCGCCCACACGCCTGCAGCAGGGCCGCACCTCCTGCAGCATTCCCCCGCACGCCCTCCAGCCGCATGCAAGGCGGGCACTGCCAGCAGCATCCAGCAGCAGTTGCAGTCAACCGCACGCAAGGTGGGCATGGCCAGTAGCAGCTACAGCCTTCCCACGCCCCACGCGCTCGCCAGCATGCAGCACCAGCCACCAACTCCTCACCCGCATGCCTGCAGCAGAGCCGCCCTCCTCCAGCGCACCTCCAACGCACTGTAGAACACGCGCCACCTCCGTGTGCACCCTACAGCAACAGCAGCCGAGTACGCCAGCAGCACCACCTCTGTGTGCGGGCAGTCCCGTGTGCATGCCTCCTCGCCAGGACCTCAGCCACGCCTGCCCATGCCGCACGGCCTGCAGCACTTCAGCCCCCACCGGAACCCACCACCATCGTTCCTCCATCCAGCCACCTCGGAGCATCTTGCACTTCGCTACGACCGCCATCACGGAGCCTCGATCTAGAGAATCTCCTCTGAGCTTCACGCCTCCAGCCGTTCCTTCCTCTTAGCGCACGACCAAGGGGAAGAAATCCCCTATTTTGCTATAGTAAAAGGCCCATTAATATTTACATTTTCTGTCATTGCCAACTTTTATTGATATTTTATTGAATCTGCATTGCAAAAAATATCCTCTAGTTAAAAATTGCTATTTCAGCATGTTTTCTTGATATTACCTTAATTTGAAGGCAGATTTGGCTCGATTCTCGTCTAAACTAACTACAAACATACGTTTTTAACCGATGCGAATTTAAATACATCATTGCCTCCCTATGGATACGACTTGCTCTTCTATGAGTGGTTATTTTGATTATTGATTAGTCGATTTTTCCACCACATCAAACTACAAACGACTTTTAAAGCGAAGAATTGGCTCGTCACATTTGAGCTCTTTGAGTTTATGAGCAAAAATTCGATGAACAATGCCTCCATGACCCAGTTTAGCCAATCCAGTCAACCCCGTGGTGGGATTTATGAGGTACAAGCAAATTCTGGAATGGTTGACATGGATATCATTGCCAAGAAATTAGATCGAGTTGAATTGGTGGATAAAAAGATAGATGAGCTATTGAACCAGACCAAGAACCCGTTACAGACCTTCTCCCTAGCAAAGGGAGCTCACAATGTTGACTTGGTCTAGCCCTTAAGCCAACTGAACCTGGAACAACCCCTGACCATGTTCCAGGGAGGGACCTTTGCTCCCTCAACCCTTGATTACTCTCTTCCCTCCCCATCGACATCTACTACCCTTGAAGATGTACAGGCTGTCCAAGGTTATGCTAAACCTGACCCTTTCTCCAACACTTACAACACCGGCTAGCGTAATCACCCCAACTTTGGTTGGACAAACTAAAAACCATCTCAATTCCAGAACTAGCCCAGGCCAAACCAACAACCAAACTTGCCCCCTATCAACAAGGACAACCAGTTAAACCCCCATATAATCCGAATAGTGTGGCCCCTCCCCTGCAAAACCAAATGGACACCCTGATAAAGATGATGGCTGAAATGAACTAGAAACATCAGGAGGAAATGGCTTTAGTAAAGGGACAGTTAAGCCAGCTGTTGGACCGTAAACAACAAGGATCCCTGCCTTCTCAGCCACAACCGAACCCGCGAAACATGATTAACAGAGGCCCCAATTCGCAAGGGTTCCAGGGCAATCCCGGGCAGGCTCACATGGTCCAGCCAGCCCCACAAACACCCCTGGTTCGGTGCTTCTTCGTCCTCGTCTTCTCAAGGATCAACCCATGGTCCCAATGCCTCTGCGAATGCAATAACCTTGAGAAGCAACACCGAAACCCAGGATCCCAAATGGCCGACTCTTCTTGAGACTTCACCGTTTGAAACACCCGACTCAAAAGAGGCACTGGAAAAACCCAAGGACCCAGAAATAGATCCTATCCATGTTCAGACACCCTACCCCGAGGCCTTGGAGACAATCAAGAAAAAGAAAAGTGTTGTGGAAACTGAGGAGCTTTTGAAGATTTTTAAGAAGGTTCAGATTAATATTCCTCTCCTCGAAGCCATCAAGCACATCCCGGCTTATGCCAAGTTTCTAAAGGATGCCTGTACACCCAAATGTAAGCCATGACCTCAAGCACCTAGCAAGGTTGTGCTCTCCGAGCAAGCAAGTTCCGTAATATTAAGCAACCTTCCGCTCAAGTGAACTGACCCAGGAGCACCCCTAAGATCCTACAATATCGAGGACATGACATTTGATAGGCCACTCCTGGACTTAGGTGCTTCCATCAATCTGATTCCAACAACCCTGTACCACCAATTTGGTTTCGGAGAGTTGACGCCCACACCTGTCACCATCCAGTTAGCTGATAGATCTGTAAAGACCCTGAAGGGGGTTGTCGAGGACGTGATTGTGCGGGTCAAGGACTTTTATTTTTCGGTCGACTTCTTGGTGCTCGACATGGAAGCCCCTGAAAAATTATAGAACGCACCGATAATCTTAGGTAGACCTTTCCTAGCTACGGCTAAGGAAAACATTGATTGTGACACGGGATGTATGGAAATCGCCTTCAGAGACAAGGAAATGTAGTTGGATATCTTCCGGGCGACCAGGTCTTTTGATTGCGACTGTATTAAGGAACATGATCCCGTGGAACCTTTGGTCGAGGAATGCCTCACCCTTAGTTCTGTCTTGGACCACCAATCCTATAACGATTGTTCTGACCCATCACCATCTCTGCCCATGGACCTCTGTAGGGCTGATTACCATCAAAAAACACCATTTGAGGAGATTCATGTTGATCAACTCCCGCCTTTCCCTTTTCCTTCGACTGTTGTTCCACCCACACCTGAACTAAAGCCGCTACCTGAGAATCTCAAGTATGTCTTCCTGGGACCTGACCAGACCTTCCCTGTGATTATTAACTCTTATCTAACCAAGGACCAAGAACTCAGGTTGACCGCGACCCTTTCAGAACATCGTGTTGCCATTGGATGGACCATTTCAGACTTAAGAGGAATTAGCCCCACCTATTACACTCATAAGATTTACCTGGAAAATGGGGCATGACCCTCCCGTCAGATGCAGAGACGATTAAACCCAAATATGCGGGAGGTTGTTAAGAAAGAAATTATCAAGTGGCTTAACGCTGACATCATCTATCCCATCTCTAAGAGCCCCTGGGTGAAACCCACTCAAGTGGTTTCAAAGAACGCTGGGCTCACCATTGTCACCAATGAGCAGGGTGAATCCATCCCCACCCGCACCACCACCTCATGGCGGGTGTGTATTGATTATAAGAGGCTCAATGAAGCAACCAAGAAGGATCATTTCCCCTTGCCATTCATTGACCAGATCCTTGAAAGATTGGCAGGGCAAAAGTATTTTTGCTTCTTGGATGGATATTCAGTATATAACCAAGTCGCAATTGCTCCTGAAGATCAAGAGAAGACCACATTCACTTGCCCGTACGTTCAGGTTATGCAACGCACCTGCTACCTTTCAGCGTTGCATGCTAGCCATTTTTTTCAGAAATGGTGAGTGAATACTTGGAGGTCTTTACGGATGATTTCTCTGTATTTGGAAATTCATTCGACCACTGTTTGAGCAACTTGGAAAAAATCATGAAATAATGTATCGAGGTTAATTTGGTGCTAAGTTGGGAAAATAGCCATTTTATGGTTCAAGAAGGAATTGTCCTCGGTCACATCGTATCGCATAGGGGCATTGAGGTGGATCGGGCCAAAGTTGATTTGATTTCCAAACTTTCTCTGCCTAGCTCGGTCCAGCAGATCCGTTCATTCCTGGGACATGTTGGCTTCTACCGAAGGTTCATCAAAGACTTCTCCAAGCTTTCCAAACCCTTAACAGACCTTCTGGCCAACGAAGCCTTATTCCATATGACCTCTGATTGCATCAAGACTTACCACACCCTCCGGGACTTAATTTCCATAGCACCTATACTTCAACCCCCGGATTGGTCCCAGGACTTTGAGATTATGTGTGATGCATCAGATTTTGCTATAGGCACTATCCTGGGACAAAGACAAGACAAGAAACCCGTGGTGATCTACTACGCAAGCAAGATGTTGGACGAGGCTCAACGAAATTATATGGCCACAGAGAAAGAATTGCTTGCTATAGTTTTCGGACTTGAGAAGTTCCGATCTTACCTGCTGGGATCCCACGTGACCATCTATACTGACCATTCAGCCATCCGGCACCTGTTGGCTAAAAAGGACACGAAGCCCAGGCTCATCAGATGGATCCTGCTCTTGCAGGAATTTGACCTGGAAATCTGCGATAAAGCCGGATCAAAGAATGTGGTGGCTGACCACTTATGCAGACTTCACCCAAACCACATTGGACCCTCCCTGCCTTTATCCGACACCTTCCCCGATGAACACATTCTGGCTGTGCAAGACAAGAAACTGCCTTTGTATGCTGACTATGTCAACTACCTGGTTGTAGGACAGACCCCGCACAGCTGGTCCAGATAACAACGGGACAAGTTCTTGGTCAAGGCCAAGCACTATTTCTGGGATGATCCCATGCTGTTTCGCCTCTGTGCCGACCAGATCATCAGGAGGTGTATCCCTAAGGACGAAATTCAGAGTGTGCTATCTTTTTGTCATGACCAAGCTTGTGGTGGCCACTTCTCAGGAAAGAAAATGGCTGCGAAGGTTCTGCAGTCTAGATTTTACTAGCCTTCCTTATTTAAAGATGCACACAACTTTGCCAAGACTTGCTCTCACTGTCAAATGCTGGGGACCATGACCAGAAAAGATATGATGCCCCTCCAACCCATTTTGATTGTCGGGATCTTCAACGTTTGGGGTATTGATTTTATGGGTCCCTTCCCACCATCCAATGGCTTTAAGTACATCCTCGTCTCAGTAGACTATGTCTCTAAATGGATTGAAGCTATCGCCACCCGCTGATGCAATCATAAGACTGTCATGGACTTTGTTACGCAGAACATCTTTTCCCAGTTTGGAATACCAAAGGCCATGATCAGTGATGGTGGAAGTCATTTTATTCACACCCAATTCCGTGCCCTACTTAGAAAATACAGGGTTAACCACCACATTGCTACCCCATATCATCTGCAAACAAATGGGCAGACCGATGTCTTAAATAGACAAATCAAGAACATTCTACAGATAACTGTGAGATCTGACAGGAAAGACTGGTCCATACGACTGGATGATGCCTTGTGGGCATATAAGATCGCTTTCAAGACCCCAATAGGTATGTCGCCTTATCACCTGGTCTTTGGCAAAGCCTGGCACCTTCCTGTCAAATTGGAGCACTAGGCTTACTGGGCCGTCAAACAGTGTAACATGGATTCCCAATTAGCCAGTGCGTAGAGGACGCTCCAACTCTCTGAGCTCAAAGAAATTCGTCGGGACCCCTTTGAGAATAGTCGGCTGTATAAGGAGAGAATGAAAGCCGTCCACGACCAACTCATCCATAGAAAGACCTTTGAGCCTAACCAGTGAGTTTGGCTTTTTGATGCCCGTTTGAAACTCTTTCCAAGGAAGCTCAGGTCCAAGTGAATAGGACCATTTAGGGTGGTCAAGCCCCACTCCAATGGGGCAGTTGAAATCGCTAATCCGAATACTGGGCACACTTTCACAATCAATGGCCAGAGATTGAAACACTTCCTAGCCCAGGTTCCCCCAAAGGAGATTGTCACCCTCATTGAGGGATGACATGAAGCACCGCCCAACTGGAGGTGTTAAACTCAGCGCTTCCTGGGAGGTAACCCAGAAGATTCAGACTGATCAGGTATTCTACTTCACTCAGGTAATATCTTTTCGAACCCCTATTGCATCCATATATTTGTCAATGAGGACATTATCCAACTTAAGCATGGGGGGGTGGTAAATTGCATGATTCTGAGTTCATTTAATCAGTCTGCATAGAATAAAATTAAAAAAAAAATTAAATTTAGGAAGAAAACTTAGGCATTAGAAATTTGTCAATAGTGGAAAATAATACGAAAAGAACTTGAACACCTAGACTTTTCAGGCCTTCAAGCTTAATCAGCCCTGGTGTCCGTTAAAATATGGATTTAGCTTCAAATCCTTGCAACCTTAATCTACTCTAATCCACTAACTAAATAAGGTGATAAGCGTACGACTTATCAACTCACCCTCTAACTTAAAAGAACTTTTAGTCTAAGCATCTGCACATATTTTTGCACAGACTCACTCCTTGGAGATTCTGACAAAAATTGGGTAGCTAATGAACTCTCTAGGATTGTATGGCTGGCAAGTTGTCGTGGGTAATAGCCTATTGGCAGGTTGTCCAGAGCCTAGCCACAAGACCACCTCCTCTTTATTGCCTCTAGGTAAATTTGAGATTAGGGAAGCCACCTACCAAATAAAAAAAGAAGAAGAAGAAGAAGAAAAAGAAAACAAAATAAACCACACTTCACCGCACGAGTATGGCTGGCAAGAGATCGTGGGTAACAGCCCATTGGTCGGTTGTCTAGAGCCCAGCTCAGTAAATGCACAAAAAGAACCAAAACACTTAAGGAAGAAGCAAGGAAGTAGAGAAAGCCGGGGAGATATACATTGGAAAAATCCTTGTGTTGACCCCAAGTTAAACAAACGTAGGGAGAAAACTACCGATCGAACAAATACACCTTCAGGAAAAATACTTCCTCTTCCGGTCACGTAGAGGTGTAGAAATCCGAAGTCTGTCTAAATTATCATTGAGTGAGCCTATCATAATCTTCACATCAAGATGCTTAGCACTTAGAGTTTTGTCTGAGTTTTGGGTGGGTTGGGTAGCCGTAAAAAGTTACCAATACACTCTTAACTCCAAAAAAATCTATATATATATATATATATATATATATATATATATATATATATATACATGCATTAAAGCAAGGATTCAAGCGATTCATATTTTGGCAGACACCCGGGTATTGCTTAGTCATTGTAGATTAAGATCTTAGTATATTTCCTCCTATTGACAAGTGACGAAGTGTCCAAGTAATTACTTCTTAAATTCTGACTGGAAATAAAGGCTAGAATAAACCTTGCTAGGGACTAGCAAGGAGTAAGCATGGGGGTATGATAACACTGCATCTTAGGGTGATAAATCTGTCAATTGGGGTTTATCTTAAGAGCAAAATGCATAGATAACACATCATAAATAGGAATAGGAGCATCGCTTGCATTGCACATCAAGATTGCTTATAATGCATTATTAACAGCCATGTGTACAAGGATTTGTCAAAACACGACTCAGATGAGCAATCGGGCCGCACGGAGGAATTCAGAGCAATGAACGGAGTCCAACAGACTCGAAATCGGCCAAATCCAACATCTAGAGCTCCTGCAATGGGCCCAAGAAGTTTTGACTGTTGATCTGATGATCAACGGCCCACAGCATGTCATGTGGCGCCCGCTAGTTGCATCCAGACCACGGCCTGTCTCTGCCTTCAGCCCGAGGACAACTCTCAGCCATCGATCTTCGATCGAACGGCCGAGAACACCCGCACGTCTGACGCTCGTCGCGACAATCCACTCCCACAGCTCAGCGGTCGGCGCTTCAACCTCGCATTCAGAGGTGCAGGTTCGAAATGCCCGCCGCTTCTCAATTCTGCGCGACTTGAGGCGCGCTCAATTTCAACCGCCCGATCAGCAACGAACAACGCAGATGGAGTCGCGAGGCACAACAAATGCGCGCGGATGCTCACGCACGCACCTCAACAGCGATCTGCGAGCGCACCTTCGCGAGATCTCAGCCGTCTGATCTTCAATCAGACGACTTACAACACACACGCAGATCGCATCCAAAGAAGCATAGGGAGCGCTGGCGACCAACGGGCAAAGGGGGCTACACTGATGAATTTAGTATGGGTTTAGCGACGTCCCGGACGTCACTAAAGCCCATACTTAAATTAGAAAACCCTTTTGCCTATATAAACTCCATCCAATCACCCATAGAGGGCATTGAATCCACTTGCAAGTACTCTACCCCACTCCTAGCCACCATTAGCTCTCTTTGTAATCGTCGGAGCTGATAAGCCGCCGACGGAACCCCTCTCCTCCGTCATGGCCGCCTCGCTGTCTTCTCTCTCTCTCTCTTTCCCTCTTTTTCTTAAGCTTTACTTTACTTGTGTTTAAGCATTTATCTAGTGTTGTAATTGTAAAACCAAAGTTGCATGTTAAATGAAGTTGTTTCCTATCTAGCTACTTGCCCTCTTTTATGTTTAAGTTGCATGTTGTGAATGAAAAATTCTAACCCTATTCTCTCTCTCTCTCTTTCTCTCTCTCGCACTCGCTTTTCACCCACGTCTTCTCGCAAGCAAAAACCCGTTATTTCCGTGACATTAAGTGATAAGAAAAATCTGGTTTTCACGCCTCCCTGAGATCAACACTCAAACTCACATCCATTTCTTCATTTTAAAGTCGACATTGCGAGCACAAGCTATAACGACTCTTTTAAACATACGCGCCTTCCGCACGTCACAATTCAATCATCCATTACAGATATTTCAAGTATTTCTCATCCTAGGATTCATGCCATATCCTAGGTTCTACTCATTCATTCCATACATGCATTTAGGTTATAATTAAATTAGGGGAAACCACTCTACCAGTAAACCCAGGAGTAGTGGGGGCTTGAACGGCAGGCTCACGTGCCTCAGCAAGCTCCAAACCCACAACGAAACGAAGTCCTATCACAAGATCAATCATAAGGGAATATTCAGAACAGTATAGAAAGTCTTCTAACAAGTAGAGGAATTCACAAGGAACACATCGGTATCTTATTTGCGGAAAACAGACCTCAAACGGACCCTAAACGGGTCAAAAACACGGTTTCTGACTCAAATCAGACGTCTAGAACAACTTCCAGACATATTAAAAGTGTCTAATATGATACCTCAGTCTCACCCCAAACGTCTGGAGCCTCCTCCAGACGTCAGCTCCATCGTCTAGACGTCGCTCCAGACATCTGATTCTAGGAAAAACCGAGAACCACAACCTGCTTCCGCCCTCTCGCGCCGCACGTGGCAGCGCTGTGCCCTCTCACCTGCAGCTCCGGCTGCAGTACTGTCAAGGAGGATCTTCCTGACGCACTCCTCTGTCCTGTGCACGTGTCTCTCCAACCATGTGCTCACCAGTGAGCTCCCACGCGAGCTCGCGAGTTTGCTCTCCTCCTCTCCTTATGTCACTCCTCCTCGACACCGCTCATGCGCTCTCGCTCGCTCTGGGAAGAAGAGAGGAAGGTGGCTGGTGGCTGAGAAGTGAGGAGAACGGGAGAGGAGGAGGGGTTTTATAGGGTGGGGTTAGGGTTTGCGTAGAGGTGGGGAGGAAGAGAGAGGAGGAAAACGAGAAGGTACTGTCTGCGCGCAGACGCGAGCTCGTACTCAAATTTTTTGATTTTCAGACGTAGGGGAAAGTGTTTAGATGTCTGACCTACAATCCAGATGTCTTAAAAGGCTTAAACAGCACGGGTCTTAACATCATAACAAGCTTAAAGGAAGTTTCATCCCTGAAACCTGAGCTAGATAGGGTGCGAAAGAAGAACAAAATACACATAACAAACTTAAAAAGGACCGAAGCCGATCCTAAAAGACGTACCCTCAAAAAGCTCCGGGTACCACTCTCGCTTCGCCGCTCAGGCTCCTAGGTAGCCTCCTCGTACCTCTAGCTCCTCCACAAGACCTTCACCTGGGGTACCTGCTTCCTTCGCAAACTCTGGACGGCTCTGTCTAATATCTGTACTGGTCGCTCGGGGTAGGTCAAGTCGTCACCCACCTCGACACTCTTGTGGCACATAACGTGATTGGGATAGGCGACATACTTCCTGAGGTTGGACACGTGGAACACGTCGTGCACACCAAAAAGCTAAGGAGGAAGGGCAAGCCTGTAAGCAACGGGTCCAACCTGCTCCAGGACCTCAAAGGGCCCCACAAACCTCGGCGCAAGCTTCCCTTTCACCCCAAAATGCTGCAGGCCCTTCATGGGCGAAACACGTAGAAAGACGTGATCCCCAACATCGAACTGCACCTCTCTACGCTTCCAATCAACATAACTCTTCTGTCTACTCCTGATAGTGCGAAGTCGTCTGTGAATCTACTCAACCACCTCCTGACTCTGCCAGATCAGCCTGGGGCCAACTTCCCACTTGGTCCCCACCTTAACCCAACTCAAGAGTGCAGTACACCTCTGTCCGTACAGAGCCTCGTAGGGTGCCATGCCGATACTCAAGTGATAACTGTTATTATGTGCAAACTCTGCCAGGGGTAAGTGCTCCTCCTAAGAACCCCTTCAATCCAGTACACAGGTACGTAAAAGGTCCTCAAGTGTTTAAATCGTGCGCTCTAACTATCCGTCCGTCTGGGGGTGGTACGCCATACAGAACCTCAACCTTGTCCGCAAAGCTTGCTGAAACTCAGCCCAAAACTGGGATGTAAAACAGGTATCCCAGTTGGATACAATCTCGCACGGAACTCCATGACAACGTACCACGTCGCGAATATACCTCTCTGCCAACTGTGCTAGTCCCAAGGTGACTCGGATCAGCAAGAAACATGCCGTCCTCGTCAATCTATCTACAATCACCTAGACTGCATCGTGTCCTCGCTGGGTAACGGGTAAACCCACCACCAAGTCCATGGTGATGCTCTCCCACTTCCACTCTGGAGCTGGAAGTGGATGCAACGGCCCTACAAGCCTCTGATGCTCGACCTTCACCTACTGGCACACTAAACACTACTGCACGAACTCACCTGCATCCCGCTTCATCCCTCTCCACCAAAAGCCACGTCTCAGATCATGATACATCTTCATGTTCATGGGATGTATGGTGAACCTGGAACCATGTGCCTCTGTCAGGAGCTCCCTCAGCAGCTCCTCATCTCTGGGAACGCACAAACGCCCCCTCATGCGCAGTACCTTGTCAGTAAAGGAGAAGTCTCCAGGGTCCCCTGATAGTACTCGTCTCACAACGACTGCAGGTACGGGTCAGTCATCTGTCCTATGATGATGCAGTCTATCAGCTCTGGTGTCGTCTGCCGTGTCACAATCACTGCTCCACAGTGCCCCAGTAACTGTAGGGGTCGACAACTGCCCAACTCCTCTATGAGCCTCTAACTCTGTGCCTATAAACTAGCCAAGTGGGTGGGCACCTTCCGGCTCAAGGCATCAGCCACCACGTTGGCCTTCCCGAGATGATAGGAGATGCTGCAGTCATAGTCCTTCAGGAGCTCTAACCAACGTCTCTATCTCATGTTAAGCTCCTTCTGATCAAACACATACCTGAGGCTCTTATGATCCATGAATATCTCAAAAGTCTCACCATACAGGTAGTGCCTCCATGTCTTCAACGTGAGGAAGACAGCTGCCAACTCTAGGTTGTGGGTAGGATAGCTATGCTCATGGATCTTCAGCTACCGCGAAGCGTAAGCCACAACGTGACCCCGCTGCATGAGCACACCCCCTAACTCCTGCAACGAAGCGTCTGTGTACACAACGAAGCCACCACTGCTATCGGGATGGTAAGCACAAGAGCTGAAGTCATCCTCTCCTTCAACTCTTGGAAACATGCCTCACAAGCGTCTGTCCAAGAAAAGGACACGTCCTTCCGGGTCAACTGTGTCATAGGACGTGCAATCTACGAGAAACCCCTGATAAACTGCCGGTAGTAACCTGCCAGTCCCAAGAAACTGCGGATCTCTGTCACTGTACGTGGTCTCTCCCACCTGAGTACTGCCTCTACCTTGGCTGGGTCCACAGCCAAGCCATCCCCTGAAATCACATAACCTAAAAAGGTCACATGCCTCAACCAAAACTTGCACTTGCTGTACTTGGCATATAGCCTACGTCGTCTCAACGTATCCAAACCCATCCGCAAGTGTTGTCCGTGTCGTGCCTGATCCCATGAGTAGATGAGCACATCATCAATAAACACCACCACAAACTGATCCAGATACGGTCTGAACACCCGATTCATCAAATCCATGAAAGCAGCAGGGGCATTGCTCAGCCCAAACGGCATGACCAAAAACTCGTAGTGTCCGTACCGGGTGCGAAAAGCTGTCTTGGAGACGTCGGTCTCCTTGATCCTCAACTGGTGGTAGCCAGACCTCAAGTCTATCTTGGAGAAAATCGTGGCACCTCGCAACTGGTCAAACAAGTCATCAATCCTCAGCAGCGAATACCTGTTCTTGATGGTGACCCTATTCAGCTATCTATAGTCCACACATAGGCGTAGGGTACCAACCTTCTTCTTCACAAATAATACCAGGGCTCTCCACAGAGATGCACTAGGCCTCACAAAGCCCTTCTCCAGAAGGTCCTGCAACTGGGACTTGAACTCTCGCAGCTCAAGTGGTGCCATCCTCTAAGGTGCTGTAGAAATGGGGCTGGTCCTCGGTACCAGTGAGATCTCGAACTAGATCTCACGCTCAGGCGATAGTCCTGGAAGCTCCTCCGGAAATACGTCGGGGTACTCTCTAACCACCGAAATACACCGAAAGTCTGCCACGGAGCTGGGCTCGGCCACTACACAAGCCAGAAAGCCCTCACACCCCTAGCCCAAAAGTCTCACCGCCTGAAGTGCGGAAATGCACTTGAAGCCTCCGTCCACCGGCAGTCCGTGAAACTCACAAGAAGGCATCTCTGGTATGGAGAAGACAATCTTCCTCTCAAAATAGTCCACAAAAGCGTGGTAAGCGAACAACCAATCCATCCCCAAAATCACGCCAAAGTCCTCCATCTGTATCACAATCAGGTCAGCGGGGAGGCTGTGTCCCCCAACACTGACCTCACAGTCTATGTAAACCTCCTCAGCTACAAACAGCTGACCACCCGGTCCTCTGATCACAAAAGGATCCTCTAACAACATACAGTCCTGTCTCAAACTAACAGCAAAACTAGCAGCAACAAACGAGTGAGTGGCGCCAGAATCAAAAGTATGTAAACTAGTCTACCGGAAACTTTAACCATACCTGCCACCACTGAACCAGAACATCTGGCATCTCTGTATGTCAGGGCAGTGATACACCCCTCAGCTCTCAGTGCGGAAGAAGCAGCCACACTCTGCGTCGAGCGGGTAGCCGCTGGCCGGTACCCTCCCTGCAACTGCTATCCTCCCCCACGCGCTTGGGGACCACGGCCTCCTACTCATCCTCCAGCACTTGGTGCAGAGAGCATCTGCTGGCCTCCAGCCCTAGACGGGCAGTCCCTCCTGATGTGGCCCAGCTGGCCACACTGGTAGTAAAGGGGAACTCAAATCCCGCCCTCAGTAAGTCCTTGCTGATGGCTAGGTGGGGGTCCAGTGCTGGTAGCTGGCCCCCCTCGAGGGCCCCCAAAGGCCACTGATGGCCCCGCAAAGCGTGACGGCTCTCCTACGGACGTCGCATGCCTCCTCTCTCACCAGCCCTGTGAGTAGTCTGACTGGTAGGGCCTCTTCCATCCGCTATCAGTGTCACGTGCAGCCGGGTTGGTCTCCTCATAGGTCATAGCTGCCTCCACCACTCTCGAGAACGTAGGAAGCTTCAGGGGTTTGACATACCCCCGAATGGCAGGTCGAAGCCCCTCAGTGAACCTCCACAGGTGCTCCTCCTCAGTAGCCACAGCTGTCACAGCAAAACGAGATAGCTCCAGAAAATGAGTACGATACGCGTTGATAGTCATTGTCCCCTGGCGGAGAGTGTGGAACTCCTGCCTCCTCTGATCCTGCCATGTCTGCGGGAAGTATTGCTCGCAGAAGAGGATGAAAAACTGGTCCCACGTCGGCTCTGCCCCCTCCTGACCCCTAACCGCCCTCCTCCACCTGTGTGCCGTGCTCTCTAACTGGTACGTGGCAAAGGCCACGCGGCACTCCGTAGGGGGGTGAAGGGTGTCAAACACCTTCTCGATCTACTCCAGCCAATCCTCTGCCTCGATTGGGTCCTCATCCCCCTTGAAGGAGGGGGGCTTCAGCTTCCGGAACTATCCGAAAAGCTCTTAGTGTTGCTGTAGTAGGGGAACAGGCATGCCTCTAGGCAAGGAGGGCTCGTGCTCAGAAGTGTCAGAGGACGGTGGGGGTGGTGGAGGACCACCCCCTCCCCCACGTCCAGCGCTGCGTCTATCTCGTGGTCCCACAGAGGACTTCCCCTCCACGTCCCCAAGGAGAGGCGCTCGTGGAGGCAGGTGGAGCTCCTCTTGTACAATCTCCCGTATCAATTGGGCGAGGTCCTAGGCCTGAACGCCCGGAAGAAGTGGCTGGTCCACTGAAATGTCAGGCTCAGCATGTCCGCCACTCCGACCTTGTCCACAGCCGCATTCGTGGCCCGCCTTAATGGCTCCACGTTGAGGCATCTCCTGCAAGGAGATGCGAATAACAGAACAAGAAGATGTCAACTCTAATGGCATTAGCCAAAGAACCTCAGAACAGATGTCAAAAGGTACGTTGTGGTGGTTACTCTAGTTACAAGCACGTGAATTGGTTATTCTCAAGCTAGTTGGTTCACTTCTAGGGACGATCGTGCTCTGATACCATCTTGTTACGACCAGGTTCCCGAATCCCTACAGGACACGAGACCGGACCGACTCGACTGATCCCAAGACCCAGTCGTCCAATGAGAAAGTAAACAAAAAGCAAGAAAGTAAACCACATTCACTATGCTAAGCAACTAACAGTAAAAATGTATAGCAGTAAGGAAGTAAAAACTGCTACAGTACATATCACCACCACAACAGTAGAAAAGTAACCAGGCACAAGAATATAAAGTACAGAACGTAAGAGTGCAAAACATAAAGGTACAAGAGTCTACTCACTACAGCAAATGAGTACAACAAAAGAGCTACAACTACTGGGCTCTACTGGGCCCAGCACCCTCAGCAGCTGTAAGCTCTGGCTGCTCAACACCTGGACCTGAAAAGGGGATATGAGTACACAACGTCAGCGAACGGTGAGTAGAGTGGCAACCAACTAACTAAAGCAGTAAAAGTGGACAGGTAGCTGTTTATTCCATTTACTTTATTTCACAATTTATTCCTTTTCACCCATTGCCTTATTTATCAAATCTCTTTCTTGATCTCAAATGTTCCTTGTGAGAACGATCTTGATTGTAGGCTTTTCCGAAGAGTAGAAGTCGCACGTGGTGCTCTCCTAGCCGGGAGAGTCCCCCGTGGTGGTCCTACACCCAGTCAACCACCCCAAGGTCACGGACAGACGTAACGGTGACTACGACACGCACGATAAACACACGGGTAGCTACCCCACACTGGCACGCAGTCAGTCATTTCCGTTAATGAGTGCGCCCAAAGCACAGTACGGAACCAGTATAGGGCCTAGCCCTCTCAGTAACAGGGGTCTAGCCCCTAACCAAACAGGGATCTCGCCCTTCCATAGTCCACGCACCCTCGCCTGACTACCTTGGTTTGCCCAGTGGGCCTAACAAGACGAGGGTGATATTTCAGATATTTCAAGTATTTCTCATCCTAGGATTCATGCCATATCCTATGTTCTACTCATTCATTCCACACATGCATTTAGGTTATAATTAAATTAGGGGGAAGCCACTCTACCAGTAAACCTAGGAGTAGTGGGGGCTTGAACAGCAAGCTCACGTGCCTCAGCAAGCCCCGAACCTGCAACGGAACGAAGTCCTATCACAAGGATTAATCACAATGGAATATTCAGAATAATATAGAAAGTCTTCTAACAAGTAGAGGAATTCACAAGGAACACGTCGGTATCTTATTTGCGGAAAACAGACCTCAAACGAACCCTAAACAGGTCAAAAACATGGTTTCTGACTCAAATTAGACGTCTAGAACAACTTCCAGATGTCTTAAAAGTATCCAATACCATACCTCAGTCTCTACGCAAATCCTCAGACATCCAGGAACTCTCTTGGACCGTCTAGACCCAGCTCCAGTCGTCCGACCACCTCTCCAGACGTCTAGAAGTGCTTCCAACCGTCTGGTGCCTTGCCCAGATGTCTGAAGTGCGTGGGAGGGCATGTCCCACGCCTTCCTGAAGCAACTCCTACGCAAAATCCACCAAATCTCCTCAAAAAGGCATGCCATAGGGCATTGGCGAAGCTGTTTGCATGGCCGTATCCGCAAAGAGGATGTACCTTCACGAAACTCTCACCCCAGACGTCAGGAACCTCCTCCAGACATCAGGCCCGTCGTCTGGATGTCGCTCCAGATGTCTGATTCTGGGACAAACCCAGAACCAGAACCTTCTTCCGCCCTCTCGCGCCGTGCGTTGCCACGTCGTGCCCTCTCGCCTGCATCTCTGGCTACAGTAGTGTCGGGGAGGATCTTCACGCGCACTCATTGCTATGGCCGTGCCCTCACAGGTGAGCTCCCACGCAAGCTAGCAAGCTTGCACTCCTCCTCCTCTCCTCACACCACTCACGTGCTCTCACTTGCTCTAGGAAGAAGAGAGGAAGGTGGCTGGTGGCTAAGTGAGGAGAACGGGAGAGGAGGGGGGTTTTATAAGGTGGGGTTAGGGTTTACGTAGAGGCGGGGAGGAAGAGAGAGAAGAAAGAGGAAAATGAGAAGGTACTGTCTACGTGTAGCACGCATGTAGGCGCAAGCTCGTACTCAAATTTTTCGATTTCCAGATGTCTGGGAAGGTGTCCAGACGTCTGACCTACAGTCCAGACGTCTTAAAAGGCTCAAACAGCACGAGTCTTAACACGTTCCAAACTTGGAAACAAGCTTGAAAGCTTCGAAAATCAGGGATTGGGACTTAGCAATTTTCCAGAGTTTGCATGAACTCTAAGGCAAGATTTGGTTCAAATTGAAGGGAATCTCTTTAGGAATCTCCCTTCCAATTTTGGAAGGGTTTGGGCATGAAATCAGGGAGAAATCTCAAATGGAAACTCGGTTGCAGGGGCCTCTTGGTGAAGGTGATACAAAGTTGGGGGCCTCTTTGCAAATATTTCAAAAGTTGAGGGGTTATTTGAGAGAAAAAGAATCAGACTAAACTAAAATGTAAACTAGGTCAAAATGATCTCTGATTGGGCCCAAATTTTGGTACAAGCCTAATTTCGACCTAAGAAATCTAATGGTGAAGTTGGATTTTGGTTTTGACCAAGTTTGAATGGCAACTTCCTGTCTAAGACTCTATTTTGGGTCATAATAGGTTCCAATGGTCAAATTAAGGATACCAAACCTTATAGAATATTTTTCTATGAATTTTAGAAGGTTTAGATGAATTTTATCCTAACCAGAACCTTTGTTATTTAAGAAAGTTTGAAATTAAGGTGTCGAGTGCTGTTTTAACTCTCTAAATGCGTGAAAACTCATTTCTATCTGTACGGACCCTTTTATTAGTCATTAATGAATATTTAACCTTAGTTTAACCCCTGGGAAACCTCATGATTATTCTACATTCATGATTTTTTGGTAAAATTGAATATTTAACCTTGTTTTACTATACTCTTCTCAAAAAGGATATGCAATGAATTATGACTCACTGGTAGTTATGTAGAAGCATTTGTCTATTAATTCTAACTAATTAAAGTTAATTATGGCTGATGGTGACGTTATCATCAAATATTGTAATACACTACAAATACAGTAATAATAGGTTGAAAATACTTAAAATAATATTATACAATTATACATAATAAAGCACTTCAGGATTAATTTAACTTACTAATTTATTTTATATTAAGTTAATAATTTAATTAATTAACTTAATTAATTACTGTAATTATATAAGTAAATTAATTTACAGGTATCATACAGTATATATAACTTAGTTAAATACATATGTACAGTATTAGATATAGTTATATACATATACATAGGTTTTTATAATTACTTAAGATAGTATACGTTTAAGTTAATATAAATTAATATATAATAATACAATAAACTTATATATACAATTAATCATTCTAAATATTTAATTTAATATATAGAATACATATACAAGTTATTTATGCACATTATTTACATATTTTACAATATCTACATATAGCTTAGTTTTAAATTATATTTACAAGTATAAATACACTACAAGGTATTTTTGGGTATTTTCTAAAATTTTTATAGTTTTTATATGTATAGTAGAGATAAGGGATGGGAGATAAAGAGTAAAATGAAAGAAAGAGGAATTCTTTTTGGTGTTTTTAGCTTTGATTCTTTTATTAAATTCCAAAGTAGACTGAACCATTGGCTGGTATGTTTTACCAAGCTGGGGCTTCAGATTACTTTAAAACTTGGCCTACACTTAGAAAATGCCTAATCTTACTCAATACATGTTTAATTTATTTTTTATGATTTTTTATTATTTTTAATTATTTACAAATTAACCTGAGTTTAGACCTTGAAAGAGTTTTAAACTAGCCTAAGGCCTAATTTTGAGTTCAAGCTGTAAGATAGGGGTTTTAAGCACTTAGCAGCTCTTAATACACTATATGAAACATGTTTGGATCAATTTAAATATAATTTTCGCTAAGATTTTCATTAAATCACAATTTAGATAGTTTATAAACTCTAAATTACTGACAAAAGGATTTAAAACAAAAATTACAAGCATTTCTAATCAAAATAAATTCTAATTCTAGTACATGAATGCTTGTACATTACTAATCTAACATTATGCACATGTCAGCTCTATTACAACACACATTCCCATCTCAAAATCAGTCAACAAGAGATGATCTGCTGCTTTCAGAAATCAACAACTATTCCAACTGTTGCTGTAACATTATTTTGCTACAAAGATCAAACCAATTAACTCGGATCTAAGGCTTCTTTAAGCCACTTCAAAATTGAAAATTTAGACCCAATTGTCATTCATCACAAAAACACCTCAGATCCATGTATCTCTTAAAAATAGAGATGAAAACACTTCATGTAGCTGCTATGCAGCCTTTAATGTGTTGAAATGGGAGATTCAAAACAGTCAAAAGCATGAACACAATCAATAGAAAACTAATTATGTTTTGAAACCCATCTTAAGAATCAAATCTATGCATCAAAATCACCAATAAACATCTTGGATTCCAAATTTCATCTCTGATCTGGGATGTAAAAATGCATTCCAGAGCTAAGATAAACAATTAAATCCTCATGAATAATCATTTCAAAATATGTTCTACAACATCTAAAATCCAAGAGAAACCGGCTTCAACTCCCAACAATCATTGCAATCCTAATATGATCCCCATCTTACACTATGGACAGTGTAAGATGTGGGCTATATTAGGATTGTAAAATCATTTAAACCTAGTTCAGAAGAATTCCAAATCTTGTTTTATAGGTTTAGGACTCGTTCAAAACACAATTAAAACTTACAGACCATGAAAAGCCCTAATCTAATCTTTCTCTTACTCCATGGACAGTGTGAAGAAAAGGAATTAGATCGATCACTGAAATCCATTAGAAGCGAATCCCAAACCTTCAAATCTCTCAATTTGAATTAAAACCCAGAAGCATGCATGAAATCATTTAGATTAAAATCTAAATCTCACCCACATGAGCATTTGAATCCTTACTAGAGACTCAAATTAGTAGAACTGATTTTCCTTAGCTCTAACTATCAATGAAGACCAAACTTCATATTAAGCATCAAATTGAAGGAAATCATTGAATCACTTCATTCAAAACCATGGGAGGGTCAGTATGATCAAGGGGAATGAATGGAATGACCATCATATGAAGTTTGGTGCTCAAGTTAGATCTGAATGCTCAAGAGCATCAAATCTGATTTGATGCCTTGATGAATGGGTGATTGGTGATTCGAATGCGAGGAAAATAGTGAATGTGAGCAATGAGATGTGGAGGAAGATCAGGAGATCAAAGTGAAAGTGAAGAATCACCTCTCTGATCTAGATTGATCAAAGATGGTGAAATCAATCTAATCTAATCTAACTCTAATCTAAATTAATCATTCATCCAATTCATCATCTAAACTACATCTACCTACTCTACAGTACTCTACTTGCTACTCTAAACTACCCTAGAAAATAAGAAATCCTAATCTAAAGGGAAGAACAGGACCTAAGGAAAACTACAGCTGGTGGCTATAGTGAGGAAGGAGGGAGGCACTCTGGTGGAGGGAAAGCTCTCTAGTGGAGCTCAGAGTCACCCTGGGGTGCTACGAAGTCCTTAGTGGCAAGGAAGAGTCAGAGAAGATGGAATTCCACTACTCAAGCATAGGAACAAGGACTACATGAGGAGAAGAGACTAGAGGGAAGAAAGGATCACCTCAAGAGATGTAGTATGGAGGTGATTACCTCGTGCGTAAGCTCAGGGGGTCACTTAAGTAGGCATGCGAGTGATTTTGGTCACCGGCATGTGAGATTAAGTAGGTTTAGGGCATACGGTAAGATGGACTCGAGAGGAAGGTGGGAAGGTCTAGGATGAAATCAGACTATAGGATGGGATCTGGGAGGAGCGGTGAAGCTATGCGCAAAAGTGTGCGAAGTTTATATTGGGATCGACCGTTAGATCATGGGTTCAAGAAATCGACAATGGTTGTAGCATGAGTTCTTTATGGCTACAGTGCACCCACAGTGGTTCGTAAGCGTCAGGTCTAATTGGGTATTTTGCATGAAAGCCCTATTAAGCGAAATGGTATGGAAATTGTGAGGGAGGCCATTAATGAAAAGATTTAACACAATGCAGTCCACGAGTCTTACAAGTGGTCCCTAGTAGCTTTCAAAGAAGTCCTTAGAATGTTTTGTATGCATAAAATGTAAGGGATGAAGGACCAGTTTGTAATGTCATGAATGCAAGATCCTAATGATGTCCAAATGTATTAGAGTTTTTATTGAAGCTCAATTGAACGTTTAGGAACTTGATTTCACCTTTAATTTGAACTTTTGAACCCAAATATGTGTTCAATTCATAATTGGATCATCAAATTACATTTAGTAATAGAATATCTCATTTTGTGACCTAATTGTGCGTTTTGAACACCGATTTGTTGTTTTAGGGCATTTTCCTTAATTTCCACACTTAACCCTTTTCTTATGTTACTTATGTAGTGTTTAACCTAGTTTCTAGCTTAACTTGGGCATTTTAGCTATGATGAGCCACACCTCATTAGTAAGGCAACATAAAAGTAGAACTATCAAAAGAGAAAAGAAAACAAATTCAAACCCTACATGGAGGCACACGTAACATGCTCGTGACCGTAAGGGAAAAGGGTTGGTCGTGGTGACTTGCGTGCGACGCTACAAGAGCACATGCATGAGGGGTTGAAGGCATTGATGGCTCGCATGCTGGTAGCCAGTAGGTCACATGCAAGTTGTTGTTGTAGGCATAGAGGGCATAAAGGGCATGCTGCAGTCGCGTGCAAGGTTGCTGCTATGGTCATGGAGGAGGTGCGTGGCCACTTGCACTCAAGTGCACATGGATGCGAGGAAGGGTCGATGGTGGAGAGGCCCTCACACACATGCCTCTCACACTATCACTGCAAGGAACCTGATGTGTATGCACATGGACGTGGCTATAAAGGCGTGACTGTGGCTGACCTACACAGTGGAGCGGTAGTGGTTGATGGAGATGTTGTCCACAATGAGGAGGAGATGGTCAACATAAGTAAGGGATGGTAGCGATCAAAAGAGGATTAGAGGAAGAAGGCGAGGAGGAGAAAGGGAAACACGCAACCCTAAGGGCCTGTGTGCCCCCATGGGTGCGATGGGTGTTCCCTTTCACACAAGATGGGAGATGCTTCCTTATGGCTTGCACGAGGGGTAGGGGTGTGTGCAGAGGAAGGTCGTGCTAATGTGGTGCCTGTGCATATGAGAAGGTTCCAGATGGGGAAATGTGCACGCGACTGAGAATTGGAAGGAAATGGCTGTCATAAGATTGAGTGAAATTGGGGAGCGATATGCTGGGAATTAAATGGAGATTGGTTGTGTGTGAGAGAGGGATTGGAATTTGGGGAGTGTTGTGCATGCATTAAGAGAGAGAGAGAGAGGGTCATTGGGTTGAGAGGGAGGTTGTGGTCCTAAGGAATAATTGCAAGGATATCCAAGGCCTTCAGGAATTAATCTTGCAATGCAATTAGAACTTAGGTGCTTATTTAAATGCATTTGATAATGGAAGGCATGTTATGGTAATCCTCCTTACAATTCCTGCAATTGAAATAAATGCACATAGTTATTTACATGCATAATGCAAAGGAATGCATATAGACCTTAAATCCTAATGCATGCACTAAGCTATAATTAATTGCAAAACTAATATGCTTTAAAATGTGGAAACTAGCAAATTCAGACTTGAATATAGTCTACTAAAGTGAACTCATCAATAGGTTGCCCAAAAGTCGAGTCAGTGCACAAATGCAAGTATAGATTACTTAATTTTCACAAAACTCTTCAAACCAGAAGGTGAGAAGATAATCCACACACTTATCCCTCCTTTAACTTAATACTTTGACTTCTTCAAACCTCATCAAAGGCTCAGGAAACAAATCTATATTTTAGTAAGTACTTAAGATGATTAAGTCAGAAAATTGACTTGAAGAATCTAAGCGGAAAAGCTTTATTTGTACATTTTCTAATATTGGTAAATCATTAAAATCGAAAATTTTCAATCTTTCATAGACCTCTTAAAACATTGATTTTTTTTCTTTTTTTACAATTTTTATTTTTTAAGAAAACATTTTCAACGAAATATATATATATCCAAAGATGCAAAGTGACTCAATCAATGTTATCTACCGTCCCATACTTATTTCATGTAGTGTCCTAAATGCAAGCTATATATATAAGCAAAGAATATATATCACCTAACAATTCAAGAGTTCTAAACAATTATGACATGATCAGCTTCGAACCTGAATCAATTTACAAAATATATACAAACTAAGTTAATTCGTTGGGTTACCTCCCAACAAGCTCTGAATTTTACATCTACAGCTAAACATAAACCCCAACAAAGAACAATTAATTAAAATAGGATAGAGGGTCAAGAATAAGGTAAAAGATAGATCAAGAAGGTCCATAATCAAATGTTCACAAATGCGGACTAGTTGGGGATGCAACTCCATAGCTAAGGGTCGAATACTCGATAGATGTTGGATCAGTATTGACCACATCCATCTGTTTTCCAACAAAAGGAAGTGGGGTGTGATCGGGCCTCTCAGAATAGAGAGCTCAACTCAAGAACAATCACAAAGAAGCACAAGAATTGTTGACCTAGTTCCACCTAAAAGGTGTACGTCTGGGGGGAGGGCTATACTCCCGAAATACCACTAGAATTGAAATTACAAGTGCTCTGCTCCTTTTTCTCTCAGATTGCATTCACGCAAAAATTAACCTCACTCAACCATTTATAGGGGAGATTAGACAAGAGTGGAGATTGTGGGGAGTTCCCCACGATCCCACGATTTAGCAATAAATAACATTTGACTATGGCGATTACTATCATAAATTGTCATTAACTTGGATGCCTTAGCTATCATCAAAATACGTTTTGTTGTTACTTGTTGGTTAGATTCTCAACATAGTTAATTAAGTTATTTAAGCTTAATTAATTGCGCAAGAATGTAACTTAGGTTAACTCAAATTAATGTCGTGAGTGTAGTATAGGGTCAAGTTAACCTAACATTTTAGATTTTTATTTCTTTTTAACTGGTTAAGTGATAACTCTGCATTCGATGATGATAATTCCATCAACCAGGGTTTATCTTGAGGAATATGTGCACTAACAATACACCATAATGGGCATGGGAGCACAACATGCATCGCAAATTAAGATTTCTTATAAATCAATGTTTAATGGCCATTTGTACAAGTTCATGTTGAAATAGGCCTCAAATGAGCAATCGGACTGCACGGATGGATTTAGATCGACAAATGGAGTCCAACGGACTGAAAATCACTTAAATTCGACATCCGAAGCTCCCTCGACCATCCCAAGAAGTTCTGGCCATTCATCTGATGATCAATGGTGAAAAATGTGCCACGTGGCACTCGCCTGCCTACATCCACCGCGCCCAAAGCTCCTTCAGCATGAGATTTTGATCGTTGGATTTCCATCCAATGGTCGAACGTGCTGCATCCACCACCCTCTCACTTTAGCACACCCTCATCGCACGATCTTGGCCACACATCTCTCATCTAACGGCTAAGGAGCAGCGGCTAGAGATCCTACGCTGCAACAAACCAATGCACACAGCACGTTAGTCGACACCTCACTCGCGGAGCAACGAACACACGTTCGAGCCAGGGCAAGGCTCAAATTGGTAGCGGAGGCACGCTCGTGGGAAATTCAGCCATAGATGTTGGTGCAGACGGTGCGGATGGCAGCTACGTGGCGCTCTCCGATGCGTGCAATCTCCCACACATGCTCAAGGTGCGAAGATCGAACTACCCACGTTGCACGCACATGGATCGCGCGGGGGAAAGAAGCACGCACGCGTGCTTGGATCGGCAGGCGAGGGGCTTCACCGACACTTATGGAATGGGTTTAGCAACATTCTAGACGTCGCTAAAACCCTTACTTAGTTTGGAAACCCCTTCTTCTCTATATAAACCTTCTCAACCACCCCAATCAAGGGCATTCAATTCACACACACTCTCCATGCAACAGTAGCCCTCTCCTAGCTCCACCAAACACTCCATACCCACTCCAGAGTTGTCAAGCCACCAACGGAGCCCCCCTCCACCGCCGTGGCCACCTTGCCTCCTCGCACTCTCTTTACTTTAGTTTTATGTTGCACTTGTTTAAGCTTTCATCTATTGTTATAGTTGTAAACAAACTCGAATTGCATGTTATATGTTGATGTTAATTCATATATCGTAGCTCACATCCTCTTAGAATGATTGTCATGCTTTAAACACGAGCTCTAACCCTACTCTCTCTATCTCGTTTTCTCGCAAGCAGGCAAACCAAACATTCCTGTGACAACTAAAGCAACAAACTAATCTGATTTCATGCCTCCTCATGTTGGACACTGGGACTCACCAGATCCACATCTTAAATTAAAATCGACGTCGCGAACGCATGCTACAATGACATAATTAAACCAACGCGTTCCACGCACGTCAATTTTTAGCACCGTTGCCGAGGAGGCAATGGATTTCTTTTGTTGCTTTCATCCCACATTCATATTCACATCTTCTAACTCATTTTCTCCCTCTACTCGATTGGTTGTAGGAACTCGACGCTTGGGCGGTGGAGGAGCACGATCCAAGATGGTAGATATGGAGTAAAGTGCTGCGAAGACCTTTTGTGAGTACCACTTCACCCATTGAGTGTTTGCTTGCTGAAAAAAAATGCAAAAAATATATAAAATCAAAATTGGCGTGGTGAATGCTACTTGGCCCACGTTCTCCAAACTCATCACCCAACCAAAAAAATACACTCTAACATTCTTGAAATCTTTCTAGAGTGTTCTTCTTTCTTTTGAGTGGTGTTTGTGAAGCCACAATGACTTGACTTCGGCCGCACCCCTCACCATAATTAAAATTAACTCACCTGGTAGAACTGCATGAACACTAGGGTGAATACACTAGGGTTGTTTTTCTAAGGCCACATCATTCTAAAGGAAATCGACTTTCACCAGTTGTGTGCAAAACTTTGTGTGCCCACTGGAACATTGTTTGAAAACATTAAGGAACTCCAACCCTAAAAATCATTAAAGCAAGGATAAATCATTAAAAGACACCACATCCTAAAACCCTTGCTTGAGAACCATGCTTTGTTAAGTGCACACACACGCTCAAATCAGTTAACTAAGAGGCACAACCCCAAACAACACCTCATCACATATCCTAAGCACAAGCACTAGCCTAGCCCCTCATTAAAATGGAGTAGATGTGCCCTAGGCAGGAGTAGTATAAGTCTTGAAGGTATGATTAGGCTTGCTAGGCACTTGGCCTTCATTCCCTTTGTAGAATCTGGTGTCTGGGCTGCGGGGAAGTGTCAAACGACTGCGGTTGTGAGGTCTACAGAACTGGCGGCGAAAACCAAAGGAAGAACCTTCCCCTCAATCCCCTCATAATCAACCGGCCAAATTAACATCGGGAAGGGTGGTTAAGTGCCTGTAGATTTGATCATTCCCTTTGAGGCTTCTAGGTCACCTAAGGTATACACTATAAGGACTAGACTTGCTTGCTTGTTTGTGCACACACTTCTCACACCTGTCTCTCTCCGCATCCCTCCCTGTTCTTCTCTAGTGTATGCACGGGAGACAATCACTTCATCCTGAGCTGTTTGTTTTAGATAGGGAAATTAGGAGGAGACTAGATTTTACAAGGGAAATGGCTGAACCAAGAATTGATGAGATTGAGGATCAACCCCAACCCAATGCTATGGCCATCATTCAGGACCAAATCTCTGCCAACCACCAACTTCAACAACAACAAATCCAAACCATCATGCAAGCCATACACCGATTGCAAAACCCTCAAGGGAAACCCCCACTAAACCCACCTAACCCACCCCAACCTCCTGAGGGCCAACCTAGGCCTTCCATGATTTTTACGATCCGTCTGCTATCCAGATAGAGCCACATCTTAGGGTCCCAGAAGGGGGAGATGATTTTAAGCTAAAATCGAATGTCTTGAGCTTAATTCAAAGTCACTTTCATGGGAGCTCAAATGAGGACCCCTTCCAACACCTTGAGGACCTAAATCGAATCACCCGAACTGTGAAATCTAGGAACATCAGCTTGGACATTATTTTGATTACGATATTCCCTTTCTCCCTAAAAGACAAAGCATCTCACTAGCTTAGAACCTTAGGGAGACCCATCTCCACCTGGGAGGAACTGAGGCGTGCATTCTTGAAAAAATTCTTCCCCATAGGTAAAACCAATGCCCTCAGAAGAGCCATTGCCATATTCACACTACAAGGTGGCGAACAAATCCATGAGGTGTGGGAAAGATTCAATGAATTGTTGAGGAAATGCCCACACCATGAGATTCCAAGGTGGCAATTAGTCTAGATCTTCTACCATGGTCTGGACAGCAACCTGAGGAACTTTATTGATGCCTCATGTGGAGGCAACTTTTTGAACAAAGATGAGGAGAGTGCATTCAAACTCTTTGAGTCCATGAGTGAGAATTCTCTCAACAATGCCCCCATGACCCAGTTTAATCGATCCAGTCAACCCCATGGTGGGATTTATGAAGTGCAAGCCAATTCTGGAATGATTGACATGGACATTATAGCCAAAAAGTTGGATAGAGTTGAGTTGGTGGACAAAAAGATTGATGAGCTATTGAACCAAGCCAAAAACCCGCTACAAACCCTCTCCTTAGCAAAGGGAGCTCACAATGTAGATTTGGCACAACCAATGAAGCAAATGCACCTAGAACAACCCCTGACCATGTTCCAGGGAGGGACCTTTGCTCCCTCAAACCCTGATTACTCTCTTCCCTCCCCCCCGGCACCTTCTATCTTTGAAGATGTCCAGGCCATCCAAAGTTACTCCAAACCTGACCCTTCTCCAACACCTACAATGCCAGATGGCGTAATCACCCAAATTCCTCCTAGACGAACCAAAAATCGAACCAATTCCAGAACCAACCCAGGCCAGACCCTCCTCCTATCAGCAATGTCCATCGGTTAGACCACCCTATAATCAAAATAGGGTGGCCCTTCACCCACAAAACCAAATGGACACGCTGATAAAAATGATGGCTGATATGAATCAAAAACATCAGGATTAAATGGCATTAGTAAAGGGACAGTTGAGCTAGCTATTGAATTGCAAACAACAAGGATCCCTTCCTTCTCAGCCACAACTAAACCCATGAAATGTGATCAACAGAGGCCCCAATTCTCAAGGGTTCCAAGCCAATCCTGGGCATGCCCACATGGTCCAACAAGCCCCACAAACACCCCCTAGGTTTGGTGCTTCTTCTTCCTCTTCTTCTCAAGGACCTACCCATGGTCCCAACGCCTCGACCAACGCAGTTACCTTGAGAAGCGGCACTAAAACCCAAGATCCCAAATGCCCGACCCCTCCTGTGACCTCACTTCCTAAGATACCTGATTTTGAGGATGAGCAAGAGGAACACAAGGACCTGGAGACTAACCCAATTCAAACCCAAACACCATACCCTGAGGCCTTAGAGAAAGGAAGAAAAAGAAAGTTGTAGTTGAGAATGAGGAGCTGTTGGAGATTTTCAAACAAGTCCAGATTAATATCCGCTCCTCAAAGCAATCAAGGATATCTTGGCTTACGCTAAGTTCTTGAAGGATGTCTGTACATTGAAGCGTAAGCCAAGAACCCAAGCACCTAGGAAGGTTGTGCTCTCAGAACAAGCTAATTCAGTGATATTAAGCAGCCTACCTCCCAAAAAAACTAACCCAGGAGCACCCCTGATTTCTTGTAATATCGAGGACATGACATTTGATGGAGCGCTCTTGGACTTAGGTGCTTCGATCAACCTCATCCCAACAATCCTGTATCACCAGTTTGGATTTGGGGAGCTAAAACCCACGCCTATGACTATCCAACTGGCTGATAGATCTGTGAAAAGCCTGAAGGGGCTAGTCGAGGACGTAATTGTTCGGGTCAAGGACTTCTACTTCCGGTCGACTTTTTGGTCCTTGACATGGAAATCCCCGAACAGCTACAAAACACACCCATCATCCTAGGCAGACCCTTCTTAGCTACGGCTAAGGTGAACATTGATTGCGACACGGGATGCATGGAAATCGCCTTTAGAGACAAGAAGATGCAATTGGATATCTTCAGGGTGGCTAAGTCTTTTGATTGTGGCTGGGTTGAGGAGCACAATCCCGTGGAACCTCTGGTTGAAGAATGCCTCACTCTTAGCTCCTCAGTAGACCATCTGACTCAACCAGTTGATGACTACCCTGACCCACTCCAGCCTATGGAGGTTGACTTGTGTAGAGCTGATTACCTTTAGCAACCTCCATTCAAGGAGATTGATGTTGATCAACTCCAACCTTTCCCCTACCCATCAAATGTTGTCCCACCTACACCCGAACTAAAGCCTTTGCCCGATAATCTTAAGTATGTCTTCCTGGGACCTGACCAGACCTTCCCTATGATTATCAATGCCCATTTAACTAGGGATCAAGAACTTAGGTTGACTGCAGCCCTCTCTGAACATCAGGCAGCCATTGGGTGGACAATTTCTGACTTAAGGGGAATTAGCCCTACCTATTGCACTCACAAGATCTATTTGGAATATGGGGCTCAACCTTCTTGCCAAATGCAGAGGCAATTGAACCCGAATATGCGAGAGGTCGTTAAAAAAGAAATAATCAAATGGCTTGACGCAAACATCATTTACCCAATTTTCAATAGCCTCTAGGTGAGCCCCACTCAAGTGGTACCTAAGAATGTCGGGCTCACTGAGGTCACCAATGACCAGGGTGAATCCATCCCCACCCGCACCGCTATCGCATGGCAGGTGTGCATCGACTATAGGAAGCTTAATGAGGCCACCAAAAAAGATCATTTCCCTCTGCCATTCATTGACCAGATTCTCGAGCGATTGACAGGGCAGAAATATTTTTGCTTCCTAGATGGATATTCAGGATACAACCAAGTTGCTATTGCACCAGAGAATCAAGAGAAGACCACATTCACTTGCCCATATGGCACGTTCGCATTATGTCGTATGCCATTCGAGTTTTGCAATGCCCCCGCAACCTTTTAACATTGAATGCTAGCCATTTTTTCAGAGATGGTGGGTGAATACCTGGAGGTCTTTATGGATGATTTCTCCATGTTCAGGAACTCATTCGACCATTGTCTTAGCAACTTGGAAACAATCCTGAAGCGATGTATCGAGGTCAACCTGGTTTTAAGCTAGGAAAAGAGCCATTTCATGATTCAGGAAGGGATTGTCTTCAGTCACATCGTCTCGCATAGGGGCATCGAAATAGATTGAGCTAAGGTTGATTTAATTTCCAAACTTCCACCCCCTAGCTCGGTCAAGTAAATCCAATCTTCCCTAGGACATGTTGGCTTCTATAGAAGGTTCATTAAGGATTTTTCCAAACTTTCTAAGCCCTTGACTGACCTTCTAGCCAACGACACCCTTTTTCACATGACACCCGATTGCATCAAGGCTTACAACACCCTTAGGGAAACAACCTCCACTACACCTGTTTTACAACCCCCAGACTGGTCCCAGGACTTTGAGATAATGTGGGATGCATCAGATTTTGCCATCGGCGCAGTCCTAGGACAAAGAAGAGAGAAGAAACCCATGGTGATCTACTATGCGAGCAAAACGTTGGATGAAGCTCAATGGAATTACACTGTCATAGAAAAAGAACTGCTCGTCGTAGTCTTTGGGTTAGAAAAGTTCCAATCCTACCTTCTGGGATCCCACGTGACATTTTACACCAACCACTCAGCTATCCGACATTTGTTGGACAAAAAGGAAGCTAAACCAAGGCTCATCCGATGGATCTTGCTCTTGTAGGAATTTGACCTAGAAATACGCAACAAAGTTGGGTCCAAGAACATCGTAGCCGATCACCTGTCCAGACTTCACCCAGACCACATCGGACCCTCATTACCCTTGACTGACACCTTCCCTGATGAACAACTTCTAGCTGTGCAAGGAAGAAACCTACCCTGGTATACAAACTTAGTCAACTATCTGGTGGTAAGACAGACTCCTCTCAGCTGGTTCAGACAGCAACAGGATAAGTTCTTGGCTGAAGCCAAGCACTATTTCTGGGATGATCCTATGCTGTTTAGACTCTATGCTGACCAGATCATTAGGAGGTGTATTCCTGAAGTGGAAGTCCAAAGTGTGCTATCCTTTTGTCACGGTCAAGCATGTGGTGGCCACTTCTTCGGGAAGCAAATGGTTGCAAAGGTTTTGCAGTTAGGATTTTACTGGCCATCCTTATTCAAGGATGCACGTAGCTTTGCTAAGACTTGCTCTCGGTGCTAGACATTAGGGACTATGACTAGAAAGGATATGATGCCCCTCCAGCTCATTCTAATTATCGAAATTTTTGATGTTTAGGGCAGCGATTTTATGGGTCCCTTCCCATCATCCAACAGCTACGAGTACATATTAGTCTTAGTGGACTATGTCTCAAAATGGATCAAAGATGTAGCCACCCGAAGGTGTGACCATAAGGCTGTCATGGACTTTGTTAAGCAAAACATCTTCTCTTGGTTTGGGATACCGAAAGCCATGATCATTGATGGTGGGAGTCACTTTATTCATGCCCAATTCCGTGCCTTACTTAGAAAATACAGGGTTACTCACCACATTGCCACCCCGTATCACTTGCAAACAAATGGGCAAACTGAATTCACTAATAGGCAGATCAAGAATATTTTGCAAAAGACAGTGAGACCTGACAGGAAGGATTGGTCCACATGATTGGATGATGCCCTTTGGGCATACAGGACCACTTTTAAGACCCCAATAGGCATGTCGCCTTATCAATTGGTCTTTGGCAAGGTTTGCCACCTTCCGGTCGAGTTGGAACACCGAGAATACTGGGCTGTTAAGCAATGCAATATGGATTCCCAGTTGGCCGGAGCTCAAAGGACACTCCAACTCTCCGAGCTCAAGGAAATCCGTCGGGATACTTATGAGAACAATCAACTTTACAAAGAAAAGATGAAAGTCGTCCACGATAGACACATTCATAGGAAAACCTTTGAGCCCAATCAACAAGTCTGGCTTTTTGATGCAAGACTTAAACTTTTCCCCAGGGAGCTGAGATCAAAGTGGATAGGACCATATCAGCTAGTCAAACCTTATCCCAAGGTTGAAATTGCAAATCCTAACACTAGGCAAACCTTCACAGTAAATGGCCGGAGATTAAAGCATTATCTTGCCCAAGTTCCACCAAAGGAAGTAGTCACCCTCATTGAGGGTTGACACGGAGCTTCACCTAGCTGGAGGCAATAAACTCAGCGCTTCCTAGGAGGCAACCCAGAAGATTCAGACTGATCAGGTACATTGCGGCACTCAGGTGATTTCTTTCTATACCCCCTTGCATACATTTATTTGCCGATGAGGGCATTGTCCAACTTAAGCATGGGGGGGTGGTAATTCACATTCTCTGAGTTTATATTATTAGCCTGAATTATATATTAAAGAAAAAAATTAGGAAGGAAAACTTAGGCATTAGGAGCTTGTCAACTGTGGGAAATAATACGAGAAGAACCTGAACACTTAGACTTTTCAGGTCTTCAGGCTTAATCAGACCTAGTGTCCACTAAAATGTGGATTTAGCCCTGAATCCTTGCAACCTTAATTTACATTAATCTGATCAATAAAGTAGGGTGATAAGCATACGACTTATCAACTCGCCCTCTGACTCAAAGGGACTTTTAATCTAAGCATCTGCACACATTTTTGCGCTGCCTCAATCCTCGAAGATTCTAACAGAAATTGAGTAGCTAATAAACCTTCTAGGGTGGTATGGTTGGCAAGTTGTCGTGGGTAACAGCCCATTGGCCAGTTGTCCAAAGCCCAGCAATAGGACCATTCTCCTTTATTGCCTCTAGGTAAATCTTAGATCAGGGAAGCCACCTACTAAAACAACAAAAGAAAAAGGGAGAAATAGAAAAAATAAATAAATAAGCCACACTTCACCGCACGAGTATGGCTGGCAAGTGGTCGTGGGTAACAACCCATTGGCTGGTTGTCCAGAACCTAGCTCACTAAATGCACAAAAGTGCCCAAAACACTTAAGGAAGAAGTGGGGAAGTAGAGCAATACAGGGAGATATACACTGGAAACACCCTTGTGTTGACCCCACACAAAATAAAAGTAGGGAGAAAGCTACCAATCTGATAGATACACCTTTAGGGCTTTTTCTTTTCCGGTCACCTAGGGGCTTAGAAATCCGAAGTCTATTTTAATTACCTTTGAGTGAGTCTATCACAATCTTCATACCAAGATGCTTAGCACTTAGAGTCTTTTTCGAGTTATGGGTGGGTTGGGTAGCCGTAAAAAGTTACCTACACACTCTCAACTCTAAAAATTCAAAAAAATTAGAAAAGATGAAAAAGAAAAAAATATATATGTATCTGTATATATGCGTTAAAGCAAGGAATTGGGCGGTTTGCATTTTCACAGATGCACAGGCATTTTTTAGTCTCTGTGGATTAGGCTCTTAGTATATTTCTTCCCATTGACAAGCAACATATGTCTAAGTAATCAATTCCTAATTCCAACTAGGATAAACTTGCTAGGGACTAGCAAGAGATGATCATGGGGGTATGATAACTCTGCATTCAATGATGATAATTCTGCCAACCAGGGTTTATCTTGAGGATATATGTGCACTAATAATACACCATAATAGGCATGGGAGCACTACATGCATCGCGAATTAAGATTGCTTATAAATCAATGTTTAATGGCCATTTGTAAAAGTTCATGTTGAAACAGGCCTCAGATGAGCAATCGGACCACACGGATGGATTCAGATCAATTAATGGAGTCCAACGGACTCGAAATCACTTAAATCTGACATCCAGAGCTCCCTCAACCAACCCAAGAAGTTCTAGCCATTGATCTGATGATCAACAGCCCAAAACACACCACATGGCACCCGCTTTCCTGTGTCCACTGCACCCAAAGCTCCTTTAGCATGAGATTCTGACCGTTGGATTTCCATCCAACGATTAAACGTCCCGCATCCTCCACCCTCTCTCTTCAGCACAGCCTCATCGCACGATCTCGGCTACACATCTCTCATCTAATGTCTAAGGAGCAGTGGCCAGAGATCCCACAATGCAACAAACCAACGCACACAACACATTGGTTCACGCCTGATGTGAAAAATTGCGTGATTTGTAATTAGAGTTTTTAAAGTCGTTGTAACACTCGAAATCGCATATCCTTTTAAAATTTATATTCCTAGATAGTAGGGTATCTAGGGTCATCCAAGGAGGCAATTTGTTTGCAAAAATAGGTCTCTTACTTGGAAGTGGAAATCAACTTTCTTTTTGGTCTTTTTCAATATATCATTTTTATGTTTTTAAAATCAAGGCAATAAGTGAAGCTATTAGGGGGAAAAAATTACTACACCTAGTATGCTAATTTAAGTGACAAAAATTATCCTCTTTCTAAGCTCAACCTAGGCGCGTGGAGGCCTAGGTTAATTAGAAAGGAGGAGTGAAACTACACTAAAGAGAAAGCAAGGTAATGCAAAAAAGAGTGCAACTAGAAATCACGAAACTTCTTTTTTAATATTAAAGGAAATTATCTACAAGTAGATGAATGCTCCTACAAAAATTTGCAAGAACAAAATAAAGACAAATCCTTTAGATGATGATGGTGATGAAGAGGATGAAGCTCTTCTTACTCCAAGACTGGTAGCTCCCAGGCTTTAAAAGAAACTCCTTCTTTCTATAGCTCCGCCAGAATGGTGTCCTCCAAAGCAAACCCTAGGGGGGCATGCTTAACTCCTCCAAGGTGGATGGATTTCCACCTTCAAAGGCTCCTCCTAAGGTGGCGTGGACCACCTTTGATTCATCCTCCAAGGGTGGTAGTGTACCACCCTCAAGTCCTCCACTTCCTAGGGTAGGCATGTACCCTAGGTTGTCCTCCAATGCCTGGCTTCCTTCCTTGGCTAGCGTGGGCATAAGAGAGAAGAGAAGAGGGGAAGGCACCAAGGGGACAGAATATCCCCTTAATCTTCTTCTTCTCCTCCTTCTTCTCTTGGCCTTCTATGCAGGTGGAAATATAGGTAGAAAAATTGTAGCCAAGGGTGAATTTTTTTGGTGGAATATGATGGGTATTTATAGAGGTGGAGAGGGGGGTAGTAGGCGTGGGTTAGGTGGATGACTAGGATGTATTTAGGTGGTGGTTATGGGTAGTTAGGTTGATCCTAGGGCTAAGGTTAGTTGATGCCAACCCAAGGGTTACCTAGGTGGTGGTTATGGGTGGTGGCACCCCTTGAAGTTGTCACCAAAATGGGTTCTAGAAGGGGGGCTTAGGTGGCACCAAGTAGGGTTCTAGAAGGAGGGGTAGGTGGGTGGCTATGATAGGTTATATGGGTAGGTGTAGGGTTAGGATGGGGGAATTTTTGGAGGGAATTTTTGGCACCAAAACAAAGGAAGTTATAGGTGGTTTTGGCGCCATTTAGTGGTGTCTTTTGGTAGTAGTAGGTAGGCTAGGTGGTGGCGCCAAAAGGAGTAGAGTGGAGCTAGTTTAGGTGAGCTTAGGTAGGGCTTCGTTGGTTGTTATGAACACTTGATCGGGTCTTAAACAGGGTCACGTTGTAGTGCAGTCGAAAAAGCGTTCAAAACAAATAATTTTTTTTACTTGAATGCTGAGTCTGAGGTGGAACACAGGGAGAAAATGGAATTCATGCACTAATCTCAATAATAGATGCAATTTGAACACTTAAAATTACTTAAAACCTAATTCAGAATGTAAAGCATGAAGTTATGAATAAAATGTAGCAAAAGAGAGTAATTAGGAAAAAGCTTGATTTGTCTTTCTGTTGCTTCTTCCTTCTCTTCTTTTCTCTTCTGTTCTTCTTTGCCGTTGGCTTCTTCTTCTTCCTTCCTTTCTGCCTTAGATGTGGTCCTTGGCTTCTTTCTTCTTCTTCTTAGGCTTCTCTTCTTTCTGCCTTGGCCTTCAGCTCTTCTTCTTTCTTTCCTTCTTTGGCTTTTCTTCTCTTCCTCTTCTTCCTTTCTGCCTTTAGCTTTTTCTTTGCCTTGGCTTCTGATTTCCTTCTTTCTCTTTCTTCTTCAGCCATGCCTTCTCCTTCCTTCTTTCCTTTAGCTTCCTCAGCTTCCTCATCCTTAGCTTCCTTTGCTTTTCCTTCTTCTCTGCGGCTGCACCTCCTCCTTCTTCTTCCTCTCCTTCTCTGGCTTCAGCTTCCTCTTCCTTCTTCCTTTCCCTGCACCCAAGTGCAAAACCTACCCCTACCCGCCCCTGCAAACTCTCTCTCTCTTTTCTCTATTAGGCTAGCTCTCCCAAAGCCAATCAGGTATTCGGGTCGTGTCAAGTGCACTAGGGTCCAGGTGCACCGGCGTGGGAGGTGCACGAGGAGTGCAGGGTAAACGGGTTAGGCAAGCTAGGTCCGCAGAGGAGTGAGCACGAACGAGGCGGGTATGTGGGCGAGGGGACCTCACCCCATGTTCTGAGGCAAAGGACCTAAAACACAAATTCAACTTATATCACTCACCTCACTCCAAAATGCCCGAGGTGGCACTAAAAGTTCCACCCTCTTCTGCGTGCACGCCCACAGGGGGTTGCCTTCAATCGCTGCAGCTGCGAGGTTCTCCCAAAGCCAATCACTGGCTGGATGTGTGCGTGTGCTAATTCCGCGTCACCTGGACCTGAAATGCCTGGAGCGAGCTTGCGAGCTCCTTCACATCTGCTCTAATGGCGGCAAAGGTCGAACGTGCGTTTCAAGCAATACGGCCTTGCGGCCTCATTAAACCACACAAGAAGCTTCACCGTGGCACGGCGAAGGTGTTGCAGTAGGTGGCTGGGCATGGGGCGGCCTAGGCGTGCGTGCCTAGGTCGGTCTGTGGCCGTGGTGATGGTGTGGTCGGGGGGAGTGAACATAGGTTGTGGCGGTCGATGGAGATGGGGAAAGTGATCAGTGGATGGTGGCGGTGCTTCTGAGGGGTCTAGCGAGGTGGATGGGTGTGTGGAGGTGACGGAGACACCTCACCGATGGTCTACTAGAGGTGGAGAAGATGGTGGTGGTCTGTGGTGGTCGAGGGTCGATAATAGAAATAAAGAAGGGAGAAATGAAGAGAGGAGAGAGGGGAAGAGATCTAACCTAATTTATGGATGAAGGGAGACAAGAGGGCGACTGGCGCGTACCTGCCGCCGTCGGAGATGATGGTCCAGTAGAGGGGGACGGGGACGACAAAGAGGTTGCAAGTGCGTGCACAGGTATGGCGCGATGCGGAGGGAGGCGGAGATGTCTCTGCCACTAGTATTGTGGCAGAGCGACGAGAAGAGGGAGGAGATTTCAACATAGCTTGCTAGATGTCTAGCCGAAGGAGAAGAGAAGAAATTGGAGGGTTTTCTCCTGCCAGACCAAGCTAAAAATGAGCGGCCGGATCTAGGGCTTCTTTTATAGGCACAAGTAGAGGGCCTTGTGCTTGGAAAACAAGCTTCCAAGCACAGGTGTCCTCACCAAAGTAGGAATGTGAAAAACACCCAAATCTCTCATGTGTTCGCATGAGAGATTGGGTGACAATTAGGGCTTGGAATTGCATTCATAAGATCAAGAATTCCTCAGAGAATCTCCCTTTCAAATTTGATAGGGAGTCTCTGAGGAATCAGGGAGAAATCCCCTCTGGAATCCTTGTCGAAGTAGGACTCCTCCACTGTAATGGTGGAGGGACCTAATTGCAAAGAGTGGCGAGGAATATAGGAGAGTCTCTGCAAGGTTTTCAAAAGTTAGGGGCATAAAAGTAATTAGGTTGGACTGTTTTTCAAAGTAGGTCAAGGTGAACTCCCCTTAGGTCCAAATTTTGGTACAAACCTAATTTGGACCTAAGGAATTTAATGGTGAAGTTGGATTTTAGGTCTGACCACGTTTGATTGGGCATTTTACACAAAAACCTAATTTAGGGTAAATAATTGACTGACCCCTATTTAGGTCAAAATAGGTTCCAAAGGCCAAATTGAAAGTTCTAAACCCTAGGGGATATTTTTCCGTGAATTTTAGAGGGTTTAGTTGATTTTTATCCTAACCAGAACCTTGTTGAATTAAGTGAGTCTGTTTTAGGGTTACAAGAAGTCATTTAATTCCTAGATTGCACATTAACCCCTTTCTGATTGAACCAATTCACTTTTTATCTTGTTAAGACCAATTGACCTATGTTTAGCCCCTGAGAAATCCCGTTGTTGTACTGCAATGGTAAAATTGCAATTTTACCCTTTATTTCTTATTTTCTTCTCAAAATAGTTATTCCTGGGATTAGGCCCTTCATTTGGTTATGTAGGAGCTTTTATTCTCTTTCCTAGGTCAAAATGAGCTAGTTATGACTCATGATGGTGTTCCCATCATTGGTAGAGCTAGCTAAGGAGGGTTTTTAGGTGGTGGATTGTCAAAGGAGCTGGAGCCTAGTTAAGATAAGCTAGCTTAGCTAGTAGTGGAGTAGAGGAGGAGGTATTGGAGCTAGGGTTTGAAGAGAGGAACTGAGGAGAAGTCTGGATCTTGAAATGGAGCTGGCAGCTGCTGAAGAGGTTAGCATGGAGCTACTCTAGCTGGCTTAGCTTGCTAGTTCTTTGCTAGCTGCTAAGCCAACCTAAAGTGAGCTGGCTTCTGCTGAATTGAGCTAAGGTGAGCTAGGTCTGGTGCTCCCGGGGAGGATCAAGCTGGGTAAGGCAGCTAAGGTAGCTTAGCTCAACTGAGTTGAGCTATGCTGAGTCCATAAGAGCTGGACTTGAGCTTCCTAAGCTGGAATGAAGTCATCTTCAGTAGTCTGGAGTTGACTGGAGCTGAGTATAGCTAGACCTGAGCTGGGGTGAACTCCAGTCAACTCAGCTGAGCTAGCTAGAGCTCCCTGTGGACTAATAGGAGATGAGATGAGCTAGACTCAGCTAAGTTGAGCTGGATCTGAGCTGACCTGAGCTAGGGTGAGCTAAGATGAGCTCTCTTGAGCTGCCATTTAGCTGAGATGGAGCTAGGATGAGCTAACCGTAGTTCAGGTGGGCTAAATTCCAGCTATGGTGAGTTGGATCAAGCTGAGTTCCAGTTGATGAGAGCTTCTCTTTCACCAGTTACCTTCCTGAGTGCTAGGGTTCTAAGGATCTAGCAATCTGTATATCCCTAACACTCACAAAAACATATTAAAAAATAATAATAATAAGTGCAATGCATGCCTAACCCAATTAATGCCTAAATGCAGCCCAAAAACTCATTTACGAAGCAAAATCCTAGGAGCTAGGTTTGTTTTAATGCATATGATGATAAACTGGTGTTTATCACACCCCAATGCTCATCTATTGCTAGTCTCTTAGCAAAACTTTAATTTTTACAAAATGGAATTTTTGGGAAATCTAATTTTTTTGACTTTTGAGGAAAAAGAGACTATGGGACCTTGGTTGGTTTAAACAAAGGAGGTACGGGATTTGTTAAAGATAAACATCGAGATTTGTTTTTGGATCCAAAAATTAAACAAAACGGGATCAATATATCCTCCAGAAAATTGACAGATTAACTCCTTGTTAATTTAGATGACTTGAAATTTTTGTTTTTAGGATTTTTCTAGCTCTTGAATCTGATTCACAACTTGCAATAACCTTTAAAACCTTGTGTCCATGCTTGTGAAAAGCCAACATTTATAGCTTAGTCTTACAACAGATGTGTCGAGATCATCATTCCCATTACCAATCCTCGAGGGGTCTCTGACGCCAGTACATCGGGATAGCACTGTCCATGACACCACCCAAGAGCTCACAACCCCAAAACATAATGTGATGTAAAGGGGCACTCCAAGCAAACTCAAGCTCTTTCTCCGACACTATAGGTAGAGCACCATCCAAGACACTTGAGCTGCTAAAATGCACTTTAATGCTCCATCTAAAGATATGAAATATAGATATGGAGCAGCGCTAAGGCAGTAACATGTTGACATCGCATCCTCAAAGGAGGCATTTTCCTCCTTCTTGGCAGTGGGAACTCAAACCAATGATCTGCTTCAGACTTTTTACTAAGTCCAAACAAGGGGTTTTTTTCTAATTTTTAGTGATTTTTAGGTGTTGGCTTGCATGTGAAATTTGACACAGGAAGTTTCACAAGAGCTATAAGTTTTTGAGTCAGAAACTAAGCCAGATACTTTCCATATTACAAAAGAGGATCAAGTCACCTGAACTATCATAAGTTCAGGTGAAATTTTGGAAAAGGATATCTGATCTAGTCTAAAAATAAACCCTGAGATTCTAATGATCAGATCCATGTCCTCATCCCTAGTTTGTTAAATATTAAATCCCATTGTATCGAAAGTGATTTTTTTCAACCTTATTCCAGATTTCAAAATTTTTCCTCAAAAAGTTTTCAATATTTATATATTTTTGGGTATGCATGCCAGAAAATAAAAATGACAAAAAAAATGCATGTTTTTAGGTTTTGAAAATCCTAATTCAATAGTCAAAATTTTAAAAACACCCTCCCATGCTTAAGATATGCAATGTCCTCATGCAATAGGAGGGAAAGAGGGATTACCGTATTAAAATTTGGTCGGATTTAGGATAGTCAAAACCTGGGGAAAAGAAAGAAAAAGAAGCAGAAAGAAAATGATGGGTTACCTCCATCTAGTGCTATCTTTTACGCCATTCAGTCGGGTGTAGTGTGCATCAATGATCAACTGTGGTTGGTTTGGTGAAATCGAAGGATTCAGAAGGAAGATTCAGGGTATGATCAAAATATGGCTTTAAACGTTGGCCATTGACTTGAAATGTCGTATTAGTTTTAGGATCAAAAGGATCAACAGCGTCGTACGAATAAGTTTTGAGGATAATAAAGGGGCCGGTCCATTTGGATTTTAGTTTGCCAGGAAAAAGACGTAATCTAGCATCAAAAAGCCAAACGCATTGATTAACATCAAAGTGTTTCCGAACAATGTATTTATCATGAAATTTCTTTGTTCAGTCTTTATAAATCATCGCATTTTCATAGGAAAAATTACGTAATTCTTCCAATTCAGTTAATTGTAGTTTTTTATGGATACCACCGTCAAATAAATCCATGTTTAATTATTTTATTGCCCAAAAAGACCTATGTTCTAGTTCTACTGGGAGATGGCATGCCTTCCCAAAAATCAGACAGAAGGGAGACATACCGAGCGGGGTTTTGAAAGTGGTACGGTAGGCCCATAAAGCATCGTCCAATTTGATGGACCAGTCTTTACGGTCGAGCCTAACAGTCTTTTGTAAAATATTTTTGACTTCCCAGTTAGAAACTTTTGCCTGGTCATTTGTTTGGGGGTGATAAGGTGTAGAAATTTTATGATTAGCCCCATATTTAGAAAGAAGGTGACGAAATTGTGAATGAGTGAAATGTGAGCCTCCGTCACTGATAATGGCTTTTGGAATGCCAAATCTTGAGAAAATATTCTTCTTAAGAAATTCGACAACCACACGGTGATCATTAGTGCGAGTGGGTATTCTTCTATCCACTTAGAAACATAGTCGACTGCAACTAGTATATATAAATACCCACCAAAGTTGATGAACGGTCCCATGAAGTCGATGCCCCATACATCAAAAATTTCAACCACTAAAATAGGATTAAGGGGTATCATATCCTTCCGAACCATGTTCCCGATGCTCTGGCAACGCAGACAGGACTGAACAAAATTATGAGCATCTTTATGCAAGCTGGGCCAAAAGAATCCCTCATTAAGGATTTTAGCTGCAGTTTTCTTACCCAAAAAATGTCCGCCATAGGCCATTGAATGACAATGTGTCAGAATATCATGGATTTCAGAATCAGGGACACATCGTCGAATGACCTGATCGGTACAAATGCGAAAAAGGTCGGGCTCCTCCCAAAAATAGTATTTAATGTTAGCAAAGAACTTATACCATTTTCTTTTTGGCCAATCAGCGGGGATTCGTTCTGTTGCTAAATAGTTCGCGATGGGTGCAAACCAAGGGAGTGTGGTGGCAGCTAAAATGCTTTCATCAGGGAATTGATCAGGTGGGGTCATTATGTCATTCGTCATAAGAAGAGAGGGATGGTTGGCCCACTACATTTTTCGATCCCACCTTATCCTTGATTTCTAGGTCAAATTCCTGGAGCAACAGGATCCAACGGATAAGGTGAGGTTTCGCATCTTTTTTTGTCAGCAAATATTTAAGTACTGAGTGGTCAGTATATACAGTGACATGTGACCCCAAAAGATAAGATCTAAATTTTTCTAAGGTAAATACAATGGTAAGAAGTTCTTTTTCAGTAACTGTGTAATTTCGTTGTGCATCATCAAGAGTTTTGCTAGCATAATAGATCACAACAGGCTTCTTGCCAATTCTTTGCCCTAGAATGGCCCCCACAACAAAATTTGAGGCATCTGTCATTAATTCAAAGGAACTATTCCAATCAAGTCCCTGCAAAATTGGTGCCTTGGTAACTTCCTTCTTCAACCTCAAAAAACTCTCCAAGCATTGATCATTAAAATCAAATGGCTGGTCTTTAGTGAGAAGCTGACTTAAGGGCTTGGAGATTGGGAAAAATTTGTATGAATCTACGGTAGAAACCCACATGACCCAAAAAGGATCTAATCTGTTTTACAGTAGTGGGCATTGGGAGCTTAGATATAGCATCTATTTTTGCTTTATCTACCACAATTCCTTGTTTTGAAATAACATGGCCCAAGACAATACCTTCCTGGACCATGAAATGACTTTTTTCCCAAGGACCACATTGACTTATATGCATTTTTGGAGCGTTCTTTCAAGGTTCTTGAGACAATGTCAAAAGAATCTCCAAAAATAGAGAAGTCATCCATAAAGACTTCTAAGCATTCACCTACCAGGTTCGAAAATATTGCAAGCATACACCTTTGAAAAGTCACAGGTGCGTTGCAAAGATCGAAGGGCATTCTTTAGAAAGCAAAGGTTTCGAAGGGGCAGGTGAAAGTTGTTTTGTCCTGGTCCTCAGGATGAACTGCTACCTAATTATAGCCGGAATAACCGTCCAGAAAATAGTAAAAATCCTGTTCGGCTAACCACTCCAAGATTTAATCAATAAAGGGGAGTGGAAAATGGTCCTTCTTGGTGGCGATGTTTAATTTTCTGTAACCATGCCAAGAAGAGGCGGTTCAAGTGGCTATATTCTCCCCATTGTCATTGGTGACAACTGTTAATCCAGCCTTTTTGGGCACAACTTGTGTTGGACTAACCCAGGAGCTGTCAGAAATGGGGTAGATGATATTGACATCAAGCCACTTAATAAGCTCCTTTTTTACCACCTCCTGCATATTAGGGTTCAAGTGCCTTTGTGGTTGGCGAAAGGGGCGAGAATCATCCTCTAAATATATACGATGTGTATAGTAGGATGGATGAATACCCTTAAGATCAGAAAGGGTCAAGCCAATAGCTTTTCTATATTTACTCAAAACCTGGAGAAGTTTGTGCTCTTGTACCCTAGTAAGTCCAGAATTTATAATCAGGGGCAGAGTCTGATTGGGTCCCAGGAAAACATATTTGAGGGAGTCAAGCAAAGGTTTTAATTCCAGTTGTGGGCCCTACTCTGAAATAATTTCTGCTTTTTATGTTAGTGGTGAAGTGAGAGTGAAAGGGTCAGCTGGAGTGTTAGCTGAATGTGTGCTTAAGGTGGAAGGGTGAGAAGAAGTGGATTGTTTAGGAACCGTGTTAATGGCAAAACAGGAACCTAAATGTGAAATCTGCAAAGTTTCCTCCACGATATTTTCCATTTCTGAATCAGAGTCATCAAAGAAATCAGGTTCTTGGAACCTCCTAGAAGCTTGGAAAATATATAGGGTTACAGATTCACCGCCAAACATGATCTTCATTTTACCAGAATCATAATCAATATTTGCACGGGCAGTGGCTAAGAATGGTCTTCCAAGAATTATAGGGGCAAACTTTAATGCTTCCGGTACCTCTATGTCCAGGACTAAAAAGTCTACTACAAATAGATAATTTTTGACCTGGACAAGGACATCCTCAACAATTCCCCTTGGTTTAATTGTAGATCGGTTGGTTAATTGAAGAGTAACCTCAACAAGCTTTAATTCACCGATCTTAAATTCCTCAAAAACAATTGTGGGGATAAGATTAATTGAGGCACCGAGATCCAACAAGGTGAGATCAAAAGAAGTATCATTAATGATAACTTGAATCAGGGGGGCACCTGGATCTTTTCTCTTAAGAGGTAGTCGACACTACACAACTGAGCTGACTATCTCAGGAAGGATAACCTTTCCTAAATTTCTGGGTTTCCTTTTTGGGGTACACAAATCTTTTAGAAATTTTGCATAGGTAGGGATGTATTTTATGGCATCTAGGAGAGGGATGTTAATTTCAACTTGCCCAAATAAATCCATTAATTCCTTACCAGTGGGCTCAGATTTCTTCTTTTTCTTATTTTGTGAAGAATGGAGGGCTTGTGGAAATGCTGCAGGGTTTCCCTTTTTTGCATTATTAGGTTCCTGAACAGTGTTAGAGGAAGATGGGGAAGAGTTGATATGTTTTTCATTGAAATGAGTTTCTTTAACAAGCAGGGGGTCTTGAGTGGTTTTGCCATTCCTCAAAGTAACTGCATTTGTAGTCTAGTCGTTTCTAGGATGAGGACAGGAAGCCTGACTATTATTGAAACCAGGGCGATGTTGAGGTGCTGGTTGAATGGGATATCCACCTTGGAACTGATTCCTTTGATTATTCGGGTTAGGCATGGGTTGGGAAGGTAAATTCCCAACAGGTCGATGATCAGCAGTAACCTTAACTTGGTATTGCAAGTTGGTAATCATGCAGGTTACTTCTATCATTTGATTCTGCATACCTTACAGAGTTTTCATGACCTGAGTATTGATATCTTCTTGGGATGGTCCAGGTTGATATGCAGGTTTCCCATAATTCCTAAATGATTTTGTTTGGGAAAAGGAATTGGGTTCATATTTTTCCAGGAGTGATTCGGGTTGGTCCTCCAGTTTCGATTGTAAATGTTGGAGGGGTTTATAAATTGCTCCTGGAGAGCATAAATATTTTCTGTGGTGGGATCAAGAATATTGTGATTCAAATAATCAAAATTACCAGCCAATTCTTGTGGGAAATCAGCTGGAAATTGCTGACCAGCAGGTGTGGCATCAATATTGTGCAGGTTTTTTCTTCGGAGAAGTTATGGAGTGTTAGTGTGTGGAGAGGTAAAGTGTGGAGCTTGTTTGTTTGTGATCTTTTCTTCCATTTTTTTCTGGTGAATTTGCATCTAGTCCAGTCGTTGAGCTAACACATATAGATCATCCTGAGTGACTGGAACAGAGGTGGATTTGGAGTCAATTTCATTGACTCCATGTCTAGGATTTTGTGTTCTACCAAAAGTGTCCATTGAAGTCATATTAAATGAGTTTTCACTCATTTCTTCAAAGAGGAGATAGGCACTTTCAGCATCTTTATTAAGGAAATGGCCCCCACATGAGGCATCCACAAATCGCTTCAATTGATCTTCTAATCCATGATAGAAGATATGCACTAATTGCCATTACGGAATTTCATGGTGGGGACAACTTCTTAAAAGTTCTTGGAATCTTTCCCAGGCTTCATGGAGGGGTTCACCATTTTCTTGTTGAAAGGTCGTTATGGATCTTTTTAAAGTGTTAGTTCGACCGATCGGAAAAAATTTATTTAGAAAAGCGCTCTTTAATTGGGGCCAGGTGGTAATCGGGCACCTAACCGTTCTAAACTAATGTGAAGCTTTGTCTTTTAGAGAGAGAGGAAAAAGTCTCATCAACCACACGTCTTCCTGCACATTGCAGGAATAAGTGGTTTGAGCGAGGACAGTCAATTCCTCGAGATGACAAAAAGGTTCCTCTCTTGGAAGACCATGAAAATGCTTGATAAGATTTAGAATGGCTGATTTGATCTCAAAATCCCCTTGTGGTATGACCACCCTGGATCTTTCCTCATAATTGGAAGGATGATAGAAATTTTGAAGAGGAATGACAGGCTATTGGTGGGGTGGTGGGTTTTGCCCTTGGTTAGCTAGGTTCGTTACAGTCCTAGCCAGATTCTCTTGATTTTGTTGTAGCCAAACCAAATGGTCGACCATCAAGGCAAAGGGGTTTGCATTTTGAGTTTGGATTGGAGGGCCACCTGGCCCTACAGGAATTTCTGGTTGCTCCAGATGAGGGAGGTTAGGGATGGGGAAGTCAGCTTGTGGGTCGACTGATGGATTAGAAGCGGAAGCAAAAATTTTTTGTCGGTTTCCCAGGTTTTCCATTTTTTTTGAAGAGGAAGGAGAAGAAAACAATGATTTTCTGGTGCAGGGGGCAAAATCAGATGGTCCCTCAAGATGTGATTTTTGGGACCTTCTCCCGTGCATGCACTTTTTTGGAAGAATTGGAGGGGAGGAGAAGAGATGGAGATGAGAGAAAGTGTGCAATTTAAACAACAAATTCTAGACCTAACTTAAGTGTGACTCCTTAGAAAATTAACCTAAGACTTGGTCTATCTAGGAAATAAGTAATCACTAGTAAATACCCATTCTGTCAACAAATCTAGCCAAGTTGTTTAAGGGGAGGTTTGGACCCAAGCGTTTCCCAGGAAAATCCCAGGTGCTTGTACAAACCCGCGCCTGGCCATTTAACATGGCCCCTCAGCCTGAACACCAGATATAGATGACAGAATTGATATCAACTAACGAGAACTTAAGACCTAGATAGCAAGCCTAAGTTGATGAAAACCTTACGGATCAAATTGCTACAAATTTTAATTAGGTCTACGATAGTAATGTGCACACGGAATGTGAAGGGCGTTGATTTGGGTATTGCCTTGTTATTTCAATTTATATGTGTGCAAGAATTGGAAGTTGATTCCAATGAAAAATAAGTTGTCACACAATTTTTCTATTTCCGTCTTTTAGGATTCAATTTAATTTAATGTGTTTTAGGATTTCTCTTTTTAAATGTTCAAACAAATTTGAAACTTCCACAATTAAAGGAAAACAAGTTGTATTGGTGATGGTCAATTTCCTTTAAAAGTGATTTTCTAGAAATACAAAGGAAAACCCTAATGCAATTTGATCCTAAGGTAGAAAATTACTACCAATGAGTTATTTTTAGGCTTTCTGTATTAAGTAGTGGTCCAAACAATTCAAAAAATATCACTACTTTGAAGAAAATCAAACAAGGATTCCAGAAAATATTTTTTCAAGATTTTAAGAATTTGTTTGATAATTATTTTAAATTTTTATTTGTGCTGGTGTCAAAGTCTAGAAATGATACCCGTGGGTATTTTGGACTTTCTGTACCACCACTGGCCTCAAAAAATTTTGGTGATTTTATATGATGTGTGAAATTTCACAAGGATTCCAAAAAGGTAAATTTCATAAATTGGCTAAGTAGAAAAAATCTAAAAATTCACGGATAGTAACAAAATAGAAAGAATAAAGGGTGTGACCCCTCTGTAGTCCACAAATTTTTAAAAATTAAATACAAAGTCAATTGATCTGAGTGAAGTTTCAAGATGTTCCCTACTTGATTTATAATCCCTGAGTGAAGTTTCAAGATTTTAGGAGGCTTGTGGTGTCAGGAATTGATTTTTCAAGTCTAAACAGAAATCTAGATCTGAAAAATAGAATACCAACACTTGAACTGGAGTGGTGTTTAATGAAGCATACAAGCAAATAATGAATTTTAAACTTCACCCCTCCACTTAATTAAGTCATTTAAGGTCCTGAAAGCCAAGTTTAATATATTTTGGTAGTCTTTTAATGCTTTATGTGACAAGATAAAGGGAACCAACCTGAATCCACAGGAAGACAAGGGATTTGAGTTCTTTCCAGAATTCCTGCTTGCTTCCTGTAGTTCCTGCACACATGAGATAGAAGAAAAGAGAAGGGGATGAGATCTACTTCAAGCAAGACAAAAGTGATAGAAGCGAAGCCGTGCCTCCCCGGCAACAGTGCCAAAAAGTGATGTGAAAAATCACATGATTTGTAATTAAGATTTTAAAGTCATTTTAACACGCGAAATCACATGCGCTTTTAAAATTTATATTCCTAGATAGTGCGGTATCTAGGGTCTTCCAAGGAGGAAATTTGTTTACAAAAATAGATCTCTTTCTCAGAAGTGGAAATCAACTTTCTTTTTGGTCTTTTTCAATATATCATTTTTATGTTTTTGAAATCAAGGCAATAAGTAAAGCTATTGGGGGGGGAAAATTACTACATCTAGTATGCTAATCTAAGTGACAAAAATTATCCTCTTTCTATGCTCAACCTAGGCACGTGGAGGCCTAGGTTAATTAGAAAGGAGTGAAACTACACTAAAGAGAAAGCAAGGTAATGCAAAAAAGAGTGCAACTAGAAATCAAGTAAACTTCTTTTTTTATATTGAAGGAAATTATCTACAAGTAGATGAATGCTTCTACAAAAATTTGCAAGAACAAAATAAAGACAAATCCTTTAGATGATGATGGTGATGAAGAGGATGAAGCTCTTCTTACTCCAAGACTGGTAGCTCCCAGGCTTGAAAAGAAACTCCTTTCTATAGCTCCACCAGAATGGTGTCCTCCAAAGCAAACCCTAGGGGGGCGTGCTTAACTCCTCCAAGGTGGATGGATTTCCACCTTCAAAGGCTCCTCCTAAGGTGGCGTGGACCACCTTTGATTCCTCCTCCAAGGGTGGTAGTGTACCACCCTCAAGTCCTCCACTTCCTAGGGTAGGTGTGTACCCTAGGTTGTCCTCCAATGCCTGGCTTCCCTCCTTAGCTGGCTTGGGCACAAGAGAGAAGAGAAGAGGGGAGGGCACCAAGGGCACAGAATATCCCCTTAATCTTCTTCTTCTTCTCTTGGCCTTCTATGTAGGTGGAAATATAGGTAGAAAAATTGTATCCAAGGGTGAATTTTTTTGGTGGAATATGATGGTTATTTATAGAGGTGGAGAGGGGGGTAGTAGGCGTGGGTTAAGTGGATGGCTAGGATGTATTTAGGTGGTGGTTATGGGTAGTTAGGTTGATCCTAGGGCTAAGGTTAGTTTGCACCAACCCAGGGGTTACCTAGGTGGTGGTTATGGGTGGTGGCACCGCTTGAAGTTGGTGCCAAAACGGGTTCTAGAAGGGGGGCTTAGGTGGTGCCAAGTAGGGTTCTAGAAGGAGGGGTAGGTGGGTGGCTATGATGGGTTATATGGGTAGGTGTAGGGTTAGGATGGGGGAATTTTTGGAGGGAATTTTTGGTGCCAAAACTAGGGTAGTTATAGGTGGTTTTGGTGCCATTTAGTGGTGTCTTTTGGTGGTAGTGGGTAGGCTAGGTGGTGGCGCCAAAAGGAGTAGAGTGGAGCTAGCTTAGGTGAGCTTAGGTAGGGCTTCATTGGTAGAGCTAGCTAAGGAGGGTTTTTAGGTGGTGGATTGTCAAGGGAGCTGGAGCCTAGCTAAGCTAAGCTAAGCTAGCTTAGCTAGTAGTGGGGTAGAGGAGGAGGTATTGGAGCTAGGGTTTGAAGAGAGGAGCTGAGGAGGAGAAGTCTGGAGCTTGAAATGGAGCTGGCAGCTGCTGAAGTAGTTAGCATGGAGCTACTCTAGCTGGCTTAGCCTACTAGTTCTTTGCTAGCTACTAAGCCAAGCTAAACTAAGTTGGCTTCTATTGAATTGAGCTGAGGTGAGCTAGGTGTGGTGCTCCCGGGGAGGATTAAGCTGGGTGAGGTAGCTAAGGTAGCTTAGCCCAACTGAGTTGAGCTAAGCTGAGTCCCCGAAAGCTGGACTTGAGCTTCCTAAGCTGGAATGAAGTCATCTTCAGTAGTCTAGAGTTGAGTGGAGTTGAGTGTAGTTGGACTTGAGCTGGGGTGAACTCCAGTCAACTCAGCTGAGCTAGCTAAAGCTCCCTGTGAACTAATGGGAGCTGAGATGAGCTAAACTCAGCTAAGTTGAGCTGGATCTGAGCTGACCTGAGCTAGGGTGAGCTAAGATGAGATCTCTTGAGCTGCCATTCAGCTGTGATGGAGCTAGGATGAGCTAACCCTAGTTCAGGTGGGCTGAATTCCAGCTATGGTGAGTTGGATTAAGCTAAGTTCCAACTGGTGAGAGCTTCTTCTTCACCAATTACCTTCCTGAGTGCTAGGGTTCTAGGGATCTGGCAATCTGTATATCCCTAATACTCACAAAAACATATTAAAAAAATAATAAAAAGTGCAATGCATGCCTAACCTAATTAATGCCTAAATGCAGCCCAAAAACCCATTTGCGGAGCAAAATCCTAAGAGCTAGGTTTGTTTTAATGCATAAGAATGATGATAAACTGGAGTTTATCAACGCCTCACTCGCAAACCAACGAACGCACATTCGAGCTAGGGCAAGGCTCAAATTGGCAGCGTAGGCACGCACGAGGGAAATTCAATCGTAGATGTTGGTGCAGACGGTGTGGATGGCTGCTACGTGGCACTCTCTGATGCATGCAATCTCCCACGCATGCTCATGGCACGATCCAAGGCAGCACTCAAGGTGCGATTCCAGTCGTCCAGTCTTCTATCGGACGGCCCACGTTGCACGCACATGGATCACGCGGGGGAAAGAAGCACGCACGTGCGCTTGGACCGTCGGGTCAGGGGCTTCACCGACACCTATGGAATGGGTTTAGCGATGTCCCAGACGTCGCTAAAACCCTTACTTAGTTTGGAAACCCCTTCTCTTTATAAACCTCCTCAACCACCCCATTCAAGGGCATTCAATTCACACACTCTCCATGCAACACTATCCCTCTCCTAGCTCCACCAAACACTCCATACCCGCCCCGGAGTTGTCAAGCCACCGACGGAGCCCCCCTCCACCACCGTGGCCACCTTGCCTCCTCCTCGTATTCTCTTTACTTTAGTTTTATGTTGCACCTGTTTAAGCTTTCATCTATTGTTATAGTTGTAAACAAACTCAAATTTCATGCTATATGTTGATGTTGATTCGTATATCGTAGCTCACATCCTCTTAGAATGATTGTCATGTTTTAAACATGAGATCTAACCCTACTCTCTCTCTCTCATTTTCTCACAAGCAGGCAAACCAAACATTCTTATGACAACTAAAGCAACGAACTAATCCGATTTCATGCCTCCTCATGTTCAACACTTGGACTCACCAAATCCACATCTTAAATTAAAATCGACATCGCAAATGCATGCTACAATGACATAATTAAACCAACGCGTTCCACGCACGTCATTGAGTCAAGGTCGTTCACTGGGAGGCATAATAGTAAGTTTAATTTACCATTAATTCCTAAGCATAAATTATTTAATCAATTAGATTATAATTAAAATACTTTACATGAATCTTGCATAAGAGATGTTCAAATAAAAGCATCAACATTCCATTAAGAAAGAACATATTTACACGTAATTAGTCATTAAGAATCAAATAAACATGTTTATTACACCCATTACATCAATTGCAAGAGATTAAAGCAAGAAAATGCTAAACAAATGAGCACAAATGCCTTATTACATCAAATTCAGCTTAGGATAACAAAAGACTATGATATTTCAAAAAAAGTACAAATCAATTATCCTGCTTTATTTTCATCATTTAAATCTTCAGCCCTCTCCTTCTTCCTTCTCCATATTCTCCTTACTCTTTCTTCTGTCATTGCTCTCTCTCTCTTCCTTGTTCCCTTAGCCATTTCTTTAGCTTAACCTCTTCTCCTTACTATGCTTAATGAATTCCATACTTAGGCAATTTTAGCATTCTTAAGCCCATTAATCCGTACTTAGTTCAAAATAATGTTTCGAATGGGTGGATGGGCCTCTTTCGAGGATACACAGCACCTTGTAGGGTGGGACCAAACCCTACTCGTGTCCCATCCTAATTTTAATTAGGTGGATTCATTTCAGGTTTAAGCTTAGCACAGACACCGGCCTTCAAGGCCCACACCCACGCGGGCCCATGCTCACACCCACAGGCGCACATGCACAAACCCACACACTATGCTCATTAGTTGCGCCCTACGCTGACGACCGAAACGTCATGTGCAAGAAAATGTAATATACCAATGCATGTAGCTACATCTTTCCGAGGTGGGACTATCTTTCCCAGCTCCAGGCCAATCTCCCGATGAAGATTCCAGTTGACTCCGTTGATGGAATTGATCAACCAAGGACTCAATCGAGAGCTCTATGTGTGCTCTATCAGGATGAAGCATCAATTTGGTTCTCAAATCTAGATTAGCTCTTCGATTCAAAGGGTGAAAGTCAAGGGTTCGCACGGCCATAATGGCCTTCAGGAGGGTGACTCAAGTCTAATGACCTTCAGGAGAGTGTCTGACCTCCAGAAAAGGTCAAGACTCAATTCAAGAGAGGTTTCCACACTGAATGAAGGATAGAAGAGGCTCTGAAAGGCTTCAAAGAGAGAGTGTCACTTGAGATCTCAAATCAAGAGCTTCAGAGTTCTGATTCAAGCTCTGAATGGCTCGACAAAGAGCTAACAACCTCAGGCAGATGATTCAACAACCTCTGCAACTTGTTGTGACACAATCTAGGCAGATTTGGCATCCAAATCTCACCCGATACAAATGAAGCTCAATAATGGGTTTAAATGAACCCATATTGACAGCAGATGAATTTTCATGAAGTCCTTAATTAATCAAGTTCAAATCAATTCTAAATCTCTCTGTAACATCCCAAGAAACATTTTAACTCATCAAATCACCAAATTGATTATTCAATCATCAGATCAGACCTAGAGTTGACCAATATCAGACCAAGTCCAATTCTGATAGATTGGAGTACAGAACTCCCTAATTTAGACCATGAACAAGCTCAGAAGCTTCCTGAGGTCATATAGAACCTCAAGAAGGCCACAATTAACTCAATTGTTAGATTACAACATGGATTTGCTTTGAATTGCAGCAAGAAGCAAAACTGAGTTCGCTTGAACTCACAGTGGTCCCTCTCACTCAATTGAGTGAGGGGAATTAATAATAAGTGTTTGGCGATGATTTATTAGATGGATGAACCCCTCTGAGCTCACCATGGACAGCAGCATAGAGGTTGGCATGAAAATTAGGTGTTTACTAATTAGGTGATTATTGATCTAATTAGATATAGGATCGGGGCCCTTAGATTACGGAGAGGTGATGGGGGGCCCCAGCGAAGGTGTTCTAAACTCAGTGACCTCCGCCATGGACAGCAGAGGTCACCGATGCAGGTGGAGTGACTTAGGTGAACATGCTGCTAAATTGGAGGGGAAAGAAGTGTAGGTGAATCGTGAGGAGGAGAGGAAAATGATTAGGTACTCGGAAAGGTGAATAGAAGCCCATCGAAGCTGGATTTGGCTTCGCCAGAGCCAGAGGAGAAGATACTATAACTAAGCCAAACTAAGCTAATCCCACCTAATTACCTAGCTAAATCTACTCCTAAGGGTTAGCTCTACTTACCTAACAAAGGAGGTGGCGAGAATAGGATCGAAATCTAGATTGGGTGAGAAGAGAAGCTCCGGTCGAACAAAGCAAAGATCAGAGGGAGAGTGGGGCACTCAGTCGCCATTAGCAAGGTGATGAGAGGAAGAGGAGGTGAGAGAGGCAACGCGTCCTCAGCGACCATGCTCGAGAAGGAGAACAAAGACGTCGGAGTTGCGGAAGAACCTATTGACCAGCCTCGATGAGGTGGAGAGGGGAAGGGAGCTAATCTAGCTCAAATCGGAGGGGTTCAAGCCTATTTATAGGGTTCATGACTATGAAGGGGGAAGAATCTGGATGGATTTGTGTCTAGGCGCAGCTTAACCTCCAACGTTGTCTCTGACACCAGTTAAGTTAACGTCATGACCTAATTAGGATTTAGGACAAATCCGGACTGGTGGATGGAGTTGAGGTGGTGAGGGCAAGCTCTAGGAGCTTGGCAAGGATGTTCTGACAGAGGATGGATGGTGATCGTGAGGTAAACGCACCGCCAATCGTGAGCCGTCAAAGCGCATGAAGAAGAAAAGAAGAGAAATGTTCATAGGGACCAGAATGTGAGAAAAACTAAGGACCTTTTGGGAAGAAAAGGACTCGATTGAAATAAAATATAGGGACCAAAATACAAACAAAGGCTTTTAAGGTTAATTTAAATTATTTTCTTTTCTAACTTTTTAAATATATTTATAATTTAGCTAAATATTATATTAGAGCCATGTATTCACATTTTGAACCCTTTTATTTACTTTTATTTTAATTTATTTAACTTACTTAATTTATTAAATACTTAGGTCTTAAGTTACACTTAAGTTAAATAAAGTATTATTTAGGTAAATAATTAGTGATAATTTGAGTCCATTTATTAATTAAATTATTAATAATATTAATTGACTTATAATTTAGCATTTTTAACTTATTTCTAAGTCCGTTATTGATTTGTCCCTTATTACATAATTAACCCCTATATATACATATCCCTAGCTAATTAATTAGAGAATCTAATTAATTAGGGGTAATTAGAAGCCATGATGAGCCTCTCATCATTACTGTCATAACATATCGTAATGGTCAACAACCCTTATTCGAGACCCACTGAGCTAAGCGAATTGAAGCTTCATCAAGTCAGCCCCAGCAGCCGATCCAACACAGGTAGACCTAACCTCCGATAGTGAGCTGGATATTCCTGTCGGGTCTATCACTTAGTCAAATCTGGTACTTGCTTTTCAACAGACCCCCCGTGCTTCCACGGGTGATTGGGTCTTGATCCTCGGATAGTCAAATCCGATCGATTCTCTAGGTAATCGAATCCTCGTTGGCCTTAAGATGTTAAGAATATTTTGTCCCTCATTAGGGTGCGATCTTGAGTTTGGGTCCTTGCAACACAAGTCTAAAATTCTAGATACATAAAAGATGATTAGAATAAGACACTTGTGTCCCTTTGCAATGAATCTTGAAAAGGTAGTTCTTGGAATAGGTAGTTCCAGGGCCTTAAATAAATCAGAATGACTTAGAGGATCCTTGTATAAGGTTAAGGATTTAAAATCATTAGGATCCTCAAAGTTCCAATACAGATCTCTCTCCTAATAGTCTTCCAAAGTAATGATTTCTTCGTTCATATCATCCAAATCATTTGGATCTTGCCACGGGATATTCACAATTTCATCAACCCCTTTAATAAGATCCAAGTCTATGAGATCATCTACAATCAAATCAGACTTCGGTTCATCAAATTTAATTCCAATTGATTCATCATTAGGCTCTTTATGGGTTGATTGGGAGGTAAGGCTACTAATTAATTCATTTTTGGATTCAAAGATAAGTTCCTCATGTTCTGTCGCACCTAAATTAAGAGAAGAGCCCTTAAAATCAACATCATTAGAATCAATTTCCTTAGCTAACACTTTTTTGAAATCAGATGCTTCTTCATTATCAGTTGAGACACCAACCTTAGTGTTCTCAATAAAGGCAAAATTTATTTCTTTAGACCCTTCCTTAGAATCTTTAAAATTAATGTTCAATTTGTCAACATCAATTGAATCTTGGACTAAGATCTCTTTAAACATTGGAATTGTAGGAAATTTCATAAGTGTATCCCTAAAATTAGGAAATGTGTCCATGAATCTTAGTTGGTCCTCTTTATCCAATTATTGGAGTAAGTTTATCACATTCTGTTTTGCCTCAATCAATTTCAGTAGGTCAGATCTGATTTAAGTGTATTGGTGAAATGACCCTTCCTAAGGGTCATTCAAAGTTTTTCGGAAAGATAGGGGCGTGACCGCAATTTTAAACCCCCTGGGTTTAGGTGTGTGGGCCTTGCAGGGAAGAGAAAGGTTTTGCAGGGGAGATTCCGCAATTTTGCTCTCTCTCTCTTCCCACAAAACACACACACACCTCCCCTCACAAAACCCTAACCCTCTCCCTATTAATACCCTTCCACCCTCTCCATCTACACACCATCACCACCTCCACCTTCATTCCTCCACCACCTGCCGGTGACCACCTCCCTTCCCGCCCCCTTGCAGCCACGAGCGGGGAAAGAGGGGAGCTCGAGCTCTCATGGAGGAGAGGGAGTTGCTGTGGTTCAACTACGAGGAGGAGCTCGTGAGCAATATGATGGGAACACCATCATGAGCCATAACTAGCTCAGTTTGATCTGATTAAGTCAATAAAAACTCCTACATATCCATCAGAAGGCCTTAAGGGCACAAAACATTGATTTAAGAAGAAAACGAGAATACAGGGTTATTTCTACAAATTTACCATTCTATCACAAAAATAGAATAACCATGGGATCTCTCAGGGGGAACAAAGGTCAAATGGTCTTAAAAGTCTAACAAGTGGGTTAGAACAGACAAAAAAGGATTTTCATGTGTTTTAAGAATTAAATGACTTCTGAAACCCTAAAAACAAACCTGCTTAATTAACTGAGGTTTTGGTCAATATAAAATTCACCTAAACCCTTTAAAATTCATATAAAAATATTCTCTATGGTTTGATGCCTTTAATTTGACCATTGGAACCCATCTTAATCTAAAACAGATTCTCAGATAGACATTTACCCTAATTTGGGTAATTATGTAAATTACCTAGTCAAACTAGGTCAAAACCAAAATACAACTTCACCGTTGGATTCTTTAGGTTCAAATTAGGTTTATACCAAAATTTGGGCCCAATCTGAGATTGTTTCAACCTAGTTTGCAATTTGGTTCAAGTTTAATTTCCTTTATTCCATATAGGTCCATAGCTTTTGAATTTATTACACAAAGGTCCTTAACATTATCATCGTTTTCTTCAAAAAGGTCCCTGCCACCATGAATCCTAATCCTACAACTCCGGCGACCTTAAAATGGCATGTTTTCCTTGATTCCTTTACGAATCCCTCTCAGATTCGAAAGGGAAGTTCGTCAAGGAATTCCCTTCCTTTTGAGCCAATTCCTAAGCCCTAAAACTTTCCCAATCTCTCATGCGAATGCTTGAGAGATTCGGGTATATTTTCAATTCCTATCTCTGGTGAGCTTTCCTAGCTTGGGAAGCTTGCTTCCTAAGCCCACAACACCATCTAGAAGCCTATAAAAGGACCCCCAGATCATACCGAAGAGCCCACACTTGATTTTGGCCAGAAACTCCCCATATTCCTCCTTCCTCTTCTAGCCGAAAGGCTCCTCGAGCTCCGACAATTCCTCCCGACCTCATTCCTCGTCCATTCACAATACCAGCGACAGATTTGCCTCCCTCACCTTCATCCACATCGCGCAACACCAGCCAATGTCCCTATCTCCTTCGTCCTCGCCGTCCAACCCCCACCAAAGCTATCTTAGTCTCCGACACCGACCATACCGCAACCGGTGCCAACTCTAATCCCCATTGTCCACTACCTATCTCTATCGACTCAGCTTCTCCACGTCATGACAACACCTCCGACACATCGCTTCGACTTCCACACCGCCCTCCGTGACTTCATCTTCCACCTCACTGGCGTACCACTGGCTAGCTCCAACAACCACCACAGACCACCTACGCCGCCACTTCCACGCTCTACACCACCACCTCGACCTCAGGAGTAAAATCCCTTAGTTAGGTCGATTGCTCCTCCAAATCCTCTGCTGAACTTACGCTCCTCCGTCTACCCTTCTTGTGGTCGACAGGCCTCACCAACCACCTTCATGAAAAGCCGCACCCACCACCAAACTCGTCGTCCTACTGTGAAGCTCCTGAACCTATTTAACAAGATCGAGAGTCCGTATTCTGATTTTTAGGTAGCAGATCCTCCGCCGCCATTGTCGTAGCTTCAAGAAAAGCTTGAAGCTTACTCCAGCACCTGCAAGCCCTAGGTGAAGTCCTAGGCACAACGAAGAGTCTCCAGGATCACAACCCAGTTGGACCTTTGACCGAGCCTTTGACTGCAATTGAACGAAGCAGCAATTGTAGCTGCACGCAGAAGGAAAGAGGTGGATTAGTCCCACCTCGGAAGCTGAAGAGCGCCAGCAATGGAATAAATTATTTTTGTGCTTACGGCTTATCGCCTTAGCACGCACAGGGGGTGAGGTCCCTGAACGCCCCTCACATGCGCCTCGCCCGTGACACTACCCACATGGGTTTGGCGTTGATCCAATTACCCATCTAACCTAAGCACTCCTCGCTCACTACCCACTGCCGGTGAGCCTGGTTCTGGGTGCGCTCTGAAGGAGCTCTGATACCACTTGATAGGATCTAAAATATATGGAATATATATATGTATGCCTATGCGCACAAACACTCAAACAATATTAGTAATAACAAGACAATTTGCACAATCAATTCAAACCACAAAAGGACACAAAATGTATAGTGGTTCCCTACCCTTGGGTACTCCACTACCTAAGCCTCCCAGCTTAGGGTTTTTAACCCAATTCCCTCAACCTTGAGGAAATCAATTTACTAACCGAGGTAATTAATGGGTTACCTCAATCCAAGTACAAAAACGGGTTTGTTACAACCCAACAAGCAAATGTTCAACAAATGAAATACAGGTGTAAGAAAGAAAACCTTTACAACTAAGTTCCTACGCCTCTCAATAATAATTAAAATAATATTATCGATTTGAGAGCTTAGGATGGACACGAATCGTGTTGAATTGTGTGAACAAAACACATCAATGTGTTTGCAAACCCGTAGCATGATTGGAAAGCAGCAAACACAATTTCTTCTCTTGAATATGTGGTGGAAAATATGAATTATAGCTCTAGGAATTTTCTTCTCTTTTCTCTTGTCTCTAGTGTGCAAACAAAGAGTCCTAGGGTCATTTTATAGAGTTTAGGACCTAGGATACTCATCTACTAGATGTTGGGATTTAATTCCCAACATTCACATAGCAAGAATTAATTTTTTAGCCGTTCAGTTTTGAGCCAACGGCTACCTGATACTAGTACTAAAGTACCTGTACCAGTACTGGCAGCTTACTGCCACCAATACATGAGTCCTGGTACCGGTACTCATCATGGGTATCGGTACTTGTGACTCCCAGGTTTGAAATTCCTTGGGCACAGTAACCTACTTGTACCGATACTAATCATGGGTATCGATACTTGTAAGGTTCAGGCCAGAATAAAGGCTTCAACCTATGGCCAACATGTACCGGTACTCATGGTTGGTACCGGTACTTGTTGTTCATAGTTTGAGACGAATTCTCAAACTTATGCCTTGCAAATACCAGTACTAATGAACAGTACCGGCACTTGCTTACAAGTACCTGTTTTAAGTGTTTTAATCCATTACGTACTTTGAAAATGTTTGCAATATAAATTAATCTTAATTTATCTCTACTTGATTTTACGATCTAAGTTATGATTCTTTGTTAAGAGGTATATTTAATCTATAACTATAAAATCTAAACTAGAGAAACTAAAGGTCGAAGATGATCTTCTTCTCCTCGACTCATCTTTGTCATCTTGCCTCCTTCTTATCATGATCTTCTCCTTTTCATCAAGCCTCCATCATTTCCTGTTTGCCTTGATCTTCACCTAAATCTGAAAGAACTCAATTGCAAACATTAATCCATAATAATTTTGTTAACACAAAAATAAGATGTAAAACAAGGTTCCAACATGCTCAACTCGAATACCCCATAACCTGGACTGTGGCCCTGGGAGGGCGGATCTGAGAGAGAGGAGAGAAAGCACACGTGGGGCAGGGGGGTTTTGCATTGTGATTCGATGGCTGACACTTAACCGTTTAAGAAGCCCTTCCCCTCGTGCATGAAGAGAAAGGAGAAGAAGGCATAGAAGAAGAAGAAGAATAAGAGAAGGAGAAGAAAGAACAGCCAGAAGGAAGAGGAGCTGAAGAAGTGAAGAAGCACAGATAAGAAGAGAGAAGCCTCACAAAAGAAGAAGTAGTGAGTAGGTTAAGCCATCTGATTGGCTAAGCAAACGTCTTAGATTCAAATTACTTATCCTACGTGGCATTTATTTGATTAGTACTATTGAAATATTTGATATAATTGTGAAGGGTAATTGGTGATTCAAATCACCATTTTACCCCATTCTTTTTGCATTATCTGACATTCACTTTCATTTATATATCATTCTTGATTGGAGTTTTATTATACATTTCTTATATTGCGATCTTGAGAATCATTTTTGCCAATTACTCCCTGTGTTTGACTTCAAACTTTTATTCAAGTAATAAATATTATTTGTTTTTCATGTTGATTCAACCTATACTACACGCATTGATTTTAAAACCCGATTCAAAGCGAATAACATTTTGGCACCGTTGCTAGGGAGCAACACGCAATTTGATCCCAGGATTGCAATATCTGATTTGGTACTAACTTGCCCTATCTCTTTTGACTGTGATCTGTTTCAAGGACTCATTGAAAGAAGATCAGCCGCACATCAGCCATTCCAGGGGTAGGTAAACTCCATCCATCCTCTTCTAAGCCCCTGAGTCTGGAAAGCTAAAAATGAAAAAAAATCAATTAAGGCTACTTGCATTCTATTCTTAGGTTAATCATCAAGTTTCCTAATTTGATACATTCTAGAGAACATCCAAACCCTGATTTGTGCACCTAGGGCTATCACCTTCTTGCTTGAGTCCTAGGTACCACATTTTGACGAATTAAAATTAGACCAATTAGAGACAATTAGGGATTCTAGTTTAAGGTTTTAGAGACACACTTGCTTAACCAAGAATTAACCTTCCCAAACAATGTCTGCCTAAGCCTTGGTTGAATTGATCTATTCAAGAAAACCCTAAATTAGGCTCGTAATTTCATTTGAACACTAAAAGAGGGACCTAAATTTCTTAAAGGACAAATCAGGTGAAGTTGACCCACCTTGTTGGGTTAACCAATCTTCAAATTAGGTCACTTTGCACAAAAACATCTTAAAGTTCAAGTGAAATCATAAACACCTTTGCTCTTAACTTAAAATTGGTAGACTTAAGAGGTCAAGTCCCCATTCTGATCTACCTGGATCCTCAGTGACAAGAGAGGTCAGGTGGGGGAAACCTTGTAACTCGTGGGGGCGCTCTACCATGTAGGGGTCTTCACGGGACTCTCCCTCTCTGGTTGCCTAGGTAATTCTCAGGTGGACGGCTTTCTGACTAAGGGATATCATCCGCCCCAAACCTCTATAGTCATCCAAATTTTTTGGGTGTCTTGATTGGGTCCATCACCTGCTATCCCTCCTCTATTCCATCAGTGCATATTTGGAAGGAGGTCCTTAAGACCATCCTTGAGGCCTCTATTAGATATTCACTCTCGTCGAGGTTGAGACTCGACTTCCGTGTTTGTGCAACAACCTGATCACATTGACATATCCTCTGATTCAGAACCTACTTCCCCTTCGTCAACTATGGATCACCAAGAATATCAACCTAACCTTGAGCAACAAGTCCATGATTTAGAAAATCGAATCAATGACATCATCAACCCACCGCTGCGTCCTCAAATGCGAGATCACTATAATCCCGCAGCGGTGGAGATCAAACCCCGAATCAACATTCCCGTGGGACGACCCGAGGTAGATCTCAAGCCTAGCATGCTTCATATGACCCCAAAATTTCATGGCTTGAACTCCGACGATCCTTTCTAACACATCAAAAACCTAAAACATCTAGCCCACACTTTTAGGGCAGATGTACAGAATCGGGACAGATTACTCTTGAAACTTTTCTCATTCTCTCTGGCTGACAAAGTCGCTCACTGGTTTCAGACTCAACCACACACGATCAACACATGGGGAGAACTTCAAACTGCCTTCCTGCAAAAATTCTACCCCATTGGTCATACAAACACGATGCGACACCAAATCACGCACTTCTCCCAAGGAGCGGGAGAATCTCTACATGAGGCATGGGATCATTTTCTAGATCTCATGCGTAAGTGCCCCCATCACAGAGTTCCAAAGTGGGAACAAGTCCAATCCTTTTACCATAGACACTGTGAAGACATCAAGCTCTTTGTCAATGCAACCTGTGGTGGTAGCATCATGGGTCAATAAGAGGACACGATCTGGGAAATTCTCGAGAACATGTGCGAGAACTCCCTGAACAATGAGTCATTGGGTGCATACGACTGGACGTCCACTCGTGCATTGACAAATAATCGAGGGTTACATGAATCCTGAGGCCTTTCCACGTTCGTTGATCTGGAGTTGGTAGCCAATCAATTGGATAAGGTCTCCATTATCGAGAAGAAGGTGGACGACATCACTCGCCATCTACACAAATCCACCTCTGCACCTCAAAGCACATATGTGCACCCGCCCATGGGAAGGGAGGCTGCGCACAACATCTACTACTCCCCAGGGATGGATGCATATCCACCCCCATCTGATTATGGCCTCAGAGGCAACTCTAGGTCAGCCTACCTCAGTTGGGGGAACTCTGAACCCCCATATCCTGATTATCTTGGAGCTCCTCAGACCTGCAAGGATCTCCACACCATCCAGAATAATTCTTTCTCCAAATCTTACAACCCTAGATGGCGAAATCATCCTAACTCTGCGTGGTCGGGAAATAACCCAAATCTAAGATCCCAATTCCCACCTCGACCACAAAACCAGCGACCATATCAACCCACTCAACCAAGGCCTAATCAAAATTTCCAATCTGGACTGCCTAAAGAAGATCAAACATCTTTGATTCTCCATACCTTGGTTGACATGCAAAAACAGCACAAAGAGGAGATCTCTGAGTTACGAAATCAATTGGCCCAGCTAGCAAGTGCTCGCCAGCTTGGTGCACATCCTTCCTAGCCTCTTCCAAACCCAAATAACGTGCCAAACCAGAGGTGCGTTATGAACCAAATCAAAGCCAAGCTCCTTTGTTTATCAGGCCCTTTTTGCTCCATCACCTGACGAGATGGATGCTTCAACTTCATACGCAGAATTTTAGCAGCAAACACCTGTTTTGCCCAACCCAAACCAAAATCAGGCAAGATTAAATTCTATCACCACCCATAGTGGCGAAGCAACACAGGACCCACATTTTCCTAGCCCCAACATGCCTGAGACCATAAAACCTAACCCTAGATTGGTCATCCAGGACACATTCATCCCTGATAAAGAGCTTGAGCCAATTCTAGAGGAACCATCTAAGGTTCCATTTCCCGAGGCCTTGATCAAAGGAAAGAAGACAACCAAACCCGTGGCACCTGAGGAGGACCTGGTCAAGCTCTTTGAGCAGGTCCATATAAACATCCCCTTGATAGATGCGCTTCACCACGTACCGGCTTACGCACGATTCTTGAAAGATGTGTGTACACCTAAGCATAAGCCGCGAACCAAAGGCGGGAACCCAATCGTACCGTCGGAGCAAGACAGCTCCATCATTTTGAGCAAACTCCCATCTAAGGCAAAAGACCCAGGCACCCCTCCAATCTCCTATGCTATCAGTGATATACAGTTCGACCGAGCCTTATTGGACCTAGGAGCTTCCATCAATTTGATACCTACATCCCTACTAGACTACTTTGAGGGATCTAAGCTTAAACTGACAAAAATGACTTTGCAATTAGTCTATCGATCTATTAAGTCACTAAAAGGAGTGCTCGAGGATGTAATAGTTAGGGTACATGATTTTTACTTTCCTGTGGATTTCATCATCTTGGACATGGATGCTCCGGAGAACTTGAAATATACACCAATCATATTAGGGAGACCCTTTCTAGCAACAGCTAGGGCCAATATTAATCGTGAGGAGGGCCAAATTGAGTTAAAATTTGGGAGAAAGTCGCTGAAGATCGACATCTTTAAGGACCAACAAGGAATTAATTGCGGGGTTATAGAACAAATTTGTGATATTGAGGCCATGGTTGACGACCTATGTATCAAGGAAAACCCGAATATTTCTGATCAACCACAAGAAGATCAAAACCATCAATTAGAGGAGCCTGAACCTAACCTAGACACACCCATAGCTCCTTCCTTTGCTCTCAACACCCACCCTGAACCACTTGCTACTGCTGATAATCCTATTATGAAACTGAAGCCCCTCCCTGACCATCTCAAATACATCTTTTTGGCTTCCAATCAAATGTTTCCTATGATTATCAACTCCCGACTCACACCTAATCAAGAAACATGCCTGATTTCTATTCTCTAGCAGCATTAGAGAGCCATTGGACGGACTCTCGATGATCTGACTGACATCAACCCCTCATACTACACACATCACATCTATACTAAAGAGGGCTCACGACCATCCCGTGAAATGTAGAGACGCCTAAATCCAAATCTACAGGATGTCGTGAAAAAGGATATCATCATGTGGTTAGATGCAGGGATCATCTACCCGATCTCCGACAGTCGATGGGTGAGTCCAATCCAAGTTGTGCCTAAAAAGGTAGGACTCACCGTGATCACGACTGAAACTGGAGAAACCATACCAACCCATATAGAGAACTCATAGAGAGTCTGCATTGATTACAGAAGACTCAATTCCTCCATAAAGAAGGATCATTTCCCACTACCGTTCATTGATCAGATACTCGAGAAACTAGCAGGAAATTGATTCTTCTGCTTCATGAATGGGTACTTTGGTTATAACTAGGTTGCAATCCATCCTAAGGACCAAGAGAAGACTACCTTCACTTGCCCCTTCGGAACATACGCATTTCGAAGGATGCCATTCAGTCTCTGCAATGCACCCACTACTTTTCAGCGGTGCATGCTTGCCATATTCTCAGATATGGTAGGCGACTACCTTGAAGTCTTCATAGATGACTTCTTGGTATTTGGAGAAATATTTTATGATTTCCTCCTGCACTTGGTCCAAATCCTCAAGCAATGCATTGACGTGAACTTGGTTCTTTCTTAGGAAAAAAGCCACTTCATGGTACCTGAGGGAATTGTCCTGGGACATCTCATCTTTGAAAAAGGCATCCAGGTTGACAGAGCCAAGGTGATTCTAATTTCCAAACTCCCTATGCCTAGCTCGATCAAGGGCATCCGATCCTTTCTGGGGCATATTGATTTTACCATCAATTCATTCCCGATTTCTCGAAAATTACACACCCCCTAACTATTCTCTCCAAGGATGTCCCCTTCAAAATTACCGAGGAGTGCACTCAGGAATTTGAGATCTTACGTGATCAAGTGACCCAAGCACCTATCCTGCAGTCTCCTGATTGATCTCAACCCTTTGAGATCATGTGCGACGCATCTAATTATGCTGTGGGTGTAATACTTGGGTAGAAAATAAATGGAAAACCCGTGGTCATCTACTATGCGATGAGAGCCTCATCATGAGCCCTAACTAGCTCATTTTAACCTAAGAAAGAGAATAAGAGCTCCTACATAACATGGAGAAGGGCTTAATTGAAGGAATAAGTGTTCTGAGAAGAAAACATGAAATAAAGGTTAAAACTGTAATTTTACCATTGCAATACATAAAGGGGATTTCTCAGAGGCAAAACATAGGTTAAATGGTCTGAATAAGATAAAAAGTGGGTTGGTTCAATCAGAAATGGGTTAATGTGCAGTCTAGGAATTAAATGACATTCTGTAACCCTAAAACAGACCTGCTTAATTCAACAAGGTTATGGTCAGAATAAAAATAAATTAAACCCTCTAAAATTCATGTAAAAATATCCCCTAGGGTTTATAAGCTTCAATTTAGCCTTTGGAACCTATTTTGACTTAGATTGGGGTCCTAGCTCATTAATTGACCTAATTTGGGTTTTTATGTAAAATGTCTAGTCAAACGTAGTCAAACCTAAAATCCAACTTCACCATTGGATTCCTTAGGTCCAAATTAGGTTTGTAGCAAAATTTTGACCTAAGGGGAGGTCATCTTGACCTACTTTGCAAAATAGTACACCTAATTACATTTTGGCCCCTACCTTTTGAAAACCATTACACAGACCCCCCTAACTTCCTCACCACTCTTACAAATACGTCCCTCCACCATTAATGGGGAGAAATCCTACTCTGACGAGGAATGGAGGGGGAATACTCCCTGATTCCTCAGAAATCTCCTCCCAGATTTGGAAGGGAGATTCTCTGAGTAATTCCCTTCCATCTGAGCTTGATCCTAATCTCTGATTTGCACCCAATCTCTCGTGCGAACGCATGAGAGATTTGGGTCTCTAACTGATTCCATCTCTAGTGAGGATTCACGCGCTTGGAAGCTTGTCTTCCAAGCACAGGAACCCCTCCCAGCATCTATAAAAGGATCCTCAACCCTGGCCGCACCTGCTCAACTCGACTTGGCTAGAGTTCCATCTCAATTTCTTCTTCCTCTCCTTCGGCCATGTAGTCCAGCAAGCTCCGATGAACCGCCCTCCTCTTTCTCGTCGCTCTGCCACCATACCAGTGGTAGAGCTATCCTCACCATCCTCCTCCGCATCGCGCAACACCCGCGCGAGCATCTCTAGCCCCATCATTGTCGCTGTCTCCCTCCACTGGACACCTTCTTCTCCGACGACAACAGGTACTGCCAGTCTCCATCTATCCCCCTTCGTACACTTAGTTAGGTTAGGATCACTCCTCTCTATCCCCTCTTCAATTCCCCTCAATCTATTTCACAAATTACCCCTCGACTGCCACTGTCCACGGCCATCTTCCCCATCTCCGACCAACCTCCGGCGAGACACACCCATCACTCCACACCTCCACACATCTCGCCACCAACCTCTTCACCTCTACCATAGTCCACTGAACATCTTCCACCCATCCATCGACCGCCATCACCACCGTAGATGCCCCCCGACCTAACCCATAAGCCCAGCCACAGAGTGACCTAGGCACGCAAGCCTAGGCCACCCCGCGGCCTGCCACCTACCGTCCCACCTTTGCCTTGACATGGCAAAGCCTCCCATGTATTTTAATGGGCCACCAAGCCGTATTCATGTGTGGCAGATCTGAGCACCAGTCGCCGTTAGCGACGACTCGAGAAGGTCGCGAGCTTCATCCCAGGCTGCGCGCTCCAGGTGTCAGGGTCCCAGAGGAAGCAGACATGTGCGTGAACTCAAACAACAAGGCAATTGGTTTAGCGAGGCCTCCAGCTACAGCAACTGGAAGAAGTCATCTGCCTACAAGTGCGCGCAAAAGCGGGTGGGACATTTAGTCCCACCTCGTGAATGTATGAGCACGGCAGGTAAGATAAATTGATTTTGTGTTTTACTCCATTTGCCTCGAGACACACATGGGGTGAGGTCCCTCGCCTCACTTATCACGCCTCGTCCGTGAATTGACCCCACGGACCTAGCACCCAGATCTGATTAACCCCTCCGTGCACTCCACGCATGCCATACCCATGCCGGCGCGCCTGGACCCGAGCACGCGACCGACCTGATAACCCGACTCTAGGAGAGCGTACTGAGGAGAGATACACAGAGAGAGAGACGCGCGGGGAGGGTAGGGGAATAGGCTTTTCTATGTGATTGTGCAGGAACAAGAAGCTAAGGGAGGAAGAGGCACAGCAAGAGAAGGAAAGGAAGAAAGACTTAGCTGCAAATAAGAGAAGGAAAGACAAGGAAGAAGGAGAGGCAAAGCCAAAGAGAAGAGGAAGTCAAAGGAGAGATAAGGCTGAAGGAAATCAAGGCACAAGCCAAGGAAGGAAAAGAAAGAAGAAGAAAGGCTCACGCCAAGGGAAGCAGAGCTAAGGCTGAAAAAGGAGGAAGAAAGAAGAAGACTTGCAGAGGAAGAAGGAGAAAGAGACATTGTGCAAAGAGAAGGAAGAAAGCTAAAGCTAAGAAGGACGGCTAAAGAAAAAGCACTAGATAGAGAAGAAAGGAAGAAAATGAAAGATAGTAGACAAGAGAATTAAAAAGAAGGAAATAAAAGCTTAAAGAGAAATATCTTTTTAAGACGTCTGATTATAGAATCAGACGTCCAATTCTATTTTGCTACAATTTTAATTCATAAACTCTTGCATTTATATTTTGAATTAAGTTTTGAGTAATTCTAAGTGTTCAATTACATTATTGAGATTAGTGAATAAATTCCATTTGCTCCTTGTGTTCGACCTTGGATACTTAGGTTTTTGAGTAATAACTTTTTATTTGTTTTCGCAGAGAGTTCACCTATACTACAATGCAACTGACTTATAAAACACAATCTAACAACGTAAACACTATGCTAACAAGACATTTGACGAGGCTCAGCGTAACTACACAGTTACTGAGAAAGAGCTACTAGCCATAGTATTTGCCCTAGAGAAATTCAAATCGTATCTTATGGGTTCCCATGTTATCATATACTCGGATCACACTATAGTGAGGTACCTCCTCATGAAGAAGGATGAGAAACCTCAACTAATCCGCTGGATCTTGCTGTTGCAAGAGTTTAATCTCGAGATTCGCGATAAAGTGGGAAAGCAGAATGTGGTAGCTGACCACTTATCCTACCTTCCTTCTGACATTATTGACCCTTCCAGACCCATCATAGAACACTTTCCTGACGAGCACCTCCTGACTATTAGCACGGGACTTCCTTGGTTTGCTGATTTGGTGAACTACTTGGCATCACATCAAATCCTGTCCGATTGGCCGAAGGCTAAGAAAGACAAATTGCTTTCCAATTCCTAGTACTACATCTGGGAAGACCTGTACCTCTTCCACATTGGTGCTGATCAGATCATCAAACGGTGCATCCCGGAAGTGGAAATTCAGGGCATGTTGTCCTTCTTCCATGACCAGGCCTGCGGCGAACACTTCTCCGGACATAAAACCGCAGCAAAAGTCCTCTAGTGAGGCTTTTACTGGCCCATGATTTTCAAGGACTCATACGATCACTGTAAAGCATGCACTTGTTGCCAGACCTTGGGCAACATGAGCCACGGCGATATGATGCCTTTACAGCCAATTCTCATATGCGAGATCTTTGATTTCTGGGGGATTGATTTCATGGGACCCTTCCCTATCTCAGATGGCTTCGAGTACATTCTTCTCGTTGTTGACTACATGTCCAAATGGATCGAAGCCATTCCGACCCGAACCAACGATCATAAGGTGGTAATCAAATTCATTCATCAGAACATCTTTTCTCAGTTTGGGATTCCATGTGCCATTATCTCTGATGGAGGGACCCATTTCACGAATGCTCAGTTCAGATCACTGATGACCAACTATGGGGTGTCACATCAAATCTCTACTCCTTATCATCCCCAAACCAATGGTCTAGCTAAGCTATCAAATCGGAAGATCAAGAAAATCCTTCAGGCCACCGTCCGACTTGACAAGAAAGATTGGTCGTCCCGACATCCGGAAGCCTTGTGGGCTTATAGGACCGCCCACAAGACCCAATTGGGCATGTCTCCCTTCAGATTAGTGTATAGGAAGGCATGTCACCTCCCCGTCGAGTTGGAGCACAAAGCCTATTGGGCTATACGGAAGTGTAATCTAGATCTTTCTAAGGCAGGAACCCACAGAAAGCTTCAAATGAGCGAGATTGATGAACTATGCAATGATGCGTACGAGAACTAGCGAATTTACAAAGAGCGAGTTAAGGCCTTTCACGACAAGCACATATCCAGAAAGATCTTTCACCCTGGTCAAAAAGTCCAACTCTTTGATGCCAAACTAAAACTCTTCCCAGGAAAACTCAGATCGAAATGGATTGGACCATATCTTATCCGATGGAATTTTGGAAATGGAGCCGTTGAAATCAGTCAACCCAGCCTTGATTCTGAACCTTTTATTGTGAATGTCCAGTGACTTAAGCCATTCATTGAACTCACCGATACGAACTTAGCTGAGGTATCTTTTGATCTCCATTCTCCTTGAGCATATTGCTTTCGGCTGATGGCGTTAAACTCAGTGCTTAACGAGAGGCAACCCGTCATCTTTTTGAAAAAACCCAAAACCCTTCTTAACACATCCCGTGCTGAACTCATATTGCACTTTAGGGTTCATCCATTAGAACAGCCGACTTCACCTCTAGTAATCATACTAGAGCTTGAAATCATCTGCAACAGTCATCCCGACCTGTCCACCCACCCAAAACCTGTTCTAATGTACGATCTAAGCTGAATTCGAACTCACCTAATTTACAATGAGGACATTACAAATCGTAGGCATGGGGGGGTATTAAAGTGCAAAACACTATGAGAATCACTTCACAAGAAAGGATTTCATCAAAAAAAATATACATTCCAAAAAACCAGAAAAATTAAAAAAATTGAAAAAGAACAAAAAAATGGAGAACAGAGGAAATTTTGAAAATTGCATATCATTCTGGAGGAGGAAAAGGGGAGGTGATATAAATGTCAAAGAGGAGCAACAATTTGAAATAAAAAGAGATAGTCACTAGTAAAAGATTAAGGAATCTACTTAGTTCTAAACCAAATCAAAAGAAATAAATAAAAAGTGCTAAGAGACAAAAGAGATTAGTATGAATGCTGATCTTAGGCCTCTTGGGCTTGTGTTTAGGCTTAAAAATTCAAGTATTCGTTAAGATTTGGATAGTCCTCAAGAGGTTGGGGAAAATGCAAAGCTTAAGTATTAGGTCTAAGGCTTAGGGATTATTTGGCCTCGTTAATTGACCTCTAGTTTGCAAGACTCGGTAACCTAAGCACCCCAATCCACACACAGTCTGGTTCAGTGTCCTTAATTATCAAAATCACACAAATGTGTTAATTATGTTCTGAAAAAGCTACCCAGATTAGGAGCGGCTTATCAACACAAGTTGATTTGGAAGAGTTCCTGGTGCGAAGAGGTGGAAAATTTCCTTTGAAGATGCGCAATAACATACCATCTCCTCGGTGCTTGTCTCCTAGGATATCTAAATATCCTACCGAGGGCATGTAAGCACCTTGTGCAGGTTCAGGTGTCATGGGCGGCATTATCACAAAATGTCGATTGCCAAGGTCTAGATTTAGCTATAGAATGCCATGGGTGGGATTATCCCGAAATCTCAAAAGTCAGGGCTCTAGGGGTTGCCATGGGCGATGCTATCTCGAAGCATTGATTGCTAAGGATCCTATGAGGATTGATGATGGGAGCCAGGAATCCGATAAAGACCATGTTGAAATTCAATCTGAAGCTAGAAATAAAGAAAGAAAAGAGAGAGAAAACTGTCCAAAAATAAAAGAAAAATCTTTTTTCTCTCTCTTATAAAAATGCACTGCAAACTAAACTGGGACTAAATGTGATTTGAGCACAGGTGCTTTAACCATGGAGTTCAACGACCTTAGGTTAGTTCCTATGGGACTTAGAAACCTTCGTAGTGGACTGAGGCTAGAGCTGGTCAGGTCCAGATCTTGGTTGGTACTTGAGTACCTCTAGGCCTACTATTGGCCTTCTAACCTAATCTACAAAGAAAGCACACAGCAGAAATCAAGCGTAAAAAGGCATGGTCTAGAAATTAAGTAATTCCATAAGATTTTGCAAAGGGACTAGCAAAAGCTAGGCATAGGGGTATGATCGGAACACCATCATGAGCCATAACTAGCTTAGTTTGATCTGATTAAGTCAATAAAAGCTCCTACATATCCATCAGAGGGCCTTAAGGACACAAAACATTGATTTGAGAAGAAAATAGAATACAGGGTTATTTCTACAAATTTACCAATCTATCACAAAAAAAAATAACCACGGGTTCTCTCAAGGGTGGAACAAAGGTCAAATGGTCTTAAAAGTTTAACAAATGGGTTAGAACAGACAGAAAAGGGTTTTCGCACGTTTTCAAAATAAATGACTTTTGAAACCCTAAAAATAGACTCGCTTAATTAACTGAGGTTCTGGTTAGGATAAAATTCACCTAAATACTCTAAAATTCATAGAAAAATATTATCTAGGATTTGGTACCTTTAATTTGACCATTGGAACCCATTTTTACCTAAAATAAATTTTGAGACAGACATTTGCCCTAATTTGGGTAATTATGCAAATTACCCAGTCAAACTAGGTCAAAACCAAAATCCAACTTCGCCGTTGGATTCCTTAGTTTAAATTAGGTTTAAACCAAAATTTGGGCTCAATCTAAGATTATTTCAACCTAGTTTGCAATTTGGTCCAAGTCTGATTTCCTTTATTCCATATGGGTCCTTAGCTTTTGAATTTCTTACACAAAGGTCCATAACTTTATCATCATTTTCTTCAAAAAGGTCTCTACCGCGATGAATCCTAATCCTACAACTCCGACGACCATAAAATGGCATGTTCTCCTTGATTCCTTGATGAATCCCTCTCAGATTTGAAAGGGAAGTTCGTCAAGGAATTTCCTTCCTTTTGAGCCAATTCTTAAGCCATAAAACTTTCCCAATCTCTCATGCGAATGCTTGAGAGATTCAGGTATATTTTCAAAACACCATCCAGAGGCCTATAAAAGGACCCCTAGATCATACCGAAGAGCCCACGCTCGATTTTGGCTAGAAACTCCCCATATTCCTCCTTCCTCTTCCGGTTGAAAGGCTCCTCAAGCTCCGGCAATTCCTCCCGACCTCATTCCTCGTCCGTTCGCAATACCGGCGATAGATTTGCCTCCCTCACCTTCATCCGCATCATGCAATACCAGCCGACGTCCCTATCTCCATCCTCGCCATCCAGCCCCCACCGGAGCTATCTTCGTCTCCGACACTAGCCATGCCACAACCGATGCCAACTCTGATCCCCGTCGTCCACCACCTATCTCTATCGACTCCTCAGCTTCTCCATGTCACAACAACACCTCCAACACTTCGCTTCAACTTCTGCACCACCCTCCCGACTTCATCTTCCACCTCGTCGGCATACCACCGACGAGCTCCAGCAGCCACCAAGACCACCTACGTCGTTGCTTCCACGCTCTACACCTCTGCCTCGACCACAGGAGAAAAATCCCTAACTTAGTTAGGTCGATTGCTCCTCCAAATCCTCTGCCGAACTCATGCTCCTCCGTCTACCCTCCACGAGGTCGACAAGCCTCACCAACCACCTTCACGACATGCCGCACCCACCATCGTACTCGTTGTCCTACAGCGAAGCTCCTGAACCTATTTAACAAGGCTGAGAGGTCATATTCTAATTTTTAGGTAGCAGGTCCTCCATCATCATTGATATAGCTTCAAGAGAAGCTTGAAGCTTGCTCCAACACCTGCAAGCCCTAGGTGAAGTCCCAAGCGCAGCGGAGAGTCTCCAGGATCACAACCCAGGAACCAATTTGGCCCTTTGACCAATCCTTTGACTGCAATTGAACAAAGTAGCAGCTGCAACTGCACGTAGAAGGAAGGCGATGGATTAGTCTCACCTCGAAAGTTGAAGAGCACCCACAGTGGAATAAATTATTTTTGTTCTTACGGCTTATCGCCTCAGCACACACAGAGGGTGAGGTCCCCGAACGCCCCTCACATGTGCCTCACCCGTGACACTGCTCACATGGCTTGGCGCTGATCCGATTACCCACCTAACCTAAGCACTCCTCACTCACTACCCACTGCTGATGAGCCTGGTCCTGAGTGCGCTCTACCCAAATACCCAATAACCTGGACTGTGGCCCTAGGAGGGCGGATCCCAAAGAGAGAAGGAGAGAAAGTGCGTGTGGAGCAAGGGGTTTTGCTCTGTGATTCAGCAGCTAACACTTAGCCATATAAGAAGCCCTTCCCCTTGTGCATGATGAGAAAGAAGGAGAAGAAGGCACAGAAGAAGAAGAAGAAGAATAAGAGAAGAAGGAGAAGAAAGCACAGCCAGAAGGAAGAGGAGCTGAAGAAGAGAAGAAGCACAGAGAAGAAGAAGAAGAAGAGAGAAGCCTCATAAAAGTAGAAGTAGTGAGTGGGTTAAGCCATCTGATTGGTTGAGCAGATGTCTGAGATTCAAATCACTTATCCTACATGGCATTTATTTGATTAGTACTGTTGAAATATTTGATATAATTGTGAAGGGTAATTGGTGATTCAAATCACCATTTTACCCCATTCCTTTTGCATTATCTGACGTTCACTTTCATTTATATATCATTCTTGATTGGAGTTTTATTATACATTGCTTATATTGCGATCTTGAGAATCATTTTTGCCAATTGCTCCCTGTGTTCAACCTCAGACTTTCATTCAAGTAATAAATATTATTTATTTTTCACGCTGATTCAACCTATACTACACTCATTGATTTTAAAACCCGATTTAGAGTGAATAACAGTTGCCGCTAAAGCTCCTGTGCGAGGAGGGAGGGAGTTCATACAAAGAGGGAGAGCGTGGGAGATTGAGAGGGAGAGTGTGGAGCTCGGAGGAGCTCAAGAGAGGAGGTGCAGCCGGAGGTACGGCTGAGGGAGCTCATGGAGAGGAGCTCCACGACCTCCTGCAACTGCTGGAGGAGCAACTACAGCTCTGCAGGCGGAGGGTCGTGCAAGGAGAGAAGCTCGCAGGGAGTATTGCAGAACCATTTTTCCATAGTATCTGACATTTGGGATGCCATCTAGGCATCTAGAGGAACCTTAGGACGTTCGGGGCTACCGCCGGGGGTCTAACAGCACGCAGAGTGACAAGGTATGTGCTTGTACGCACCTGCATGCACATACATTAGTATATGTGTCATGTTTTTGAAGAGACGCATGTGTACACAAGTGCAAGACGTTGGAAAGGTGCGTGGTGCACCCTTTGAGGTGCTTTAGGACGTTTGGACGTCTCTACAGACGTTTGATAACCATCTCAGACGTCTAAGTGCACTGACAGACGTCTGGGAAGACCCCAGGATGATCATGAGGGGTTCCAGACATCCACCATCAGCGTAGGAAAGCAAGGTGAGATTCTGAGGTCATTTAAGACGTCTGGGTCTAGTCCAAGTCATCTGATTTTAGTTAGAGTACACGTTTTTGGCTCATTTAGGGCCTAAACGGAGTCGATTTTGCGCAAACGAAGTATCGTTGGTTTCAGTTTGGAGTTTTCTATGTGTTTGTGTCACTCATATACTATTTTGAACTCATTTGAAGTGTGGTCAATTGTATAGGTCTCCAGCCAATAGAGTATACGGGGCCTGCGGAGACAACGGGATATGCGATTAGAGCCCCCATTCCACCCATGTATCCCAGTAGAGTAGTTTTTCTCAATATTATGAATTAATTAATCAAGTGCATGCTATCTTAGAATGAATTGATTGAACCCTAGGATATGGAATGAATCTTAGGGTAGAATTGAGTGAATGAACATTTCTTGAGCCACACAGTCTATTCTGAAATGTCTGTTAGAACTCTTGATACTAGCAAATGAATAGTTACATGATGTGATGCTTCTTTTAGTTATTAAATTACGAGCTGCCTGTTATATGGTTGAGAACCAAGTTGTGAACAACGAGATATGCATGTCGTGAAATGAAATGAACTGAATACAATGCATGAACCCTACGGGGAAATTAAAAGAGGAATTGATGTATATGGAATGAATATTGTATGTAGGAGGGAAGTGAATTGGCCCTCAAGTACGTGGTACCGAGGAGAGTAACTATACCTTTTGCATAGAAAGTGAGCTGGGCCTCGTGTATGCGGTACCGAGGAGAGCTACCGTCACTTTAGTGTAGGGGGGAGCTAGCCACCCTTGGGGTGAGACCTCTGTTTTGAGGGGTGAGACCCCTTTTCTGAGAGAGCAAGGCCCTATTATGTTATGTACTGTACGTTTGGGCATACCTGCTAGAGGAAACAACTGACCATGTGTTAGTGCAAGGTAGCTACCTATGCACTTATCACGCATGCCGTAGTCACTACTACGTCGCGACCGTGACCTTGGAGTGGGAGACCGAGTGTAGGACTACCACGAGGGCTCTCCTGGCTAGGAGAGTGCCACATGTACAACCTACATCATGAATAAACCACAATCAAGATCATTCCCTTAGGGAACCAGAGGGTTAAGAAATGTTGTGGATCCTTATTAGAATAATGGAAATAAAAACACCTAGTTGAGATAAATGAAAATGAATGATTAGTTATTTGCTTGTTTCTTTTGTTAAATTACATGTAAATGGCTTAACCACCACTCTACTCAGCATTAACTGACCACGGATTATATAACCATGTTCAGGTCAGGGAGTTGAGCAACCAGCACCACCGACTGCAGAGGGTGCTGGGCCCAGCCGAGCCCAGCCATAATTGTTACTTTTTTGTTTCAAAGCTCCTTTGTAGTAGTGAGTACTTTTATCCTATTAGTTGTTTCTGCTATATTATGTTCATGTTATATTTCCCTCTGTTGTGGTTGTGATGGCTATGTATGTTATAGTACTTTTCTGCTTGTGGCATGTAATAATTTTGAGATTTCTCATCCTATTTTCCATTACTGTCTCTTATTTATTTCTACTTAGTTATAGTGCATGTGTGGTTGTAGTATAGTTTCTGCTTTTGGTTATTTCTCGTTCGATGACTGGGTCTTGGGATTAGTCAAGGCAAGCCAATCTCGGGTCCTGTAGAGAGTTGGGATCAAGTCGTAACAATTGGCTTGACCTTGGACTTGATTCATATTAAACCCACAATCAAGATATACATTAGAAGTGCATAGGTTGGGATGTTGAAGATCAGAGGGTGTAGGATGCGAAGAATCAGTGCTAGAGCTCAAATTTTTAGGTGGCTACTCTATTCTATCATTCTCTAGATCTGATTCCTTTAGAGGCACCAACTTTTCTTTAGTTTTGCTCCAATATAATTGAGGTTCTAAATCATCCTCCCAATCAGATTCTTCATAAGGGGTCCAAAAGGGAGGCTCACTAGGCTTGGTTAGCCCTTCCAAATTGTAGGTCGAATAAGAGTACTCTACTGATTCAGTTGACCCATATTGGGATTTATCTAGGGTAGGGTAAGGGATAAGATATCCTCCTAAGTTGTAGGTTCAATTAGCATAATCATTCAAAGAATTGGACCCATAATCAGGTTGGTTATGAGGAGGATAAGAGCTTTGATATCCTGATTGATATATCTAATTAGGTGTAGAAGTATCCTAATTGGAAGATGGATAGGGTTGACTCAAATTGGGACTAGAGTAGAAATCATTTCAGGGATTTCCTCTTTGGTCATAGGTCAAGTTAACATGATTAGATTGGGATAATGACCTGGATTGGAATTGAGCTTGAGGAGGATTAGGATTCAAAAACTGATATCCAAGATTAGAATCGTGTCCCTAATTAGAAAAAGGTCCATCCCCATTTAAAGATGGAGAAGTCAAGGTCGAATAGGGATAATCACTAGAATCATTCTGGGATTTGACGTATATCTTGGATGTTGGTATCCCGAGTCATATCTTCAAGTAGAAGTAGGGTTGTCCCAATTGAAATATGGAGAAAATTATGTCGAATTGAGATAACAATCAGGATGGAAATAAAAGATTGAAGGATAAGATTTGAGATCCATGTGTTGTGTTGGAAGAATAGGGATAAGAGAGGAATGAGAGAGAGAGAAGTGTGTGCACAATTCAATCAAAGAAGTCTAGACCTAAAGTGTGCACCCATTGACCTAATCCAAGCTAACCAAGGCTCGAATCACCCTTAACGTCCCTTGAATTAGTTGGCTCGCTAGAGAATAGGGACCCACTAGGAACACCTACACAACGGACCCCCACTAATGGTTAATGTGGTTATTGCACCATATTCTCTTATCATGAGTTGCTCCACCTAGACAAGGCCACGCCAAAATGATCTTACTTTGATTAACTTGAATAGACTCTTCCTTTCTAAGGCACATCTCTCAATTTAATTAAGGCTTGGGCTTTATTGTACACAGGATTAGATGATGGGAGTGGGGAGGTGGTTGCCCAAATTAATCAATTTTCATGTGTGTGCGTGCCAAACAAAGGTCCACAAACAAATTTTCTTGTGATGTGTCTTTTAAGGTTCAAATGATTAAAGATAGATTTTAGGGTTGCACTTGCAAGATCTTTTCAATCAAGTTTTGTGGACAGATAAGAGTTTTGCAAACAAATAAGATTCTTTCTTTTCTCCTTTAAATTTTTCAAATGGATCTAGTGCTCCCTAATGTGGAACCTTAATCAAGAAACTTCTAAGTGATTCAATTTTGCATTGTAAAGTGGTGTGATCCAATCAAAACAACTAATAGATTATGAGCACCACTCAATGAAGCACATAAAAAGTATTTTTCAGAAAATTTTCGATCACTAAAAATAACTTTTCACGAATTATTTATGCATTGGGATCTAAAAGTCATAAAAGACCTTTAGTTAACTAAGCGATTGAATCAAATAGTGTCTATGCCAAGAAATGTCCCCCAATATGTTCTAAGAATCTTGACTTGATTATTAAACCAACAAAAGTGATTTCAAGCAATTTAGATGTGTTTAAAATTTTCAAATTTTCAAACAGCCTGAAAATTTTGCGTTCTATTTTGACCTAGACCTAGGTTTGATCCACGAATTTTTAAAATTTTTTAAAAATAATTTTGGCCTAAAATTTGGTGTGGCGAATCTTGATTTACAAGTGCATGTTCAATTCAAATTCATCATTTTTGGAGGTTAGGAGTTTCCAGAATCGAATTTCAAAAATTTGTTTTTCAATCAACTCGAATTTAGAAATGTGGTTTTATGAGTGAAACATGAAAACACAACCACAAGAGATAAGATTTTTTCAAAAAATTCTTTTTTGTATTTTTTTTTCAAACAAACAAGCAATGCAACTAATGTAAACAAGAAAGCAAATCTATTCCTAAGGTTCAAAATCAACCTAAGTGGACAAGAAGAGTTTTCTTTTTCTATGGGAGACCTAAACCTCTAATGAAGATTTTTTTACCAAGTGCCTTTAGTGTCAAGTCGAGAGTTGCACTCAACTACTCCTTTCCTCTTGTCGCGACTTATTGTTGGCTCACCTGCACAACAAAGAAAAATGCAAGGAAAATGTTTTAGACCCTTATTAAAGTAAGGAAATGTAAATAAACAAAAACTCGCTCAATTGCCTTCCTAGCAATAGTGCCATTTGATAATTATAAAATCCTACTTTTAAAGGATAAGGAAATCATCATAGCACAGATTTCTAGTTAACAAAAATTACTGAACTACAAGAAAGTGGTTCAGGTTGAACACAAGAAGGCAAAATCGACGAGTTTATTTATATAGGTCAATCATTTATTATTATTTTTTCTTTTTAGATCTATATCATTGTTTTGTATTTTTATATAGTTTGAAGGGAGGCGAGAAGATAGAGATTGTAATAAATGAAATGCAACAAATACTAAACATAATCAGAACCAAACTTTTATTATGATCGCATAAGTGTTTATTATATGGTGAATGACTGAAAGTACACTAGAGAAATGCTTAGAAAAATAAAGGAATGATTAATAAAAACAAAGTAAAGGAAAATGTGGCCATGAAGGTGTAGCGTGGAAGACAGAGATGTCGGTGAGTAAGAGGAGTCAAAGCCTCACCAAGTGAAGGATCCACACCAAATGTGGCATGGACACACCTTGATTTAGAGGAAGGCCTCAAGGTCAAGATGATGGTGATAGGTAGAGGGTTGTTGTATCGAAAATCATCATAGTTTAGAAAAACGCATTGTAGTATAGCGGCAAAAATTGAATCAACATTTAAATTTATAAGTACTCAAAAAATTGTAAGTTTTAAGGTTGTTCGCAGGGAGCAAATATGAAATTCAATCACTAGTCAAATATGTTAAATAATGAACACAATAATCAATCACAATAATGATATGTAATGAATAAATGCTCCACTAAAAATGTCTTCAATAAGAATCAAATAATGTATCTCAATAATCAAATGACAAAAAGATAATTAGAGCCCAAAACGTGGTGGTTGAAACCACCATTAAGCACAACAGTAGTCTCAAGCCAAGTCAGAGCCAATTCTCTCTCATATCAGATGTTGAGAATAAACTCTAGATGACTTAACTATCAAGCCCAAAGCAACCTCTCAAATTTTGCCTAAGTGTAGGCATGTTTCTCGAGAATCCACAGTGCAAAACCCCCCCTCCTTCCTTGGAAAATCCTCTCCTCTCTCTCTAATTGGGTTGGGTAAACGAATCCAGGACTAGGCTCGCTGGCATGGTGGAGGTAAGGAGTGATAGGATAGGTGAGAGGGACCTCACCTCATGATCAAAGGCGATAAGGCCATGCACTCAAAATGTTATAAACAAAAATTTGAAATGTAATCCCACGAAGTGGGACTATTGTAGCTTAGGTTTCCTTTGCATGCGCAGTAGAGGATCTTCCTTCAATTTCAGCTACTGTTGTGCATCAATCCTCAATCAATGTTGCAGGTGGTTTGGTGGAGTGTATCCGCATCGGTTGGGAGTGGTAGCAGGGTGTACAATGGCTGGGGCACGGCGGACGAAGGCGGAGTTTGGCAGCTTGTCGGCGAAGACCCAAAATACATGAACATGGCCTTGCGGCCCAATTAAAAGGTTCAAGATGATCGTTGTGGGGTGTGGAGTGTGATGGTGGGGTCAATTTGATGAATGGTGGATATGGTGGCGGGCCAAGGTCGGAGAAGACGAGGTGAAGTGGGTTGGTCGGTTGGGGTTTTGGGTGAGCACAACTCCCAATAAACATGGGGCTTTTGGTCGTAGAGGTGAGTGGAAGGTAGTGGTGGTGATGGTTTGTTGATTGGATGTGCGTAGCAACCGTATGAAGCTCGCTGGAGCTTCACCGGCCACGAGGAAGACGGAGAGAAAGCAGGTGATTATGTGGTGAAAGCTAAGTTCTAAGGTCTTAAACCTAAACTAGAGAGGGAGAGGGAGAGAGAGAACCTAGTGTAAGGGATGAAAGAAGTAGGATACAAGCCAACGTGACTTGCCGAACACGGAGAAGACGAATCCTCTAGTGACATCGAGCGACGAGGAAGAAGGTGGAGGATGCTCCCACTTTGGCTGGCAAGACGCAGACAAAGATGAGGAGGATGGAGGATCGACCAATTTGGTAATTGGCTAGCTTGAGGAAGGAGTTGAGGAGGCTCTCCGGAGACACATTCGGAGGCGACTGAAGGGAGAACAAGACTTCTCAAGACTTCTCTTGGCCTAAACCGAGTTGATTTGGATCTTGGGGCTTGCTAGAACTTATATAGAGCTCGAATTCAAGCTTTATTTGGAAGAATTAGGTCATAGGATTAGGATTTGGAATCAATAACATCACATTTTTCTCGAGCTTGCATAAACTCCTGGGTCGCCCTTGGGATCTGGGATTGAGTTCAAATGGAAGAGGATTTCTCCCTAACCAATCCCACCAAATTTGGAGGGATTTGGTAATTGGAAGGAGATTTCATCGGTTAAAGGCGAAGATGTTTGGGTTGACCACTATGTAGGAGTTTGCAGGTGGCGGGGGCATTTCTGCAAAGAACATGAAGAAGTTATGGGCTTATTTGTATAAACTTGAAACCTAGGGGTCTGAATGTGAAGGATAGAGATTTTAAGGACTAAAATGAAAACTAGATCAAGATGGAATCTAATTGGGCCTAAATTTTGGTGTTAACCTAATTTTGACCCAAAGAATCTAATGGTAAAATTGGATTTTAGTTTTAACTAGGTTTGACTAGGTAAATTTCACAGAAGCCCAAATTAGGGTAAATTCTCGTCTAAATCTTTGTTCTTGGTCAAAATGAGTTCAAATGGTCAAACCAAAGGTACCAAATCTCTTAGAATATTTTTCCATGAATTTTAGGAGGTTTATATTGAATTTATCTCAAATATAACCTTTTTAATTCAAGTGTGGCTAATAATTAAGATTTTTAGACCTATTTTAATCCTCAAAAAGCTTAAAACCCTGATTTAGTCAGTGTAAGCCCACTTTTCAATCTTGTATGCTCATTTTACCTTGAATTCACCCTTGATCAACCCCTTGGTTAATCTGAATTTGTGATAGGATGTTAAAATGGTAGAATTAACCATGTTTTCTTATCTTCTCAAATTTGATTAATGCGGAATTACGATCCTCAGATGATCATCTAGGTGGATTTATCACTTGATTCCGACTAAATTACGTTAGCTATGATGAATGATGAGTGATGGGAACACCATCATGAGTCATAACAAGCTCAATTTAGTCATTATCAAGGAATAAATGCTCCTACATAACCACTAGAGGACTATAATTCATTACATAATCATTCTGAGAGAAAGATTAGAAAACAAGGTTAAAACTGTAATTTTACCATCATATCATGAATGCAGAACAACCATGGGTTTTCTCAGAGGTTAATTAAGGGTCAAATGGCCTTAAATGTCCAACAAGTGGGTTAATACAGACAGAAATGAGCTTTCACGTGTTTTGATAATTAAATGAATTCTGAAACCCTAAAAATAGATCCGCTTAATTACTGAGGTTCTAGTCAGAATAAAATTCACCTCAACCCTCTAAAATTCATAGAAAAATATTCTCTAGGGTTTGGTACCTTCAATTTGACCATCAAGACCCATCTTGACCTAAAATAGAGTCTCATACTGACATTTGCCCTAATTTGGGTTTTCGCATAAGTTACCCAGTCAAAAGAGGTCATAACCTAAATCTAACTTCACCATTTGATTCCTTGGTCCAAATTAGGTTTGTACCAAAACTTGGGTGCAATCTGAGATCATCTTGACCAAATTTGCATTTTGGTCCAATCAGACTTTTTCTATCTCATTCAGACCCTTAACTTTTGAATTCCTGACAAATAACCCCCCAACTTATTTTTATTCTTCACATAAAGGTTCCTCCACCATTATCGCTCAAGAATCCAACTCCGTCGACCTTTGATTGAAGAGAACTCCTTTACTCAATCAATCCCTTCCAAAATTGGAAGGGAGATTCCTTGAGGAGTCCTCTTCCTAGTGAATCCGTCCATGTGCCCTAAAACTTTCCCAATCTCTGATGCGAATGCATGAGAGATTAGGATATCCTAGAGAATTCCTACTCCGATGACATTTCCTAAGCTTCCAAGCTCAAACCCCTTCATGAACCCTATAAAAGGACCCACAGGGCATGGTCGTGTTCTTCAGCTAGGTTTTGGCCCAAGAAACCCTCTTCCTAACCCTACCTCTGGCCTCCTCCAACCTCCTCCGACCTAGCTCCAGTGAGCTCCTCCCCCATCATCCCACGGCCTCCCAACAGCCAAATTTGGAGCATCTTCTTCCTCCCCTCCTTCGTCCGCTCCTCGACGACCAACTCAGGGGCTCCTAAATCCCCTTCTTCCTCTCCGTCTCTCCCTTCGGAGGTTCGTCTTCCACACATCTAGCCATCACACCGACGTGGGAATATCTTCCCCTTTCATCCTTAATTTTAGGTTCCAATGTTCCCTCTCCTTCCCTCCTTCGTTTTCCCTATTCCTATCTCTCAAAACAACCACCGACCACACGTCTCCCCTTCCATCTTCTTCCGCTCTGGCGAAGCTCCGACAACGCCCAACCACCACTCCACCATACAAATCGTGCCGCTATCACCTCCATAAGCTTTGCCACGCCACCCTCTACAAAAGTCCTCTGTCTATTTGCCTTCCCATCCACCCAAAACACTTGTCGAACAACCCACCTTTCCATCGTCTTCCCCGTCATCAATCGGCCACCACACACCCCAATCCACCACGACACTGCCAACATACTCCATGTCATTCGGCGAAGGTCCTGAGCTAGTTTAACTTGGTCATAAGGCCATATTATTATTTTTAGGTTGACGTCGTCCTCCACTCATCGCCGCCATTGCCGAAGCTTCAAGCAAGGCTTCAAGCTTGCTCCAGGATGTAGTGACTCCAGGCGTTTACTCTAGGCTCAGTGGAATCCATCCAAGAGGCAACCAAGGAGCCAATTAGGCCCTTGGACCAGGCCTTTGACCGCAATTGCAAGAAGTAGCAACTGCAGCTCCACGCAGAAAAAGGCGGTGGGATTTAGTCCCACATCATGGACTGAGGAGCAGATGAAGCCGAATAAATTGAATTTGTCTTTTAGGCTTATCGCCTCATGTCACACAGGGGGGTGAGGTCCCCCATGCCCTCACGTGCCTCGTCCGCGACACTTCACCCGCAGGCCTAGTGCACCCGATTACCAGCCTAATCCTGTACACTCTGTCACTACACCATGCCGGTGACCTTGGACTCGGGTGCACGCCTACCCAATAATCCGACTACCCTGACTGGCCCTGGGAGGGCAGAACCTAAGAGGAGAGAAAGAGAGAGAGTGTGCAGGGCAGGGGAGGGTTTTTCCCTATGCCACACTTAGCCAATTCTAAGATGGCTGCCCTCTGTGTGTGAGGAGAAGAGCCATAGAAGAGGAGGAAACAAAGAAGGCTTGCTTAGAAGAAGGGAGAAAAGGCTGAAGACAGAAGGAAAAGAAGAAAGCTCATGTGTAAAGAAGAAGAGAGAAGGTAGAAGCCAAAGAAGAAGAAAGAGAGCAGCTGAATAAGGAAAGAAATAAAAGCAAAGGAGGAAGGGCAAAAGCTCAGAAGAAAGAAGAATCTACACAAGAAGAGAAGAAAAGCATTGTAGAATCAGACGTTTAAGATGTTTGATCCTACCAGCAGATGTCTGATTTGAGGCTTGATACTTGATACTGTTGAATGCTTAATATATATGCTTAGAGAATAATTGATGATTTAAATCACCATCATTTTAGCTTCTGTACCTTTTTATTGCCTCAAAATACATGAGAATTCATTGAATATCTAAAGTGATAGATTAGTATTTATTGAATATCATTTTGTGGTCTAAATTCTTATGCTCATTTTCATTATTGAAATTAGCGTATGAATTCCTATTTGCTCCATGTGTTCGACCTCGGACTTTCATTTGAGTTATAAATATTACTTGTTTTTCACACTGATTCAATCTATACTACAATGCGACGATTTTAAAACCCATTTCAGAGCGACTAACATTTTGGCGCCATTGCCGGGGAGCAACATGCAATTAACTACTATTCTCTACATTATTTGATTATATTTGAGCACTAACTTGCCTTGTTTGCTTTCTTGTAATTTTGCGAGGTACTTCACGAGGAGATCTTCCACTCAAATTAGCTACTCCAGGGTAAGTAACTTCTCTATTCTTCCCAAATCACCCTCCTAATTTTGGGAAGACAAAAAAGAAGAAAAAAGGAACCAGTCAATTAAAAATCACTTGCCATATTTTTCATAGTAATCATCATTTAAAGAGCAAGTTTTCTAATTTGCAAAAATTTCAAATTTAATTGAAGATTGAGACGATTTTGTTTCGAATTACCTACCCCAAATTTTCTGTGCCTATTAGGGATAACACTTAAATTCTAAATCACTTTAGGCTAACACATTTCTTGCTTGAAGCCCAGGGTGAACATATCAAGATCAATTGGACTTGGAAATAGAGCCAATTAGGGTTTCAATTTTTTTTGGGAGTGCTAGTTCACACTTGCCTACATAAAAAGAAACAAACCCACCCACATTTGTGTGCTACCCAAGCCCTTGGTTGCAAAGATCTAATCAACAAAAACCCTAAAATATCAGGCTCTAAATTCACTTGAACCCTAAAATACTTGGACCTAATAACCTGGGAGTCAAATCAGGGTGATTTCTAGGTCTTGACCTAGATCTCATTCTGACATCTTTAGGGTAGGTCAGGTGAAATTGGTCTACATTGTAAGCCAACCAACCTCCAAATTAGGTCACAAGTTGAAATTAACTTCTAAACAAGTGAAATCAAAGGCACAAATTAGGACATAAATTTGGTAGCCTTAAGGACTTAAGTTTGTACATTCCGGTCTACCTGGACCCTCAGTGACAAGGAAGGTCGGGTGCGGGAAATCCTGTAACCTGTGGGGACTCTCTACCGTGTAGGAGTCTTTGCGGGGCTCTCCCTTCCTAGATGCCTAGGTGCTTCTCAGGTGTGCGAATTTCTAATTTAGGGGTATTATCCGCCTTGAAATTACCTTAGTCAATCCAACGAATCTTTTAGGTGCCTTGATTGGGTCAAAAATTCACATTCAGTCCCTCATCCCTTCTATTTAGAGCACACACAGATTTTCTTAGGAGTCTCTTTCAAATCTGATCAACTTCAATCTAATCTTGAATTTTTTATTCTACATCTTGATTCCACCACTTGATTTAATGATGCAACCTAACATGTTAGCAGACCCGTTTGAGGATATACAGGTTAATGTGTCAAAACAACATTCACTTCAGAAGAAGCACAACTAATTTTGACACAACTAGAAAACAGGGCAACTTGGGATGTTCTCATTCCAAAATACCGGGAAATTGAGAGATGGCATAATGGTGAGTATATCTTGTGTAGATTTGAGCCATCACTATGGAAAGAACACCAAGATGACCTTGAAAAAAGAGACAAGGTAATTGTTGTCGACGTTTTGTGCGGGTTTAAAGGATGTCACGTTGTAGTATAACCGACAAAACGTCTAAACAAATATAAAGAATTTTATTACTCGAAGACCGGAATATCCGAGGTCGAACACGGGGAGCAATCTCAGTACTTTGTAAAACCAAAGAATACAACTGTTTAAATGCAAATATAACTCATTCAAAGAGAGAATTTTAAAAAAGGATTTGGAAAAAAAAGTAGAATTGGACGTCTGATTTGTGTATCAGACGTCTTAAATGTGATCTCTCTCTCTCTTCTTCTTCGTGGCTCTTCTCCTTTCTTTACTTCTGGTATCTTTCCTTCTTCTCCTGCCTTGCCTTTCTTCTTTCTTCTTCTTCTTTTTCTTCTGATCTCTTTGCAGTCTTCCCTTGTCTTCTTCTTCGTTCTTCTCTCTCTTCTGCCTTGTCTTGCTTCTTCTTCTTCTCTGCGAAGAATTCTCCTTTCACTGCTACACAGCCTCTTCTTTCTTCTCTTCCTATTCTGCAGCCACTAAGTGTTCGCTGCCTGGGTCAGTTCTTCCTTCCTGCACACACCACACAGTAGCAAAAACCTACCCCCGTCCCTCTACCCAAGAGTCTCTCTCTGAAGCAATGCACTCACGGACGCTCTCCCAGAGCCACACGGGTAGTCGGGTCGGGTTCGCACCCGGGACCAGGCGCACCGGCAAGTGGTGATGCGCGAGGAGTGCGTAGTTCTAGGTCGGGTCGGATCAGCCAGATCCGCGAGGTCAAGCCGCGGACGAGGCGTGTGTGAGGGCAGTGAGGGACCTCACCCCTGTGCTTACGAAGGCGACCAGCTTAAAGCACAAATACAATTTATAGCGTACCTGAGTGCTGCAATCCCACGATGTGGGACTAAAGGTTCCACCCTGATTTCACGCGCGCCCGCAGACTCTCGTATGCAATTGCCCAAGCTGTTGACTCTGCTGGCACTACTAGCTGGCCTCGGTTGCTTCGCGACACTTGCGAGAATCTGCTGCACCTGCCGCCTGGGAAGCCTGACGCCTGCTGCTGCTCCAAGCTCCCTGCTGCTTCGGCTGTTAATGGCGGCTGGGGCTTACACCTGACATCCAACAGAACGGCCTATTGGCCCAATCAGAATAGCTGGAAACCTTCGCTGCAGCACGGCGAAGGCGGTGGGTGATGCTGCAGGTTGCCGGTCGGCCTAGGCGTGCGTGCCTAGGTCAACCTGTGGCCGAAGATGGTGGGTTGGTCGGGGGGTGCTTGTGGAGGTCTGGAGTGGCAGTGATGGGGTGGAATGGGTTCCTGATGGTGAGGCAGAGCTCTCGAGGTGGTTGGCGAGCCGTGTGGAGTGGCGGAGTGGTGTGGGTGGCTCGCCGGAGTGAGGTCGGAGGCGAGGAAGATGGAGGCGGTTAGGTACTGTCGAGGGGTAATCAAGTGAAATAGTTGGGGGAAAAGAGAGAGGAGAGGATGGAGAACGTATCTGTGGTTGTCTGGAAGGAAGGGAGGCGGCGGAGAGGACGGCTCGTAACTGCCGTCATCGAGGAAGAAAGACCCTAAGGGAGGAAGCGGCGACGAAGACGAGGTCAAAAGCGCGCGCGCAGGGTACAACGCGACGCGGGAGGAAGCGGTGGAGAGGACTCTGCTGCTGGTATGGCAGCAGAGCGACGAGAAGGAGGGGAGAAGGTCGCCGGAGCTTGTGGGTCGTTTGGCCAGAGATGGGAGAGGGAGGAATTTGGAAGGAATCTCCGTCAAAATCAAGCTTGCCTTCTGCGGTAGGGTCTGGGGTGTCTTTTATAGGTGCTGGCCGCACCTACTAGCGCGTGGAGACCGCGCAATCAACGCTGCCGGCTCGTCGGATATGGAAGGAAGGTGGATACCCAAATCTCTCGTGCGTTCGCACAAGAGATTGGGTTCACACCAGCGATTGTAATTGGCTTTAGAAGGAAGGGAATTCCTCAGAGAATCCCCCTTCCATTTCTGGGGGAGAATCTCTGAGGAATTAGAGAGCAATCTCTCTCGAAACTTCGCCGGAGCTCGGTTCTGCCCTAGCAATGGCGGCAGGACCGGTTTGCAAAGGAGGCGAAGAACCTAGGGGGCTCTCTGCAAAGGTATTCAAAAGATAGGGACCAATTTGTGATTTGGGTGTACTAAATTGTAAAGTAGGTCAAGATGACCTCTCCTTAGGTCCAAATTTTGGTATAAACCTAATTTGGACCTAAGGAATCCAATGGCGAAGTTCGATTTCAGGTTTGACCTCGTTTGACTGGACATTTTGCGTAAAAACCCAAATTAGGTTAATTGAAGAGCTAGGACCCTAATCTAGGTCAAACTAGGTTCCAAAGGCCAAATTAAGTGTTCTAAACCCTAGAGGATGTTTTTCCATGATTTTTAGAGGGTTTACTTGCTTTTTGTTCTGACCGGAACCTTGTTAATTTAAGCGGTCTGTTTTAGGGTTACCCAGTGTCATTTAGTTCTTAGATTGCACATGAACCCATTTCTGATTAACTCAACCCACTTTTTATCTTATTTGGACCATTTGACCTATGTTTTGCTTCTGAGAAATCCCGTTTATGTACTGCAATGGTAAAATTGCAGTTTTAACCTTTATTTCATGTTTTCTTCTTAGAGCACTTGTTCCTTCAGTTAAGCCTTCTTCTAGGTTATGTAGGAGCTTTTATCTTCTTTATTGGGTCAAAATGAGCTAGTTATGGCTCATGATGAGGCTCTCATCAGTAATGCAGATGTTGAAACATGTTGTCGATCAGAGGCATCAATACACCCTTGTGACATCTTGGATTAACCAGCACAATCTCCCGAATCTCGAGTTTGATGATCTTAGTGGTTATGGATCCCCAACCCAAATGAATTCAAATTATATACAAATTAACACACCTGATCTTGAGAAGGGTTGCGAGGATCCAATTACAGAAGATCACGATTTCGAGCCAGCCCTAAAGATACAAAACCCTAGTCCGCCAAGCTTAGATTTCCCAGACTCCTATGATAATGAAATTGATTCAGATCCTCTCAAGGGTGTAAATTCTACTCCTAATTCTGATAAGGTGACTCTCAAGAGCAATTCTAACATCCCTGTAAAACCCAACCTAGATTCTAGTGATACAACCCACACCCTTAACCTAGAATCTAGATCTGAGCCTTCTTGGGATGATTACAAGGCCCCGTGTGATGAAAATCAGATTTTAAATTTAGATCATGATTATGGGCCTTTATTTGATGAATGCACCTCTCCAACATCCTCAGAAACACAGATTAATTTTTCGGAAGTCACACCTATTTATGATACAGAAATCGAGGAGTTGGAAGAGTTGGATTTTGATTGGGTCTTCCCTACAAGCCAAAAACCTGAGCCTATACCTAATAGGGACACCTTTTTGAACTCAGAATCTGAGAATAGGCTAGACCTAAGTCAGGTTGCTGAGTCTACATCTTTTGATTTATTCTATAATGGAACCTCTAATCCCAAATCAGACTCAGAACTTGATTCTCTCAAGTTCTCCGACGATTTCAAATCTTACTATGATTTCAGAGAACCATTGTTTCCTGACAACTACGAGCCAATCTACGACCTCAGCATACATGATCCATTCTTCGAATCTGACTCTGAGGTCCCTAATTCCGAGATCATTGATTCAAAATCAGATTCCATTGAAATAGAATCATTTCTTTTTGATACTCAGGAATCAGAAATAGAAATTGCCAAGAGTGTCTACAACCCAAAGTTTGAATCTTTTCTTGATTTAGATTTTCTTGATCCTATAAACACTCTTCAGGCATTTACCTTTGATTTTGATGGTTATTATGAGGACTCTTTAAATGAACCCACCTTTGAATCCTTCCAAGAGGAGCCCTCATACACAATTATTCTTGAAGCCACCTCTTCCACAACACATGCAGAACCTTCCCAAACCCATTTTCAACCCCAACTCGCTACCGGACTCAATTTCTACTCTGATTCTCCTCTCAATGAGCCGGTTGCAAATGATTCTCCTCCACATTCCAATCAGGTTTCAAACATCGATCAGACTACAAATCACGCCCCATCCTTCTCTGATCATTTTCGTAGGGTTCCTACATCCTCCACTAATTTATTTTCATTTGAGGATCCCTACTCTGATCAAGTTGATTCGACTCAGCCAAACCCTAGCTATACACTTCCACATCCTTTTGGGATCTACAGTATCTAGTGGGCACCGCATCTCTTAATCTACATCTATCAACCTGCCAGGTTGATTGGGTTTGGGCTGCATCATCAGCCTGCTGATCTGAATAAGTACCTGGTTGGACCAACCAGGCTATTAATCAAGGTGCTTCTTTTATAAAACTCATCTGATTTGACCACTCCATACCATTTTTCTCTCGGCTAAAGGCATTGAATTTAGCACTTAACGGGAGGCAACCCATAATTCCAAAAAGTCCTTATTATCTTTCTGTACTTCACATCTATTGCACTCTGAGTTCAGTTTTAGAACAGTCGATCCCACCTCTAGCACACGTATCAGAGCTTGAAATCGTCCGCAATAGTCATTCCCGACCCGTTCGCCCACTCGATAATCCTGTTCTAATTTATGAACCCAAAACTGTTTCACACCCTCCGTTTACAATGACAACATTGCAAAACATAGGCATGGGGGGTGGTAAAGTGCAAACATACAAAAATTCACAGTTTGGAAGGATTCTCACAAAAAAATACATATTCCAGAAAATCAAAAAAATAAAAAACTGAAAAAGAACAAAAAAAATGGGGAAGGGAGGAAATTTTGAGTGAAATAATTGCATATCATTTTTTAGGAGTAAAAGGGGAGGTGATCTAAATGTCAAAAAGGAGAACAATTTGAAAAGAAAAAAGAGATAGTCATTAGTAAAAGATTAAGAAATCTACTTAGTTCTAGACCAAATCAAAAAGAAAGAAAATGAAAAACAAAAAAATGCTAAGAGACAAAAAGAGATTAGTATGAATGTTGATTTTAGGCCTCTTGGGCTATGATTCTAGGCTTAAAAATTCAAGTATCCGTTAAGATCTGGATAGTCCTCAAGAGGTTTAGGGAAATGCGAAGCTTAAGTATTAGGTCTAAGGCCTAGGAATTATTCAACCTCGTTAACTGACCTCTGGTTTACAGGACTCGGTAACCTAAGCACCCTAATCCACACACAGTCTGGTTCAGTGAGCTTAATTATTAAAATCACGCAAATGCGTTAAATCTGTTCTGAAAAAGCTACCTAGATTAGGAGCGGCTAATCAACACAAGTTGATTTGGAAGAGTTCCCGACGCAAAGAGGTGGGAAATTCCCCTCGAAGATGCACAATAACATACCGTCTCCTCGGTGCTTGTCTCCTAGGATATCTAAATATCCTACTAAGGGCATGTAAGCACCTTGTGCTGGTTCAGATGCCATGGGCTGCATTATCACGAAATGTCGATTGCCAGGGTCTGGATTTACCTACAAAATGCCATGGGTAGGATTATCTCGAAATCTCGAAAGCCAGGGTTCTGGGGGTTGCCATGGGCGGTGCTATCTCAAAACATCGATTGCCAGGGACGCTGTGAGGATTGATGGTGGGAACTAGGAATCCGATATAGACCGTGTTGTAAAGCCAATCCGAAGCTAGAAATAAAAGAAAGAAAAGAGAGGGAAAACTCTCCAAAAATAAAGAAAAAAATCTTCTACCTCTCTCTTACGAAAATGTACTACAAACTGAACCAGGGCTAAAACATGTTACAAGCATGGGTGCTTTAACCGCGGAGTTCAACGAACCTTAGGTTAGTTCTTGCGGGCCTTAGAAAACTTCGCGGTAGACTGAGGCTAGGCTAGTTAGGTCCGGATCTTGGTTGGTACTTCAGTACCTCTAAGCCTAGTATCGGCATTCTGATCTAATCTACAAAAGAAAGCACACAGCAAAAATTTGAGCATAAAAAGACATGTGGTCTAGAATTTGAGTTAATTCCATGAGATTTTGCTAAGGGACTAACAAAAGCTACGCATGGGGGTATGATGGGAACACCATCAAGGAATAAATGCTCCTACATAACTACTAAAGGACTATAATTCATTGCATAATCATTCCAAGAGAAAGATAAGAAAATAAGGTTAAAACTGCAATTTTACCATGAATGTAGACTAACCATGGATTTTCTCAGGGGTTAATTAAGGGTCAAATGATCTTAAATGTCCAACAAGTGGGTTAATACAGACAGAAATGGGTTTTCGCGTGTTTTGAGAATTAAATGAATTCTGAAATCCTAAAAATAGATCTGCTTAATTACTAAGGTTCTAGTCAGGATAAAATTCACCTAAACCCTCTAAAATTCATAGAAAAATATTCTCTAGGGTTTGGTACCTTCAATTTGACCATCAAGACCTGTCTTGACCCAAAATAGAGTCTCATAGTGACATTTGCCCTAATTTGGGTTTTTGCATAAGTTACCCAGTCAAACAAGGTCACAACCTAACTATAACTTCACCATTTGATTCCTTGGGTCCAAATTAGGTTTGTATCAAAATTTGGGCCCAATCTGAGATCATCTTGACCAAGTTTGCATTTTGGTCCAATCAGACTTTTTCTACCTCATTCAAACCCTTAACTTTTGAATTCCCCCAACTTATTTTTCTTCTTCACAGAAAGGTCCCTCTGCCATTATCCCTCAAGATCCAACTCTAGCGACCTTTGATTGAAGAGAACTCCTTCTCTACTCAATCAATCCCTTCCAAAATTGGAAGGGAGATTCCTTGAGGAGTCCTCTTCCCATTGAATCTGTCCATGTGCCCTAAAACTTTCCCAATCTCTCATGCGAATGCATGAGAGATTAGGGTATCCTAGAGAATTCCTACTCCAGCGACATTTCCTAAGCTTGGAAGCTTGGCTTCCAAGCTCAAAGCCCTTCATGAACCCTATAAAAGGACCCCCAAGGCATGGTCGTGTTCTTCAGCTAGGTTTTGGCCCAAGAAACCCTTTTCCTAACCCTACCTCCAACCTCCTCCGACCTAGCTCTGGCAAGCTCCTCCCCCATCGTCCCACAGCCTCCCAACGGCCAAATTGGGAGCGCCTTCTTCCTTCCCTCCTTCGTCCGCTCCTCGATGACCAACTCAGGGGCTCCTAAATCCCCTTCTTCCTCGCCGTCTCTCCCTTCGGAGGTTCGTCTTCCACACATCTGGCTATCACACCAGCATGGGAATATCTTCCCCTTTCGTCCCTAATTTTAGGTTCCAACGTTCCCTCTCCTTCCCTCCTTCGTTTTCCCTATTCCTATCTCTCAAAACAACTGCCGACCACACGTCTCCCCTTCCATCTTCTTCTGCTCTGGCAAAGCTCCGGCGATGCCCAACCACTACTCCACCACACAAATCGCACTGCTACCACCTCCATAAGCTTTGCCGCGCCACCCTCTACAAAAGCCCTCTATCTATTCACCTTCCCATCCACCCAAAACACCCGTCGAACAACCCACCTTTCCATCGTCTTCCCCATCATCAACCAGCCACCACACACCCCAATCCACCACGACACCGCCAACACACTCCATGTCATTCGGCAAAGGTCCTGAGATAGTTTGACTTGGTCATAAGGCCGTATTATTTTTTTTAGGTCGACGCCGTCCTCCACTCATCATCGCCATTGCCGAAGCTTCAATCAAGGCTTCAAGCTCGCTCCAGGATGTAGTGACTCTAGGCGTTTGCTCCAAGCTCAGCGGAATCCATCCAAGATGCAACCAAGGAGCCAATTAGGCCCTTGGACCAGGCCTTTGACCGTAATTGCAAGAAGTAGCAACTGCAACTCCACATAGAAAAAGGTGGTGGGATTTAATCCCACATCATGGACTAAAGAGCAGATGAAGCCAAATAAATTGAATTTGTCTTTTAGGCTTATTGCCTCATGTCACACAGGGGGGTGAGGTCCCCTACGCCCTCACGTGCCTCGTCCGCGACACTTCACCCGCAGGCCTAGTGCACCCAATTACCAGCCTAATCCTATCCACTCCTCTGTCACTAACCATGCCTGTGACCTTGGACTCGGGTGCACGCCTACCCAATAATCCAACTACCCTGACTGGCCCTGGGAGGGCAGAACCTAAGAGAAGAGAAAGAGAGGGAGTGTGTAGGGAAGGGGAGGGATTTGCCCTGTGCGACACTTAGCCAATTCTAAGATGGCTGCCCTCTGTGTGTGAAGAGAAGAGCTGCAGAAGAGGAGGAAACAAAGAAGGCTTGCTTAGAAGAAGGGAGAAAAGGCTGAAGACAGAAGGAAAAGAAGAAAGCTCGTGTGTAAAGAAGAGAGAAGGTAGAAGCCAAAGAAGAAGAAAGAGAGCAGCTGAATAAGGAAAGAAAGAAAAGCAGAGGAGGAAGGGCAAAAGCTCAGAAGAAAGAAGAATCTACACAAGAAGAGAAGAAGAAAAGCATTGTAGAATCAGACGTTTAAGATGTTTGATCCTACCAGCAGAAGTCTGATTTGAGGCTTGATACTTGATACTGTTGAATGCTTAATATATATGCTTAGAGAATAATTGGTGATTTAAATCACCATCATTTTAGCTTCTGTACCTTTTTATTGCCTCAAAATACATGAGAATTCATTGAATATCTAAAGTGACATATTAGTATTTATTGAATATCATTTTATGGTTAAATTCTTGTGCTCATTTGCATTATTGAGATTGCCGTATGAATTCCTATTTGCTCCATGTGTTCGACCTTGGACTTTCAATCGAGTTAAAAATATTATTTGTTTTTCGCACTAATTCGATCTATACTACAATGCGACGATTTTAAAACCCATTTCAAAGCGACTGACAATTGTTGGAACCAGGTTCCATCTCTCTTCTATGTTTTGGTGTTAAAAAAACCATTTTAAAATCTAATGTGTTTATTAAGTATTACAGGTCAAAAGAATTTATGGATGCAAGCAACAAGATAGCATATGAAGGAAGAAGATTAAAAGACTAGTTTTTGTTGTATTAATTATTTTTTAGAATCTTTGTACGTCTCCTAACAAGTAAAACATAATCTAGGAGTTAAAATCAAAGTAGAGATAATTAGGGTTCAGAAAATCGTTCATTCACCCATTTCAAAACTCAAAATCGATTTTTTCAAAATAAAGTCATTTAGAGTAGGATGGTTATCTCTAAAAATTTACTTGCACTTACAATATTTGGTACCTGTAGCATGTACCGGTACTGGTCATAAGTACCATTACATGCTAGGCACAGGTTTGGACCTAAGTCTCAAACTATGAACAACAAGTACTGGTACTCATCGTGAGTACCGGTACCAAGTGGTCACAGTTTGTGCACTTGGTTATTGCCTGGACCTTACAAGTATCGGTACTAGTCACTAGTACCGGTACATGTAAATCACTGGACCCAAATCTGTGAGTCACAAGTGTCAGTACTCATCATGAGTACCGGTACCAGGCGACTTAGTTGGGCTGACTGTAGGCAATCAATACCGATACTAACTAACCATTGTGACTAATCTGAATGGCTATTCTGCAATTAAACCTATCTCTAATCTTCCCAAATTGCCCCTAACGGCTAGTAATCGTAGGGAAGGTGCTTAGTGGGTTATATAAGCACTCTTTGAGTGTCTTTTGCACACAACCAAGAAGTAAAAATTATATTTTTGCCTACACCTTCAATTCTCAATTTAATAACTGCAAAAGAGCTTGTTTTATTGCAATTCTCTCAAGGCCACTCTCCACTTGCAACAAGTCATCAAGGCGATCGTGTTCCTCTCTGATAAATTCATTTGTTTTACGCCGTAGTATTCTCGTTAGATTCATTTACATACTCATATTAAGCAATATAATTGTTGGAGACTTAGGGATTAGTTGTAAGCTTTTATTTGTATTTTGCTTACACCTGTATCTTTATTTCTTTTTAATATCTTGTAATTGGGTCGAGGTAACCCATTAATTACCGTAGGTTTTAGTAAATTGATTCCCTCTTAATTGAGGGAATTGGGTTAAAAATCCTAAGTCAGGAGACTTAGGTAGTGGAGTACCCAAGTGAAGGGAACCACTATATATCTTGTGCATTTTGTGGTTTGATTTGTCTTGAATTTTTTTTCTATCACACTATTCATCCCCCCTCCTAGTGTGCTTGTGATTTACATATCCTACAGATGGTATCAGAGCAGGTCACGAATAGAAGAAGTAACTATTCTCTCTCGTAATGGCATCTTCAATCAAGCGCACCAAAGGACAGTCATCCACACATCCTCCCTACTTTGATGGGACGGACTATGGATACTAGAAGAGGATGCAAATCTTCCTTAAGGCCATGGATGAGGACTCATGGACTCTTATCCAAGAGAAGTACATGGATCCGGAGCCGCAGGAAGGTGTTGTTTGGACTATAGAACAAAAGAAAAAGATCGCGGGAAATGCAAAAGCAATGAATGCACTCTATTGTGCATTATAAAGGGAAGATTTTAACTATATCTCCACATGCAAGTCCTCATACGAGATATGGAACACGTTGCAAGTCACCTACGAAGGTACAAGTAAGGTAAAAGAAACAAATATTTCTATTCTAACAGAAAGCTATGAGTGTTTCAGGATGTAGAAAGGTAAAACAAAGGAATGTACACAAGATTTGGAGAGATCATAAATCCAATGAAGAACCTTGGAGTCAAGCTAAAGGAGGAGCAGCTTGTAAGGAAGATCTTGAAATCCCTTACAAGCGATTAGTCTCCAAAGACCACAGCCATCCAAGAGGGAAAGACCTTTCTACTCTCTCCTTGGATGAATTGATTGGAAGCCTCATGGCATATGAAGTCCAATTGGAAAATATGAAGAAGATCGAAGAAAAATCCATAAGCAAGAAGAAGGAGCTTGCTTTTAAAGCTATAAAGGAGGAGTCGGACCTCGATGATTCCAACTCCGATGAAGAAGAGGAGCTTCCTCTTCTAATGAGAAGATTCAGAAGATTCATCCAAAAACAAGGTAAGAAAGTAAATAAATTTACAAATGACATTATTTGTTTTGAGTGCAAGAAGAAGGGGCACGTACGAAAAGATTGTCCAATGATCAAGATGAAGAAGGAAGAAAAGAAGAAAGACAAAAAACTCAATCGGAAGAAGAAGATTTCAAGAAAGGCATATAAGGCGACTTGGGATGATAATGATTCCGACACGGAATCATCTTCTGAAGAATCTGAAGAAATAGAAGTTGCACATCTTTGTTTAATGGCCAACAACGACAGTTCAAAAAATGAGGTAGACTCTGAAGTCACTTTTAACGAGTTATTACAAGCATATGAAGATTTGTATCACAAAGCTAGGTTGATTAAAAAAGAAAATAAGGTCTTGCATGATAGTTATAAAACTTTAGAAATGAGAAATCTTGTTTAGAAATAGAGTTAGAAATGTCAAAAGAAACTAACAATCAATTGCATGCTAAAATAGTAGAATTAGAAGATATTTGTGAACATTTTGGGGACACTTTGAATAATCTAAAAACAACTAGGCTGAATACAGAATTTTATAATAATTTAAAAGCTAAGATCAATAATAAAAAGAACACACAAAATAAATCACATGCACCTACACATGCATGGATTTATCAAAAGGTCAAGAATTCTAAGAATTATTAATCTAACACTAAAGTGATCAATTAACCTAAGGATTTGAAGGGTACTAACCATCAAGGACCCAAAAGAAAATGGGTACCTAAAATAGATTTAATAACTATTTTACAGGTAAAGAAGAACAAATGGATCCTAGACTGTGGGTGTTCCAAGCACATGGCGAGACACTCCGACCTCTTTATCAAGTGGACCAGAATCGAAGATGGAGGACACGTCAAGTTGGGCGACAAAAAACGTTCTCGCATTATTGGTGAAGGTACAATAGGTAATTCTTCTAAGTATGTACATAATGTTCTTTTAGTAGAAAGTTTAAAACATAACATGCTTAGTGTTAGTCAAATATGTGATAATGGATGTGATGTTTTGTTTACTAAAGTTAGATTTAAAATATTAAAAAAAGGAACAAATACGATTTTAATTGAAGGCTTTAGACATGAAAATATCTATGCTTTTCATTTTTCAGAAGAGAAATTTGTAAAATGTCTGCTTGCCTCCCATGTTGTAGACCTTTGGCACCGTAGGCTAGGTCACATTACTCATAAACATCTTAATAGGTTAGCCAAAAATGAGTTAATAAGGGGTCTACCCAAACTAACTTATAAAAAGGATGTTTTGTGCAAATCTTGTGAACTCGAAAAAATGTACGAAGCTTCTTTTAAACCTAAAGACTTAGTTTCAATAACATGTCCTTTAGAATTGTTACATCTTGATCTATTTAGACCAACACAATTTGAGAGGCTAAATGGATCAAAATTTTGCCTAGTTATTCTTGATGACTTCTCTAGGTTCACTTGGGTCATCTTCTTGAAACATAAGGATGACTCATTTGATTCCTTCTTAAGTCTTGCTCGAAGACTTCAAAAGGAAAAATCATCCTCTATTCTTAAACTTAGGACTGATCATGGGGGTGAATTTGAAAATGAAAGATTTTCAAGTTTTTGTGTCAATTCTGGCATAACCCATGAATTTTCATTTCCTCGGGCACCATCTCAAAATGGTGTTGTAGAACACAAGAATCGCACTCTACAAGAATGCACTCGAACTTTGCTCTTGGAGTCTAGGCTTCAAAAATATTTATGGGCAGAAGCCATTAATACGACTTGTTATGTTCTTAATAGAACTCTCTTAAGGCCTATTATTAAGAAAACTCCATATAAGCTTTATTATGAGAAGTCTCCTAGGATTTCATATTTTAGGGTGTTTGGAGGTAGATGTTATTTCTTAAACACCCATGATCGGCTTGATAAGTTTAATGCTAAAGGTGGTGAAGGCATTTTTATTGGCTATTCAACCAGAAGCAAAGCTTATCAAGTCTTTAATGAAAGAACTTTTGTTATGGAAGAATCCCTGCATGTTTCATTTGATGAAACAAACTTAAGTGAAACTTAACCAAATCATTTAGATTCTGATAACGAAGATTCCCCCTTCATCGATGTATCAAAAATGGAAGATACACGAAATGTACATGATCTTCCAAAAGAATTGGTACACCATAAAGATCACCCTCAAGAACAAATCATAGGTGATATTGAACAAGGTGTAAAAACCCAATCTCACTTTAGAGCTGATTTTGTCCTTAATGCCTTTGTTTCACAACTTGAACCCGAGAAAGTTGATGAGACATTAAAGGATGAATCATGGGTTGTAGCTACGCAAGAGGAGCTACTCCAATTTACTAGGAATAATGTATGGAACTTGGTACCCGCTCCTAAGGGTAATTCCATCATTGGAACCAAGTGGGTATTCCAAAATAAATTGGATGAATCTGGTTTAGTGATCAGGAATAGAGCCAGACTTGTAGCTCAAGGCTATAACCAACATGAGGGTATTGACTTTGATGAGACATATGCTCCTGTTTCTCGCTTGGAATCCATACGTATGCTACTTGCCTTTACAAGTGCAAAGGACTTCAAGCTATATCAAATGGATGTCAAGAGCGCTTTTCTTAATGGTTATATTAAGGAAGAAGTTTATGTTCATCAGCCTCCTGGGTTCGAGGACCCAGCACACCCAGAGCATGTATACAAGCTCAATAAGGCGTTATATGGACTTAAACAAGCTCCCAAGGCCTTGTATGATAGGCTTCGGACCTTTCCTATTCAGCACGGATATAGGATTGGAGTTGTTGATTCAACTCTTTTTGTAAAAGAAGAAAATGACATCCTACTGGTTCAAATATATGTTGACGATATTATATTTGGATCAACTAAGGAGTCCCTGTGTCAACATTTCTGTGAGACTATGAAGACTGAGTTTGAAATGAGTATGATGGGTGAACTAAGATTCTTTTTAGGACTCCAAATTTAACAATTAGACACAGGAATTTACATTAGTCAAACAAAATATGTTCTTGAAATTCTCAAGAAATTTGACCTTGAAAATGTAAATGGCAAAGAGACTCTGATTTCTCTATCTGCTTCTCTTGGTAAAGATTTATCCAACAAGAGAGTAGATGAAAAGAAATACTGGGGCATGATAGGTTCACTACTATATCTTACAGCTTCTAGACCTGATATTCTTTTTGCTACATGTTTATGTGCGAGATTCGAATCTGAACCCAAGGAATCTCATTTTAATGCAGTAAAAAGAATATTTAGATACCTAAATAGCACAAAAGATCTTGGTCTTTTCTATCTTAAAACACAATCCTTAGATCTATTATCCTATAGTGATGCTGACTATGCAGGGACTCAGACAGACCGAAAGAGCACTAGTGGCACATGTCATTTTATTAGAGATCTCTAGTCTCATGGTTCTCTAAGAAATAGACTTGTGTTTCACTTTCTACAACTGAAGTAGAGTATATTGCTACTTCACTTGCTTACTCTCAGGTCATTTGGATGAAATAAACTTTGTCCGACTTTGGATTAATTTTTACGCAATCCAAAATTTTATGTGATAATACAAGCATAATAAATTTATCCAAAAATCCAGTTCATCATTCACGTACCAAGCACATAGATGTTAGACATCATTTCCTTAAAGATAATGTGCTTCAAGGATCAATTCAATTAGAATTCATTGACACAAAATCAATTGGCAGACATCTTTACAAAACCTCTTACAGCAGAGAGATTCTGCTTTATAAGAAGAAAATTAGGACTTTGTACAATAAAAGAGATTCAAAATTAACAATCTGATTGATATTGAATTTGTTTGTATTTATAAAAATCTCTGAGGGCCTCACTGCAATTTACCCATGTTTAAACAAAAAAGGGGTAAACTTTAATATTTCCATATATCTGAAAATATTTGGGTGTTGTTTGCAATATGGATGCTTAACTTAGGTTGTTGACTACATAATTTATTCAACACTTAGTTATAAATTTTTCTTCTCTCAACCACTTAAGTGGTCATGTGACAAGCACATGACCCATCCCTTATAAAAGAGGCCAAGTGCAAACACTTGCCTCATTTTGTCTTAAGAAAACCCTAGCTCTCTCCACAAGTGTCTCTCCAAGCCCTTGCTAAGAAGAAGAAGGATCACCTCCAAGCTTCTACTCTAGGTATATTCTTATCTCCTAAGTAGATCTTACTATTATAAATCATACTACATCTTGCCTTCTTCTTTCTCTCAAATCCTTTCTCACTGCTGCATTTGTTCTCGTTGGGTACCAGGTGGTATCGATACCCATCACTGGTATCGGTACTAGCTTGACGCAGTAGTGCCTACTTTAGTGAGCAGGTACCAGTACTGAAGATTAATCCGGTACTAGATCAGATTTCTGGTTGGAATAGAAACCAACCACTACTGGTACCAATCACCAGTACCGATACATGCAGGCTTAAATGTGTTTTTTTTTTGTACAAACACATGAAAGGAAATTTTCTATATTTCTAATCATTTTCCTATTTCTTGTTATTGCATGTTTACGGATGGCACCAAAATCAAAAAGTAAGGGAAAAGCACCTCAAGATGCTTTTCACAAGTTTTGCATTAATGAGGATGCTAAGTCAAAATTTGATTGGTATAAAGAACTAAAACGCTGTCATTGTAGGCCAGTTGAGTGGAAAGATTTCTCTCTTCAACTCTTTAGTTTTACCACACATCTTTCATAACAAAAACTCATGCATTTCTTTGATGAATCATTCTTTGCTGATGTTCTTGGAGTATACCCTGATGTTAATTGTCTCTTCTTTGCGAATCTCCAAGAACAAGAAAACCGAGATCACCTTGTCTTAACAACAAATGTTTTTGGTTAGAAAATCACCATCACACTGAAATTCTTGTCAACCATTACTGAATGTCCTAATGAAGGTCATGCATTTAACACACTTAAGGAGCAATTTCCTACTCATAAAATCCATGAAACTTTTTTGCTCCCTAACTGCCAGGGCAAAGCATTAGTTGCCCCAAATATGACCCTTTTTGCTCGCGTCCTTTTTTGTATCCTAGCATGGAATTTAAGGGCTAAAAATTCAAGATTTCACAAAATACCTGTTGATATTTACCCTTAATTTATGCTATCATTACGAGCTTTCCGGTAAATTGAAACATAGTTTTCATTCACTTTCTTAGACCCCATTACCGTGCATCAGCTTTACCATTGGATATTTTGGTGTCACACATTCTTCATAAAAATAAAATTGACCTCTCTAATTTTACTCCTCTTAGAAAGGTGGTCTATTTCAAATGGTCTACTCTCCGAAAAATGGGAGTAAAACCTGATGAATCCATTTTAATGGACTTGTATTACACCTAAGTAACTTTAATCTTACCTTTTAGATTTGTTAATAACTACATTAAGTTATAAAATATTTGTATGCATCATGATTTAAGTTTATAACATTCTATAACTTAATATGTAATGATTTTGTTGTTTTTATGTGCAGGAATGATATTCAGAAAGAACAAGGAGTTGGGGAGTAAATTTCCCCAACAAACAACCGGCGGCATATATCTTTTCTCCTTCCTCCAGCCACCCTCAACAAGTGCTGTAACGACCCGATTCCCGAGTCCCTACGAGACACGAGAACCGGACCGACTCGACTAATCCCAAGACCCAGTCGTCCAACGAGGAAGTAACCAAAAGACAGTAAAATAAACCACATTCAGCATGAATATAACTAACAGTAAGAAAGTACAGCAGTAAGGAAAGAAACTACTACAGTAGGCACCACCACAACAGTAAAACAACATTTATCATATAACAAAAACTGCAGGTAAAGAAGGTACAGCGGAAACAAAACTACTCACTAGAACAGAAACAAAAAGGGGTACAAAGCTGTGGTAACTCTACTGGACCCTACTCGGCCCAGCGTCCTCTGCAGCCGCCGACCCTGGCTGCTCAACACCTGGTCCTGAAAAAGGTAACGAGTGTAACACGTCAGCAAAACGCTGAGTAGAGTGGCAAACTAACTAAAGGCAACAGTAGAGTGTACAGGAGCTGTTATGTTCTATTACTTCCTTTATTTACATCTTTCAATTTTTCTCACTATTTCATTTATTTCTCAGATCCTTTACTTGATCTCGGATGTCCTCGTGGGAACGATCTTGATTGCAGTCTTTTCCAAAAGTAGAAGTAGCACGTGGTGCTCTCCTGGCCGGGAGAGTCCCCCGTGGTGATCCTACCCTCAGTCAACCACCCCAAGGTCACTGACAGACGTAACGGTGACTACGGCACGCGCGATAAACGCACAGGTAGCTAGCCCGCACTGGCACGCGGTCAGTCGTTTCCGTTAACGGGTGCGCCCAAAGCACAGCACGGAACCAGGGCAGAGCCCTCTCAGTAACAGGGGTCCAACCCCTCTACAGTAACCAAACCGGGGCCTTGCCCCTCCACAGTCCGCGCACCCTCGCCTGACTACCCTGGTTTGCCCTAGTGGGCCTAACAAGTCGGTGAAGGAGGCTAGCAGAACCCCGGGGCCCGTGGGGTAGCTAGTACTCTCCTAACACTACTAGCTCTCCTCGGTACTACGTACACGAGGGCCAACAAGTCGGTACAGAGCGGCCAATCCTAACCCCGGGTCCCTGGGGCGGCTGGCCCCACTCTGCACTAAACAGGTACAGGTACTTCCCTTGGTACTGCGTACCCAAGAGACAGTACAAACTACATCTCAGTTCCATTCCTTTTTCTTTCCAGGAGTTCCACTCCTAATTTCCCGTAGGGTTCCAGCTCTTTATTTCAGAACATCATATGTTTCACTTTCCAGATTCACGTTCTCAAATTCCATGATCTCAAACATGTTTCTTTGTTAATAACAGGCAGCTGTTAATTAAATTCACAGGCAGCTTATATATTCCTTTCCATTTTTCCAAGACTGCAGTAATATACATTCCACTAGTTTTTCCATCCTAGGATTCATGCCATATCCTAGGATCTATCATACAATCTAGTTTTCCGGCCCTAGGATTCATGCAACACCTAGGAGCTATCATTCCATATATTTCTCATTCCTAGGATTCATGCAATGCCCTAGGTTCTAGTTATGGTTCCATACTTTAACAGATTTTATTAATACTTAAAGCCACTCTACCAGGTACAACGGGAGTAATGGGGGCGTGATCGGGAATCCCGCGCGCCTCCGCGACTCTCAAGACTGCAACCGAACGAGGTCCTATCACAAGGATCAAACACAAGGAGTGTCTCAAAATAGTGTATAGCTACTGTAGGCGGGTAGAGGAATTAATTCTGAAACGGATGCAACTCGAATCGCGGAAAACGGAGCCCAAACGGGCCCCTAAACGGGTCGAGAAAGACAATACTGTGCAAAATTAGACGTCTGGAACTCCTTCCAGACGTCTTAAACGGTGGATCAGAGAATTACCTGTTCGGCTTGGTTCCCCGGACGTCCAGAAGTCTGTGGGGACGTCTGCCTAGATCCCAGACGTCCGATGGTCCCTCCGGACGTCTGGAGGTCACTCCCGCCGTCTGGTACAACTTCCAGACGTCTGATTCGCAAGGGATGGCGAATCAGCGAACCTGCGCACAGCCAACCCCCCTCCCTCAGTACGGTCGGTCGACAAGAAGGAAGAAGAAAGCGGAACTCACCTTTCAGACGTCTGTATGATCTTACAGACGTCGACCTTGCCGTCTGGATATCAACCCAGACGTCTGATTCTGGAAATTTTTCCAGAATCAGAACCCTGCTCGGCCTCCGCTCGCGACGCCGCCCGCGTCGCACCTCGCGCGTCCGCTGCTCCGCCCGCAGCAGGTCCCTCTCCGCGACGCTCTGCGCCCCCTGCGCCCTCCGCCGGCCGGCCAAGCCGCTCCTGGCGAGCTCGCCCTCACGGCAGAGCCCCGCCCTCGCACGCCGCAGCTCCTCCGCGCTCACTGCGGCTGCCGCTGCGCCCTCGCGTCCGCTCGCTCTCGCGCACAGGCAGGAGAAGAAGGAGGAAGATGGTGGAGACGAGAGGGGAGGCGCGCCCCCCTTTTAACGCCGCGCGGAGAGGAGAGAGAAGGCGGTTGCAGCCGCCTGCAGCCGCAGAGAAAGAGGGCAGAATCGCAGGTCTGCGCGCACAGGCGCGCAGACGAATATCCCGTGCGAGCATAACTGTTCGCCAGACGTCTGTAAACTATCCCGGACGTCTGGTCAGACGTCTGGATGCGATCCCAGACGTCTTGACAGACGTCTGGGCCACCTCCCAGACGTCTTAAAAGGAGTCTGGGGCACGCGCTCGTTACAATATAACAAACTCAAAGGAAGTTTCGTCCCCGAAACTTGCGCCAACTAGAGTGCGGGAAGAAGATGTCCAAATAACCATAACAAACTCAAAGAGGACCGAAGCCGGTCCGAAAAGACGTACCCGCGAAAAGCTCCGGGTACCGCTCCCGCATTGCCGCCTCAGGCTCCCAGGTAGCCTCCTCGTACCGCTGGCTCCTCCACAAAACCTTTACCAGGGGTACTTGCTTTCGTCTCAACCTGCGGACTGCTCGGTCTAGGATCTGTACTGGCCGCTCGGGGTAGGTCAGGTTGTCGCTCACCTCGACGCTCTCGTGACTCAGTACGTGGCTGGGATCGGCTACGTACTTCCTGAGGTTGGACACGTGGAACACGTCGTGCACACCAGAAAGCTGCGGGGGAAGGGCAAGTCTGTAAGCAACGGGTCCAACCCGCTCCAGGACCTCAAAGGGCCCCACGAACCTCGGCGCGAGCTTCCCTCTCACCCCAAACCGCTGTAAGCCCTTCATGGACGAAACACGAAGAAAGACGTGGTCCCCAACCTCGAACTGCACCTCTCTGCGTCTGCGATCTGCGTAGCTCTTCTGTCTGCTCCTGACAGTGCGGAGTCGTCTATGGATCTGCTCAACTACCTCCTGACTCTGCCGGATCAACCTGGGGCCAACCTCCCACTTGGTCCCCACCTCAACCCAACTCAAGGGTGCCGTGCATTTCCGTCCGTACAGAGCCTCGTAGGGAGCCATGCCGATGCTCGAGTGATAACTGTTGTTGTATGCAAACTCCGCCAGGGGCAGGTGCTCCTCCCAAGAGCCCCTCCAGTCTAGTACACAGGCACGCAAAAGGTCCTCAAGTGTCTGTATCGTGCGTTCCGACTGTCCGTCCGTCTGGGGGTGGTAAGCCGTGCTAAACCTCAACCTCGTCCCCAAAGCCTGCTGAAACTCAGCCCAAAACTGGGACGTAAAGCGGGTATCCCAGTCGGATACGATCTCCCGCGGAACTCCGTGTAGTCGCACCACATCACGGATATACCTCTCTGCCAACTGTGCTGGTCCCAAAGTGACTCGGATCGGCAAGAATCGTGCCGTCTTCGTCAATCTATCCACTATTACCCAGACTGTGTCGTGTCCTCGCTGGGTAACAGGTAAGCCCACCACCAAGTCCATGGTGATGCTCTCCCACTTCCACTCTGGCACTGGAAGCGGCTGAAGCGGCCCTGCAGGCCTCTGATGCTCGGCTTTCACCTGCTGGCACCCTAAGCACTGCTGCACGAACTCACCCACATCCCGCTTCATCCCTCTCCACCAGAACTCGCGTCTCAAGTCATGGTACATTTTCGTGTTTCCGGGATGTATGGTGAATCTGGAACCGTGTTCCTCAGTCAGGAGTTCTCTTAACAGCTCCTCGTCTCTGGGGACGCACAGCCGTCCCCTCAAGCGTAAACCTGGTCTGTGAAAGAGAAGTCCCCTGGGTCCCCTGACAGTACTCTGTCGCGCAAAGACTGCAAGTACGGATCGGCCATCTGTCCCGTGATGATGCGGTCTATCAACTCTGGCCTGGTCTGCCGTGTCACCGTCACTGCCCCACAGTACCCTCGTAACTCTAGAGGTCGCCAACTGCCCACCTCCTCCAAAAGGCTCCAACTCTGTAACTGTAGACTGGCCAAGCATGCGGGCGCCTTACGGCTCAAGGCGTCAGCCACCACATTGGCCTTTCCCGGGTGGTAGGAGATGCTGCAGTCGTAGTCCTTCAGGAGCTCCAACCAACGTCTCTGTCTCATGTTGAGCTCCTTCTGGTCAAAAAGATATCTGAGGCTCTTGTGATCTGTAAAAATCTCGAAGGTCTCACCGTACAAGTAGTGCCTCCATGTCTTCAGCGCGAAGACAACAGCTGCCAACTCTAGATCATGGGTAGGATAGGTATGCTCATGGGGCTTCAGTTGCCGCGAAGCGTAAGCGACCACGTGGCCCCTCTGCATGAGCACACCTCCTAACCCCTGCAATGAAGCGTCCGTGTACAAAACGAACCCGCCACTACTGTCAGGGATGGTGAGCACGGGAGCCGAGGTCAACCTCTCCTTCAGCTCCAGAAAACACGCCTCACAGGCGTCTGTCCAAGCGAAAGGCACATCCTTCCGAGTCAACTGTGTCATAGGACGTGCAATCTGCGAAAACCCTCTGATGAACCGTCTGTAGTAACCTGCCAGCCCCAGGAAACTGCAAATCTCAGTGACTGAACGCGGTCTCTCCCACCTGAGCACTGCCTCGACCTTGGCGGGATCCACCGCCAGGCCGTCTCCAGAGATCACATGACCCAAAAAGGTCACCTCCCTCAACCAGAACTCGCACTTGCTGTATTTGGCGTACAGCCTGCGTCGTCTCAGAGTGTCCAGAACCATCCGCAAGTGCTGTCCGTGCTGCGTCCGATCTCTAGAATAGATGAGTACATCATCTATGAAAACCACCACAAACTGGTCCAAGTACGGTCTGAACACCCAGTTCATCAGGTCCATGAAAGCAGCGGGGGCATTGGTCAGCCCAAACGGCATGACCAAAAACTCGTAGTGTCCGTACCGGGTGCGGAAAGCTATCTTGGAGACGTCGGTCTCCCTGATCCTCAACTGGTGGTATCCAGACCTCAAGTCGATCTTGGAAAAACCGTGGCACCCCGCAACTGGTCAAACAAATCGTCGATCCTCAGCAGCGGATATCTGTTCTTGATGGTGACCCTATTCAGCTGTCGATAGTCCACACAAAGGCGTAGGGTCCCATCCTTCTTCTTCACAAACAGTACCGGGGCTCCCCAGGGAGACGCACTGGGCCTCACGAAACCCTTCTCCAAAAGGTCCTGCAACTGAGACTTGAGCTCTCGCAGCTCAAGCGATGCCATTCTGTATGGCGCGGTGGAGATGGGGCTGGTCCCTGGTACTAGTGAGATCTCAAACTCGATCTCACGCTCGGGCGGTAGTCCTGGTAACTCGTCTGGAAACACGTCGGGGTACTCTCTGACCACCGGGATGCTCTGGAAGTCTGCCACGGGGCTGTGCTCTGCCACCACACAAGCTAAGAAGCCCTCACACCCCTGGCTCAAAAGTCTCGCCGCCCGAAGTGCCGAAATGCACCTGAAACCTCCGTCCACTGGCTGCCCATGAAACTCGAAGGAAGGCAACTTCGGAATGGAGAAGACAATCTTCCTCTCAAAGCAGTCTACCAAGGCGTGGTAAGCGGACAGCCAATCCATCCCCAGAATCACTCCAAAGTCCTCCATCTGTATCATAATCAGGTCAGCTGGCAGGCTGTGTCCCCCGATGCTGACCCCGCAACCCGTGTACACCTCCTCAGCTACAAACAGCTGACCACTCGGACCTCTGATTACGAACGGATTCTCTAACAATGTATAATCCTGGTCCAAACTAACTGCGAAACTGGCTGCGACAAACGAGTGCGTAGCGCCGGAATCGAAAAGCGTGTAAACGAGTCTGCCAGAAACTGAAACCATACCTGCTACCACGGATCCCGAAGCTCTGGCGTCCCTGTGTGTTAGGGCGTTGATACGCCCCTCAGCTCTAGGTGCGGACGAAGCAGCCACACTCTGCGTCGGACGGGTAGGTGCTGGCCGGTACCCTCCTCGCGACTGCGGTCCTCCTCCTCGCGCCTGGGAACCGCGGCCTCCTGCGCGCCCTCCAGTGCTCTGCGCGGGAAGTATCTGCTGACCTCCTACCCTAGATGGGCAGTCCCTCCTGACGTGGCCCGGCTGGCCACACTGGTAGCAGAGGGGAACCCGACTCCCGCCCTCAGTGAGTCCCTGCTGTCGGCTAGGCGGGGGTCCGGTGCTGGCGACTGGCCCCTGTCGAGGGCCCCCAAAGGCCACTGATGGCCCTGCACAACGTGACGGCTCTCCTGCGGACGCCGCATGTCTCCGTTCTCGCTGGCCCTGTGAGAAGTCTGGCTGAAAAGGCCTCTTCCGCCCGCCGTCGGTCTCTCGCGCGGACGGGTTGGTCTCCTCGTAAGTCATAGCTGCCTCTACCACCCTCAAAAACGTCGGCAGCTTCAGGGGTTTGACATACCCCCGGATCGCAGGCCGGAGCCCCTCGGTGAACCTCCAAAGGCGCTCCTCCTCAGTGGCTACCGCTGTCGCTGCAAAGCGGGACAGCTCCAAGAAACGCGTGCGGTACGCGCTCACGGTCATCGTCCCTTGGCGGAGAGTGTGGAACTCCCGCCTCCTCTGGTCCTGCCACGTCTGGGGAAAGTACTGCTCGCAGAAGAGGGTGACGAACTGGTCCCACGTCGGCTCGTCCCTCTCCTGTCCCCGGACCGCCCTCCACCACCGGTGTGCCGCACTCTCCAGCTGGTACGTGGCAAAGGCCACGCGGCACTCCACCGGGGGGCGAAGGGTGTCGAAGATCTTCTCCAGCTGCTCAAGCCAGTCCTCTGCCTCGGTCGGGTCCTCATCCCCCTTGAAGGAGGGGGGCTTCAGCTTCCGGAACTGTCCGAAAAGCTCGAAGTGGTGCTGTAGGGGAGGTGCTGGTGCACCTCCAGGCGAAGGTGCCTCGTGTACAGAAGTGTCGGAGGAAGGTGGGGGCGGCAGGGGCCCATCCCCTCCCTCGTGTCCAGCGCCGCATCCGTCGCGTGGTCCCACAGAGGACTCCCCCTCTGCAACCCCAGGAGGAGGTGCTCGGGGCGGTGGGTGGAGCTCCTCTCGTACAATATCCCGTATCAGTCTGGCGAGGTCCTGGGCCTGGATGCCAGGGAGTGGTGGCTGGTCCACCGAGACGTCAACGACAGCACGTCCACCTCGCCGACCTCGCCCTCGGCCGCGCCCGCGGCCAGTCTCGCCAGTCCCACGACGAGGCATCTCCTGCAAGGAGAGGCGAAACAAAACGGAAACGTCAAAACAGACGGTACCTAACAACACTTCTAAGAGCTCATGTCAAGAGATAAGTTGTGGTGGCTACTCTAGCTATAACATGTGAATTGGTTATTTTCCAGTCAGTTGATTCACTTCTCGGGACGACCTTGCTCTGATACCATCTTGTAACGACCCGATTCCCGAGTCCCTACGAGACACGAGAACCGGACCGACTCGACTAATCCCAAGACCCAGTCGTCCAACGAGGAAGTAACTAAAAGACAGTAAAATAAACCACATTCAGCATGAATATAACTAACAGTAAGAAAGTACAGCAGTAAGGAAAGAAACTACTACAGTAGGCACCACCACAACAGTAAAACAACATTTATCATATAACAAAAACTGCAGGTAAAGAAGGTACAGCGGAAACAAAACTACTCACTAGAACAGAAACAAGAAGGGGTACAAAGCTGTGGTAACTCTACTGGACCCTACTCGGCCCAGCGTCCTCTGCAGCCGCCGACCCTGGCTGCTCAACACCTGGTCTTGAAAAAGGTAACGAGTGTAACACGTCAGCAAAACGCTGAGTAGAGTGGCAAACTAACTAAAGGCAACAGTAGAGTGTACAGGAGCTGTTATGTTCTATTACTTCCTTTATTTACATCTTTCAATTTTTCTCACTATTTCATTTATTTCTCAGATCCTTTACTTGATCTCGGATGTCCTCGTGGGAACGATCTTGATTGCAGTCTTTTCCAAAAGTAGAAGTAGCACGTGGTGCTCTCCTGGCCGGGAGAGTCCCCCGTGGTGATCCTACCCTCAGTCAACCACCCCAAGGTCACTGACAGACGTAACGGTGACTACGGCACGCGCGATAAATGCACAGGTAGCTAGCCTGCACTGGCACGCGGTCAGTCGTTTCCGTTAACGGGTGCGCCCAAAGCACAGCACGGAACCAGGGCAGAGCCCTCTCAGTAACAGGGGTCCAACCCCTCTACAGTAACCAAACCGGGGCCTTGCCCCTCCACAGTCCGCGCACCCTCGCCTGACTACCCTGGTTTGCCCTAGTGGGCCTAACAAGTCGGTGAAGGAGGCTAGCAGAACCCCGGGGCCCGTGGGGTAGCTAGTACTCTCCTAACACTACTAGCTCTCCTCGGTACTACGTACACGAGGGCCAACAAGTCGGTACAGAGCGGCCAATCCTAACCCTGGGTCCCTGGGGCGGCTGGCCCCACTCTGCACTAAACAGGTACAGGTACTTCCCTTGGTACTGCGTACCCAAGAGACAGTACAAACTACATCTCAGTTCCATTCCTTTTTCTTTCCAGGAGTTCCACTCCTAATTTCCCGTAGGGTTCTAGCTCTTTATTTCAGAACATCATATGTTTCACTTTCCAGATTCACGTTCTCAAATTCCATGATCTCAAACATGTTTCTTTGTTCATAACAGGCAGCTGTTAATTAAATTCACAGGCAGCTTATATATTCCTTTCCATTTTTCCAAGACTGCAGTAATATACATTCCACTAGTTTTTCCATCCTAGGATTCATGCCATATCCTAGGATCTATCATACAATCTAGTTTTCCGGCCCTAGGATTCATGCAACACCTAGGAGCTATCATTCCATATATTTCTCATTCCTAGGATTCATGCAATGCCCTAGGTTCTAGTTATGGTTCCATACTTTAACAGATTTTATTAATACTTAAAGCCACTCTACCAGGTACAACGGGAGTAATGGGGGCGTGATCGAGAATCCCGCGCGCCTCCGCGACTCTCAAGACTGCAACCGAACGAGGTCCTATCACAAGGATCAAACACAAGGAGTGTCTCAAAATAGTGTATAGCTACTGTAGGCGGGTAGAGGAATTAATTCTGAAACGAATGCAACTCGAATCGCGGAAAACGGAGCCCAAACGGGCCCTAAACGGGTCGAGAAAGACAATACTGTGCAAAATCAGACGTCTGGAACTCCTTCCAGACGTCTTAAACGGTGGATCAGAGAATTACCTGTTCGGCTTGGTTCCCCGGACGTCCAGAAGTCTGTGGGGACGTCTGCCTAGATCCCAGACGTTCGATGGTCCCTCCGGACGTCTGGAGGTCACTCCCGCCGTCTGGTACAACTTCCAGACGTCTGATTCGCAAGGGATGGCGAATCAGCGAACCTGCGCACAGCCAACCCCCCTCCCTCAGTACGGTCAGTCGACAAGAAGGAAGAAGAAAGCGGAACTCACCTTTCAGACGTCTGTATGATCTTACAGACGTCGACCTTGCCGTCTGGATATCAACCCAGACGTCTGATTCTGGAAATTTTTCCAGAATCAGAACCCTGCTCGGCCTCCGCTCGCGACGCCGCCCGCGTCGCACCTCGCACGTCCGCTGCTCCGCCCGCAGCAGGTCCCTCTCCGCGACGCTCTGCGCCCCCTGCGCCCTCCGCCGGCCGACCAAGCCGCTCCTGGCGAGCTCGCCCTCACGGCAGAGCCCCGCCCTCACACGCCGCAGCTCCTCCGCGCTCACTGCGGCTGCCGCTGCGCCCTCGCGTCCGCTCGCTCTCGCGCACAGGCAGGAGAAGAAGGAGGAAGATGGTGGAGACGAGAGGGGAGGCGCGCCCCCCTTTTAACGCCGCGCGGAGAGGAGAGAGAAGGCGGTTGCAGCCGCCTGCAGCCGCAGAGAAAGAGGGCAGAATCGCAGGTCTGCGCGCACAGGCGTGCAGACGAATATCCCGTGCGAGCATAACTGTTCGCCAGACGTCTGTAAACTATCCCGGACGTCTGGTCAGACGTCTGGATGTGATCCCAGACGTCTTGACAGACGTCTGGGCCACCTCCCAGACGTCTTAAAAGGCGTCTGGGGCACGCGCTCGTTACAAGTGCAAACGGCCGCCGACTAAAATTAGGAGGGGATTTTGAAAATCCCAGGTAGCGTGGAAGAGGAGTTACGAGGAGGAGGAGGAGCACAGGAGAGGGGGATCGGCATCTTCCCCCCTACGGGGAACTACTCCACCGCGTGCACTGTGCACCCCATCCTACCCTTCAGCCTGTGCCACTCCTTCTCCACCTTGCGCGCCCACAGGCGCGCACCCCTCTGCAGACCCGCCTCGCCTCACCAGCCGCTCCAGGCAGAAACGGTGTAACCCGTGTGCACTATGCACCAAGCCTGCACCTGCCGTCACCACACCGCCCCACCCGCGCTCGCAGGCGCTTCCTCCCTCCAGTGCAACCACCTTGCACACCTGCACAGCGCCTCTCCGCAGCCTGCAAGCACCACCCTCTCCCAACCCGCACCTCTGCAGGCGCCGCACCTTCATCATCTTCGCGTGCCCATCTCCAGCCTGTTCCAGCACTCCTGCAGGCGTGCCCCCTCCCGCAGGTGCTCGCTCACGCACCTGCACGCCAAGCACCACGAGCGCCGCCTCAAGCCAACGCCCGGTGCTCCTCTCTGCAGACCGCCTTGCCACCAGCGCTCCCCGCAGGCACTGCGTGCTCACCGGCCACCACAGTGCGCGCACCCCTCCTCCAGCACCTGCCCCTGCACTGCGCACCACTCCCTCCAACCAGCCTGCAGGCACTCACTCCTCCATCTTGCGCGCCCCTGCCAACCCGCACAGTGCCATCACCGCTTCCTCCTTCCAGCACCCAGTGCTCCCCGCAGGCACCGTACAAGCACGCACCAGCGCTCCCCTCCAATGCTACAGGCGCTCGCGCCATCCCCACTGCCCTGCCAGGCCACCGCAGCGCACCCCTCTACAGACACTGTAGAGCCACCAGCCGCGCCTGCAAACATCCGTGCCCTCGCCACCAGACCCCTGTTGACGTGCACAGGCGCACACCAGCGCGCAGCCACCCGCGCGACTGCAGCAGCTGCTCTGCCTTCTCCTCCAACAGGCCGACAGCCCTCCTCCGCCCGCCGGCCACCTCCAGCCACCTCTCTCCATTCTGACACCGCCATCGTGATCCCCACGCGCCGGTCAACCTTCCTTCATAGCAGCTCCATTGCCGGTGCTTCATCTCTCACGCGAGGAGGAGAGAGAGTGAAAGCTCTATTTTGACTTCAATTAGTTATTACATTTGCTGCCATTGCCAAAACTTGATTTTTGGTTTATTATTTTATTAATTGAACGAATTTACAGCCAAGCCCCTTTAGTCTACTCTAATTAATTGGCTTATTAAATTGCATGCTTATCTTCCCCCATCTATTAGCTTTACATTGGATGCCATTGAATATTTGGGGTTGATTGATTTTATAGGAATATTCTAGTAAAGGAGAATTTGCGTGATTGGTCCATCTCTTTTCAGAAATTAGATATTGGTTATTAGATTCATCTATTAGTGTTCTTTCTTTGGGATTAGGATGAATGAATGCAATTACTTTTTAGTAAACAAGAGGTAAATTTATTGTGAATTTATTGGTCTATTCCTCCCTGTGGATACGACATCCGTTATTGTGGTTTAAATTCATATCTGTTTAATCTTTGATTGAGAGATTTTCCACCACCTTTTGTGCTGCAACGATTTATTATCTTAATATCAATTTTTCAAAGTGAAAATCGACCTATCAAAACCTACTAGAGAGGAATCCTCCAGTGATGATGAAGAAGAAGAAGTTGATCCAAATGCTCAATCTTCTTCTCATCCGCCTCCTGAATAATCCTCCACTTTCGTTCTTATAACCTACCCATATCCAGAAGCTAAAATACCTTGGGTAAATCTATCTAATATGTCTAGAACTAATCCCAATTTGATAAATATCGTTAATTACATTGGTCAAAATTTAACCAATCTAAATTTTACCTTCTGTCACATGGAACTCAAATTCCATGACCTTTCTCTTTCTATTGAGTCCTCCCATGTCACTTCTTCCACTCAAAAACCTAAACAAAGGAAGCGGACTCAACCGAAAGTACCTCAAGAATACAGTGAAAGAAGGCAAAAGCATTTTCAAGATCCATCTCCTGTTTCAATGACTGAAGAAGAACCTATTCTTCATGATGATGAAGAAGAAGACACAGAAGATGACAAAGAAGTTTCATATGAAGAAAGTGATGATGAAGATGAAGATGACGAAAACAATGATGATGACGACAATGATTATGATGACGATGATGATGATGATGGTGGTGGACATTTGCAAAAGCTAATTAGAAAACATCCTAGAAATTAGCTTAGTTTTCATTTTGTTGCCTTTCAGACAATTGTGTTAAAATTGTTTCAAGCCTTATGAACTTTATCATGTTGGTATTCATGTATCATGCTTTGTTTGCTTATGTGAAATATATCATATTTTATTTCTATTATTTGCTCATCTTTTTATTTGCTTGACAAAAAGGGGGACAAATGATTGGATACTTCATATTTAAAATAAGGAGAACTTAGTTTGAGGGGGAGGTTTTTCACTCCTTGTGGAGTTTTTTATTCTTCTCTTATTAAGTCTCTATTTATTTTTAAATATGAGTATCTTGTTTGTTTGTCAACACCAGAAAGGGAGAGATTGTTGGAACCTAGTTCCATCTCTATTTTGTGTTTTGGTGTTAACAAAACCATTTTAAAATCTAATGTGTTTATGAAGTATTATAGGTCAAAAGAATCTATAGATGCAAGCAATAAGATAGCATATGAAGGAAGAAGATTGAAAGACTAGTTTTTGTTGTATTAATTATTTTTTAGAATCTTTGTACATCTCCTAACAAGTAAAACATAATCTAGGAGTTAAAATCAAAGTAGAGATAATTAGGATTCAGCAAATCATTCCTTCACTCGTTTCAGAACTCAAAATTGATTTTTTCAAAATAAAGTCATTTAGAGTAGGTTGGATATCTCTAAAAATTGACTTGCACTTACAATATTTGGTACTTGTAGCAAGTACCGGTACTGGTCATAAGTACCGTTACATGCTAGGCACAGGTTTGGGCCTAAGTCTCAAACTGTAAACAACAAGTACTGGTACTCATCATGAGTACCAGTACCAAGTGGTCACAGTTTGTGCAGTTGGTTTTTGCTTGGACCTTACAAGTACTGGTACTAATCACTAGTATAGGTACATGTAGGTCACTGGACCCAAATCTGTGAGTCACAAGTACCGATACTCATCATGAGTACCGATACCTAATGACTTAGTTGGGCTGACTGTAGGTAGTCAGTACCGGTACCAACTAACCATTGTGATTAATCTGAATGGCTATTTTGCAATTAAACCTATCTCTAATCTTCCCAAATTGCCCCTAACGGCTAGTAATCGTAGGGAAGGTGCTTAGTGGGTTATATAAGCACTCTTTGACTGTCTTTTGCACACAACCAAGAAGTAAAAATTATATTTTTGCCTACACCTTCAATTCTCAATTTAATAGCTGCAAAAGAGCTTGTTTTATTGCAATTCTCTCAAGGCCACTCTCCACTTGCAACAAGTCATCAAGGCGATCGTGTTCCTCTCTGATAAATTCATTTGTTTTACGCCTTAGTATTCTCGTTAGATTCATTTACATACTCATATTAAGCAATATAATTGTTGGAGACTTAGGGATTAGTTGTAAGCTTTTATTTGTATTTTGCTTACACCTGTATCTTTATTTCTTTTTAATATCTTGTAATTGGGTCGAGGTAACCCATTAATTACCGTAGGTTTTAGTAAATTGATTCCCTCCGAATTGAGGGAATCAAGTTAAAAATCCTAAGTCAGGAGACTTAGGTAGTGGAGTACCCAAGTAAGGGAACCACTATATATCTTGTGCATTTTGTGGTTTGATTTGTCTTGCAATTTTTTTCTACCACACTATTCATCCCCCCATCTAGTGTGCTTGTGATTTACAGATCCTACAACAATGACGTTACCATCAAGGGTGAGGCTAGACAGCTAGGGCTAGGCTTAGTAAAATGGTGGACTAATGTGAAGTAAGGTAGAGCATAGAAGAATTAATTCTTAAGTGGCAGGAAGCCTACTATTTTTATAGAATGTAATTAAATGTAGGCCATTAGATTTAATCAATGGTTAAGGTGTAGCCATCACATCAAATTTGAAGTAGAGCCTTAGATGAGCATTCAAGGGAGGAAAATAAGCAAAGGGGAGGTCGGCCATGGAGGCTTCTAGAAAGCCCTATGGTGGCCAGCCATGATGGAAGGAGGATGGACCTTAGGTGGAGTCTTGGAGAAGCCTTATGGAGATTAACCAAGAGGGATTAATTGGGGCCCTTAAATCTAGATTGGAGGTGGATGAGGAGGCTTAGGTGGCTAGCCATAAAGCTTCTTAAAGAAGCTACCATGGTCGTCCATGACGAGGGGATAAGTTCTTGGTTTTCTATTTTTGGTAGTGGATTTTAGGTCTTAGGATTTAAGATCAATGGTAGGGGGTTTATAGGTGGTTTTTCTAAGATAGGGTTAGGACATAGGTTTGGATGAAATGGGTTGTCCTAGGGTGGGTTTTGGAAAAGGTTTTGAGTGTGCCACATGTTCTCTTATCCCTTGTCTTCACTCTCTGCATTTATTCTTCAATCTTTGTCTTTATTCTCAGGTGAGCTCATGTCATTACTTCTTATGAGCTCCTTTATTTATTCTGCCCACAACCTGCATATGTAAAAAATACATTAATTAGTACAAAACCTAGACTAGTGCTAAATGCATGTTCTAAACCTAATATGCAATTATTTACACTAAAGTCAACTTAGGAAACCAACATAATGTAGGCATTTTAGCATTAATAATCTTGAATTTATCACCCCCCTTCTTCCTTCATCTCCACCACCTTTTCTTATCAAACTTCTCCTTAGATGCCCTTAAGTTTTCTCTCCTCTAGATTCTTCTTTTTCTTCTTCTTCCCTACACCTTCTTCTTCTTCAGCATTACTATAAGTCTTTGCTTCTCCAAGTGCTACTACTTTTCCAGATTCTCCTCGAGCTTCTTCGCATCTTAGTGGTCGTCGGCTGGATGCTCCACCTCCGCCATGAGTCCTTTATCTTTCACAACCTTCTACATCTTGATCTCCTTCTACTTCCTTTTCTTCTCTTTATTTACTTTTTTAGTTGTAGAACTTGATTTGTGTTTGAATAAAATTCTTATTTTCCATGTGCCATGTTTGTGTCTCCTTTCTTTGTTAGTATAGTTTGCTTACATTATTTTTATTTCTTTTATACTTGAAAATCCCAAATAAATAAAAAAAGGCCAAAAAATAAAAACAAATCACTTTCCACAAATTCACAACATTAATTTCCCGTTCAAAATCGCAAATCCATTATCCAAAAATCACTTGTGAATTCCACCCATCCAAAAATCAGCTAATTTTGTTTGTAGCTTAACTATCAAGTAGGGATTAACTCTGCAAAATTTTGGGGCCAAATTCATTATATACAATTTTCTAAAATTAGTGCACTAATGAGGGATCCAATTGCAAACAAACACTAAAATTTCAATACTTTCGGAGTTTTAGAGAATTTTATACAACTTCAATTGGCATGAAATTACTTGCAAAAGTTTCCTTACTTAATTAGGCATCTTAGTTAAATTATTCATAATTTTTAGTAGTCATGAAGGTTACATTAGTTGTGAGTCTTGCAACAGGTGTCAAAACAGTCCTTCTGGCTAGCTTTGAAAAGAAAAATCCAAACAAACAGAAAAAGATTTTCAAAAAAAATCTCTCATATTTCTCATAGAATAGGAAGAAATTAGCTCATACACCTCGCTATGAGATGACCCAAACTCCTATTTTCATTCAAATCCTTAAGCATTTGATGTTACAAATTTTGAAACAATCGCATCTTTCATGCCTACAATGACTCGATTAACACTGGACGAATTATGTACATCAAAGATCATAGGCCCCTTCCACCTATTTGACCCTGAGATTTGATTCTGCATTGTCTATCTATCGACGTGAAATTCAACGTAGTTGGAGGCATTCCAACAGCCTTTTTGTACATATCTTAGTTCATGTTCTTATACAAGATCTCTTATTCAGTTTCTTTTCTCTATTTGCAATAAAGATGACTTATGAAAATCCCATCTTCCTCCAATTTGCATGCTCTTTCCTCTATAGTTCTACATTGATTTTACCCCAAGATCTATGTGAGGACATCTTCATAAGGGATGGAAATATATGTTAGGCTCACGTCATGTCTAAGAATAGGGGACCTCTCTACAATACGTGTAGTATGGCCAGGAAGAGATGTTCAGAGATGGTTGGCATGTATGCTAGGTGTAGCAATGCTTTCCTCTGAATGGGGTATGCCACCCTAGATCCAAAGCATGATGGGCTTGGGTCTGGAATTGCTACATGTGGTTGAAGTATGGATTAAGCAAGCAATACTACATTACTTCACTTTTGGGGTGCCGCATCAATGAAGCCCTTGATATCTACAACAGCAAGCCTAAAGAAATGCGTGTTGAGTATCCTAAGGAGCATTAGATCTCCTAGAATGCCTTTAGCTATATTAGAGTATGAGTCATTTGTTTGTTTAGGTTCAAGCAAGTTTAGTTGTTCCTTTATTAGGTTAGCTGTCATTCTAGTGATTGGAATAGAATTCAGTTTCTTTCAGCATATGCAGCTTCCTCTTGGAGTTATGGATTTACTAGTGTGATCTTCCCTTTCTCTTCCTTTTCTTGCAATGAGGTCATTGCAAAATTTAGACATTTGGATAAAGTTCATAGCAAAGTTATTTTGCATTTTGTACTACATTTCATGACAAATTTTTTTTAAATTATGTGTTTTCATTTTTATGATGTTTAAGTTAAGAAAGGATAATGAGAATTAGGTATTTAAGAGTCACTAACCTTAAGAGGATGTGTTAAGAGTTTTTCACTTAAACTCTTCAAGTTGTACTACATTTTATGCTAATTTTTTCTTAAAATTACATGTTTGCATGATTTATGATGTTTAAGTTAAGAAAGGATAATGAGAATTAGGTATTTAGGAGTCACTGACCTTAAGAGTATGTGTTAAGAGTTTACTGATGAGACCACATTTGTTGGCTAATCGTATGCATAAATACCTAGTTATTAGAATAATGTCTACATGTAAATAGCATACTTAAATTTATAAATAGATTAGTTTACAAAAACGATTGTATGCATATTTTATACAATGCATTCACAAGTATTAGAAGGTAATGTGCATTATGGTGACATGCATGCATTACATGAATTATTGTGGATTACCTTTGTAAATAACCCTTTTTTTCTTTCTTCTTTTCCCTTGCAGAAGCCACCGCTTCAATGAGCCATATCCACCGCTGCCAAACTTCTTGCAACAGCCGCAACGCATCCCCAACGGTTTAGATTTATCCGTCAAGTGCGAGTCGAGATGCACAGCGAGGGGAGAAACAAATGGGAGAGGCGAGGCACCTAAAAGAGGGTCAGGATCTCCATCTTCTTCTCTCTCATGCTCCATCGTAAAGAAACATCTGCACCATGCATCTCCTGCTTGCACCGTGAGTTGGGAGTGCCCTGTTTCCTCCACCACCGACGAGCGCACGGTGACAACGTGCACTCATCAAGCACCACCAGCCACCTCGCCTCTCCCTCACAGACAGAAACCACGCGCATCCTCACGCATCCGAGGCCACGCAGCAGCAGCATGCCCTTGCGCGTGCCAACCAAAGCACAGCCACGCTCGACCTCGCCTGCAGCCACACACGTTCACAGCGCCTTCCACGCCCTACTTGCGTGCAAGCTGCGCGTCTGTTAAGACCCACAACATCAAACGTTTTTAAGACGTCTGGGAGTTGGTCCAGACGTCTGGTCAAACGTATGGATGCCTTCCCAGGGTGAGGAGGTCCTGATTCTTGGGAATTTTCCCAGAATCAGACATCTAGACCTACGTCCAGACGACGCAGGGGACGTCTGGAGTGAGATCCAGATGTCTGAAAGGTACGATATTCTCTCCCTTCTCTTTCTTGCGAACGTGGCCATGCAAGCCGTTCCGCCGAAAGTTCTGCCTCTTTGCCGTGTTGAGATCGTTTGTGTACGCGTGCAGGTTTCGTTTCAGGAAGGTGCAAGGGCACACCCTCCCACACAGATCAGACGTCTGGGCACAGTACCAGAAGGCGGAGAGAATCTCCAGACATCCGGAGTGATAGTCGGATGTCTGGAACTAGGTCCAGACAGTTCAGCAGGATCCTGGATGTCTGAAGAGCAGCTCGGAGTAAGGTATGATCTGAACCATCATTTAAGACATCTGGAAGGTGTTCCAGATGTCTAATTTTGGGCAAGTTGTCATTTTTGACTCGTTTAGGGTCCGTTCGAAGTCCGATTTCCGCGTTTAAAATTTCATTCTTCTCAGAATTAGTTCCTCTACTTGTTTAAAGTACTCGTATCCTGTTCTGAGTGGTTCCTCGTGTTTGATCCTTATGTTAGGACCTCGTTCTGTTGCAGATCTGGGGGTTGCGAAGTCACGTGGACCTGCCAATCACTCTCCCATCACTCCCGATTTTGCGGGTAAAGTGGCTTCCCTTAGTTAATTACAAACATTAATGCTTATCTAAATTAAATGATAGATCCTAGGGTATGACATGAATCCTAGGACCTGAAAACTAGATTGAATGTTAGATCCTAGGGTATGGCATGAATCCTAGGACCTGAAAACTAGATTGAATGTTAGATCCTAGGGTCTGGCATGAATCCTAGGGCTGAAAACTAGATTGAATGATAGATCCTAGGGTGTGGCATGAATCCTAGGAACAGAAACACTGAAACGAATGTCTTGAGCGCCTGAATTGCAGTCTTGGAAAAGTAGATAGAACAATGATAATTGCCTGAAATGGGATAACAGTTGCTTGTATATGAATAGATATTAACTGTTGGAAATGCGTACTATATGCGAATAAACCTAAAATGATGAAACCTAGTATGGCTTGGCCTGAGGAAACATGAGCACTAACCCTATGGGGAATTAGGGGTAGAACTCCTGGAAATAAATGGAATGGAACTGGAAATGTAAAACGGGAAAGTGTGTTGTCTCTTGGGTATGTGGTACCAAAGAGAGCACATACTACCTCTTAGTGTAGAGGGGAGCTTGCCGCCCTCAGGTCGAGACCGGGGTGAGTTTGGCCACTTTGCACCAACTTTCTGGCTCTCGCGTACACCGTACCGGGGAGAGCTGCTAGTGTAGGGAGAGAGCTAGCCACCCCATGGGGCCCGGGGTTCAACTAGCCGTCCTACACCGACTTGTTAGGCCCACTGGGCAAACCAAGGTAGTCAGGCGAGGGTGCGCGGACTGTGGAGGGGCAAGACCCCAGTTTGGTTACTGTGGAGGGGCTGGACCCCTGTTACTAAGAGGGCTCTACCCTATACTGGTTCCGTGCTGTGCTTTGGGGTGCACCCGTTAATGGAAACGACTAACCACGTGCTAGTGCGGGGTAGCTACCCGAGCATTTATCGCGTGTGCCGTAATCACCATTACGTCTGTCAGTGACCTTGGGGTGGTTGACTGAGGGTAGGACCACCACGGGGGACTCTCCCGGCTAGGAGAGCACCACGTGCTACTTCTACTTTTCGGAAAAGACTGTAATAAAGATCGTTCCCACGCGGAACATTCGAGATTAAGAGAAAGATCTGAGGAATAATTCAAGGATGAGTAAATAGAAAATAAAGAAAGAAATTAAAAATAACAGCTACTTGTCCACCTTACTGTTTTGCTTAGCTAGTTGGTTGCCACTCTACTCAGCGTTTCGCTGACGTGTCACCTTTGTCACCTTTTCAAGATCAGGTGTTGAGCAGCCAGAGCCTGCGGCTGCAGAGGGTACTGGGCCTAGTAGAGTCCAGTAGTTTTACTTGTGTTGTACCTACTATACTATTTCTTCTGTTGTAGTGAGTATTTTTTGTTACTATTGTACTTTTTATTGTAAGCATCATGTTTATGTACCTATTTAATTCTCTACTATTGTGGTGGTGTGTACTGTAGTAGTTCTTTTCTTTACTGCTGTACTTTTGTTGCTGTTAGTTACATGCATGATGAATGTGGTTTATCTTACTGCTCTTTTGGTTACTTTCTCGTTGGACGACTGGGTCTTGGGATCAGTCTAGTCGGTCCAATTCTCGTGTCTCGTAGGGATTCGAGAATCAAGTCGTAACAGCGTCCACACCCGCACGTGTGGGCGTAACAGCAACAACCGCGCATCTACGCTTCAGCCCGCACGCGCACGCAGGCACCTGCGCTCCAGCCCACGTGCAACCCACCAGCTACCTCTTCTTCCTCTTCTTCTTCTCCACCGACACAGGAGAGGAAAAGAGCCCAAACAAACCGCCGCTCCTCCACTCATAGCCACCTCCATGAACCGCCATTCTCCACGCCGTCGCTTCCATTGAGCTCGCCGTGCCCTCACGAGCTCGACCACGCCCTCAGACGCACCCACTGCGACCCGCACGCACATGTGGAGTAACCCACCACCGGCAAGCTCTTCCTCATCATCCGAAGACCTTTGACCGCTGTCGCCAACACCACCACCATCATCGGGATCCCCTTACCACCGTTGACCTCCTCCGAGCTCTGAGCCTCCAATCAGGCCTCCCTCTCCACATGCGCACGAGGGGAATGAGTTCCCAACCAATTAATAATTCATCTGAGTGCCATTGCCAAACTTTTTTTTTTATTTTAACATTTGATATATTGAGTGAAATTGCAACTTCATGCTCATGCTTTCTCATAATTGCTTGGCTCTTGTTATGCACATCATTCAACATTGGAATTGGATTAAGATTTACACAATTTCTCTATAGTTCATGTGCAATTGGAAATTACATAGATTGATCACATATTTATTGAATATTTTATTAAGGAAAGAATTCCACGTATAACCGTACATTCTCAAGTTATTGTGTGTCTTCTTTTCGTTGCATTTCACGCCAGATTTAACCACAGATTTCACACTCAATTGGACAAATACAAGGGAAAAATATCCATGAATTTATTGATATGTTCCTCCCTATGGATATGACATCCTAACTATTCATGGTTAGTTTTCATTGATATATTTTTGTTCGGGATTTTTCCACCACACGATTTCACTACAACGACACATTATTTCTACCAAGCGAAAAACTCCCAACCAAGTTTACCACTTAAGCATCTTTAGGTTGTTATTAGCTTAATGAACTAGGGTATTTCATTAAATATGAGTGTGTTTCTAAGTCTTTACGGATTCTTGTTGACTAAGGTTGTAAGTTAATAAGGTAGATAGTACATTATTTGTCTGCCCTCTGGTTTGGAAGTCTCTAAAATCTGAGCATCTCACACCTACATATACACTCTGAGTTGGCTTGTGGGAAACTATTGGGTTAGATTTGAGGGGCTGATTTAATAATCAGACTTAATCTCATATTTAATCTTGAGACCCTCACAGGTGTGGTTGACATGTTGCATTAGGTTTTCTCTCCAATTGTAAGGTGTTCAGATCTAAGTTTTGTATCCTAATATTTTCCAAGCTTTTGTCTAAGAGGCACTCATGAATTAGATTCAGAAGAGCCACCTGCCTAGAAAATGAGAGAAAAGTGAAAAAGATAGAGAAATGTGAATAAAGTAGTTGAAGGAAGATTAAAGATAAACAAACAAATAAAAACAAAATAATGTTGGGTAGAGAAAAATACAATACACCAAAAGGTGAAACTGGGTACATATACACTAAGTCTACTCTTGTGTTTGTAGTTTCGCCCTACTAGGAGAGGGTGACATAATAAATTGTGGAAATAAAATCTAAAGCAATCTCACAAAATAAACAATCTCACAAGGTACACAATTATTTTTAGGTGGAAACCTAAACCGGGTGAAAACCACCACCTAAACCTCTCAAGTTAGGATTTTTCGATCAACCAAGTTCATCAAATCCACTAAATGAATCACTTAAACGAGGGTGATTCAACCTCAATTACAACCACGCTACAAGTGCGAGGGTAGTGTTCCTCAACCCCTTCTCTTCACGAGAAGGATTTTGTCCTTCGAAGGAGACGGGAATTCGCAAAGCGAATACCCAACCAAATAACAAAGTAAAATAACAAATATAGTCCTATAGAGCCAACAAAGATTTAAACCTAGCTTCTATAGGAATTAGGAAACTCCCCTTTGCAAGGAGTGCATCAAATCGATGACGCGGGAGCGTGAGCCACACGATGGTGCAACGTCGCTTTCGTGAACTACGGCAGGAGAGCGGGTACGCAAAGGCTTGGTGCTCTCAAGATGTAGAACTTGAGCTTGGAGAGCAAGAGCTTTTCTTAGACACAAAAGAGTGTGAAAGTGTATTACTAGGTGTGTCTTGTGTATCTAGGTGTGTCTAGGTGTGCAAGAGGTTCCTCTCTATTTATAGAGGCCTTAGGAAAGCTTTGGAAGGCTTAAGAAAGCTTCCATAGCCGTTGGGAGTAAAGTCCAAGAGAATCAGGCCGAAATCAGGAACAATGATTGCACTGACAGGGTTATCAGACGTCTGATCCTGGCATTAGACGTCTGGAAGATCAGTTTAAGATGTCTGGGAACAAAGTCAGACGTCTGATTTTAGGCGGGTTTCTTCCTGACTTGAATCAGATCTAAATAGGGTTCTAGTGCAAGTCCATCAGACAACATACAGGACGTCTGGCACTATGCCTGGACATCTGGAAACCTACTTTTCTGCGGGAATGGATTTCCAAGAGAGTGCAATGGCTAGAAAATCTCTGAGAAGATATTTTGGGTCAGCTGAGGCAAAACGATCATTTATCAGACTTCTGGAAAAGCTTAAGGACGTCTGATAAGGCTCTAACAGTCATATTATTCAGTGATTGTTAAGCCAGCCAACTGTCCACTAATTGGACGTCTGGCAAGTCCATCAGACGTCTTCTAAGACGTCTGGTCTAAGGTCTGGACGTCTGATTTCGTCAGACAGAACTAACAAGTCCAGCCTAAATGTTATCAGACGTCTGAATCAACAGTCAGACGTCTTAAAACATATTATCAGACGTCTGATTTTTGAATTAGATGTCTGAAAAAGCTATTTGAACCCTATATTGGTTTTCTAAGTTCTCTACAGAAAATCTAAGTATCCTAGGGTTGTGCTGGTGTTCCTAGGACTACTTTTAGGGTACTTTGAGGCTCTTTAACATGATTTTCTAAGGAACAAAAAGAGCAAGGAAATAAAGACAAAAGTACATGAAAGAAATAAACATAATTCTATCCTATTCTTCTTGTCCTTCCATCTTCAATCTATCGCTCCTCGCGAATCTCCTCTGTTCTCCATCAAGCTCCTCCAATCCGTCCTAGATGTGAGCTCGAACTCCGTCTAGTCACGTCTCCATTTGCAATTTGCCTGAAATCTAAGACTCCAAGTGCAAATGTTAAATGACACGTGTTTTGTTATCATCAAAACAAACGATTGCGGTACTCTAGTGATGGGTCGGCCCAAATAGGTTGTTAATATGATATTTTTATCGTTGAAATGTGTATAGTGGTTAACCTAATTCAGACCTAACCATCCCTTTACAAAATTTTTAACCTGGCCTAATTGATTTTATCTTGTCACTTTTAGGCCCAGGGTCGAACTCAGGGAAGTGGGGTTCAAGTCGAATTTCTACGTTTTCCTTAAAACGCGTCTCTTCCGCTCGTTTATTGTGTTTTTGGTATTTTTCTTATTTAGGTTTTTTTCTGGTAATCCTTGTTCTTGAGGCACACCCTCAAAATTGTGTCCTTGGCTTTTAGCCAAAACAGAGTTTCAAAACACGCCTTGCTACTTGCAAGACGGGGTACCTGCAAATCAAAGATTATCTTTTCACTTTTATACCCTTTTTTTTTATCTTCTTACTAAGAAGGAAGCTAACAGATAGAAAGTAAATATAGTAGCTATAGATATATATTTATATGTAGTATATATATAAAGGGGTGGGGGTGGAGGTGACGATGGAGTGTAGCACTATGTCGAGTTAGTCGACGTCTAGAGAGACGCAACCAACACGACTAGGTGCCGCGTGGAGTGTGGATGGAGGATGGATGATGTATGGGACCACGCTTTTTTGTACGCGTGTATCAGGGAATATCAGCAACTGGTGCAGATATTCCCACGATACAGCGTATAGTAAATAACGTGAAAATATATGTACATATGTATGTATATAAGTAAATATATCTATATATATATATAAATGTATAGTTATATATGTATAGATATATATATAGATATATATGTGTTTATATATATAGGTGTATAGATGTATATATATATATATATATATATATATATATATATATGTATATAAGTATATATATATGTTACTATATAGATATATATATATGTATATATGTATATATATATGTATATAGATATGTATCTATATATGTATATAAGTATATATATTTATTACTATATAGATATATATATGTATATTTGTGTATATATATGTATATAGATATGTATCTATATATGTATATAAGTATATATATATATTACTATATAGATATATATATATGTATATATATATGTATATAGATATGTATCTATATATGTATATAAGTATATATATTATATATATATGTATATATATATATATATATGTATGTATATATATATATTTATATATATTTTACTATAAGTGTGTGAGTGTGTGTGTGTGTGTTGGTATAGGTGTGTGTGCATCGGTGAATGTGTGTGTGTTGCTGTGAGTAAAAAAAAAGAGAGAGAGCGGGCGGCAGAGAGGGGCGAGCATGGAGGAGGCTCTGCGGTGGTCGCGGAGGGTCGCGGAGGGTCGCAGGGGTCGGCGCGAGGCCGTAACCGGCCGCTGCAGTGCGCGCGGCGGCCGGTCGCGGGTGCAATGGCAGAGGCGACAGAGCAGAGGACGGAGCGGAGAAGTGCCCTGCAGACGCGCGCGGAGAGCTGAGCGCCTGCGGGGAAGGTCGCGGAGGAGCGAGGGGAGGTTCTGCAGTGGTCGCATAGGGTCGCGGAGGAGGGCAGTGCGCGCGGTGGCCGGCTGCGGGTGCAACTGCGGGGTGGACAGAACGGAGACGGAGGCGGGGAACGGGCCTGCAGGCGCGCGCGGAGGGTTGCGCGCCTGCGGGGAAGGTCGCGGAGGAGGCGGGGGGTGCTGCTGCTGCTGTTGCCGCGGTTTAGCTGCTGCTGCTGCTGCTTCAAGCTTCGGAGCTTGAAGCGGCAGCAATGGCGTTAAAGAGAAAAACGCAATGAGGGAAGGCACCACGCCCACCGGCTCGTCGAAGAGCTGGGCGGTGGTGCTCCCACTGTGGTGGTGTGCACCACAGTGGGTACTCCTGCTCGTCGGGTGCCTCCTCGACGGAGGGCCGACGCATGGGAGGGGAGAGCGGGTGCGAAGGTGGCTGCAGGTTTGAGTTGCTGCCGCAGCTGCGTATTGCAGCAACGTCCCTCTTCTTCGTCGCGAGGAAGAGCTGCGGCTTTATAGAGGAGGAGAGCATGGCGGGGAGGCATGGCAGCAGCAGGGAGAGGCGTTGGAGAGTGGCAGCTGCAGGGAGAGGCGCGGGAAGGACAGCAGGGAGAGGCGCATGGCGTTGCATGCGGCTGCGGGAGGAGTTGCAGCCGCGGGAAGAGAAGAAAGAAAGATGAAAATAAAAATAGAGAAGGGACTTTTGCAAAGAAACACTTGAGAAAAAAAATAATTATGCAAGCCATTTATTCATTTCTCCTCCTCTCATGATTAAATGCATGCATGCAACCGTTTTTACAAATGCGACTATAGGATTATAATATACATAGTTAATGCTAGAAAATAGCATAAGAAGGCGTTATTATAGGCGTGTTTTGAGGTGCAAACATCTAGCACCAACAGTGTTGACCTCGAGATAATTAGGGGCAGGGAAAAAGTTGCCAATTTGTAGTAAGGCAAATCTGAACATAGAGTTTGAGGAAGTACAGGATAGTTTAATGCTTCAGAGAAAGAAGAGTTTTTTACCTTATTGACTACTTGTCAAGTTAGTACCACGAGTATGGATGCTTAGAATTTCATTCTCTTACAAACCTTGGGTAAGCTTATAAGCCATAGAAATTACTCTAAATGCTAATAGGTAAGGTTTGTAGGAAGCTAAAGTGATTTGGTAGCTTGTATTTAGGGCAATATTCTAGTGTTGTTGAGTCTTTGTGTATGAATTTTAACTGATATCTTTATATAGTTGGTGACGACTATTACCTTCTAACTTATAAAATCCTAACTCAAGTCTTATTTCATTGTTTTCTCACATGTATTTTGCAGGGACTAGCAAAACTTAGGCATGGGGGTGTGATGAACACACGATTTTTGATATAATTCATGCTTAATTTATGCTAGTTCTGCAGCATTAATTGCATGACTGCATTAGCTTAGTGCATTTTGTATATAATTGCATGCATATTTAGTTAATAATATGTAATTGAGCTCACTAATCTTTATTTGTTATTCTATGTAGGTATCGAAATAACAAATATCATTATTTTTTTAGTATCATTTTACAAAATAATGGTAAGGAGAAATACGGAGCATAGATGCAGATGAAGTAATCTGACGGTCCACAGATATCCCTACCTTGAATTTAATGCTAAGAAATGTTTTCTCGGTGTAAAAGGAAAATAAATAAAGAGGCAAGTGGTTGAAAATCCTAAGGTGGAAATCAAATCCTAGAAAGAAGAATTTAAAGGAAGCTGTTGGATTGATAGTGATGAATAAATATCTCCTTATCATTTTGCTTTTCCACATGAAAATCCTATTATCCTTAATCCTATGCCACCTATTCCTATTCCATCAAAACTCCACGTCAACTCCTTGAATTATCTCCTTCCTTACCTTGGACACCAACCCTACCATCCAACTTCCCTTACCTATTCACCACTCGTAGCCATTCACCCTTCCCATCCACCTACACACGCCTAAACCCTCCACCAACATCATCCTTCACACCCCCTTGAAAGGATCTAGACACCACACTGTCACACCCATTTCTTCCTTGTCTATGTCTTCTTCTTCTATACCTTCTTAACCATCCTACGACAAAAAAAACTACCCTCTCAAGTGCTTGCAATTCTAGGTTCTTGCTTTTGTTTTTATATTTTCTTGAACCAATTGTAACCAACTCCTACGTATAATGCATATCTTTCTTGATACCACTATGGCTACTACTATTTTCATTTCCATGAGAGGCTAAAAATATTTGCTTAGGGATAGGGAATAGAGTAAATGAATGGATTAATGTCTTGAATTAGGTAGTTGCGACTACCACTATCGTTATTAAACTAAGTTGTCCTATATCCATAGGTCACCTATCTAGGAAAGCCTAAGCCTAGGATGAATATCTGAGTTAGGCTATATCCATAACATGAGCGAATTGGATAGGGCAACTTTAGGGAAAGCGATACCTAGTCTCATTAAATTCTCATATTCTAGAATCATTATTCGTTTGGATGTGAGGTAAATGTTACCCTATGTGGATAAGATAACTTGTGGGATAGGGGACATTTATCCCATGCGCACAGATCCCCATGTAGTTTGATTTGACCACTCGTGTTGGTAATGTTCACTGCACTCACCTCCATGCGAATGCCACTTGCATTATCCTTGTATACATTATAACCCATCATAAGCCATATCTCATCACTATCCATCATACTATTCATCTTACCCATGACACGCTAGCTATCCCACCTATTTACCCCACATCTAAATGCAAGTGTCTCATATATATATCTTAGGGCCCTCCTAGGTTAGATTAGTTGAATTTACTTTTAAGCATCCTTATTTTCATCTTCAGACATTTAGGTTTTAGATAAAAAATTTATTTTGTACATTATGGTGATGCAAAAATCCTAAAACTTTAAATTTAGGTTTGACTTTAAGCTAGGAAACATGCCACATAATTTAATGGGATAATTTGTTCTCTGAAAAATATAGAATTCACGCATTGAGTAGGGATCAAATTTATATGCAGAACCACATTATTTGACCTTTCCAAATTTTTATTTAAATTTTCATAACTCCAAACTACAAGAAATCAATGGAGTTTGTTTCATGCTTGAATCAGGTTACTTCAATAAATTTATTAGATTTTTCTAACATCATTAAGTAAGGGTTTTAGGCATCACATTCTAGTAGGGTCAAAAGAGTTTTGTACTAATAGAAAAAACAAAAAAATTAAAAGTTTCCAAAAATCATAAAAAATCCATGCACTTTCCTAAGTAATCAAATAACTCAACAATACCATCTTCTAGTGGATTGGACTTGAATTACCACATCTACCATCTTTTAAAAGTCAATCAATTAAACTAGTGCATTGTGATGCGCATGCGACTCACCAGTGCCTCTTATGGCATCATCCTAAGGCGTCAGAGCGTAGGGCCTTCCAAGGGTGACTCTTATGGTGTCATCCTAAGATGTTAGAGTGTAAGGCCCTCCACGAGATATAGAGAGGGACGACAATTCCTATGTGTAGTAAGGCAGATTTGAAGTGGGATACATGGAGTGATAGGAAGACTTATGCCCTAACAAAAACTTGGATTTCTGTAGAATGTGTGCACTTGCCATGTCGGCTATCACATGCACAAATGCTTAGTCCTTCTAATTCTATTCAAACCTTTTAGTGGATTTTCGAACCGTAGAAACCTACATTTAAGGCCCAAATTTAAGGTTGATTGTAGCCTAACTGGACAAGGCAATTGGTATTTTGGTTCGTCTTCAAGTGTTGGGTCTTCATATTTAGATTTCACATATATTTTATGTGGATGGCAATGGTTGAAACCTCCTGACCTATAGAACCCTACCTAGTTTTGTTGTCATTATTATGATCAATTTTGTTTTCGACTAGAAGGGTTGCTGCAAACCCTCGAGAAACTACAACTTCTTCATTATGGAAACTTAGGAGTTTAAAGCCTTATTGCACATGTTAAATGCAACCACGATTCTTGCAAAAGTGAGTTAGGTTTTTCGATTTTGTTTTATTTTATTTTCTTTTGCTCAAGGACTAACAAAAGTTAAGCATAGGGCTAGGTGTTATCGCATCACAATTTTATATAATTTCTTTACTTATTTTTTGCCATATTTTTGACATTTGTCAACATTTTTAAATAATCTAATTTGTTTAATTTTTAATGCTGAGAGAAAATGAGGGAAGAATATATTCAATATTGATTTCAAACGAAAGAGCATGAGACGAGAGGGTCAATTGTGAAGGTAAAACTTGAAAAGGTGCTTGTGCAAAAAGGTGAAAAGAAATACAAAAAATGAGAGAAAAGGAAAAAAGGAAAGGAAACAAAAATAAATCTTGCTGTACGTCATGCTGAGTCAATGATGAGTTGATTCACATGCATGTGGTGGCACCATAGGGTCAACTCCTCATTGACCCATGTGCGAGTCACTTGTGCTAGAAGAGCAGAGGAGGGTGTGGGGCATGGGACAAGCATGGTAGGAGGTTGCGCATGGGTCAAATTGGGTCAAATTAGCTGTTGTGTTGTAAGAGGAAAAGAGAAAAAGGAAAGAAGTGGGCCAAAATTAATATTAGTGCAAAAATCACACGATTCTTCCTATTCTTAATGGATTAGGAATATTTTGGCCTTCATAAAATTGCTAAATTAATGTAGCATGAATTTGATTTAATCCCAATGTTTTTGAGATTCAGGGAGGCTATAAATACCCCTTAAGAACCCCCTTAATGAATTATTCATCTTGTATAATTGTTATTGTCCTCCTCCTCTCTCTACCACTGCATTAAGACTCTTTCCTTGCTCTTTTATTTTCTTTCACTCTCTTTATTTTCTTTCTTTCTAGTTGTAATCTTTATATTATTTTGATTAATAAAATTTTGTTCTTTAGATATTTGGTTTCATGATCATTAGTTTAGTTTGTAGCTAGTAGTTAATTAGTTAGTTTCTTGATTCACGTGCAATTTTATTTTGTTAGTTTAAGATTAGTTTTTAGCTTTAGGATCACTTCTTATTCCTTATTATAAAATTTCAAAAAAAATCTGAAAAATCCTTAAAAATAAAAAATAGTTTAAGTTAGTAATTAGTAATTCAAAAAAATTTCTTCTTTGAGGATGACTCGAACACCTGCTATACATATTTCTATTTGTTTCGAGAGTTTAAAAATTTTGTAAGCAATTGTGTTTTCGCATACAATGATGGTCTTATCAATCTTATGAATTTCACGATCATGTACCTTGGTAAACCCATCCTAGACTTCTAGGAAGAAGCTGAGAGGGTGGATGAGGGTAGGTTCTAGAGGATGGGATATGGTCTACTAACCAAAACAAAATGATAGTTGGGGAATTATAAACCTTAGGAAGTTTAATATATCACTTCTAGGAATATAATGGTTGGGCTTTACAACCAACAACCCCATGTTATCTCTTCAATAATAAGAGAAAGGTACTTCAAACGAAGAGCTTTACCAGCTAATTTAACAATAAAGGGCCCTTCATTTCATTTTTGGAAAGGTATCTCCTTCATAAACAAATAATTACAAAACTATATCACCTCACCCCCAAGTGATCGAACTAATTCACTATGTGGTATTATCTTTCTTGAGGAACCACCACTTTCTTTTTCCTAGCCAAATCTTTATAATCTTGCCGATAACAAATTAGATACCCTATCTCAAGGCCTTTGTACCCTCCATGCTAGGAGTAACTAGCTCAAAGCTTTAAAATCAAGTGTGGGAAGTCTCTTTGAGAAAAAATTGGGGAGTCTAAATGCTACTCACACTAATCTTGCCACTTAAAACTGGCCGAACAATTACTTCCTTGATTTCAATCCAAATATCTTTAGGTTCATTAATCAAACCCTATTCCATTTTAGTTGTTGGAGGCTTGAGAAACAATACTTTGGATAAGATTTAAAAGAAAAACTTCCCTTGGTTCGCTATCGAATATAGGATACCTACTCAAGACTATCTCAAATCCATTAGCTGTCAACTCCACTCCCTTTGCTATCTTTGCAAGAACAATTAGGAAAATGCATCTCATATCCTTCTACATTGTACTTTTGCTAAAAAAAGTTATTGAGCCCTTAAACCTAATGCAGTCACATAGATCGTTCTCAATTGATTTCTCAAGCAAATATGCAAATTCAAGGTTTAGAAATCTAAATATAGATCTTATGACCCTATAATTTTAAAAGAAGGATGCAACTACGGCTTTTGTGGGATTAATAGTTCCCCCCCCCCCCCATATCTGTCCTTCCAAACATGCTCATAGAGTGTAATAATTTCTTTCTTCACAAGTCTCTCCAACAAGATCGCCTCCCTTTCTCCTAGAAAGGTGGCGTTTGGCAAGCAGAATAAGGATGGTGGAATTAGGAAAGTAACTGGGCTCTATTCCAGAATTCAGGATAAATCATGTTTGAGCCTTATTATAGAATCAAGTAATTCCGGGGGAGGGGGAATTGTTTTATGCCTGAATTGAAGGTTCTCTTCTAGCATAAATCAAAGTTAGAATAAACTTAACCAAATAGAGAATAACAGGCTTTATTCCTGAGTGGAAGTTTGTTCGTGCATGTTTGGTCCAATTGCATTTCCCTCCCAATTTTGTGTCCTTAGTTGTGTCGAGTATTACTTCGGCTTCATTTCAGGTGATTGTTAATGGTAGAACAACTTGCACTATCCTTCCTAGTCTTGGTATAAGGCAGGGTTGTCCCCTCTCTCCATATATTTTTATTCTTTGTTCTGAGTTCCTTTCCCGTTCTTTAATCTCTTATTTAGAAAAAAATTTAATTTCAGGTTACAAACTTGCTCGTGGATTATCTCCACTCACAGATTTGATGTTTGAAGATGGTACAATTCTTTTTGCATCGGTCACTGTTAGAGAAGCATGCCATTTGAAGAATATTTTGATGGATTATCAGCTTATATCAGGACAGAAAGCTAATTTCAGCAAATCACGTATATACTTCAGCAAGGGAGTTGACGTCGATATCCAAATTAGTATTCATGACTTGTTGGGAATGAAACTGATGTCCAAGGATGAGCTCTATCTTGGATGTCCACTGCTGGATACCTCATCTCAAAAAATTCTAGAGGATTTGGTCATATCTAAATGCCATAGGAAGCTCACCGGATGGAAAGGAAGAGCGTTATCTCAAGCTGGTAGGGGAATTCTAATTCAATCTTCTTTGCTTGTTGTTCCCTGTTATCTCGTGTTTACCACTCTCTTCTCTAAGAAATTATGTCGGGATATTAAAAAAATTGCGAGGTATTTCTGGTGGGGGTATTCAGACGGGAAGCGCCACTTGTACACCAAAGCTTGGTCCTCGATAGCTTTGCCCAAACACTTCGGTCGGCTGGGCTTTCGGGATCCATATTTTACAAATTTAGCTTTTGTGATGAAGATGGCTTGGAGATTATTAAATGATGAAGATGGATTTTGGCAGCATTTCATTCGCGCTAAGTATTTTCCAAACTCATCCGTTTGGGATTTCTCTTCAAGTGCATTTGCTTCTCCCTTTATAAAAGCTCTATATGCTGTCCGGCCATGGCTTTTTCAGAATACCCACTTGCTGATCGGAAATGGCTATAAAGTTAATATTTGGAGGGATAATTGTGTTAGAGATTGGCCCTCACCTTTGATTAATGCCAGGAAAGATGCTTGTCATGTATCTAATATCTCTGATCTTCTGATTGATGGCAAAGAATGGAACACATTCAAGGTTATTCAGTATTTCCATGAGGATGTAGCAAAAAAAATTGTGGCTACACCTTTTGCGATCAGCCAAGATGATTGCTTGGCTTGGATTGCCAATCCATCTAGTAGTTTTTCTATTAAATCAGCCTACCAATCTATAATAACTTCTGATGGAAGGGATCAAATTAACTCGCATGGCACTGTTACTGATTGGAAGAAAATTTGGTCTTTAAAATTTCTTGCCCCTCACACAAAATGTTTTCTTTGGAAGGCTCGCACTGAAGCTATTCCCACGCGAGCTCTTCTATCGCAGAGAATTGCAGCTATACAACCTATGTGTGACCTTTGTGAAGCTGATTTCGAGGATTCAGACCATATGTTCTTCACCTGTCATGTGGCATGAGCTGTATGGTTTTTTATGAATGTCAGACTGGATCTCTTATAGGGAACCTGGTGGGATAAATGTTCACTGCTTGCTGCTAATTTTCCATCCGAGGATTCAGCAAGCTTGCTGCCTTATTATGTTATACTTGTTTTATGGTTGCAAAGGTGTGATTTTATTTTTAGTGGAATTCCAATTAATCCTGCTGAAGCTGCTCGTAGGGCATTTTCTATGTCTGCATATTATGCAGATTTTCAACACCTACAAATTTCTCAGGAACGTATGTCCTATGTGAATCCCCGTCAGATTAACGACATCTGCCTACCTGCTATGGGGATCCACATTATGGTGGACTCTGCTGTTTCTCAAGAATGTTCCTGTGCAGCGGCCCTTGTCGTCAAAGACAAGGATGAAATCATTGCCAATAAAGCTGAAATAGTTCTTACTAGTGACTCAAATGAAGCTGAAGTACTAGCGATTCATCAAGGTTTACTTTTTGCCTGAACTTGGCTATTGACACAGGTTGTATCTTTAGTGATGCTGCTTCTCCTGTGAGTCAGGTCCTCGAGCATTCGCAACCTCCTTGGCGGTCAATGCACGCTGTTATGAACTCTCAATCGCTCCTATTGGCTGCCCCAGGTTTATTTTTGTTCAAGGTGCCGGGAGATGATGTTGTCTGGGCTCATAATTTAGCTAGGCACTGTCTTCATTCCAATGTTTCTGGCTTATGGCATTGGCTTGATTCACCATGTATGAACCGAGTTTGCAATGAATAGACTTCTTCTTCTGAAAAAAAAATAAAGCTCCGGGAAGAATTGAACTCCACGTGGAAGCTCCATCCTGCAATCCAATTGCTCCCTTCCTTTTGGCATTATATACTTTTGGTTGTTGCCTTCGTTTGCCCTGTGATTTGTCCAGGGTTGTTTTGTAATTAGGAACATTATTTGACTCGTGCTTATTGAGGGGAGCCTTTTCTTGGCTTGATTCTGAACTCTTTCTGGCCCGTGGTTACCGATGAGAAGGCCTTTTCGTTGTTTTGGGAACTCTGCTTGATGAACGATCAATCATACGAATGACTGATTATTCTCTCGAGCTTGCTCAAAAAAACCAAACCAAAAAAAAGATCGATTCCACAAGCAAGGCAATGCCTTCCTAGAGTAAAAATTTGGGCAAATTCCATACTCCTTCCATCCAAGGACACGGGCAAACCACACCCCCTCCCCCCTCCCTTCCCCCACCTTCTCCCAATCTTTTTTCCTTTAGGCTGCATTTGGCTCCGATGTTAGAGGTGGGATACGGGTTATCTCGTGGGATTAGGGTTGGATTGGGGAAGGGTTGCATGGGATCCGAGGGAGTGCCTGGCATGCATTGATGGGAGGGGTGTGGTGTGCAAGGAATGATTTGATGGGTCGCAGCAGCACAGTCGGAGCATTGGGGGGTAGTGGGAGCGTAGTGGGAGTGTTGGGAGGGGCAGTGGACAACACGTGACCGATCAAGGGGAAGAGAGAGAAAGAGAGAAGAGAGGGAGAGAGAGAGGCAGCGCGTAACCGTATTTGGTGTTTTTGAAAAGGGAAAGACAGAGACCCCTGTGTTGGTGAGACTCCATTTACGAGGATAATGTCTCTCTCCTCCTATCTTCTCCCAGCAAGAATCCAGGAGGGACTTCGAAACATAGCCGCTGTCATCATTGAAGAACGCAACAGCTTGTCTCGACATTCTTGAAGGCTATCAAGAGGTAGCTTGTCCTTGAGCGAAGGTGCGGAGGCAGTGATACATCTTCTCTCGATGGCAAAGGTACCAAGGAGGAGGTAGACGGGTGGTCATTGTTGTCACTGTTCATCTCGAAAGTTGAGTGCGTCCTTGCCCTTATATGCCTATCGAGGGTTCGAGGAGAAGTGCCTGTGTTGAGAGAGGGAAGCCCCTCTGATAGAGAGAGCGTAAGACCGGCGTGCGTGACCTCACGACCTTCGAGAGTGGTCCGGTGAGCATCGCGACGTGAGGATCAATGGCTCATTCGCAGGACTCTCCACCTCCTCACCGTGACTCTATGGTTGCTCTTCTTCTCCCCTCCATTTTCAGCGACGATTAGGTATAAAAGCCGCATCCCCCCCCCCTTTATAAAAGGTCTCCATGGAATGGGTTTTCAGATCTAGTTCTTTTGAATCTTGTTTATGCATTTGTTTTGGGATGATGGATGGTAGACGAGACTATTCCTATAGTTATTTTTGTTGTTATGCTTGTTTACTCCTTTGTGATGTATGGGACTATGGATGATTGGCATGTATGATCGTGTTTAGCTATTTCATCTCTTTATGTTTGCTTGACTTTTGATGAGAGATTTATCATGCTCCTGATCAACTTGAAAATTTTTGAGTTTACTAAAAATGAGCAAAAGTGTCATTCAACTCAACTTTCCACATTGATCATATAGTGGAAACATAACGATTCTAATCTTAGTTCCCTGAAAAAAAAAAGAGAAACATGGACATTCAACGAACTATATGTAGCTCAATCGATAAAGATTTGCAAGCCTTTCATTATCTTCAACATTTCAAAGTACACCCTTTTTCTATTACATTGACTGAGGAAAAAGGGCCTTTGACTATAAAACCAAACGGGAAGAAAAAAATCATATCCTTTTACATAACAAAAAAAAAAATCATACACCACAAGATCTAGACTTATTTGTGTTCTTCACCATCAAACGGCAAAAGTTCTTTCTTCCAACTTATTTGTGTTGAAGTGTTGTTGAACGTCATTAGTCCTTAGGTGTCCAGTGTTGAGCGTCCAACATGGAGCAAAATAGTTGTGAAAGATATTGGCCTAAAAAGATATATAACAAAAAATGCATAATTTTCAATAACATATCCATGATTTTGTATTAAATGATCTAAAGGAGAAAATTACCTGCGATGAAGCTAGCTATATATTTCCTATTTAAGATTGGCACCGTTGACAAATTATGTGGCATGCTATGATATCCGTGAGCAGAACATAACTGTAAGAAATATTACAATTAAAGCCAAGAAATTTCAAAGCTTTGACTCTGGAGCTACATTCCTGCACAGCCTTTTTTTTTGGCTTTTTTTGTTGTCTGTCAAATCCTTCACTAGGGTGCAAATGAGTAGAGAAAGATGCATGATTTGGATGTTCTTGTAAGTTCGCATGATAATTTGCATTTTCTTCCCTCTTAACAGTGAGTTCTTGATATGGATTTTGGGGAGGCCATTGCATGTCTCAATCTCATGATTTTTTCCTTTAAATTATTTCATAATTTTTTATCTTTCTAAATAGTCTCATGATTGATTCCTATTTATTAATTAATAATCTTACTTACGAATTTGTATGAAATAGACTTAGCCAAATAAATGCTATGATTAGACAGAGGGCATGGATAGGAAAAAATGGTATTTCTTCACGTCACTTTTTCCCATTTGTCTCGTCCCAAAAATACTGATTTGAACAATCATGCTATACAAGTATATGTGTTTTAGGTTGGTACATGTGAAAATTGTTAAGATCTATATACGAATAATATCTTGAATTTGAATATGACATAAGTCTAGCATTCCAATAATTAGGATGGATGTTAAGTACCAACCTTAGCAAAAAGTAATAAACGTATGTGTGGAAATTTTTTTTGATAAATTTTAGTGGTAAGAAAATATTAACATGACATATATGTTAATCGTTATCACTATTATGGTCGTTGAAAAATTTTACATCGAATGAAGTCATTGAACTTCCACCGGACCACAAGTTATGAAAAGGGTTGGAAAAATTGGATATATTCGATAAAATTAGGGTGTTACATTTAAGGATAAAGTGTGGAGATATGTTTTTATCTCCCAAAAGAGTTTTAGATCATAATTTACTTAAGTGGAATGGCCATAGAGTCGAAGATTTCTATCTTTAGCTATGCACCATGGCAAATCAAGATAGCCATCAAGATTTGTATCTTGGCCATGGATACAAACCTTCGACTGGGATAATTTTGGCCATCAAGATTACATCAAGATGAGACTGAAACTTTGACATGTTGGGGAATCGATACAAATCAAGATGTATCCATGGCCATCAAGATTTGTATCTTGGCCAGGGAGTCAAGTATAATACTAGAATATATGAAGCAATGCCAATTTGAAGACACTATCAAAGAAGTTAATACATCTACGATTTACTTATATTAATGTGCATACCTTCTTTACCTCAAAGCTTTTGTCCCATTAAGATAAGATTGAACGATGGAGACTCTTGATTTTGACAAAGGAGATTTCGATTGAGCTTCAACCCTTCATTTGCTTGAGGTAAATTCTCCTCAATTTACCCAAATAAATTTTCAAATTTTCAATTTATTTTGAACCACTTAAAAATAAAAATGTGTCAATTGCAATTATTAACGTGATCAACAATAAAAGAGAATTACCTCTTGTACGGCCTTTAATGTAGTGAAAGATTTGCTACATCGAACCCAAAATGTCTGACGTAGAAAGAAATGGTGATATAAATCTATCTTTCCCCATATACAAATATTTAAAGTAGCAGAGGACCCAAAAACTAGTCTTGAGCATGCTATCCTTTACGCGAGTGATTACATATTATAAATTACAGATAATTTTGTTGTTAGAAACTTAAATAATTATTGATTTGGATTCAATAAAAACTAGGTATCTCCATCTCTAAAAATAGAAATTGTAAGTGATTTTGAATTTAAAATAGATGCTATTTTAAATACTATAGAATAATATTATTTCCAAACTTGCATAGATAACCATAAATTTCTTAGAGTGTAGAAAGAAATTAAAAAATTTGTAAATACGATAACATAAAAAGGTAAATATAGTAAAATCAGAGAGACACATTTGACATTTGAAATAGTGTAGCATTTAAAGATATTTTATAAATTATTAAACAAAAAAATGATAATTTTTCATTTCAAAAAGTAAAAAAAAAAGCAATAGTAATTGAGAGTTCAATCTCATGTTTCATGAAATTTTATCCTTATTTCGAAGGTAACATCCATTGTACCAAATTATTTTTTTATCAAAATTTGTAAAGAAGATTTAAGAGAAGTCTATTTTAATGGATATGACACAATAACTATCATTATAGCATATCCAGAAGCTTTCACGTATTACATAGATTGAAACTCTTCCACATATAAAAGAACTTACAAGAAATACATGAAGAAATGATTAACTTTTAACTCATTCCCGAAAACATAGTACAATGGATCTCAACAACCCCTACTCGAATGATTTCCTTGATGATTTATTCGAATTGCCTCTACTCGAAAATCCTCACCCTGAGCATTTAGATACGGGGTTTGAAAGAAGTGCCAGTGACGTCCCTCCTGTGTCCACAGAAGGGGGGAACTACTCTGGAAGTCAAAATAAACATGATGTAATGACGAATGAGTAGGGTTCCAGCATCTATTGAACATCATCTACAACTACGGGTCTCCTCATTATGAAGGAGACAAAGGAGACTCATAGGAAATATGTTGGTGGGACTTTTACTTCTAAAGGGTTGGATAGGATCACCCTGAAGTTCAACTTGATATGGGAGTTGAATTTGAGTCGGGTGCAAATCCAGAACAAGTGGAAGACAATGAAGAGAAACTATGCGGAGTTCCACCAACTAATTTTAAAGAGTGGTTGAGGATATGATGCCAATTCACATCAACCTATTTCCCCTTATCCTGAAGCATGGAACGAGGTAACTAATCTTTTATTTGAACATTATTTGTCGAAAATGTGATGGGATGTATTTCTGTAATAATATATTCGTACATTTAGATTGATGAAAGGTATAGAAAGTTCTGCAACAGTCCCTTCAAGTACTACGAAGAGATGCATCACTACAGGGTCATGATACTGTTTCCGATAATCGGGCTGTGGCAAGCAATCATGCCAAAATGGGTATGCCAATTAGATTGCACACCCCAAGTTACCCATCATGAGTTGCTCGAACTAGTCGAGGCGAAGCCTCCGCTACAAGGCAAAAGAGGAAGGAGGTCGTGACCAACTTAGATGATGACGATGAGGAGGAGGTGCAGGGCATGCACTCTAGCTCCCCCAACAAGTCAAGTAAATCTGGCACTGCCAATCGGGGGAAGAGGAGTTGTAGTGGGGGACCAAGTTCAGATGGTAGAACTTGGGTTAAGCAACTTACCAAAGCTACATAGGAGTTGGTTGAGAAGTATCATGTGCCTGTAGACCCCCTTGGTGGAATAGGGGAGGTCATCGTTGCCCTTCACAGAATGAGGCGTAACCTTGATTGGTCAAAGTTCTCTGCTCTTCTCACTTTATTTGTGGATGCCCCGAAGAGATATACATTCTTGGGCATGCTAGACCTACCGGATTACCAAATAGATAATTGGTTGGAGTTGCAATTGTGGAACTTCAAGGGGTAGCTGACACCTTGACTATGACACGAACTCAATCAATGTTCCCCTATCAATATTGGCCTACTTTATTTTGCGTGTTTCTTCCTTAAAATGAAGTTAGCCTCGCACCATGCAAAATCGTAATTTTTAGTTAGTTATGAATTTTGACAAGTTTCAATGCATCGCAAGAATGATGATTTATGTTGATTGTTATTGCCTTTTTGGGTTAATTATAACTTTGTGCAATTTCTATGGTGTTTAGCATTCCTTAGAATGGGCTATAGACAACAGTGTCTATACTCGTAAATCCATCATCCGTAGCTCTACAGAACTTGCAATATGCGACAGAATTATTGCTAGAAAAGGAAGAAGAAGAGCTTCGAAAGAATGACAGGGAGGTGCAATGTATAGTTGCAAGGAGGATTCACACTACCCCCATGGGAGGTCATGAATGGATTAGTAAGATGATGGATGATCATGAGGTTTGGTCATACAGAACATTTAGGATGCACCTCGATGCTTTAAAGTCATTCGTGCAGTTTGTTGGAAATTCATGGTGGGTTAAGTGAGACAAAGAATATGACAACTATTGAACAAGTATGCATAGTCCTCTACGCCTTTGGTTACATAGTGGGAAATCGTGACCTTCAGGAGCGATTCCAGCACTCTAGAGAAACAATAAGTCGTCATATTAGATCTATTCTAGATGCAATCTTATGTATTGAGCCAATGTTCATACATCCACCCCCCAATCAGACAACAGATTTCATAACCTCCAACCATAAGTATTTCCCATAGTTTGAAGTTAGTTGCCTTTAATAGACATCACCGAAGAACAGGTTTCAACGAGCCTTCATGTATCTTAACGAAGTTGTAACATGTATGCAGGGAGTAATTGGAGCCATTGACAGATGTCACGTTAGAGCCTGCGTCCCAAGATTTGAGGAGATTAGATATATCAATCGTCACCTTGAGTTATCATAGAATGTTATGGTTGTCGTTGACTCCAACCTCCTATTCACATACGTTGTTTCCAAGTATGAGGGTTCAGGTAGTCATATGGCGGTCCTCCGGTTTGCATTGGAGTCAGGTAGCTTCTCCATTCCAGGCAGTTATCGTTACCTAGTAGATTGCGGATATGCAAACATTGATGAGTTCATTACTCCGTACAAATGAACAACCTACCACCTCCTCGAGTGGTGTGTTTGAGGTGGGTTAGCTAATAACTACAAGGAGTTATTCAATCATCGACATGCGATACTTCGAGGGTGTGTGGAATGAACTTTTGTTGTTTGGAAGAAACAGTTCGAATGCCTCAAGTATATGAGACAATACTCATTGTCCATACAAAGAGATGTCTGTGCGACATGCATTATTCACAATTCCATTAGGACATATGGTTTGGACAGATGGTTCCCTCGAATCACCCCTAATCGGATTCGTAGATGGAATGATCCTGACCACGGTGATGAGGAGTGATGTAAACATATTTACACTACTTAAAATGTCTATTTTTCCATGTTCTTAAGCATAGGATTGCATTTCATGATATAAATATTGCATAACATGCATCATCTTGCATTTAGAGTAGTTTGAATAAAATGGAGGTTAATTGTCTCCTTTTATGTGCTTGGACAGGGAAAATATTTTATCGAGGCCTCGGATCAAAGATCCAACCGTATGGATGTGATCAGGGCGACGATTGGAGTTCAACGACTCCAAGATCACCCTAATCAGACATCCGTAGCATCAGATAGTGACCGGGGAACCTTAGAAGATCAAGGGCCAGGATGGTGTAAATCCGCACATCAGATGACAAATCCGACCACATGGATGAATTCGGATCGACGATCGCAGCCCAATGACACAAAAATCGAGTCAATCCGACATCCGTGGCACCATCTACAACTTCCAGAAGATGGACGGCCAAGATGGTGCCATGTGGCGCCATCTCAGCCGCCCAAACGGCTGCTTGCATTCTATGAAGACCGCGCACCTGCCCCCTCTCCGCCATTGGATCTCGATCCAACGGCTGTGGACACGGCTCTTTAAAGTCGTCCACACGACCTTTTGGGCGAGGCAGCGCAGTGGTCCAGTGCCTTATCGCGAGGCGCTGGCGCGCGTTCGAGCCCCGCCAAGAGATTTCTGAGGCTAGCGGGCGCGCCTTCATCAACCATCAGATCGCAATCCAACGGCTGCGTGCGCCCAATAGCGCCGACGCGCGATTGAACGCGCGGCGCGAACACGCAATTGGACGCGCGGACGGGCGCGCAATGCAGCGGGAGAAGGCGCGACTTAAGCCGTCCGATCTCGCGATCGAATGGCTGAGGATCGCTGGACGTGCGTGTACGTTGGGCGTGTGGGCAGCTGAAGCGACGCGCGTGGGCGCGGAAGCTACGCCCACGTCGGGGCTTTAGTGACGGATTTATCCGTCACTAAAGACCCCTCTTTTATTATTTTGAAGTTGCAATGTCTATTTTGCCCCTACTCCTTGAAACTATAAAAGGAGACCCCCTCCATACGAAATTCCCATCTCTTCTTTCTCCTCTCTACCCCTCCAAAGCTCAAGAGAAGCTTGTCCCACACCCGGGATGCTTCTCGCGAGATAAAGTCCAATTTTCGTTCCCCTTCGGAAGTGGATCTCGCGACGACGACAGCGTGCTGCTTCGTTCCCGTTCTTCTGCTTCGTCCTGCTTCATTCTCCTTCGTCCAGGCGTCGTCTCGTCCTCCAAGCAACCGTCGAGGAGGATTTCTCTCTCCCTATTCTTTTTACTGCTTTCTAGTGTAGTTTTGTTCGTCCTCCAAGCAATCGTCGAGGAGGACATTTCTCCCTCCATTCTTTTAATGCTTTCTAGAGTAAATTTATCTCTTTCTAGAGTAATTTTTTTATGCTTTCTAGTTGTAATGAACAATCTCCTCAATGAAAAAATTCCTTGTTTATTCTACATCTCATTTTGATTTCTCTGTGTAATATTCTCTTTCTCTCTTACTCTCTCTCTCTTCTATTTATTGTAAATAATTAGATAGTTTTAAATTGAATTATTCTGTGACAAATAAAAAGAAATGCGTAGTTTTTAAATCAAACGTCCGCCTCCCTGTGTTCGACCTGGAATTTTAATTTTGGTATAAATAGTATTTGTTGAACACGAATTCTTCGCTTTCGAACTACAACGACAGGCTTCCCAAAGCCGAACACGTTAGCGTAGCGTTCGTAAACGGTTCAACATTTTGGCGCTATTGCCAGGGAGGCGACGCTCTTTGATTTCTCTTCGCGTTTTGTAACTTACAAATCATTTACCTCACTTTTCTCCTTTCTTATTATAATTGCAGGTACTCTTTTGAGATGAGCAAAAGCGGTAGATTGGAGTAAAGTGCTGTGGAAGGTTTTGTAAGTTATCCCCCATTCTTTCCCCCTCCATAGATTTCATTCGCCACATTGAATCCAAATTCCAATTAACCTAGGTGTTTGCATAAATCCTAGGAATAGTTTGGTTGTTTGGATTCTCACTCACATTCATTCCACCTTCATTTATATAAAAACAAAAAAACAAAAAGATAATTCTGTGGGGCAATTTTCAACAAACACACAACGTACACCACATTCAAAGGCACTTAACCAAATTGATTTGTTTCTACTCAATCGGGTTCTGATCTGTGGAACCGGTACACATAAAGCAACACATAAAAGAGTAGAAATCATTCTAGGTTAACCATCTTTGTGTGCCTAACTTAGTGGTGCATATGTGGCCAGTTGTTTGAGTTGTTTGGACCACACCACTTCAATTAAAATCAACTCATCAAGTAGCTGCCAATTAGGTTCAACTCTTAGGGATTTACCAGGCACTCCACATTCTTTTTAAGCTTCAAAGGAAAATATTTTCACCGGTGCTTGTAAAACTTGGTGTGCCAATGAAACTTGTTTGAAAATACCTCAAGTTGAATCCTAAAAGCTATTAAGCAAGATTTGAACCTTAAAATTCACCACATCAAAAACAATCTTGCTTGAAAACCACTGGTTGTGCACGCACACACAAATCAATCAATCATTAAGGGCACAACCCATTTAAAGGGCCCATCACATTCCAAAGCACATTCAAACCTAGCCCTAAATAAAACAGAGTAGACGTTGGCCTTAAGGATTGAACTCGCTCTTCAGAACTCAGAACGAGATTATTTTCGATTAGTCTGTTTCTACTGTTCAATCTGATGTCTAGCTAGGGGAGCAGAGTCAAACGATCGCGGCTGGGGGGTACACTAGGAACCGGAGGTGCAAGCCAAAGGAAGAACCTTCTCCCCAGTCCCTCCTTCTAACTGGTTGGATTGAACAGACAGAAGTAGATCAAATCGTTCCTTTATCTCAAGACAGGTTTTGGGAGTCTGTAGGTCTGTAGGCTAACCCATTTAAGGACATGTTTGATTGTTTGTATTGCAGGGTACCTTTCTTCCTCTCGTGTCTCATGAATCCTTCCACATATTTCACGCATTCCCGCTCTTTCCCTCCTATTGTGAATTATCCTCAATATGACGATTATCCCAACTCATATTGTAATCAACCATCAGTCAGTTGGGATAATTCGGATTAGGGATACAATTCCGAACCCCCATGTTTAGGGTCTAACCCTGAACACTTTGATTCTGATTTCTATCCTTCTCAGAGCTACATCGATTATAGATCATCTTCCTTTCATGCACAACCTAATACGATCTACAATCAAGAAGGATACACCGATCCTTACCCATCCTCTGATTTCACTGCCTTTAGGTCATCACCATCTTTTCAACAATCTGAAATGACCTATTATCAGGAAGGGTATAACGAATCTCAATTCGTTAATTCCCCTGCATTAAACCCAAACCCGCCCAACCCTGAACCAACTCATTTGGTTCAGGTTAACCAGGTTCAAGATAAGGTTCTGGCTAACTTGAGGAATATCATTCAATCTTTAGAAGTTCAGCCAATACCTTGCATTGAGAGATTGGAGCCCTGATTGAAATGATTGATGATTTAAACAAGTCTTTGTTGGATTGGCTCCAGGATGTTAAGGATAAGAACCAGGATGAGTTTCTACTTGGGAAATTAGCGAAATTGAGGATGAGATTCGTGGTTGCTTTGATTCAATCTTGGAATAATTCCTAAGATGAACCCTCTTTAGGAAAGCCAATGACAGAACCTGCTCAGACACCTGTTGGGGGGGATACGTGTTACGAGGCTGACCAGATTGAATTAAAACAACCAATTAAGGATGATCTGATTTCTTCACCTGAGATCCCTAAGCCGGGTTATGAGGAAACGTATGTCTCCTTGGAACAGAAAGTGAAAAATGATTTTGGGACATACATTGATACGGATCCTGATGGTGAAGATTCAAGTTGCGAAGTCTCACGCGAGTTTTCTGAACACGATTTCTGTGAGACGATTGGGCCTGAGGAATCTGATAGATCATTTGATAGCCCAATAACTGAGGACACTAATCTTATTAGGGCACACATTACGGATCCAGAAGCGCATTTTCTGGAGGAATCAATTCAATGCCCTGATTATCAGTTACACCCTGTTGAATTTATTGATGATTCTAATTCTGAGATAATTAGACCCAAGTCAATTTTGATTCTGCCACATCATTTAGACTTGGAGATTTCAGACGGGGTGATGAATATACAAGAGGTCCTGGAATTTGATATGCTGAATGAGGAGAATAGGAGCTGGGAAGTTCTGATTTGGGAAGTTAATTTTGGAGGAAATAGAATATTGAGTCAAAGGGTTCCTTTTAAGCTGAAACCATCAAATCAGAACCCTTACGACATTTGTTTCGAGGATGTTCAACTCAAGCACACATTCAATGATTATCCTTTTGAGCTTCAATTCTATGTAACCCAACTTTTTGGTCTTGGGTTGCATCCTCATAAATCGCAGGACCAACCCCGCTTACATTCTGATTTTAGGTTTTGGGTAATTTTTATCCAGAACCTAAGGTATTCTCGATTATGGGGTGTGGGTCTGCACCACAATCTGGTCGACATCTGTGGACCTCTGCTGACAGGTCAGAGGATTCTTCTGTTCATTCTAATTCTGACCTGCACTTGTGAATTCTTCATTTCTTTTCCTTGTATAGTGTGCCTAGCTAAAGGCACTAAACTCAGCACATATACAGTTTTTCTTAGTTTTCATCTCGGAGCGGACCTGACATTCACGCAATTCAGGTGCTTTCTACGCTTTTCCACTCTATTTTATGTCTTTTTAATACAATGAGGATATTGCATTAAATAGGCATGGGGGGTGGATATTCATCTCTGAATTCATTCGTCAGCTCCGTAGATTTCTTTTATTTTCTTTTATAAAAAAAAAAATTTGGAATTAGGAAAGAGAATTTGGGTTTAAGAAAATTTTCAATCTTAGGAAATACTACATTAAGATCTGAACACAAAGACCCTTCAGGTCTTTGGACTTAATTAGCCTGTGTATCCACTAAAATGTGGATTTGTTTTTGAGTCCTCGCCATCTTAATTCTATTATAATTGGAATAAATAAGTTTGGGTGATAAGTACACGACTTATCAACCCGCCCTTTGATTTGAGGGAATTTTGAGTTTTAAGCATCTACACACTTTCTTTGCACTGACTCGTTGTTCGGCGATTTTAACAAAAATTGGGTAGCTAATGAACCTTCTAGGGTGATATGGCTGGCAAGTTATCGTGGGTAACAGCCCATAGGTAGGTTATCCAGAGCCCAGTCACTGGACCTTTCTCTTTTTCCTGCCCTTAGGTAAATCTTAGACCAGGGAAGCCACCTATTTAAAAAAAAAAAAAAAATCAAAAAGAAAAGGAGAAAAGAACAAAAAGAAATAAGCCACACTTCACCGCACGAGTATGGCTGGCAAGTTGTCGGTGGTAACAGCTCATCGACCGGTTGTCCAGAACCCAGCTCAGAAAATGCACTAAAAATTTCCAAAACACTTAGGAAGAAGCGGAGAAGTAGAATAAACCGGGGAGATATACACTGGATTCACCCTTGTGTTGACCCCGTTAAAAAAATAAAAGTAGGGAGAAAGCTATCGGTTGTAAAGATACACCTTTAGGCAGAATTCTTTTTGAGGTCACCTAGAGGCGTAGAAATCCGAGGTCCGTTCTAACTGCCGGTCAACGAGTCTATCACAATCACAATAAGATGCTTAAAACTTAGGGTTCTCATCAAATCTTGGATGAGTTGAATGGTCGTAGAAAGCCACTCTTAAACCCTAAAATTTGAAAATCCAAAAAAAAAATAGAAAAGAGTAAAAAGAGAAAAAGAAAATTTTCTTTGAATAAGGTAAGGGCTTGAGGCGATCTGCATTTTGGCTGATACCCGAGCACTATTGTGTCTTTGATAGTTCAGTTCCTAAGTAGATAATTTCTTAATGATTGAAAATAACTCAAGTCCAAATAATCCAACCTAATTCTTTTATAAATAGCATATAGTTTTTGCTAGGTACTAGCAAAAGATAGGCATGGGGGTATGATGTAAACAAATTTACACTACTTAAAATGTCTATTTTTGCATGTTCTTAAGCATAGGATTGCATTTCATGATATAAATATTGCATAACATGCATCATCTTGCATTTAGAGTAGTTTGAATAAAATGAAGGTTAATTGTCTCCTTTTATGTGCTTGGACAGGGCAAACATTTTATCGGGGCCTTGGATCAAAGATCCAACCGTATGGATGTGATCAGGGCGACGATTGGAGTTCAATGACTCCAAGATCGCCCTAATCAGACATCCGTAGCATCAGATAGTGACCGGGGAACTCTAGAAGATCAAGGGCCAGGATGGTGTAAATTCACACATCAGATGACAAATCCGACCGCACGGATGAATTCGGATCAACAATCGCAGCCCAATGACACAAAAATCGAGTCAATCCGACATCCGTGGCACCATCTACAACTTCCAGAAGATGGACGGCAAAGATGGCTCCACGTGGCGCCATCTCAGTCGCCCAAACGACCGCTTGCATTCTATGAAGACCGCGCACCCGCCCCCTCTCCGCCGTTGGATCTCGATCCAACGGCTGTGGACGTGGCTCTTTAAAGTCGTCCGCGCGACCTTTTGGGCGAGGCAGCGCAGCGGTCTAGCGCCTTATCGCAAGGCGCTGGCGCGCGTTCGAGCCCCGCCAAGCGATTTTTGAGGCGAGCGGGCGCGCCTTCATCAACCGTCAGATCGCAATCCAACGGCCGCGCGCGCCCAATAGGGTCGACCCGCGATTGAACACGCGGCGCGGACACGCGGGCGGGCGCGCAATGCAGCGGGAGAAGGCGTGACTTAAGTCGTCCGATCTCGCGATTGGACGGCTGAAGATCGCTGGACGTGCATGTACGTTGGGCTTGCAGGTAGCTGAAGCGGCGCGCGTGGGCGCGGAAGCTACGCCCACTCGGGGATTTAGTGACGGATTTATCCGTCACTAAAGAACCCTCTTTTATTATTTTGAAGTTGTAATGTCCATTTTGCCCCCACTCCTTGCAACTATAAAAGGAGACCCCCTCCATACGAAATTCTCATCCCTTCTTTCTCCTCTCTACCCCTCCAAAGCTCAAGAGAAGCTTGTCCCACACCCGGGATGCTTCTCGCGAGATAAAGTCCAATTTTCGTTCTCCTTCGGAAGTGGATCTCGCGACGACGACGGCGTGCTGCTTCGTTCCCGTTCTTCTGCTTCGTCCTCCTTTGTCCTGCTTCGTTCTCCTTCGTCCAGGCGTCGTCTCGTCCTCCAAGCAACCGTCGAGGAGGATTTCTCTCTCCCTATTCTTTTTACTGCTTTCTAGTGTAGTTTTGTTCGTCCTCCAAGCAATCGTCGAGGAGGACATTTCTCCCTCCATTCTTTTAATGCTTTCTAGAGTAAATTTATCGCTTTCTAGAGTAATTATTTTATGCTTTCTAGTTGTAATGAACAATCTCCTCAATGAAAAAATTCATTGTTTATTCTACATCTCATTTTGATTTCTCTGTGTAATATTCTCTTTCTCTCTTACTCTCTCTCTCTTCTATTTATTGTAAATAATTAGATAGTTTTAAATTGAATTATTCTGTGACAAATAAAAAGAAACGCGTAGTTTTTAAATCAAACGTCCGCCTCCCTGTGTTCGACGTGGAATTTTAATTTCGGTATAAATTTTATTTGTTGAACACGAATTCTTCTCTTTCGAACTGCAACGACAGGTTTTCCAAAATCAAACACGTTAGCGTAGCATTCGTAAATGGTTCAACAAGGAGCCACATCAATCATTCACATGTTCAACACTCACACGAGAGATTCCCATCGGAAAAGGATTGCGATGGACATGTGGAATGATTATTGTACCAATCCAACAGCCTACTGACATACATAACTACATTTGTCCACAGAGAAACCTGTGTATGGGAATAACTCAGTTGTACCTTCATGTAGTATATTGTTGTAAATATTGCCACCCATATTTTTCGTTGTTGCGGAAGTTCTTCCACTTATTTCACAGCTTCAATATTAATGGGATTTACTACCTTAACAAATGAAACACATTGTTAGGATGATGACACTTATAACGAAGGATTAGAAATTGACTCTTCTGGCATTCCTACAAAGGAGACACGATTGAGGGGAGTACATCTCAGAGGCATTCACGACTACAGCTTGGCGTGAAACGGCCAGGGAGATGACTGAAAATTATGGCTTACCCATTACTGTCAATGCTATCAAAATTTCTTATATGAAGATGAAATCAACCTACCATTTCATAATTGAAATGATTGCCTTCCAAGAGTGGGAGTAGGATGAGGAGTCTATGATGCTTACTGCACCAGACGGGGAGAAGGGATGGGTTTACGTAAGTACATAAGTGTTACGACCTGGTTCCCGAATCCCTACAGGACACGAGACCGGACCGACTCGACTGATCCCAAGACCCAGTCGTCCAACGGGAAAGTAACCAAAAAGCAGTAAAATAAACTAAATTCACCATGCAAGCAACTAACAATAACAAAAGTATAGCAGTAAAGAAATAAACTACTACAGTACACACCACCACAACAACAGAGAAGTAAACGAGTACAGGAATGTAAGGTTCACGATGAAAGAGTACAAAATATAAAGGTACAAGAACTACTCACTACTACAAACAGGTACAACAGAACTAAGACTACTGGGCTCTACTAGGCCCAGCACCCTCTGCAGCCGAGTGCTTTGGCTGCTCAACACCTGGACTTGAAAAGAGTTATGAGTACACGAAATCAGTGAACGCTGAGTAGAGTGGCAACTAACTAACTAAAACAGTAAAGGTGGACAGGTAGCTGTTGTTTTTCAATTTCTTTCTTTCTTTAACTAGTTATTCTTTCTTTCATCACTTGCTTTATTTATCAGGTCTCTTTCTTGATCTCGAATGTTCCTCTTGGGAACGATCTTGATTGCAGTATTTTCCGAAGGGTAGAAGTAGCACGTGGTGCTCTTCTGGCTGGGAGAGTCCCCCGTGGTCGTCCTACACCCAGTCAACCACCCCAGGGGTCACTGACAGACGTAATGGTGACTACGGCATGCGCGATAAACGCACGGGTAGCTACCCCGCACTGGCACGCGGTCAGTCATTTCCGTTAGCGGGTGCGCCCAAGCACAGCACGGAACTAGTGTAGGGCATAGCCCTCTTAGTAACAGGGGTCTAGCCCCTCAACAGTAACCAAACAAGGGTCTCGCCCCTCCACAGTCCATGCACCCTTGCATGACTACCCTGGTTTGCCCAGTGGGCCTAACAAGTCGGTGTAAGGCGGCTAGCTGAACCCTGGGCCCCATGGGGTGGCTAGCTCTCTCCCTACACTAGTAGCTCTCCTCGGTACAGTGTACACGAGGGCCACCGAGTCGGTGCAAAGTGGCCAATCCTAACCCTGGGTCCCAACCCAAGGGCGGCTAGCTCCGCTCTACACTAAATAGGGGGACAGTCGCTCTCCTTGATATTCCATAATCAAGGGCCAGCTCACTTCCCCACTCACATTCCCAGTTTCATTCCATTTATTTCCAAGAGTTCTACTCCTAATTCCCCGTAGGGTTCATGCTCATGTTTCTCAGGCTAAGCCATACCAGGTATCATCTTTTCTATTTTCATTTCTCAACTTCTACACATGTAACAAGTAATTTATTATTCACATTCCAAGTTTATTCGCAAGTAGCTCGTGTTTCCAACATTCACCCTTCTAATTCCAGTTTATATACATGCAGCTCATATTATGACACGTAACGTAAACAACAGGAATTTACATGCAACAGTTTGCTAGCACAAGAACTTTGCATTTCATAGGCAGCTGTTATTAATTTACAGGCAAGTTTCGTTATAATATCTACTCATTCAAGCCAGCCATTCATTCAATACATACATTCTAGTGTTTCTGGTCCTATGATTCATGCCATATCCTAGGTTCTAATCATTCATTTCACACATGCATTTAGGTTTCAATTAAATTAAGGGGAAGCCACTCTACCAATAAACCCAGGAGTAATGGGGGCTTGATCAGCAGGTCCATGTGCCTCAGCAAGCCCTAAATCTGCAACGGAACGAGGTCCTATCACAAGGATCATTCACAAGAGACTACTCAGAATAGTATAAAAGGTATTCTAACAAGTAGAGGAATGTATACGGAGAACAATGAAATCTTAATTGTGGAAATCAGACCTCAAACGGACCCTAAACAAGTCAAAAATAGTAAATCTGATTCACACCAGACGTCTGGAACACCTTCCAGACGTCTTAATAGAGTCCAGAACTATACCTCACTCTTGCGCCACTCCTCAGATGTCCAGGAACCCTGCTGAACCATCTGGACCCAGTTCCAGATGTCCGACCACTTCTCAGGACGTCTGGAAATGCTTCTCGTCGTTTGGTGCCTCGCCCAGACGTCTGATCTGCATGGGATGGCGTGTCCCGCGCCTTCCCGAAACGAATCCTACACGTATCGACGTAATCTCCTTAATACGGCAAGAAAAAGTGTCTCGACGGAACGGCCTACATGGCCGTATCCGCAAAGGAAGTGTAAGGCGTGAAACTCACCTTTCAGTCGTCTGGAACCTCCTCCAGATGTCATCCGCGTCATCTGGATGTTGATCCAAATGTCTAATTGTAGGAAAGTTCCAGAACCAAAACTGCAGCAGCTCACCTTCTCGTGCTGCACGTGGCCGCGCCGCGCCCGCTCGCCTGCTACTCTGGCTGCAGTAGTGTCGGGGAGGACCTCCCCGACGCACCCCTCCGCCTCGTGCACGCGCCGGCCGGTCGTGGGATCTTCGGCAGCTCCCACATGAGCTCGCGCTAGCTCTCCTTTCCTCCCCTCACTGCTCACGCTCGCTGCTCACGCTCGCCGCTCACGTTGTCGCTTACTGCTCTCACGGGAGGAGGAAGAAGGGCGGCTGAAGGTGGGGTGGTGTGAGGGAGAGGAGAGGGGTTTAACTAGCATGTGGGGGTTAGGGTTTCGTCGGCGAGGGGGGGAGAGAGAGAGAGAGAAGAACGAGGTTGTGTACTGTCTGCGCATAGCATACACGTAGACGTGAGGACGTACACGAAATGTTTGATTTTCAGACGTCTGGGAAGGTGTCCAGACATCTGACCAGACGTCTGACCCAAGTCCCAGACATCTTAAAGAGCTCTAACAGTGCGGGTCTTAACAACATAACAAACTCAAAGGAAGCTTCATCCCCGAAACTTGAGCTAGCTAGGGTGCGGAAAAAAATAACATACGCATAACAAACTCTAAGAGGACCGAAGCCGGTCTGAAAAGATGTATCCTCAAAGAGCTCCGGGTATTGCTCTCGCATCGCCGCCTTAGGCTCCCAGGTAGCCTCCTCATGCCTCTGGCTCCTCCACAAAACCTTCACCAGGGGTACCTACTTCAGCCTCAAACTCCGGACGGCTCTGTCTAGTATCTGCACTGGTCGCTCGGGGTATGTCAGGTCGTCACCCACCTCGACACTCTCGTGGCTCAGAACGTGACTGGGATCAGCGACGTACTTCCTGAGGTTGGACACGTGGAACACGTCGTGCACACCAGAAAGCTGGGGAGGAAGGGCAAGCCTGTAAGCAACAGGTCCAACCCGCTCCAGGACCTCAAAGGGTCCCACAAACCTCGGCGCGAGCTTCCCTTTCACCCCAAAACGGTGCAGGCCCTTCATGGGCGAAACATGAAGGAAGACATGATCCCCAGCCTCAAACTGTACCTCCCTACATTTCTGATCTGCATAGCTCTTCTGCCTACTCCTGACAGTGTGGAGTCGCCTGTGAATCTGCTCAATCACCTCCTGACTCTGCCGGATCAGCCTGGGGCCAACCTCCCACTTCGTCCCCACCTCAACCCAACTCAAGGGTGCAGTACACCTCCGTCCGTACAGAGCCTCGTAGGGTGCCATGCTAATGCTCGAGTGATAGCTATTGTTATATGCAAACTCCGCCAGGGGCAAGTGCTCCTCCCAAGAGCCCCTCCAGTCTAGTACACAGGCACACAAAAGGTCCTCAAGTGTTTGTATCGTGTGCTCTAACTTTTCGTCCGTCTAGAGGTGGTATGCTGTACTGAACCTCAACCGTGTCCCCAAGGCTTGCTGAAACTCAGCCCAAAACTGGGACGTAAAGCGGGCATCCTGGTCGGATACAATCTCACGCGGAACTCCGTGCAAACGTACCACGTCGTGGATTTAACTCTCTACCAACTGTGCGGGTCCCAAGGTGACTCGGATCAGCAAGAAACGTGCCATCTTCATCAATCTGTCTACAATTACCTAGACTGCGTCGTGTCCTCGCTGGGTAACGGGCAAGCCCACCACCAAGTCCATGGTGATGCTCTCCCACATCCACTCTGGTATTGGAAGTGGCTGTAATGGCCCTGTAGGCCTCTGATGCTCGGCTTTCACTTGCTGGCACACCAAACACTACTACACGAATTCGCCTACATCCCACTTCATTCCCCTCCACCAAAAGTCGCGTCTCAGATCATGATACATCTTTGTGTTCCCGAGATGTATGGTGAACCTGGAACTGTGTGCCTCGGTCAGGAGCTCTCTCAACAGCTCCTCGTCCCTGGGAACGCACAACTGTCCCCTCATGCACAGCACCCCGTCGGTAAAGGAGAAGTCCCCAGGGTCCCCTGACAGTACCCTGTCACGCAACGACTGCAGGTACGGGTCTGCCATCTGTAACGACCCGATTCCCGAGTCCCTACGAGACACGAGAACCGGACCGACTCGACTAATCCCAAGACCTGGTCGTCCGACGAGGAAGTAACCAAAAGAGCAGAAAAATAAACCACATTCAGCATGAATATAACTAACAGTAAGAAAATACAGCAGTAAGGAAAGAAACCACTACAGTATATGCCACCACATCAATAGAACAACATTCATAACATAATATGAACTGCAGGTAAAGAAAAGTACAGCAGTAACAAGAACTACTCACTACAGCGGAAACAAAAGGAGGTACAAGAGAACAGTGGTAACTCTACTGGACCCTACTTGGCCCAGCGTCCTCTGCAGCCGCTGACCCTGGCTGCTCAACACCTGGTCCTGAAAGGTAACGAGTGTAACACGTCAGCAAAACGCTGAGTAGAGTGGCAGCTAAACTAAAGAAACAGTAAAGTGTACAGTAGCTGTTTTAATTTTCTTTCTTCCTTTATTTACGTCTTTCTATTGTTTCAAAATTTATCTATTTCTCAGATCCTTCACTTGATTTCGAATGTTCCTCGTGGGAACGATCTTGATTGCAGTCTTTTCCGAACAGTAGAAGTAGCACGTGGTACTCTCCTGGCTGGGAGAGTCCCCCGTGGTGATCCTACTCTCAGTCAACCACCCCAAGGTCACGGACAGGCGTAACAGTGACTACGGCACGTGCGATAAACGGACAGGTAGCTAACCCGCACTGGCACGCGGTCAGTCGTTTCCGTTAACGGGTGCACCCAAAGCACAGCACGGAACCAGTACAGGGCAGAGCCCTCTCAGTAACAGGGGTCCAACCCCTCCACAGTAACCAAACAGGGGCCTTGCCCCTCCACAGTCCGCGCACCCTCGCCTGACTACCCTGGTTTGCCCAGTGGGCCTAACAAGTCGGTGTAGGAGGCTAGCAGAACCCCGGGACCCGTAGGGTAGCTAGTGCCCTCCCTACACTAGTAGCTCTCCTCGGTACTACGTACGCGAGGGCCAGCAAGTCGGTACAAAGTGACCAGTCCTAACCCTGGGTCCCTGGGGCGGCTGGCTCCGCTCTGCACTAAACAGGTACAGGTACTTCCCTTGGTACTACGTACCCAAGAGACAACACACTACCACGTCTTTCTTTCTCAGTTCCATTCTTTTCTCTTTCCAGGAGTTCCACTCCTAATTCCCCATAGGGTTCCAGCTCTTTTAACTCAGAACATCCAGGTTTCACTTTCTAGTTTCACGTCCTTACAATCCATATTCTCAATCACGTTTATTTATTCATAGCAGGCAGCTGTTAATTAAATTCACAGGAAGCTATTATTTCCTTTCCACATTTTCCAAGACTGCAGTATTCATGTATTCCACTAGTTCTTCCCATCCTAGGATTCATGCCATACCCTAGGATCTATCATACAATCTAGTTTTCCAGCCCTAGGATTCATGCAACACCCTAGGATCTACCATTCATTCTAGTTTCTCATTCCTAGGATTCATGCAATGTCTTAGGTGCTATTTATGGTTCCATAATTTAACAGATTATACCAATAAACTTAAAAGCCACTCTACCGGTTACAACAGGAGTACTGGGGGCGTGGTCGGGAATCCCACGTGCCTCCGCAACCCCGAGACTGCAACGGAACGGGGTCCTATCACAAGGATCAAACACAAAGAGTTTCTCAAAATAATATATAGCTACTGTAGACGAGTAGAGGATTTAATTCCGAAAAGAACGCAACTCGAAACGCGGAAAACGAAACTCGAACGGGCCCTAAACGGGTCGAAAACAACAAAATAGTGCAAAATCAGACGTCTGGAACTTATTCCAGACGTCTTAAAAATGGGGATCAGATGGTACCTTGTCCTGAGTGGTCTCTCAGACGTCCAGAAGCCTGCGGGGGCGTCTGGCCTAGTTCCCAGACGTCCGATGATCACCCCGGACGTCTGAAAGTTGTTCCCGTCGTCTGGCACTGCAGCCAGACATCTGATTCGCGTTCGATGCGAATCCCCGAACCTGCGCGTACCCATTTCTCTCTCTCAGTACGGACGGTCGTAGGAAAGGAAGAAGGTACGAAAATAACTCACCTTTCAGACGTCTGGACAGTCCTCCAGACGTCTTCCCCGTCGTCTGGTTGGAATCCCAGACGTCTGATTCTGGAAAAATTTCCAGAGTCAGGGCGCCACTCGCCCTCCGCTCGCGACGCACGGCCGCGCTGCGACTGCTCTGCCTACTGCTCGAGCTGCAGCAGGCCTCTCGCGCCACCCCGCGTCTGCTGCTCCCCCCGTCGGCTGGCCTTAACAGCCCCGGCAAGCTCGCCCTCACGGCCGAGCGCCTCCTCTTCTCACGCAGCACCTCCTCCTGCGCTCACCATGGCTGTCGTCGCCCCGCTCGCTCGCGCTCGCACTCGCACTCGCTGGAAGAAGAGGAAGGAGGAGCGGAGGTGATGAGAGTGAGGGAGAGGGCGTGGCTTTTTAAAGCTGCGCGGGGAGAGAGAGCGAGAGAGAGGGGCGCAGTCTGCGCCCACAGGAGGAGAGGGAAAAAGAAGAGGCAGAGCAGGTCTGCACGCGCAGACGCGCAGACGCAACGGTGCGTGCCGCAGAAAATGAATCCCAGACGTCTGGAAGTGATACCAGACGTCTGGTACGACGTCTGGGCCACCTCCCAGACGTCTTAAAAGACGTCTGAAAGCACGGTTGGTAACAACTGTCCTGTGATGATGCGGTCTATCAGCTTTGGCCTCATCTGTCGTGTCACAGTCACTGCCCCACAATGCCCCAGTAACTCTAGGGGTCGCCAACTGCCCATCTCCTCCATGAGCCTCCAACTCTACGCCTATAAACTGGCCAAGTAGGCAGGCGCCTTCCGGCTCAAGGCGTCAGCCACCACGTTGGCTTTCCCCAAGTGGTAGGAAATGCTGCAGTCATAGTCCTTCAGGAGCTCTAACCAACGTCTCTGTCTCATGTTGAGCTCCTTCTGATCAAACAAGTATCTGAGGCTCTTATGATCTGTGAAAATCTCAAAAGTCTCACCGTACAGGTAGTGCCTCCAAGTCTTCAGTGCGAAGACGACAACTGCCAGCTCTAGGTCGTGGGTAGGGTAGCTATGCTCATGGGGCTTCAGTTGCCGCGAAGCGTAAGCGAAAACGTGACCCCGCTGCATGAGCACATCCCCTAACCCCTGCAAAGAGGCATCCGTGTATACAACAAAACTGCCACTGCTATCTGGAATGGTAAGCACGGGAGCCGAAGTCAGCCTCTCCTTCAGCTCCTAAAAACACGCCTCACAAGTGTCATTCCAAGAGAAGGGCACGTCCTTCCGGGTCAACTGTGTCATAGGATGGGTAATCTGTGAAAAACCCCTGATAAACCACCGGTAGTAGCCTGCCAGTCCCAAGAAACTGCAGATCTCCGTCACTGTACTTGGTCTCTCCCACCTGAGTATTGCCTCAACCTTGGTTGGGTCCACAGCCAAGCCATTCCCTGAAATCACATGACCTAGGAAGGTCACCTCCCTCAACCAGAACTCGCACTTGCTGTACTTGGCATACAGCCTGCGTCGCCTCAACATGTCCAAAACTAACTGCAAGTGTTGTCCGTGTTACACCTGATCCTGCGAGTAGATGAGCACATCATCAATAAATACCACCACGAACTGATCCAGATACGGTCTGAACACCTGGTTTATCAAATCCATGAACATAGTGGGGGCATTGGTCAGCCCAAACGGCATGACCAAAAACTCGTAGTGTCCGTACCGGGTGCGGAAAGCTATCTTAGAGACGTCGGTCTCCTTGATCCTCAACTGGTGGTAGCTAGACCTCAAGTCTATCTTGGAGAAAATCGTGGCACCTCGCAACTGGTCAAACAAGTTGTCAATCCTCGGCAGCGGATACCTGTTCTTGATGGTGACCCTATTCAGCTGTTTGTAGTGTAGAATTCGCCATACCAGGAGGGGTGACGTAATAAATTGCGGAAAGAAAATATAAAGCAATCTCACAAAAATTAAATCGCACAAGGTACACAATTATTTTTAGGTGGAAACCCAAATTGGGTGAAAACCACCACCTAACCCTCTCGAGTTAGGATTTTCCGATCAACCAAGTTGATCAAATCCACTAAACGAATCATTTAAACGAGGGTGATTCAACCTCAATTACAACCACGCTACTTTATACGAGGGTAGCGTACCTCAAACCCCTTCTCTTCACGAGAAGGATTTTGTCTCATGAAGGAGATGGGAATTCGCAAAGCGAATACCCAACCAAATAACAGAGATAAAGAAACAACAATCCTATAAAGCCAACAAAGTAATTTACACCTAGCTTCTATAGGAATTAGGAAACTCCCCTTTGCAAGGAGTGCGTCGGATCGATGACGCGGGTGCGTGAGCCACGCGATGGTGCAACATTGCTCTCATGAACTACGGCAGGAGAGCAGGTGTGCAAAGGCTTGATGCTCTCAAGATGAAGAACTTAAGCTTGGAGAGCAAGAGCTTACTTGGACACAAGAGAGTGGAAAGTGTGTTGCTTGGATGTGTCTTGTGTATCTAGGCATATCTTGGTGTGTCTAGGTGTGGCAAAGGCTCCCCTCTATTTATAGAGGCCATAGGAAGGCTTTGGAAGGCTTAGGAAAGCTTCCATAGCCGTTGGGAGCAAAGCCCAAGAGAATCAGGCCGAAATCAGGAACAATGATTGCACTGACAGGCTTATCAGACGTCTGATCCTGGCATCAGACGTCTGGAAGATCACTTTAAGACGTTTGGGAACAACATCAGACGTTTGATTTTAGGCGTGTTTCTTCCTGACTTGGATCAGATCTAAACATGGTTCTAGTGCAAGTCTATCAGACGACATACAGGACGTCTGGCACTATGTCTGGAAGTCTAGAAACCTACTTTTTCGTGGGAATGGATTTCCAAGAGAGTGCAACGGCTAGAAAATCTCTGAGAAGAGATTTTGGTCAGCCGAGGCAAAACGGTCATTTATCATACGTCTGGAAAGGCCTAAGGACGTCTGATAAGGCTTTAACGATCATATCCTTGAGTGTTTGCTAAGCCAGCCAACGGTCTACTATAAGACGTCTGGTCTAAGGTCTAGACGTCTGATTTCATCAGACAGAGCTAAGAAGTCCAGCCTAAATGTTATCAAACGTCTGAATCAACAGTCAGACGTCTTAAAACACATTATCAGACGTCTGATCTTGGAATTAGACTTCTGGAAAAGCTGTTTGAACCCTATATTGGTTTTCTAAGTTTTCTACAGAAAACCTAAGTATCCTAGGGTTGTGCCGGTGTTCCTAGGACTACTGTTAGGGTACTTTAAGGCTCTTAACATGAATCTAAGTAATAAAAATAAAGAGTAACAAAAGAAACGAAAAATACAAAGAGTACACGAGAAGAAAATCTATCCTATTTTTCATCTCCTTCCTTCTTCAATATATCACTCCCGTGAATCTCTTCTGTTCTCCATCAAGCTCCTCTAATCCATCTTGGATGCAAGCTTGAACTCCGTCTAATCACGTCTCCATTTGCAATTGACCTGAAATCTAAGACTCCAAGTGCAAATGTTAAATAACACGTGTTTTGTTATCATCAAAATAGATGATCGTGGTGCTCTAGCACGAACAATCTCCTCCTTTTTGATGATGACAAAACCATAAATAATAATGCAAAAAATCCTCCCCCTTTTTGACATTATCAAAAAGATTTGATTGATTTTAAATTTCCTATAACTCCCCCTTAAAACATGCTCTTCTATGAATTTCTTTTAAACAAGAGTAATGTCCTCCCCTTTTTTTGTAACAACAAGATAGCTGTTATTTTTCTCCCCCTTACTAAAGGAAATTTAGCTAACTTGCAACTCCCCCTTAAAAATTGACAATTAGCTCATAATTTTTTTAACTCCCCCTATCTAAATGCTAATAATAAGAGGATAGGGTAAAGGGTTTTACCTCACCTACCATGGCCAATAAAATGGCCCAAATGGTGGTGGTGGATGCCACATCGGATGGGGCTCCCATCCGTAGCTTGGAGGCCCGGGCATCGGCGCCGGTCTCCAATCTGGTGGTCGACGTGCGGCGGGTCCATCATTTGTTTGCCGTCTCGTCGGTCTTCTTGTTCTCCTCCTTGTCTACTCCTTGGTTCTCCCAACTCGAGTTGTCCAGCCTTGAGCTTGTAGGTCCAGTCCTTCGTGTTGTAGTTATTATGACCTACAAAACAAGATTCTAATTCTTTCTTCGGTATCCAAGTGAGCTTGGATCCGGATCTATTAGCGGGTCTCCTTGATGGAGATCCTTTCTCAACCTTAGGGCTATAAAAATTATCTACTTTGTTGATTAATTTGTTAGAGTTTTCCCTTAGACATGCAATTTCTTTTTCTATAATATGCATCTTAGTCTTTAAATCAGAAATTTCTAACTTTAACCTATCATTTTCTTCAATCAATTTAATATTTTCATTGATTAGCTTTTTATTTTCTAGAAACAAATTTTCATTTTAAGAAGTGTTAGAACTAGGGCTTATTTCTAGATCCTTAAGTTTATTTTCTAGCCTTTCATTTTCAGATTTAAGAAAACTAAGATTCTTTTTCATGCTTTTGTTTTCTGTTTTTAGTGATTTACTAAGCTCATACAACTCATTAAAAGCATCTTGTAAATCCGAGTTTACCTCATTGTCGCTATTGTCGCTGTTGTTATCCGTGATGGCCATGAATCCAAGGCACGCGGTTTCCTTCTTCTTGAGATCTTCTTCTGAGCTCGTCTCCTCATGAGTGCCTTCCAACCTCCTCCATATCTCATGGGCGGTGGTGCACTCTTGGATTCGTTCGAATTCCTTCGGACTCAATGCGCAATACAAGGCATTCATTGCCTTTGCGTTGAGGTTGAGATTCCGAACCTGATCTTCTGAGTAACCTCTTGCAGGTTTCATAAGAATTACAAATGCAGATTCACATTTTTCCCACACCCGGAAGTCGTAGGCCTGCAACCACATAGTCATACGATTTTTCCAATAAACGAAATCTATACCTGCAAAGTATGGTGGTTGCGAGGTATCGTGTCCTTCGGTGCACACGAACGCTTTTCCCTCCATATTTGGATCCTCGCCGGTTTGTAATGCCGATAACGCGAGACCTGCTCAGATACCAATTGTAGAATTCGCCCTACCAGGAGGGGTGACGTAATAAATTGCGGAAATAAAATATAAAGCAATCTCACAAAAATTCAATCGCACAAGGTACACAATTATTTTTAGGTGGAAACCCAAACCTGGTGAAAACCACCACCTAACCCTCTCGAGTTAGGATTTTCCGATCAACCAAGTTGATCAAATCCACTAAACGAATCACTTAAACAAGGGTGATTCAACCTCAATTACAACCACACTACTTTATACGAGGGTAGCGTACCTCAAACCCCTTCTCTTCATGAGAAGGATTTTGTCTCACGAAGGAGACGGGAATTCGCAAAGCGAATACCCAACCAAATAACAGAGATAAAGAAACAACAATCCTATAGAGCCAACAAAGTAATTTACACCTAGCTTCTATAGGAATTAGGAAACTCCCCTTTGCAAGGAGTGCGTCGGATCGATGACGCGGGTGCGTGAGCCACGCGACGGTGCAATGTTGCTCTCTTGAACTACGGTGGGAGAGCGGGTGCGCAAAGGCTTGATGCTCTCAAGATGAAGAACTTAAGCTTGGAGAGCAAGAGCTTGCTTGGACACAAGAGAGTGGAAAGTGTGTTGCTTGGGTGTGTCTTGTGTATCTAGGTGTACCTTGGTGTGTCTAGGTGTGGCAAAGGCTCCCCTCTATTTATAGAGGCCATAGGAAGGCTTTGGAAGGCTTAGGAAAGCTTCCATAGCCGTTGGGAGCAAAGCCCAAGAGAATCAGGCCGAAATCAGGAACAATGATTGCATTGACAGGCTTATCAAACGTCTGATCCTGGCATCATACATCTAGAAGATCACTTGAAGACGTCTGGGAACAACATCAGATGTCTGATTTTAAGCGGGTTTCTTCCTGACTTGGATCATATCTAAACAGGGTTCTAGTGCAAGTCCATCAGACGACATACAGGACGTCTAGCACTATGTCTGGACGTCTGGAAACCTACTTTTTCATGGGAATGGATTTCCAAGAGAGTGCAACGGTTAGAAAATCTCTGAGAAGAGATTTTGGGTTAGCCGAGGCAAAATGGTCATTTATCAGACGTCTGGAAAGGCCTAAGGACGTCTGATAAGGCTCTAACGGTCATATCCTTGAGTGTTTGCTAAGCTAGCCAATGGTCCACTAATTGAACATTTGGCAAAGTCATCAGACGTCTTATAAGACGTCTGGTCTAAGGTTTGGATGTCTGATTTTATCAGACAGAGCTAAGAAGTCCAGCCTAAATGTTATTAGACGTCTGAATCAATAGTCAGACGTCTTAAAACACATTATCAGACGTCTGATCTTGGAATTAGACGTCTGGAAAAGCTGTTTGAACCCTATATTGGTTTTCTAAGTTTTCTACAGAAAACCTAAGTATCCTAAGGTTGTGCCGGTGTTCCTAGGACAACTGTTAGGGTACTTTGAGGCTCTTTAACATGAATCTAAGTAACAAAAATAAAGAGCAACAAAAGAAACGAAAAATACAAAGAGTACACGAGAAGGAAATCTATCCTATTCTTCATCTCCTTCCTTCTTCAATATATCGCTCCTCGCGAATCTCTTCTGTTCTCCATCAAGCTCCTCCAATCCGTCCTGGATGCGAGCTTGAACTCTGTCTAATCACGTCTCCATTTGCAATTGACCTTAAATCTAAGACTCCAAGTGCAAATGTTAAATGACACGTGTTTTGTTATCATCAAAACAGATGATCGTGGTGCTCTAGCCCCAACATGTAGTCCACACAAAGTCGTAGGGTACCATCCTTCTTCTTCACAAACAAAATCGGGGCTCCCCACGGAGATGCACTGGGCCTCACAAAGCCCTTCTCCAGAAGATCCTGCAACTGAGACTTGAGCTTGCGTAGCTCAAGTGGTGCCATCCTGTAAGGTGCTGTAGAAATGGGGCTGGTCCCCGGTACCAGTGAGATCTCAAACTTGATCTCACGCTCGAGCGGTAGTCCTGGCAACTAATCTGGGAATACGTCGGGGTACTCTCTGACCACTGGGATACTCTGAAAGTCTGCCATGGAGCTGGGCTCTGCCACTACACAAGCCATAAAGACCTCACACCCCTGTCCCAAAAGTCTCGCTGCCCGAAGTGTAGAAATGCACCTGAAACCTCCGTCTACTGGCTGTCCGTGGAACTCAAAGGAAGGCAACTCCAGTATGGAGAAGACGATCTTCCTCTCAAAACAGTCCACCAAGGTGTGGTAAGCGGACAACCAGTCCATCCCCAGAATCACGCCAAAGTCCTCCATCGATATCACAATCAGATCAGCGGGGAGGCTGTGTCCCCCAACACTGACCTCATAGCCTGTGTACACCTCCTCAGCTACAAACAACTGACCTCCCAGACCTCTGATCACAAACAGATCCTCTAGCAACACACAGTCCTATCCCAAACTGACGGCAAAACTAGAAGCGACAAACGAGTGAGTGGCGTCGGAATCGAAAAGCATATAAACTAATCTGCCGAAAACTATAACCATACCTGCCACCACTGATCCTGAAGCTCTGGCGTCTCAGTGTGTCAGGGCGTTAATACGCCCCTCAGCTCTAGGTGCGGACGAAGTAGCCACACTCTGCATCGAGCGGGTAGCCGCTGGTTGGTACCCTCCCTGCAACTACTGACCTCCCCTATGTGCATGGGAACCACGGCCTCCTGCTCGTCCTCCCGTGCTCGGTGCGGGGAGCATCTGCTGTCCTCCAGCCCTAGACGGGCAGTCCCTCTTGATGTGGCCTGGTTGGCCACACTGGTAGCAAAGGGGAACTCGACTCCCACCCTCTATAGGTCCCTGCTGATGGCTGGGCGGGGGTCCAGTGCTGGCAGCTGGCCCTTGTCGAGGGCCCCCAAAGGCCACTGATGGCCCTGCAAAACGTTACGGCTCTCCTACGGGCGCCATGTGCCTCCTCTCTCATTGGTCCTATGAGTAGTCTGGCTGGTAGGGCCTCTTCCGTCCGCTGTCAGTGTCACGTGCGGCCGGGTTGGTCTCCTCATAGGTCATAGCTGCCTCCACCACTCTCAAGAACGTAGGCAGCTTCAAGGGTTTGACGTACCCCCGAATAGCAGGCCGGAGCCCCTTGGTGAACCTCCAAAGGTGCTCCTCCTCGGTAGCCACAGTTGTCGCGGTGAAACGAGACAGCTCCAGAAAACGCGTGCAATACGCGCTCACGGTCATCGTCCCCTGGCAGAGAGTGTGGAACTCCCGCTTCCTCTGGTCCTGCCACGTCTGGGGAAAGTACTGCTCACATAAGAGGGTGACGAATTGGTCCTAGGTCAGCTCGTCCCTCTCCTGCCCTTTGACGGCCCTCCACCACCTGTGTGCCGTGCTCTCCAGCTGGTACGTGGCAAAGGCCACGCGACACTCCACAGGGGGGCGAAGGGTGTCAAACACCTTCTCGATCTGCTCGAGCCAGTCCTCCGCCTCGGTCGGATCCTCATCCCCCTTGAAGGAAGGGGGCTTCAGCTTCCGGAACTGTCCGAAAAGCTCGTAATGGCGCTGAAGTGGGGGAACTAGTATGCCTCCAGGTGAGGAGGGCTCATGCTCGGAAGTGTCAGAGGACGGCGGGGGTGGTGGAGGCCCACCCCCTCCCCCACATCCAACGCTGTGTTAGTTGCGTGGTCCCACAGAGGACTCCCCCTCCGCAGCCCCAAGGAGAGGCACCCGTGGAGGCAGGTGGAGCTCCTTTCGCACTATCTCCCGTATCAGCTGGGCGAGGTCTTGGGCCTGAACGCCTGGAAGTAGTGGCTGATCCACCAAGACATTGAGCTCAACGCGTCCGCTCTTCCGACCTCGTCCTCGACCGCATTCGTGACCCGCCTCAATGACTCCACATCGAGGCATCTCCTGCAAGGAGACGCGAACATAGAACAAGAAGGTGTCAATTTCATCGGATATTCGGTAAAAGAATCTCAAAACAGATATCGAAAGGCACATCGTGGTGGTTACTCTAGTTACAAGCATGTGAATTGGTTATTTTCCAACTAGTTGGTTCACTTCTCGGGAAGACCTTGCTTTGATACCATCTTGTTACGACCCGGTTCCCAAATCCCTATAGGACACGAGACCGGACCGACTCGACTGATCCCAAGACCCAGTCGTCCAACGGGAAAGTAACCAAAAAGCAGTAAAATAAACTAAATTCACCATGCAAGCAACTAACACTAACAAAAGTATAGCAGTAAAGAAATAAACTACTACAGTACACACCATCACAACAACAGAGAAGTAAACGAGTACAGGAATGTAAGGTTCACGATGAAAGAGTACAAAATATAAAGGTACAAGAACTACTCACTACTACAAACGGGTACAACAGAACTAAGACTACTGGGCTCTAGTAGGCCCAGCACCCTCTGCAGCCGAGTGCTCTGGCTGCTCAACACCTGGACCTGAAAAGAGTTATGAGTACACAAAATCAGCGAACGCTGAGTAGAGTGGCAACTAACTAACTAAAATAGTAAAGGTGGACGAGTAGCTATTGTTTTTCAATTTCTTTCTTTCTTTAACTAGTTATTATTTCTTTCATCACTTGGTTTATTTATCAGGTCTCTTTCTTGATCTCGAATGTTCCTCGTGGGAACGATCTTGATTGCAGTATTTTCCGAAGGGTAGAAGTAGCACGTGGTGCTCTCCTGGCCGGGAGAGTCCCCCGTGGTCGTCCTACACTCAATCAACCACCCCAAGGTCACTGACAGATGTAATGGTGACTACAGCACGCGCGATAAACGCACGAGTAGCTACCCCACACTGGCACGCGGTCAGTCGTTTCAGTTAGCAGGTGCGCCCAAGCACAGCACGAAACCAGTATAGGGCATAGCCCTCTCAGTAACAGGGGTCTAGCCCCTCAATAGTAACCAAATAGGGGTCTCGCCTCTCCACAGTTCGTGCACCCTCGCCTGACTACCCTGGTTTGCCTAATGGACCTAACAAGTCGGTGTAAGGTGGCTAGCTGAACCTTGGGCCCCGTGGGGTGGCTAGCTCTCTCCCTACACTAGTAGCTCTCCCTGGTACAGTGTACACGAGGGCCACCGAGTCGGTGCAAAGTGGCCAATCCTAACCCTGGGTTCCAACCCAAGAGCGTCTAGCTCCGCTCTACACTAAACAGGGGGACAGTCGCTCTCCTTGGTACTCCGTACTCAAGGGCCAGCTCACTTCCCCACTCACATTCCCAGTTCCCTTCCATTTATTTCCAGGAGTTCTACTCCTAATTCCCCGTATGGTTCATGCTCATGTTTCTCAGGCCAAGCCATACCTGGTTTCATCATTTCTATTTTCATTTCTCAAGTTCTACACATGTAACAAGTAACTTATTATTCACATTCCAGGTTTATTCGCAGGTAGCTCGTGTTTCCAACATTCACCCTTCCAATTCCAGTTTATATACATGCAGCTCATATTATGACACATAACGTAAACAACAGGAATTTACATGCAACAGTTTGCTAGCACAAGAACTTTACATTTCACAGGCAGCTGTTATTAATTTACAGGCAAGTTTCGTTATTCTATCTACTCATTCAAGCCAGCCATTCATTCAATACATACATTCTAGTGTTTCTGGTCCTATGATTCATGCCATATCCTAGGTTCTAATCGTTCATTTCATACATGCATTTAGGTTTCAATTAAATTAAGGGGAAGCCACTCTACCAGTAAACCCAGGAGTAATGGGGGCTTGATCTGCAGGCCCACGTGCCTCAGCAAACCCCAAACCCGCAACGGAATGAGGTCCTATCACAAGGATCATTCACAAGAGACTACTCAGAGCAGTATAAAAGGTATTCTAACAAGTAGAGGAATGTATACAGAGAACAACAGAATCTTAATTGCGAAAATCGGACCTCAAACGGATCCTAAAAGAGTCAAAAATAGTAAATCCGATTCACATCAGACATCTGGAACACCTTCCAGACGTCTTAAAAGAGTCCAGAACTCTACCTCACTCCTGCGCCACTCCTCAAACGTCCAAGAACCCTGCTGAACCGTCTGGACCCAGTTCCAGACATCCGACACTTCTCAGGACGTCTGGAAATGCTTCCCGCCGTCTGGTGCCTCGCCCAGACGTCTGATCTGTGTGGGATGGAGTGTCCTGCACCTTCCCAAAACAAATCCTGCACGTATCGACGTAATCTCCTTAATATGGCACGAGAAAGTGCCTCGGCGGAACGGCCTACATGGCCGTATCTGCAAAGGAAGTGTAAGGCACAAAACTCACCTTTCAGTCGTCTGAAACCTCCTTCAGACATCGTCCGCGTCATCTGGATGTCGATCCAGACGTCTGATTCTGGGAAAGTTCTAGAACCAGAACTGCAGCAGCTCACCTTCTCGTGCTGCACGTGGTCACGCCGTGCCCGCTCGCCTGCTGCTCCGGTTGCAGTAGTGTTGGGGAGGACCTCCCCGACGCACCCCTCCGCCTCGCGCACGCGCCAGCCGGCCATGGGATCTCCGGCAGCTCCCAGACGAGCTCGCGCTAGCTCTCCTTTCCTCCCCTCGCTGCTCACGCTCTCGCTTACTGCTCCTGCAGGAGGAGGAAGAAGGGTGGCTGAAGGTGGGGTGGTGTGAGGGAGAGGAGAGGGGTTTAAATAGCGTGTGGGGGTTAGGGTTTCGTCGGCGAGGGGGGAGAGAGAGAGAGAGAAGAACGAGGCTGCGTACTGTCTGCGCGCAGCACGCACGCAGACGCGAGGACGTACACGAAATGTTTGATTTTTAGATGTCTGGGAAGGTGTCCAGACATCTGACCCAAGTCCTAGATGTCTTAAAGAGCTCTAACAGTGCGGGTCTTAACAATAAGCCATGTCGTAAATGTTCCCTTATATCTTAACTTCCATATCTCAAAATTCTTGAATGATATCCTTCTTTAATAGGTCGACAAGAAGTACTACTGGCTCAAGGGCCACACGTACTCCCACTTTGATGTAATTCGTGACATCTTCCAACTGGCATGATGGTTTACGGTAGCGTACGTAACTGCAAAGGGTCATTATTTTACTTATCAGTTATCCTTCTTTTGTATGTCTTTGCCGTAGTTTCTCTGTATGTTTCTGATGTCATGATCATGTATTACTCTATTAGTTCTATAATATTTTGACTCTTCTCTACGGCATATAATCAGGAACTTATTTTCACTTACCATGTTTCAGTTACCTATATTTAGTAATTTCATTGCACATATATGCTTTCTTATGTACATTAATTTCTTTGCTGTGGTGGAATTTCTTCCCTGCACTTAGTGGAAGCATGTATAGTTGTCATTTCAATTATCCTGACGATTCATTTCATTGCAAGAAATTTACCATGGCCACCTCATTTACCGAAGAGGAGGAAATATTCATGCTACTTGAATAAAATAGAGGACATTGAAAGGTGGTTCAGTAGGTTTTGATTTTAATGAAGATGCGTTGGTGAGAGCAAGAGATGAATTTAGGAAGGAGTTTTATGTGGAGATAACGACAAAAGATATTTGTGATTGTTGGATTTATCTTCCAAGGGTGTACTACTACATTATGGGACTAATCATCGTAACACAATAGAGTTGGGATGATGAACTTGACATACTCCTTCCCAATAATGACCCTAATTTGTGGGAAAATGTTAGCTACCTAACTCATGAAATCGAACATAACAATGTAATTAAACATTGATTCTTGTTACTAAAACTTTGTTTCTGTTATTAAATATAGATCGATTATCGGTATCGTTGGTTGATGGGACGACAATTTCCTTAATTCCATCTTGTCCGCAACATCATAGACCTCATGTAAAGGGTAAGGTTGTTGAAGGAAGTACGCTTTCATCTACAGTGCTTAACTTGCTTGGAAATTTCCGTGAAAATGTATTACCTCATTGTTATGTTTATGTTAATTTCCCATGTGACACATTAATTATTACCAGTTTAAATGCGAGAATGGTAAGGACTGATATATCATTGTCCATGTAGAACTTTCAAATAATTACATATTTCATAATTATGCAAACGATTATAGACGGATTATCCTCTTCGTGTAGTGGGAGGGGGCCAAACTACAATTACCAAGTTCCTGCTGTTACGAGGATATCGTCAAAGGAATGGAATAAGAGACAATAATTTTACACTTGTAGGCTTGGCATGTGCAACTTATTCATGTGGGTAGAGGCCTCAAAAAAACATTATATAACATCCAGGGAGGGAAATTGCGAAGGGGAGTACGAGACACATTTTGCTTCCTTGAGTCAACAAATCATGGCATGTCATGCTGACATATTAGAAGTTAGGAAACATATAAAGAATGTTCTTTTATGCATGAAAGCTCTTGTTGTCTTTATAGTTCTTCAATTTATAATAAAGATGTTATCGTAAACGAATGTTGTAGTGAATGTCGTATAGATAAGCAATTTTATGGTAAAAGTTGCTATGCAAATAATGTCTTATGAACATCACTATTATGAAATGTGGGTGAATGATATCCTTCTTCATGTTGATGCTTACTTCAATTATCAATATTGTAGTATGCCTTTGCACGTAAATGATGCTCAGGAGATCTTCCTATTGCAATCACTTATTCGAAGGAGAGAATCTGCTGATTGGGTTGGTGGTCGCTTCTCCTCATATACCTAGTCTCTCGTTCATGCTGAGTTCTCTTTGGAGTTCAACTTCCCTATTCTGTTAACATGGTTGAAGTTAATTTGGGGACGATTGAAGGAGACATATCGTTTTATAAATGCACTAATCCTACATGGAGCATGGAATTAGGACTAGAATGAGCACATGTTACGTCCATGGGTTGGGGATCACCTGTGGGAGCAGACGAGTATCAATGCAGAACACGTTATGCATCAAATAGTACATTTCTTGTTTGTCCTTTACTAATATTATACTCTTCGTGACAGTTACCCAAAGATTACAGGTGATTACAAGGATGACGATACGTCCAGTACGAGTTGCTGAAGAGGGTTATCAAACCCAAATTTTAGATATTTCCTTGTACTATTTCAACTTTCAACTTTAACCTCATGTAACAAATCATAATAGTAAGGAGATGGGATGATTATGGAGAACATTTAAATTTCATGCATGGTATATATTGTAGGTAGTTAACTTTCATGTAATGATGTTATGTAATGTTATCGTTATTTCCTTTGCGTATTATTTATTGATAGAATAATTGACATCATGGGAAGCACAGATTAGATAATAGAGTAATTTCTTAAATTTAACCTCCAATTATATAAGTGATCTTCCTACCACATAGGACGTAACATCCTAACGTGCTATACCAATGGTCCTCTGAAGATTTTTCCCATTTTCTTTGAGTATGTCTTTTTTATATATATTCGAATGATGTCTAGAAATCACTCCAACAAATAGGGTCTATATATTTTGGAAGAACCCTTAATAATATCTTTTGTTTTACTAGTTATTATTTGTAAATTTAGACACGGGCAAATTATGTTACGCTACTCTTTCAAACGTTAATATAGTCAATGTATACTTAAATGTTTTAGCATTTCATCTACATCTATATCAACATGGTGTTACCATACGAATTCATTTATCTATTTATTGTTATTTTTCACAGTATACAAATAAAAATTATGGTGGTTAATGATAACTTCAAAATGCATACTACTGCTATTGTCTAGCTTAAGTTACAACATACTACGTATTTTGCACCATAACAATTTCTACTTGCATAAACTGATTTCTTTTCATTATTGAAAAATTACATTAAATTGCATGTAGCATGCTTTAGATGTTCTTATCTTTGGAGCAACCATGGGTGCTTTAGCATAGTTTGTATCTTAGGAAATGGAAGGGGAGATACAGGAACCACCACTTCACCTGTGATGCGTGACGATAAACTTCGATAGAATTTTCCCAACAAACTCACCACCACCTTCCATTAATTTGATGTACAAAGGATGAAATTATTTTCATGATACTTATCGACTTATTCAGGAATTCATACAATATGATGATTTGGGCTGGGACTGGTCTGATTACCAGGTTAAACCACTTCAAACGCACGACCAGTGGGAGCACGTAAGCACTTGTAAACTTTATCATATTCAGTTCATAAGAACATACTTGTTCCTATCGATTTACGTTGGAATTTTTCCACAGGTTGACAAATGCTTCTAATGCCTTCATGGGCTTTACTTCTTGAAGTACACTATCGTTGGCATAAGTTTGGAATAGTTATATTCCTTTTTGTATTTTTACTGTAACTTGTTTCTTCATGTATTGTTGTAATAAACTTTTAGCATTGTCCTTTATCTATTATACATAATTTTCGTTATTATGATCAATTTGAATATTTTTACTTTATTATAATTGCTTCCGTTCGATCTTCTTTTCCGGACTTCCTTTATTACTTTGTTTCGTAATTCAATAATGTTTATATTGTTAATTATTTTCTCAAATTAGTTTTCATGGTATGTATTCAATAAACCTATTCTTATATTGCCATGTACCTCTCATTTTATCACAAATACGGAAAAAGTTAACCTTAAAATAAATTTATCATAATATATGGACAGTGGAAATTATCATATCCAACTTAATCAATCTATTACGCTTTATGTGCATTAAATATAGCAACGTGATATATGTTACTATAAACTACTCCATACAGATGGATTATATTTGTAATTTGCTTTTTGGCAATTACTTCATTTCACATAACAAAATTTTGTCACAAAATTTGAGAGTAGGAATGGACTACATTTTGTCATGACGGCAACAGTGGGTACTCCTACTTTCTCCTCTGAGGAGGAAGTAGGAGGGACTTTACCGTAGCGATCACTTCAGCTGCAATGCGTGGTGTATCACCTACAATGAGTTCGTGGAGCAAACTAATTACTATGTACGTATATAATGATTGTACAAATGCTGGATCCATTATCGTCATACTCACCTCTTCATTACGACCATGATAAACGAAGAGGATTGTATTTTGGACGAGAGATCGTGCATGCTCCTTCCCATAAATAATGAAAATCAATGGTTGGAAGTAACACAACTTTCGAATCGCTACATAACCGCTTATCATTTTATCATGATCTAATTACCCCCAAATTTTAAATCAGGTTGATGAGGAACACCGATGGCTCCAGGGATGTTGCTTTCCTGAGTTTATTCTTGTGGGAATGATCTTACAGTAGTGCATTGCTAGCCCTTTATTTCATTTTATTTATATTTTCATAACTTTGTAATATGTTATGCACTTCATGTAGGATAATGACATTCACATCTGTAGTTTGTTGTCGTCTTCATATTTATGAACTATGTTGTCAGTCAAACATGAATAGCAGATGCATATGAACTATGTATTCATACAATGTTAATCAAATGTATCATTTGCATCTTGCCAAACACTTCAATCAACGAAAGACACTTTAAAAATATATCCATGATTCATGGGGAAGATTATACTAATTTAACACACAACAACAAAACATATGTAATTAATAGTAAACATGGCAAAATTTTAACAATTTCTCCGCACATGACCTTTAAATATAATATGAAAAATACTTGATGTGCACGGGTTCCAACACTCATTTCAGGCACCCACTCACACACCTCCCACTTGATTTTAAATTATTAGGTCTGTGAGTGGACGTTTGAAATGGATGTTTAAATTCATTTACGTCAAGCATTTTTCATTTAACATACCTCACGTAAAATATTTACAAACTCCATAACACTTCCTCATTTAAAAGACTTAAAATTAATTTTGAAATAGATCATTGAATTACTTCTTAATTTATCCATTTCATACAATACAAACACATTTAATACTCAACATCTTATCCATAATATTATTATTCATTCAAACAATACTACTTAATAACTACAACATATTATATTTTTTAAAAAAACTCACCTATCATTAAATCAAAATTCACTAACTCTCTTTATTCTCTTACAAAACCAATATAACAATCATTAATAATCCCATCAATCATTACAATAGCACCAATGAAGTACTTTTTTATACTCATTTCACTCCAATTCTATCTCGATATAGTACTATCTTCTACCAAATGTAGCCTTAATGATTTTTCTTTTTTTTTTTTGTATTCTTTTGTTTTTATATCAACTAACCACATTCTAATCAACCCACCCGTCCTTCCTTCGTTGGCTCCGCTCAACTTAACGGCACAAGAAATATTTATTTCAACCAACAAAAGGGAGGAGGTGACACCATAGTCCTCGCTCCCCGCCCTTTCGCACGAGGTAGTTGTAACTAATAACTAAGAGGAGATCCCAGCCATCGGTTTCCCTTCCAAAGGCCGTGGATTATGGCCACTCACCCCACCCTGGGAATGGCCGGTGGCTGAGAGCAGGAAACGAGGGAAAGGATGGGAAGGGAAAGGCGATAACTGATACCATTTGTGTGTTTTCTGCTGCAGCATACGCCCATCCATCTTGACAGTCAAAGAAGCACAGGGCAATTTGTGGAGGGAGAAAGGGTGGGGTTAAATTTGTCCGGTGAAAACACTTATTGCAATTTAAAATCAACCCCCCACCGACTCCTCTACTCTTTACTGTAGATGTGCAAACAAATCCCACATGGGGAGTTTTAGCAGGAGAGAGAGTACAGGGGAAGAGAGAGGCGGGAGGTGTATACATATGTATATTAATGAACAGTTATCAGTTATATTGCCTACATGCATTAAATTACTTACGTGAAACTAGGAGGGGCGCATTTAATTCTATTCTGGACAATTTCTAGGAACTCCCCTAGTCATCGGGTTAATTACCAAGTGAGCACTCTGATATAGAAACTTTAACTTTTCCTTTTTACTTGGTGTTTTATTGTTGTAAACTCTCTCTCTCTCTCTCTCTCTCTCTCTCATATATGCATCTGTGGCGTTGAAAGAAAAGAACCTAACGAGATTTTGATGTATAATGTTTACGAAATATTCATGCAGCCTTAAAGCTCCAAGGAAATTTTAAAGTTTTATAAGTCTAATTTACTTGGAGGGTTAACTGCTCAGAAGGAAGGTTAATCTTCGTTTACTTAACTACTTAATTTATAATTTACTAATCCAGATTTACCCACTTTAATATGGATTTGTCTAATATCAATTTTAATTGATGTTAACAAAATCCATGTTAAAATTACATACCATTCGTATCTTTGACATCCCTCATATTTATATACTTAACTCTATTACCAAATAAACGTCATAAAAGTTAACATCACAACTTAAAATCAATTCAAATAAACACAAATTGATGTTAACATCATTTTATAAATAAATGTAATTACAAATTAACATTAATTTTATATTTCTTAATATCATATTCCTAATCCACAAGTAAACTAATCCTTGAAAAAAAATATTATGACAGACTACCTATGAAATATTCTTTGAAGCTCAAACTCATGTCAAGAGAGAGCCTGGCATATCGAATAAAAAGGGTCAGGAGGGTAAACGGGGTGAATAGAATTTTTCTACTTTTTCGAGGCCACAGGGATCGGATGCAAATCTGTCCGCGAAATTGAGAGAGTAGTATGCAAAATTGCTCTTTGCTAATTTACTTTATTACACTGTCACGCTGCAGAGCAGTGGCCCTCCTCCCCCATTTATAGACCATCTTGCGCATCCCATCTCGCTCCCACCACCCTCCATCCCTCCTCCCTTTCTCTTCCCATTCCCCTCCCTTTCCCTCTCCTTGGTTTGGTTCATCAGGAGTTTTAGCTGGTGAACCTCACCCACATTGCCACAACCAAGCTCCCATTTTGGTGGTTGATAGGTGTCCTTTCCTCTCCCTCTTTAGCTCTCTCCTTGTTCTCTCCCCTTTCTCTTGTGGGTGTGATCGAGAGCGTGTCACTTCCACTTCCTTGTCTCCATTTCCATGGGTGGTGTTGCGCTCTTGAGTTCCTTCCTGGTTTTGGCACTTCTCGTGCCATTCGCCTGTGGTGGTGGTAGGCACGACTATGGGAAGGCCCTTAGCAAGTCCCTCCTTTTCTTTGAGGCCCAGAGATCTGGACCCCTGCCTTCTAATCAGAGGGTAACTTGGAGGGCAGACTCTGGTTTGCACGATGGGAAGGCCAGTGGAGTAAGAACACTAACCTACCTACCAACCCTTCTCTCTCCCTCTATATATATATAATTTTTTTCTACACAAATTTTTTGGGTCAGAGAAAAAATTTGGGGTGAGGGTCTACTTTCTTTTCTTGATTTTAGTTTTGTATTCTTTTCTATCATATTTTTGGTTGATCCTCACTCTGGGTACTACCAGGGGATTGTCATCTGTTAGTTTCTGTTATTTTCCTGTTATCATTGATGGTAATAGTTGGGGATAGCAACTCATAGTTGTCTCTCCAAAAACGCGTCTCCCTCTCTCTTTCTTTGTCTCTTATATTTTGCCTCAATCACTAACCCGACCTTGTTCCTACGTCATTTTCGAGGCTCTCTCGCCCATTGGGGAGCCCGAACAAGGGATCTATATATAATTTGTTATAATAAGAAAAACTTATAATTTAATTTTAAATGGATACCATGCCACTACTTCTGCTCTTCAGAACTCATTCAAAGCGCTTCCTTTTTCGACACGCTTCCATAATTTCCTCTTCGCCAGATCGAGCCCTCAGATCTGCCGTTATTATTTTATTCGAAATTTGTTCTATCTCCAAAACCAAATCTAGCATCTATTTTTGTACTTCTTGCGGAGCATATATAGGGCAATTCTCCGTCGAATCTCAAGAATTGGCACTTTTTTTTTTTTCCCTCCGTTGCTTCTGTAATTTTGCATGAAGGTTCTTAGAAAAGCTTTTTAACTTCCTACCAAAGCCTCATCTTAGGAAGCCTCATCTTATTTTCCTGGTATCGGAGATAAGGTTGAGCCTCCTTGATAAAATATGTTAATAAACATACAATAAAATTTGCTTCTTTTATTTATTTATGTATTTTTATGGGTTTGTGCGGCTACAGGTAAATCTGGTTGGGGGTTACTATGATGCGGGGGACAATGTGAAGTTTGGGCTCCCCATGGCATTCACCATCACCATGATGTCATGGAGTATTTTGGAATATGGCAACCTGATAGCAGACAAAGGGGAGCTCGGTCATGCCATGGAAGCCGTCAAGTGGGGCACTGACTACCTCATCAAGGCTCACCCCGAGCCCAATGTGCTCTATGGAGAGGTATTCCCATTTCCCGACCATATGCCCCCCGCCTCTACTTTTATACTCTTCTTGTGATCTCTTTGAGCACACAATTACTTCTATACTCTGTATGTCACCAATTTGTGTTACTTGCCCAAAATGTGTGTCAAAAGACTCCAATGGCCCTATGATAAGCGGTTCAACTTATTTCTTCTCTGGTGTGATTAATTTCGAGCACAATGAAACGTCATTTACTTTGGGGAAATTCATCTGACATTTGGCTTTTCGTAAGAGTCTAGTGGTAGAAACGGACCAAACTATCAAATTTCTGGTCATTTCTACCTATCTTCTGTTTGCAGTCCCTATAACTGTCTCACACCTTTACCAGTTGATAGAGAAAAGGGTTTCTGCACACTGTACGAGGGCGACTTTGCAATTTTACCTTGAGAAGAGTGTTTTTTTTGGTTGCAATCTGGTTGTGAGTATGATATTTCCAACCCCAAATGACAGTTTTGACACTTTTCAGTCAAAACAGTGGCCATAAAATCATGAGTTTCTGGTTTTTTTTTTTTTTTTGGTTGGCTCTAAAGAGAATACATAGGAGTGTTGAAACATGATTGTGATCCTTGTTCTTCCTATGGCAGGTGGGTGATGGGTACACTGACCACTACTGCTGGCAACGGCCGGAGGACATGACCACCTCCCGAGCTGCGTACCGGATCGATGCTAACCATCCAGGTTCAGACTTAGCCGGCGAGACTGCGGCTGCAATGGCAGCGGCGTCCATGGTGTTCCGTCGATATAATCCTTCTTACTCCCATGAGCTCCTCAGTCACGCCAAGCAGGTCTGATTATATATATTCATTGCTAGTCTCATACTTCGGCCTTCAATGTGCACCATCGATGCGTTTTTTTTTTTATTTTAATTATTTTTTTAAAATACACCCTCAATTTTATGGTAACATTAGGCAGAGTAACCTCTTGTTATGTCACGAATTATAAGATATAGTGTAAAGAATAACAAAATTCATAGTCACATGTCCTGCAACCTGTTTCCATTTACAGAAAATTGAGGTTCTGAGATGAAAAAGTAGTTTAAAGAGGAACCTACAGGATGGCCAAAGCTGTATTGCAAAGGATTTAAAAACTTGTTGGTAGTTTTATTAGTGCTAGTGTGACTTAGAATCCCATATGAGCAAATTAGGGAAGGTGGGTCATTTTTCACGTGTACAAATCTCTTGGCTTGGTTTACTTGGGGAGTTAACCTAACTCCTGCTTATTACTGGCTTAACACCACCTTCTGAAGCTCATTTTTGGAAAGGAAAAAAAGGGTTTTGCGAAATCTGAGTTCCTATTAGTGTCAAGTTATAAGTGGTGTTAACTCTCATTTTTTTTAGCTTTTCTCCCTTAACACCACAAACTAACACTTGTGTCACGTAAAAAAAGAAAACATGTATTAATCCATGGGTCAATTCCTGCAGAGTAAGCAAAAAAAGAGGTTGGTATCTCCTTAGACATTTGAAAATCTATATTTTATAACATCTCGAGTAAACTAGCCCTTAGGTAATATGCAGATGTGGGGGTTCGAAGCTGGGTCCTACCTTTGGCCTGATCTCCATCGTTTCGGTGAGCTCATACTTTATTTCAATTTTCAATAACATTTACGGAGACGAGATAAAGAAAACAAATTTGAGATGGAAGAAAACTAGGGATGGAGAGAAGCATATGTAGACTTGTTTTTCTTGTCAAAGGAGTGCATGTTGGATGACAAAAAAATGTTTTTCTTTATGTATCATATTGAAAAAAGTTGTATTTTATTTTAAAAAATCATAACATATATTAGAACAGTGATCACACAACAATGACACAAACACTATATTGATACACAAGAAATCCTCTCTAATTTTTTGAAAAATTGTGCAAAGCTTAACCATGGTCACTTTGATTCGATGCCATTTACCTTAATTAAACTCTATTTATCACTAATTCATCAATTGACCATTTTACCAGCTCTTCCAATTTGCCGACAAGTACCGGGGGAAGTACGATAGCAGCATCACCATTGCTCGGAAATACTACCGATCATACAGTGGATATAAGGTGAGTGGAGCAGATTGACTGATTCGATGGTTGGCATCAAATTGACTAGTGACCTCGGAATTGACGGTTGTGATTTGTTGATTTGATGTAGGATGAGCTGTTGTGGGCTGCCGCATGGCTCTATCAGGCCACGAATGACAAGTCCTATCTGGACTACCTTGGCACCAATGGGGACTCGCTTGGTGGGACCGGTTGGCCCATGCAGGAGTTCGGTTGGGATGTCAAGTATGCCGGAGTTCAAATCCTTGCCTCCAAGGTACCTTCTGACTTCAACTTAGATCTTCCATATATCCTTGGGATGGTGATGAAGCAAGGTTCGAAATGCTGATTTCGACGTCGCGCCGATAAAATGCTAAATGTGCATTTTTTGGGCATGCTGAAAAAAATGCCAATGACGGACCAGTAGTTGCCTCGGCATCGGCATCGATTTTATCGGCATGCCATCGAAATCTCTGCATTTCAATATCGTCTCCATGTCGGCATGGAGCGATTTCCAAAATAGTCTTGTCAGCGGCATGTCGTCAGCATTTAAATCACTATGGTGAAGAATGGGCTTATTACAGGTGCACCTTAGAAGTAAGAGAGCAATAGTTCTTTTAGATGTTAACTAGATGGGGCTTGACAAGAGTTATGCTACAATTAGTTTCCGATTATATTTGAACCAAATCTTGAAACAAAATCAAGAATTTGATTGGATTGGGCTAGATGGGTGAGCTCAAATAATGATCTAATTGGTTGTTCTCTTTGTGAGCCCTCAACTAACATAGCATGGTTCCTGTTAAGCTTTCGATGCATTCTAAAAAGATTGTCTTTTATGTTTTATGTGAACCTTTTATAATTTGAAATGGAATTACTAATTTCAGATTGTAGTTGTGCTTCTCTTAAAACAAATTTGGTGTTGTAATGTGTTCTTAGATGCTTGAGACATAATTGGTAATTCCTTTTTTTTTGAAGTCGAATAAACTGTAAACATGGATACTAAAATACCATTAACTTATTTATCATGCCTTAAACTCGACAGCAGCTGAGAACCTGCCATAGGTCCTTTGACCTGTAAGGGTTATCTTGCATCTGTAGACAAGCTAACAAAAATTACATAAAAGGAAAACATCTGTAACATCCACCATGAACTTTAAACCATTATATACAGCTGTTTGTCTTACACCTTATAAGACCTCAAATAATTGTAGAACTAATTAACTTATCACAAACTTATGGATCTATAGATGTAATCCTTAAAATCCATAATAGAATCAATCAATCTAGAGATTGTAGCGTAAATCTAGCTTAAAAAGTAAGAAATAGATATTTTTTAACTTTGAAGAAGCTAAAGTAACTTAAAATTCTGACAAGATATGGAGAGAAAACCCTTGAAAGAGTTCTTATTGCCTCAACAAATATACAATAATAGTAATGGATAGAAATAGATTAATAATGTGAAATCCATTTCATCAAAATTGTCAACATCCTATAGAAATTAAGACAAAATATCATTGGCAGTTTTTCATCTTGCGTTGCATGTGTGTCGATATTACCTCACATCAGAAAAAAGGTCATTTTACCAACATGCGGTGGGCACACTGTGGACATTCAGAACACTGATGTATTAAGTCATGCAGTATCATCAACGAACCATTAGAAACCAGTTTCCTTACTTTATCTCATTCTACGTTTATACTCTGTTTGTATGGCATCTTGCATCTCATATCTCTCTTTGGATTTTTGAAGTGTGATTGGCATTTTAGTGCTTTTAGTAGTTTGTCACATTCTTGTCATTTTCGGACACGCTTCTTGTTTTCTGACCCCAAGGTGTAAGGAAAGCTATGGAGTGGGAAGGATTGTTTTATTGAAATTACATGGAGATTCTGCTTACATGGATGATGAAAATTGTTTATGGTCCATTCGTTAGCTTTTGTTTACTGTCATTATGGTCCATCAAAACAAGATTTCCAATTCATGCATAAACTTAATTACTCCACATGACTGTTTGTTAAGATTCCTGTCTGAAAACTTTTTTGCAGTTCTTGCTGCAAGGGATGGGAAGACATCACGCATCAGTGCTGGAGCGATATGAGAAGAAGGCAGAGTACTTCTTGTGTTCATGCCTTGGCAAGGGTGACAGAAACGTACGTAGGACACCCGGCGGGCTCCTCTTCCGCCAGAGGTGGAATAACCTCCAGTTCGTCACCAGTGCTTCGTTCTTACTTGCTGTTTACTCCGACTATCTCTCTTCTGCTGGAAGGAACCTTCATTGCTCCAGGGGCAGCACGGCACCATCTGAGCTCCTGTCTTTCGCCAAGTCTCAGGTATTCTATACCCAAACTTGCATCCTGCGCTATTTTTATAGGAAAAAAAAATGTAGATGTGAAACTAGATGATCTCATGCTATCCATATTCCAAGTTGTCGTCCTAGGTGGATCTAGGATCCATACTCAAATCATCACTAAACTTGAGCTTTTAAATCTTTATCGAGAAAATTGAAGTGGAATTCAATTAGCAAAAACTTTTACACGCATTAAGTCCTTAAGATGTTTCTCGAGGTAAAGTTAGCCAGAGGCATAAGAGTGCTCATCTCTCAGTGCCATCCTCTTCTGACAATAGGTGGATTACATTCTTGGGGACAACCCAAGAGCCACAAGCTACATGGTGGGCTATGGCAGCAACTACCCACAGCAAGTACACCACCGTGCTGCCTCCATTGTCTCCATCAAGGTCAATCCAACCTTTGTTAGTTGTCGGGGTGGTTATGACACTTGGTACCTCCGGAAGGCCCGTGACCCAAACCTCCTTGATGGTGCTATCGTTGGTGGTCCGGATGCATATGACAACTTCGCCGATGAGAGGGACAACTACGAGCAGACAGAACCCGCAACATACAACAATGCACCGATGGTTGGGCTCTTGGCGAGGTTAAGTGGCCGGCACAGAGGTTACAGCCAGCGGCTTCCAGGTAGGTATAGTAGACAAGTGAGAATGGGAAATTTGAGTTCTAGTTTCTGGTTTGGAACTTGTGGCTTAGTCTACTTCTGGTGCTTTCTGTGCAGAGATGGTTCCTCTTCCCAGTGAGGCAATGTTCCAGGCAAAGCCCACTCCCTCTTCTCAGCCTAAAGGTAATTTACAGCCCTATTATCACCTCTCTCCTGAATTCGACAATACTTTGGCACGGGCACGAAATTTCCATTTCACAAAGAAGTTTGGATAATTCGGCAGAAACTCATCTCCAAAACAAGCCTAATACATCTAGACATCACAAACCCTTAAAGTGTGAAAACTATGTTAAATCTGATATTAACTAAATTTTGTTGTGATTTGTAAATTCACAATTGTTCAGAGAAACATTTGTCAGTTGTGCCTGATATTTCCATAATTATCCTGAGCAAACATCTTCCTTCATCACTGAGTTTGATCACACATATCAAACACCATCAGAAGTCTTCTAATTGTTTCTCTGCAGCTTCCAAGTCTCCAGCCCCCATCAATATTGACCAAAAGCTCACAACAACATGGACCGCCAAAGGCAGAACTTACCATAGATACTCAGTCAGAGTCACAAACAACTCTCCCAGGACATTGAAGGAGCTTCACATAAAAATCTCCAAACTTTATGGCCCCCTGTGGGGACTAAACAACTCGGGCGACACCTATGGCTTCCCATCCTGGCTCACGGAGCTCCCTGCAGGGAAGAGCCTTGAATTTGTGTACATACATTCATCCTCACCTGCCGATGTGTTTGTCTCAGGATACACATTGGCATGACAAAAAAAAAAAAAAAACATGTGAGAGATGGCACTAGAGACCCAGAAAGCACAAAGAAGAGAGTCCAGACTTTGTGCAGCTGCACGGTACAGCTAACTTCTATGATGTTGCTCTTGTGTTTTTTTAATCATGAGCTTTTCAGAGGGAGTGCTTTTGGGGAGGAAGGAGTGAAGGGCCTAGAGGAGAGTGCTCATCCTCGTTCTCCTTTGATTGCCTCCGTTAGGATAGGACCGGGTTTGTCGTGAAGGGTTTGGTTGAGTGGATAAGGTGGCCACTCACTCACCCAAGGTTAAAGAAGTTGGTCCTTTTTGTTGTGTTTGGGCAAGCTATGGGGTTGTGTACCAGTGCTTGCCTGTATGGTTATAGTGTTTTTAAGTTATGAAAGTTGTGCTCTGTTTTAGTGAGCAATGCAGTAATTTGCTTTCTAAAGTTTCAGTGAAACTGCATCGATTCTGACTAAACTGAAACGTATTAATTCTCGTTCTCTTTTCTTCTGGTGAATTTATCATTCTATTTGAAATTGTGTATGCTGGCGAGTGATGCGTGTAAAATTGGATATCACATGTCAGATATGCGTTTTGGGCCAAAATTTTAAGATCAAGTTTGGGACTTGGGTTTACCTGGGGATGGTTGGTTTTAGTCAAGTTTGGATTTGCACCAACTGAGTTAAGTTTTAGCCTTTTATTATTAACCTAGAAAACTCTGTTTGAGTGTTTATTATGGGGGAAAGTTCTTGCTCGATGACAAGGAGTGGAAACGAAATCACAGAATAATAGAGATGAAAATCACATATGGCCACGGAATTTACGTGGAAACTCTAGGATGGAAGGGAGAAAGTCACATGAGCTAGTACTTTCCTTAGACCTTAACAAGAGAGGTTAGAGCTTCAGAAGGCAAATAAAAGTGTTAACAATATATATAGGAATGGTTAACACGGATTCACACTTGAAGATTCATGACTTAATAGTTCCTCTCATGTTGGACATAAATATTGAATGTGCTTAATTTGTTCACATTTTTTTATTGGTTTCATCGTTGGAAGGCCTTTAGTAAACATGTCCTCCTAACTTGATCCTCGAGCTTTACAGAGGGAGAGTGAAATGCCTCACGAATCAAATTTTCTGCATATGATAATTTAACTTCACATATTTACGATTATTCATATTGGATTATTTGACAAGTTGATCTCTATCATTATGATAGAGAGAAATTCACTTGATTAAAAAGATAATAGAATGATAATATGTCATTCTAGTGAAAAATTTTTTAATTAAAAATTAAAATAGATATCAATTTAAACTAGAGGAAAGATGTCGTATTTAGGTTTAAGCTTAATAAAATTCGTAAATTTGTTATTATTTAAGTATGATGTCGCTTACAATTATAGTCTAACATGCGATGTACGCGAGGTTAATAAATTAAATGGATATGCAATCAGATAATATAGTAAGAACTCAAGAGACTAACTGTAATTCATGTAATAAATAAATATTCTAAGAAAAATAATCCATAGTATTCTAAACCAAGAAAGTCAACCAATGACTTAATCTCCTTGCATTATTAAATTAGCTATGTGCATTGGGAGAGAGAGAATGCATAGGGGAAAAGAAAGAATCAACCAAATAATTATAGAAAAGTTGAGGGGCTAGCTAGCAATATAATAATATATCAATTCATATTCAAAGTGCAATGGTAGTGAATATAAATTTTAATTCGAATGAAAATAGAGGATTGAGTCTCTCTCTTCCTCGCCCATGGGAAGCACGGCGCCTGGAGATGCTCTGGGGATGGTCGGTTGGCTCTTAGGGAGTTTGATGACGGTGGTGGTGAGGTGGGAGATGGTTGGTGGCGGTCGGCGGCATGGTTGAGGTGGCCGGTAGGGGGTGCTGGTGGTGTGTGAGGAGAGAGCTCGGGAGGATGGCGCATGCCTTGGGTGGTTTCATGGTGATGGCAGCTGGTCGAGGGAACGGTCTGGAGGCAGCTAGGTGTCGTCGGTGGCTGTTGGTGATGGTGGGTGGTTTGGGTTCCTTCAGGAAGTTGTAGGTGGGCAGTTAGGAAGAAGAGGACAAAGAAGAGGGAAAGGGGGGGAAGGTGTTTGGTTGCGGGTTTGATGGTGTTTGCGAATGAGGGGTCGACGTGGGTGCGTGGAGAAGGTGAAGGTGGTGATGGCTGTGGGTTTGAGATGCAGGTGGTGGTGTTGGCGTGGTGGGGGGGGGGGGGGGGCGGTGAAAGGAGGTTGACGATGATGTAGAAGGAAGAGGATAGCAGTGGGCGAGGGCGTGGTGGTGCATACGCTGTCACTGTGCACACCAATGGTTCTGGAGGGCGGTGATTGCGGTGGAGTAAGCTTTTTGCCATGATGTACGTCAGGGGTTCACGGTGCATGCATAAAGAGCATGGTGGAGCGCCTGAGGAAGAAGACCCCATGGATTCTGGTGGAGTGGCCTCTTTTAAAACCTCTCGTCTGTTTCTCTGTGGTCACCAACTTCTCCAACCACTCGGCGAGGATCGTGAGTGGTTGGAACAGAAGGATAAGCACTGATAGTTCCCATCAGATTTCTGATTGATACTCTAGACGTCTTAAATGTATGGTTAGCAATGCATCAACGTTGGAGGTTCCAAACGTCTAGACTAGTCTCCAGACGTCTTAAAATGTGACTTTGGACGTCTGATTGATGCTTTTAGGTGTCTTGCACCTAACCTGCATCCACCAAATGATTATCATATCATGTCATATGTTATTAAATATAAAATTGGTGCATGAGATTATATGCAGACAAAGGTGAATTCTCATTTAACTCCTAATCAATTAACAATTAAGAACAACTAATTAGGCCAAATAATGGTCCACGAAAGTGGACTTATGTTGAACGTGTTTCGCGAATTGCTATGCTTAAGAGATTGGTTTTGGAAAACCTGTCGTTGTAGTTCAAAAAGCGAAGAATTCGTATTCAACAAATAAAATTTATACCGAAAATAATTCCGGGTCGAACACAGGGAGGCTACGTTGATCTATATTCGCAATTATATTTTTTTTAGGTTTTTTTTATAAGCAAGGTGATATAATTACAATGGAGCTATCTGATTAAAAGAGAGAGAGAGAACATTCATTCAATATTTCAACTATTTATAAAAGTTACACTAGAAAGCAGAAAATCAATTACACTATAAAGCAGAAAAATTCTACACTAGAAAAGCTGTAAATAAGAATGGGAGAGAGAAATTATCCTCCTCGACGATTGCTTGGAGGACGGGTCGGACGGACGATGCCTGGACGAAGGAGAACGAAGCAGGACGAAGGAGGACGAAGCAGAAGAACGGGAACGGAGTAGCATGCTGTCGTCGTCGCGGGATCCACTTCCGAAGGGGAACGAAAATTGGACTTTACTCGCAAGAAGCATCCCGGGTGTGGGACAAGCTTCTTTTGAGCTTTGGAGGGGTAGAGAGGAGAAAGAAGGGATGAGAATTTCGTATGGAGGGGGTCTCCTTTTATAGTTGCAAGGAGTGGGGGCAAAATAGACATTACAACTTCAAAACAATAAATAAGGGGTCTTTAGTGACGGATAAATCCGTCACTAAAGCCCCGATGTGGCCGTCGCCTCCGCGCCCACGCGCGCCTCCTCGGCTGCCTGCTCCTCAACGCTCGCGCACGTCCAACGCTTTTCAGCCGTCCGATCGCGAGATCGGACGGCTTAAGATGCGTCCGCGCCTGCGCGCTGCGCGCGTCTGATTGTGTGTCCAATCGCGCGTTGGAGCTATCGGGCGTGCGTGGCCGTTCGATCTCCATCCGACGCTCCAATTGCTCGCGCCCGCCGCTCCTCGCCACGGCTCGAACCCGCGCCCTGCACTTGCGATAGTGCGCTCGACTGCTGCGCTATGGGGTGCGGATGGTCGAGCGGGCGTTTTTAAATGCGAGCGCCCACAGCCGTTGGATTAAGATCCAACGGCGGAGAGTGATTGGGCATGGGGCTTTCATAAGACGCAAGCGGCCGTTTGGGCAGCTGAGATGGCGCCACGTGGCGCTATCTTGGCCGTCCATCTTCTGGAAGTTGTAGATGGTGCCACGGATGTCAGATTGACTCGATTTTTGTGTCGTTGGGCTGCGATCGTCGATCCGAATTCATCCGTGCGGTCGGATTTATCATCTGAAGTGCAGATTTACACCATCCTGGCCCTTGATCTTCTAGGGTTTCCGAGTCACTATCTGATGCTACGGATGCCTGATTAGGGCGATCTTGGAGTCGTTGAACTCCAATCGTCGCCCTGATCACATCCATACGGTTGGATCTTTGATCCGAGGCCCTGATAAAATATTTGCCTTGTCCAAGCACATAAAAGGAGACAATTAACCTCCATTTTATTCAAAGTATTCTAAATGCAAGATGATGCATGTAATGCAATATTTATATCATGAAATGCAATCCTATGCTTAAGAACATGCATAAATAGACATCTTAAGTAGTGTAAATGTGTTTACATCAACTTATCAAATGCCCCCATGCCTAAGTTTTGCTAGTCCCAAGCAAAAGTGAAAAACAATAGAAGTAACCAAAAGGTTTCTTCTTTTCTTATTCCAAAAATTTAGAGATCCAGACAAATGTGAAGTGATAGTAGCCTAGGTAATGGATCTAAGTGAAAAGCTAACTTACATTTGAAGTTCGTACTTCACCATTGATATAATTTTATCGGGATAGGCAACTACTTCCCTCGGGGATAAAGTAGAAAATGACCTATAATTTGACCCCGGCTTTTTGGCTTAGGTAGGAGATACTGAGTTGAATGGATTTATATTTGGTGGCTTACACTCATCTGGTGTTACATGTAGTCTAGTGCTATAGATTTAAATCTCTGGACTATCAAATGAGTCAACCTAGAGAAAAGCTAAAAGCTGTGCTCTCTTTGCGTTCCCTTGCACTCACTCACTCTCTCTTTTCTTTTCTTTCTTATTTTTTTTTTCTTTTCTGAGATCACATATCTTACCAGATTTTGTAACTGTACTTCATGTTTGGTGGCCTCACATGGCATTCACATTTCAATTAAAGTCTTAATAACCCTACAATTAAGTTAGAAGTCCTCAACCAATATTCGGGCAATTAGAAATACTGAAAGGCAGGACGAGTCATATTTGGTGGATCGCAATGGGTGTTTTTATTGTTGCATCAAAAACATCGACACAATGAAAAATGACGTGAAGATAAGACTATAAACTTGAACTCTTTTTCTTTTTCTTTTTCTCTCTCTTCTTTTTTTTTCTTTCTTTTTTGTGGCTTTTTTTCTTTTTTCTTTTTAACTACTAACACAAAATGATGCATACTTTTATTTATGAGTCATTATTAGGGATGATGATGGTCAAGAAAATATTGTGTGGCTTATTTGGTGGAAGTGCCTACACTTGGCACCAGGACGAAATGGATAGGACAAGTTTATTATTGACCTTTGACACTACTACCCTCCTTCAGTCAAAGATTCTATGAAGGACAGTCGTAACCATTCACCATAGTCATAGTTTTATTAAGACTCAATCTTTGTGTATCTGCCTTATTTGATGACTCTTAGGAATTTACACAATATTTACACGTAGGAACAGAGAGAGAAAAACTATGCCTAACTCTGAGGTAGCATCATCTAATTATCCATAACTTAAGAGTCCTTGTACTAGACTTAGCGCACTAGTAGTCTCTCTACATTTTCCTCACAAATATTAGGTAGATCTAATAGAAGATAGTATGCCTGACTCCCTTCAAACTACCTAAGGATTCAGCAGATTAAAAATGTTTATTGGTTTTCTACAAAGATCCATTTTCCAGTTTATGTGCAAGTGAAGTAACTATACTGGATTTTAAACTTAGAAATAATCTAAGAAGAAAATTTTTAATGAAACCTCCTTGATAAAGCCTTCTTTTAAGGACTAACCAATTCAGCTCAAGAAAACAAAAGAGATTTTTTTTTTGAACTAATGCACCTATCCTAAATGCATGCAAATATTTATAAATGCTATAAGCATTCTCAGGTTATACCCCTCTATTCCTAAGATTGACATTGTCCTCATTGGAAAAATAAAGACAGAAGAATATTACCTGAGGAGGAGAGTAGGAGGAGCTAAGGCTCCTCAAGCTGAAGTGAGTCCAAAACCTGGTCATTTGAAAGAGTAACATAAGGTTTAAGTCATTGGCCATTTACCTTAAAGTTCGCATCAAAAGTAGGGTTTCGAATTTCTACTCCTCCATGAGAGAAGGCATTGATAACAACATACGATCCATCCCAGTGGGACTTGAGCTTTCCTAGAAATAATTTAAGTCTGGAATTGAAAAGTTAGACTCACTGGTTGGGCTCAGTGGTCTTTCTAACGTTGTGCTTATTATGGAAGACCTTTGTACGTTGTTTGTAAGCTTGAGAGGTTTCATAGGCTTCATTGCGAAGCTCCTCAAGCTCACTTAACTCCAGCATGCGTGCCTTTCCTGCTTTATCTAGATTTAAGTTAACGTTTTTAATAACCCAATAAGCTTTGTGTTGAATTTCAACGCGAAGGTGGCATGCCTTGCCGTAGACAAGATAGAAAGGAGACATGCTGTAACGACCCGGTTCCTGAGTCCCTACGAGACACGAGAACCGGACCGACTCGACTAATCCCAAGACCTAGTCGTCCAACGAGGAAGTAACCAAAAGAGCAGTAAAATAACCCACATTCAGCATGAATATAACTAACAGTAAGAAAGTACAGCAGTAAGGAAAGAAACTACTACAGTAGATACCACCACAACAGTAGAACAACATTTATCATATAACAAGAACTGCAGGTAAAGAAAGTACAGCGGAAACAAAAACTACTCAGTAGAACAGAAACAAAAGAGGTACAAAAGACGGTGGTAAACTCTACTGGACCCTACTCGGCCCAGTGTCCTCTACAGCCGCCGACCCTGGCTGCTCAACACCTGGTCCTGAAAAAGGTAACAAGTGTAACACGTCAGCAAAACGCTGAGTAGAGTGGCAAACTAACTAAAGGCAACAGTAGAGTGTACAGTAGCTGTTATGTTCTATTACTTCCTTTATTCACATCTTTCAATTTTCTCACTATTTCATTTATTTCTCAGATCCTTTACTTGATCTCGAATGTCCTCGTGGGAACGATCTTGATTGCAGTCTTTTCCAAAAGTAGAAGTAGCACGTGGTGCTCTCCTGGCCGGGAGAGTCCCCCGTGGTGATCCTACCCTCAGTCAACCACCCCAAGGTCACTGACAGACGTAACGGTGACTACGGCACGCGCGATAAACGCACAGGTAGCTAGCCCGCACTGGCACGCGGTCAGTCGTTTCCGTTAACGGGTGCGCCCAAAGCACAGCACGGAACCAGGGCAGAGCCCTCTCAGTAACAGGGGTCCAACCCCTCCACAGTAACCAAACCGGGGCCTTGCCCCTCCATAGTCCGCGCACCCTCGCCTGACTACCCTGGTTTTCCCTAGTGGGCCTAACAAGTCGGTGAAGGAGGCTAGCAGAACCCCGGGGCCCGTGGGGTAGCTAGTACTCTCCTAACACTAGTAGCTCTCCTCGGTACTACGTACACGAGGGCCAACAAGTCGGTACAGAGCGGCCAATCCTAACCCCGGGTCCCTGGGGTGGCTGGCCCCACTCTGCACTAAACAGGTACAGGTACTTCCCTTGGTACTGCGTACCCAAGAGACAGTACAAACTACATCTCAGTTCCATTCCTTTTTCTTTCCAGGAGTTCCACTCCTAATTCCCCGTAGGGTTCCAACTCTTTATCTCAGAACATCATATGTTTCACTTTCCAGTTTCACGTTCTCACAATCCATGATCTCAATCATGTTTCTTTATTCATAACAGGCAGTTGTTAATTCAATTTACAGGCAGCTTTATATTCCTTTCCATTTTTCCAAGACTGCAGTATTATACATTCCACTAGTTTTTCCATCCTAGGGTTCATGCCACATCCTAGGATCTAGCATACAACTAGTTTTCCAGCCCTAGGATTCATGCATCACCTAGGAGCTATCATTCCATACATTTCTCATTCCTAGGATTCATGCAATGTCCTAGATTCTAGTTATGGTTCCATACTTTAACAGATTTTAATAATAAACTTAAGCCACTCTACCAGGTACAACGGGAGTAATGGGGGCGTGATCGGGAATCCCGCGTGCCTTCGCGACTCTCAAGACTGCAATTGAACGAGGTCCTATCACAAGGATCAAACACAAGGAGTGTCTCAAAACAGTGTATAGCTACTGTAGACGGGTAGAGGAATTAATTCTGAAAAGTAGAGGAATTAATTCTGAAAAGAACGCAACTCAAATCGCGGAAAACGGAGCCCGAACGGGCCCCAAACGGGTCGAAAAAGACGATACTGTGAAAGATCAGACGTCTGGAACTTCTTCCAGACATCTTAAACAGTGGATCAGAGAATTACCTGTTCAGTGTGGTTTCCCAGACGTCCAGAAGTCTGCGGGGACGTCTGTCCTATCTTCCAGACGTCCGATGGTCACCCCGGACGTCTGGAGGTCACTCCCGCCGTCTGGTACAACTTCCAGACGTCTGATTCGCAAAGGATGGCGAATCAGCGAACCTGTGCACAGCCAACTGCCTCCCTCAGTACGGTCAGTCGACAGGAAGGAAGAAGAAGGCGGAATACTCACCTTTCAGACGTCTGTATGAGCTACCAGACGTCGTCCTCGCCGTCTGCCTTTCAACACAGACGTCTGATTCTGGAAATTTTTCCAGAATCAGGGCGCTTCTCAGCCTCCGCTCGCGACGTCGCCTGCGTCGCACCTCGCGCGCCTATTGCTCAGACTGCAGCAGGTCCCTCTCCGCGTCGTTCCGCGCCCCCTGCGCCCTCCGCTGGCCGGCCAAGCCGCTCCGGCGAGCTCGCCCTCGCACGCCGCACCTCCTCCGCGCTCACTGCGGCCGCCGCTGCCGCCCTCGCGCTCGCGCTCACGCTCACACTCATTGGTTGAAGGAGAAGAAGGAGGAGACGGTGGAGACGGGAGGGGAGGTGTGCCCTTTTAAGGCCGCGTGGAGAGGAGAGAGAAGGATTCGCGGCAGGGGAATCCTGCAGCCGCAAGAGGGAAGAAGGAGAATATGCGGTCTGCGCGCTCAGGCGCGCAGACGACTCGCGTGTGTCGAAAATAACGGATTTCCAGACGTCTGGAAACTATCCCAGACGTCTGGTCAGACGTCTGGACAACCCTCCAGACGTCTTAAAAGACGTCTGCGCCACACGCTCGTTACAATATAACAAACTCAAAGGAAGTTTCGTCCCCGAAACTTGCGCCAACTAGGGTGCGGGAAAAGACGTCCGAAAAACCATAACAAACTCAAGGAGGACCGAAGCCGGTCCGAAAAGACGTACCCGCGAAAAGCTCCGGGTACCGCTCCCGCATTGCCGCCTCAGGCTCCCAGGTAGCCTCCTCGTACCGCTGGCTCCTCCACAAAACCTTTACCAGGGGTACTTGCTTTCGTCTCAACCGGCGGACGGCTCAGTCTAGGATCTGCACTGGCCGCTCGGGGTAGGTCAGGTCGTCGCTCACCTCGACGCTCTCGTGACTCAGTACGTGACTGGAATCGGCTACGTACTTCCTGAGGTTGGACACGTGGAACACGTCGTGCACACCAGAAAGCTGCGGGGGAAGGGCAAGTCTGTAAGCAACGGGTCCAACCCGCTCCAGGACCTCAAAGGGCCCCACGAACCTCGGCGCAAGCTTCCCTCTCACCCCAAACCGCTGTAAGCCCTTCATGGGAGAAACACGAAGGAAGACGTGGTCCCCAACCTCAAACTGCACCTCTCTGCGTCTCCGATCTGCGTAGCTCTTCTGTCTGCTCCTGACAGTGCGGAGTCGTCTGTGGATCTGCTCAACTACCTCCTGACTCTGCCGGATCAACCTGGGGCCAACCTCCCACTTGGTCCCCACCTCAACCCAACTCAAGGGTGCCGTACACTTCCGTCCGTACAGAGCCTCGTAGGGAGCCATGCCGATGCTCGAGTGATAACTGTTGTTGTATGCAAACTCCGCCAGGGGCAGGTGCTCCTCCCAAGAGCCCCTCCAGTCCAGTACACAGGCACGCAAAAGGTCCTCAAGTGTCTGTATCGTGCGCTCAGACTGTCCGTCCGTCTGGGGGTGGTAAGCCGTGCTAAACCTCAACCTCGTCCCCAAGGCCTGCTGAAACTCAGCCCAAAACTGGGACGTAAAGCGGGTATCCCGGTCGGATACGATCTCCTGCGGAACTCCGTGTAGTCGCACCACATCACGGATATACCTCTCTGCCAACTGTGCTGGTCCCAAAGTGACTCGGATCGGCAAGAATCGCACCGTCTTCGTCAATCTATCCACTATTACCCAGACTGCGTCGTGTCCCCACTGGGTAACAGGTAAGCCCACCACCAAGTCCATGGTGATGCTCTCCCACTTCCACTCTGGCTGCAGGCCTTTGATGCTCGGCTTTCACCTGCTGGCACACTAAGCACTGCTGCACGAACTCACCCACATCCCGCTTCATCCCTCTCCACCAAAACTCGCGTCTCAAGTCATGGTACATTTTCGTGTTTCCGGGATGTATGGTGAATCTGGAACCGTGTGCCTCAGTCAGGAGCTCTCTCAACAGCTCCTCGTCTCTGGGAACGCACAACCGTCCCCTCAAGCGTAACACCTGGTCTGTGAAAGAGAAGTCCCCTGGGTCCCCTGATAGTACTCTGTCGCGCAAAGACTGCAAGTACGGATCAGCCATCTGTCCTGTGATGATACGGTCTATCAGCTCTGGCCTGGTCTGCCGTGTCACCGTCACTGCCCCACAGTATCCTCGTAACTCTAGAGGTCGCCAACTGCCCACCTCCTCCAAAAGGCTCCAACTCTGTAACTGTAGACTGGCCAAGCGTGTGGGCGCCTTACGGCTCAAGGCGTCAGCCACCACATTGGCCTTTCCCGGGTGGTAGGAGATGCTGCAATCGTAGTCCTTCAGGAGCTCCAACCAACGTCTCTGTCTCATGTTGAGCTCCTTCTGGTCAAAAAGATATCTGAGGCTCTTGTGATCTGTAAAAATCTCGAAGGTCTCACCGTACAAGTAGTGCCTCCAGGTCTTCAGCGCGAAGACAACAGCTGCCAACTCTAGGTCGTGGGTAGGGTAGGTATGCTCATGGGGCTTCAGTTGCCGCGAAGCGTAAGCGACAACATGACCCCTCTGCATGAGCACACCTCCTAACCCCTGCAAGGAAGCATCCGTGTACACAACGAACCTGCCACTACTGTCAGGGATGGTGAGCACAGGAGCCGAGGTCAACCTCTCCTTCAGCTCCAGAAAACACGCCTCACAGGCGTCTGTCCAAGCGAAAGGCACGTCCTTCCAGGTCAACTGTGTCATAGGACGTGCAATATGCGAAAACCCTCTGATGAACCGTCTGTAGTAGCCAGCCAGTCCCAGGAAACTGCGAATCTCAGTGACTGAACGCGGTCTCTCCCACCTGAGCACTGCCTCGACCTTGGCGGGGTCCACCGCCAGGTCGTCACCAGAGATCACATGACCCAAGAAGGTCACCTCCCTCAACCAGAACTCGCACTTGCTGTATTTGGCGTACAGCCTGCGTCGTCTAAGAGTGTCCAGAACCATCCGCAAGTGCTGCCCGTGCTGCGTCCGATCTCTAGAATAGATGAGCACATCATCTATAAAAACCACCACGAACTGATCCAAGTACGGTCTAAACACCCTGTTCATCAGGTCCATGAAAGCAGCGGGGGCATTGGTCAGCCCAAACGGCATGACCAAAAACTCGTAGTGTCCGTACCGGGTGCGGAAAGCTGTCTTGGAGACGTCGGTCTCCCTGATCCTCAACTGGTGGTATCCAGACCTCAAGTCTATCTTGGAAAACACCGTGGCACCCCGCAACTGGTCAAACAAATCGTCGATCCTCGGCAGCGGATATCTGTTCTTGATGGTGACCCTATTCAGTTGTGGTAGTCCACAGAAAGGCGTAGGGTCCCATCCTTCTTCTTCACAAACAGTACTGGGGCTCCCCAGGGAGACGCACTGGGCCTCACGAAACCTTTCTCCAAAAGGTCCTGCAACTGGGACTTGAGCTCTCGCAGCTCAAGCGGTGCCATCCTGTATGGCGCGGTGGAGATGGGGCTGGTCCTTGGTACTAGTGAGATCTCAAACTCGATCTCACGCTCGGGCGGTAGTCCTGGTAACTCGTCTGGAAACACGTCGGGGTACTCTCTGACCACCGGGATGCTCTGGAAGTCTGCTTCAGGGCTGGGCTCTGCTACCACACAGGCTAGGAAGCCCTCACACCCCTGGCTCAAAAGTCTCGCCGCCCGAAGTGTCGAAATGCACCTGAAACCTCCGTCCACTGGCTGTCCGTGAAACTCGAAAGAAGGCAACTCCGGAATGGAGAAGACAATCTTCCTCTCAAAACAGTCTACCAAGGCGTGGTAAGCGGACAGCCAATCCATCCCCAGAATCACACCAAAGTCCATCTGTATCATAATCAGGTCAGCTGGCAGGCTATGTCCCCCGATGCTGACCTCGCAACCCGTGTACACCTCCTCAGCTACAAACAGCTGACCACTCGGACCTCTAATTACGAACGGATTCTCTAACAGTGTATAATCCTGGTCCAAACTAACTGCGAAACTGGCTGCGACAAACGAGTGCGTAGCGTCGAATTCGAAAAGCGTGTAAACGAGTCTGCCAGAAACTGAAACCATACCTGCTACCACGGATCCCGATGCTCTGGCGTCCCTGTGTGTTAGGGCGTTGATACGCCCCTCAGCTGTAGGTGCGGACGAAGTAGCCACACTCTGCGTCGGACGGGTAGGTGCTGGCCGGTACCCTCCTCGTGACTGCTGTCCTCCTCCTTGTGCCTGGGAACCGCGGCCTCCTGCGCGCCCTCCAATTCTCTGCACGGGAAGTATCTGCTGACCTCCTGCCCTAGATGGGCAGTCCCTCCTGATGTGGCCCGGCTGGCCACACTGGTAGCAGAGGGGAACCCGACTCCCGCCCTCAGTGAGTCCCTGCTGTCGGCTAGGCGGGGGTCCGGTGCTGGTGACTGGCCCCTGTCGAGGGCCCCCAAAGGCCACTGATGGCCCTGCACAACGTGACAGCTCTCCTGCGGATGCCACGTGTCTCCGTTCTCGCCGGCCCTATGAGAAGTCTGGCTGAAAGGGCCTCTTCCGCCCGCCGTCGGTCTCTCGCGCGGACGGGTTGGTCTCCTCGTAAGTCATAGCTGCCTCTACCACCCTCGAAAACGTCGGCAGCTTCAGGGGTTTGACATACCCCCGGATCGCAGGCCGGAGCCCCTCGGTGAACCTCCAAAGGCGCTCCTCCTCAGTGGCTACCGCTGTCGCTGCAAAGCAGGACAGCTCCAAGAAACGCGTGCGGTACGCGCTCACAGTCATCGTCCCTTGGCGGAGAGTGTGGAACTCCCGCCTCCTCTGGTCCTGCCACGTCTGGGGAAAGTACTGCTCGCAGAAGAGGGTGACGAACTGGTCCTACGTCGGCTCATCCCTCTCCTGTCCCCGGACCGCCCTCCACCACCGGTGTGCCGCACTCTCCAGCTGGTACGTGGCAAAGGCCACGCGGCACTCCACTGGGGGGTGAAGGGTGTCGAAGATCTTCTCCAGCTGCTCAAGCCAGTCCTCTGCCTCGGTCGGGTCCTCATCCCCCTTGAAGGAGTGGGGCTTCAGCTTCCGGAACTGTCCGAAAAGCTCGAAGTGGCGCTGTAGGGGAGGTGCTGGTGCACCTCCAGGCGAAGGTGCCTCGTGTACAGAAGTGTCGGAGGAAGGTGGGGGCGGCAGGGGCCCATCCCCTCCCTCGTGTCTAGCGCCGTGTCCGTCGCGTGGTCCCACAGAGGACTCCCCCTCTGCAACCCCAGGAGGAGGTGCTCGGGGCGGTGGGTGGAGCTCCTCTCGTACAATATCCCGTATCAGTCTGGCGAGGTCCTGGGCCTGGATGCCAGGGAGTGGTGGCTGGTCCACCGAGATGTCAACGACAGCACGTCCACCTCGCCGACCTCGTCCTCGGCCGCGCCCGCGGCCAGTTTCGCCAGTCCCGCGACGAGGCATCTCCTGCAAGGAGACGCGAAACAAAACGGAAACGTCAAAACAGACGGTACCTAACAAAACTTCTAAGAGCTCATGTCAAGAGATATGTTGTGGTGGCTACTCTAGCTATAAACATGTGAATTGGTTATTTTCCAGTCAGTTGATTCACTTCTCGGGACGACCTTGCTCTGATACCATCTTATAACGACCCGGTTCCCGAGTCCCTACGAGACACGAGAACCGGACCGACTCGACTAATCCCAAGACCTAGTCGTCCAACGAGGAAGTAACCAAAAGAGCAGTAAAATAACCCACATTCAGCATGAATATAACTAACAGTAAGAAAGTACAGCAGTAAGGAAAGAAACTACTACAGTAGATACCACCACAACAGTAGAACAACATTTATCATATAACAAGAACTGCAGGTAAAGAAAGTACAGCGGAAACAAAAACTACTCACTAGAACAGAAACAAAAGAGGTACAAAAGACGGTGGTAAACTCTACTGGACCCTACTTGGCCCAGCGTCCTCTGCAGCCGCCGACCCTGGCTGCTCAACACCTGGTCCTGAAAAAGGTAACGAGTGTAACACGTCAACAAAATGCTGAGTAGAGTGGCAAACTAACTAAAGGCAACAGTAGAGTGTACAGTAGCTGTTATGTTCTATTACTTCCTTTATTCACATCTTTCAATTTTCTCACTATTTCATTTATTTCTCAGATACTTTACTTGATCTCGAATGTCCTCGTGGGAACGATCTTGATTGCAGTCTTTTCCAAAAGTAGAAGTAGCATGTGGTGCTCTCCTGGCCGGGAGAGTCCCCCGTGGTGATCCTACCCTCAGTCAACCACCCCAAGGTCACTGACAGACGTAACGGTGACTACGGCACGCACGATAAACGCACAGGTAGCTAGCCCGCACTGGCACGCGGTCAGTCGTTTCCGTTAACGGGTGCGCCCAAAGCACAGCACGGAACTAGGGCAGAGCCCTCTCAGTAACAGGGGTCCAACCCCTCCACAGTAACCAAATTGGGGCCTTGCCCCTCCACAGTCCGCGCACCCTCGCCTGACTACCCTGGTTTGCCCTAGTGGGCCTAACAAGTCGGTGAAGGAGGCTAGCAGAACCCCGGGGCCCGTGGGGTAGCTAGTACTCTCCTAACACTAGTAGCTCTCCTCGGTACTACGTACACGAGGGCCAACAAGTCGGTACAGAGTGGCCAATCCTAACCCCGGGTCCCTGGGGTGGCTGGCCCCACTCTGCACTAAACAGGTACAGGTACTTCCCTTGGTACTGCGTTCCCAAGAGACAGTACAAACTACATCTCAGTTCCATTCCTTTTTCTTTCCAGGAGTTCCACTCCTAATTCCCCGTAGGGTTCCAACTCTTTATCTCAGAACATCATATGTTTCACTTTCCAGTTTCACGTTCTCACAATCCATGATCTCAATCATGTTTCTTTATTCATAACAGGCAGCTGTTAATTCAATTTACAGGCAGCTTTATATTCCTTTCCATTTTTCCAAGACTGCAGTATTATACATTCCACTAGTTTTTCCATCCTAGGGTTCATGCCACATCCTAGGATCTAGCATACAACTAGTTTTCCAGCCCTAGGATTCATGCATCACCTAGGAGCTATCATTCCATACATTTCTCATTCCTAGGATTCATGCAATGTCCTAGATTCTAGTTATGGTTCCATACTTTAACAGATTTTAATAATAAACTTAAGCCACTCTACCAGGTACAACGGGAGTAATGGGGGCGTGATCGGGAATCCCGCGTGCCTTCGCGACTCTCAAGACTGCAATTGAACGAGGTCCTATCACAAGGATCAAACACAAGGAGTGTCTCAAAACAGTGTATAGCTACTGTAGACGGGTAGAGGAATTAATTATGAAAAGAACGCAACTCGAATCGCGGAAAACGGAGCCCGAACGGGCCCCAAACGGGTCGAAAAAGATGATACTGTGCAAGATCAGACGTCTGGAACTTCTTCCAGACGTCTTAAATAGTGGATCAGAGAATTACCTGTTCAGTGTGGTTTCCCAGACGTCTAGAAGTCTGCGGGGACGTCTGTCCTATCTCCCAGACGTCCGATGGTCACCCCGGACGTCTGGAGGTCACTCCCGCCGTCTGGTACAACTTCCAAACGTCTGATTCGCAAAGGATGGCGAATCAGCGAACCTACGCACAGCCAACTGCCTCCCTCAGTACGGTCAGTCGACAGGAAGAAGAAGGCGGAATACTCACCTTTCAGACGTCTGTATGAGCTACCAGACGTCGTCCTCGCCGTCTGCCTATCAACACAGACGTCTGATTCTGGAAATTTTTCCAGAATCAGGGCACTACTCGGCCTCCGCTCGCGACGCCGCCCGCGTCGCACCTCGCGCGCCTGCTGCTCAGACTGCAGCAGGTCCCTCTCCGCGTCGTTCCACGCCCCCTGCGCCCTCCGCCGGCAAGCCAAGCCACTCCGGCGAGCTCGCCCTCGCACGCCGCACCTCCTCCGCGCTCACTGCGGCCGCCGCTGCCGCCCTCGCGCTCGCGCTCACGCTCACGCTCACTGGCTGAAGGAGAAGAAGGAGGAGACGGTGGAGACGGGAGGGGAGGCGTGCCCTTTTAAGGCCGCGCGGAGAGGGGAATCCTGCAGCCGCAGGAGGGAAGAAGGCGAATGTGCGGTCTGTGCGCTCAGGCGCGCAGACGACTCGCGTGTGTCGAAAATAACGGATTTCCAGACGTCTGGAAACTATCCCAGACGTCTGGTCAGACGTCTGGACAACCCTCCAGACGTCTTAAAAGACGTCTGCGCCACACGCTCGTTACACATGCCCAAGGGAGTCTTATAAGTTGTTCTATAGACCCAAAGAGCATCATTCAATTTTTTCAACCAATCCTTACAGGCAGGCCTAACAGGTTTTTTTCAGAATCCGTTTAATCTTCCTATTAGATACTTCAACTTGTCCACTCGTTTGGGGATGGTAAGGTGTAGCTATCATGTGGTTGACTCCTAAATTTTGGAGTAGTCTTGTAAAGTGTACATTCTTAAAGTGAGGTCCTCCATCACTTATGATAGTCCTTGGACACCCATATCAAGAAATGATATTAGTCCTAACAAAATCCAAGACCACGGAATGGTCATTGGTCCGCATGGGTATGGCTTCTATCCATTTCGATACATAGTCCACTGCCACAAGGATGTACTCATATTCGAAGGACACAGGAAAGGGACCCATGAAGTCGATGCCCCAAATATCAAAGATCTCAATAGGGAGAATAGGTTGCTGGGGCATCTCACCCCTTTTTTCAATGCTTTCCGTCTGTTGGCAACATGGACATGCACCTACATATGTATGTGCATCTCAGAATAATGTGGACCACCAAAAGCCAGACTGAAGAACCTTCTGGGTAGCCTTTTTTCCACTAAAATGCCCTTCACAATGGAGGTCACGGCAGAAACTCAGAACACTCCTTTATTCTTCATCAGGGACGCAACGGCAGAATAATTGGTCAGGTATTATTCTAAAACGCTCAGGTTCCTTACAGTGATAAAATTTAGCATTAGCAAGAAACCTGTCTCGCTTCTGCTTGTCCCAAGTACTGGGGGTAATGCCCATGACCAGATAGTTCACTATGTTAGTGAACCAAGGAGTTTTGTTCTCCATGGCCATCAGAGACTAATAAACACACATGAATTCATGATAAAATACTTATTTATGATAGTTCTTAGGCTTAGTATTGCATATCATGTTATAAATATTGTATAACATCAATTGCATGGCATTTATGATAGTTGTATTATGTACGTTAATTCTTCCATTTTATATGGCCAGGAGGAAGTGCGACATCTTTACGGGCTTTAGATGAAGAATTCAACCGTACGGATGAATCCGGAGCGATGATCGCAGTTCATCAACACCAAAATCACCCCGATCAGGGCTCTGTAGCACCCTCTACAAGAAGAAGAAGATGGACAGTCTAGATGGCACCATGTGGCACCATCCAGACTGCCCTACACGAACCACGACCCCCCAGCTTCACACATGGAGAGATCTTAGACGTTGGATCTCAATCCAACGGTTGAGGGGTGATGGTTGGCCCGGATAGGTTGTTAATATGATGATTTTATCGTTGAAATATATATAGTGGTTAACCTAATTTGAACCTAACCATCTCTTTACAGAAATTTTTAACCTGGCCTACTTGATTTTATCTTGTCGCTTTTAGGCCCAGGGTCGAACTCAGGGAAGTGGGGTTCAAGTCGAGTTTCTACGTTTTCCTTAAAACGCATCTCTTCCGTTCGTTTATTGTGTTTTTGGTATTTTTCTTATTTAGGTTTTTTTTCTGGTAATCCTTGTTCTTGAGGCACACCCTCAAAATTGTGTCCTTGGCTTTTAGCCAAAACAGAGTTCCAAAACACGCCTTGCTACTCGCAAGACGGGGGTACCTGCAAATCAAAGATTATCTTTTCACTTTTATACCTTTTTTTATCTTTTTACTAAGAAGGAAGATAACAGATAGAAAGTAAATATAGTAGCTATAGATATATATTTATATGTAGTATATATATAAAGGGGTGGGGGTGGAGGTAGCGATGGAGTGTAGCATTATGTCGAGTCAGTCGACGTCTAGAGAGACACAACCAACACGACTATGTGCCGCGTGGAGTGTGGATGGAGGATGGATGATGTATGGGACCACGCTTTTTTTGTACGCGTGTATTAGGGAATATCAGCAACTGGTGCAGATATTCCCGCGATACAGCGTATAGTAAATAACGTGAAAATATATGTACATATGTATGTATATGAGTAAATATATCTATATGTATATAAATGTATAAGTATATATGTATAGATATATATAGATATATATGTATTATATATATATATATAGGTGTATATGTATATATATATATGTATGTATATATGTATATAGCTATGTATATATGTATAAAAGTATATATATATAATACTATATAGATGTATATATATATATATATGTATATAAGTATATATGTATCTAGATATATATATATATGTGTGTGTATATATATAAGTATATAGATATGTATATATATATATGTATATAAGTATATATGTATATATATATAAGTATATGTATAAGTATATAGATATATATATACGTGTATATATATATATATATATAGATATATTATATATATGTGTGTGTATACATAAATATATAGATATACTATGTATATAAGTATATATATATATATATAAGTATATGTATAAGTATATAGATATATATAAGTAGATATATATATATATATTATATATATATGTATATATATTATATATATATGTATGTATACATAACTATAGATATTACTATGTATATAAGTATATATATATATATATATATATATATATATGTATATATTATATATAGATGTATATAAGTATATATATGTTACTATAAGTGTGTGAGTGTGTGTGTATGTGTTGGTATAGGTGTGTGTGCGTCGGTGAATGTGTGTGTGTGTGTTGCTGTGAGTAAAAAAATAGAGAGAGAGAGAGAGAGAGCGGGAGAGAGAGAGAATACGTGAGAGAGAGAAAGCGGGAGAGAGAGATCAGCAGAGAGAGAGCGGGCTGGAGAGATCGAGAGCGCGGACAATGGCAGCGAGTTAAGACGTCTGCTCGCGGCGGCGGACGTCTGACGCCGCGTCGTCTGAAGGCGGAGGCGGATGTCTGAAGACGGCGGGTGCGGGCGCGCCTTCGCGTAGGGTTCTGCAGGCCTGCGCGAAGGCGACGGGCGGGCGAAGGCGTGGAGGAGTGATGAGAACCTCATCATGAGCCATAACTAGCTCATTTTGACCCAATACAAAGGATAAAAGCTCCTACATAACTCAAGGAAAGGCTTAACTCAGAGAATTCTGAGTTTAAGGAGAAAACAAGTCATAAGGGGTAAAAATGCAACTTTACCAGTATAATCTGCATACAGGGTAATTCAGGGTCCAAACATAGGTCAAAGCAACTTAATAAGAATAAAAGTGGGATGAGATGATCTAGCAAGGGCTACAGCAATTCCAAGGAACTAAATGATAATCTGTAACCCTAAAACAACCCACTTCAATTCACGAGGTTCAAGGCAAAGTAAAAATAGAATAAACCCTCTAAAATTCATAGAAAAATAATCTCTAGGGTTTAGAACCTTCAATTTGGCCTTCAGAACCCATGTTGACCTACATTGAGAACCATGCCCAATTAATAACTTAATCTGGGTTTTCGCATAAATTGACCGGTCAAACAAGGTTTAATATAGAAATAAAATTCACCATCAGATTCCTTAGGTCCTAATTAATCATGTATAAAAACTTGAGCCTAAGAAGAAACCTCCTTGACCGACTTTACACTTTGGTCCTCATATATTTACTTTTTGGCCCTCAACTTTTGAACCGTCGCATTTTGGCCCCTAACTCTCCTTCGTTCTTTGCATTCAGGTCCCCCCTGCAAAACCGGCCAGCACCATGCTCCGGCGACCTTGCGCGGAGCATGGCGCCGCGCAGGGTGAGGGGGAAAGCCTGGCAAGTAAACCAGGGGTGCCCTGCGTTGTCAGCCGTCGCAGGGACACCCCCCCTGGTCGCTGTAGCCCACCATACCGGCCGTGCGAACGCACGGACGGTATGGGCTTTCGTCTCCGGCCATCCTCCGGTGAGGGAGACACGTCGTCTCCCTCCGCCTCCCTCCCTGTTTTGATCCCTATAAATACCCCCGTCGCTCCACCGTTCTTCCCAGCTTGGATCTGACGGAGAAAATCCCCAACTTTCCTCTCTTCTCTCTCCGGCAGACGCTCACCAGCTCCGGCGGTTCCTCCCCCTCCACCTCTTCGCTCTGCCGCAATACCAGCAGCAGAGACTTGCTCCCCTGCTCTTCCCGCGCCACGCCGTACCCAGCTGGCGCCTCTCCGGCTCTCTGCTCGCCGCCGCCCCTTTCCCTGAGCATCGTCTTCTCCGGCGACAGTCGATACGACTGTCGCCCTGTTCCTCCCCCTTCGTCCCTGCAAGTAAGCTAGAACTACTCCCCTTCTTCTCCTCTTTCTTTCCCCGCTTTCAATTTATTCAATTAAGCCCTCGACCGACCCTGACCATCGTCACCCCCTTCGTCTCCGGCCACCCTCCGGCGAGATGCTCCCATCGCTCCACAGCCTCACACACCTCGCCGACCTTCACCGAACCTCCGCCTCATCACACTGAGCACCCCCCACCCCTTCACTGCCACTCCACACCTCCGTAACGCTTCCCCCAACAAACCCATCCTCCGACCCACAGTCCGACCTAGGGCAGCCCTTGCACGCCGCCCCACGCCTCGCCACCACCCACACGAGCTTCGCCGCACCCTGGCGAAGCTCCTGGCACTTTCTGATTAGGCCGAGAGGCCGTTTTCTTGTGAACAGGCCACCCGACCTCCGCCGCCATTGCCGTGCAGAAGGAGCTGCTTCCGCCTGCAGCTACAGGCGCGCCACGCTCAGCGCCACGCCCAGATTCGACTCCCAGGCCTTGCGAGGCGTTTCGACAAAACACCAGGCTCGCAGCTAAGGCAGAAGGCTTCGCGTGACGCCACGATCTCCCGCTGCTTTCCCCGCTGCGGGCGCGCAATTGAGGCGGGACATTTAGTCCCACCTCGGAAAAATCTGAAGAGGCGCAGCGATATAAGACGCAAAAGTGCTGGAGGCTTACTGCCTCAGCACACGGGGTGAGGTCCCCTTTCACCCGCCCGGTTACCCGGTCTCGTCCGTGCTCACGCCTCGCGGACCTGACCCGACCCGACTTAGACTGACCTGCACTCCTCGCCCACCACGCACGCCGGTGGGCCTGGACCCGGGCGTGACCCGAACCCGATTACCCGGCAGCTCTGGGAGAGCTTTCCCAAGAGTGGTTTCAGAGAGAGAGAGACGCGGGGGGGAGAGGGTAGAGTAGGTTTTGTTCTCTGACGTAAGCTCTGAAGTGTGCAGGCACAGGTGAGGAAGAAGAACCGCGGAAGAAGAAGGAAGCTGAGGGAGACACTGTAGCAACAGGCAGTTTAAGTCATCTGATTTGGAAATCAGACGACGGCCTGAAGGGAAAAGAAGAAAGTAGGAGGGGCGACGTCCCTGACTGAAGAACATCAGAAGAAGGCGAGGCAGAGGAGAACACAAAAGAACAAGGGAAGATCTGAAAGAAGAAAAACAAAGAAGAAAGAAGAAGATCTGAAGAAAGACAGAAGAAAAAGGAAGAGCAGGAACAGCTGGAACAAGAAGAAGAGCATCACCTCTGCAGAACAAAGAAGAAGAAGGAGATCTGAAGAAAGAAAGAAAGAAGAACATCACCTCTGCAGACAAATAAGAAGAAGATCTGAGACGAGGAGAAAACAAAGAGGAAAGAAGACAACAAATTCTTTCCCTCTCTCTTTCCTTTTGTAAAAGAAACATGTATATCTCTAGAATACAACTTGCTCCCTGAGTTCGACCTCGGGAACTCTTTTCCGAGTAAAAAATTTATATATTTGAAATGATGGCAACAACTGGCTATATTACAACGACATAACAATAAAACCCAGTTATCTCTCGAAGCCAACGTCTCAATTAAGGAGCGAGCGTGGAGGAGGTCTGCAGGTGGTCGCGGAGGGTCGCGGAGGAGGGCAGGGGGCGGCGCGAGGCCGTAGCCGGCCGCTGCAGTGCGCGCGGCGGACGGCTACAGGTGCAACTGCGAGGCGGGCAGAACGGAGACGGAGGCGGGGAACGCCCTGCAGACGCACGCGGAGGCGGTGAGCGACTGCGGGGACGGTCGTGGAGGAGCGGGAGGACCTGCTGCTACTGCTGCTGCTGGGCTGCTGCTGCCGTGGCTTCAAGCTTCGAAGCTTGGAGCGGCAGCAATGGCGTTAAAGAGAAAAAACGAAGTGAGGGAATGCACCACGCCCACCGGCTCGTCGAAGAGCTGGGCGGTGGTGCTCCCACTGTGGTGGTGTGCACCACAGTGGGTTCTCCTACTCGCCGGGTGCTTCCTCGACGGAGGGCCGACGTATGGGAGGGGAAAGCGGTGGAGAAGATGGCTGCGGGTTTTTGTTGCTGCCGCAGCTGCGTCGCGAGGATGAAGCTGCAGCTACTTATAGAGGAGGGGAGAGTGGCGTGCCGGCTGCAGCAGGGAGAGGGTGTGCGAGTTGCAGCTATAGGGAGCGGCGTTGGCAGGGAGAAGTGACGGGAAGAAGTGCTGCGTGGCTGCTGCATGCAGCTGCGGGAAGAGTGCAGCCGCGGGAAGGGTGCAGCCGCGGGAAGGAGAGAAAAGAAGAAATCAAGAGGAAAAATAAAAAGAGGGTGATTTTGCAAGGAGGCACTTGAAGAAAAATGTAACTATGCAGGCGATTGTTTCACTCCTCTTCCTCTCTTGATTAAATGCATGCATGCAAGTGCTTTTACAAATGCGATTACAGGATCCTATTATGCAATGTTAATGCTAGAAAATAGCACAAGAAGGCGTTATTACAGGCGTGTTTTGAGGTGCAAACATATACCCCCATGCCTATCTTTTGCTAGTCCCTAGCAAAATAGTATTTAGAAATGATCTTAAGCTAAAGATTTTCTTCTGAGGTGATATTGGTGTGTTTATTATCGGATATTGTGAGAACTAATTGTAGAGAAGATTACCAGTACTTTAAGTCTTACATGACAAAGATCATCTCTCAACTAACCAGGACTCTTGATATTTAAACCCTAAATACGATTTCCAAGACCCAGGAGGTTTTGCCGTACTCGAGAGCTCAAGAGGTTATGGTTGTGCATAGTGAAGGATCAAGACTGACCAGATGAACCTTAAGACTCACTCCCAGGGTTTCACGAATTTTTAAGTACAAGTTGGTCCCAGTTTCAGCTCGTGTTTTTGGATTGACCGTTAAGATGATTACGGAAAACTCAACTCCCATTTTCTAATATTTTTTTGTGGCTCACCGAAAAACAAAGTATGCAGACATTTATGAGATATACTGACTCTTTTAAAACATCTCTCTTTTTTTCTTTTTTTTTTTCTTTTTCTTTTTCCTTAACAACTCTTTTTTTTTTTTTTTTTGAAACACGTGTCAGTATATCTCTTACAACACATTTTGAAGGAGCACACTTATTTTTCTTTTTGGTGGGAGAGTTTCTTTTTGGTGGAAAGAGTCACTCCTAAACACAAGACTAAATGCTGGGATAAAAAGTCTACCTGCACGCACAGGTAAGGACTCCACCTTCCCTAATGAACACTAGGGTTGGATCTTATGTTCACCTGGTCTTTCCTGATATGTGTAGTGTGAACCAAATTTACTTAAGCTCTCAAGAAAAAGCAAACCAACGGATCCTGTACTGGTGTCTCAGGTACAAGAATACGTCCTTAGTTAAGAGAGATTTTGATCTATTTCGTCAATACTTTAAGTGTATTAAGCCGAGCCTGAGCGAATCAAGCTTCTGTGGCCTAGAAATTCTTCAAAACATAGGTTGAATATCCATAAACACTTATTGAATTTTTTTTGTTTCAGCTTTCAAATCATTACTAAACACCATTTATTATTAATATATATATATATTTTTTTTTCTTTTTTTTTTTCTTTTTCTTTTTCTTTTTCTTGCATATTTATAAATAGGTGGTAATTGTCTGATACCATAAAATACCCGGATCCTATGGATGCCTATCCACCCCCCCATGCCAAACAATGCTATGTCCTCATATGCATGCAGGGAAAGGCAGAGAACGGACGACAGATCGGGTAACAGGAGCTGAGGTTCAGGGTATAAATCAGGGTGGAAGGGTGGGTGGATGGTGGGTGGTGAAGAGAAAAGCGAAGTAATCGCGATAGAGGCGTGAAAAGTAATGGTGGATGGTGAGAGATTTGGCATTTTCTGGGACGAGAGTGTCCCAGGCGGATCAGAAAACAGATCAGGAAGAGGAAGTTGGCCCTTAGATTGTCCAAGAAGGGGGGCTTTTTGGATAGATGGATCCAAAAGGGAATAGCCCCGGTGAGTAAGATGTGGGCTCAAGGTCCCAGTGTGGATTTGCAAATCCGCCTGATTTAGCGGGAAAGAAAGGGCAATCCGGTCTTCCATAGTGTGGACCGGCGGTGAGCAGCCCGGCGATGACTCAGACCACAAGGTATGGGAAGCGGAAAAAACCTCGTCAGAAGTCTGGTCAGGAGAAGGTACAGGAATAGGGAGGGATTGGGGAACGTCACAGTTTGTGTTGGTCAGGCAGTCGTCAGGTAATTCGCAGCAGTCTGAATCGGCTCCAATTAGTTCGATACACGTACTGACAGTCACGTCCTCGTCAGACGTGTCATCCTTGATGTGATCACTATCAGCATAAGAGTGCGGTGCTGCAGCGGGATTAACCTGAAATCCCGGAGGAATACTCGGAGCTTGCAGAATTTGATGAACCTATTCCTGAGAAGCTTGTACCTGTGGTTGCGGACCACAGGGTACAAAGTTTTGCGGGTTTGGAACAGGTTGGGCGAGAAAAGTGCCCTGAGATCGAGTCGCCATGCTTAGTTGACTGATCTCAGCATTCTGCTGCGCCAAATGCTGAAGAGAGGTCATGTTTTCTTTATGGCGCTTTGACATTTCCGTCATCATTCGCATCAATTTATCAAGAGGTTTTGATGCGTGTTTGGTTTTCTGCACACAAGGGCCTGATGGCAGATTTGCCATAGGATTAGACTGGGCCCTTGGGATGACGGGTGCGGACGATCGCATTGGTCCACCAGCGGGGTTTCGACGCTGCGGGTTGTTGGACCATGCAAAATTGGGATGATTGTGCCACCCTGGGTTATACGTGGCAGAAAACGGGTTGTTCCCCAGGGTGGAGGCATCTTCTATGCCAGAAGACGTGTCCGCATATGTGTCCGAGTACACGGAGGCTTGGTCCTCCGTGTTGAAATACTGGCTCGCAGAAGCCAGTTCCACATGACTTACCGAGTCGCTTGGCACGACACTCGATAAGGAAGGCCTTGCAGGGTTTCTCGGGATAAGCCTGGTGTTGAAAGAATTGGAATTGTGACGAAGTGGTGAGGCGGGGGTGTGTGCCATGTTTGTGGAGGAGGAGGATGATTCGGCTCTTTTTCTAGATTTATCAGTCAATACAAGCAATTCAGGGTTTTGTGACCTCCTCCCAAACATGCACTACCGGAGGAAGAGTTGAGGAGATGAGTAGGGAAAAGAGATGCGAGAAATGACGCCGCAAAGGTACACTTGATTACAAATCAATACAATCAAGTTTCTAACCTCGACAGTGTTCCCTTAGACTTAAAGATCTAAGTTACCTACTATCACGAACTACGGAATCGAATGCGAGCACCACGGAACCACCGGGCCAGATTGAAAGGCCGTTTGCCCCAGTCTTAGACACCTGATAGCACGCGGGAACTCTCACCAGCACGTAGTCGCTACACGCAGGTAGTTAGACCTCAAATCCTTAGTAAGGGTCAAGTTACTACCAGTTTTAATTAGAGGCTTAGGGTCAAGTGCTTTTGGAATGTGAAGGGCGTTGTTTACGGGTAATGCCCAAGTGATTGATTTTAAGAGTGTGTAAGAACAAGCATGCAACAGGGAAATCTCCCCGAATTGAAGTTTTAATTGGTGAATGGTTTTTAGAGTTCAACCTTAAGTAGTATGAATTTTAGGATTTTGCTGAATTACCAATTCAACCAATCTCCGGGTTTTGCAAGAATACAGTTTTTTTTTTTTTTTTCTAAAGCCCAAGAAACCCTTCTTCAATTATCAGTTAGTTAATGCATGCTAAAATGCAATGGGCTACCCTAAATGGAGATTTCTAAGTGTGGATGCACGAATCAGTTTTATATCAATGTGACAGGGAGCCAAAGCACTTCAATTCAAGTGCTCCCAATCACCAGAAATGATTTCCACACACAAGGCTTCAACCAAAAGATAAAGAAAATAAAATTGTTGGGGTTGAAGTATTCAGGATCGAATCACAGGCAAGTTTGAAAAGTCGTGGTGGGGTTGGAATCAACTCAATTCCAAGTCTCCCCACCAAAAATGTGATCCTGAATTAAAGATAAGTGAGGCAAAAGAGGGATACAAGCAATCTTTTTCTTTGCCTCAAAGAATACTTCCCACGGCGAAAAATCTAAGAATCAAGATTCTCGGATTTTCGCTATGCGAAGTAAGGCGGGAAATCCCGGGGCAGTGGGAGTGAAGACAACCAATCAATCAAGTTAATTTTAATCCACTTGCCCTCAAGAAATCCCAAGAAGTTTTTCTAGTTTTTAGTTTTAAACTTTTTTTTTTTTTTATTGTGGTGGCAAGTTAACCCTAATTTGATGAGAAAAGAAAACCTACTTGTTCGGCAATGTGTGCGAAGCTCCAATGCGATGTCGGCGTCTTCACGCTCTCGTTCCCGCCTTGGATCTGCTCACGTCCTCGACTTCGTCAGCCTTCTTCTCCTTCCACCAGGTTCACCTGCACACCAAAAACAACAATACCCGTGAAGAGGGAAGAGAAAAATTGAAAGGATTTGGATAGAAACTTACTCGAAGGCGCACCTCCCCGGCAGCGGCGCCAGAAAAGTCATGATGGTCGGCCCGGATAGGTTGTTAATATGATGATTTTATCGTTGAAATATATATAGTGGTTAACCTAATTTGAACCTAACCATCTCTTTACAGAAATTTTTAACCTGGCCTACTTGATTTTATCTTGTCGCTTTTAGGCCCAGGGTCGAACTCAGGGAAGTGGGGTTCAAGTCGAGTTTCTACATTTTCCTTAAAACGCATCTCTTCCGTTCGTTTATTGTGTTTTTGGTATTTTTCTTATTTAGGTTTTTTTTCTGGTAATCCTTGTTCTTGAGGCACACCCTCAAAATTGTGTCCTTGGCTTTTAGCCAAAACAGAGTTCCAAAACACGCCTTGCTACTCGCAAGACGGGGTACCTGCAAATCAAAGATTATCTTTTCACTTTTATACCTTTTTTTATCTTTTTACTAAGAAGGAAGATAACAGATAGAAAGTAAATATAGTAGCTATAGATATATATTTATATGTAGTATATATATAAAGGGGTGGGGGTGGAGGTAGCGATGGAGTGTAGCACTATGTCGAGTCAGTCGACGTCTAGAGAGACGCAACCAACACGACTATGTGCCGCGTGGAGTGTGGATGGAGGATGGATGATGTATGGGACCACGCTTTTTTTGTACGCGTGTATTAGGGAATATCAGCAACTGGTGCAGATATTCCCGGGATACAGCGTATAGTAAATAACGTGAAAATATATGTACATATGTATGTATATGAGTAAATATATCTATATGTATATAAATGTATAAGTATATATGTATAGATATATATAGATATATATGTATTATATATATATATAGGTGTATATGTATATATATATGTATGTATATATGTATATAGCTATGTATATATGTATATAAGTATATATATATAATACTATATAGATGTATATATATATATATGTATATAAGTATATATGTATCTAGATATATATATATATATATATGTGTGTATATATATAAGTATATAGATATGTATATATACATATGTATATAAGTATATATGTATATATATATAAGTATATGTATAAGTATATAGATATATATATACGTGTATATATATATATATATAGATATATTATATATATGTGTGTGTATACATAAATATATAGATATACTATGTATATAAGTATATATATATATATATATATATATAAGTATATGTATAAGTATATAGATATATATAAGTAGATATATATATATATTATATATATATGTATATATATTATATATATATGTATGTATACATAACTATAGATATTACTATGTATATAAGTATATATATATATATATATGTATATATTATATATAGATGTATATAAGTATATATATGTTACTATAAGTGTGTGAGTGTGTGTGTATGTGTTGGTATAGGTGTGTGTGCGTCGGTGAATGTGTGTGTGTGTGTTGCTGTGAGTAAAAAAACAGAGAGAGAGAGAGAGAGCGGGAGAGAGAGAGAATACGTGAGAGAGAGAGAGCGGGAGAGAGAGATCAGCAGAGAGAGAGAGAGCGGGCTGGAGAGATCGAAAGCGCGGACAATGGCAGCGAGTTAAGACGTCTGCTCGCGGCGGCGGACGTCTGACGCCGCGTCGTCTGAAGGCGGAGGCGGACGTCTGAAGACGGCGGGTGCGGGTGCGCCTTCGCGTAGGGTTCTGCAGGCCTGCGCGAAGGTGACGGGCGGGCGAAGGCGTGGAGGAGCGAGCGTGGAGGAGGTCTGCAGGTGGTCGCGGAGGGTCGCGGAGGAGGGCAGGGGGCGGCGCGAGGCCGTAGCCGGCCGCTGCAGTGCGCGCGGCGGACGGCTACAGGTGCAACTGCGAGGCGGACAGAACGGAGACGGAGGCGGGGAACGCCCTGCAGACGCACGCGGAGGCGGTGAGCGACTGCGGGGACGGTCGCGGAGGAGCGGGAGGACCTGCTGCTGCTGCTGCTGCTGGGCTGCTGCTGCCGTGGCTTCAAGCTTCGAAGCTTGGAGCGGCGGCAATGGCGTTAAAGAGAAAAAACGAAGCGAGGGAATGCACCACGCCCACCGGCTCGTCGAAGAGCTGGGCGGTGGTGCTCCCACTGTGGTGGTGTGCACCACAGTGGGTTCTCCTACTCGCCGGGTGCTTCCTCGACGGAGGGCCGACGTATGGGAGGGGAAAGCGGTGGAGAAGATGGCTGCGGGTTTTTGTTGCTGCCGCAGCTGCGTCGCGAGGATGAAGCTGCAGCTACTTATAGAGGAGGGGAGAGTGGCGTGCCGGCTGCAGCAGGGAGAGGGTGTGCGAGTTGCAGCTATAGGGAGCGGCGTTGGCAGGGAGAAGTGACGGGAAGAAGTGCTGCGTGGCTGCTGCATGCAGCTGCGGGAAGAGTGCAGCCGCGGGAAGGGTGCAGCCGCGGGAAGGAGAGAAAAGAAGAAATCAAGAGGAAAAATAAAAAGAGGGTGATTTTGCAAGGAGGCACTTGAAGAAAAATGTAACTATGCAGGCGATTGTTTCACTCCTCTTCCTCTCTTGATTAAATGCATGCATGCAAGTGTTTTTACAAATGCGATTACAGGATCCTATTATGCAATGTTAATGCTAGAAAATAGCACAAGAAGGCGTTATTACAGGCGTGTTTTGAGGTGCAAACAAGGGGCGGTCTACATCGCCTCACCTTCACAAGAGGAGAGCTCAAGATTATATCGTGACTGTTGGATGAAAATCCAACAACCACGATCGCATGATCAGTGGATGCCACATCGCCCTCCATACGATAATCCACCTCCTTGCCGCAATGGTGAAGCGCCCGCTCCTCAAACGAGAGGTGCGAGTTCGATCCCTGTAGCCTCCCCAATTCGCCAATTAGTGCAGGGCGCCACGCACGCACAAGGGCGCAGCGCATGGCCGCGTGCGCTATAGGCCAGCGTAGCGCCAGCACGCGAGCGTACGCGCGACAAGGGGCGCGTGATGCGCGGGCCAGTAGGGGTGAGGGTTGGCGTGAATCTTTAGCGATAGCCTAGGTGGACCTTTAGTGATGCTTACAGCCATCACTAATTGCTTGTAGTTGCAAGGACAGCTGTGGGTGTGAGCGGTGGGGGTGCGATCTTCGGCGATAGCTGCAGGGGTCTTTATTGATGCTTGTAGTTGTCACTACAACCCTCTACACAAAATTCTTCTCCTTCCCTCCACTATATAAACACCCCTACACCCCTCATTCCTCTTCATCTCTACCCACTCTACTCCTACCTTCTCCTAAGCTTTAGTAACCTACCAAAGTTCCATTAGAGCTTACTCTCAAGCTCCAAAGGCCTCCTACTAGTGTAATATTCCTATCTCCCACCAAATATTCATCCTTCATCCCACCATCTTCATAGGTTGCCTTGGAGCCGTCCTCTCACCTCCATTCCTATAGAAGATCGCCTCCGTCTTCTCACCTCCATTCCAGAGCCTCAGTGAAGCATTCCTCTACCCGGCGTCCTCCTGCATCTCACCTCTGTCGTCCTGCATCTCACCTCCTTCATCCAAGCTTCTGCTAGGTGCCGTCGTCTCGTCGAACAACCGATTCGAGAGATTTCCTCTCACACCTATCTCTTTTATGATTTCATAGATTATTGTACTAAACATTTGCATGATATATCATAGTTGTTCCATCTCTGTTGTGATATATCTTGCTTACTTCTTCTATAAAAACAAAAGAAAAAAATAACAAAATCCTAAAACACCAAAAAGAAACAAAACGAAAAGTGGATTTCAACCAAAGTAAACGTCGCCTCCCTGTGTTCGACCTGGGACTCCCTTGGAGTTTCGGTTATATATTGTATTTGATAGACACATTTTGCGAGCTATGACGAGGGGTTCTCCAAACCCTGATTTTAATTTGCGAAACATGACTTATCATTTTGGTGCCGTTGCTGGGGAGGCAACAGAATTTACTTTCTTATTTTCTACGCTTCTTTGCATTTACACATTATTAACCCCGCTTGTCTCTGATCTACTGTCTTGCAGGTACCCTATCATGGAGATCCAAGTGCGGTAGACCGGAGTAAAGTGCGGGTAGAGTAATTTGTAAGTGCCCCCCACATTCCCCCTACTAGTTTCATTTTGCCACATTCATAACCAAGACCTAATCTACTTAGGTGTTTGCATAAACCCAAGGATAGAATTTGTTTGTCTTATTTGTCACCTCCACTCATCTCACCCTTGCATATTATATAAAAACAAAAAGATAATTCTTGTGGGACAAATCAACATACACATTACATACACCCACATTTGTGGCACATAACCTAACTTGATTTTTATCTACTCAACCTGGATTCTGACTTGTGGAACCGGTACACTAATTCAACACATAAAGGAGTGGAAATTATACTAGGTTAATCACCTCTTTATGTGCCATAATTGGTGGTGCATTTGGGCTAATTGATTGAATTGTTTAGGCCGCACCACCTAATCTAAAAGGAAGTCATTTTGTAGCTGCCCCATAGGATTCAATAATTAGGTCAAGCTAGGCACTCCATATTTTTCTTGATTTGTAAAGGAAAATACTTGAACTCATTATTTCAAACTTGGTTTGCCTCCTAAAAATTTGGTTGAATATACCTAATATTTGAATCCTAAAAGCTACCAAGCAATATTCGAACCCTAAAATTCACCTCATCCTCAATAATCTTGCTTGAAAATATTTTGGTTGTGCACATACACACATTCTCAAACAAATCATTAAGGGCAAGACCCATTAAGGATCCATCACATTTTGAAAGTACTAAATATCCCAAGCCTAACTAAAATTGATTAGACGTTGGCCATAAGGATTGATTTACTCTTCGGGGTCCAGATTGAGATTGTTCACGATTAACCTGCTTATGCTAGTTAATCTGATGTCTAGCTAGAGGAGTAGTATCAAATGACCGCTGCTGAGGGGTACACTAGGAATTGGAGGTGCAAGCTAAAGGAAGAACCTTCTCCCCAGTCTCTCTTTCTAACTGGTTGGATTGACTGGATACAAGTAGAGTAAATCATCTATAATCTTAAGATGGATTTTGAGAGTCTGTAGACCTTTAGGATACCCAATCTAAGGACAGGCGTATATTTTTTGTGCTGCAGGGTCCCTTCTCTTCCCCGTCCTTCCAACTTCCTTCCAATGTATCCTTGGAAGGAGGTCATTGAACCCTCATTTGGAAGGACCTATTGACCATTCCCGGAGGTAGAGTTTGAGTTATAGCCAAGTAGATCCCATGGCTGATCAACAACCACCACGCCCGCCCCCAAATCAGCAGGAGCTGATTCAGAGGTAGTTAGAAGAATTGTAGCAGATGCAACAATGGTTTCAATGAATAAATGGTCAGGACGCGCGGCCCTTGAAGGATTTTTATGATCCTTCAAATTATGAGGATTATCCCGGTGTTGTGATCCCTATCGGTGATGTTAAGATCAAGCCCCAGGTTTTGAGTCTAATTAAACACTTTCACGGGCTTAGCTCAGAGGACCCATTCCAACACTTGGAGGACCTGATCACTTTGGTTCAGACCACCAAATTGCGGAATGTAGATGAAGAACAGATCTCATGAGGCTTTTCCCCCATTCACTCAGGGATAAGGCCGCACATTGGTATTGTACCATTGGAAGACCGATTGCTACCTGGACAACTTTGAAATTGGCCTTCCTGAAGAAATTCTTCCCTATTGGGCGAACTAATGCATTATGATGGGCAATTACCACTTTTGCCTAGCGATAGGGAAACCGTTTCATGGGACCTGGGAGAGATTCTAGGATCTGTTGCGGTGTGTCCACACCACGAGGTGCCTCAATGGCAACTTGTGCAGATTTTTTATCATGGGTTGAATGATCAACTCCGTAATCATGTGGATGCTTCTTGTGGAGGAAATTTCCTGAACAAAGATGCAGATAGCGCATATGATTTGTTTTAGGAAACGAGTGAAAACTCTTTAAACCATGTCTCCATGGAAAACTTCAACCGATCCCAACAAACTAGATCAAATGCCAATGAGGTCCAAGATTCTCATACATTTGACATGGAATTAATCTGTAATAAATTAGATAAGATGGATTTGGTTGCTAAATGAATGGAATAGTGGATGTCCGAAAACTCTAATTTTTCTAGATCCACTCAATCCCAGGGCTCGGGATTCCATTCTTTGCAAGCTCCTACGAGACGGGAGTTTGTGAACCAGCTGGAGTCAGCCCGACCTTCAGGCTAGCTCTTCTCGGAATGTTATTTTATCCCAGTTTTTTTGATCCTTCTTCATCCTCATCTTATGAGGATGTTCATGATGTGTAGGAGAATGTTAGGTCCAACCCTTACTTGAATTCCTACAATTTTGGTTGGAAAAATCACCATAACTTCTCTTGGAAAGATCAGGGGCAGCAGATGAAATATCGACCAAACAACTATGTACCGCAAAAATCAATGGGTCAGGGTCATGTATATACTCAATTGCCCTTGAATCATGTTAATCAGTCAATGTGGAATGATCAACAACCCACCGAGAAGACTGATTTAAACATGAAGGTGGTAGAAATGCAAGGGTTAATGCTCCAGCTCATGCAACAAATGAAAACTTCGCTGGACACTTTGCACTCCGAACTTGGTGCAAACAACCGACAGCCCGGATCTCTATCATCACAACCTGTACCAAACCCAAGGAATGTACAGAACCGAGGTGCTAGGCCTCAAGGGTTTCGTAATGATGGGGAGTCGTATGCTTAAGTTCATGCTATCTATTAGGCTACCTCTGCCCCTCCCAGAGCAAACCAAGTTGCTACCACAATCAACTGGGAGCCTCCTGTTTTGCCCAACCCTCCCCAAGGCACTAACCAACAGCATTTTGCCACGGAAAATACCATCACCTTGAGGAGTGGTAGTAGACACAAGGGACCTACCTGTTGGGTTCATAGAGCACGTATTTGATCAGAAATGCATCGTAGTACAGTTGCGAAATACGATCAATAGAAATAATTTCTAAGATAACGAGACTTGAGTCTTGGTCGTTCGTCTCTAGGAGGCATTTTGCAAATGCAAATTCAAATTCAATCTCGCTTGCTCTACTCATTCAAAATCACATGTCGATTTATACTAAATACGTATTAATACACGACATGCTGTTGCCAGAATATCAGAAATTAAAAGCATGCAACTTTAATTACACCAAAAGATGATAATTAAGCACATGGTGATTTTCAACAATAAATATATATAAATATTTTCATTAAGGCATGATGGTGGTTACAGCACAGGTAGCAGAATGCTTGTACAGGGAAATTTAAATCTAGCTAGTAGAAAACGACTGCATACATGAATTTATGGGGGGATTATGCATGCATCATTGGGGGAGAATATGAAGCTACACTACTACGCATCAAATAAAGCATTAAATCTATGAAGAACTATAATATAGTCTAGCAGAACTAAGGACATTCAGAGGTGGGCTCCGATGGCCTTTGAATGGGTGAGAAGAGAAAGAGGGGCGGCCAATGGTGCTTAGGTTGGCCCTTGGAGAGGTTGGAGAAGTTGAACCTGGTTTAGGCTTGGCGTGGAGGTGGTGGCATCATGGTGGAGCTCATGAACATGGAGGTAGAGGTGGTGATGGATTATGGAAGGTGGAGCTATGCTAAAAGACCAAGATGGACCAAATGGTCACCCCTTAGGTCTTTTTATAGACCTAAGGGAAGCTCTCTAGAGAATTATGGAATTCTCTAGAGAGGCCTATGGTGGGAGCTCGTGGGAGAGTGAGAGAGAGGATGGATGGTGGTTTTTAGATCCACATTTAGTGTATCTAAAAAATGAATGCATCTTGGTTGATATTTTTAGCAACCAAGCCAACAACACATGATAGAGAGTTCTAGAGAACTCTAGGCTAGGTATTCTCGTGTAGATGGTGTGTGTGGGTCGAAACCTAGGTGGCTAGGTTGATTAGATTAGGTTATAGTGGGTTTAAGTTAATGTAGGTCTCAAATTAGGGTTGTAAACCCTAATTCATTAAGGTAAAATGCAATTAAACTTGATACAAGTTTAATTGCATGTGTGAAACCCTAATTGAGAGTAAAACAACTCAATTAAGTTATGTATAGGTCAATTGGACTCTTACTGAGTCCAATTGAATAGGTTGATGGAATTGACTAAGATTGAAGTCAATTAGGTTTAGTGAGGACCTAATTAGGTCCTTGGGAGGTCTAGAGGTGATGTACTAGGGTTAGGGCACCTTAATTTAGGTTCCTAGGGGGCTAGAATTGGGTTTAAGGGGCTAGAGATCCAAGATCAAGGCTTGAATCTCAAAATAGGGTTTAGAGGGTAGTTCTGGACGTCCAATGAAAAATTAGAAGTCCAGACTTATTGTCTGGATGTCCAATCAAAGTCAGGAGGGATTCTAGGTTCTGTCTTGGCCATTTTGTAGAAATTAGACGTTTGACCAAGTGTCTAGACGTCCAATAATATTGCAGAAGTGGGTTTAAGGTGTGCGGGAGTTGGCTAAGGGTTCTGGATGTCCTATAACTTATCTGGACGTCCAGATAGAGGCTGGAATTGGGGTTTTAAGGTTTCTTAGGGTGCGGTGACCTAATTTAAGGGTGGCTAAGGCTTGGGGAAGCTTCTAGGCTATCCTAGGGCTAGGATGGACCTAAGTTCTTCATAATTATTACTTTATTCCTACTTAATAGAATAACATACCTTAACTCCCTTACATTATTATTTATTACATCTAATCTAGGTCTTCCACTCCAGCTCTGCTGCAACACCAGTTATTCTTTATCTTTTAGATCCAACTTTAGATCCAGCTTCAAATCTAGCTTCTGATCAGCTTATTACCTACAATTGACATAATGCACCTAATCAGTACATTATAGCATTATTTTATGCATAGCTAAAAGAAAGCAGTAAAGGTGCTAGAAATGCTAATGCATGCATGAATTACCTTAACTTATGCTAAGTCCTAGCCTAATTTAGGTCAATTAAGACCTATGATTGCTGTGCAATCACTACCCAACCCCATGGCAACACCATTAGGTCCCATAGTAAGAATTCTAGACTCTTAACTAAGAATGTGATCAACAAAACATCAGAGCCTGATTTGGGAGTATGTTGTTGTATGGGCAAACAGAAAAAGTCAAAGGAGAAATTGGAGGAAAGAATGTCCTTACTTCAGGCTTTCAAATTGACAATCATTTTAATCCTTGCGACTATCGGATTAATCTTCGCCTATGCCATAGGTTTACTGAATTCATATAAAGCAAAGCGTAGAGTGCAATCTGAAAACATTAGGAGAGTAGTCTTGTCTGATAACACAAGCACACTGATATTAAATAAGCTACCTCCTAAGAAGAAGGACCCAGGAGCCCCACTGATTTCCTGCACAATTGGAAGCATCACTTCTGACCAGGCCCTTCTTGACTTGGGCCTTCTATTAATGTGATCCCCAGCTCACTGCACATGGAATTGGGTCTAGGCTACCTGAGACACACTAACATAACCTTGCAGTTAGCTGATAGATCCATTACAAAACAAAGGGTTATTTTGGAGGATGTTTTAGTCAAGGTTAATGATTTGCATTACCTTGCTGATTTCATGGTCCTGGACATGGAAGCACCAAAACAGCTCAACCACACCCCGATTATTTTGGGAAGACCTTTCTTGGCTACCGCCAAGGCAAGGATTGATTGTGAATCGGGAAATATAGAAATGGCCTCTGGGAATAAAACGAATCAATTTAATGTTTTTGAGGTCTCAAAGAAGGATAAAATAAAGTGTGGTTTAATGGAGGAGCTTGGCAGAATAGAGGAGGTAATGGCCATACATACCTTAGACAACCTTTTAAGGGCCAACTCAACCCAAACTCAGGAAGAAAATCACACAGTTGCTGGTATAATTGAGGACAACGAAAACATGCAACCAACTATAACAACACGGGATGAAGAAGATATTCATGAAATCGAAAATCTGTTGGATGATTCACATGATTAAGTTACAACCCAACAATGTCCACATCCTGAATTTTTAGAGTTTGAGGTTCAACGTTTGGGTGAGAATCATGAAGATCAGGATGGTTGGATTAAGCACCCAAATTGTGAGGATGAAATTGAACTTTGGGGAGAAACTCTTGAAATGTTAGATATTCTAGAGTACCTACAAACCCCCAACTCATCACCAAACCCTCATCATCCTTTTTCACCCAACCATTGCACAAATTCTATATCAACCCACACCTCCTCTATACTAAATCAAAAAAACTCCTATTGGAGACCGTTTGGGCTCTCCTTGCACCACCAGCTTGCCACTTTCATTGATCATCTCTTTGATAAGCCCATTTTTACTCTCTGAGACCCAAATCTAGGTGCCCCGAAACTGTGTTATTGCACCTCAATGTTAGTTTTTTTTGATTGAGGACCTCACCTAGCTGAAGGCACTAAACTCAGCACGTGTAAAGACTGTTTCGAGTTGACCAGAATCTCACAGAAACCAGGTACTATTCTTCCATTTCTACTCTCTTACATGCTTTCATTTTAACAATGAGGACATTGCATTAGCTAAGCATGGGGGGTGGATATCTTATGAAATAATGTTTTTGTTAGTCATAACAGTAATTTCCTGTTATTTTATTAAAAAAAATTAAAATTAAAAATTCAACAAGAAAAAAAAAATTAGGAGAAGAGAACTTTGGCTTTGGAAGTTATTAACTTTAGGAATTGATACGATAAGACCTGAACACTTAGACTCTTCAGCTCTTCAGGCTCAATTAGCTTACGTGTCCACTCTTATGTGGACTTAGTCTCAAGTTCTCGCCAATTCAATTTCATCTTTAATCTAGTAAATAAATTGGGATGATAAGTATACGACTTATCAACTTACCCTCTGATTTGAGAGGATTTTAAGTCTAAGCATCTATACACTATTTGCACTGACTCACTTTCCGACGGTTTTTACGAAAATTGGGTAGCTAATGAGCTGTCTAGGGTGATATGGCTGGCAAGTTGTCGTGGGTAACAGCCCATTGGCCGGTTGTCCAGAGCCCAGCCACAAGATCATTTTCTTCATACTGCCTTTAGGTAAATCTTAGATCAGAAAAGCCACCTACTTAAAAAGGATAAAATAAAAAAATAAAACCACAATTTACTGCATGAGTATGGTTGGCAAGTTGATGTGGGTAACAGTCCATTGGTCGGTTGTCTAGAGCCCAGCTCACATAAATGCACAATAATTCCCAAAACACTTAGGGAAGAAGTGGGGAAGTATAATAAACCAGAGAGATATATACTGGGTTCATCCTTGTGTTGACCCCATAAATAAAAGAAGTAGGGAGAAAGCTACCGTTGGAAAAGATAAACCTTTAGGCATGGTCACCTAGGGTTGTAGAAACCTGAAGTCCATTTTAACAGCTGCCTAGTGAGTGTTTCACTCTTTTCACTAGATGCTTAGCAGTTAGAGTCCTTTTCGAGTCTTGGGCGGGTCGGGTAGTCGTAAAAAGTTATCTTGAAACTCTCAAACTCCAAAGTTACAAAAAATTAGAAAAGAAGAAAAAGAAAAAAAATGTGTATCTTCCCTTTTTAAATAAGGTAAGGGCTTGGGCGGTCTGCATTCTTGCAGACACACAGGCACTGTCGAGTTTTTGTAATTAGGTCTTGGGGTTGATATTTTCTAAAGCAATTGACAAATCTTGACTAAGTAATCAAATCCTAATTCTACTTTTATACATAGCATTTAGGTTAATTTTGCTAGGAACTAGTAAAAAGTAAGCATGGGGGTATGATAAACACACATGAATTCATGATAAAATACTTTTTTATGATAGTTCCTAGGCTTAGCATTGCATATCATGTTATAAATACTGCATATCATCCATTGCATGGTATTTAGGATAGTTGTGTATTATGTACATTAATTCTTCCATTTTATATGGCCAGGAGGTAGTGTGACATCTTTATGGGCTTTGGATGAAGAATCCGACCATACGGATGAATCCAGAGCAATGATCGCAGTCTGTCAACGCGAAAATCACCCTTATTAGAGCTCTGTAGCACCCTCTACAAGAAGAAGAAGGTGGACAGTCCAGATGGCACCACGTGGCGCCATCCATACCACCCTACACAAACCATGGCCCCCCAGCTTCACGCATGGAGAGATCTCAGCCATTGGATGAGATCCAACGGCTGAGGGGCGCTCTACATCGCCTCATCTTCCCAAGAGAAGAGCTTAAGATTATATCGTGACTGTTGGATGAAAATCCAACGTCCACGATCGCATGATCGACAGATACCACATCACCCTCCACATGACAATCCACCTCCTTGGCACAACAGTGAAGTGCTTGCTCCTCAAACGAGAGGCGCGGGTTCGATCCCCATGGCCTCCCCAATTTGCCAATTAGCGCACGGCTGGGCGTGTGCATGAGGGCACAGTGCACAGCTGCACACGCGCGCAAGGGCACAGCACACAGCCACCCATACTGCAGCGCCAGCACGCGGGCGTGTGCACGACAAGGGGTGTGTGATGCATGGGCTAGCAGGGGCGAGGGTTGGCGCGGATCTTTAGAGATAGCCTGAGCGGACCTTTAGTGATGCTTATAGTCGTCACTAATTGCTTGTAGGCGCAAGGACAGCTACGGGCGTGAGAAGTGGGGGTGCGATCTTCAGCGACAGCTGTAGGGGTCTTTAGTGACGCTTGTAGCTGTCACTACATTCCTTTTCACGAATTTCTGCTTCCTTCCACTATATAAACACCCCTACACCCCTCATTCGTTTTCATCTCTACATAATCTACTCCCACCTACTCCTAAGCTCTAGTAGGCTACTAAAGCTCCATTAGAGCTTACTCTCAAGCTCCAAAGGCCTCCTATTAGTTTAATATTCCTATCTCCCACCAAATATTCATCCTTCATCCCACCACCTTCATAGGTTGCCTTGGAGCCATCCTCCCACCTCCATTCCGGTAGAAGATTGCCTCCGTCTCCTCACCTCCATTCCAGAGCCTCGGTGAAGCATTCCTCTACTAGACGTTTTCCAGCATCTCAGCTCCTTCATCCAAGCTTCCGCCAAGTGTCGTCGTCTCGCTGAATAGCCGATTCGGGAGATTTCCTCTCACCCCTATCTCTTTTATGCTTTCATAGATTATTGTAATAAACATTTGAGTGATATATCATAGTTGTTCCATCTTTGTTGTGATCTATCTTGCTTGCTTCTTTTATAAAAACAAAAGAAAAAAATAACAAAACCCTAAAACACCAAAAAGAAATAAAACAAAATGCGGATTTCAATCAAAGTAAATGTCGCCTCCCTGTGTTCGACCTAGGACTCCTTTGGAGTTTCAGTTATAAATTGTATTTGATAGACGCATGTTGCGAGCTATGACGAGGGGTTCTCCAAACCCCACTTTTAATTTGCAAAACATGATTGATCAGAGACTCGTCAGGAAAAGTCTCTTGGATACCGCCAGTAGGGGTTGATGCCTCAATAGGGATCTTGGACAGATGATCTGCTGCCACATTCTCAACTCCTTTCTTATCTTTTATTTCCAGGTCAAACTCATGGAGTAGAAAAATCCAACAAATCAAATAAGGTTTGGTGTCCCTTTTAGCAAGAAGATGCTTTAATGTAGAATAATCAGTAAACACCACAACCTTGGATCCCAACAAATAAGATCGAAACTTTTCCAAAGCAAACACTATAGCAAGAAGTTCCTTTTCAGTGACCATGTAGGTTTGTTGAGAATCCGTAAGGGTCTTGTTGGCATAATGCAAAACATGAGGTTTGCCATCAATCCTTTGATCTAAGACCTCTCCCACTGTGAAATCAAAAGCATCGCACGTTAGTTCAAACTGGAGGGTCCAATATGGTGCTTGGAGAATTGGTGTGGTAACAAGGGCTTTCTTCAACATTTGGAAAGCCTTGCTACATTTGTCATCAAAATCAAAGGAAACATCCTTCACTAACAAGTCATAGAGTGGCTTAGAGATTTTACTAAAATCTCTAATGAAGCGCCTATAGAATCCAGCATGGCCAAGAAAAGATCTAACTTGACTAACATTGGTGGGCAATGGAAGCTTAGAGATGGAATCAATTTTGGCAGTATCCACTTCTAATCCTCTCTCGAAAACTACATGCCCCAAAACAATGCCCTGCTGGACCATAAAGTGGCTTTTCTCTCAGCTAAGCACCAGTTTTGCCTCTTCGCAACAAGTTAAGACTTTATCAAGGTGTGAAAGGCATAGGTCAAACGATGAGCCGTAAATGGAGAACTCATCCATGAAAATTTCTACGAACTCGTCGATCATATCAGAAAAGATAGTCATCATACAATGTTGGAAAGTGGCAGGAGCATTACATAACTCGAATGGCATTCAACGGAACGCAAATGTGCCATACGGGCTCGTGAAGGTGGTACGTTCCTGATCGTCAGGAAAAATGACTATCTGATTATACCTAGAGTACTCATCAAGGAAACAAAAGTACTTGTTCCCCACCAGTTTTTCCAAAATCTGATCAATAAACAATAAGGGAAAATGGTCTTTCTGGGTAGCCATGTTCAAACGGCGGTAATCAATGCAGACCCTCCAACCAGTTGAGGGTCTAGTGGTCACCAACTCTCCTTGGTCGTTCTCTTCCGTAGTGATTCCTGCCTTTTTGGGCATCACATGTATAGGAATGACCCATTTACTATTTGAAATGGGATAGATAATTCCTGCATCTAGCCATTTTAGAATCTCCTTTTTGACAACCTCCTGCATATTGGGGTTGAGCCTTCTCTGCATGCCTCGAAAGGGCTTCACGGACTCATCAACACCCTTAATGTTAGCTATCGACCAAGCAATAGCTTCCTTATGCCTTTATAAACACTCGAGAAAAGCTCCCTCTTGCGATTCAGTTAATGCAGACGAGATAATGACGGGGAGCATGTTGTTAAGGCCAAGGAAAGCATACTTCAATGTGCTTGGGAGGGGTTTAAGCTCCAACTTAGGAGCCTTTTGGATTGAGGGTTTAAGTTGAGATGTCCCTGCCTCAGGTAGTGGATCCACCTTCAGGGTCCAGGGTAGGGACAAAGACTCTGTGTGTACTCCCAGTAGCTCTTCTAATTCAGGCATATCCCCTTTAGTTTCTTTAATAGTCAGAGGATGGTCTTTAGATATGACCTTTTGAAGGGGATCTCTACATAAGAGTGCTGGAGTAGTCTCAATGATTTCATCAACTACCTCAATTTGGGAACAGTCTTCAAATCCAGATTGCTTGTGGGTATAAAAAACATTCAATCGGATCTTCTTGTTCCCAAAGCCCATTTTAAGTGCCCCTGATCTACAATTGATAGAGGCGTTGGCTGTGACCAAGAAGGGGCATCCCAGGATAATGGATGGCTTGGTGGGCTTATTGGATGGGTCAGTGTCAAGTACAAGAAAATCAACAGGGAAGAAGAAGTCCTCCACTCTCACCAGGACATCTTCCAGCAATCTTCGCGGTGTCTTAAGTGATCTGTCTGTGACTTGGAGGATGATTGGACTAGGCTTTAAATCACCTCCTCCCAAAAGGTCGTAGATAGAGCTCGGTAAAATGTTCACCCCTACGCCCAGATCGAGCAGAGCCTCATCAATGTGTTGCTTACCTATAACCACTGAAATATACAGGGTCCCTGGGTCTTTCATTTTGGGGGGTGTTCCATGTTGGAGCACCGAGCTAACATGGTCAGGCAGGACGACCTTAGCTTGGACCTGTCTCCAAGATCGACGCTTCTGAGTGCACAAGTCCTTCAGAAACTTGGCATAGGATGGGATTTATTTAATAGCATAAAATAAAGGCAAGTTGATGTGGACTTGCCTGAAAGTGTCCATAATCTCATCTGTCCTATCCTTGTCTTCAGATGAGCCAATAGAAGATTCCTCAGAAGTGGATAGGCACTTAGGATAGGTCACCCTCAGCTTCTGGGTGGGAAAGGGGTGGCAGAATGACGACATCCTTGAGGTGAGTGATTTCAAGTGAGGGAGAGCAGTGTGGCTCTTCCTCGGTGGAGATGGAAGTCGGGTCTGGTGTAGGAGGGGAATCTTAAGAGGTGGCCGTAGGAGTGCTATCAAGCTTGTCGATTTTCTTTCCACTCCTTAGCATGGTCACAGCTTGGGTGTGCTCCCTGAATATTACCCCCTTGCCCTTTGGGTTCTCCTCAGAAGAGCTAGGTAATTTCCTGAGATCCCACTGCCTAACTACCTCAGTAAGATGACCAATTTGGGATTGCATATTAGTGATCATCTTATTTTGAGATTGGATGACCATATTCTGATGCTCTTGGATTGCTTTCATCATGGCTTTTAGTTCATCCATCTCAGAAGGCTTATTCTGAGGAGGGTTTGCATAGGATGGCTGGTATATGGGTTGGGGAGGCTGGAGTCTTGCATTCCCTAAGTTAGAAGCATCATCTTGCTTCCATGAAAAGTTTGGATGGTTCCGTCACCCCAGATTATAAGTATTGGAATAAGGGTTATTACAAGGAGGTGGGTAGAAACCTTGGGCTACGTTTAGGTTGGCTTGAATCAACTTAGGGAATTGATTTGCTTGGTGGCACTCCGCAGTGGCATGCATAGTGCTTTGGCAAATGGAGCATTCATTTGAAGCCTGAAAGATAGAGGCTGCTTGTTGGTTCATGTCAGGGTTTGCTTAAAGCCTATCAAAAATTTTGTTCAATAATTGAATATGATAAGCTAAATCCTGAGTAGCCCCCGCTTCATGGGACTCTATCTTCCTCTGCAAGATTGATAGTTTTCTTTCTTGATAGGTAGAGGACATATGTATCTAATTATCACTTAATGTTTCAAATAATGGCCAGGCTTCATCCTCAGTTTTATCATGAAGGTTCCTGCACAGACTGCATCGATGGTTTGCCTGTGCCTTTCAGATAATCCGTTATAGAACCTTTCGACCAATTGCCATCTTGGCACCTGATGGTGGGGGCATAACCTAAGGAGGTCATTAAAGCGCTCCCAAGTGTTGTGAAATTGCTCCCCTTCCTGTTGAGTAAAATCCATAATCCCTCTTCTGTAATGGTTGGTCTTACTCATAGGAAAGTACTTTTTCAAAAATTCTCCCTTAAGGGTGGCCCAATCATTTTCCCTTGCATCGAGGGTATGATGCCAGTGCTTGTTCTTATCCTTAAGGGAGAAAGGAAATAAAGTCCTCATCAGGGCTTCATCAGTAAAGCCTTGGAGCTTCACCGTGGAATTGACCTCAGTGAATTCCTCAAGATGCCTGTCGGGATCCTCCATAGCAGTTCCATAGAAAGAGTGGAGTAAAGATATGGTGCTGCTCTTGATCTCATAAGGATTATCCACTCCAGGTCTTCGGATAGGTAGGGCTTGGTGGGTTGTAGGGAGGAAATAGTCTCTCAAGGTTCTCTGATTTTCACCAACCCTAATCTATTCTTCATGTCTTTCTTCTGCCATTTTTCTTCTTTCTTGGTTGGCTTTTCTAATAATTCTCTTTGGTACCGGGTTGTAAACAAGACTATTTCTAAGAGAATGCCTACCAAGCATACACCAAGCAAACACAAGGAAGCATGTCTTTTGTTGATTTAAAGTACTTTAAGTCCTTTTCCAACTCTTCAGCTTGGCCAAATAGACTCAAGGCAGTGTTTCTCCGTTCCCATGTAAGTCGTATAAGAGAAATAAGGTACTTGAGATTCCTGGTCAATATCTGTTAAGGAGGTTGAGGTTACTTTTAGTTCTTTTGGGTGATTAATCAAGTTGTCAATCAATTACCCACCCTAATTGACCTTCGAGTGCCTTAGAGAGGTACACTTTGTTGCAATGATATTCTCAAATGCTCAAGTAAAAAGGCACTCCAAGGATGGAACCAAGGGATGCAAGTAGGGCGAACTCTTCCTTTGAGGTAATGCGTTAGCGGTGCCTCTTAATTACCCTTGAATTCCTTTAAGGGGTGTCCCCCTTATTAGAGTATCAAATCACTCGGGTAAAAGTTAATACCATCATCACAAAGCGAGATAGGAGGGTTTGCACCGATAAAGAGATCGATGCCTATAGCCTTAAGGGTTCAAGTCCTAGTGTAGTGCCTATAGTGCGTGTTCAGTGCAGGAAGTGTGCAACATACCGCGAAAAGTGATTTTTCTTTTGAAAATCGCAATCAAGTTATTCAACACTTCCTGTATATTTTACTTTCTTTTCGAGAAATAATGTGACTACTTGATTAATCTTTTCAAGTCAATTTAAGTGTTCTTCTTTAATTATGTCCAAATGCAATGCGTGTGCAGATAACTGATGTAGAAAGATAGGAAATACGTACCTTGCTCCATCACTCTTTTATGCAAAAATGTACGCAATGCAGTAAGAAAATTTAGATGCTGCTTAAACAATCCTAGATGGTCTCCCTAAAGATATGCAGCTTCTAAAAGGCAGTTCGGATTTTTTTTTTTAATAATAAATGCGCAATCAAAAGAACTAACTAAGAATAAACCTAGAATCTAAAGAATCAGGGACATTCCCCCAAAAATTGACCCTAGAGTACAAGGGAGAGAAAACAAATAACTAGACTAAATCCTAAAGAGTCTATTCTAAAATTCTAAATTAGAAATCTAAGAAGCAAGATCCTCCTAGATGGTCCTCCGTGCGTCTCCACACGTGTGGGATTAAGGCCCATAGGCTCTTGTGATTATCTCTGAGGTGGCGGCAAGGTCCACCAAGATGAGTGCTGTTTGGCACATAAATCGTGTTTTAAAAGATTATTTAGTTGTTGTATAGTGCAAAAACATGCCGAAAAATAAATTTGTAAAGACCAGTGAGTATCGAGTCGTTTGCAGGGAGGCAATCTCGATTTTAACAGAAGCTTTTCAATAAAACTAGTTCTAACAGGTATTTACATATGTATATATGTATAAAGAGGCATTAGATATCCATAAGATAAAATTTCATTGTATTGATAAAGAGCTTTTTACAGTAGAAATTGTTATGCAAAAAGTAGAGATAGATAGATTGAAAGAGAGAAAGAGAGAAAGAGAGAGAGAGATAGAAGGAGGCAGAGAGATGACGTCGCTTGTAGGATGCTTGTGCGAGATGCGGCAACACCTCAGATCTAGAGCACCGGGATGAAGGTGGGAGTTGCAAAGAGGCAGAAGTGGGAAATCGTAGAAAGTGGAAGAAGAGGTTGATAGTAGGAGTTGATTCTCAATTAGGGGGCCCTGGGCCTTCTTTTATAGTTTTTATGGAGGGCAAAAAGGGTATTTTAGCCCTCTAAAATCATGCAACAACCTTAAGTTAATCAGATTCGTCGATCGAGAGATCAACAGACCTGATTTGGCCTTAAAACTCCTTCAAAATCGCCTTCTATGCTTTGGGCGCACGAATCATCAGAGATCGGATGACTTAAAGATTGCGTCCGCTGCCTTTGCGTCGAAGCAAGCACGTGAGATCGTGCATCTAGTTGCGTCATGCTTAGATCGTGCCACGCGGTCACATCTGCACGCTCCACTTGCCATCCAACGGTCCAATTGCGCTCGTGCCTAACGTTCTCTTGATTTCTCGCACGACGCAGATTGAGCACGCGTTGATTGCATGCGAGCGAAGGTACAAACCACTGCGTTGCGCCTTTGGTTTGTTGTATTTTTTATTTTAAGATAACTTATTCGGGCTGTTGGATGAAGATCCAATAGTCGAGATCTTCTTTCCTTTGATGAGTTGCGGTTGGATGGGTGACGTGGCATGCTCATGGCTATTGGATGAAGATCCAACAACCCACAGCGCACGAGGGTAGCCTTCTCAGATGGGGTGGTGATGAGGGGGCGACTGTGATCTTGCCACGTGGTGTCATCATGGTCGTTCATCTTCTTTTCCTTGTATTTGTTGATGTAGATCTCTGATTGAGTTGATTTTTGCGCCGTTGGACAACGATCGTTGATCCAGATCCATCCGTGTGGTTGGATTCTTCATCTGAGGCTCGGATATTTGTCCTTTGGATCCATGCTATCATTTCTTTTATGGATTGCACACTATGCTCTGGTTGTTTGATTGAGACGATTTAGGAAGCATTGAACTCCCATCGTCATTTTGATCAGATCTATCCGATTTGATCTGACATCTGCGACTTCGAATCATTTGCGATTAAAATCATCTCTCATTAGTACATAAAATGATGATATTATTTATATGACTAATAACTAGCTATTGTGTAAATTACGATGCCTATGAATGCATTATCCCTAAGTTATGCTAGAATCTAGCTTAGTTCAGGTGATTTAGGTTGCATGATTGCTGTACAATCACACACCCATGCCTAAATCTTGCTAGTCCCTAGAAAATGCAAAACTAAATGAAAAGCGATCCTACATGATAGATTTCTTTTAAGAGTTTGACTAGATATTTATTTCTTTTGTTTTTATCTAAAACTTTAGAATCCAGATAATCGTGAATGTGTTTTGTTGTAGCCTATGCAACGGATCCAAGTGACAAGTCAATCCACATCTAAAGCTCGTTCTTGACCCTTAGTAAAAATCTCTTGGGATAGGCAAACTTCTTCCCTTAGGGTTATAAGATAATTTGTAAATTCAATCCCAATTTTTGGCTTAAGTAGAAAATGATTTAAGTCAAGTGAATTTGTATTTGGTGGCTCACGCTCATTTGGTGCTACATATAAACTAGTACTTTACTTTGATTACGTTTTGATAGCTCTACGAATAAGTTAGAATTCCTCAGCCCGTATTTAAGCTGCGAGAAATATAGAAAAGTAGGTCAAGGCTCTATTTGGTGGATCGTGAGGGTGGTAAGTGTTGTTGCCTCATTACTTTGAAATAAACTCTAACTCATAAACTTATTTTTTTCTGCTCTTTTCTTTTTCTAAATTTTTTTAATATATATATATTTCTTTTTTTCTCTTCTTTTCTTTTTCCTCTTTTTTTTTTTTTGCATCCAAACATCTACTACGCAACACAGTATTGTATACGAACTTTTATTTAGGAGGCATTATTCAGGATTAGGGGTGTTCAAGAGGATATCGGGTGGCTTATTTGGTGGAAGTGCCTATTCTCAGCACCGGGAAGGGAATGGATAGGACAGTGTATTTTTGACCTTAACATTAATACCCTCCTTCAGCCTAGGATTCTGTAAAGGATGGTCATGACCATACACCTCAGTCCTAGTTTTATTAGAACCCGCTCTTTACGTATTTGCCTTATTTGGTGGCTCTCAAAATATTCACACTAAGAACTTGTACGTAGAAACCGAGAGCGAAAACTATGCCTAACTCTAAGTATCATTATCTAATTATCAAGAAGTTAAGATTCCTCATACTAATCTTAAAGCACCAGTAGAATTTCTACTCTCATCTCACACTTGTTTGGTGGATCTGTTAGAAGATAGTTTTCCTGACTCCCTAATTACTATCTAAGGGCTTAGGAGAAGAAGCACTGCTTCTTCTCAACAAACTGAAGATGGTTATTGGTCTTCACAGAGGATCCATTGCAAATTCTACGTGTAAGTGTGAAATTGCATTGGATTCTTAACTCAAGAATCAACTTAAGAATAAATCCCTAATAAAAACTTAATAAAAATTTTTTATGCCTAAATGCATTTTTTTTTGACATAAAAATAAGATATGCAATGTCCACACCTTCATGCCTATTCATCACAATGTCCTCATTGAAATGTATGCATGAAAATGAAAATATAATAAGCAAGAGGAGGGGATATCACCTGATTATGCTTTTAATCCAGGTCAGTATGGATGCAGAAGATGCAAAGCTACTTGTAATGAATACTGGGTTGCCTCCTAGCCAACGCTAAGTTTAATGTCATTTGCTAGACCTAAACCCAAAAATGAATGATCAGGTTGATGGGTTGAGTCAGGATTAAAATGAAGATATGGTCATGCAACGCAAGGATTAGTGATCCACAAATGTGGATCGGCTGATGGTGAATACTAAACCCAAATGGTCAGAAAAATAAAGTGAACGGGCTTGAAACTATTTGTAGCTAGATGCTATAAAAGAGAGAAACATTAGTGCGGGTGCCAGAGTGGAATGTAGATAGTGGCAACCTTAAGATGTGATGCATGAAGAAGGCAGATGAGATGGATACAGGGTGGTTTGTGGGGAATAAATCATACGGGTCTTGAAAGTGATGGGAAATGAAAGGAGGAACTCGAGTGGTGTAGTCAGAAATGGTATAGGAAACCACTTTGCAAGTTAAGTCAGGTGTAGATGGATGTAGTGTAGTTGAGTCAAATAGGATCCAGTGGTCCATCTTACTGGTTTCGGATTTACCCACATCATGCTGGATATCTGGGTCAGAATCCTCAACCTCATCCCTGGATTTGAGTCGCTTAAATCATGATGTAAGCCTTCAAATGTAATGGACAGAAATTCATTATTCCTTAGAATCATAGCCCCAGGGGGAGTAAGATCGAGGTTTAGATTAGTCAACACCTCAAATCACTTTTGTTCTGTGGACTTATGAATTTGATCCCAATTATTTTTCTCTTGGACTATATCTTCTAAGGGAATGTCTTCTTGTTTCTCATCAATCAAGTCAAGCTCCTTAGGATTCTATGATTCAGCTAAAATTTTTGCTTCCTCAGATAGATCTTCATAAGTCATCCCCAGTAATTCTATAATTTCTTGAACATCTTTTTCATAAGGGGATTTTATGTTTTGCTCAATCTCAAGATGTTGGGGATAATGGTTAGGTTTTTCCTCAGGATTCTGGTGGATGGGAAAAGAAGGGTGCAAACTAGCTAAAATAGAATTGAAAGTAGATTTGGCTTCTATATCGGATATCTTAGAATGATCAATATTGCCAAATCCAGATATTGAATCATTCGAGCACATCTGATCATGGTAATCCTTAGACAAGAATAGATCAGAGCCATCTAATCGTGCTTGGCTGGGAGTGTCACTGTCCCCAATCTTTCTATATTCTTGATCTTGCTCTGATTTTCCCAAATCATCCATGTAGTCCAATTTTGTGTCTTTAAACATGAAAAACTCATACTCCAGCCCACCATGGATTGGCTCCTCAAAATAGAATGGTTGCAATTCAGGGCCTAAATCAAGATGTATTTCTTCAAGTGAGTCTTCCTCCTCAAAGTCAGTTTCTGGTATATCAAAATTATTTATTAGTTCAGCTGTAGGTCTGGGTAGGATCTATTCTACCTAATCACAAGGCTGGTGGGTGGGCTTAGTGTATGTAGAGGTTGGGATGGGATAAGATGTCATACTTAAGGTTTTATCCTCAAACTTGAGTGGCTTACCACTAACTTGTAGCATACTCGGACCAGTTTTATCACCTTGTGCTTTCCGGATTCTATTGAGCTGGTTTGTTAGATTATCTATATTTATTTTATTAGCTTCTCTCATCCCCTAGAGTACTTGGAGTAATTGGGTGATCTAAGGATCACCGCCATGGTCAGGGATTTGATTAGGCTAAGGATAATAGTTTCTAGGATTTCTTTCCTTAGTTGAATCAGAATATCTATCATCTGAATACCTAGGGTAAGAATCATATCCTTGGTTTGGTGTTGTAGGGTTATCCCAATGAGAAGGTGAAGTTGTTTGGGTGGAATTAGGATAATTTTCAAAGTGATTTTGAGGATAGGATTGATATTTTGAGGCATATCCCTGATCTGGGGAGAGATGAGTTTGGTTGAATCGATCAAGATAGTTGGTCATGCCAATCAGGTGCTGGTCTTGCATAGAGAGTGTCTTTTGATGTTGTAGAGATCCTTGATATCCATAGATTCGTGTGGGATTCGAGATAGGCTTGGCTATACCTGGGGAATATGAGGTGTAGGCAAGGGAATCAAGTCCTGGGTGTTGAGGAGAGTTCTCCCATCCTAACAAAGTTGAAGTAAGGGAAGGGTTGGGATAGGGAGAAACGGAGGAATAGTGTAAGGCAAAAGAGTATGGGTCCATGGTTTCCTCCTCAATTAGTTCTTCCTCATCGCAATTAGTCATTGGAATGTATTTAGAAAAATTAGGCCTTCTCCTTAGTTTACTCTCTAAAAGTGGTACCAAATCAGGGTTCAGAGACCTTTTTGTAGGTTTTCTCCGGCCCTACCAGGAGGGGGTGACGTAATAATTGCGGAAATAAAATAAACAATCTCACAAAAAGTCAATCACCCAAGTACACAGGTATTTTTAGGTGGAAACCCAAACCGGGTGAAAACCACCACCTAACCCTCTCGAGTTAGGATTTTCCGATCAACCAAGTTGATCAAAATCCACTAAACTGAATCACTTTAAATGAGGGTGATTCAACCTCAATACAACCACGCTACTTAAACGAGGGTAGCGTACCTCAACCCCTTCTCTTCACGAGAAGGATTTTGTCTCGCGAAGGAGACGGGAATTCGCAAAGCGAATACCCAACCAAATAACAAAGATAAAAGAAACAACAAGTCCTATAGAGCCAACAAAGTAATTTTGAACCTAAGTTCTATAGGAATTAGGAAACTCCCCTTTGCAAGGAGTGCGTCGAGTTGATGATGCGGTGCGTGAGCCACGCGACGGCGCAACTTCGCTCTCGTGAACTACGGCGGGAGAGTGGGTGCGCAACAGCTTGATGCTCTCAAGAGAATGGAGCTTGAGCTTAGAGAGCAAGAGAGACACAAAAAGGTTTGAAAGTATATTGCAAGGTGTGTCTTGGTGTTTCTAGGCGTGTGTTTGTGTTGCAAAGGTTCCCCTCTATTTATAGAGGCCTTAGGAAGGCTTTGGAAGGCTTAGGAAAGGTTCTATAGCCATTGGGAACAAAGCCCAAGAGAATCAGCCCGAAATCAGGAATAATCATTGTTCTAACAGGCTTATCAGACGTCTAATTCTGGCATCAGACGTCTGGAACTTCACTTTAAGACGTCTGATTTCAAGGTCAGACGTCTGATTTTGGGCGGGTCTCTTCCTGACTTGGATCAGATCTAAACAAGGTTCTAGTGCAAGTCCATCAGACGACATATAGGACGTCTGGCACTATGTCTGGACGTCTGGAAACCTACTTTTTATGTGGGAATGGATTTCCAAACGTTGCAACAGCTAGAAAATCTCTGAGAAGAGATTTTGGGTCAGCCGAGGCAAAATGGTCAATTATCAGACGTCTGGAAAGTCCTATGGACGTCTGATAAGGCTCTAACGGTCATATCCTTGTGTGTTTGCTAAGCCAGCCAACGGTCCACTAATTGGACGTCTGGCAAATCCATCAGACGTCTCCTAAGACGTCTGGTCTAAGGTCTGGACGTCTGATTTCATCAGACAGAACTAACTATGTCCAGCCTAACAATTATCAGACGTCTGAAACAACAGTCAGACGTCTTAAAATACTTTATCCGACGTATGATTTGAGAATTAGACGTCTGGAAGTGCTGTTTGAACCCTATATTGGTTTTCTAAGTGTTCTACAAAAAACCTAAGTATCCTAGGGTTGTGCAGGTGTTCCTAGGACTACTGTTAGGGTACTTTGAGGCTCTTTAACATGAATTATCTAAGGAAATAAAGAGCAACAAAAGAAACGAAAAATACCAGTATAAAAGAAGGAAATCTATCCTATTCTTCATTTCCTTCCATCTTTAATATATCTCTCCTCGCGAATCTCTTCTGTTCTCCATTAAGCTCCTCCAATCCGTCCTGGATGCAAGCTCGAATTCCGTCTAAACACGTCTACATTTGCAATTGACCTGAAATCTAAGACTCCAAGTGCAAATGTTAAATAACACGTGTTTTGTTATCATCAAAATAAATGATTGTGGTGCTCTAGCACCAACACTTTTAGCATCCATGTACCAGAAGAAAGTTAATAGATGAGAGAGAGAAGACAGATGAGAGAATACCCCGCCCTTTCAATACAAGCAATCAAACTGGTCCTTAGAGTGTTATCCTTAAATAGACCTGACCTTGGCTCCCCAAAACACGACTAGGTTAGATCAACCCTTGAATTACTTGGCTGGCCAGAAGGGTGGGACCCCTTAGGACACCCTGCAGGGTGGGACACCACTACAGGTTAACGCGGTTATCGCACTAACCTTTCTTGTCACCAGTGGGTCCAAGTAGACAAGGCCTCGACCTTAGCCCAATCTAATTTCTAGTCCCCAAGACTATTAGTCCTGCCTAGGGCACGTCTACTTAGTTTTAGGCTTGGGTTTGATGTGCTTTTGGAATATGATGGCCGTTAGGGTGTTTTCCCTTAAAATTGATTTTGAAATGTGTGAAGTGCTCAGGCAAAAAGGGTTCACAAGCAATTTCTTATGATGAAATAAATTTTAAGATTCGAATGGTTGTGTTAATGAATTTTAGGGTTTACTTGATTTAATCTCTTCAATCAAGGTTCTGATGAGGCATACAAGAAATTTTGCAAATCCCAGTTTGTTTGATAGATTTTCTTTAAGTATGGAGATGTAGGTATGCTCTATCCTTAATGTGAAACCCTAAGCGCAAATAGTTTTAGATGATTTGTTTAAGTCCAAAAATCAGATGAGTGGTGCGATTCAAGCAATGCAATCAATTGGTCATATTGTACCACTAACTACACACTCAAAATAATATTTTTTCAAGAATTTTAATGCACATTTTTTATTTTTTTCTGATTTAAAGTGTACTAGGAGTTTTGTAGCCTATTTTGACCCCTAGTTCATGATTTAATAATTCATGCAATCAAACATGTAAGAAATATTTCTTTCATATTTTTCGTAAATTCTTTATTATCTTAGAAATTCAGTGCCATAAATTTTGAGTCAATTAGAGTTGTATAAAAATTTCTATGATATTTTGAACTTTGAAAAATCAGGAACAATAACCTAAATTGATAATATATCAGTATGCAAATTTTTAAAAATTTTTTATAACTTCTATTTGCTTAAATTTTGGATATGCTATTCCTGACTTTGAAACCCATGTCCAGTAAAAATTTGAGAATTTTTTGACATGCAGATCTTCAGGAATTGAATTTATATGATAAGACTTTGGTTCAGCCCAAAAATCAAGAGATTTTTTTTTTTCAATAAGCAAACAAATTCTAACTAATCCAAAGGTTCAAACAAGTCTTAAATCTAACTAATCTAACTACGGTTATTTACCTGAGGTTCAAACCCGTAATTCCCATTGTCGTGTTTCATTTTGATTTCCTTGCTTTCCTGTACACACGAAATCAATGAAAATAGCGAGTTAGAAATCTCAAATTCGCACCACAAAGCTTCAAAAATTTTCGTTGCCTCCTCGGCAATAGTGCCAACTTGTTCGACATGTAAATTTCATTTTAAAAGATTATTTAGTTGTAGTATAGCGTGAAAATACGTTGACAAATAAATTTGTAAAGATCGGTGAGTACCGGGTTGTTCGTAGGGAGGCAATCTCGATTTTAACAGAAGCTTTTCAATAAAACTAGTTCTAATAGGTATTTACATATGTATATATGTATAAAGAGGCATGAGATATCCATAAGATCAAATTTCATTGCATTGATAAAGAGTTTTTCACAGTAGAAATTGCTATGCAAAAAGTAGAGACAGATAGATAGAAAGAGAGAAAGAGAGAGAGAGAGATAGAGAGAGAGATAGAAGGAGGCAGAGAGACGCTGCCACTTGTAGGATGCTTGTGCGAGATGTGACATCACCTTACATCCAGAGCACAGAGATGAAGGTTGGAGTTGCAGAGAGGAAGAAGCGGGAAATAGTAGAAGAAGATGGAAGAAGAGGTTGATAGCAGGAGTTGATTCTCAACTAGGGGACCCTAGGCCTTCTCTTATAGTTTTTATGGAGACCAAAAAGGGTATTTTGGCCCTCTAAAATCGTACAACAACCTTAGGTTAATCAGATCTGTCGATTGGGAGATCAACATACCTGATTTGGCCGTAAAACTCCAAAATCGCCTTCTATGCTCTGGGTGCACGAGATGCTGACATGTGGCATGCCCAGAGCCCTTGATCCATGATCTTACAACTCCCGCTCCTTCACGCGCACCCGCTTCTCTTCTTCGCGTGCCCGTTCTCCTCGTTTTAGTGCTTAATCGTCGCGGTCTGATCTCACGATCGGATGGCTTAAAGATCATGCTCCCTGCCTTTGCGTAGAAGGTAGCACGTGAGATTGCATGTGGCTTCCCGCATCCAGCTGCGGCGTGCTTAGATCGTGCCATGCGGTCTCATCCGCATGCTCCGCTTGCCATCCAATGGTCCAATTGTGCTTGCGCCTAACATTCTCTTGATTTCTTGCGCGGTGAGAATTGAGCGTGCGTCGCTTGCTTGCGAGCAAAGGTGAGAACTGCTACGCTGTGCCTTTGGTTTGTTGCATTTTTTATTTTAAGGTTGCGGGATGAAGATCCAACGGTCGAGATCTTCTTTCCTTTGATGAGGCATGGTTGGATGGGTGACGTGGTGTGCTCGTGGCCGTTGGATGAAGATCCAATGGCCCACAGCGTGCGAGGGTAGCCTTCTCAGATGGGTTGGTGATGAGGGGGCAGCTGTGATGGCACCACATGGTACTATCATGGTCGTCCATCTTCTTTTCCTTGTATCTGGTGATGTAGATCTCCGATTGAGTTGATTTTTGCACTGTTAAACTATAATCGTTGATTCGAATCCATCCATGTGGTTGGATTCTTCATTTGAGGCTTGGATCTTTGTCCTTTGGCTCCATGATCTTCATTCTTTTATGGACTGTACACGATGCTCTGGTTGTCTAATTGAGATGATTTCAGAAGCGTTGAACTCCCGTTGTCGTTCTGATCAGATCTGTCTACTCTGATCTGACATCCATGGCTTCGAATCATCTCCGATTAAAATCATCTCTCATTAGTACATAAAATGATGATATTATCTATATGACTAATAAACTAGCTATTGTGCAAATTACGATGCCTATGAATGTATTATTCCTAAGTTATGCTAGAATCTGGCTTAATTCAGGTGATTTAGGTTGCATGATTGCTGTGCAATCAAGCATCTGCTGTGTGTGCCTTCTCCTTTGATGTAACTTGCATAGGGAAAAGAAATATATCAATGTATATATAGCCTTGATTAGAAATTACTACGAACATGAAATATGTACAAGTTTACTAGGCCCGACACCATTTGATAGAGAGAAATTCGTTCGATTAAAAAGATAATAGAATGATAATATGTCGTTGTGGAGGAAAATCTCTCAATCAAAGATTAAAACAGATACCAATTTAAACCAAAGTAAAGATGTCGTATCCTTAGGGATGTTTAAGCCTAATAAAACTCATAAATTGCTTATCTTATTATTCCAACATGATGTTGCCTACAATTATAGTTTATCATGCAATGTACGCGAGGCTAATAGATTGAATAGATATGCAATCAGATAATATAGCAAGAACTCAAGGGGTTGGCTGTAATTCATGTAATAAATAAATATTCTAAGAAAAATAACCCATAGTATTCTAAACCAAGAAAGTCAGCCAACAACTTAATCCCCTTGCATTATTGAATTAGCTATGTGCATTGGGAGAGAGAGAGAATGCATAGGGGAAAAGAAAGAATCAACCAGATAATTATAGAAAAACTGAAGGGCTAGCCAACAATATTAAATGAATAATATATCAATTCATATTCAAAGTGCAATGATAGTGAATGTAAATTTTAATTTGAATGAAAACAGAGGATTGAGTCTCTCTCTTACTCTCACATGGGAATAAGCATGGCGGCCGGAGATGCTCTAGGGGATGGTCGGTTGGCGTGTGAGGAGTTCGATGATAGTGGCAGTGAGGTGGGAGATGGCCGGTGGCGGCTGGCGGCATGGTTGAGGTGGCCAGTAACGAGTGCTAGTGGTGCGTGAGGAGAGAGTTCGCGAGGATGGTGCACGCCTTGGGTGGTTTCACGGTGATGGCAAGTGGTTGAGGGAATGGTTTGGAGGTGGCTAGGCATCGTTGGTGGCTGTTGAGGCTGTTGGTGATGGTGGGTGGTTTGGGTTCCTTCGGGAAGTTGCAGGTGGGCGGTTGGGAAGGAAGAAAAGGACGAAGAAGAAGGAACAGGGGGGAAGGTGTTTGGCTACAGGTTTGATGGTGTTTGTGGACGAGGGGTGGACATAGGTGCTTGGCGAAGGTGAAGGTGGTGATAGCTATGGGTTTGAGATGCAGGTGGTGGTGTTGGCCTGGTAGGAGGGGCGGTGAAAGGGGGTTGATGGTGATCTAAAAGAAGAAGGAAGAGGATGGCAGTGGGTGAGGGCGTGGTGGTGCGCACGCTGTCACCATGTGCACCTATGGTTTTGTAGGGCGGCGAGTGTGGTGGAGTAAGCTTTCGGCCACGATGTACATCAGGGGTTCATGGTGCATGCATGAAGACCACGGTGGAGCACTCGAGGAAGAAGACCCCCTCGATTTCGGTGGAGCGGCCTCTTTTAAAACCTCCCGTTTGTTTCTTTGCGGCTGCCAACCTCTCCAACCACTCGACGAGGATTGTGAGTGGTTGAAATAGAAGGATAAGCGCTGGCGGTTCCCATCAGACGTCTGATTGATACTCTAGATGTCTTAAAATGTATGGTTAGCAATGAGTCCACGTTGGTGGTTCTAGACATCCAAACTAGGCCCCAGACATCTTAAAATGTGACTTTGGACGTCTGACGATGCCTTCAGGTGTCTTGCATCTAACCTACATCCACCAAATGATTATCATATCATCTCATATGTTATTAAATATAAAATTGGTACATGAGATTATATGTAGACAAAGGTGAATTCTCATTTAACTCCTAATCAATTAACAATTATGAACAACTAATTAAAGAGTACTTTAGGCCAAATAATGGTCCACGAAAGTGGACTTATCACATTATTATCGTAGTACAACTTCATTAATATATAGCTTTTGTGGAAATATCAATATTAGACAACATAATCTTCATTTATAACATGTCAGTGCGGCGACCCAATTTCTAGTAGTATTGGGTCATGATTCCCAACTCTAATCACATTTTCTAACACATAAATATGACAAGCATAACCATGATCAAATGAATAAATAAACGCAATATAAATTGCAAAGCAATAAAAATAATTTTAGGTCTATCCAGGCAGAGATAAAATAAATGCAACTTAAATAAAGTCCGCTAGTCTAGTACATCACGAAGAAAACTAGAAAAGAAGATAACTACTTCTGAAAGGGAGTGGTGGGTAACTAGTAAGTCCTCATCTCATCGTTCTGCACCCAACTTCAAGATTTCTCCAACTGTCACTTGAGCTTGGGACGGCTCATCCACATCTGTAGTTAGGTTAATGAGAAAGTGCCTAGTAGAGCATAACTAAGCTATTGGAACCTAATTCCACTTTCTTCTAAATTTTGGTGTTAACAAAATCGTTTAAAATATAATGAGTCTTTGTGAGTGGAATTCACAGGAATGAAAGGCTCAGATATTGACAAAGATGAAGAAGAAGACTTTTTGTGTATTTTTTTTGTCGTAGATTATGTATTTCTCCTAACAAAAAAAAATGGACATAGGAGTTAAAAGTAATTAGAGATAATTAGGTCTCAAACTTGCAACAAAAATTCAATTTTCAAAAATCTAAAGACGTATTGTTATGGGAATAAAATTAATTAGCTCTGAAGGCTTAAAATCAACAAATCAAGGTACTTGTTGCAAGTACCAATATTGTTCATCAGTACTGGTACATGTAGGGCACAAGTTTGAGATGTTAACTCAAACTGTGAACAACAAGTACCGGTACTCATCATGAGTACCGATATATGGTGCTCACAGTTTGTGGGTTGTATTCTATCCTGGACGTCACAAGTACTGGTACCCGTCATGAGTATCGGTACATGTAGGTCACAGTGCTTTCTTTACTTCAAATCTGTGAGTTACAAGTACCGGTACCCATCATAACTACCGGTACATGTAGGTCACAGTGTTTTCTTTACTTCAAACCTATGAGTAACGAGTATCGGTATTCAAGATGAGTACCGGTACTTGTTAACTAGTTGGTATTCAACTGGGAGTAATGTAAACATGTTTATATTACATAAAATGTCTATTTATGCATGTTCTTAGGCATAGAATTGTATTACATACTATAAATATTGTATAACATGCATCATCTCGCATTTAGATTAGTCTGAATAAAATGGAGGTTAGTTGTCTCCTTTTATGGCCAAGGACATGGCAACTTTTTATCGGGGCCTCCGATCGAAGATCCAATCATACGGATTTGATCAGGGAGACGATTGGAGTTCAACGACTCCAAGATTGCCCTAATCGGATATCCGTAGCATCAGATAGAGATCGAGGAACCCTAGAAGATCAAGGGCCAAGATGGTGTGAATCCTCACTTCAGACGACAAATCTGACCACACGGATGGGTTTGGATCGACGATCAAAGCCTAACAGCACGAAAATCAACTCAATCTGATACCCATGGCACCATCTACATCACCCAGAAGATGGACGACCAAGATGGCACCACGTGGTGCCATCTTGACTGCCCAACCGGCCGCACGCACCGCTGAAGCCCTTTGCGCCAACGCTTCTCCTCCATTGGATCAAGATCCAATGGTTGCGAGGCACCCGCGCTTAAGTTAAGCGCTTGACACAAACGCACCCACAATGCGTTGGTTGAGCGCCTTAATGCGAAGTTAAGGTGCGAGATTGAGCTGGGGGGCGCCTCAATTGGAGTGGGCGTGCGAGCACAATCGACTGCACGATGGAGATCGAGTGGCTATGCACGCCCAATTGACTAAACGCGCCATCTGACGAGGCGAGGTGATGCGGGATCTCACGCGTTGAGGTGTGCGGATGAGGCGGGCGAGGAGTGCTCTCAGTCGTTCGATCTCATGCTCGAACGACTGAGATTGGAAGAACGTGGACACTTGTTAAGGCGGGAGGAAGCGAGTGGGCATGTGTGAGCCACCCACGAAGGCCATGTTCAGGCCTTTAGTGACGGATTTATCCATCACTAAAGGTCCTGAATTAATGATTTTCAACATGTAATGACCAAATTGCCCTCACTCCTTGCAACTATAAAAGGAGACCCCCTTTATAGGAAATTCTCATCCCTTCTCTTCTCTCACCCCTTCCAAAGCTCTAAGAGCTTGTCCCAAACCCGGGATGCACCTCTAGAGTAAAAATCTTAATTTTTCCACCTTCTTCCCCCTTTGTGGAGCATCCTGCGGTTGTCCTCTCTCTGCATTCGAGAAGTGGATCTTGCGACGACGACGTGCTGTTTCATTCCCGTTCTTCCCACTTCATCCTCCTGCTTCCCTCTCCGTTCCCCGTCTTCCAGGTGTCATCCCGTCCGGCTCGTCCTTCAAGCAATCGTCAAGGAGGATATCTCTCTCTCCATTCTTTTTACTGCTTTCTAGAATAGATTTACTGCTTTCTAGTGTAATCATTTCCCACTTCCTAGTCATATTGAGTAGTGTAATGAACAATTTCTGATAATGAAATTCATGTTTATTCTACATCCCTTTTGCTTTTATTTGTAATATTCTCTTTCTCTCTCTTCTATTTATTATTTGTTAAATAGCTTTCAACTAGCTATTCTGTTTCGTGACAAATAAAACAAACACGTATTTTTAATCAAACGTCTGCCTCCCTTAGTTCGACCCGGGATTTCTATTTTGGTATAAATTTTATTTGTTGAATCCAATTTCTTCGCTATTCAAACTACAACGACAGGTTTTCAAAACCAAATTTGATAGCGTAGTAACCCGTAGCTTCAACATTTTGGCGCCGTTGCCGGGGAGGCGATGTACTTTGATTTTTTTTTGCATTTTCCAACTTATGAATCATTTACCTCACTTCTCTCCTTTCTTATTGTGATTGTTGGTACTCTTTTGATATGACCAAAAGCAGTAGTAGATTGGAGCAAAGTGCTGTTGAAGGTTTTGTTAGTTTTCCCCCACCTCCCACCCATTAGTTTTCATTCCACCACATAATAACACAAATATAAATCAACTTAGGTGTTCTTATAAACTCTAAGGTTAGTTTTGTTTGTTTTCTTGACACCTATACCTACCTCAACCTCCACATTTAAAAATAAAAATTAAAATAAAAAAAATCTCACAGATGTACATAACCTCATTTGATTTTCAAGCTCAACCGGTAAATCGATCTTTGGAATCGGTACACACATCCAAACACATAATTGAGTAGAAATCAGATTAGGTAATCACTTGTGTGTCTAATTAAGTGGTGCAACGAGCCAATTGTTTGAGTTGATTGGGCTGCATCACTTCAATTAAAATCAACTCATTAAGTAGCTGCCACATAGGTTCAACTTTTAGGGATTTACCAGGCACTCCACATTCTTTTAAGTTTCAAAGGAAATCATCTTCACCTGTGCTTTCAAAACTTGGTGTGCCAACAAAACTTATTTGAAAATACCTAAAGTTGAATATTAAAAGCTACTAAGCAAGATTTGAACCCTAAAATTCATCGCATCAAAAATAATCTTGCTTGAAAACCACTGGTTGTGCACGCACACACACATCAATCAATCATAAAGGGTACAACCCAGATAAAGGGCCCATCACATTCCAAAGCACATTCAAACCTAGCCCTAAATAAAACAGAGTAGACGTTGGCTTTAAGGATTCGATTCGCTCTTCGGAGCCCAGAATGAGATTATTTTCGATTAGTCTATTTCTACTATTCAATCTGATGTCTAGCTAGGGAGCAGAATTAAACGATCGTAGTTGGGGGGTACACTAGGAACTGGAGGCACAAGCCGAAGGAAGAACCTTCTCCCTAGTCCCTCCTTCTAATTGGTTGGATTGAACAGATAGAAGTAGATCAAATCGTTTCTTTATCTTAAGACGGGTTCTGGGAGTTTGTAGGTCTTTAGGCTAGCCCACTTAAGGACAGGTTTGATTGTTTGTATTGCAGGGTGCCTTATTTCCTCTCGTCTATTATGAATCCTTCCACATTTTATACGCATTCCAACTCTTTCCCTCCTATTATGAGTTATCCTCAACATGACGATTATCACAACTTGTATTGTGATCAACCAACGATTAGTTAGGATAACTCGGATTGGGGATACAATTCCTGACCGCCGTATTTAGGATCTAACCCTGAACATCATAATTGTGATTTCTATCCTTCTCAGAATCATATCGATTATAGATCGCCACCCTTTCATGGACAACCTAATATGATCTACAATCAAGGAGGATACATTGATCCTTACCCATCCTATGAATACACTGCCTTTAGGTCATCACCACCTTTTGAACAATCTGAAATGATCTATTATCAGGAAGAGTATCATGAATCTCAATTCATTAACTCTTCTGCACTTATCCCAAACCCGGCCAACCCCGAAACCAGCCATTTGGTTCAGGGTAACTGATGTAAACACATTTACACTACTTAAAATGTCTATATATGCATGTTCTTAAGCATAGGATTGCATTTCATAATATAAATATTGCATAACATGCATCATCTTGCATTTAGAGTAGTTTGAATAAAATGGAGGTTAATTGTCTCCTTTTATATGCTTGGACAGGGAAAACATTTTATCGGGGCCTCGGATAAAAGATCCAACCATATGGATGTGATCAGGGCGACGATTGGAGTTCAACGACTCCAAGATCGCCCTAATCAGGCATCCGTAGCATCAGATAGAGACCGGGGAACCCTAGAAGATCAAGGGCCAGGATGGTGTAAATCCACACTTCAGATGACAAATCCGACTGCACGGATGAATTCGGATCGACGATCGTAGCCCAACGACACAAAAATCGAGTCAATCCGACATCCGTGGCACCATCTACAACTTCCAGAAGATGGACGGCCAAGATGGCACCACGTGGCGCCATCTCAGCCGCCTAAACGGCCGCATGCATCTTGTGAAGACCGCGCACCCGTCTCCTCTCTGCCGTTGGATCTCGATCCAACGGCTGTGGCCGCCCGGCGCTTAAAACATGCGCTCGACCATCCGCGCCCCGCAGCGCAGCGGTCGAGCGCGCTTACGCGAGCGCGGGGCGCGAGTTCGAGCCGCGGCGAGGGAGCGGAAGGCGCGATTGAGCGGGCGCGGATGAGCGTCATATGGAGATCCAACGGCCGCGCGCGCTCAATCAGGATGACGAGCGATTGGACGCCCGCGTGGACGCGCGATCGCACGTGTAGGCGGGCGGGCGGCAGCGGTGAAGGCGCGATTTTAAGCCGTCCGATCTCGCGATCGGACGACTGAAAATCAATAGAAGCGCGTAGGCGTTACACGCGTGGGCGGCTGAGCGGGCGCGTGTGGGCACGGAAGCGACGCACGTGCTGGGGGCTTTAGCGACGGTTTCATCCGTCACTAAAGACCCCTCATTTATTGTTTTGAAGTTGTAATGTCCATTTTGCCCCCACTCCTTGCAACTATAAAAGGAGACCCCCTCCATACGAAATTCTCATCCCTTCTTTCTCCTCTCTACCCCTCCAAAGCTCAAGAGAAGCTTGTCCCACACCCGGGATGCTTCTCGCGAGATAAAGTCCAATTTTCGTTCCCCTTCGGAAGTGGATCCCGCGACGACGACGACGTGCTGCTTCGTTCTCGTTCTTCTGATTCGTCCTCCTTCGTCCCGTTTCGTTCTCCTTCGTCCAGGCGTCGTCCCGTCCGGCTCGTCCTCCAAGCAATCGTCGAGGAGGATAACATTTCTCTCCCCATTCTTATTTACAGCTTTTCTAGTGTAGAATTTTCTGCTTTATAGTGTAATTGATTTTCCGCATTCTAGTGTAACTTTTATAAATTATTGAAATATTGAATGCATGTTCTCTTTCTCTCTCTCTCTCTCTCATAGTTTGATAGCCCCATTGTAATTATAACGCCTTGCTTAAAGAAAATCTTAAAAAAAATATAATTGCGGAATAGATCAACATAGCCTCCCTGTGTTCGACCCGAAATTATTTTCGGTATAAATTTTATTTGTTGAACACGAATTCTTCGCTTTCGAACTACAACGACAGGTTTTCCAAAACCAAACACGTTAGCGTAGGTTCGTAATCGTTCAACATTTTGGCGCCGTTGCCGGGGAGGCAACGATCTTTGATTTCTCTTCGCGTTTTGTAACTTACCAATCATTTACCTCACTTTTCTCCTTTCTTATTGTAATTACAGGTACTCTTTCGAGGCAGGCAAAAGCGGTAGATTGGAGTAAAGTGCTGTAGAAGGTTTTGTGAGTTACCCCCCACCTCCCACCCATTAGATTTCATTTCATCACATAATAACTCAAACATCAATCAACCTAGGTGTTTTTATAAACTCTAAGGTTAGATTGTTTGTTGTTTGACACCCATACTCACCCCAACCCCCACATTAAAAAAAAAAAAAAAAAAAAAATCTCACAGAGGTAACAACCTCATCTGATTTTCAAACTCAACCGGTAAACCAATCTTAGGAGCCGGTACACACATCTAAACACATAATTGAGTAGAAATCAGATTAGGTAATCATTTGTGTGCCTAATTAAGTGGTGCAACAGGCCAATTGTTTGAGTTGATTGGGCCGCACCACTTCAAATAAAATCAACTCATCAAGTAGCTGCCAATTAGGTTCAACTCTTAGGGATTTACCAGGCACTCCACATTCTTTTTAAACTTTAAAGGAAAACATCTTCACCTGTGCTTGCAAAAACTTGGTGTGCTAATGAAACTTGATTGAAAACACCTAAAGTTGAATCCTAAAAAATACTAAGCAAGATTTGAACCTTAAAATTCACCACATCAAAAACAATCTTGCTTGAAAACCACTGGTTGTGCACTCACACATGAATCAATCAATCATTAAGGGCACAACCCATTTAAAGGGCCCATCACATTCCAATGCACATTCAAACCTAGCCCTAAATAAAACAGAGTAGACGTTGGCCTTAAGGATTGGACTCGCTCTTCAGAACTCAGAACGAGATTATTTTCGATTAGTCTGTTTCTACTGTTCAATCTGATGTATAGCTAGGGGAGCAGAGTCAAACGATCGCGGCTGGGGGGTACACTAGGAACCGGAGGCGCAAGCCGAAGGAAGAACCTTCTCCCCAGTCCCTCCTTCTAACTGGTTGGATTGAACAAACGGAAGTAGATCAAATCGTTCCTTTATCTCAAGATGGGTTTTGAGAGTCTGTAGGTCTTTAGGCTAACCTATTTAAGGACAGGTTTGATTGTTTGTATTGCAGGGCACCTTTCTTCCTCTCGTGTATCATGAATCCTTCCACATATTTCACACATTCCCGCTCTTTCCCTCCTGTTGTAAATTATCCTCAACATGACGATTATCCCAACTCGTATTGTAATCGACCATTAGTTAGTTGGGATAATTCGGATTGGGGATACAATTCTGGACCCCCGTGTTTAGGGTCTAACTCTGAACACTTTGATTCTGATTTCTATCCTTCTCAGAGTTACATCGATTATAGATCATCCTCCTTTTATGAACAACCTAATGCGATCTACAATCAAGAAGGATACACTGATCCTTACCCATCCTCTGATTTCACTGCCTTTAGGTCATCACCATCTTTTGAACAATCTGAAATGACCTATTATCAGGATGGGTATAACGAATCTCAATTCGTTAATTCCTCTACATTGATGTCAAACCTGCCCAACCCTGAACCAACTCATTTGGTTCAGGTTAATCAGGTTCAAGATAAGGTTCTGGCTAACTTGAGGAATATCATTCAATCTTTAGAAGTTCAGCCAATACCTTGCATTGAGAGATTGGAGCCCCTGATTGAAATGATTGATGATTTAAACAAGTCTTTGTTGGATTGGCTCCAAGATGTTAAGGATAAGAACCCGGGTGAGTTTCTACTTGGGAAATTAGCGAAATTGAGGATGAGATTCGTGGTTGCTTTGATTCAATCTTGGAATAATTCGCAAGATGAACTCTCTTCAGGAAAGCCAATGACAGAACCCGCTCAGGCACCTGTTGGGGGGGACAAGTGTTATGAGGCTGACCAGATTGAATTAAAGCAACCAATTAAAGATGATCTGATTTCTTCACCTGAGATCCCTAAGCCGGGTTACAAGGAAACGTGTGTCTCCTTGGAACACAAAGTGACAAATGATTTTGGGACATACATTGATACGGATCCTGATGGTGAAGATTCAAGTTGCGAAGTCTCACGCGAGTTTTCTGAACCCGATTTCTGTGAGACAATTGGGCCTGAGGAATCTGATAGATCATTTAATAGCCCAATAACTGAGGAAACTGATCTTATTAGGGCACACATTATGGATCCAGAATTGCATTTTCTGGAAGAATCAATTCAATGCCCTGATTATCAGTTACACCCTGTTGAGCTTATTGATGATTCTAATTCTGAGATAATTAGACCCAAGTCAATTTTGATTCTGCCACATCATTTAGACTTGGAGATTTCAGACGGGGTGATAAATGTACAAGAGGTCCTGGAATTTGATATGCTGAATGAGGAGGATAGGAGCGGGGAAGTTCTGATTTGGGAAGTTAATTTTGGAGGAAATGGAAGATTGAGTCGAAGGGTTCCTTTTAAGCTGAAACCATCAAATCAGAACCCTTACGACATTTGTTTCGAGGATGTTCAACTCAAGCACACATTCAACGATTATCCTTTTGAGCTTCAATGTTCTGTAACCCGACTTTTTGGTCTTGGGTTGCATCCTCAGAAATCGCAGGCCCGATCCCGCTTACATTCTGATTTTAGGTTTTGGGTAATTTTTATCCAGAACCTAAGATATTCTCGATTATGGGGTGTGGGTCTGCACCACAATCTGGTCCACATCTGTGGACCTCTGCTGACAGGTCAGAGGATTCTTCTGTTCATTCTAATTCTGACCTGCACTTGTGAATTCTTCATTTCTTTTCTTTGTATAGTGTGCCTAGCTGAAGGCACTAAACTCAGCACTTATACAGTTCTTTTTCGTTTTCATCTTGGAGCGGACCTGATATTCACGCAATTCAGGTGCTTTCTACACTTTTCCACTCTGTTTTATGTCTTTTTAATACAATGAGGACATTGCATTAGATAGGCATGGGGGGGTGGATATTCATCTCTGAATTCATTCGTCAGCTCCGTAGATTTATTTATTTTCTTTTATAAAAAAAAAAAATAAAAATTTTGGAATTAGGAAAGAGAATTTGGGTTTAAGAAAATTTTCAATCTTAGGAAATACTACATTAGGATCTGAACACAAAGACCCCTCAGGTCTTTGGACTTAATTAGCCTGTGTATCCACTAAAATGTGGATTTGTCTTTGAGTCCTCGCCATCTTAATTCTATTATAATTGGAATAAATAAGTTTGGGTGATAAGTACACGACTTATCAACCCGCCCTCTGATTTGAGAGAATTTCGAGTCTTAAGCATCTACACACTTTCTTTGCACTGACTCGTTGTTCGGCGATTTTTACGGAAATTGGATAGCTAATGAACCTTCTAGGGTGATATGGCTGGCAAGTTATCGTGGGTAACAACCCATAGGTAGGTTGTCCAGAGCCCAGTCACTGGACCTTTCTCTTTTTGCTGCCTTTAGGTAAATCTTAGACCAGGGAAGCCACCTACTTAAAAAAAAAAAAAAATCAAAAAGGAGAAAAGAACAAAAAGAAATAAGCCACACTTCGCCGCACGAGTATGGCTGGCAAGTTGTCGGTGGTAACAGCTCATCGACCGGTTGTCCAGAACCCAGCTCAGAAAATGCACTAAAAATTCCCAAAACACTTAGGAAGAAGCGGAGAAGTAGAATAAACCGGGGAGATATACACTGGATTCACCCTTGTGTTGACCCTGTAAAAAAAAAAATAAAAGTAGGGAGAAAGCTACCGGTTGTAAAGATACACCTTTAGGCAGAATTCTGGTTAGGTCACTTAGAGGCGTAGAAATCCGAAGTCCGTTCTAACTGCCGGTCAACGAGTCTATCACAATCACAATAAGATGCTTAAAACTTAGGGTTCTCATCAAATCTTGGGTGAGTTGAATGGCCGTAGAAAGCCACTCTTAAACCCTAAAAGTTGAAAATCCAAAAAAAAAAAAAAAAAAAAAAGAAAAGAGTAAAAAGAGAAAAAGAAATGTTTCTTTGAATAAGGCGAGGCTTGAGGCGGTCTGCATTTTGGATGATACCCGGGCACTGTTGTGTCTTTGAAAGTTCAGTTCCTAAGTAGACAATTTCTTAATGATTGAAAATAACTCAGGTCCAAATAATCTAACTTAATTCTTTTATAAATAGCATATAGTTTTTCTAGGGACTAGCAAAATGTAGGCATGGGGGTATGATGTAAACACATTTACACTACTTAAAATGTCTATATATGCATGTTCTTAAGCATAGGATTGCATTTCATAATATAAATATTGCATAACATGCATCATCTTGCATTTAGAGTAGTTTGAATAAAATGGAGGTTAATTGTCTCCTTTTATGTGCTTGGACAGGGCAAACATTTTATCGGGGCCTCGGATCAAAGATCCAACCGTATGGATGTGATCAGGGCGACGATTGGAGTTCAACGACTCCAAGATCGCCCTAATCAGGCATCCGTAGCATCAGATAGAGACCGGGGAACCCTAGAAGATCAAGGACCAGGATGGTGTAAATCCACACTTCAGATGACAAATCCGACCGCACGGATGAATTCGGATCGACGATCGCAGCCCAACGACACAAAAATCGAGTCAATCCGACATCCGTGGCACCATCTACAACTTCCAGAAGATGGACGGCCAAGATGGCACCACGTGGCGCCATCTCAGCCGCCCAAACGGCCGCATGCATCTTGTGAAGACCGCGCACCCGTCTCCTCTCCGCCGTTGGATCTCGATCCAACGGCTGTGGCCGCCCGGCGCTTAAAACATGCGCTCGACCATCCGCGCCCCGCAGCGCAGCGGTCGAGCGCGCTTACGCGAGAGCGGGGCGCGAGTTCAAGCCGCGGCGAGGGAGCGGAAGGCACGATTGAGCGGGCGCGGATGAGCGTCAGATGGAGATCCAACGGCCGCGTGCGCTCAATCAGGACGACGCGCGATTGGACGCCCGTGTGGACGCGTGATCGCACGTGCAGGCGGGCGGCAGCGGTGAAGGCGCGATTTTAAGCCGTCCGATCTCGCGATCGGACGGCTGAAAATCAATAGGAGCGTGTAGGCGTTACACGCGTGGGCGGCTGAGCGGGCGCGCGTGGGCGCGGAAGCGACGCGCGCGCTGGGTGCTTTAGCGACGGTTTCATCCGTCACTAAAGACCCCTCATTTATTGTTTTGAAGTTGTAATGTCCATTTTGCCCCCACTCCTTGCAACTATAAAAGGAGACCCCCTCCATACGAAATTCTCATCCCTTCTTTCTCTTCTCTACCCCTCCAAAGCTCAAGAGAAGCTTGTCCCACACCCGGGATGCTTCTCGCGAGATAAAGTCCAATTTTCGTTCCCCTTCGGAAGTGGATCCCGCGACGACGACGACGTGCTGCTTCGTTCCCGTTCTTCTGATTCGTCCTCCTTCGTCTCGCTTCGTTCTCCTTCGTCCAGGCGTCGTCCCGTCCGGCTCGTCCTCCAAGCAATCGTCGAGGAGGATAACATTTCTCTCCCCATTCTTATTTACAGCTTTTCTAGTGTAGAATTTTCTGCTTTATAGTGTAATTGATTTTCCGCATTCTAGTGTAACTTTTATAAACTATTGAAATATTGAATGCATGTTCTCTTTCTCTCTCTCTCTCTCTCCTAGTTTGATAGCCCCATTGTAATTATAACGCCTTGCTTAAAGAAAATCTTAAAAAAAATATAATTGCGGAATAGATCAACGTAGCCTCCCTGTGTTCGACCTGGAATTATTTTCGGTATAAATTTTATTTGTTGAACACGAATTCTTCGCTTTCGAACTACAATGACAGGTTTTGCAAAACCAAACACGTTAGCGTAGGTTCGTAATCGTTCAACAGTAACTAGGTTCAAGATAAGATTTTGGCTAACTTGAGGAATACTACACAATCTTTAGAAGTTTAGCTAATACCATGCATTGAAAAATTGGAGCCCCTAATTGAGATAATTGATGTTTTGAACAAATATTTGTTGGATTGGCTCCAAGATGTTAAGGATAAGAACCCAGGTGAGTTTCTACTTGGGAAGTTAGCAAAATTGAGAATGAGATTTGTGGTTGCTTTAGTTCAATCGTGGGATGATTACTAGGATGAACCCCCTTCAGGAGAGCCTATGTCAGAACACGCTCAGGCACCTGTTAGGGGGGACATGTGTTACGAGGCTGACCAGATTGAATTAGAGCAACCAATTAAGGATGATCTGATTTCTTCACCTAAGATCCTTGAACCAGGGTACGAGGAAACGTATGTCTCCATGGATCAGAAAGTGATGGATGATTTTGGGACATACATTAATACGGATTTTGATTTCTTTGATTCTGATGGTGAATATTCAGTTTGAGAAGTCTCACGTGAGTTTACAGAACACGATTTCTGTGAGACGATTGGGCCTGAGGAATCTGATAAATCATTTGATAGCCCAATAACTGAGGAAACTGATCTTATTGGGCCTCACATGACGGATCCAGAATCACATTTTCTGGAGGATTCAATCTAATTCCCTAATTGTCATTTACACCCCATTGAACTTACTGATGATTCTATTTTTGAGATAACTAGACCCAAGTCCATTTTGATTCAGCCACATCTTTTAGACTTGGAAATTTCAGACGAGGTGATTAATATGCAGGAGATCCCGGAATTTGACATTCTGAAGGAGGATAGGAGCTGAGAAATTTTAATTTGGGAAGCAAACTTCGGAGGAAGTAGAAGATCGAGTCTAAGGGTTACAATTAAGCTGAAACCATCAAACCAGGACCCTTACGACATTTGTTCTGAGGATGTCCAACCCAAGCACACATTCATTGATTATTCTTTGGAGCATGATTTCTCTGTAACCCGACTCTTTGGTCTTGGGTTGCACTCTCATAAATTGTAGGCCTGACCCTGCTTGCATACTGATTTTAGGTTTTGGGTAATTTTTATCCAGAACCTTCGATATTCTCGATCATGAGGTATGGGTCTGCACCACAATCTGGTCCACATTTGTGGACATCTGCTAGCAGGTCAGAGGTTTCATCTTTTTATTCTGATTGTGACCTATACCTGTGAATTCTATATTTCTCTTCTTTGTATAGTGTGCATAGCTGAAGGCACTAAATTCAGCATATACAGTTTTTCTTTATCTCAGAGCGGACCCATCATTCACGCAATTCAGGTGCTTTCTACTCTATTCCACTCTATTTTATGTCTTTTTAATACAATGAGGACATTGCATTAGATAGGCATGGGGGGGTGGATATTCATCTCTTAATTAATTTTTCAACTCCGTAAATTCATTTTATTTTTCTTTTATTTATATATAATAAAAAAAATTATGGAATTAGGAAGGAATACTAGGACATTAGGACTTTTCAATCTTAGGAAATATTACATTAGGACCTGAACACAAAGACCCTTCAGGTCTTTGGACTTAATCGGCTTGTGTATCCACTAAAATGTGGATTTGTTTGTCAAGTCCTTGCCATCTTAATTCTATTGTAATTTGATTAAATAAGTTTGGGTGATAAGTACATGACTTATCAACCCACCCTCTGATTTGAGGGAACTTTAAGTCTAAAGCATCTACACACTTTCTTTTCACTGACTTGTTGATCGGTGATTTTAACAAAAATTGAGTAGCTAATGAACCTTCTAGGTTGATATGGCTGGCAAGTTATTGTGGGTAACAGCCCATAGGTAGGTTGTTTAGAGCCTAGTCACTGGACCATTCTCTTTTTACTGCCTTTAGGTAAATCTTAGACCAGGGAAGTCACCTACTTAAAAAAAGAAAAAGAAAGTCAAAAAGAAAAGAAAAAGAAAATGAGAAAAGAAAAAGAAAACAAAAAAAATAAGCTACACTTTGCCGCACGAGTATAGCTGGCAAGTTGTCGGTAGTAACAGCTCATCGACCGGTTGTCTAGAACCCAGCTCAAGAAATGCACTAAAAATTCCCAAAATAGTTAGGAAGAAGTGGAGAAGTAGAATAAATCAGGGAGATATACACTGGATTCACCTTTGTGTTGACCCCATAAAAATAAAAGTAGGAAGAAAGGTACCAGTCGTGAAGATACACCTTTAGACAGAACTCTCTTTTTAAGGTCACCTAGAGGCGTAGAAACCCAAAGTCCATTCTAATTGCCGACCAATGAGTCTATCACATTCACAATAAGATGCTTTGAACTTAGGGTTCTCATCAAATCTTGGGTGAGTTGAATGGCTGCAGAAAGGCACTCTTTAACCCTAAACTTAAAAAATCCAAAAAAAAAGAAATACTCGGGTGCTGTTGTGTCTTTGAAAGTTCAGATCCTAAGTAAAAATTTTCTTAATGTTGAAAATAACTGATGCCTAAATAATCCAACCTAATTTTTTTACAAATAGCATGTAGTTTTTGCTAGGGACTAGCAAAAGATAGGCATGGGGGTGTCATGCAAACATGTTTATATTACATAAAATGTCTATTTATGCATGTTCTTAAGCATAGAATTGCATTACATACTATAAATATTGCATAACATGCATTATCTTGCATTTAGATTAGTTTGAATAAAATGGAGGTTAATTGTCTCCTTTTAAGGTCAGGGATAGGGTGACTTTTTATCGAGGCCTCGAATAGAAGATCCAACCGTACGGATCTGATCAGGGCGACAATTGGAGTTCAACGGCTCCAAGATTGCCCTAATCGGATATCTATAGCATCAGATAGATACCGAGGAACCCTAGAAGATCAAGGGCCAAGATGGTATGAATCCACACTTTAGATGACAAATCCAACCACACGGATGGGTTCGGATCAACGATTGCAGCCTAACGGTGCGAAAATCGACTCAATCCGATACCCGTGGCACCATCTACATCACCCAGAAGATGGACGGCCAAGATGGCACCACGTGGCGCCATCTTGTCTACCCAACCGGCCGCACGCACCGTTGAAGCCATTCGTGCCAACGCTTCTCCACTGTTGGATCAAGATCTAATGGTTGCGAGGCACTCGCGCTTAAGTTACGCGCTCGACACAAACACACCCACAGCGCGTTGGTCGAGCGCCTTAACGCGAAGTTGAGGTGCGGGATCGAGCCGCGGGGCACCTCAATTGGAGCAAGCGTGCTGGCGCAATCGACCGCACGATGGAGATCGAGTGGCTGTGCACGCCCAATCGGCTGAACGCGCCATCTGACGCGGCGAGGTGACGCGGGATCTCATGCGTTGAGGTGCACGGTTGAGGCGGGCGAGGAGCGCTCTCAGCCGTTCAATCGTATCGAGATTGGAAGAATGTGGATGCACGTTAAGGTGGGGGAAGCGAGCGGGCGTGTGTGAGCCGCCCACGAAGGCCATGTTTAGGCCTTTAATGATAGATTTATTCGTCACTAAAGGTCCTGAATTATTGATTTTCAACATGTAATGAACAAATTGCCCTCACTCCTTTCAACTATAAAGGAGACCCCCTCTATACAAAATTCTCATCCCTTCTCTTCTCTCACCCCTTCCAAAGCTCTAAGAGCTTGTCCCAAACCCGGGATTCTCCTCTAGAGTAAAAATCTTAATTTTTCCACCTTTGTCCCCCTTCGTGGAGCATCCTGTGGTTGTCCTCTCTCTGCATTTGAGAAGTGGATCCCGTGATGACGACGATGTGCTGTTTCATTCCCGTTCTTCTCGCTTCGTCCTCCTTCTTCCTGCTCCGTTCCCCGTCTTCCAGGCGTCGTCCCGTCCGGCTCGTCCTCCAAGTGATCGTTGAGGAGGATATCTCTCTCTACATTCTTTTTACTGCTTTCTAGAATAGATTTACTGCTTTTTAGTGTAATCATTTCCTGCTTCCTAGTCGTAATGAGTAGTGTAATGAGCAATTTCTGATAATGAAATTCATGTTTATTCTACATCCCTTTTGCTTTTATTTGTAATATTCTCTTTCTCTCTCTTCTATTTATTATTTGTTAAATAGTTTTCAACTAGCTATTCTATTTTGTGACAAATAAAACAAACGCGCATTTTTAATCAAACGTTTGCCTCCTTGAGTTCGACCCGGGATTTCTATTCCGGTATAAATTTTATTTATTGAATCCAAGTTCTTCGCTATTCAAACTACAACGATAGGTTTTCAAAACCAAATTCGATAGCGTAGTAACCCATAGCTTCAACAGGGAGCACTGAGTACTGGTACCCATTCTATTTTGTACTGGTTGCTGGTAGACTGTGAGCAGCTAGTACCAGCACCTAGACTTTAGTATCGGTACCAACTACCAATTAAGCTAGATTTGAATGACTTATTTGCTTTAAAATTGATTTAAGTCACCCTTAATTAGCACCCAACAGCTATGGCCATGGGTGGGTGTATTCTAGCCTATAAATAGACCCCTTTGGGTCCTTTTTTCAACACACAACATCACTCCTCTCTACCTTACTTCAAAAATTATTATTTACACTATTTAACCCCTTTATAGTGTGCTTGTGTTCTTAGATCCTACATAAGCTAGGTGACTAATGTATAAGCTACCAAAAGCAAGGCATCAAGAATATAATACAAAACTAAAGGTGTCAGGATTGCATAATTAGCATTTGATCGATTATTGAGAACTCAGAGGAATCAGTTAATAATTATGTAATTTAGTAGTTAATTAACTATTTATTATTCCGTTATCCATTGTTTTATCTTTTGAAGATCCAAGTGATAGATTTCAACTCATCTCTACTCAGGCTCTCAAATTGTACTAAAGTGGGGCCTGTGGTATCTTATTCACTTTGAGGACCTAAGATGTAAGATGCGATCATATATGACCTCAAAATAGGCCTGGGGGTGGCTTTATCATGTGTAAGGTGTGATTTACCTTGGATAGCTCTTTTCCCCACGATACTAACGAACAAAACACTCAATGTCTGGTACAAAAAGAAAACCTGAGGTTGTACCTGACTTGGCTACAAGTTTGAGTTGAAGGGAGGCATGCTACTCCTTGGCTACAACAATCACTGATTGCAAATTCACTATAAGATTAGTGACCGGGGTAACCCTATATTCGTTACCAACTTGTCAAGAAATATTGTAGTCAACTCACAAAATTATTATTGGATCAATTGTAACTTAATATTCTCAATATCTTTAGTAATTTACATTTCTCGATTCACATGTGTAAGGAAGGATCGTATCACATCATATCTCTGAGCATGAGGTAAAGTTACTTTCAAGTTCTATCAATTGTTTCAATCAAGTTATCAAGTGGGCATTTCAATGATATCAATGCATCGAAAAATAGCATTCATTTAATACATGTGACAATAGGACCTAAACTAATTGTAGTTAGTCATTTAATTGTTAGATGAGTCAGGAAATTATCTTCATCTAATATGGGGACATAGACATCTTTGATTCAATTATTATAATCACTGTGTTCTCATATTAAAAAGAGAGTCCAATCATGCATTCTGAGTGGGTAAATAAGCATGAGTACAAGACAAAAAGTTCAAATGGTAGCTATTCAGTAATTCACTTCTAACTTTGATTTACATGCATGGAATTCAAGAGGGAGAGTATGGCATTCAAAAGAGAACAAATAAAGGCAAGAGATAATGTTCTAATGAATGTGCGTGCGAGCACATGCACACCGATCCTCCTCTCAAGCGATTACACGCGTATGTGCCTTCTAAATAGGATCTCGAGAATTAGACTAGAATCTACCTAATCTAACCATACAAATGTCTTTGGCATGCTCTAAAACCTTGAGATTATTTCTTAGATCATTGGAGCTTATTGTAGATGGTCTTGATCTATAAGAAACAAGGTCAATTGCCAGATCTTAAATAATAGACAATTTTGAGAATGCAATAGAGGGGGAATGATTAGGGCAATCTATTTAAGCACGAAGATCGTCGTAGTATAGGATGAAATTCTCACAAACACTTAAATTTATAAACTTGAAATTGATGTGAGTCTAAGGTCGTTTGTAGGGAGCAAATTAACAATTTTAATTACTAATCACAATTATGAGAGAAGATATGCAAATATATTCAAAATGATGCTCAATGTATATATCAGAATAATACAACAATAAATTAGAAATGAGAGAGCAAAAAGATGGGGTTAAAATGGTGATTTGAATCACCAAATTAACCTTAATGTTAAGCTCAACAATCAGCTCAAATAATTGAACAATATCCTCAATTGAATATCCACAGTAAATATCTCAAAAGTAACCAGTATCAAGCCAATCAAGCACCAAGTCAGATGACAGTGTAAGGCTTCAGACACGTTAACCTCAAGGCACCAAGGCACAATAGACAAAGGCATAAGGGCCTCACAAGAGCAAGGACACAAGGGCAGCACACCTACACAGATGCATTTCTTCATATCTCAGCTAAGTGTTGAGAAAGGAGAGGGAGGTCAGGAATCCTAAGGCAGCAAAAACCCCCTCCTCCCTTTCAGATTTTTCCTTCCTCTTCAGAACAGATTAGATCACAGTAATCGAACCCAATGCCTAGACCTGCGGGGGTGTTCACAGGCATGGGTATGTGGACAAGCGCGTGTGTAGCCATGTGGTGAGGCGTGTGAGGGACCTCACCCCCATGCTCTTGGAGGTGAGCAACCCACTTCAAAAATTCCTTTTATGTGCTCTCGCACTTTTGTCCCACACGATGTGGGACTAAGTGAAGAGTGCTTCTCCTTGCGCTTCATTGGTAAGCAATAGCTAGATGTCGTGGCAAATTGTGGTAGTAGCTAATGCTGCTTGCTTTGATTACAGTCTTGGAGAGCTTCAGGACCTGAGACTGCATTGATTGCAAGCTGCAGCAAGTTGTTTGAAGTTCAGAGGCAGGAAAATGTACTAGAGAAGACGATGGCGGTGGTGGAGCTCTGGTCAGTTCTTAAAAGCATGAAAATGGCATTGCGACCTTATCAGATGTGCTCAGAAGGTTCACCGGACGCTAATGAGTGCAATGGTGGTTGTGGCATTGCGTGAGGGTGTGTGTGTGTAGCGGAGTCAGAGAATGAGTGCAAATGTGTGCGTGCTTGACAGGGGGATGAAGAGTGTAAATCCCTAAATTTCTTTAGGGCTTTTACTCTATGTGATATGGTGAAGGTTTTGGGCACTATGGTAGGTGGTGTAATGCAGTGTGGTGGCTGTGTGAGCTCGCCGGAGCTTCACCGGCTATGAGGTAGACGATGGTGCGGGTGATGTTGAATGCGAACCTAAGATCTAAGGGGGTAGAAAGAGTTAGGAGAGTAAGAGGAAGAGAAAAGAGATACTCATAGCAGGAGAGAATGTGTGAAGGCGGTCGGCTATGATGGGCTAGCATCGGAGAAGGTGAAGATGGCGACGAGGGATCGACGAGGCAAGAGAGGTTGGAAGCGGTTGGTCTTTAGCTAGATGCGGTCGTGAAGAAGAGGTGAAGAAGATGAGTTGGTCAATTTCACCATTGGTTGGCTCAATGAAGGAGGCGGAGAGGCTCACCGGAGCTCGAAGAGACGCCAACTAGAGGAGAGAAGAAGAGATGGTTCTTGGCCGTTTCTGAGCTCTGGAGAATGGCTGAGCATAGGGAAGCTTATATAGAGATTTAGGATGAGATTTGAATGAGGAAAGGAGACTGATTGATTCATGATTTTTGGGGAAAATTTTCCCAAAATCCTCAAGCCCACCTGAGCTCTAGGATATGATTTAGGGTTCTTGAGATGGCTCAACAGATTAGAGATCTCTTCAATATCAATCCCTCTAAATTTGGAGGGATTTGGTCTTGATTTGAGAGAGAAATCTCTCCGCGAATCTGGGCTAAGGTGCATTTCCACCTCTAATGGTGGTAGGGACCTAAATGAAAAAATGACGAGAATTTAGGGGCTATTTGCAAAGAATTCAAAACCTGAGAGGCTAAATGTAAGAAATAGAGTTTTAAAGGGCTAAATTGCAAACTAGGTCAAGATGGACTCTGATTGGACCCAAATTTTGGTATTAACCTAATTTGAACCCAAGAAATCTAATGGTGAAGTTGGATTTAAGGTTTGACCATGTTTGACTGGGAAATTTGCACAGAAGCTCAAATTAGGGCAAAATCCCATCTGAAGCTCTATCCAAGGTCTAAATGGGTTTAGATGGTCAAACCAAAGGTACCAAACCTCTTGGAATATTTTTATATGAATTTTATGAGGTTTATATGAATTTTATCCTGATCAAAGCTTCTTCAATTTAAGCGGGTCTGAAAGTAGGGTTTTATATGCTGTTATGGTTCTCGAAATGCACGAAATCCTATTTCTACAATGTTGACCTACCTTTGGACTTTAATGCTCATTTGACATTTAATTAAACCTTGAAAAACCTCATGGTTAATATGTATTTATGATGCGTTGTTAAAATTACTAAATTAACCTCGATTTATCGTTCTCTTCTTAAATCTGAATAATACGGAGTTATAACCCTCAGATGATTATGTAGGAGCTTTTATCAATCATACCTGACTATAAGTGGCTAGTTAGGGCCTATGATGGTGTTTCCATCACAATTGAGGATAACTATAAACTTTTTAAGCTAATTTAAAAGTGCAAGAGAAGCAACCCACAATAAACACCGATGTTAAGGTGGAAACCCCTACAGGAGAAAAAGCACCACTCAATTATCATGACTTAAGGTATACCAACCTCAAAGAAGATAAACTATCCACTAACCACACCACTTAAATGAGGGTGGTGTACCTCAATTTACAATTCCCTCCTCATCCCAACCAAATAGTTTTACCCTTCCACATGAAAGAGATGGAGATTTGATAGGCCGAACACCCAACTACAATGATGAATTACAAAAATTGAAATACAACGAAGAACTTAAAGAGACTAAAGATTAGGAATTAAGTAGGCTTCTAAGGTTCGAGAGATACTCCTTGATGTGATTGCTGAAAGGAGTGTTGAGCACAAGGAAGTTTGCTCTAAACCAAGTGTGTGTTGAGAGAGCAAGAGAGCCTTTTAGAGAGAGTAGGGAGCTATAGAGTGTGAACACTTGAAGTTTGACTATCTAGAGGTTGTAACTTAAAAGTGATGTGTAATATTTATAGAGGTAGGATGGCTATAGTGGGCTTAGGAGCGGTTTAGTAGCCATTGAAAACAAGTTTGGTGAAGGCAGATCTCTATTAGAAAAGTTTGCTTAATTGACATGCATCAGCAGTCGTCTGATTAAGTAATTAGACATCTGGTATGCCTCATTAGACGTTGATCAATAAATTTAGATGTCTATATTGCATAGGTTAAGAAAGAGGACAAAAATCATATTGTGCATCAGATGACGAGTATGAGAGTCAGAGGACTTATATTTACAATAAGCGATGTTTGATTTTTATGTTAATTATCTAATTAAGTGGGGTGGGCTCCTTGGAATTGGCCTGCTAGATTGGATCTTCTATAGGGTACATGGGCCAAAACATCAAACATCTTGGGCAATGTTTGGGGAGACTGTTGAAAAGATGATTTTTGCTTTCGTTGTTTTGCACATAAAATGATGCGTCGAAGGAGTATCAAAGTGGTGGAAAATCTCTTATCAAAAATATTAAAAATAACCACTCGAGAAGAGCGGGTCGTATCCACAGGGAGAAAAGGTCTATTACAAACTCGCACAGGTCAAAAATCGATGTCCACTATTGATTTCCCCTAAGTATCAATCCAAAATCCCCTTTAAATTATGCTGTCAAGTGCTAGATATGTTGAAATCTCATTTATATGAAAGAAGAGGGCTATGCTCATAAAATCAACAAAATAGAATATTAATAACTCAAAATCCTCTCCCCCTCAATGGCATATAAATGTAATTACTAATTAAACTAAAACAGAGGATTTACTTTGTTGGTTCTCATGCACAGAGGTGGAGATGACCGGCAGTGAGGTCTTTACTGGAGGTGGGTGAGGACGGTACACACCGGCGGAGGTGGTGGTGAGGTGTGGTGTGGCTGGAGTCGGTTGGACGAAGTGTAGAGGGGCGACAGCGGTGGAGCTCTTCCTACTGGTTGCAGGAGCAGGAAGGGGCATTGCTCTCTGATGGCACGCGTGGACGGAGATGGCATAGCAATGGTGAGCAGTGCGTGGAGTGAGGAGAAAGAGGAGACGCGAGTGGCGTGAGGGGAGACATTGGAGGTGGTTGCTATTGTTGCTGCTGGGCATGTAGAGATGCGCATGTGCGTGGGCAGAGCTGCGACGAGGCGGGGTTCCATAACTGGTGATGGAAACACCATCATGAGCCATAACTAGGTCAATTTGATCTGATTAAGTCAATAAAATCTCCTACATATCTTTCAGAAGGTCTTAAGGGCACAAAACATTTATTTGAGAAGAAGATAGGAATACAGGGTTATTTATGCAAATTTACCATTCTATCACAAAAACAAAATAACCATGGGTTTTATTAGGGGTTGAAAAAATGTCAAATGTGCTTTAGAGTCTATCAAGAGGGCTCATACAGAACGAAACAGGTTTTCACACGTTACGGGAATTAATGGACATTTGAAATCCTAAAAATAGATCCGCTTAATTAACTGAGGTTCCAGTTAGGATAAAATTCACCTAAACCATCTAAAAATCATAGAAAAATAATCTCTAGGGTTTGGCATCTTTAAGTTGACCATCAGAACCCGTCTTGACCCAAAACAGAGTCTCAGACAGATATTTGCCCTAATTTGGGTTTCTACATAAATTATCCAGTCAAACTAGATCAAAACCAAAATCTAACTTCACCATTGGGTTCCTTAGGTCCAAATTAGGTTTGTACCAAAATTTGGGCCCAATCTGAGATTTTTTCCACCTAGTTTGCACTTTGGTCCAAGTATGATTTTCTTTATTTCACATGGCACCTCAGCTTTTTAATTTCTTACAAAAAGGCCCCCAACTTCTTTGTCTTCTTCACAAGAAAGCCCCTAACGTACCAAAATCCTATTCCTACAACTCTGGCAAACTTCATTTGTCAAGATCTCCTTGATTTCTTGACGAATCCTTCTCAGATTTGAAAGGGGAATTTGTCAAGAAACTAACTTCCTTTTTAACCAGATCCGAAGTCCCAGAAATCACCCAAATCCTCATGCGAATCCTTCAAAGTGTTGGGTTTCCAACTTCGACGCCCTTCCAAGCTTGGGAAGCTTGCTTCCCAAGCTCTAATCACCCTCTCATGGCCTATATAAGACTCCCCAGGGAAGACCGTTCTCCCCAAGCTTGATTTTGACCGGATCTACCCCAAATTATTCCCTCCTAATCTGGCTGAAAGGCTTCTCGAGCTCCAGCGACTCTCCCTGCCTCTCCTCGTCATCTGACCACAATATTGGCGGTAGATACTCCTTCCTTGTGTTACTCTGCATCCCGCAATATCGGTCGACGTCCCTATCTCCTTCATCCTGGCCGTCATCACCCCACCAGAGCCATCTTCATCTCTGGCATCGACCATACCGCAACCGGCGCCCACTCTGATCCCCATCGTTCACCACCTATCTCGATCAACTCCTTAGCTTCTCCTCGTCACGATAGCACCTCCGACACTCCACTTTGACTTCTGCATCACCCTCAGCGACTTCGTCTTCCACCTCATTGACATACCACCGACGAGTTTGCACGGCCACCACACGTCACCAAAACGGCTACCACTTATACCTACACCTCCACCTTACCATTAGGAGTAAAAGCCCTAACTTAGTTAGGTATATTGCTCCTCCAAACCCTCTATCGAACTCACGCACCTCCGTTCACCCTTTCTGAGGTCGTATGACCTCCACACACATGCTCACAGCACACCACCTCCACCGTTGCACTCCACGATGTCCGACGATGTTTCTGAACTGTTTTGATGTGGACATTAGACCTTGTTCTTATTTTCAGGCCATAGGTGAAGCCACCATTACTGGAGCTTCTTCGAAGAAGCTTCACAGCGTGTTCTTGGCTTGCTAGCTCCAGGCATCCACTCCAGGTCGCACGGCACTCTTCCAGGATCACAACCAGCTGGTCAATTAGGAGCATTGACCGCTCCTCCACCTGCAATTGACCAATCCACCAGCAGTAGCTGCACGCGGAAGGAAGCAGGGACATAGTCCCACATCGGAGACAGCAGAAGCAGCACAGTGATATAAGTTGTTTTTGTGTTATGGGCTTATTGCCTTAGAATACGCGGTGAGGTCCCATTAGCCTCACTCGATCCGACCCGCCTAAGCTCTCACTCCTCGCTCACAACCCACTACTAGTGAGCCTGGACCTGGGTATGTGCTTGACCTGAATACCAGATTACCCGTTACTGTGGAAGGCTCTGGGAGAGCGGAACCCAAAGAGAGAAAGAGAGAGAGAGCACGGGGGCAGGGGGTTTTTGCTCTCACTGGTACCTGTGCTACCCTTAGTCGTAGAAAGAAGTAGAGAAAGAAAGGAGAAGAGAAGGAGAGCAGCAGAAAGGCAAAGAAAGAAAGAGTTCTGAAGATGAAAGGAGAAGAAAGAAGAAGAGTCTGCAGAAGAGCCAAAGAGAAGAAGAAGAGAACTGTAGCATCAGACATCTGATTTGAGCTTGTTAACTTGATTGATACTGTTGATATATTTGCTATTATTGTGAGGGGTAATTGGTGATTCAAATCACCATTTTACCCTAATCTTTTTGCTTCATTAAACATTTGCTTTATCATAGATATCATTCTTGCTTGGATTTATTGATAGAATTGCAATCTTGAGAGTTAATTGTTATTACTTGCTCCTTGTGTTTGACCTTGTATTTAATTCGAGTTACAAACCTTATTTGTTTTTTGCACTGAATCTAACTGTACTACAACGTGACAATTTTAAAACTTGCTTCAGAGCGACTAACATTTTGGTGCCATTGCTGGGGAGCAATGTGCAATTCTATCTCTTGATTACAATTTCTGATTTGATACTAACTTGCTCTATCTCTTTTGATTGTGATCCATTTCAAGGATTCATTGGAGGAGGATCAGCCACACATCAAAACTGCTAGGGGCATGTAAACTCCATCCAATTTCTCCTAAGCATTTATTTATGAAAAAGCTAAAAGAAGAAACAAATCAATTAGGTTCAACTTGCATTCTATTCTTAGCTTAATCATCAAGTTGCCTGATTTGATACATTCTATTTAGAGAACATTCCAATCTTGATTTCTTGCACCTACTTTCGATTTAAGGTGTCTAGGGCCATCACCTTCTTGTTTGAGCCTTAGATACCATATCTGGACAAATTTGAATTGGACCAATCAGAGCCATTTAGGGTTTCCAGTTTAAGGTTTTAGAGACACGCTTTCTTAATCAAGAATTAACCTTCCCAAACAGTATGTGCCTAAGTGGTCGCACGTGTTTCACATGTTAGAAATTGGGGTTACAAGTAACCTGTCGTCGTAGTTACAAAACACGTCGATCAAATAAAATTTATACCGAAAATCCAAGGGAGTCCCAGGTCGAACACAATGAGGCGACGTATACTTTAACTGAAAACCACGCTTCGTTTTGTTTCTTTTTGGTATTTTAGGGTTTTGTTATTTTTTTGTATTTTTGTAAGAAGAAAACAAGAAAATGAATCACAAGATAGAGATGGAACAAAAATGGTATAGATATCACTTCAATGTCTATTAGAATCAACTATGAAAGCATAAAAAGAGAGGGGGTGAGAGGAAATCTCTTGAATCAGTTGTTCGGCGAGATGACGGTGCCTGGCGGAAGCTCGGACGAAGGAGGTGAGGAGCGGGACGACAGAGGTGAGATGTAGGAGGATGTCGGGTTGAGGAAAGCCTCGGCGTGGCTCCGGAATAGAGGTGAGAAGATGGAGATTATTTGCTACCGGAATGGAGGTGGGAGGATGGCTCCAAGGCAACCTATGAAGGGGGATGGGAAGTTGGAGAAGTATTTGGTGGGGCAGAGGTTCGCTATATTAATAGGTTCCTTGGGAGCTTGAGAACAAGCTCTAATGGTGTGTTGGTAGGCTTGCTAGAGCTTGGGAATAGGTGGGAGTAGAGTAGGTAGAGATGGCTTGGAAGGGAGGGGGTGTAGGTCCTTTTATAGTGGAGGAGAAGAGGCTAAAATAGGTAAAGGACCTTTAGCAACTTCCAGACCGTCGCTGGAAACGTCGCTATAGATTGCTCACATCCGCTCACACCCTTAGCTGGCTTTGCTGGTTTGCAATGAAGTAGTGACGGCTATAAGCATCATTGTAGGTCTGCCCAACCGTCATTGAAAGCTGGCACCAACCATACATGCGCCCGTGTTGCGCTGCCGCCCATCACGCGCGTTGATCGCGTCGTGTCCTGCTAGTGTGCGCGCTGGCATGTGCTGGCATGCGCGTTGTGCTGCCACTACTGCCGCATGCGCTGCTGCCCGGCTGATTTGAGAATTGGGGGGCCTGCGGGGATTCGAATCCACGCCCCTCCCTTGAGAACCACTGTTCCCACCATTGCTCCATGTCCGCCAATGAGTCGTGAGGAAGAGCCACAGCTGCGTGGTGAGGGCGAGCTCTCAGCCATTGGATTCTCATCCAATGGCTAAGATCACTTGATGATCGGCCTTTGGAGAAGTGGCGGGTGGCGTTGGGCGATCCAGATGGTGCCACGTGGCACCATCTGGATCGTCCAACCTTCATTGCTTGTAGAGGATGCCACGATGCTCCGATCGAGGTGATTTCTATGTTGTCGGACTGCGATCGACGCTCCGAATCCATCTGTACGGTCGAATTTTTCATCCGAAGTCCGTAAGGATGTCGCATTGCCTCCTGGCCATATAAAATGAAGGAATTAATATACAAAACGTACAACTATCCTAAATCCCATGCAATGGATGTTATGCAGTATTTATAACATGATATGCAATGCTAAGCCTAGGAACTATCATAAATAAGCATCTTGTCATGAATTCATGTGTGTTTATCATACCCCCATGCTTACTTTTTGCTATTCCCTAGCAAAATTAACCTAAATGCTATGTATAACAGTAGGATCAGGATTCGATTATTTAGGCAAAATTCATTGATTGCTTTAGAAAATCTCAATCCCAAGACCTAATTACAAAGACTTATTAGTGCTCGGGTGTCTACCAAAATGCAGACCATCCAAACCCTCGCCTTATTTGAGAAGAGAAGATAAAAAATTTTTTTTCTTGTTTTTCTTCTTTTCTAATTTTTTTTTTGTACTGTTGGAGTTTGAGAGTTCCAGGATAACTTTTTACGGCTACCCGACCCACCCAAGACTCGAAAAAGACTTTAAGTGCTAAGCATCTTGTGAAAATAGTGAAAGACTAACTAGACGATTATTAAAAAGGACTTCGGGTTTCTACGACCCTAGGTGACCTTGCCTAGAGTTTATCTTTTCAAAAGGTAGCTTTCTCCCTACTTTTATTTATGGGGTCAACACAAGGGTGAACCTAGTGCATATCTCCCTGGTTTATTCAATTGCCCCGCTTCTTCCTTAAGTGTTTTGGAAATTATTGTGCATTTTTTTTGTGAGCTGGGTTTTGGACAACCGACCGATGAGCTGTTACCGCCGACAACTTGCTAGCCATTCTCGTGCGGTGAAGTGTGGTTTTATTTGTTTTTTTATTTTCTCCTTTTTCTATTTTTTTCTCAATATTTTCTTTTCTTTTCTTTCTTTTTTTTTCTTTTTTCTTTTATTTTTTTTAAGTAGGTGGCTTTCCTGATCTAAGATTTACCTAAAGGCAGTACAATGAAAATGGTCTTGTGACTGGGCTCTGCACAACCGACCGATGACCTATTACCACCAACAACTTGCCAGCCATACCACCCAAGTCAGTCCATTAGCTACCCAATTTCCGTAAAAACCATTGGAAAGTGAGTCAGTACGAATAATGTGTAGATGCTTAGCCTTAAAATTTCCCCAAATCAAAGGGCGGGTTGATAAGTCGTATACTTATCATCCCAATTTATTTACCAAATTAAAATGAATTTGGATTGGCGAGGACTCGAGACTAAGTCCACATTCGAGTGGACACCTGGGCTAATTAAGCTCGAAGATATGAAGTGTCAAGTATTCAGGTCTCAAAGTATCAATTCCTAAAGTTTGCAACTCCTAATGCCTAAGTTCTCGTCTCCTAATTCTAAATATATATATATTTTGACTTTTTGAATTTTCAATTTTTCTCTTTTTTTTTGAGAAAAAGAATCAAATAACAGGAAATTACTGTTACAGCTGACAAAAAGGTTATACAATATGTCCACCCCCCATGCTTAATTATTGCAATGTCCTCATTGTGAAAAATGAAAGCATGCAGGAGAGTAGAAGTGGAAGAATAACACCTGGTTTCCGTGAGACTCTGGTAAGCTTGGAACAATCTTTACATGTGCTGAGTTTAGTGCCTTCAGCTGGGTGATGATCGGCCTGCGGTGGTCAAGGCAGGGTAAGAGCAACCTTATTTGAGATGGGTTTAGGTAGCACAAGGTCAACAAAGGGTTTGAGGCACTATCCATTGACCTTGAAAATATTACCTGTCTTTGGGTCAGAGATTTCAACGGCCCCGTTAGGGAAAATCCACTCAATAACGAACGGGCTATCCCACGTAGACTTGAGTTTTCTGGGGAAAAGCTTCAATTGAGAATCGAAAAGCCAGACCTTCTGGTTTGGCTCAAAGCCCTTATGTGAAATCATCTGGTCATGGAGAGCTTTGGTCCTTGCCTTATAGATTCTGGCATTTTCATAAGCATCATTTTGAAGCTCCTCCAACTCAGATAGTTGGAGTTTCCTATCTTTCCTGGCCAACTCAAGGTCCACATTACATTTCCTGATGGCCTAAATGTCTGGTGTTCAAGTTCTACAAGTAAGTGACACGCCTTACCAAACACCAGACGGAATGGAGACATACCGATAGGCATTTTGTACACCGTACGGTAGGCCCAAAGAGCATAATCTAGCTTTTGGGTCCAGTTCTTCCTATCAGGCCTAATGGTTTTCTGCAAAATGTTCTTGATCTCCCGATTAGAGACCTCGACCTGTCCATTCGTCTGAGGGTGGTAAGGTGTGGAAATCCGATGGCTCACCCCATATTTCCCCAGTAAATTTCAAAACTGGGCATGAGTGAAATGTGTGCCACCATCACTGATAATTTCCCTAGGAACCCCGAACTGATTGAAGATATTTTTCTACACAAAATCGATGACCACCTGATAAACGCCAGTTTATCATCATTCTTATGCATTAAAACTGTTGGTACTAGAGCACCACGATCATTTGTTTTGATGATAACAAAACACGTGTTATTTAACATTTGCAATTTGAGTCCTAGATTTTAGGTCAATTGCAAATGTGGACGTGTTTAGACGGAGTTCGAGCTCGCATCCAGGACGGATTGGAGGAGCTTGACGGAAAACAGAGGAGGTTCGCGTGGAGCGAAAGATTGAAGATGGAAGGAAATGAAGAATAGGATAGATTTCCTTCTTTTGTACTTGTTGTATTTTTCGTTTCTTTTGTTGCTCTTTATTTCCTTAGATATTTTATGTTAAAGAGCCTCAAAGAACCCTAACAGTAGTCCTAGGAACACCGGCACAACCCTAGGATACTTAGGTTTTCTGTAGAATACTTAGAAAACCAATATAGGGTTCAAACAGCACTTCCAGATGTCTAATTCCCAAATCAGACGTCTGATAAAGTATTGTAAGGGGTCTGACTGTTGTTTCAGACGTCTGATAACTGTTAGGCTGGACATAGTTGGTTCTGTCTGATGAAATCAGACGTCCAGACCTTAGACCAGACGTCTTAGGAGACGCCTGATGACTTTGCCAGACGTCCAATTAGTGGACCGTTGGCTGGCTTAGCATACACTCAAGATTATGACCGTTAGAGCCTTATCAGACGTCCTTAGGACTTTCCAGACGTCTGATAAATGACCGTTTTGCCTCGGCTGACCCAAAATCTCTTCTCAGAGATTTTCTAGCCGTTGCAACGTTTGGAAATCAATTCCCACAGTAAAAGTAGGTTTCCAGACGTCCAGACATAGTGCCAGACGTCCTGTATGTCGTCTGATGGACTTGCACAAAAACCCTGTTTAGATCTGATCCAAGTCAGGGAGAGACCCGCCCAAAATCTGACATCTGACCTTGGAATCAGACGTCTTAAAGTGAACTTCCAGACGTCTGATGCTAGAATTAGACGTCTGATAAGCCTGTCAGAACAATGATTGTTCCTGATTTCGGGCTGATTCTCTTGGGCTTTGCACCCAACGGCTATAGAACCTTTCCTAAGCCTTCCAAAGCTTTCCTAAGGCCTCTATAAATAGAGGGGAGCCTTTGACACACCAAGACACAAAAAAAGAGAAACACTAAGAAAGACACAAGACACACTTAGCTATACACTCTCACACTCTTGTGTCCAAGAAGCTCTTGCTCTCTAAGCTCAAGTTCTACATCTTGAGAGCATCAAACCGTTGCGCACCCGCTCTCCCGCCGTTGTCTACGAGAGCGAAGTTGCGCCGTCGCGTGGCTCACGCATCCGTGTCCTCGACGCACTCCTTGCAAAGGGGAGTTTCCTTATTCCTATAGAAGCTAGGTTTATAATTACTTTGTTGGCTCTATAGGACTTGTTGTTTCTTTTATCTTTGTTATTTTGTTGGGTATTTGCTTTGCGAATTCTCGTCTCCTTCGTGGGACAAAATCCTTCTCGTGGAGAGAAGGGGTTGTGGAACGCTACCCTCGTACTTGTAGCGTGGTTGTACTGAGGTTGAATCACCCTCGTTTTAAAGTGATTCGGTTAGTGGATTTGATCAACTAGGTTGATCGGAAAATCCTAACTCGAGAGGGTTAGGTGGTGGTTTTCACCCGGTTTGGGTTTCCACCTAAAAATTCTTTGTGTACTTTGTGTGTTTGTTTATTCTGTGATATTGTTTATTTCCGCATTTTATTACGTCACCCCTCCTAGTAGGGAACTTTCAAAAACAAACCTATCTCTTAGGATTTTACTTCACAAACGGGTTTTTGGGTTGCATTTAGGCATTAATTAGGTTAGGCATGCATTGCATTTTTTATTGTCTTTTTAATGTGTTTTTGTGTGTTAGGGATAAACAGATTAATAGATCCGTAGAACCCTAGCACTTAGGAAGGCAACAGGTGAAGGAGAAGCTCAAACTAGCTGGAACTCAGCTTGATCTAGCTCACCATAGCTGGAATCCAGCTCACTTGGATTAGGGTTAGCTCATCCTAGCTCCATTCAGCTCATTTCAGCTAAATGACAGCTCAAGAGAGCTCATCTTAGCTCACCCTAGCTTAGGTCAGCTCAGATCCAACTCAACTTAGCTGAGTCTAGCTCATCTCAGCTCCCATTAGTCCACAAGGAGCTTAAGAGAGCTTAGTTGAGTTGACTGGAGTTCACCTCAGCTCAAGTCCAGCTGCATCTAGCTCTACTCAACTCTAGCCAGCTGAAGATGACCTCATTTTAGCTCAGGAAGCTCAAGTCCAGCTCCTGGGGACTCAGCTTAGCTCAACTTAGTTGAGCTAAGCTACCTTAGCCAGCTCTATCCTCCCCGGGAGCACCAGACCCAACTCACTTTAGCTTGACTTAGCAGCTAGCAAAGAACTAGCAAGCTAAGCCAGCTAGAGTAGCCCCATGCTAGCCTCTTCAGCAGCTGCTAGCTCCATTTCAAGCTCCAAACTTCTCCTCCTCAGCTCCTCTCTTCAAACCCTAGCTCACATTACCTACTCCTCTACTCCATAGCTAGCTAAGTTAGCTTAGCTTAGCTTAGCTTAGCTAGCATCCAGCTCCTTGGCCATCCACCACCTTCAACTCAACCCTAACTAGCTCCACCAACTGAGTTCACCTAAGCTAGCTATCCTACTCCAAGTTGGCACCACCACCATCACACCCCTTCACCCCATCACCACTACCAAGCCACCTATTTTCCCTCCAAAATAACCTTCAAGAACCCTTCCCTTTTGGTGCCAACTTTCCCTCCAAAATTCCCTTCATCTCCACCATACACCTCTCCTTAAAATCATCTCCACCATCCACCTCACCTACTTTCTAGAAGCCCCATAGTTGGTGCCAAATATAGGTGCCATTTCACCACCATAACCACCCCATGGCACCCCTTTAGTTGGCGCCAACTAACCCTAGCTGTAGGATCATTCTAACCACCTATAACCACCACCAAACTCCATCCTAGCCCTCCACCTATTCACGCCAACCCTACCCCCATCCTACACTATATATACCCACCTAACTTCCCACATTGTCTTCATCCTCCATTAGTGTTTAATTCCACCTAAACCCACCTACACCCTACGACCAAGAGAAGAAGGTAGGGAAGAAGATTAAGGGGGCAGGTGAGGGAAGAAGATTAAGGGGGCACATCACCTGCCCCCTTGGTGCCTTCTTCTCCCTATTCTCTTCTTCTTGTTCCAAGCGAAGGAGGAGGAGCATCTCACTTCAAGGAGGACAGCTAGGCAAAGGAGAAAGACCTAGGGTGGACGTCCACCCTTGGAGGAGGAGAATTGAAGGTGGTAGCTTCCACCTTGGAGGACACCATCTGAAGGAGCTTTACAAGGAAGGAGTTGGAGGACTCTTTTCAAGCTCGGGAGCTTCCAAGCTTGGAGCAAGAAGCCATCATCTTCTTCACCATTTCATTTAGAGGATTTGTGTTTTTATCTTCTTGCATTTCAAGTAGATTAGAAGCTTTCCTCTATGAGTTTTGTGTAGAACAAGTTCATTTTAATTCAAGTTGCCTTCTTTCAATTTTTTTTGCATATCTTTTTACAATTTTTGCCTAGCATTGGTTTCACTCTCTCTCCCTAATTATTCTTGGCCTCCACGTGCCTAGGGTGAGCTTAGGGAGAGGCTCTACCTGTCACCTTAGGGTTAGCTTTATTGAAATAGGTATTAGTTGTTTTCTTGCTATCAACAAAAACTCGCGTGTTGCCATTATTTCAAAATCATAAAAACTATATATTCAAAAGCATAAAAAAGAAAGTTGAGTTCCATCTTTAAAGCAAGGGGTTTTGATTTGTAAACTTGCCTCCTTAGACGACCCTAGATACCCCACTATCTAGGTCTTATAAATTTTAAAAGCGAATCCATTTTTATGCATTGCAACGACCTAAAACCCTAATTTAATAAACCATGCAAAAATGCAATCACCACCTTGTGGTCATTGGTTTGGGTGGGAATTGCCTCAATCCATTTGGATGGATAATCAACAGTGACCAGAATATACTGGTGTCCAAATGAAGGAGGAAAGGGTCCCATAAAGTCGATACCCCAAATGTCGAAAATTTAGACAGAAAGAATTGTGTTCAGGGGCATCATCTCTCTTAGCCATGTTCCCGAGTGTTTGGCATCAGGTGCATGACTCTGAGAATTCCTAGAAATCCTTAAATAATGACGGCTAATAGAATCCAGATTGCGAGATTTTTGCAGCTGTCTTTTTCCCGAGAAAGTGTCCACCACACGCGGATGTGTGACAGAACTCAAGTATGATATGGAACTCAATTTCCGGGACTCATCGACAAATAATCTGGTCTGCACCGATGCGGTATAGCTCAGGATCATCCCAAAAATAATATTTGGCCTCAGACACAAGTCTATCCCGTTGTTGTTTGGTCTAATCTTGGGGGATTTGACCAACGGCCAAATAATTGACAATATCTGTAAACCAGGGGGTTCGGATACCTAGGACTGTGAGGATAGTCTCATCCGGAAAAGCATCAGAGATCGGGACATCTGAATGAGGAGAATCAATTAGGATTCTTGAGAGGTGATCCGCCACTACATTTCGTGCCCTGGCTTTATCCCTGATTTCAAGATCGAACTCTTGAAGCAGCAGAATCCAGTGAATAAGCCAGGGTTTGGCATCCTTTTTGGCCAAGAGATGTTTCACGGCCGAGTGGTCGGTATAGATGATGACATGAGAACCTAACAGATAAGCCTTGAATTTTTCTAAAGCGAAAACTACAGCTAGCAATTCTTTTTCAGTAACAGTGTTTCTCCTCTAGGCCTCGTCCAGAGTCTTGCTAGCGTAGTAAATCACATAGGGCTTTTTTCCAATCTTTTGACCCAAGATAGCCTCGACAGCATAATCAGATGCGTCAGCCATAATCTCAAATGGGGCTATCCAGACCGATGGTTGCAATACCGGGGCACAGGTGACTGCCGTTTTCAATAAATCAAATGCCTTACGGCATGATTCATCAAACTCGAACGGCGTGTCTTTGGCCAGAAGGTTACTCAAGGTCTGGGAAACCTTCGAGAAATCCTTAATGAATCTTCTGTAAAAACCCACATGCCCAAGGAAAGAGCGGATCTGTTTTACGGATGTGGGTGGAGGAAGTCTAGAGATAGCATCCACCTTAGCTCTATCAACTTCAATACCCTGATTAGAGACCACATGACCTAGGACAATGCCTTCTTGAGTCATAAAGTGGCTCTTTTCCCAGCTAAGGACCAGCCGTGTTTTGATGCATCTCTGGAGGATTAATTCAGGTTAGCCAGGCAAGACTTAAAAGAATCTCTAAAAATGGAGAAATCATCCATGAACACCTCAAGACAATCTCCCACCATGTTAGAAAAGATGGCCAGCATGCACCTTTGAAAAGTCACCGACGCATTACAAAGCCCGAACGACATTCTACGGAATGCAAAGGTTCCGTAGGGACATGTGAAAGTTGTCTTTTCCGGGTCTTCGGGACGGATAGAGACTTGGTTATATCCCGAATAACCATCCAGGAAGCAAAAATATTTTTGCCCAGCTAACCTTTTGAGGATTTGTTCTATGAATGGCAAGGGAAAGTGATCCTTTTTAGTGGCAGTTTTTAGCTTCCTATAGTCAATATAGACTCTCCAAGTAGAAGCTGAACGAGTGGTGAAGGTTTCCCCTTTCTCATTAGTTGTAATGGTTCTCCCCGCCTTCTTGGGTATAATCTGAACAGGGGTAACCTACAGACTATTCGAGATTGGGTAAATAATCTTAGCATCGAGCCACTTGATTATCTTCTTCTTGACCACTTCTAGCATATTCGGGTTTAGTCTCCTTTGCATTTCGCGAGAAGGATGGGATCCATCTTCCATGAAAATACGATGATTACAATAAGATGGCTCGATCCCCCCAAGGTCGTGGATGGTCTAACCAATTGCCTCCTTGTTGTTCTTAAGGACCTTAATTAACCTCAATTCTTGCTCCATAGTCAAATCAGCACTAATAATCACAGGGAGTGTGTTTTTAGGTCCTAAGAACTCATATTTCAAATTTTTGGGCAATGGTTTTAATTCTAGCTGGGGTGGGTTTAGAATAGAAGGAAGGGAGGATGCTGATGAAGATTCATCAGGACGATCCAGTGGAAGAGGCTGGGAATGAACAAAATCAACAGCCTCTTCAGAATGTGACAGGTCTACCATGGAGGGTTGTGGGTTGGGTTCGCTAAAGCTGGTGGAGTCCTCGAGTGCACTGGTTGTCATACAAGTCTCAAGATCCTGATCCTCAAGCTCCTCAATGAATCCACAATCCTCAAATCCTCTTATCGCCTTAAAAATATCCAGAGTTAATTTCTTATCCCCAAAGGTGATCGCCATACTACCACTTTCACAGTTTATGTTGGCCTTGGCAGTAGCTAGGAATAGATGCCCCAGAATGATGGGCGTGTTCCTCAAATCATTAGGTACATCCATGTCAAGGATGAGGAAGTCTACAGGAAAATAGAAATCCTTGACCTTGACAATTACATCCTCAATAACACCTCTTTGTGTGGTGGCCGATCGATTCGCTAATTGTAGCGTTACTAAGGTTGGCCTGAGTTCACCTAACCCAAACCTCTCATAAAGAGAAGTCGGGATTAGGTTGATGGATGCACCTAGGTCAAATAGTGCCCTATCAAAAGTGTATTCCCCAATAACGCATGATATCAAGGGAGCACCTGGATCTTTCTTCTTTTGAGGAAGGTGATGCAGGATAACAAAACTTGCATGCTCAGAGAGAATCACCTTCCTCGGAGTGGGTTCTCTCGGCTTACACTTTTGGATACATAGTTCTTTCAAGAATTCAGCGTAAGCCGGGATATGCTTAATAGCATCGAGGAGCGGAGTATTTATCTCTACACTCTTGAATAAATTCAGGAGCTCCTCATTGCTATCTATGGTTTTCTTCTTCCTAGTTTTCAATAGGGCCTCAGGGAATGGGATATGGGTGGTATTTTCAATTTCTGGTTCCTGGGCCTTATTGTCTTCTTCAACCTTCTCCTTCTCTTTCCCAAGCTCCCTAGGGTTTTGACTTCTACAAGGTATTCAGGGTTCTGGGTCTGCTTCCCACTTCTTAAGGTGACAGAGTTTACAGAGGCATAAGGGTTTGGGTCTTGAGATGGATTAGTGAAGATTGGAGGGCCTTGGTTGGTCATGTAACCAGAGGAAGAAGAAGATGAGGGACCCTGCTCAACCACCTGAGCACGTGTGTGTGAGTCCCTTTGATTCTCGTACCCTTGGGCACTATTGCCCTGATTTTGCACATTGCGTGGGTTGGGTAGAGGTTGAGATGGTAGAGATCTGGGTTGTCGGGTGTTAGCAATTAACCTAGATTGCAAGTTATCCAAGGATGTCTTCATTTGTTGCATAAGCTGAAACATGGACCCTTGCATTTCCACCATTTGCCGATTTAAATCAGCTTGCCCTGTGAATTGTTGGGCATTCCAAGATGGCTGATTAATCGGTCTCGGGGGAAACTGGGTGTATACTTGACCCTGACCCATAGGTTTTTGAGATGCATAGTTGCTTGGTCGAGATTGGGTCTGTTGCACTTGATTTTTCCAGGAGAAGTTAGGGTGGTTCCTCCATCCTGAGTTAAAAGTGCTGGAATATAGGTTGGACCTAACATTCTCCTGCATTGCATATGCATCCTCATAAAACGAGGATGGAGAGAATGAAGGATCAAAGAAACTGGGATCAAAGGCCCCAGTTTGGAACCCATATGGTTTCGAGAAATCTTGGCTCATAGGTTGAGCCAAATTGAGTTGGTTCAAGAATTCCCGCCCCGTGGGAGCTCGTGAGGAATGGAATCTCGAATTCTGGGATTGAGTGGGTAAAGAAGTGTTTCTTGAATTCCCAGACATCCATTCTTCCATTCTCTTAGCAACCAAGTCCATTTTATCTAGTTTATTACAAATTAATTCCATGTCAAATGAATAAGAATCCTGGATCTCATTAGCACTTGACCTAGGTTGTTGGGACTGCTGAATGCATCCATGGAGGCGTGATTAATTGAGTTCTCGCTCATTTCCTCAAACAGGTCATTTGCGCTATCTGTAGCCCTGTTGAGGAAATTGCCTTCGCAAGAAGTGTCCACGTGATTATGGAGTTGCTCAACCAACCCATGATAGAAAATCTTCACGAGTTGCCATTTCGGCACCTTGTGGTGTGGACACTTCTTCAAAAGTTCCTAGAATTGCTCCCAGGCACCATGAAACGGTTCCCCTGGTCGCTGGGCAAAAGTGGTAATCGCCCATCGCAAGGCATTGGTCCTTCTGATAGGGAAGAATTTCTTCAAGAAAGTCGATTTAAGAGCAGCCCAAATTTCAATTGGCCTTCCAATAGTCCAGTACCAATGTGAAGCCTTATCTCTGAGAGAGTGAGGGAAAAGCCTCATGATCATTTGCTCTTCGTTCACATTCCTTGCTCTGGTGGTCTGAACCAAAGTGGTCAGATCCTCCAGGTGCTGGAATGAGTCCTTCGAGCCAAGCCCATGGGAATGCTTAATCAAACTTAAGACTTGGGGCTTGATTTCTATATCTTCGACAGAAAGCATGACATTGGGACATTCCCCATAGTTTGCAGGAAAGTAAAAATCCTTTAAGGGCCGAGCGCCCTGACCATGCATATGTTGGAACCATTGCTGCATCTGCTGCAATTCTTCCAACTGCTTCTGAATCAGCTCCTACTGGTTCGGAGGTGGGGGAGGTGGTTGTTGATCAGCCATGGGATCTGCTTGGCTATAGCTTAACCTCTGCCTCCTAGAATGGCCTAAAGGTCCTTCCAATCTAGGGTTCAATGACCTCCTCCCAATCATACATTGGAAGGAAGTTGGAAGGACGGGGAAAAGAGGGAACCCTGCAGCACAAGAATACAAGCCTGTCCTTAGATGGGGTAGCCTAAGGTCTACTGACTCTCAGAATCCATCCTAAGATTATGGACGATCTACTCTACTTATGTCCAGGCAATCCAACCAGTTAGGAGGGACTGGGGAGAAGGTTCTTCCTTTGGCTTATGCCTCTGGTTCCTAGTGTACCCCCCAGCCACGGTCATTTGACGCTACTCCCCTAGCTAGACATCAGATTGACTAGTATATGCAGATTAATCATGAATAATCTCAATTTGGATCCTGACGAGCGGATGAATCCTTAGGGCCAATGTCTAAATAATTTTAGTTAGGCTTGGGAAATTGGTGCTCTGGAATGTGATGGGCCCTTAATGGGTTGTGCCCTTAATGATTTGTTTGAGAACGTGTGAATGTGCACAACCAAGAGGTTTTCAAGCAAGATTATTAATGATGAGGTGAGTTTTAGGGTTCGAATCTTGCTTAATAGCTTTTAGGATTTAAATATTAGGTATTTTCAACCAAGGTTTGTGAAGCAAACCAAGTTTATTTTTGAAAGCATGTGTTCAAGTGTTTTTCTTTAGAAATCAAGAAAAATATGGAGTGCCTAGCTTGACCTAGTCATTGAATCCTATGGGGCAGCTAGAAAATGAACCTCTTTTAGATTAGGTGGTGCGGCCCAAACAATCACACAATTGGCTCAAATGCACCGCTGATTAAGGCACATAAAAAGGTGGTTAACCTAATATGATTTCTACTCTTTTATGTGTTGAATTTGTGTACCGGGTCCACAGGTTGGAAGCCCGGTTGAGTAGATGAAAATTAAGTCTGATTATGTGCCTCAGATGTGGGAGTATAGAGTGTGTATATTGATTCGTCCCACAGAAAGTATCTATTTTTTTTTGTTTTTTTGTTTTAAATGCGGGGGTGAGGTGGATGAAGGTGGCAAACAAGACAAACAATTCTATCCTAGGGTTTATGCAAGCACCTAAGTAGATTAGGTCTTGGTTATAATTGTGGCGAAATGAACTAGTGGGGGGGAATGTGGGGAACACTTATAGAGTACTCTACCTGCACTTTACTCCGATCTACCACACTTGGATCTCCATGTTAGGGTACCTGCAAGATGGTAGATCAAAGATAAGTAGGGTTAGTTCTATGTAAATGCGAAGAAATGCAATAAACAATAAAGTAAATTCCGTTGCCTCCCCGGCAACGGTGCCAAAATGGTTGCACGTGTTTCAGGTGTTAGAAATCGGGGTTACAAGTAACCTACCGTCGTAGTTGCAAAACACGTCGATCAGATCAAATTTATACCGAAACTCCAAGGGATTTTCGGGTCGAACATAGGGAGGTGACGTATACTTTAACTGAAAATCGCGCTTCGTTTTGTTTTTTTTGGTATTTTAGGGTTTTGTTATTTTTTTGTATTTTTGTAAGAAGAAAATAAGCAAACAAATCACAAGATAGAGATGGAACGAAAATGGTATAGATATCACTTCAATGTCTATTAGAATCAACTATGAAAGCATGAAAAGAGAGGGGGGTGAGAGGAAATCTCTCGAATTAGCTGTTCGGCGAGATGACGGCGCTTGGCGGAAGCTTGGACGAAGGAGGTGAGGAGCAGGACGACGGAGGTGAGATGCAGGAGGACGTTGGGTTGAGGAAAGCTTCAGCATGGCTGCGGAATGGAGGTGAGAAGACAGAGATGATCTACTACTGGAATGGAGGTGGGAGGACAGCTCCAAGGTGACCTATGAAGGGGGATGGGAAGTTGGAGGAGTATTTGGTGGGGCAGAGGTTCTCTATACTAATAGGCACCTTGGGAGCTTGAGAACAAGCTCTAATGGAGTGTTGGTAGGCTTGATAGAGCTTGGGAGTAGGTGGGAGTAGAGTAGGTAGAGATGACTTGGAAGGGAGGGGGTATAGGTCCTTTTATAGTGGAGAAGAGGCTAAAATAGGTTAAAGGACCTTTAGCGACCTCCACACCATCGCTGGAAATGTTGTTGTAGACAGCTCACATCCACTCACGTCCTTAACTGGCTTTGTTGGCTTGCAATGAAGTAGCAACAGTTGTAAGTGTCGCTATAGGTCAGCCCAACTGTCACTGAAAGCTGGCACCAACTGCGCATGCGCCTGCGCTGCGCTGCCACACATCACTTGCCCTGATCGCGCGGTGTCTTGCTAGCGCGTGCGTATGTTGCGATGCCACTGCTGCCGCATGTGCTGCTGCTTGGCTGATTTGAGAATTGTGGGGGGCTATAGGGATTCAAACCCGTGCCCCTCCCTTGAGAACCGTCGCTCCCACCATTGCGCCAAGTTCACCAATGCATCATGAGGAAAAGCCGCAGTTGCGTGGTGAGGGTGAGCTCTCAGTTGTTGGATTCTCATCCAACGGCTGAGAACACTTTATGATTGGCCTTTGGAGAAGTGGCAGGTGGTGTTGGGCACTCCAGATGGTTCCATGTGGCACCATCTAGAAAGTCCACCCTTCATTACTTGCAGAGGATGCCACGGTTCTCCGATCGAGGTGATTTCTACATTGTCGGACTACGATCGATGCTCCGAATCCATCTGTACAGTTGGATTTTTCATCCTAAGTTAAGTTCGTAAGGATGTCGCATTGCCTCCTGGCCATATAAAATGAAGGAATTAATATACAAAACATACAACCATCCTAAATGCCATGCAATGGATGTTATGCAGAATTTATAACATGATATGCAATGTTAAGCCTAGGAACTATCATAAATAAGCATTTTATCATGAATTCATGTGTGTTTATCACTAAGCCTTGGTTGAATTGATCTATTCAAGCAAACCCTAAAAATCAGGCTCTTAATTTCATTTGAACACTGAAAGAGGAACCTAAATTTCTCAAAGGACAAAACAGGTCACGTTGACCCACCTTTTTGGGTTAACCAATCTTCAAATTACGTCACCTTGCACAAAAACATCTTAAAATTCAAGTGAAATCATAAGCACCCGTGCTCTTAATCTAAAATTGGTAGACTTAAGAGGTTAAGTCCCCATTTTGGTCTACTTGGACTTTCAGTGACAAGGAAGGTCGGGTGGGGGAAACACTGTAATCCGTGAGGACGCTCTACCATGTAGGGGTCTTTACGGGACTCTCCCTTCTTGGCTGCCTAGGTAATTCTCAGGTGGACGGCTTTCTAACTTAGGGGTATCATCCGCCCCGAACCTCTATAGTCATCCAAAATTTTTTGGGTGTCTTGATTGGGTCCATCACCTACTATCCCTCATCTACTCCATCGGTGCATGTTCGGGAGGAGGTCCTTAAGACCACCCTTGAGGCCTCCATTAGCTATTCACTCTCATCAAGGCCAGGTCTCGACCTCCATGTTTGTGTAGCAACCTGACCACATTGACATATCTTTTGATTCAGAACCTACTTCCCCCTTATCAGTCATGGATCATCGAGAAGATCAACCTAACTTTGAGCAACAATTCCTTGATTTCCAAAATCAAATCAATGCCATCATCAACCCACCGCGGCGTCCTCAGATGCGAGATCACTATAATCCCGCAGCGGTGGAGATCGATCCCCGAATCAACATTCCTGTGGGAGGACCTAAGGTGGATCTCAAGCCTAGCATGCTTCATATGACCCCAAAATTTCATGGCTTGAACTCCGAGGATCCTTTTCCAGCACATCAAAAATCTAAAGCATCTGGCCCACGCATTTGGGGTAGATGTGCAGAATCAGGTCGGACTACTCTTGAAACTCTTCTCATTCTCTCTAGCTGACAAAGTTGCTCACTGGTTTCAGACTCAACCACACATGATCAACACATAGGGAGAACTTCAGATCACTTTCTTGCAAAAATTCTACCCCATTAGTCGTACAAATATGATGTGACACCAAATCATGCACTTCTCCCAAGGAGCGGGAGAATCTCTACACGAGGCATGGGATCATTTTCTGGATCTCATGCGTAAGTGCCCCCATCACGAAGTTTCGAAGTGGGAACAAGTCCGATCCTTTTACCATGGACTCTGTGATGACATCAAGCTCTTTGTCAATGCAACCTGTGGTGGTAGCATCATGGGTCAACATGAGGACACGATCTGGGAGATTCTTGAAAACATGTGCGAGAACTCCCTGAGCAATGAGTCACTGGGTGCATACAACTAGACGTCCACCCGTGCATTGACAAACAATCAGGGGGTACAAAAATCCTGAGGCCTTTCCGCATCCGTTGATCTAGAGTTGGTAGCCAGTCAATTGGATTAGGTATCCATTATCGAAAAGAAGGTGGACGACATCACTCGTCATCTACACAAATCCACCTCTACACCTCAAAGCACATACGTGCACCCGCCCACGGGAAGGGAGGCTGCGCACAACATCTACCACTCCCCAGGGATGGATGCATATTCACCCCCGTCTGATTTTGGCTTTGGGGGCAACTCTGGGTCAACCCACTATAGTTGGGGGAACTCTGAACCCTCGTACCCTGATTATCTCGGAGCTCCTCAGACCTGCGAGGATCTCCACGCAGTCCAGAATAATCCTTTCTCCAACACTTACAACCCTGGATGGTGTAATCATCCTAACTTTTCATGGTCAGGAAATAACCCGAATTCGAGATCCCAATTCCAACCCCGACCACAGAATCAGCGACTGTATCAACCCACTCAACCAAGGCCTAATCAAAATTTCCAATCTGACCAACCTAAAGAAGATCAGACATCTTTGATTCACCAAACCTTGGTCGACATGCAAAAATAGCACAAAGAAGAAATCTCTAAGCTGCACAATCAATTGGCCCAGGTGGCAAGTACTCGCCAGCCTGGTGCACTTCCTTCCCAGCCTTTTCCAAACTCGAATAGCATGCCGAACCAGGGGCGTGTTATGAACCCAAATCAGGGCCAAGCTCACTTTGTTTACCAGTCCCCTTCTGCTCCATCACCTGACAGGATGGATGCTTCAACATCATACTCGGGATTTCAGCAGCAAACACCTATTTTGCCCAATCCAAACCAAAATCAGGCAGGATTAAATTCTGTCACCACCCGTAGTGGCAAAGCAACACAAGACCCACCTTTTCCTAGCCACGACATTCCTGAGACTGTAGACCCTAACCCTAGATTGGTCATCCAGGACACACCCATCCTTGATAAAGGGTCTGAGCCAATTTGAGAGGAACCATCTAAGGTTCCATTTCCCGAGGCCTTGACCAAAGCAAAGAAGATAACCAAACCTGTGGCACCTGAGGAGGACCTAGTCAAGCTCTTTGAGCAGGTCCACAGAAACATCCCCTTGATGGATGTGATTTGCCACGTATCGGCTTACGCACGATTCCTGAAAGACATGTGTACACTCAAGTGTAAGCCGTGAACCAAAGGCGGGAACCCGATCATACTGTCGGAGCAAGCCAGCTCCATCATTTTGAGCAAACTCTTGCCTAAGGCAAAAGACCCAGGCACCCCTTTGATCTCCTATGCTATCGGTGATATCCAGTTCGATAGATCCCTTTTAGACCTAGGAGCTTCCATAAATTTGATACCCACATCCCTACTAGACCATTTTGAAGAATCTGAGCTTAAATCGACAGAAATGACTTTGCAATTAGCCGATCGATCTATTAAGTCACCAAAAGGAATTCTCCAAGATGTCATAGTTAGGGTACATGATTTTTACTTTCCCCTAGATTTCATCATCTTAGACATGGATGCTCCTGAGAACTTGAAGAATACACTGATCATATTAGGAAGACCTTTTCTGGCCACAGCTAGGGCCAATATTAAATGTGAGGGCCAAATTGAGTTAAAATTTGGGAGCAAGACACTAAAGATTGGCATCTTTAAGGCCCAACAAGGAATTACTTGCGGAGTTATTAAACAAATTTGTGATGTCGAGGCCATGCTTGATGACCTATGTATCAAGGAAAACCCGAGTATTTTCAATCAACCAAAAGAATATCAAAATCCGCAATTAGAGGAGCCTGAACCTAACCTAGACACACCCATAGCTCCTTCCTTGCTCTCAACACCCACCCTGAACCACCTGCTGTTGCTGATAATTTAGTTATGGAATTGAAACCCCTCCCTGACCATCTCAAATATGCCCTTTTGGGTTCCAATCAGACGTTTCCTATGATTATCAACTCTTGACTCACATTTGATCAGAAAATGCGGTTGATTACTGTCCTTTAGCAACATCGGAGAGACATTGGATGAACTCTCGATGATTTGACTGGCATCAGCCCCTCATATTGCACATATACATCTCTACCGAAGAAGGCTCACGACCATCTCGTGAAATGTAGAGAAGCTTGAATTCGAACCTGCAGGATGTCGTGAAAATGGAGATTATCGAGTAGTTAAATGCACGGATCATCTACTCGATCTCTGACAGTTGGTGGGTGAGTCCAATCCAAGTTGTGCCCAAGAAGGTAGGACTCATCGTGATCACGACTGAAATCGCAGAAACCATACTGACCCATATAGCGAACTCGTGGAGAGTCTACATTGATTACAAGAGACTCAATACCTACATGAAGAAAGATCATTTCCAACTACCATTCATTGATCAGATCCTCAAGAAATTAGCGGGAAATCGATTCTTTTGCTTCTTGGATGGGTACTCCAGTTATAACCTGGCTGCAATCCATCCTGAGGACCAAGAGAAGACTACCTTCACCTACCCCTTTGGGATGTACGCATTTCGAAGGATGCCGTTCGATCTCTGGAATTCACCCGCTACTTTTTAGTGGTGCATGCTTGCCATATTCTCAGATATGGTAGGTGAATACCTTGAAGTCTTCATGGATGACTTCTCGGTATTTGGGGAATCTTTTGATGATTGCCTCCTGCACTTGGTCCAAATCCTCAGGCGGTGCATTAACGTGAATTTGGTTCTTTCCTGGGAAAAGGGCCACTTCATGGTACCTGAGGGAATTGTCCTAGGACATCTCATCTCTGAAAGAGGCATCCAGGTTGATCGAGCCAAGGTGAATCTGATTTCCAAGCTCCCTATGCCTAGCTCAGTCAAGGACATCCGATCATTTCTGGGGCATGTCAGTTTTTATCGTCGATTCATTCTCGATTTCTCGAAAATCGCATGCCCCCTGACTAATCTTCTCTAAAAGGATGTCCCCTTCGAAATCATCGAGGAATGCACTCATGCATTTGAGATCCTACGTGATCGAGTTACTTAAGCACCTATCCTGCAGTCCCTTGATTGGTCTCAACCCTTTGAGATCATGTGCGATGCATCTGATTATGCTGTGGGTGTGGTAATTGGGTAGAAAATAGATGGGAAATGCGTGGTCATCTACTATGCTAGCAAGACACTTGACGAGGTTCAGTGTAACTACAAAGTTACTGAGAAAGAGCTGCTAGTCGTAGTATTTGGCTTGGAAAAATTCAGCTCGTATCTTTTGGGTTCTCGTGTTATCATATACTTAGATTACACTACAGTGAGGCACCTCCTCGCGAAGAAGGATGCGAAACATTGACTAATCTGCTGGATCTTGCTGTTGCAAGAATTTGACCTTGAGATTCATGACAAGGCGGGAAAGCAGAATGTGGTAGCTGACCACTTGTCTTGCCTTCCTTCTAACATTATCGACCCTTCCAGATCCATCACAGAACACTTTCTTGATGAGCACCTGATGGGAACACCATCATGAGCCCTGACTAGCTCATTTTTACCCAATGAAGAGAATAAATGCTCCTACATAACCAACTGAAGGTCATAATTCACTACATAACCATTCTGAGAGAAAAATAAGAAACTAGGGATAAAACTGTAATTTTACCAATGCAGTACAACCATGGGTTTTTTCAAGGGCTAAACAAAGGTCAAATGGTCATAATAAGATAACAAGTGGGTTGGATTAGACAGAAAAGGGTTTGTGTGTATTTTGAGAATTAAATGACTTTTGAAACCCTAAAAACAGACCTACTTAATTAGCTAAGGTTTTGGTCAGGATAAAATTTACCTAAACTCTCTAAAAATCATAGAAAAATATTCTCTAGTGTTTGGTACTTTCAAATTGGCCATCAGAACCCATCTTAACCTAAATTGGAGTCCTAAACAGATATTTGCCTTAATTTGCATTTTTACATAAATTATCCAATCAAACGTGATCAAAACCAAAATCCAACTTCACCATTGGATTCCTTAGGTCCAAATTAGGTTTGTACCAAAATTTAGACTTAAGGGAAACTCATCTTGACCTAGTTTGCAAAAAGGTCCTGTCTGATTACATTTCTACCCCTAACTTTTAAAAACCCTTGCGAATAGCCTCCTAACTTCTTCGCCATCTTCACAAATAGGTCCCTCCACCATTATCATGGAGGAAACCTACTCCAAGGATCTTCAACTAGGATTTTCTCCCTGATTGATTGATGAATCCCTTCCAAAATTGGGAGATTCATCAATTAATCCTCTACAATATGAACCCATTGATGAGTCCTGATTCTTTCCTAATCTCTCATGCGAACGCATGAGAGATTTGGGTGTCTTGAAAGCTTCCTTCTTTGGCGAGCTTTCCTTGCTTGGAAGCTTGGCTTCCAAGCACAAAACCCTCTCTGAAGACCTATTTAAAAAGCCCCAGATCCAACCGTACTCCTCAGCTTGAAATTGGGCCAGAATTCCCCCTATTCCTCTCTCCCCTCCGATCGCAAGACTCCGCAAGCTCTGGTGGCCTCTCCCTAGCTTTCTCGTTGTCTAGCCACAACACCAGTGGCAGATTCACCTTCACCACTGTCCTCCGTGTTGAGCAATACCCACCGACGTCGTCCCTACCCCATCTTCACCGCCGCCTCTCCTACGGAGGTTCATCTTCCCCACGTACGGCAACCACACCGGCGTGGGATCTCTGTCCCTTTCATCCCTTAGAAGTAGGTTCTTAGATTCCCTCTATCTCACACCTTCTTTCCCTCTCTCTATTTCCCAAAACCAACCACCGACACTACTGACCATCATCATCTCCTCCATTTCCAGTGATTCCTTCGGCGAGGTGTTCCCCCCACTACGCACCTCCATCCACCTCGCCGACCACCCTACAACCTCCACTACACCTTCCCGCTCATTTCCCCTTACTCAATTCCCTCCATCATCCACCCAAATACCTCCCCGAACAGACCTACTCTCACCGACTGTTCCCATCACCATCCGGCCACCACGGCCACCCTCGCTCCATGCCACGACCACCATTACATTCACCGTGCCACGGAAACCCTGCTGAGCATTTTGATGCAGCCATAAGGTCCCTGTTCTTGATTTCAGGTAGCAGGTCAGAGCCACCATTGCTGCGATCTTTGAGCAAGCTTCAAGTTGCTCCAGGTCTTGCTACACCTAGAGGATAGCTCCAGGTTGTGCGATCTTGAGGCATGCAGGTGTCCAAGCCCTCAAGTGAAGGCTTCAACAGTTGCAACCTCGCCAATTTGGCCAAGCACCCTGCTGCTGTGTGCGCGGAAGGAAGGTGGGACATTTAGTCCCACCTCGGAAGTGAAGAGGCACTTTCAACCGCATAAAGTGAAAAAGTGAATGGGGCTGTTTGCCTCCAAACACTGAGGGTGAGGTCCTCCTCCCCCTTCACCTGACTCGTTCGTGACATTGCCCCCGTAGACCTGGCCGATGCGACTACCAGCCTGACCTACACTCACTCACCACGCACGCCAGTGAGCCTGGACCAGGGTATGCGATAGGTCCAATTACCCAACTGGTTGTGGCTCTGGGAGACCGAGACTGAAATTGAAAGAGAGAAAGAGAGAGGAGAGTTGCGCTAGAAGGGGGGTTTTTTCCCTGGGAAGATTAGCTCGGACACTTAGTTGGATTCAGAAGGTAGAAGGGTCAGAGGAGAAGAAAGCTTAAAGAAGAAGAGGAGGCCAGGGTTGAAGGTAGAAGAAAGAAGAAGAGAAGGCTCGCAAAGGCAAAGGAAGAAGAAGGAAGAAGAAGAAGAAAGCCTAAGGGAGAAGAAGAAGAAGAAGTGAGGTCATAGGCAGAAAGGTCAGAGAAGAAGAAAGCCTAAGGAAGAAAAAGAAGAAGAGGAAGAGAAGGATTGCAGGGCTAAAGGCAAAAGAAGAAGAAGAGAAAGGAAGAATCAGAGAAATTAGAGAAAGAGAAAGAGAAGAAGAGAAAAAAGGGATTGTAGCAAAAGTCATTTGAGACGTCTGATTGCAAAATCAGACATCTGAATTCATTTTCCCTCCTTAGTACATTTGAGTAACTATTCTATGTATTAGACTTATAATTGGTGATTCAAATCACCATTATTTTGTCTAAAACTCTTTTTACTCTTTGTATACTCATATGCTCTACATTCCTAATTAGTTTTTGAGTAATATTATGTGTTCAATTTGCATTAATTGCTAAGTTTAGTGTGTGAATTCCATTTGCTCTCTATGTTCAACCTCGAAACATTTTCAAGAAATAAAATTGTATTTGTTTTCAAAGCGATTTCGACTATATTGCAACGTGATACTTTTAAAACATCGATCTCGCCTCGTTAACAACATCTCCTGACTATCAATGTGGTACTTCCTTGGTTTGCTGATTTGGTGAACTACTTGGCGTCACATTAGATCCCGTCCGATTGGGCGAAGGCCAAGAAGGACAAATTGCTTTCCGATGCCAAGTACTACATCTGGGAAAACCTGTACCTCTTCTGTATTGGTGTTGATCAGATCATTAGATGGTGCATCTCGAAAGTGAAAATTTAGGACATTTTGTCCTTTTGCCATGACCAGGCCTGCAACGGACACTTTTTCGGACATAAAACCATAGCTAAAGTCCTCCAGTGCGGCTTTTACTAGCCCACGATTTTCAAGGATGCATACGATCACTGTAAGGCATGCACTCGTTGCTAGACCTTGGGCAACATGAGCCACCGTGATATGATGCCTTTATAACCGATTCTCGTATGCGAAATCTTTGATATTTGGGGATTGATTTCATGGGACCCTTCCCTATCTCGGACGGCTTCGAGTACATTCTTCTCGCTATAAATTATGTGTCCAAATGGATCGAAGCCATCCTGACCCGAACCAACGATCATACGGTGGTAATCAAATTCATTCACCAAAATATTTTTTCTTGGTTCAGTATCCCACGTGCCATTATCTTTGATGGAGGGACCCATTTCACGAATGCTTAGTTCAGATCACTGATTACCAAGTATGAGGTGTCGCACCGAATCTCTACTCCTTATCACCCCTAAACCAACGGTTTAGCGAGCTATCAAATCAGGAGATCAAGAAAATCCTTCAGGTCATTGTTCGACCTGACAGGAAAGATTGGTCATCCCAACTTCTAGAAGCCTTGTGGGCTTATATGACCTCCCATAAGACCCAATTAGGCATGTCTCCCTTTAGGTTGGTGTATGGGAAGGCATGTCACCTCCCCGTTGAGTTGGAACACAAAGCCTATTGGGCAGTACAGAAGTGTAATCTAGACTTTCTAAGGCTAGAACCCACAGACAGCTTCAAATGAGTGAGATCGATGAACTACGAATGATGCGTACGAGAACTTATGAATTTACAAAAAGCAGGTTAAGGCCTTTCATGAAATGCACATATCCAGAAAGATCTTTCATCCTGGTCAAAAGGTCCTACTCTTTGATGCCAAGCTAAAACTCTTCCTAGGCAAACTCAGATTGAAATGGATTGGACCATATCTTATCCAACGTATTTTTGGAAATGGAGCCATTGAAATCAGTCAACCCAGACTTAAGCCGTTCATTGAACTCACTGATACAAACTTGGCTGAGGTATCTTTTGATCTCCATTTTCCCTGAGCTTATTGTGTCCGGTTGATGGCGTTAAACTCAGCGTTTAATGGGAGGCAACCTGTCATCTTTATAAAAAACCCGAAACCCTTCTTGACACATCTTGTTACTGAACTCATATTGCACTTTAGGGTTCGTCCATTAGAATAGCCGATTCCACCTCTGGTACTCGTACTTGAGCTTGAATTAGTCAGCAATAGACATCCCGACCTGTCCACCCACCTAAAACCTATTCTAATGTACGATCTAAGCTGAGCTCGAACCCACCTAATTTACAATGAGGACATTGCAAATTGTAGGCATGGGAGGGTATTAAAGTGTAAAATGTTGTGAGAAGCACTTTGCAAGAAAGGGTTTCATAAAAAAAATTACATAAAAAAAGGGGAGGTTGAGAAAAAGAAGAGCCATTTTTGAAAAGGAGGGATGAAAATTGAAAAGAGAAGAAAGGAGCATAAAGAAAAAGAAAAGAAAATTGAGTCCCTTAGAAACAATTTGGAACCTACCCACCTTCTAGGTTGGATTGAATGATGAATTAAGACCTGAAAGGCTAAAACTTAAGGGATTAGTGGTGAATATCGACCTTAGGCCTCTTGGATCTGTATTGGACTTAAACATTCACGTACTTGTCAAGATTTGGATTAATCCTCAAGAGGTTGGGGAAAATGCAAAGCTTATGTATTAGGTGTAAGGCTTAGGGAGTATTTGGCCCTGTTAACTAGCCTCTGGTTTACGGGACTCGGTAACTTAAGCACCCTAAATCACACATAGTCTAGTTCAGTGTGCTCTAAAGATAAAATCATGCCAAAGTGCATTTAATCTGTTCCGAAAAAGGTCCTAAGTTCTAGATTAGGAGTGGCTTGAAAACACAAGTTGATTTGGATGATTTACTGACGTGGAGAGGTGGGAAATTCGCCTCGAAGATGAGTAATAACATATCGTCTCCTTGATGCTTGTCTCCTAGGATATCTAAATATCCTACTAGAGTCATGTAAGCACCTTGTGCTCGTTCAGATGCCATGGGCGGCATTATCATGAAATGTCAATTGCTAGGGTTTGGATTTAGCTACAGAACGCCATGGGTGGGATTATCCCGAAATCTCAAAAGCCAAGGTTCTGGGGGTTGCCATGGGCGGTGCTATCTTGAAGCATCGATTGCTAGGGACCCTGCAAGGATTGATGGTGGGGACAAGGAATTTGATACAAATCATGTTTAGGGCCAATCTAAGGATGGATCTAAGGAAAAATATAATGAAAAGAAAAGAGAGAGAAAGCTTTCCACAAATCAAATTCTCCTTCTATATCTCTCTAACAAAATGCACTAGCAAACTGAACCAGACTAACCATGTTTCAAGCACTAGTGGTTTAATCGCTAGGTCCAACGAACCCTAGGTTAGTTCCTGAGGGCCTTAGAAACCTTCGTGGAAGACTGAGGCAAAAGCTGGTCAGGTCTGGATTTGTGCTGGTACTTGAGTACCTCTAGGCCTATTGTTGGTATTAAGATTTGATTCCTAGAGATGCGACCTCGTAAGGCATCTTGATGGTTAAAATTTGACCTAGATAACTGATTCGATTCAGATGGTTTTACTAAGGGACTAGTAAAAGCTAGGCATGGGGGCATGATGGGAACACCATCATGAGCCATAATTAGCTCAGTTTGATCTAATTAAGTCAATAAAAGCTCCTACATATCTTTCAGAAGGTCTTAAGGGCACAAAACATTGATTTGAGAAGAAGACAAGAATATAGGGTTATTTATGCAAATTTACCATTCTTTTACAAAAATAGAATAACCACGGGTTTTATCAGGGGTTGAACAAAGGTCAAATGTGCTTTAGAGTCTATTAAGAGGGTTCATACAGAACGAAACGAGTTTTCATGTGTTACGGGAATTAATGGACATCTGAAACCCTAAAAACATACCTGCTTAATTAATTGAGGTTTCGGTTAGGATAAAATTCACCTAAACCCTATAAAAATCATAGAAAAATATTCTTTAGGGTTTGTCATCTTCAAGTTGACCATCAGAACCCGTCTTGACCTAAAATAGAGTCTCAAACAGATATTTGCCCTAATTTGGGTTTTTTCATAAATTACCTAGTCAAACTAGGTTGAAACCAAACTCTAACTTCACCATTGGATTCCTTAGGTCCAAATTAAGTTTGTACCAAAATTTGAGCCCAATCTGAGATTGTTTCGACCTAGTATGCAGTTTGATCCATGTTTGATTTTCTTTATTTCACATGGCCCCTCAGCTTTTGAATTTCTTACAAAAAGGCCCCAACTTCTTTGTCTTCTTCACAAAAAGGCCCCTGCCGCACCAAAATCCTATTCCTATAACTCCGATGAGCTTCATTTGGCAAGATCTCCTTGATTTCTTGATGAATCCTTCTCAGATTTGAAAGGGGAATTCATCAAGAAACTAACTTCCTTTTTAACCAAATCAGAAGTCCCAGAAATTACCCAAATCCTCATTCGAATCCTTCAAAGAGTTGGATTTCCAACTCCGGTGGTCTTCCAAGCTTGGGAAGCTTGCTTCCCAAGCTCTAATCACCCTCTCACAGCCTATATAAGACTCCCTAGGGCAGACCGTTCTCCTTAAGCTCGATTTTGATTAGATCTACCCCGAATTCTTCCTCCTAATCCAGCCGAAAGGCTCCTCGAGCTCCGGTGACTCTCCCTACCTCTCCTTGTCGTTTAACTGCAATACCGACGGTAGATACTCCTTCCTCGTCTTCCTCCGTGTCGTGCAATACCGGCCAACATCCCTATCTCCTTCATCCTTGCCGTCATCACCCCACCGAAGCCATCATTACTTACACAAGACCAAGTGTGTGTGAAATATGGATGCTTAGGTTACGAGGACCTGTAAACCAAAAGGTAGAAAAAGACACTAGGTACTACCCAGCCTTTAACTTAATCCCTAGCTTTCCTTCCTCAACGTCTTGAAGAATGATCCGTAACTTCACTCCTACTTAAGTTTTTAAGTCCACAAAGGACCCTAAAGGTCTAAAGCTAGTATCTCAACTTAGCTTCTAAAGTCAGACACCTAGAGTCAACTTAGTTTAACCTAAAGTTCTGATCTTATGCCTAAGAATGTAGGGCCCAACCAGTTAAGCTCAATTCTACTATAGGCCTAAATGCAATATATATATATATATTTAATAAATGCAAATGTATGCAATGCATAATATTTTAACTAAATGCATGAATGCACTATGTATAAATGCTATGTATATCCCCAAGTACACCCCCCCATGCCTAAAATCTGCAATGTCCTCATTGCATAGAAGGGTATTACCTGGGTTAAAGTTGGGCTGCCATTATTTTGTTAGCAGCCAAGTAACCAAAGAATCTACAAATCAGGTTCAAAAACCAAGAAAATAGGCCCTAAAAATGAGTAATGTAACACAGGCCTAGAAAATATATAACCTAGGATGTTGGCGAGCTGATGATGAATCTCGATAGCAAATGCTTGATCAACCAGGATGGTAATAAAATTGTCCCAGGTCACTGGAGGAGGTTCTAAATGGTAGGCGGAAATAATGACCTCCATAGGGGTAAGGGGAGGATGACAAGGACCCTCCAAAAGGAATAGGGAAGGGATAGTGCAAAGATATACCCCCAAGGTGATGGACCGACCAAAGAAAGCATCAATCCATACCTAATACCCCAATACAAGAGATATTGGTTTGCTAGGCCCCCCGATCAGAACAAAAGTGAGTAGTTGCCTAATCCAAGGATCATCTAGGGTGTCTAAGTTCTGAGGTTGTGGGATGGACATAAGATCTAAATTGGGTCTAATAAGCTTAGTGTCCACTCCTAGCAACCTTTTTAGTTCTTCAATCACATCTCTAGCATCTTTGGTAATATCACATATATCTACCTGTGCTTCATTAGTGATCAGTTCAATGTATGGAGTCAAAATTTTGCCTTCTGACATAGGCAAATCAGAGGGTGACTTCCATTCAAATGAAGGCAGGTTGGAAGCAACAGATTTAGCGATTACCCTATCAATCTCACCCTCGAGTTCTTGTTCTTTACTCAATTCCTCCCCAGAGTCTATATGTGAATCCACATAAATCTTAGAAGTTGCTTCCACGTTTTCCACTATTTCATCATGAGGAGGGATATCATCAATAGTTATGCTAAGGAGACCTAATTTGATCAAATTTGTGATATCCTCGAGGGTTAATTCTTCAAATAAGACATAATCACCCTTAGTGTCACTCCAAATCTTGAATGTAGGTTCCTCATATAATTCATCCTTCTCCTCATCATACAATTCGTCATGTACGTGAGGTCTAGAATCATTTAAAATCTCGACAGGTCCCCCAGGGCACTCTATATGGGGTAAATGGTTCACACTGGTAACATTAGACTCCTTAGATAGGTGAATTTCTTCAAAGTTAGGTTCCCTAAGGGTGGGCATGAGTTCCATCTCATGATCAGAAGGGAGGGTGGGATTAACAACATGACTTTGACCCATTGCATCAAATGTCATGAAAATACAATCATCTGGGTCGAGGTCTTCCAATGGCACCATCATTCCCTTCTTTTGACTCCAATATAATTCAGGTGGATACTAAACTTGATCATCATCTTCCTCGGGTTAACACCTCTCTTCATCCAATGCATAACTACTTTCATTCATATCCTCCTCCTAGTTAAGGTGTGGACCTCTCAAGGAAGTGTCATCTAACGGGGAGGTTTCAAAATCAATCCTCGAAAAGTAGCTATTCTCCCTTACATAATCGCTAAAATTCGCCAACTTAGGGTGTGGCTCTCCCATGGGAGATGCATCTAGCATAGAGGGGTGCACGTCATCCTCAAGGGTGTGAGTTAGATGGTTAATATCTTTTTTCCCTTTTTGTCCTTCTCTCGAAGACTCTCCTAATAATTTGATCATTTCGTGCTGCATTTTCTGTATTTCCATCCTCAAGGAGGAGAGGTCATCATTACTATCATGAAAGAAGTCAAGCTCAGGCTTATAGTACCTAGGAGTTTCTATCAAACCATTACAATCATTTAGGGAGGGTGGGTTGGGTATGTCTTCAGTATGTGGGATATTAGGCAAGGCAAATCCCACTCTCAGGTTCTGCTCACTGATTTAGGGCTTAATTAAACCAATACTCCTATAGTAGGAGTAAAAAGGATCTCGATGATTGTCATTTTGTCCATCAAAGGATGGACCATCTCGGCGTATGGGATCAAAGATTGCAGAATGGAGGTAAGGATGTGGGCAAGATGTGAAAGGATGGAAGTCAAGGTGGTCCATTCTAACTCACACCACACTTAGATTCCCCCAAGCAAACACAAATCAAAGTTCTTTTTAGGTCTTTAATTAGTTAAGGCTTTTGAGATTTAAGTCCAATTGTAGGTGACAAATCAAGTTATCTAAACAGTTACGCACCTCCTTGTTGACCTACGATATGCCTAAGAAGACCTAACTAGGACTTAGGTGATCCTCCCTAAAGCCCAAAAAGTTTAGTCACCACCAAACATGGGAAAGAGGGATGCAAGTAGGGTCAAGCCCTTCCTTTGAAGTGTTGCTTTCGTAGTGCTTCTTAACTACCCTCAATCCACAAGGTTTGGAGGCAACTTCACCTCTGAACTAAAGTTTGGGTCACTTTAAACCCCAGTAATAGAAGGCTCTAGTCCTAGTGGTTCCAAACCGAAGGAGTGTCTAAATGCATGCCATGGTGCAAGAGATACAAGTGTGCATACACCGCACAAGATTTTGAATTTTGAATTGCACATGAAGTTTGAAAATCAAGTCCTTGGTTTTTAAATGTTCCTCCTTCAGTTAAAGTCCTTGTTTAAAAAATTTAATGTGACCACTTGTTAGATCTATTCAATACAGATTAGGTGGTCTTGAAATTAATCCAAGTGCATTTGCAAGACAGGTAGAAATGCAAAGCTAGAAGTGCATGCCTGATTCCAGCATTCTTCATGCAATATGCAAGATAGGAAATTAGATCTAGATGCTGCTCATTCAATCCTAAATGATTTGACCTAGGGGCAGGCATCTTCTAGTAGGCACCTCGTGTATTTTTTTTTTTACCTACTTATGCACAAATAATGGAAAACCAATCCATGAAAGAAAATAAAAACCTAAGTCTAAATAAATGGGAACAGACTCTCGCAAAAATGCCCTCCACAATGGGCCTAAAACAAGTTCGAGGAACAAACCCCTCAAAAATCATGACCCCAGAACAAGGGCCTTCCAAATGAATGTACTGAAATAAAGAAAAGAAAGAAAAATAAAAATCTATCTATAGCTGAATGAATGAGATGAGGATGTGGTCCTCCAGATATCTCCTCCAGTGGTGGAAACAAGGTCCACCAAGGATTTGCGGAGGTGGGTGTGATGCTCCTTCTCCCAGTGTTGCGACTCCACTGGTGACATCAAGGATCGCCTGATCTCTGAGGCTGGTGTGACAAGATGTCTCCAAATACCCATACCTCGCACAAAAAAGATCGAAGTTAAGCTACCTCAAAAATAATATATGAACTAATGAATAAATAAATGCGAGTTTAACCAGCTCGTTGCCTCCCCGGCACAACGCCATTTGAAAATACGATTTTCGCTTTCATTGTTTCGTACATAAAATGACACGTCGAAGTATCAAAATAATTACAAATAACCACTCGAGAAGAGTGGGTCGTATTCACAAGGAGGCAAGGTCAATTACAAACTCGCACGGGTCAAAGATTGATGTCCACTATTGATTTCCCCCAAGTATCAATCGGAAATCCCCTTTAATTTATGCTATCAAGTGCTAGATATGTTGAAATCTCATTTATATGAAAGAAGAGGGCTATGCTCATAAAATCAATAAAATAGAATATTAATAACTCAAAATCCTCTCCCCTTTAATGGCACATAAATGTAATTACTAATTAAACTAAAATAGAGGATTTGCTTTATTGGTTCTCACGCATGGAGGAGGAGATGATTGGCAGCGAGGTCTTCACCGGAGGTGGGCGAGGCCGGCGTACACTCGGTGGAGGTGGCGGTGAGGTATGGCGTGGCTGGAGTCGGGTGGACGAAGTGGAGAGGGGCGACGGTGGTGGAGCTCTTCCTGCTGGCTGTAGGAGTGGGAAGGAGCGTTACTCCCTGATGGTGCATGTGGATGGTGATGGCGTAGCAGTGGTAAGTAGCGCGCAGAATGAGGAGGAAGAGGAGATGCGAGCGGCGTGAGGGGAGGCGCTGGAGGTGGCTGCTACTATTGCTGCTAAGCGTGCGGAGATGTTCGTAGGCGTGGGCAAAGGTGCGATGAGGAGAGGTCACGCGGCTGGCCTGTTGGAGGTGCATGCGAGTGTACTGCTGGCTGCATGTGGGAGAGGAAAGCGGGGGCGTGGTGTGCTGCAGGTGGCTATTGAAAAGTGGTGATGCTGGGTTCTCTTGATTGCAAAGGAAAAGGAGAAGAAGATGAATAGTGGATGTTGAAGGATGGTGACGATGGAAGTGGAGTTGTGTGGCAGTGTAGTGGGTAGTTGATGGTGTTGCTGTTGGCGTATGGGGTTAATGGTGGTCCACGAGGAGTTGGTAGTTATGGGTTTTCGTAGAGGTGAAGATGGTGGTGGGTGTTCATGAGAAAGATGGAAATGAAGGAGAAAAAGATATTCACGTGGCCGATGCGGCCACGCTTACGGTCAGGTGGAGTCGTGAAGGCTCATGCACAATGTTGGGACAAGTCCACTAGTTTGGCGCGGCGAGCTGTCACCTCATCAGCCCACGGTGTGATGGAACTCGTTCAAGGAGGCCGATGGTGGGAGCTGATGGGAACACCATCATGAGCCATAACTAGCTCATTTTGACATAATTAAGTTAGTAAATGCTCCTACATAACTGCTAGAGAGTCACAAGTCATAGCATAATCATTCTGAAGGAAAAATAAGAAACTAAGGTTAAAATTGTAATTTTACCGACTTATCATGAATGCAGTACAACCACGAGTTTTCTCAAGGGTTAAATGAAGGTCAATTGATCTTAAAAAGATAACAAGTGGGTTAGAACAATCAGAAAAGGATTTGCATGTGTTTTGAGAATTAAATGACTTTTGAAACCCTAAAAGTAGACCTGCTTAATTAATTGAGGTTATGATCAGGATAAAATCCACCTAAATCCTCTAAAATTCATAGAAAAATATTTTCTAGGGTTTAGAACCATCAATTTAACCCTCAGAACCCATTTTGACTTAAAATAGAATCACAAACAGACATTTGCCCTAATTTAAGTTTTTGTATAAATTACTTAGTCAAACATGGTCAAAACCAAAATCTAACTTCACCATTGGATTCCTTAGGTCCAAATTAGGTTTGTACCAAAATTTGGACCCAAGATGAGTTTGTGTTGACCTAGTTTGCAAATTGGTCCTGTATAATTACATTTCTACCCTTAACTTTTAAAATCCTTTCAAAAAGGCCCCTAACTTTGATGTCATTCTCACAAACAAGTCCTTTTCGCCATCAAACCTATTCCTACTTGCTCCGGCGACCTTAAAAAGGAAAGAACTCTATGATTTCTTGACGAATCTCTTTCAAATTTGAAAGGGAAGTTTGTTAAGAAATTCCCTTCCTTTTGGACCCAATCCTAAGCCCTAAAACCTACCAAATCTCTCATGCGAATGCATGAGAGATTTGGGTATCAAGGAATTCCCAAACTCCGACAAGCTTTCCAAGCTTGTGAAGCTTGCTTCCCAAGCTCTAACTGTCTTCCTGAGGTGTATAAAAGCAGCCCCTACTAACACCAAATCCCTTAAGCTTGAATTCGACCAATGAAACCCTCAAATTCCTCTCTCTCCTCCTTCGGTCGATTTGCACTTCAAGCTCTAATGACTCTCCTTGCTTTCCCTCGTCGTCTAACCATAATACCAGTGGCAGACTCTTCCTCCTTGCCTTCCTCTATGTCGCGCTGCACCCGTCGACGCTCCTACCCCCCTTCATCCTCGCCGTCCATCTCTTAGAGCAGCTTCGTCTCTGGTGCTGGCCACACCTCAACCGGTGCCAACTCCACTCTCCTTCATCTGCCTCCCCTCCTAAACAACTCCTCATCTTCCACTCTTCATTTTCAGACACTCGCCACTTCATTTCGACCGCTGACTCACCCCATCGTCCTCTGTCTTCCACCTCACCAGCGTACCTCCGACAAGCTCGCACGACCACTACGCTCCACCAATCTGACCGCCGTTCATCCCTACACCTCTGTTGTGTTCCAAAGAGCAAAAGCCCTGTGGTCTTCGAGGCTATTAGCCTCCCCATTGCTTCGCCAAACTCCGCACTTTTGCACTTCACCTTCCGTCACCATCCGGCCATCTCATGCACTCTCACGCCTCGCGAACACTGCCGTTCAATTCTTCACCTCATGGCAGAGCTCATGAACTTTTTTAATTGAGGCTCTTAGCTCATTTCGTGCTTTCAGGCTCCCAGTTCTTCGTCTCCATTACCGAAGCTTTGAGCGAAGCTTGAAGCTTGCTTCAGCATTTTCAGGTCCCAGGAGAAGTCCCAGGAGTAGCGGAGCATCTTCAGGACCACAACCCAGGAACCAATTAGGCCTTTAACTGGGCATTTGACTGCAAATGCGAGAAGGAGCTGTTGCTGCTGTTGCGCGAAGGAAGGAAGGTGGGATAGTCCCACCTTGAAAGCTAACGAGCCCTTGCGCCCGCATAAATTGAAACAGTGTCATCGGCTTATCGCATCGACACACAGGGGGTGAGGTCCCCCGCACGCTCCCCTCACATGCGCCTTGTCCATGACAATTGACTCGTGGATCTGGTGCACTCGATAACCCGCCTAAGCCCTTCACACCTCAGTTGCGACCACGCCAGTAGCCATAGACTCAGGTTTGCGCCTACTCGATTACCTGGTTACCCATTAAGAGGCCCTGGGAGGGTGGAGCCTAAGAGAGAAAGGGAAGGAGAGATTGCGCAGGGTAGGGGGAGGGTTTTGCTGCAGAGGAAATTGGCTGACACTTAGCTAATTTGAGAAGTCCCCCTCCCTGAGTGAAGAGGCTGAACAGAAGGAGAGGATGCGTAGTAGAAGAGGAAGAAGAAAAAAAGGAGAGAAGAGCAGCCACAACAGAGAAAGAAGAGACTGAGAAGAGAGAAAAGGCTATACACTTTAGCTCTAGACGGTTAAGTCGTTTGATTAAACACTCAGCTGTCTGATATTGTTAGGCTTTATTTGATTGATACTGTTGAGAAATTTGCTGTTATTGTGAGGGGTAATTGGTGATTCAACTCACCATTTTACCCCATTCTTTTTTCACTATTGACATATGTTTTCACTTCTATATCATTATTGTTTGGAGTTCTATTACAAATTGCTTATATTGTGCTTAAATTGCAATTCTTGAGATCTAAATTCCATATTACTCCCTGTGCTCGACCTCGAAACTTTTTCGAGTAATAAAATTTATTTATTTAAGCACTATTTTGGCTATACTACAACACGACAATCTTAAAACACCGATCTATCTCTTAAATAGGAGCGAAGCACGGTGATGGAGTGGGTGGTGGCCTCCTCAATCACGGCTGCCTCCATCTTCTTATTGTAATTGAGGAGACCAGATCCACTTCTCCTGCTCCTCCTTGAATGCAATCTTCAATGGCGGGCAGCTGGTGTGAAGAGGCAACATTTATTGAAGAAAAAGAAATGGATTTAATAAGAAAATAAATGATGGGTTATTTATTTATAAACTTTTAAGGGGTCAATGGTGGTCAACGAGGAGTTGGTGGTTATGGGTTTCCGCAGAGGTGAATATGGTGGTGGGTGTTCGTGAGAAAGATGGAAATGAAGGAGAAAAAGATATTCATGCAGCCGATGAGGCCACGCTTACGGTAAGGTGGAGTCGTGAAGGCTCACGCACAGTGTTGGCACAAGTCCATCGGTTTGGCGTGGCGAGCTGTCACCTTGTTGGCCCACGGTGTGGTGGAACTTGTTCAAGGAGGCCGGTGGTGGGAGCGAAGCATGGTGATGGCATGGGTGGTGGCCTCCTCGAGCATGGCTACCTCCATCTTCTTATCGCAGTTGAGGAGACCAGATCCACTTCTCCCGCTCCTCCTTGAATGCGATCTTCAATGGTAGGCAATTGGTGTGAAGAGGCAACGCCTGTTGAAGAAGAAATGGATTTAATAAGAAAATGAATGATGGGTTATTTATTTATAAGCTTTTAAGGGGTCAATGATGGTCTACAAGGAGTTGGTGGTTATGGGTTTTCGCAGAGGTGAAGATGGTGGTGGGTGTTCTTGAGAAAGATGGAAATGGAGAAAAAAGATATTCACGTGGTCGGTGCAGCCACGCTCACAGTAAGGTGGAGCTGTGAAGGCTCACGTATAATGTTGGCACAAGTCCACCGGTTTGGTGTGGTGAGCTGTCATCTCGTTGGCCCATGGTATGGTGGAACTTGTCCAAGGAGGCCGGCGGTGGGAGCAGAGCATGGTGATGGAGTGGGTTGTGGTCTCCCCGAGCACGGTTGCCTCCATCTTCTTCTTATCGTAGCGAGGAGACCAGATCCACTTCTCTCGCTCCTCCTTGAATGCGATCTTCAATGGCGGGCAGCTGGTGTGAAGAGGCAGCATCCGTTAAAGAAGAAGAAATGGATTTAATAAGAAAATAAATGATGGGTTATTTATTTATAAGTCCTTAAAGGAAATGTGAAATAAAATAATGCATGTAATGCAACCTAAAAGATTAACTATTCTAATGCATGCTATTCTAAATGAATTCTAAATGTATTTAGATATGAATGCAATGCATGAAATATGCAAATAAGTGAATAATTAGACTAATCTATTTACATCTTATTGTTTGCTATTTATATGTCAATATTAATCTAATGTCTAGGCATTTAAGTAACTAATTAGCCCACAAATATGGTCTCATCAATTGTCAGTTTTGTAGGGGACAAATATGAACAATGGGTCAGATGTTTGAAAAAGTGGAAAAGTGTCTTCACGAAGCTGTCAAGTCAGAATGGTTGAAAATTTGAATTTAACATCTATTAATGTGATGTTTAGGAAGGGTGCTAGATGTTTAGAGTCAGGTGTAGACGTTTGATGGCCATGATAGATGTCGTTAATAGAAAAAAATAGGAGGTTTCCTTTTTGTAATGACCAGATGTTGTCTGATCAATCTTTTAGACAACAAGTGAGGTCATCAGACATTTGGTAAACAAGGTAGATGTCTAATAAAGGGATATATTAACTTGGAATTTTTTGTGAAGGGTTTTTATCTTGGAGTGTGGTTCAATAGGTTCTTAGGTTGAACTAAGGGTTTCTGAGGGCTCTTTACAATTGATTTCTAAGGAAAGAGAGTACATCAAAAATATTCTTCAAGGAAAAATTACAAAAGGCCAATTTGGCCATGGCTTCTTTTAACTTCTTCATTCTTGAAACCATTCTCTTCCTTTGTTCATGGGGATCAACTCCTGCAATATCATCACATATACAAATATAGAGAAGATACATCTAATTTTCCAATTGTCAGTGATTGCTAATGATGTTTTGTAAAATTAAAGAGGTTGCACTAACAAATTCTTCACATGAGCTTAATTAAAATATTCAAAAGTTGTAATTTTTAAGCTGCAATTTTCACATCTCTTTCATTGTCCGCTTTCCTATATTTTTTCTTCTTCACCCTCCATGTATACCTATAGAGGGAGGGGTTCCTGCCAGTGTCTCCTTCGCCCGTTAACCAGGCCCCATGGGAGCCTATCAGTCGGTGCTCGCCGGGTCTCCCACTATCCTTTGGTGGGTCACCAGTGGTCTCTCTTTTCTTTCTCTCTTTACATTGATAGGTAGGTAACCCACTGGCCACTGTTGGTGACGGAAAACTATGCGTTCGCAATTGGATTTGAAAACTCATCGTTGTAGTTCGAGTCACGAAGAAATCTGTTCAACAAATAAAATTTATACCGAAAAATCCGTAAAGAAGTTCTACGTCGAACACAGGGAGGCTACGTCGATCTCAAAATTCGTAATTATTTTTTTTTTTGTATTTTTGTTTGAAAGGTGAAATAATCACAATGAAATCATTATAGCCAATAAGGAGAGAGAGAGAGAACAATCACTTGGTATTGAATAATATTTTTACAACTAAGAAAGCGAGAAATAATTACACTGGAAAGAGGGAAATTGTTACAACTAGAAAGCAGGAGAATTCTATTCTAGAAAGTGGAAAAAGAAGGGAGAGAGAAGTTATCCTCCTCGACAATTGCTTAGAGGATGAGCCAGATAAGACAATGCCTGAAAGATGGGGAATAGAGCGGGAAGGAGGACGAAGCAGCACGTCATCGTCGTCGTGGGATCTGCTTCCAGAATGGGGGTGAAAACTTGGTTTTAGCTCTTAAGGAGCATCCTGGGTGTGGGATAAGCTTCTCTTAAGCTTTGGAGAGGGAGAGAGGAGAAGGAAGGGGTGAGAAATTCGTAGGGTAGGGGTCTCCTTTTATAGTTGCAAGGAGTGGGGGCATTTTGGTCATTACAACATCAAAAACATTAATTTAGGACCTTTAGTGACGGATTTATTCATCATTAAAGGCCTGAATGTGGCCAACGTGCGCGCGTCGCGTGCACCTCCTTGCCTTCCGCACCCTAACACACCCATGCACATTTGCGTATGATCAGCAGTCCGATCTCAAGATCAGACGACTTAAAATGCTCCTTGCCCGAACCTTCATCCGCACCTTCGTCGTGTGCCTGCGTGCGATCGGGAGTGCGCTCTATGCGTTAGATTGCACGTGGGCGCTATTGGTTAATCCGCGTTGCTCGCTGCCGATTGAGCAGTTGTGATGGCATGCCCGCATGCGAGGAGGGGATGTCGCTCTGCGATTCGAACCTTTATCTCTTGCCTTTGAAGTGCCTTAACCGTTGTGCTACGCGTGCGGTTGAGGCGCATTGGTGATTCTGTGCAGGTTGATCTTGGCCGTTGGATCTTCATCCAATTGTGGAGATCAAGCGTTGCTTATGCTTTCAGATGAAGAGAGGGGATGGATGAGCGACGACGTGGCACATTCTCAGCCATTGGATTGGCATCCATCGATAGAGATTCATCGAGTGGGTGTAGAAGAGAAGTGTAGGCAGGTCCTTGGGGCCAGTTGGGCAGCTGAAATGGTGCCATGTGGTGCCATCTTGGTCGTCCATCTTCTGAGTATTGTAGATGGTGCCACGGGTATCGGATTGGATCGATTTTCTCACCGTTAGGCTACGATCATTGATCCGAACCTATCCGTGATGTCGGATTTATTGTCTAAGGTGCGGATTAACACCATCCTGACCCTTGATCTCTAGGGTTCCTTGGTCTCTATCTGATGCTACGGATGTCTACAGATGTTCGATCAGGGCGATCTTGGTGTCGTTGAACTCTAATCGTCGCCCTAATCAGATCCATACGGTTGAATCTTAGATCTGAGGCCCCAATTAACAAGTTGCCCTATCCCTGACAATAAAAGGAGAAAATTACTATATAATTTATATAACTTGACCTAAATGCATGATTATGCATGTTATGCAATATTTACAATGTATGATACTAATATGGTACTAAGAACATGCATTAATAGACATTTTAGGTTAAGTAGATGTATGCACATCACACCCCCATGCCTATCTTTTGCTAGTCCCTAGCAAAACTACATGCTATTTATAAAAGAATTAGGTTGGATTACTCAGGCACAAATCATTTTCAACATTAAGAAATTTTTACTTAGGACCTGAACTTTTAAAGACACAATAGTGCCTGGGTATCTACCAAAATGCAGACCGCCTCAAGCCCTCGCCTTATTCACAGAAAAATCTCTTTTTCTCTTTTTCTTCTTTTCTAATTTTTTTGGATTTTTGAGTTTAGGGTTACAGAGTGGCTTTCTACGACCACTCAATCCACCCAAGATTTGATGAGAACCCTAAGTTCTAAGCATCTTTTTGTGAATGTGATTGACTTGTTGATCGAAAATCAGAAGGGACTTCGGGTTTCTACGTCCCTAGGTAACCTTAGAAAGAAATCTGCCTGAAAGTGTATCTATACGACCGGTAGCTTTCTCCCTACTTTTGTTTTTTATGAGGTCAACACAAGGGTGGATCCAATATATATCTCCCCGGCTTATTCTACTTCTCCGCTTCTTCCTAAGTGTTTTGGAATTTTTAGTGCATTTCTTGAGCTGGGAACTGGACAACCGATCGATGAGCTATTACCACCGACAACTTGCCAGCCATACTCATGCAGCGAAGTGTGGCTTATTTCTTTTTGTTTCTTTTTCTTTCTTTTCTCCTTTTCTTTTTCTTTTTCTTTTCTTTTTGAACTTTATTTTTCTTTTTAAGTAGGTGGCTTTCCTGGTCTAAGATTTACTTAAAGGTAGCAAGAAAAGAGTGGTCTAGTGACTAGGCTTTGAACAACCTACCTATGGGCTATTACCCATGATAACTTGCCAGCCAAGGTAGGTTGATGAAGAGCTTTGGTTCGAGCCTTATAAATCTTGGCATTCTCATATGCATCATTTCTAAGCTCCTCCAACTCAGATAGTTGGAGTTTCCTGGTCTTCCCGACTAAACTCAGATCTAGATTACATTGTTTGATTGCCCAGAATGCCCTATGTTCAATTTCTACGGGTAAATGGCACGCCTTTCCATACACCAGATGAAATGGAGACATGTTGATGGGTGTTTTATATGCTGTACAGTAGGCCCAAAGAGTGTCCTCAAGCTTTTGAATCTAGTCTTTACGATCGGGCCTAACCGTTTTTTGCAGAATATTCTTGATCTCCCGATTGGAGATCTCAGCCTGTCCATTCGTCTGGGGATGGTAAGGTGTGGAGATTTTGTAATTAACACTGTATTTTTCAAACAAATTACGAAACTGGGCATTAGTGAAATGAGTACCACCATCGCTGATGATGGCCCTCGGAATCCCGAAACGATTGAAAATGTTCTTCTTGATGAAATCTATGACCACCTTGTGGTCATTGGTTTGGGTGGGAATAACCTTGATCCACTTGGACACGTAATCAACAGCGACGAGAATGTACTGGTGTCCAAATGAAAGGAGGAAGGGTCCCATGAAATCGATGCCCCAAACGTCAAAGATTTTGACGGGAAGAATTGGGTTTAGAGGCATTATGTCTCTCTTAGTTATGCTCCCAAGTGCCCGGCATCGGGAACACGACCTGAAGAAGTCCTGGGCATCGTTGAATAAGGATGACTAATAGAATCCAGATTGCAAAATTTTTGCAGTTGTCTTTTTGCTGGAGAAGTGTCCACCACACGTAGATGCATGGCAGAACTCGAGTATACTCTTGAATTCGTTCTCCGGAACACGTCGCCGAATAACCTGATTAGAGCTGATCAGGGTCCTCTCAGAAGTAATATTTGGCCTCAGATTTGAGTCTATCCCATTGTTGCTTGGCCCAATCTTGGGGGATTTGACCAACGGCCAAATAGTTGACGATGTCAGCAAACCATGGGGTTCGAACACCTGAAACTGTAAGGATGGTCTCATCCGAAAAATTATCAGCAATCGGAATGTCCAGACGAGAAGAATCACTTAGAAGTCTTGACAGATGATCCTCCACCACATTCTGTACCCCGGGTTTATCCTTGATTTCAAGATCAAATTCTTGAAGTAGAAGAATCCATCGAATAAGCCGGGGTTTGGCATCTTTTTTGGCCAAGAGATGTCTCAAGGCCGAGTGGTCGGTATATATGATGACGTGAGACCCTAAGAGATAAGCCCTAAATTTCTCCAAAGCAAACATTGCAACTAGTAATTCCTTCTCAGTAATAGTGTAATTCCTCTAGGCCTCGTCTAGAGTTTTACTAGCATAGTAGATGACAGAGGGCTTCCTATCAATTTTCTAACCTAAAATAGCCCTGACCGTGTAATCAGAAGCATCAGTCATGATCTCAAATGGGGCTATCCAAACCATTAGTTGCAACATCGGAGCACAAGTGACTACCGTTTTAAGAAAATCAAATGCCTTACGGCATGATTCATTGAAATCAAACTGTGTTTCCTTGGCGAGAAGATTGCTCAAAGGATGAGCAACCTTCAAAAAGTCCTTGATGAATCTCCTGTAGAATCCCACATGACCAAGAAATGATCGAATTTGTTTGACAGATGTGGGAGGACGAAGTTTAGCGATAGCATCAACCTTAGCTTTGTCCACTTCGATTCCCCGTTTAGAGATTACATGACCCAAGACGATGCCTCCTTGTGTCATAAAATGACTCTTCTCTCAGCTAAGGACCAGTCTTGTTTGATGCATCGTTTAAGAATCATTTCAAGATTAGCTAGACAAGAGTCAAATAATTTTCCAAAAATAGAGAAATCGTCCATGAAGACTTCCATAAACTCTCCCACCATGTCAGAGAATATGGCCAGCATACACCTGTGAAAAGTCGTAGGTGCATTGCATAAGCCGAATGGCATCCCACGGAAAGCAAAGGTTCCGTAGGGATAAGTGAAAGTCATTTTTTCCTGATCCTCAGGATGAATAGGGACTTGGTTGTATCCTGAGTAGCCATCAAGGAAACAAAAGTACTTCTGCCCGGCTAGTCTTTCAAGGATTTGATCAATAAAAGGAAAAGGGAAATGATCCTTTTTCGTGGCTGTGTTCAGCTTCCTGTAATCAATATAAACTCTCCAAGATGAAGCTGAATGAGTTGTGACAGATTCTCCTTTCTCATTAGTCACAACTGTAATCCCGACTTTCTTGGGAATAATTTGCACGAGACTTACCCAAGGACTATCAGAGATCAGATAAACGATTCCTGCATCGAGCCACTTGATAATCTCCTTCTTGACCACTTCTTGCATATTCGGGTTTAATCTCCTTTGCATCTGGCGAGAAGGGCGGGATCCATCTTCCAAAAATATTCTATGATTGCAATAAGATGGCTTGATCCCCCTAAGGTCATGAATGGTCCAACCAATTGCCTCCTTGTGTTCCTTTAGGACCTTAATTAGTTTAATCTCCTGCTCCTTTGTTAATTTAGCATTGATAAATGACGAGCCGATTCTTCGCTTTAAAGTCGTTTGTTGTTTTATGTGGTGGAAAAATCGACTAATCAATAATTAAAAATAACCACTCGCAGAAGAGCGGGTCATATCCACAGGGAGGCAATGACGTATTTAAATTCACACTGGTTAAAAATGTTTGTTTGTAGTTAGTTTAGACGAGAATCAAGCCAAATTTGCCTTCAGATTAAGGTTGAATCAAGAAAACATGTTGAAATGGTAATTTTTAACAACTAGAGGATATATTTTGCAATGCAGATTCAATAAAATATCATTAAAAGATGACAATGGTAGAAAATGTAATTATTAATGGGGTGTGTACTATAGCAAAACAGGGGATTTCTTCCCCTTGGTCGTGTGCGAAGAGGAATGAACAGCCGGAGGCGTGAAGCTCGGTGGAAGTTCTTTGGATCGAAAACTTCGCAGTGGTGGTGGCGGCGAGTCATGCGGTGGTTGGAGTTGGTCGGACAAAGCTCCGACGAAGGTGGCTCTCGACGGTGGCTGCACCTGCTGGAGGAGCGGCTGTGCGTGCGCGAAGGTTGCTGCCGGTGGTGTGCGCGTGCACTGTTGTTGTGGGAGCGTGGGAGTTGAGCGTGCTGAAGGTGATGCAGGCGCACGCACTGGTGGCGGCGCTGCAAGTGGCGGAGGGGGGAACTGCTGTTGGCGAAGAGGCTTTGCAGGCAGAAGATGCGGGCGTGTTGGAGTTAAGCGCTGCTGCAGGCTGTTGGCGGGCGCACTGCAAGGAGCGGGCGTGGGCTTGGCGCTGCAGGTGAGCACACTGAAGCACTAGTCAACGTGCGCCTACTGGAGGTGCACTGCAAGGAGCGGGCATGGGCTTGGTGCTGCAGGTGAGCACGCTGAAGCGCTGGTGAACACGTGCCTGCTGGAGGCGCATGCAGGAGAGGAGTTGGTGGCTGGTGCTGCAGGGTGCGCGCGTGGAGGCAGATGCTGCTGCAGGCGGCGTGCTGGAGTAGATGCAGCGCGTGGTGAGGAGTGAGCAGGTGCACTGCATGCTGGAGATGGGTTGAAGGCGGTCTTGCATAGTAGGATGCGCGTGAGACTGCAAGGCCGTTGGCGCTGGAGGTGATGTGGGCGAGGGTTAGCGGTTGGCGCTGGAGGTGAAGTGCAGCAAGGGTGGTTCTGCTGGAGTGTGGGTCGAAGCTTCAGTCGTCCAGGAAACTTCCCGGACGTCTTAACTGACGGAGGAGTGAAATTGCAGTGGCTGCAGTGGTGGTTATTGGTGAGGACAGCGAGGGAGGTGCACGCTGAGGTACTCACGGTAATGCGGACGATCTCCGGATGGCGGTGTGGCCTGTCACACCACACGCCCATGGTGGTGGAGACTCGTCGCCATGGTTGAGGCCAGCAGTGTGGAATGGAAGAGAGACGAACTCTCTGCACAGTGGTGGGTCGGGGGTGGAGGCCTACTTAGCTCGGCTACCTCCTCCTCTCTTCTGAAATCAGCTGCCCCGACCAGATCCAACACATCCGCTCCTCCTTGATTGGGTTCTTCACTGTGGCAGCTGGAGGAAGAAATGCAGCCGTTGCACGTAGAAGAATAAAAATTAATGATAAAATATTATGTTTATTTATATAAAAACCCTCAACTTTTATGTTAACCTAAATTAATGCATGCAATGTACCTAATTGGTTAACTAATGCAATTCTAAGTTAATTCTAAATGCATTTAAATATGAATGCAATGCATGAATTATGTAATTAAATTAGAAATATAAATTAATCTATTTACATCCTAATTTATGCTAAATAAATGTTAGAATTAAGTTAATGTCTAGGCACTTAAATACTTAAATAGCCCACAAATATGGGCTAATCAAATACCCCCATGCCTAGTTTTTGCTAGTCCCTAGCAAATCCAAGCAAAACCTCTCACTCCAAGTAGGCTAGCCAACTCAATCGGTCTTCCTTTAGAAACAATTAAGTTCAGACTCTAGACCTAAGGTTCCCAAGTAGTTGTTAAGTTACAGACTAGGTCGGCTAAAGACGAGTTGCAGGCACGAGTTTCTCTGATTTTTGACTCTACCCTAAGGTTTATTGATCCCTAAGATTAAAGCATCCATGCATGTGCGTTCGTCTGAGTTATTTGAGTTAAAGGAAGAAGGATTTTTTTTTTATATATATATTTTTTATTTTTGTTTGATTCCCCTAAGTCTAACCTCGGATCAGCTATCAACAAGGTCTATGTCGGATTCATTGTCCCCATTACCGTACCTCGAAGGGTGCCTGGCTTTCGATGCTTCAAGATAGCACCACCCATAACGACCCCAAGAACTCCTGGAAATCGACACTTCAAGATAGTATCGCCCATGGATTTCTTTAGTGAATTTAGGCCTATGGCAATCGGCACTTCGAGATAGAACCGCCCATGGTACCTGAACCGCACAATGTGCTTACATGCCCCCAATAGGATGGATATCCTAAGAGACAAGCACCGAGGAGGTAATATGTTATTATCACATCCACAAGGTGAGTATATACTCTACCTCTCTTGCAGCGGGAACTCTTCTAATCAAATTGTGTTTTCAAGCCTCTCCTAAGTCAAAACTAAGAGAACCAAATCTCTTTTAAGAAAGAAAGAAATTAAATTGATTACCAGACCAAGTGTGTGAAATTTGGATGCTTGAGTTACAAGGACCCGTAAACCAAAAGGTAGAACAAGACTCCAGGTACTACCCCACCTTTAAACTCAAACCCTAGCTTTCCTTCCTCAACCTCTTGAGGAATGGTCCGCAACTTAACTCCTACTTAAGTTTCTAAGTCCACAAAGGACCCTAAAGGTCTAAAGCTAGTAGCTCATTTAGCTTCTAAAGTTTGACCTTAGAATTAACTTAGCCTACCCTAGAGTTCTGATTTGCTTAAGAATGCAGGACCTAGCCAGTTAAGCTCAAAATATTTTTTTTTTTTAAATGCAAATGTATGCAATGAATGCACTATGCTATGTATATTCCCAAGTACACCCCCCCATGCCTAAAATCTGTAATGTCCTCATTGCATAGAAGGATATTACCTGGGTCAGAGATGGGCTGAATAGCTAAAGAACTTGCAAATCAGGTTCAAGGATTGTAGAAATAGGCCCTAAAAATGAGCAAAGCAATGTTGGCCTAGAAAATAGGTAACCTAGGATGTTGGTGAGCTGATGATGAATCCCGATAGCAAATGCTCGCCCAACTAAGATGGGAATGAAATCTTCCCAGGTCACCAGAGGAGGTTCTAAAGGATAAACATGTATAACAACCTCCAAAGGGGTAGGGGGAGGATGACAAGGATCCTCCAAAAGGAATAGGGAAGGAATGGTGCAGAGATAAACCCCCAGGGCAATGGACTAACTAAAGAAATCATCAATCCATACCCAATACTCCATTACGGGAAATATTGGTTTGTTAAGTCCCCCGGTCAGAACAAAAGTGAGCAATTCTTTAAGGCAAGGATCGTCTAGGGTGTCCAAGTTTCGAGGTTGCGGTATGGCCATAAGATCTAGGTTGGGTTTAATCAACTTGGTGTCCATCCTAAACACTCTTTCCAAATCCTCAATTTCATCCCTAGCATTCCTTGCACCATCACATTTATCTTCCTTCTCTTCATCAGGAGTCACAATTTTGCTTTCAGATATAAGCGAATCAGAGGGTGACTTCGAAATGAATGAAGGCAGGTTGGAAGCAACAGATCTAGGGATTATCATATCAATGTCATCTCCAGGTTTTTGTTCTTTACTCAAATCTTCCCCGGAGTCTATATGTGAATCCACATAAATCTTAGAAGTTGCTTCCAAATTTTCCATCATTTCATCATAAGGAGAAATATCATCAATGGGTGTGCTAAGAAAACCTAATTTGGTCAAATTTCTGACATCCTCAGCGGCTAACTCTTCAAATAAGACATAATCACCCTTAGTGTCACTCCAAATCTTGAATGTAGGTTCCTCATATAATCCGTCTTTCTCCTCATCACACAATTCATCATATACTCAAGGCCTAGAATCATCTAATATCTTAGCAGATCCCCTAGGGTGCTCTATCTGAGGTAAATGGTTTACACTGGTAACATCAGACTCCTTAGATAGGTCAATTTCTTCAGGGTTAGGTTCCCTAAGGGTGGGTTTGAGTTCCATGTCGTGATCAGAAGGGAGGGTAGGATTAACAACTTGACTTTGACCTACTTCATCAAATGTCACAAAAATACTATCATCTGGGTCGAGGTCTTCCAATGGTACCATCATTCCCTTCTTTTGACTCCAATATAATTCAGGTGGATACTCAACCTTATCATCTTCCTCGGATAACCACCTTTCTTCATCCAATGCATAGCTACTGTCATATGTACCTTCCTCCCACTTAAGGCATGAATTTCTCAAGGAACTGTCATCTAATGGGGAGGTTTCAAAATCGATCCTCGAAAAGTAGCTATTCTCCCCAAAATTTCCCTCCAACTTAAAGTGTGGCTCTCCCACGGGAGATGCATCTATTGTAGAGGGGTGTACGTCATCCTCAATGGGGTAGATTGGGTGACTAATTTCATCTCTTTCTTGTTGGCCTGCTCTCGAAGATTCTCCTAACAATTCAATCATTTCGTTTTGTACTTTCTGTATTTCCATCTTTAAGGAGGAGAGGTCATTTCTATCATGAGAGAAGTCAGGCTCAGGCTTATAGTACCCAGGAGTGTCTGTCCAACCATTATAATTTTTCAGGGAGGGTGGGTTGGGCATTTCCATGGTGTGTAGGATATTGGGCAAAGCAAATCCCGCTCCTAGGTTCTACTCACTGATTTGGGGCTTAACCAGGCCAATACTCCTATAATAGGAGTAAAACGGATCCCAATGATTGTCATTATGTCCATCAAGGGATGGACCATCTCGGCGTCTGGGATCGAAGGATGCAGAGTGGGGGTGAGGGTGTGGGCAAGATGTGAAAGGATGAAAATAAATGTGGTCCATTCTAACTCACACCTCAATTAGAATTCCCTAAGCAAAACACAATTCAAACAGGACTTTTTAGGTCTTTCCCAATTTAGGCTTTTGATTTTAAGTCAGATTGTAGGTGACAATACAATTTGTTCAATCAATTTACGCGCTTACTATCGACCTACGGCTCGCCTAAGAAGACCTAGTTGGAGCTTAGGTGTTCTTCCCTAAATCTCAAATGGTAGAGCAACTCCAAAGATGGAAGATCGAGGGATGCAAGTAGGCCTAAGCCTTCCTTTGAAGCTGTGCTTTCACGGTGCTTCTCAACTACCCCCAAAAATTCGTGACAGGGTATCCCCCTCTTTGGACTTATAATACCTTTGATCTCAAGTTCCGAACACTTCAGAATCCAACGATAGGAGGGTTCTTGTCCTAGTATTTCCAAACCTAAGGAGTGTCTAAAAGCGTGCCGTGGTGTAAGAGAAATAAGTGTGCATACACCGCAAAAAGATTTTGAATTTTTGAATCGCACGTCAAGTTTGAAAATCAAATCCTTGGTTTTTAGATGTCCCTCCTTTAATTAGTCCTTTTTCAAGAATATATGTGACCACTTGTTAGATTTATTCAATACAGATTAGGTGATCTTCGAATTAAGTCCAAATGAAATGCGTGATCAAGAATAGGATGCGAAGTAAGAGAATGCATACCTTGCTTCCAGCAATTAACGATGCGAGAATGCACGCAATGCAGAGAAGTAAATCTAGAGGCTGCTCATACATACCTAAATGGTTCGTCCTAGGGGCAGGCAGCTCTTTTTTTTTTTTCTTTTTTAACTACTTATGCACAAGCAAATTGAAGTAAACAATCCACAAAATAATTAAAAACCTAAATCTAAAAAAGAGGGAACAGGCTACCAAAAATTACCCAACACGGGCCCAAAATAAAATCAGGGAACAAACCCCTCAGATTATACCCCAGAACAAGGGTTTCAAACCAAATGTGCAATGAAAAATTAAGTCTAAAGTCTTAATCCTACTCTAATTAAATTAGTGACTAAATGTACAAAGATGATCGTCGCGTCCTCGTCCTTCTCCTCCTCTGCAAGGTAGCTCGACCAATTCCTCCTTTGGTGACGTTAGGGGTCGCCTCTCACGATGGCTGGTTCTTTGCACAAATTTCTCGCACAGAAAAAAAAAAAATGGTCAGATCACTGTGCAGTTGAGAAATAATCAAAAATAAATTAGGTGAAATTATTGCGTCTGTTGCTTCCCCGGCAACGACACCATTTTGACAAGCCGATTCTTCGCTTTAAAGTCGTTTGTAGTTTTATGTGGTGGAAAAATCGACTAATCAATAATTAAAAATAACCACTCGTAGAAGAGCGGGTCATATCTACAGGGAGGCAATGACGTATTTAAATTCGCACCAGTTAAAAATGTTTGTTTGTAGTTAGTTTAGATGAGAATCAAACCAAAGTTGCCTTCAGATTAAGGTTGAATCAAGAAAACATGCTGAAATGGCAATTTTTAGCAACTAGAGGATATATTTTGCAATGCAGATTCAATAAAATATCATTAAAAGATGACAATGGTAGAAAATGTAATTATTAATGGGGTGTGTACTGTAGCAAAATAGGGTATTCTTCCCCTTGGCTGTGCGCGAAGAGGAATGAACGGCCAGAGGCGTGAAGCTCGGAAGAAGTTCTTTGGAGCGAGGGCTTTGCAGCGGTGGTGGCAGCGAGTCGCGCGGTGGTCGGAGCCGACTGGATGGAGCTCAGGCGAAGGTGGCTCTCGACGGTGGCTGCACCTGCTAGAGGAGCGGCTGTGCACGCGTGAAGGTTGCTGCAGGTGGTGCGCACGTGCACTGCTGTTGCGGGCCCATGGGAGTTGAGCGCGCTGAAGGTGATGCGGGCGCACGCACTGGTGGCGGCGCTGCAGGTGGCGGTGGGGGGGGCACTGCTGTTGGTGGAGAGGCTTTGCAGGCGGAAGATGCGGGAGCGCTGGAGTTAAGCGCTACTGTAGGCTGCTGGTGAGCGCACTGCAAGGAGTGGGCGTGGGCTTGGCACTGCAGGTGAGCGCGTTGAAACGCTGGTGAACGCGTGCTTGCTGGAGGCGCACTGCAAGGAGCGGGCGTGGGATTGGCACTGTAGGTGAGCGCGCTGAAGTGTTGGTGAATGCGTGCCTGCTGGAGGCAGACGCAGGAGAGGAGTTGGTGGCTGGTGCTGCAGGGTACGTGAGTAGAGGCGGATGCTACTGCAGGCGGCGTGCTGGAGTAGGTGCAGCGTGCAGTGAGGAGTGAGCAGGCGCACTGCAGGCTGGAGATGGCTTGAAGGCGGTCTTGCGCAGCAGGATGCGCACGAGCCTGCAAGGCGGTTGGCGCTGGAGGTGATGCGGGCGAGGGCTGGCGGTTGGCACTGGAGGTGAAGTGAAGCAAGTGTGGTTCTGCTGGAGTGTGGGTCGAAGCTTCAGACGTCCGGGAAACTTCTCGGACGTCTTAACTGACGGAGGAGTGAAATTGCAATGGCCGCGGCGGTGGTTGTTGGTGAGGACGGCGAGGGAGGTGCACACTGTGGTGTTCACGGTAATGCGGACGATCTTTAGATGGCGGTGTGACCTGTCACACCACACACCCATGGTGGTGGAGACTTGTCGCCACGGTTGAGGTCGGTGGTGTGGAATGGAAGAGAGATGAACTCTCTGCACAGTGGTGGGTCGGGGTGGAGGCCTACTTAGCTCGGCTGCCTCCTCCTCTCTTTTGAAATCACCTGCCTCGACCAGATCCAACACATCAGCTCCTCCTTGATTGGGTTCTTCACTGCGGCAACTGGAGGAAGAAATGCAGTCGTTGCACGTAGAAGAAGAATAAAAAATAATGATAAAATATTATGGTTATTTATATACAAACCCTCAACATTTATGTTAACCTAAATTAATGCATGCAATGTACCTAATTGGTTAACTAATGCAATTCTAAGTTAATTCTAAATGCATTTAAATATGAATGTGATGCATGAATTATGTAATTAAATTAGAAATATGAATTAATCTATTTACATCCTAATTTATGCTAAATAAATGTTAGAATTAACTTAATGTCTAGGCACTTAAATACTTAAATAGCCCACAAATATGGGCTAATCATTAATCATAGGGAGCATCTTATGTGGTCCTAAAAACTGATATTTTAGATTCTCAGGCAATGGTTTCAATTCAAGTTGGGGCAGGTTGATGATTGAAGGTAAGGAAGATGCTAATGAAGACTCATCAAGAGGAAGCGGTTGAGAGTGAACAAAATCAATAACCTCTTCAGAAGGTGGCAGGTTTGTCATAGAGGGTTGCGGGTTCAAATCATCATAAGAGGAGGAACTTTCAAATGCAGAAACCACCAAAGAAGTTTCAATAATCATGTTATCATCCTCAAGTTCCTCAATAAATCCACAATCCTTGAATTTGTTAATCACCTTAAAAATATCCAATTTCATTCTTTGATCCCTAAAGGTGATTTCCATGCTACTGCTCTCATAGTTAATGTTGGCCTTGGCGGTAGCCAGGAACGGATGCCCCAGAATGATGGGCGTGTTCATCAAATTTTCAGGTGCATCCATGTGAAGGACAAGGAAATCTATAGGAAAATAGAAATCCTTAACCTTAACAATAACATCTTCAATAACACCTTGCAGATTTGTGACCAAACGGTCCGCTAACTACAGCATTATTGAAGTTGGCCGAAGTTCACCTAATTCGAACTACTTGTAAAGAGAAGTCAGAATTAGGTTAATGGATGCACCTAGATCCAGCAGTGCTCTATCAAAGGTGTAATCTCCGATGACACAAGAAATCAAAGGAGCACTTGGATCTCTCTTTTTCTGAGGGAGGCGATGTAGGATAACAGAACTAGCCTGCTCGGAGAGTGCCACCTTCCTGGGAACAGATTCTCTCGACTTATGTTTCTGTGTACATAATTCCTTTAAAAATTTTGCATAAGTCGGTATATGTTTGATAGCATTGAGGAGCAGAATATTTATCTTGACATTCTTGAAAATATTCAGAAGCTCCTCATTACTATCAACAAAATTCTTCTTCCTTGATCTAATCAAGGCCTCAGGAAAAGGAACATGAGTCAAATCTTTGGAATCAGGTTCCTGAGCCTTGATTTCTTCTCCAGAGTTCTCCTTTCTCTCCTCAGGCTCTTCAGGATTCGGTAAATCAGAACAGTGTGGTTGTGGATCTTGAGTTTGTTTACCACTCCTCAAGGTAATAGAATTAGTAGATGCATACGGGTTTGGGTCTTGGGGAGGGTTAGGAAAGATTGGAGGGGCTTCATTAGCCAAGAACCTTTGATTTGAGGAAGAAGAAGAGGAAGAACCCTGCTCAACCACCTGAGCATGTGCGTGTGAGTCCCTCTGATTCCCGTACCCATGGGCTTGATTTCTTGGATTTTGGATATTTTGCCGGTTGGGTACAGGTTAAGATGGTAGAGATCTGGGTTGACAAGAATTAGCAATGAACCCGTTTTGCAAGTTGTCCAGCGAGGTTTTCATTTGCTACATGAGCTGGAGCATAGATCCTTGCATCTCTACCATTTGTCGGTTCAAATCACCCTACCCTACGGGTTGACGGGCATTCCAAGCTGGCTGATTGACCTGATTCAGGGTAGCTGAATGTAAACATGACCCCGACCCATTGGTCTTTGCGGAGCATAGTTGCTGGGTCGGAATTGGGTCTGTTGCCCTAGGTTTTTCCAGGAAAAGTTAGGGTTGTTCCTCCAACCCAGATTGTAAGCATTAGAGTAAGGGTTGGACCTAACATTCTCCTGTACAGCATAAACATCCTCATAAGGTGAGGATGGAGAGAAAGAAAGGGAGCGATCAGAGAAACTGGGATCAAAGGCCCCAGTTTAGAACTCGTGGGGTTTCGAATAATGCTGGCTCGCAGGTTGAGCCGCATCAAGTTGATTCACGAACTCCCGTCCAGAAGGAGCTCATGATGAATGGAGTCCGAAATTCTGGGATTGAGTGGATCGAGAGTTATTCATTGAGTTTCTAGCCATCCACTCCTCCATTCTCTTAGCAACCAAGTCCACCTTACCAAGTTTACTACAAATCAATTCCATATCAAATGAATGAAAGTCGTGGACTTCATTAACATTCAATCTGGGTTGTTGGGACCAGTTAAAAGTATCCATGGAGGTATGATTGATCGAATTCTCGCTCATCTCAAACAAATCATGCGTGCTATTTGCATCTCTGTTGAGGAAATTGCCTCCACAAGAAGCATCCACATGATTTCTGAGTTGCTCAGTCAACCCGTGGTAGAAGATCTGCACGAGTTGCCATTTCGGCATCTTGTGGTGTGGACACCTCCATAATAAGTCCTGGAATCGCTCCCAGGCAACATGAAACTACTCCCCCAACCGCTGGGTAAAGGTAGTAATTGCTCATCTCAAAGCATTGGTATGTCTGACAGGGAAGAATTTCTTCAGTAAGGCCGATTTCTACTCATTCCAAGTTGCAATTGGTCTTCCTATAGTCCTGTACTAATGAGTGACTTTATCCCTAAGAGAGTGGAGGAAGAGCCTCATGATCATTTGCTCCTCATTCACGTTTCGTGCCTTGGTTGTCTGGACCAAAGTGGTCAAGTCCTCCAAGTACTGAAATGGGTCTTTAGAGCCAAGCCCATGGAAATGTTTGATCAGGCTTAACACTTGGGGCTTGATTTCTACGTCTCCGATAGGAATCTGGACGCTGGGACGTTCCCCATAATTTAAAGGATTGTAAAAATCCTTCAAGGGCTGAGCACCTTGCATTCTCTGGAACCATTCTTGCATTCTCTGCATTTGTTCTAGCTGCCTTTGAAATACCTCCTGTGGATCCTGAGGAAGAGGAGGTTGTTGATCGGCCATGGGATCAAATTGGCCAAAATCTAATCTACGCCTCCTAGAATACTCTAGTGGTCCTTCCAATCAGGGATTCAATGACCTTCTTCCCAACATAAACTAGGAAAAGGTCAGAAGGACTAGGGATAAGAACCCTGCAGCACAGCAAAACAAGCCTATCCTTAAGTGGGGTACCTAAGGATCTACAGATTCTCAGAACCTGCCTTAAGATTATAGATGATTTACTCTACTTATGTCTGCTCAATCCAACCAGTTAGGAGGGACTGGGGAGAATGTTCTTCCTTTGGCTTGCGCCTCCAGTTCCTAGTGTTCCCCTAGCCATGGTCATTTGACGCTACTCCCCTAGCTAGACATCAGATTAATCAGTACAAGCAGGTTAATTGTAATCAATCTCAGACTAGGCCCCAAAGAGCGAATCAGTCCTTAAGGCCAATGTCTACTTGATTTTATTTAGGCCTGGGATTGTAGTGCTTATGGAATGTGGTGGGCCCTTAAAATGGGTTGTGCCCTTAATGATCAATTGAGTATGTGTGAGTGCGTGCAAAACCAGGGTTTTCAAGCAAGATTATTTGGGATGAGTATATTTTAAGGTTCAAATCTTGCTTAAGTAGCTTTTAGGGTTTAGAATTAGGTTTAATTCAATCAAGTTTGAGGCAAACCAGGTTTTCAAGCACGGGTGAAGATCACTTTCCTATTGAAATTAGAAATAAAGTGGAGTGCCTAGTATGAACCTAGATTGAAAACCCTAAGAGGAAGCTACTTGGTGAGTTGATTTTATGTTGAGTGGTGCGGCCCAAACAACTCAAACAAATGACCACAATTGCACCATTGAGTTAGGCACACAAAGCAATTGACCTAGACTAATTTCTACTCTTTTATATGTTGATTTTTGTGTACCAGTTCCACAGATCAGAATTTAGTTGAATAGATAAGAATCAATTAGGTTATTTTGCTTGAATGTGGGTGTATGCTGTGTATATGTTGAATTACCCCACAAAAATATCTTTTTGTTTTTTTTTTATATGCAAGGGTGAAATGAATGTGGGTGGAAATCCAAGCAACCAAACTAATCCTAGGATTTATGCAAACACCTAGGTTAATTGGAGTTTGAATTAATGTGATGAAATGAAATCTATGGAGGGGGAAGAATGGGGAGCACTTACAGTCATCTTCAACTGCACTTTACTCAGATCTATTGCTTGACGATTCCCTGATCAAGGTATCTGCAAAATAATAGACAAGAGATAAAGCAAGTTAGAAAATAGTAAAGTGCACGAAATGCAAACCCCGGGAACGGTGCAAAAATGTTGGTGACGGAAAACTATGCATTCGCAATTGGATTTGAAAATTCATCGTTGTAGTTCGAGTCATAAAGAAATCTGTTCAACAAATAAAATTTATACCAAAAAATCCGTAAAGAAGTTTCGGGTTGAACACAGGGAGGCTACGTCGATCTCAAAATCCACAATTACTTTTTTTTTGTATTTTTGTTTGAAAGGAGAAATAATCACAATGAAATCGTTATAGATAATAAGAGAGAGAGAACAATCACTTGGTATTGAATAATGTTTTTACAACTAAGAAAGTGAGAAATGATTACACTAGAAAGCGGGAAATTATTACAACGAGAAAGCTGGAAAATTCTACTCTAGAAAGTGGAAAAAGAAGGGAGAGAGAAGTTATCCTCCTTGATGATCACTTGGAGGACGAGCCGGACAGGACAACGCCTGGAAGACGGGGAACGAAGCGGGAAGAAGGAGGACGAAGTAGCATGTCGTCGTCGTCGCAGGATCCGCTTCCGGAACGGGGGCGAAAACTTGGTTTTAGCTCTTGAGGAGCATCCCGAGTGTGGGACAAGCTTCTCTTAAGCTTTGGAGCGGGAGAGAGGAGAAGGAAGGGATGAGAAATTCATAGGGTAGGGGTTTCCTTTTATAGTTGTAAGGAGTGGGGACATTTTGGTCATTACAACATCAAAAACATTAATTCAGGACCTTTAATGACAGACTTATTCATCACTAAAAGCCTGAACTTGGTCAATGTGCACGCACCGCTCTCACCTCCCCACCTTTTGCACCCTAACGCACTTGCACATGTTCGCGTACGATCAGCCTTCTGATCTCAAGATTGGACAGCTTAAAATGCTCCTTGCTCGTGCCTTTGATGTGTGCCCGTGTGCCATCTGGCGTGCACGCTATGCGTTAGATCGCGCGTGGGTGCTATTGGCTGATCTACACCGCTCGTTGCTGATCGAGTGGTTGTGATGGCGCGCCGGCACGCGAAGAGGGGATGCTGCTCTGTGATTCGAACCTTTCTCTCTTGCCTTCGAAGCGCCTTAACCACTGCGCTACGTGTGCGGTTGAGGCATGTTGGTGATTTTGTGCGCGGTCAATCTCAACCATTGGATCTTCATCCAAGGATTGAGATCAAGTGTTGCTTATGCTTTCAGATGAGGAGAGGTGCTGGATGAGCGACGACGTGGCACATTCTCGGCCATTGATGGGCATCCAACAACAGAGATTTGTCGAGCGGGTGAAGAAGAGAAGCGAAGGCGGGTCCTTGGGGCTGGTTGGGTGGCTGAGATGGTGCCACGTGGCACCTGAAATTGCACTAGAGGGGGGGTGAATAGTGAAATTTTATTGTATTGTAATACAAAAAATTCAATCACACAATATACTCAATTATTTTTAGGTGGAAACCCAAGATGGGTGAAAACCACCACCTAAGCTAATCTCTTGACTTAGGATTTTCAATCACAAGGTGATCAATCCACTAACCACACTACTTAAACGAGGGTAGTGTACCTCAATTACAATTCCCACCTCCGATCCCTAAACGGAGGTTTCTCTCTTCAAAATGAAGAGATGGGGACCCGACAGGCCGGATACCCAAAATACAGAAATTAAGAAGTAAAAATAACACCTATAGAGCACCCCAATAATTTAGTTGCTTTCTTATCTACTAAGCATGAAAAGAACTCCCTGATGATTTGCAGAACGGAGCGAGCCGGGAGTATGGATTTGCCCTTTGATCAGAGTATTAGCACAGCACAAGGGCAAGATGGAGCTTAGAGTAGTGAGTAAGAGATTTTTCTAATGGAATTGTATCTCAAGAGGTGTGTGTTGCCTAAGAGGAGTTGTAGTCTATTTATAGGCAAGTTTGGAACCTTCAAGAACACTTGGGAGAGCTCTACTAGCCGTTGGAAACAAATCCCAAGAGTTTAGGACGAAATCCACACAAAATCAGGGTAATGATGAGTCTGACAGCAACATCAGACGTCTAATTATAGTATCAGACGTCTTACAGGACGTCTGATTTTTACTATGGTCGTCTAATATTGCAGGACATCCTTAACTGACTCTATTGGATCAAAAGGACGTCTGATATTATCTTATAAGACGTCTGATTATTTCATTGGACGTCTAATGAATGGTGCATTCGTTCCTGTTATCATCAGATCCAAACAGGGTTTTAGGTTTAGAGGATCGGACGTCGTTATGGACGTCTGAGAGAATTACCAGACGTTTGGAAACCTAAATACTCTTCCTTCCTCCTTCTACCAAAAGATTATGTGGCCGTAGAGAGATACGCACAGAAAATCATGGCCAACGGTTCAAAGGCAGACGTCTGTAAGTGTGTCCAGACGTCTGTAAATTCTTTTTTTTTTCTACACAAAGTCTAACGGTTAGTATGAGGATGTCTGGGTAAAGAATTAGACGTCTGTGAAAGGTTATCGACGTCTGAGAGTGGAGTCCTTCGACTGATGTTTATGAGGAGATGAACAAAGGCAGAAATCTTTGAAATTAGACGTCTGATACACATGTCAGACGTCTTAAAGTGGAAAATCAGACGTCTGGCATTTGTCCTGGACGTCTGATAAAAGTATAAGTGTTGGGTTTTTGTTTCTAATTTATCCTAAGTGTAGAGAGCCTAAGTTAGCTATTTATAGTTTATGTTTGGGGGCTCTTTACAATATTTCTAGACTCAAATAAGATGAAAATTACAACATTTGAAAGTTTACATGAAAAAAGCCTAAGACCTAATACTTATGCTACTCGTCTTCACGCTTTTAATCTCCCATCTTGGAAAGCTTTTTAAAATCCTGCAAATATGTTATTATAGAGAGAAAACAATATGCTATGCTTTATTTATTATTTCATTTTCTTCATTTTGTAAAATCATCAAAATATCATATATGAGTGGTTGAACTAACAATCTCCCCCTTTTTGATGATTTTCAAAATATAGCTGTAGGTTCCTCTTTCCTCCCCCTAAAGGTTGTACTTGGTAGTCTTTATCTATTTAAGAAGGTTGTTTTTATATTATTCCTTAATTTCTTACCTACATTCTTCTCCCCCTTTTTGAATATCATCTTGAAGGGTTGTTTGAAGGGAGTTGAAATCCAAACAACAAGAGTGATATCTACAAAGTAGAGTGCATGAGTAAAATTGCATGTTTAAAAGATGACAAGGCATTAAGGAAAATTGATTAGGAAAAGAAATATTTAAGCATGGACTAGCTATTTGTTCCCAAAAATATTAAGTATGGGGTCAAGGCCCCTTAATACAAACTTAGAATAAAAGACAGAAAAATAGAAGCACTAAAACTATTCTTCTTGATCTTGGCGGCGGCGGCGACGAGCGGGTCCTTGTCCTATCTGCAAATTTTGAACATCTGATCTAAGTTCGTCGATGTCGCGGCGCATGCTTCCCATATAGGTGTACATCTCGCCGGTTCGACGCAGCAGGAAGGAGATGCCGGAGGAGAGGGAATCTGTGGCTGGATCCCATGCTTCATCAAAGCTCGAGCGGGGAGCTTCTATTTGAAGGGGCCGTGGTTCATGGAAGTCTGGAAAGGGTGGAAGGGGCTCGTCTTCCATGGGTTCGTCGGCGGGCTCAAGATGCTCTCTAAGTATATGCATCTTGGCGGCTGTGGCCCGGTTGTAAGGCTCAATTTTCTTGTCAACTGCTTGGTCAGTTATGGAAATCCTATGGGATGAAAAGATTTTGGATAGAATAGACCCAAACGGAAGTGATGCCCCATGGTCCTCATTCATGACGCGAACAATGAGGCGGCAATAATTGAAAGGAATATGACGAACGGCCGCAAAAAGGAGCGCCTTGTGTTGGCGTGAGATGTAATCAAAACCTCCCGATTTGTTTAGGAGGTCCCACCCAAAAATGCGAGAGAGTAGACGTGGAAGGGGTTTGAGATTTTTGCATGGTAGAGTGCCAAGGTTTTCAACATATTTTTCCGGGAGAACTAACTCTTGATTGATGATTTCTGGGTCGTATTGCCTCAGAATGTCATTGAAATCATTTCCCTCATTGGGGATGGCTAGAAGGTCGGAGATAGTTTCGGATGTGATGTGTATTTCGCGACCAAATAGGCGGGTATGGAGTTCAAGTTCATCGTTGCTATAGTCCTCAACGATGTTGGCATAAAAGAGACGGCAAAGATCAGGGAACACACCAAGAGTTCCAATGCCGGAGTGGAATTGACGGTCAAAATATTGGAAAAGATGGAGAGTTTGGAAGTGTTCCCGAAGGTTCAAATGGGCAAAATCATTCCAAACAATAAAACGAGGGCATTTAACTTTGGCATTCGCGAAACGACGAAATCGCTGCCTAGCGATGTCACCCCGCAATTGATCTGCCAAATAAGTGGACGAGGAACTGGAAGATCCCTCAACTTGCTTCCTACGGGGAGGCATATTTGGTGGAATGGGCGGTTAGGTTTAGGAAAAAAATGAGTGGTGTTTTGAGGATAGAATACCTGCAAAAAAGAAACAGCCATGCAAGAACATTCAACCAACCAAACAACATTCACCCAAAACATAGTTTCAAACACTGCAATCATCATTGAAAAAATATGTGGCAGTATGCCTTGAGGCAATACAACCTGCCATGTAGTTCTGGCAATATACCTTTGGATGCAAGCCACTAAAATGTCGGCTTGAACCTCATGAGGTAATACCCTTGCCATGGAAGATGCAGCTAGGGCTAACAGGGTTTTCTTGACCGAGGGTTAGGGTTCTAAGGCTGATAATGATATGAAATGCACATGTAGGTCAAGTGAATCAAGAAGGAGAACTAGATGCTACAAGATGCTACAAGGTCGTGGGTAAAAGATCATGGAGACGCCCTAGGAGTGGAGAGGATATACCCACGGGAGGAGGGAAGCCTCCAAATGCGCGGTCGAGAGGCAGGGAGGACGCGCGCAGAGGAGCAGCAGTTCCGTCAGTCGTCGAAGAGGCGCGATGGTCGTCTGGCGGCGAGCAGAACTTCGCCAACTGCTACTGTGGGCCAACGGGTGTGAGGGAGAGCGGCGCACAGATTTTGTGTGGGGTAGGGATTTCGGACAGGAGAGTGGGACCTTTGCGAAGGGGATCTTATATCCCAAGGTCACGTAGCAAGTCTCCCCCTGAAGTTGGCGAGATTTGCATTTCAAACCGTCCAGAGAAAAGCCGCGATGCGCAGATTTTTCCCCCGATCAGACGTCTGGCAAATACGTTAGACGTCTGGATTTGCCAGAGGGATTTTAGCCCATTTCAGGGAGACGTCTGTTTTATTCATCAGACGACAAATGAGACGACTAATTATATAAATAGACGTCTGATTTCTACAGGAATCTCCCCAGGAAAATGATTTATTCTCCAGGTTGTTGATGATGAAAATGGTTGTTGGTGATAGTGATGATTATTGTTATGATCATGTCGTTGTAGTATAGGGTGTATAATATAACATTAAGGATGTCGTATAGTGGTGAGTATGGGTGAGCACCAATCATTACAACCATTATTATCATTTGCTTATTTATCTAATTTTTACTGGTTTTGTTCCAGGTCGTTCTCTGGGAGGCAATTTATTGAATTTAATTCGGTCACTCTTTGATTATCTCCAAAATTGTCTTCTTATTCAAAAAGAAACTTTACATTTAAAGAATGAATGAATGTTTTATTTACTTAGTTACTAAGAAGTGCTTGCAAAAAATACTAACTATGAACAAGCATCAAACAATCTATTATTATACTCTAAACTATGTATTTACAAGTTATCCTATTAACACTAATATGTTAGTTCATACTACATTAGGATACCATAGTGTAAAAACTTAACTTACTAGTCATTTATTTATAGTGACATATATATCAGTTTTAGTGACAAATATAAACGTCGCTAAATCTTAGAAAACACTATATACAACCTAAAGAAGCAAACTGAGGTCTTTAGCGACATTTATAGTGTCGTTTTATTCTGTTAGTAATTATGTGGGTTTACTTATACGTATGTATATTACTTATTCTACTGCTGTATGTACAGTAAGTCTTTCTGTTCTTGCTATCTCTTGTGTTCTCTCTTTTTTTTTAAGTCGTCTGTCCTTTCAATTTCTTCTGTATGGTATTCCAGAGGCTGCGGTGGAGACGGGGTTATTAGGCTAACGTCCTTAGTGTAAAATGTGCTTAATTAGAGGGTGCGCTTTTCGAGGGATACACAGCACCCTTCGGGTGGGACCAGACCTCTACTAAGCGCGCCCTAATCTCAGATTAGGTGCCTTAATTACGTTTTCGTATCAGCGCAGGGCCTCAGCCCAACGCCAGACATACTCGCACGCTCGGGCTCCCAGCCCCACACATACATTATCATCACACATTAGAGTTCAGCACAAATCGGGTAATCGGATAAGGGATCGCGTTTCGGGCGCCCGGCGCCGTGACGACTGCTTCAACTATAGCATAAATTATATTTATATGGCTGCGTTTGGTTTGCAGCACACGATGTGGCGCTATTCCAGCGCCACATCGTGCGCTGGAAATCAGACGCAGCTGCGTCTGTGCGCGTTTTTGGCCCTCGATTTGGGGGCCATAAATTATTAAAAAAAATAAAATAAAATATGGTAAATAAAATATTTACATAATACTACATAATTGATTAATTAATTTTTAATTTTAAATATATTTACTATACAAATAAATTCGCTAAACTAGGCCGATTATACAGGTTTATTTAAGTGATTAAATGGTTAATTACTTATAAAATAATTAATAAATGGTCTAATTGACCTTAAACAGTTTTAACTTACATACTTAAGTATTTAATACATATTTTTATTGTATTTTTACGAATTTATTTATGTTTTATTTAGGCTAAAATAGCAATTCTGTGTAGTTTATAATTAAAACTAAGTTACAGTAAGTTATACTAGGTATAATTATACTTTGACTAACTTAAATTACTTAATATATATATATATTCCCAAGTTTATAGATTTATTTACTTGATTATTGCTCTAACTTATTAACTTAGCTACTAAATAAGTAAATATAAATCTGTACATACATATATACATAAATCAGTAAATACATGCATAATAGATTAGTATATATACATATTTTTACATAGATTACATATGTATATGAATTTCTGTACAGGTTTTATACATATTTACAGTATAACTATGAATCTAACTGATATGCTATAGTTATAATACTATGAATAGGTATATTTACAGTTTTAAAATAAGTCTATGCCATTAGGCTTTTGTATAAAGTTAGGGAATTAGAGTTGATTGAGTTTTTATTTGAGTTTAGACAGCAGCCGCAGCTACTGTCAGAGGAGATGGAGAAGAGAAGAATGTGCTGTTTTAGTGTTGGTTTTAGTTGCTGTTCAGGGTGAGTTTTTGTAGCAGCAGCAGTGGCTTAAGCCACTGTCAAATGGCTAACTGCTGCTGCAGTTAGTCCACTTGGAGAAAGGGGAACAAAAAATTCACAGATGAAAGGGGAATTTGGAGGAGAAGAGAATTTGGAGATGGAGGGAAATGTAGCTGCAAGTTGCAGCATGTTGCTGTATAACTGGGAACAAGATTAAATTCAAAACAAACTAAACATTGAAGAGATGAAATCCAAATCTGAAAGGGGTTTAAATCTCACGAAAATCTCATGTAAATTCAGCTCAAATACTCATTAGGAAAAACCTTATCAAAAGCATCCTTTCAGATCAAAACAACAAATGGCATTGAGTTAGTTCTTCCTAATGCCATAGACAGCATGAAGGAAGACTTAGCTCAATCAATTAAAACCAAAGAAACACAATCCCAGTTTCTTGCAACCTTAAGGAGTATGGAAAACTCCTTAGGTTAGAGAATCACCATATAGAAATGATCATCAACACAAATAGTGCATGGCAGTTCTGAAATAGCAGACAAAACTTAAGAATGCATTAAGGAAAATTCATGGGAGATGGCGAATGCATTCAAAACAAAGTATACTCAGAATCATGAAAGGCTCTTCTGATTGGCTCTCTGTCATCAGAGAGCTTCTCAGAATCCTTGCCTACAATGAAAACCAAAAATCCCTTCAATTTGTCAGATCTGTCAAAACATTTCAGAGAGTAAAAATCCTTTAAAATCCAAATCAAAAGTGCTCTGACAAACTGAGGCAATCCATTTAAAACAGAGGGGCTTTTGTGAAACAAATGGAGTGAGTGAGAAGCCCCAAATGGTGCTTGTGACGCCACTTTCAGATCTGAGGCAGTGCGCCATCAGATCTGAAATTGGGTCAGGATGTGTGGGTGATTGATGAAAAATTCGTCGTTAAAAAGGAAAAAACAAGAATCAGAATTTGGATGATGGAAAAACAAAACATGAAGAGGGAGATAAATTGAACAATGAACAGATGATTCTTCCCCTCTGATCTGGACTGATCAGAGGAGGTGAGGGAGGGGATCTAATACTAATTCTACTCCTAAGACTAATCTAACTACAGCTAACATTAAACACTAACAATTAAAACTAAATCTATTCTAAACTACTGCAAACTAAATCTAACACTACTTGTGCAGAATTAAAAACCTAAACTAAAAGGAAGAATGGGACCTATGGGTCCTTAGCCGGCGGCTAAGGAGGAAGAAAGGAGGAGGGTGACTCCAGCGGAGGGAAGAGTCTGCTAGTGAGACTCCAGGGTCGTCCTCAGGTGCTACGAGGTCCTTAGCGACGAGGAGGGTCGAGAGCAGGCGATGATTCCACAGCCGGTGGCTGTGAAATCAGGGTCTAGGTGAGGAGGAGAGACTGGAGTGGACGAACTGATCGCTAAGAGATGTAGGAGGGAGCGATCCTTTGCGCACGACACCACTGAGGTGCTTAAATAGCAGCTCAGTGACTGGAATCACCGCAAGGGTGAGGTTAATCAAAATTAGGCCGGCGGTGAGGATGAGATGAGTAGAGCGCGGGGCGAGTCGAGAGGGAAATCTGACCGTCAGATGTGATCTGGGAAGAGAGGTGAACGCACGCACCGAATCGCGCGAAGGTTCCAATAGAATCCAGCCGCAGATCGAGATCAAAAGTGCGATGGACGGTCGAGAATGGCTGTGTTCTTCGCGTGCTACAGTGCGCGTGAAGAACACAGGCTTCTCTCTGAAATGAGGGAAAACTTGCAGGAAGACCCTTGAACGAAGGGGTAGAAGAATAGCGTGCAGGTCCAAAAGTGAAAAGAACTATAACTGGAAGGGCCTTGCAGCCATACAGAAGGGTCCCTGCGGCTTGCAAAAAGGTCCAAGAAGGAGTTTTGAAGGGTAGAAATGTAATGCATGAAGGACCTAATTGTAATCTATTTATTTCTAAGCCTAAATGATGTCCAATTGCTTTCAAATTTTTACATGTGCTTAATTGAACATTTAAGACATTGATTTTACTTCTGATTTATCTTTTCAAACTTGTTTATGTGTTCAATTGATGCATGGATCATCATTTGTTCTTTAGTTTTCAGAATATCTCATTTTTGTGACCTAATTAGGAGGTTTTAACACACATTAAAAGTTTTAGGCCTTTTCTTTAATTCCCACACTTAACCCTTTTTATATGTTAATTTGATATTGTTTTGCTTAGTGTCTAGCTTAATTTCGGCCTTTTAGCTATGATGAGTAGCCACTCATCAGTTGTCGTCTGATTTCTTCCTCAGACGACAATGAAGACGTCTAAATATAATATTAGATGCCTGATTTCTGCAGACAGACCTTCCTGGATTTTCATCTAAAGTTACAGGGTCGTCCGCTTTTCCTGTCAGACGACCTCTACGACGTCTAACCACAGATTCAGACGTCTGATAGGTAGTACATGTTCTGTCTCCGAGGTAGACGTCTGTCAACACATTTGGACGACATTTCAGACGTCTGTGTGGTGTACCAGACGTCTGATTTGACTGTTTTGGTAGATAAAATCGTCGTCTGTCCCAGATGTTTAGACGACGAAATTTAATGTATAAGACGTCTGCTATTGGACAGAATGTGCATTTAGATGTTTGAACTGAGAATGAAGGCTTCTAACTTAGTGAAATCAAGGTTCTATCTATGCTCATGACAAAAGAGGTTCCATTAAATCACTAAATTCTTCAAATATCACTTAGCTTACATATGCCTAGTTTCCTACGTATATAATTAAAGCGATCATAATTCAAAGGTTTAGTGAAAATATTAGCTAATTGCACTTCAGTACAAATAAATTCAACTTTGATTTCTCCCTTAAGTACATTATCTCTTAAGAAGTGATGTCGAACATCAATATGTTTTGTGCGAGAGTGATGTACGGGGTTTTTCGAGAGGTTGATAGCACTAGTATTGTCACATAATATTTTTATCTTATTAAATATCAAGTTAAAATCCTTCAAAGTATTTTTCATCCAAAGCACTTGGGAACATGCTAGTGCGGCGGCTATGTATTCAGCTTCTGTAGTTGATAAAGCTACACTAGATTGTTTCTTTGAGAACCAAGAGACTAGTGATTCGCCTAAGAATTGGCACGTCCCACTAGTACTCTTCCTATCGGTGCAGCTACCTACGTAGTCTGCATTGCTATATGTAACTAAGTTGAATTGTGGACTCCTAGGGTAGAATAAGCCATAATCAGATGTGTCAACTAGATATCTAAATATTCGTTTTACAGCATTTAGGTGTGATTGTTTAGGGTTTGATTGAAACCTAGCGCATAAGCAGGTACTAAACAAAATATCAGGTCTACTGGAAGTTAAATACAGTAAAGATCCAATCATGCTACGATAGAGCTTTTGATCTATGGGCGTACCTGATTCGTCCAAGTCTAAGGAAGTTGTGACACTCATAGGAGTGTTCTTCCCTTTACTTTTGTTCATGTCAAATCTCTTCAGCATCTCCTTTGTGTATTTTGATTGACACACAAAGGTTCCAATTTTGAGCTGAGTGATTTGCAAGCCCAAGAAAAACTTGAGCTCACCCATCAAACTCATTTCGAATTCTTCCTGCATAATTTCTGAAAACTTTCTACACATAGATTCATTAGTAGCACCAAATATAATATCATCTACATATATTTGAACTAATAAAATGTCTTTTCCTTTTCTTTTAATGAATAATGTGGAATCAGCTTCCCCTCTTGAGAATTTTGCATTTAACAAGTAGTCTTTGAGCCTTTCATACCAAGCTCTAGGAGCTTGCTTTAGACCATATAGTGCCTTGTTTAATTTGTAGACAAAATGAGGCTTATCATGAGACTCAAAACCAGGAGGTTGTTTTACAAAAACTTCCTCCTTAATGAATCCGTTAAGAAACGCGCTCTTAATGTCCATTTGAAAGAGTTTAAAGCCAAGAAAGGCGGCATAAGCAAGAAACATGCGAATTGATTCGAGTCGAGCTACGGGAGCGTAGGTCTCATCAAAATCAATTCCTTCTTCTTGGTTGTACCCTTGTGCTACCAACCGAGCCTTGTTTCGAATAACTATACCGGATTCATTCAACTTGTTCCGGAATACCCATTTGGTACCTATTACCGTTTGCCCTTCAGGCTTGGGTACTAGATCCCAAACTTCATTCCTTTGGAATTGGTTGAGTTCCTCCTGCATGGCCATCATCCAAGTTTCTTCAGAGCACGCTTCCTCGACACTCTTCGGTTCAACTTGAGATACAAAGGCGGAGAGACCAAAGGAGCAACTAAAGCGAGATTGGGTTTTAACGCCATCAGAAACACTTCCAATGACTTGACTTTCGGGATGATCCCTTTGATATATCCAATCTTTTGGAAGATTATGGATATTGGAGTTTGGAATGTTAGACACATCATTAGTAGAATCATCTTCATCATCCATATTGACTCGGTCAATGGAGGAATGAGGAGATTCATTGAAGGAGACATGAAGGGTTTCCTCCACTATTAATGTGGTCTTGTTAAAAACCCGATATGCCTTACTACGTGAGGAATAAACAATAAAGATGGCTTCTTCACCTTTGGCATCAAATTTATCTAAATTAGAGCGGGTATTCAAGACAAAACATCGACATCCAAAAACTTTAAAATAACTAATTTTGGGTATTTTCCCATAGTATAGTTCAAAACAAGTTTTTCGCAATCCGGATCGAATTAAGGTGCGATTTAACACGTAACAAGCCGTGTTAACCGCCTCAGCCCAAAAGTACTTCGGTAACCCCGAGTCTATGAGCAATGTTCGAGCACACTCTTGAAGAGTACGGTTCTTTCTCTCAACCACCCCATTTTGTTGAGGTGTTCGAGGAAAAGAGAACTCATGAGCAATACCATGCTCTTGACAAAAATCATCAAACAAGGAATTTTCAAACTCGCCCCCATGATCACTACGGATACGAGTGATTTGGTAGCCTTTTTCAGTTTGAATTTTCCTACAAAAAATAGAAAAGATGGAAAACACTCCTTTAGATCTCAAGAAGGAGACCCATGAAAACCTCGAAAAATCATCTACAATTACAAGGCAATATTTGCATCCACTGAGGCTCTCATATTCTGTTGGTCCAAACAGATCTAGGTGAAGTAGTTCTAAAGGTCTTGATGTGGATATAACTTCTTTGCTTTTAAAACTAGATTTTATAATCTTACCTAATTTACATGAATCACAAATAAGCTCATTTAAAAATTTTCTTTTAGGAAGACCTCGGACTAGTTCATGTTTAGCTAATTTTTGAACCAGCTTCATATGAACATGTCCTAGTCTTTTATGCCATGTACTTAACTCATCATTTGCTACAAGACATTCATAAGTGCCATTTTTATCAAATTCTACGACATAAATGTCTTTAAATCTAGTTCCCTTAAGAAGTGTTTCATTGGTTAATGCATGCATAATTTCAAACATTTTAGAAGTAAACACTACTTTAAAGCCCTTATCACATATTTGACTTGCACTTAAAAGATTATGTTTTAGTCCTTTAACTAGAGAAACATTTGAGATGGGAGAGAGAGGGTTACCTATTTTACCAAGGCCAATAATATGGCCCTTGTGGTTGTTGCCAAATGTAACTGTTCCTCCATCCGTAGGTTGGAGGTCCAAAAATAGGCGCTTGTCTCCTGTCATATGTTTGGAGCATCCGGAGTCCATCACCCATCGGCCTCCTTGGTGGTGGTGGTCTCCTTGTCTTCCTCCTTGTAGACCTTCTCCCTCCTACAAAAGATCTTTGATGGTGACTTGGTGTTTCTATAGGTCTTTCTAATTTGAGTCGTCCATCCTTCATTTTGTATATCCAATTTTTGACATTATGATGTCCTTTCATCCCTACAAAACAAAGTGAGAGTTGTCTTTTCGGTATCCATTGTAAAGTGGATCCGTATTTGTTAGTGGTCTCCTTTAGAGGAAGGTCCTTTTTCGGCTCACTTTGACTAGGCTCATAAAAGCCTAATCCAAATTTACTTGAGGAAGGTTTTTGATGGGCAATGAGTTTGTCGAAGTTATCTTTCCCCTTTGTAAATTTGGCTAGGTCCTCAAGAAGTTGGTTTGACTTTTCTTTGAGATGATTTATCTCTATTTTCATTATATCTAGTTTATCTTCTAATGCCCTAATTTCTACTCTAAGTAAGCCATTTTCATCCTTTTTAAAAGAGTTTGATTTTTCAAGCACATGGATTTTGTCGAGTAATTCTTCTCTATCTAAAAATTTTTGTTCACTCATTGCTGTATACAAATCATTTGTTAATGACTCTTTCTCAATCATTAGATTTCTTATTTGCATATTTAAAGCAGTGGTTTCTTTTGTAAGAATTAGATTCTTTTCTTCAAGATCATTGATTAATCTCTTATTTTCTAACTTTTCTTCTTTTAAAGCCTTGCTTTGGGTTTTAGTTTTCTTAAGATCTATATATAATGAATCAAAGGCATCTTGTAATTCATCTAAAGAGTAGGGGTTTACCTCAGGTTCCTCAGATTCAGACTCGGAACCATCATTTGTTGCCATTAGTCCCAAGCATGCCATTTCTTCATTTGTTTCCTCCTCCTCTTCTTCTTCGGAGGTGGAGTCATCCCAAGTTGCTTGAAATGCCTTCTTCTTGAATCCTTTCGGCTTGGAGATCTTCTTGTAGTCGGAAGGCTTCTTGGGTTTCTTCTCCTCATCCCTTTTGAGTAAGGGACAATCTTTCCATATGTGACCTCTTTTTTTGCAATTATAGCAAATTAGAGGTTCTTCCTCTCTTTTCCTTCCCTTGATCTCTCTTCTATTTCTGAGAAACTTTTTAAACTTTTTAGCTAATAAAACAAATTCTTCGTCATCGGTACTTACCTCATCATCCGAAGTAGCTTTGAAGGCTAAGGTCTTCTTCTTTGTCTCCGATGAGATTGATTTCTTCTTTTGATCCATTTTTGATTCGTAAGCCATGAGATTTCCAAGTAGATTTTCCATGTCTAGATCCTCTACTTGGTTGGCTTCTTCTATTGCCGTTACCTTTTGCTCCCACTCGGGTCCAAGGGAGCGAAGGAGTTTCCCTTGAAGCTCCCCCTTTATAAATGTCTTTCCCAAAGACTTGAGGTTATTCACGATTAACGTGAATCGGGTGTACATGTCCCCAAGTTTTTCATTCTCCTTCATAGAGAAAGCTTCGAATTCCTGCGATAACAAGTTTATCTTTGAGGATTTAACTTTAGATGTACCTTCGTGAGTTACCTCCAAGGTTCTCCAGATCTAGTGGGCGGTTTCGCATTGGCTGATGCGGTTGAATTCCTCCAAGCTGAGAGCGCAGTAGAGTGAGTTCATTGCCTTGGCATTCAGTCCAAGGTGATGGATTTGCTCCACTGTGTAACCTGTTTCTGGTTTCTCAGGAATGACGTATACAGATTCGCATTTCTCCCAAATGGAGAAATCGTTGGCTTGAAGCCACATCTTCATTCTCAGCTTCCAGTAAGTGTAGTTGGTTCCTTCGAAGAGTGGTGGTCGAGTGGTGGATTGCCCCTCCAATCTGCTTGTGGAAATGGCCTTCCCCTCCATGTGATCTTTCCGCGGATGTTACTCCTGTAGGCGGAAAACCTGCTCTGATACCAAATGAAATTGCACTAGAGGGGGGGTGAATAGTGAAATTTTATTGTATTGTAATACAAAAAATTCAATCACACAATATACTCAATTATTTTTAGGTGGAAACCCAAGATGGGTGAAAACCACCACCTAAGCCAATCTCTTGACTTAGGATTTTCGATCACAAGGTGATCAATCCACTAACCACACTACTTAAACGAGGGTAGTGTACCTCAATTACAATTCCCACCTCCGATCCCTAAACGGAGGTTTCTCTCTTCAAAATGAAGAGACGGGGACCCGACAGGCCGGATACCCAAAATACAGAAATTAAGTAAAAATAACACCTATAGAGCACCCCAATAATTTAGTTGCTTTCTTATCTACTAAGCATGAAAATAACTCCCTGATGATTTGCAGAACGGAGCGAACCGGGAGTATGGATTTGCCCTTTGATCAGAGTATTAGCACAGCACAAGGGCAAAATGGAGCTTAGAGTAGTGAGCAAGAGATTTTTCTAATGGAATTGTATCTCAAGAGGTGTGTGTTGCCTAAGAGGAGTTGTAGTCTATTTATAGGCAAGTTTGGAACCTTCAAGAACACTTGGGAGAGCTCTACTAGCCGTTGGAAACAAATCCCAAGAGTTTAGGATGAAATCCACACAAAATCAGGGTAATGATGAGTCTGACAGCAACATCAGACGTCTAATTATAGTTTCAGACGTCTTACAGGACGTCTGATTTTTACTATGGTCGTCTAATATTGCAGGACATCCTTAACTGACTCTATTGGATCAAAAGAAGGACGTCTTATATTATCTCATAAGACGTCTGATTATTTCATTGGACGTCTAATGAATGGTGCATTCGTTCCTGTTATCATCAGATCCAAACAGGGTTTTAGGTTTAGAGGATCGGACGTCGTTATGGACGTCTGAGAGAATTACCAGACGTCTGGAAACCTAAATACTCTTCCTTCCTCCTTCTACCAAAAGATTATGTGGCCGTAGAGAGATACGCACAGAAAATCATGGCCAACGGTTCAAAGGCAGACGTCTGTAAGTGTGTCCAGACGTCTGTAAATTCTTTTTTTTTTCTACACAAAGTCTAATGGTTAGTATGAGGACGTCTTGGTAAAGAATCAGACGTCTGTGAAAGGTTATCGACGTCTGAGAGTGAAGTCCTTCGACTGATGTTTATGAGGAGATGAACAAAGGCAGAAATCTTTGAAATTAGACGTCTGATACACATGTCAGACGTCTTAAAGTGGAAAATCAGACGTCTGGCATTTGTCCTGGACGTTTGATAAAAGTATAAGTGTTGGGTTTTTGTTTCTAATTTATCCTAAGTGTAGAGAGCCTAAGTTAGCTATTTATAGTTTATGTTTGGGGGCTCTTTACAATATTTCTAGACTCAAATAAGATGAAAATTACAACATTTGAAAGTTTACATGAAAAAAGCCTAAGACCTAATACTTATGCTACTCGTCTTCACGCTTTTAATCTCCCGTCTTGGAAAGCTTTTCAAAATCCTGCAAATATGTTATTATAGAGAGAAAACAATATGCTATGCTTTATTTATTATTTCGTTTTCTTCATTTTGTAAAATCATCAAAATATCATATATGAGTGGTTGAACTGACAACACCATCTTGGCCATCCATCTTCTGAGTATTGTAGATGGTGCCACGGGTGTCGGATTGGATCGATTTTCGTGTTGTTAGGCTGCGATCGTCAATCTGAACCCATCCATGCAGTCAGATTTGTCGTCTAAGGTGCAGATTAACACCATCTTGGCCCTTGATCTCTAGGGTTCCTTGATCTCTATCTGATGCTATAGATGTTCGATCAGGGCGATCTTGGAGTTGTTGAACTCCAATCATCGCCCTAATCAGATTCGTATGCCTGGATCTTCGATCTGAGTTCTTGATTAACAAGTTGCCTTGTCCCTGGCCATAAAAGGAGAAAATTACTATACAATTTATATAACTTGACCTAAATGCATGATTATGCATGTTATGCAATATTTATAATGTATGGTGCTAATATGGTACTAAGAACATGCATTAATAGACATTTTAGGTTAATTAGATGTATGCACATTAGCCACCTACGGCCCTCGGTCTCCTTCTGACTTTAAGCACCATCACCACACTGCTGGCGAACCCCCACTGGCGAGTTGTACTCCACTAGCTCACACGTCACTATTTCATGGTCGTCTTCCTTCCCATCCTTCAATGTGTAGGTAGGTGCACCCACCATCATGCAACATCAACCCGCAAACAAGGCACTGGCATCCACCAACCATTGCTTCTCCTCCACCAACCCACCAAAGTATTCACTAGTCTCCTCCCTCATATCCTGTATGAACCCAGCAGGTCATGGACAAGGACAAAACTAACCTCCATACTGATGCTTATAGTCGCTACCTCGCTTGATCCCTTTCTTTTCTATGGTGTAGGGAATAGGGTTTACGTAGGGTGGAGGTTTCCTTTGGCATGGGATTTTATATGCTTGGGAAGGGAAAAGTAAGGGAGAGGTAGGGGTAGGATTTAGAATTTTTTTATTATTTATAATTTTATTTTTACTACTATAAGCATCTCTCGTAACCAGATCAAACAGTTACCGATTTCCATGAAATACACAGTGTCGTGATCATTAAGACATAAGGAATCCCATGTGATTCTTGAATCTCAAATTTGAGGTTGTTTGTGCAATACAAGCCCCTCAATAGGTTACACACAAGTTTGCATGTGTTTTGCGTATCCAAAGTTCGATCCATGTGGAAAATATATCTTTATAGTCCTCACGATGCTAGGAGTGCAAACAAATTTTTTGGTCATCGATTCGAGGTCTAGATCATCGAAACTAGAATCATGTGGGTTTCCACTTTGATTGCGCATTATTATTCCAATGGGTTTTGATTCGTACATTACTGGTGTCATTAGGTTCGCTTCAAGGTGTAATATCCGATTAAATATTTGGATCCTCAATCTTGTTCATTAAATTTAGTAACCCTCAAAGCCATTGCTTTGTATTCTACCTAAACAATTGATCGAGCATAAACTGATTGCTTCTTACTTCTTCAAATAACAATCCCTAGAAAAATAGAATAGCCTATGGTAAATCTCATATCATCAACAAAACTAACCTAATCAGCATCTTTATGTCCTTTAATGCTTAGCTCATCACCTTCTATAGGCAAAGCATCTTTTATGTCCTTTTCCTCAATTTTTCTTCAACTAATAAAGAATTCTGCTCACATCATAGAAATGAGAAGTAGTGGGAGCACCCATGAATTGATTAACTACATTTGTTGCACATGTAATGTTAGTTCTAATGAGAATAAGATAGACCAACTTTCCACCAATTTTCTTATACCTCCATTTTCGTGAATCATGAAGTAGTTCCCCATGTTTTAAGCTTAAGCAGTGATTTGGTTTGCTAGGAGTAACAATGGGCTTGCATCTAAGTTTGCTAGTTTCTTCTAATAAATCTCAGACATGCTTTCATTGACAGAGAAGCAAACCACTTTAGATCTTGCAATTTTCAGCAGCAAGAAAATATTTCAGATTACCATGATCTTTGATCTCAAATTCTTCTACTACCTTTTTTCTTGAGCCTGCAAATTTCTTCTAAAGGATCCCATCTAATGATCACATCATACACGTAAATCGGAAGGATAGAGACTCCACCTTTGCAATGTTTGTAGTGCTTAGCAAATAAAGTACATTGTTTCCTTATTAATTTCCTTGACTATTCATAGCAACTTGTAGCCGCTCAAACTATGCTCTCAGATACTGCTTTAAGCATACAAAGACTTCTTATGTTTACAACATTGTCCTTTTTGTTCATATATACAGGAGACATGTGAAGTGACCACAAAAAATTGATCTTTGGGGGTTATTTTACAAATTTTCCAAATTATAGGGTGCCTTTTGCAATTATTGCACACTTAAGAGTGTATCACACATTTTCTCCACACTTTGGGTGGTTTTGTACAATTTTTCACGCTAAATTGAATATAATTGGGTCCCCATTCAAATAAACTAAAATCTAGGGCTAAACCCATAAGAAAACCTCCCACCTATGCCCTAAAACCCTAACCCTAGCGCCACATTAAATACCCCCTTGTGTCTCAAGATGTGTACCTACCCCCTCCTTCCTCTTCTTCCTCTTCGACCGGCAGGCGCATCAACTGATGGGTTGTTTAACTAGGTATGGGTGAAAGCTGTGCGGAGGAGGGAGCAACATGACATGAACTTGAGTTGCTCGATCCTCATAGAATGACTGCGAGGGTCCATGTCAAGCGGGAGTGAGGAAGGGGCAAGGAAATGAATAAATGCAAGGGGGGTAGGTCTCGGGCAATCTGATCGTCATTGTGGGACTGAGATCATGCTGTGTTGTGAGCAAGGGAGAAGGAAGGGAGGGAAAGTAAGGGGAGGTGCGAGGGAGAAGGGAGAGAGGGAAGCTAGGCAATTTCTAGTGTCAATTTTTATCGATTAAGATTTGAAAAATATCACAAAAATATTTACCTAACTAAGAGTTCATCCCATCATCATCGCCACTCAAGAAGAAATTAAACCCTAATGTCTAAATAAAATGGGATAGGCCCCCAAAAACCAGCCCGCTATTTTACAAGGGTGAGAAAACCATAAATAAAATGAACTAAAATTCTCCACCTAAATCTACACTAAATCTATCTAATAGAAAATTTAAACAAGAGGTTCTTGCTTCTTGGTGGTCTCCTTGCACCTCCAAACTCTAGGGCATGAACCCTAGGTCTTCGAACTCCTTCCTTTATGTTATTCAAAAGCTCCTACACCCCGTGCAAATTCTGAAATAGAAGAAAAGGTGTGATCAAAACACATTCAATTCATGTCAAAATAAACCCAAAATATGCAAAAATGTTCCACATCAAATATAGATCTTCTCATAGTTTTTGTGGATTTTTAGTTGATTTCTAAATATAGAAATTGATTTTTTTAAGGCAAGGGGGTCAAGCAGCTCAAAAACACCCCTTGTCAATGATTCACATGAACCGCTGACTTAACCTTCTCCAAAAGTTTTGGGAATTTTTTATTTGAAAGTAGATTTAGAAAGGAAACTTTAAAAAAAAATTTGCTTAGTTTAGAGTTTCCTACTATTCTAGAAAAATCCAGCAAGTTCGTAAAAGAGTTCTGAAGTCAGATTTGACCCCCTGTCAGTATTTGATTTTTCATTTTTTTTGTAAAGAATTAGGAAATGTTCTTTACCAATATTGAAACCTCATTTGAAGGCCTAACTCATGATTTTTTTGGAAATTCTTCAACGACCAAAATGCTATAAAAAGATTTTCTATTTTCGACCTCGAAAATAAAACACAGATTTGACAGAAAAGCACACAAAACACTTACCTAAAACCTAACCTTAGGACTCCTAATGCAACCTACGAAATTAACAAACCTAAATGCTATTTATAAAGGATCAAATAAAACTATGATGGTGCCTAATGCCTTCCTTGGAAACATTGCCATTTGATCGCTTGATGCCACTATATAAAACGTAAATCATTGTCGTGGTAGCATAAAAAAGTGAATCAAAACATTTTCTATTAAAACTTGTGTATAGATATGGGTGTCGATACATAGGGAAGGCAATGAACATCAAAATTTTTTTTCTTCATCTCAAAAAACATGAATACTGAGTTTCGCAATAATCTCAAATAAAAACAAAAGGGGAAAGAGAAGGTCAAATGTATGGGGTGTCCCCCTGAAAAGATTGACACGGAGGTTGGTGATGATCGGTGTCAAAGCAGTGCAGTGGAATTGCATAGTGCTGTCACCATCGTGCGACACGATGCTCCTCCTCTCTGGTGTGGTGGTGATGGTGACATGGGCAATTCCTTTTCTCCTCCAAGATGCTTGTCGTGGAATGGGCACTGTTATGCTGTGAGGGGATAGTGGGGTGGTGCCTCGCACATACAACCACTTGGCATGGAGAGGGGGTAGTGGGGTAGAGCCTCTCCCGCCAAGGTCTTGGAGAGAAGGTGGATGTGTGGTGGTGGAGGAGAGGAGGAGGAGGGTGAACAAACTCTCTTGGAGAGGAAGGCCCTCTGGCATCAAGAAGAATGGAGGATAAGATACTGTGGACCCTCCTTCCCTCTTTTATGTTGCATACAAGAATGCTCCACAAAAGTTGGTGATGCCACCCTTTCTAAATTCAAAACCCTTCCTCATTTTTAGGATCTAGATTGGCCACCATAATTGCCATCCATGGCATTTCTAAAAGGGTCATGGATTGATTTTAATCAATCCATATGTACGCATGCCCGAGCCTCCTAGGAATATCTTCGTGATGCACATCTTGTAGTCACCTAAGTCCTACATAGAGAAAAAGAATAAATTAATTAACCTATTTTAATGGGGTGCCTAATGTAGAGAGGGCTTGTATAAAATTATCTCCCACAATTATTGCATATGAATGTGCATATTGTAAGCCAATGTAGTTAGAACTAAATATCAATACTTACATTTATTTCATGACAAAATCCCTAAACTAAAGAGTATTATTTTTTAGGAACTAACAAATTTTTACCTAAAGCATGTACACTAAAGTAGACTCATCAATTATCTATACTGATCACTCCACTCTGAGACACCTATTAGTTAAGAAAGATGCCAAACCGAGGTTAATTACGTGGATAGTCCTTGCTTCAGGAATTTGATGTAGAGATCAGAGATGAAGCGGAAGCGTAGAACGTAATGGTGATCATTTATCTAGGATTTTAGTTGACCCACATCTGACCATACCTATTGCTGATTATTCTCAAATGAGAGTATCCTAGCCACTTTAGGAGTCCAAAGACCTTGGTATGTTGATATTGTGAATTACTTGGCCATTGGGAAAATACTAGATGATTGGTCCAAACAAAGAAAAGATATATTTTATTATGAGGTTAAGTACTATTTATGGGAGATCCTAAATTGGTTAGACTTTTTGCTAATCAGATTATCCGTAAATGTGTTCTCGAGAATGAAATCCACAACATTTGACATTTTTCCGTACTTCAGCTTGTGGAGGCCATTTCTCAAGGAAGTAGACGACCACCAAGGTGTTATAGAGCGAATTCTATTGGCATAGTCTTCCTAAAGATGCCCATTCCTTCTCTAAATCATGTCCCCGATGACAATCTATAGGAAACATGACTATGAGAGACATGATGTCCTTGAACCCCATATTAGTTGTTACAATCTTTGATGTTTGGGGTATTGACTTTATAAGATCCTTCACACCATCCTTTGGATACCAGTATGTCCTTGTAGCTATTGATTTTGTATCTAAATGGATTGAGGCAATCCCAACTCGAACGAATGATCTTAAGGTTATTATGGAGTTTATCAAGAAGAACATCTTTAGTCAGTTTGGGATGCCAAGCGCTATAATCAGTGACAGGGGGACCCATTTCACACAGTCATTTTAGGAACCTTCTTTCCAAATACGAGGTTACATAGAAGATTTCTACACCCTACTGTTGTTGGGTTCTGCTCTCTTGTTAATTAGGATTAATTAATTATGTCATAGTATAGTGTCTCAAACCAAATGAACGCCATCTTATTTATATACAATTTTTACTAATTTTATTCTAGATCATTCACTAGGAGGCAGTTATTGATATCCATCATTCTCTTTTATCCAAAAATCATCTTTTATTTCAAAAATGTTAAGTTTATTTACATATGAATGAATCATGAATGAAAGAATCGAAGAATGAATTAATCTAAGTCAACTGTGTATAAGAATGAATGAATTGGTCTTAATGACAATACTTCAAACATATAAACAGGTATAAAGGCATTAAAAACTAATCTAGGTTAATTTTGTACACTAATAACTAAGTAATGCCTTAATATAGAAACAAAAGGACAATCTATACTAACATATATAACTACATACACTAATATCTATAAATGTCACTAAAAGAGCCTTAAAAACATATATATACAAAAAGGCAAAAGGAATGTATATATTATATTATACGCATACTATATATACATATATACTTTATAAATATACTAAACTAAACTATTTACTTATGCATGCACAACATACACTAACACTTTACTTAACACTCACAACACACATGCACATTACACAACACTTACGCACATTACACAAGACTTACTCAACACTTAACCATTTTAACACTTAACCTAACCTGAAAACTTGTTTAATGGGTAAGCCTAGTGGTTCGCAGAATCTACAACTCACTAGGGGATGAATCGACCACTACTAAGTTGGGACCATAGTTTTTGTTAGTTTATTTTTGCATAGTTTAGGACCAATACCGATCCAGACTGAATCAACTCAGCTGAATCGGGCTCCTGGCCCATTCCTCTCTCTTCTCTCTCTTAATATAGTATAGTTTATCTAGGCTATGGGATCTGACCCCTTATCTTGGGATGGTGTTAAGACCCTAGCATCAAACATCTTTTAAGACATCTGGGAGTTGGTCCAGACATCTGGTCAGATATCTATAAGCCTTCCCAGACATCTGGAAATTAATTTTTTCGGCATACGATTTTGCGTTTGTGCGCATGCGCGCGCAGACTGAACTGCCGTCCACTTTTCTTCTCCTTCTTTCCTCCCTACAGGTGCAGCCTTCTTTCTCTCTCTCCCCACGGCGCCTTCAAATACTCCCCCTCTCCCCTCCCTCACCATCACTCCACCGCCTTCTTCTTCTTCTTCTTCCTATTAGCGTGAGAGTGAGCGGGCAAGGGCAGTAGCTGCTGCCATGTGTGCGTGGGGAGGAGGGGTTGCAGCGAGAGGGAGGGAGTTAGAGCGCGAGGGTGCGAGCTCGCCGGAGCAGCTAGGGCCGGCCGGCGGGCGCGCAGCGGGAGCGTGGCGCTGGGGAGGTGCTGCTGCAGCTCAGGCAGCAGGCGAGCGTGGCGCGGCACGACCATGCGCAGTAGACGGAGGGCGAGGAGGTCCTGATTCTGGGAAAATTTCCCAGAATCAGACATCTGGACCTACATCTAGACGACACAGGAGACATCTGGAGGAAGACCCAGACATCTGAAAGGTACAATTTTCCGCTACTTCTTCCTTTCTGTGGATGTGGCCATGCAAGCCGTTTCGCCAAAGGTTCTGCCTCTTTGCCGTGTTGAGATCGATTGTGTACGTGTGCAGGATTTGTTCGGGAAGGCACAAGGGCATGCCCTCCCACACAGATCGGACGTCTGGGCACAGCACCAGACGGCGGATAGAGTCTCCAGACGTCCGGAGTGATAGTCGGACATCTGGAACTAGGTCCAAATGGCTCAGCATTATCCTGGACGTTTGAAGAGCAGCGCAGGAGTGAGGTATGATCGGAACCATCGTTTAAGACGTTTGGAAGATGTTCCAGACGTCTGATTTGGGGCAGACTGGTCATTTTTGACCCATTTAGGGTCCGTTTGAAGTCCGTTTTCCGTGTTTCAAAATTCGTTCTTCTCAGAATTTGTTCCTCTACTTGTTAGAATACTTTTTATCCTATTCTGAGTGGTTCCTTGTGTTTGATCCTTTTGTCAGGACCTCGTTCTGTTGCAGGTTTGGGGGTTACGGAGGCACGTGGATCTGCCATTCACGCCCCCATTACTCCCGATTTCGCAGGTAGAGTGGCTTCCTTAGTTAATTACAAACATTAATGCATATCTGGAATAAATGATAGATCCTAGGGTATGGCATGAATCCTAGGACCTGAAAACTAGATTGGATGATAGATCGTAGGGTATGGCATGAATCCTAGGATTTGAAACATTGGAACGATTGTACTAAATGCCTGAAAAGCTGTCTTGAAATGAGTAGATGGGATAATAATTACCTGTAAATGGATAACAGCTGCCTGTAAACTGTCGCATGTAAATTCCTGTTGTTTACAATTAAATACGAGCTGCCTGTATAAGAATTGGAAATGGAAATATGAACTACTTGCGAATAAACTTGAAATGTAAATAGTAAAGTTGCGTACCACATGTGTAGAACTTGAGAAAGGAAACTAGAAATGATAAACCTAGTATGGCTTGGCTTGAGGAAATATGAGCACTAACCTTACGGGGAATTAGAAGTAGAACTCCTGGAAATAAATGCAATGGAACTGGAAAAGTAAAATGGGAAAGTGTGTTGTCTCTTGGGTACGTGGTACCAAAGAGAGCACATATTACCTCTTAGTGTAGAGGGGAGCTTGCCACCCTCAGGTTGAGACTGGGGTGGGTTTGGCTACTTTGCATTGACTTTCTGGCCCTCGCGTACACCGTACTAGGGAGAGCTGCTAGTGTAGGGAGAGTGCTAGCAACCCCACAGGGCCCGGGGTTCAGCTAGCTGTCTTACATCGACTTGTTAGGCCCACTGGGCAAACCAGGGTAGTCAGGTGAGGGTGCACGGACTGTGGAGGGACGAGTCCCTTGTTTGGTTACTGTGGAGGGGCTAGACCCCTATTACTGAGAGGGCTCTGCCCTATACTGGTTCCGTGCTGTGCTTTGGGCGCACTCGTTAACGGAAACGACTAACCGCGTGCTAGTGCGGGGTAGCTACCCGTGCGTTTATCGTACATGCCGTAGTCAACGTTACGTCTGTCAGTGACCTTGGGGTGGTTGACTGAGGGTAGGACCACCACGAGGGACTCTCTCAGCTAGGAGAGCACCACGTGCTACTTCTACTTTTCGGAAAAGACTGCAATCAAGATCGTTCCCACAAGGAACATTTGAGATCAAGAGAAAGATCTGAGAAATAATTCAAGAATGAGTAAATAGAAAAATAAAGAAAGAGATTAAAAATAACAGCTACTTGTACACCTTATTGTTTTCTTAGCTAGTTGGTTGCCACTCTACTCAGCGTTTCGCTGACGTGTCACCTTTGTCACCTTTTCAGGACTAGGTGTTGAGCAGTCAGAGCCTGCTGCTGCAGAGGGCACTGGGCCTAGTAGAGCCCAGTAGTTTACTTGTGTTATACCTATTGTACCGTTTCTTCCGTTGTAGTGAGTATTTTCTGTTACAATTGTACTCTTTTACTGTAAGCATCATGTTTATGTACCTGTCTAATTCTCTACTATTGTGGTGGTGTGTACTGTAGTAGTTCTTTTCTTTACTGGTGCACTTTTGTTACTGTTAGTTATATGCATGATGAATGTGGTTTATTTTACTGCCCTTTTGGTTACTTTCTCGTTGGACGACTAGGTCTTGGGATCAGTCGAGTCGGTCTGATTCTCGTGTCTCGTAGGGATTTGGGAATTGGGTCGTAACAGATGGTAAACCCATTGATGCATTTCCTTTTATAGCGCTATGAGTGCTCCTCAAGCCATGATGTGAAACTATGTAAAGTGCCCAAATTAGGCACACAGCTCGTGGATTTTAGCCAACATTGGGGCTTAATTAAGGTATTAAATTATTAATTAATTTACAATTAAATTATATGATCATATAGCTGATACATAAGGCTACTTATTGGTCTAGGTTATTTACAATAATTAAATATATAATTATATTTAAAAATTCCTTAAAGTTAGTGAAAAATACGCATTGATTTTAAGTTTAATTCGTTAATTAAAGTATAAATTAATAAATTAATGGTACAATTGACCTATAAATTAGTTATTTTATGTTATTAACTTATTATTACAGATTTTTAATTTATTTTTATTTATTTATTTCAATTTATATACATTTAAGTACACATTTATACATATATATACACATATATACAGTTTAAATATTGATTTACAATACAAACAGGTTAAAAATATACTAAAAATACTTTAAACTATAATATACAAGTATACAACATAGTTTATTTCATTAGTTTATTAATCTACTAATTTAAATTATATTAACTTATGAATATAATTATATACAATGTACAGGTAAATAAATAAATATAAGGCTACAATACTATACATTATAATTACTTAAGGCAGATATATAGTTATAAATATGTTTATAAATATGTACGTAGCTATTTATAATTACATATGGATTACATACATATAATTTAAATAAATAAATACATAATTATATTATTATAATATATTCTGTATAACTCAATATAAATATCTACTTAACTAAATAGAATAGTTATATAAGTTATTTATATGCTTTATGTACATATAAGTTACTATATACAATTAACCAAGTATTATTTACAAGTATAAATATTATGTACATAAGTATTTTTATGGTATTTTTGAAGTTTCTCAGATTTTTATTTTGTTTTGTGTTTTATAGAGATAGAGGAAGAGGAAAGAAATGTGAGAAGAGAAGGAAGAAGACTCTTTGTATATTTTTGCTTGTTTTCTTTTATTTCTAATCCAGAGAAGTCTAGGATTTCTACCGATATGTTCTACTAACTAAAAAGGTCAAAACCTAAATCTAACTCAACACACATCTAAAACTAAACCTAAGCTAACTCAAGACACTTTTATTTTATTTATTTACAATTATTATTTATTTTTCATGCTATTTACAATTTAGGCCAAATAAGGCTCAAATGAAGTCAAGACAATGAACTCAAAGCCTCTAAAATCATTCTAAAGTGTTGGGATTAAAGATTAGGGTAGTATAAACATCTAGACATCAGTTAAGAATATAATAACACTTGAAAACATGCTTTTGTATTGATTTTGACAAAATTACACTACTTGGACAATTTAAAAACTTAATCTGCTGACGAAGAATTCAAAAATCAGATTCACATGATGTTTTTAGTCCAGTTATCATCATAGAAATGTACATGAATGCTTCTTATAATGAGCTCTAATATTACATCATTCCAGAAAGCTCAATTGAACTTAAAAAAACCTTGAAATAGATCAGGAAACTTCAATTCAGATCTTATTCAGTCGATATATACAATTGCTCCAGTTGCTACTGATCTGCTATCAACGGCCAATTAGTTCTCTCTTGAAAACTCACAGCATTATGTAAATCTTTCATGCAAGTTTCATGTCTCCTTAGGCATCACTGTAAAACTCATTTAACTTCTTAATTAATCCATTGAAACGATCCATTCAGCCAAAAGCTAATGTAGCTGCTACTGCAACTGCTACTGTCAACAAAATGCATCTCAAACCTGATTTGAAACTTAAAACATTGAAACAATCACTTAAATCTGTCACATAAACATCAGAATCTTTTTTAAGACCTTGGTCAATCATATTAGAAAAAAAATTGAATGCTTAATTCTCATGATTAACCATCAGATCTGGGCGATGTACATACATCCCAGATCTGATGTGCACCATCAAAAATCCATGCTACATTGTTGCATATGTTTTCTAATGTATCTGAAACCCACTAAAAATAAGATTAAATCTTGACAATCCTTAAAAACCCTAATCAATCCTCCCTTCTATACTATAGATAGTATATAAGGGAGAGTCAAACTAGGCATTAAAACACATTGAAATCAAGTCTTAGACCTTCATTTAGATCTAAAGAACCTCTCTCAATCTATGAATATCAGATTAAAACAAATGGGGATTGAAATCAATTGTTTCCCACTTGGGTCCTTGATATAGCTTCTCCAAAGTGATATGACCACTCTGAATCCCTGCGCACTATTAATTAGTGTTTAGGGATTCTTGGTGATCCTTTAGAATCCAGTAGGTTATCGTAATAGCCTCTTTTTAGTGCATCTAAATTTCCTTTGCCACACTACCTCAGGAGATGAAATACACAATATTAATCACTCAAATTAGGTGTAAAGAATTCACTACATCAAAATCTAATTAGAGAAGCTTAAATCCATCTCACAAAACTTAATTTGATATCAAACAACTCAATCTACTCAATTAGAATCAATTCAAAGCTAACTGAATCTTTGATCCTCAGATCAGATGTAGAAACCAAATCTAAGTAAATTGAGTGATTGCACTAAATTCAGATCGATGGGAGGACCTTTATATCCAATGAAGAGAATGGGAGGTCCTCTAGATGAAATTTGAGTGCACTCTAGATCTGGGAGCTAGAAAGCATTAGATCTAGAGTGACTTTGACGAGTGTAGTGAGCTGTGATTAAAACATGAGAAAAATAGTAAGAATCGAATGCAAGGTGGTGTGTGAGGGCAGTGGATTGTTGTAAGCGAATGAATTTTCCCCTCTAACTAGGATTGATAAGAGAGGACAGATTGAGCACAACTAACACTAAATCTAAACTACTAATTCAGAATAATCAATCAGTGAAACACACTCTATGTAACGACCCGGTTCCCGAGTCCCTACTAGACACGAGAACCGGACCGACTCGACTAATCCCAAGACCTAGTCGTCCAACGAGGAAGTAACCAAAAGAGCAGTAAAATAAACCCCATTCAGCATGAATATAACTAACAGTAAGAAAGTACAGCAGTAAGGAAAGAAACTACTACAGTAGATACCACCACAACAGTAGAACAACATTTATCATATAACATGAACTGCAGGTAAAGAAAAGTACAGCGGAAACAAGAACTACTCACTATAACGGAAACAAAGCGGTACAAAAGACAGTAGTAACTCTACTGGACCCTACTCGGCCCAGCGTCCTCTGCAGCCGCTGACCCTGGCTACTCAACACCTGGTCCTGAAAAAGGTAACGAGTGTAACACGTCAGCAAAACGCTGAGTAGAGTGGCAACTAAAACTGAAGACAACAGTAGAGTGTACAGTAGCTGTTATGTTCTATTACTTTCTTTATTTACATCTTTCAATTGTCTCACTATTTCATTTATTTCTTAGATCTTTTACTTGATCTCGAATGTTCCTCGTGGGAACGATCTTGATTGCAGTCTTTTCCAAAAAGTAGAAGTAGCACGTGGTGCTCTCCTGGCCGGGAGAGTCCCCCGTGGTGATCCTACCCTCAGTCAACCACCCCAAGGTCACTGACAGACGTAACGGTGACTACGGCACGCGCGATAAACGCACAGGTAGCTAACCCATACTGGCACGCGGTCAGTCGTTTCCGTTAACGGGTGCGCCCAAAGCACAGCACGGAACCAGTCCAGGGCAGAGCCCTCTCAGTAACAGGGGTCCAACCCCTCCACAGTAACCAAACTGGGGCCTTGCCCCTCCAAAGTCCGCGCACCCTCGCCTGACTACCCTGGTTTGCCCCAGCGGGCCTAACAAGTCGGTGTGGGAGGCTAGCAGAACCCCGGGGCCCGTGGGGTAGCTAGTACCTCCCTACACTAGTAGCTCTCCTCGGTACTACGTACGCGAGGGCTAGCAAGTCGGTACAGAGTGGCCAGTCCTAACCCCGGGTCCCTGGGGCGGCTGGCTCAACTCTGCACTAAACAGGGGGACAGTCGCTCTCCTTGGTACTCTGTACTCAAGGGCCAGCTCACTTCCCCAAAACTATTCCATTCACTTTCCAGGAGTTCTACTCCTACTTCCCCGTAGGGTTCCATCCTTTTTACTCAAACATCCAGGTTTCACTTTCCAGTTTCACATTCTTATAATCCATGTTCTCAACCACGTTATCTATTCACAACAGGCAGCTGTTAATTCAAATTACAGGCAGCTTTATATCTCTTTCCATTTTCCAAGACTGCAGCATTATACATTCCACTAGTTTTCCCATCCTAGGATTCATGCCATATCCTAGGATCTATCATACAATCTAGTTTTCCAGTCCTAGGATTCATGCACCACCTAGGAGCTATCATTCCATCTATTTCTCATTCCTAGGGTTCATGCAATGTCCTAGGTTCTATTTATGGTTTCATAATTTAACAGATTTTAATAACTTAAAGCCACTCTACCAGGTACAACGGGAGTAATGGGGGCGTGATCGGGAATCCCGCGTGCCTCCGCGACTCCCAAGACTACAACTGAACGAGGTCCTATCACAAGGATCAAACACAAGGAAAATCTCAAAATAGTGTATAGCTACTGTAGACGGGTAGAGGAATTAATTCTGAAAAGAGCGCAACTCGAATCGCGGAAAACGGAGCCCGAACGGGCCCTAAACGGGTCGAAAACGACGACACTGTGTAAAATCAGACGTCTGGAACTTCTTCCAGACGTCTTAAAAAGTGGATCAGAGAATTACCTGCTCAGCGTGGTTTCCCAGATGTCCAGAAGTCTGCGGGGACGTCTGGCCTAGCTCACAGATGTCCGATGGTCACCCCGGACGTCTGGAGGTCACTCCCGCCGTCTGGTACAACTTCCAGACGTCTGATTCGCAAAGGATGGCGAATCAGCGAGCCTGCGCACAGCCAACTCCCTCCCTCACTACTATCAGTCGACAGGAAGGAAGAAGAAAGTGGAATACTCACCTTTCAGACGTCTGTATGATCTTCCAGACGTCTCCCTCGCCGTCTGTTTATAAACCCAGACGTCTGATTCTGGAAATTTTTCCAGAACAGGGCACCGCTCGGCCTCCGCTCGCGACGCCGCCCGCATCGCACCTCACGCGTCTGCTGCTCAGACCGCAGCAGGTCCCTCTCCGCGTCGTTCCGCGCCTCCTGCGCCCTCCGCCAGCCGGCCAAGCCGCTCCGGCGAGCTCGCCCTCACGGCAGAGCTCCGCCCTTGCACGCCGCACCTCCTCCGCGCTCACTGCGGCCGCCGCTGCCGCCCTCACGCTCGCTCGCTCTCGCGCATAGGAAGGAGAAGAGGAAGGGGACGGTGGAGATGACAGGAGGGGAGGCGTGGCCTTTTAAGGCCGCCCGAGGAGGAGGGAGAGAGAGTGCGGCAGGTATGCAGCCGCAGAGAGAGAGGGAAAAAGAGAGAGAGCACGTCGCACCTCCTCCGCGCTCACTGCGGCCGCCGCTGCCGCCCTCGCGCTCGCTCGCTCTGACGCATAGGAAGGAGAAGAGGAAGGGGACGGTGGAGATGACAGGAGGGGAGGCGTGGCCTTTTAAGGCCGTCCGAGGAGGAGGGAGAGAGAGTGTGGTAGGTCTGCAGCCGCAGAGAGAGAGGGAAAAAGAGAGAGAGAGGAATCGCGGGTCTGCGCGCACAGGCACGCAGATGAATCTCTCGTGTGAAAAATAACTGTTTTACAGACGTCTGGAAACGATCCAGGACGTCTGGATGTGATCCCAGACGTCTGGTACGACGTCTGGGCCACCTCCCAGACGTCTTAAAAGACGTCTGGGGCACGCGTTCGTTACAATATAACAAACTCAAAGGAAGTTTCGTCCCTGAAACTTGCGCCAACTAGGGTATGGGAAAAGATGTCCAAATAACCATAACAAACTCAAAGAGGACCGAAGCCGGTCCGAAAAGACGTACCCGCGAAAAGCTCCGTGTACCGCTCCCGCATTGCCGCCTCAGGCTCCCAAGTAGCCTCCTCGTACCGCTGGCTCCTCCACAAAACCTTTACCAGGGGTACTTGCTTTCGTCTCAAACTGCGGACGGCTCGGTCTAGGATCTGCACTGGCCGCTCGGGGTAGGTCAGGTCGTCGCTCACCTCGACGCTCTCGTGTCTCAGTACGTGACTGGAATCGGCTACGTACTTCCTGAGGTTGGACACGTGGAACACGTCGTGCACACCAGAAAGCTGCGGGGGAAGGGCAAGTCTGTAAGCAATGGGTCCAACCCGCTCCAGGACCTCAAAGGGCCCTACGAATCTCGACGCGAGCTTCCCTCTCACCCCAAACCGCTGTAGGCCCTTCATGGGCGAAACACGAAGGAAGACGTGGTCCCCAACCTCAAACTGCACCTCTCTGCGTCTCCGATCCACGTAGCTCTTCTGTCTGCTCCTGACAGTGCGGAGTCATCTGTGGATCTGCTCAACTACCTCCTGACTCTGCCGGATCAACCTGGGGCCAACCTCCCACTTGGTCCCCACCTCAACCCAACTCAAGGGTGCCGTACACTTCCGTCCGTACAGAGCCTCGTAGGGAGCCATGCCGATGCTCGAGTGATAACTGTTGTTGTATGCAAACCCGCCAGGGGTAGGTGCTCCTCCCAAGAGCCCCTCCAGTCCAGTACACAGATACGCAAAAGGTCCTCAAGTGTCTGTATCGTGCGCTCAGACTGTCCGTCCGTCTGGGGGTGGTAAGCCATGCTAAACCTCAACCTCGTCCCCAAGGCCTGCTGAAACTCAGCCCAAAACTGGGACGTAAAGCGGGTATCCCGGTCAGATACGATCTCCCGTGGAACTCCGTGTAGTCGTACCACATCACGGATATACCTCTCTGCCAACTGTGCTGGTCCCAAAGTGACTCGGATTGGCAAGAAACGCGCCGTCTTCGTCAGTCTATCCACTATTACCCAGACTGCGTCGTGTCCCCACTGGGTAACAGGTAAGCCCACCACCAAGTCCATGGTGATGCTATCCCACTTCCACTCTGGCACTGGAAGCGGCTGAAGCGGCCCTGCAGGCCTCTGATGCTCGGCTTTCACCTGCTGGCACACTAAGCACTGTTGCACGAACTCACCCACATCCCGCTTCATCCCTCTCCACCAAAACTCGCGTCTCAAGTCGTGGTACATTTTCGTGTTCCCGGGATGTATGGTGAATCTGGAACCGTGTGCCTCAGTTAGGAGCTCTCTCAACAGCTCCTCGTCTCTGCGAACGCACAGCCGTCCCCTCAAACGTAGCACCTGGTCTGTGAAAGAGAAGTCCCCTGGGTCTCCTGATAGTACTCTGTCGCGCAAAGACTGCAAGTACGGATCGGCCATCTGTCCTGTGATGATACGGTCTATCAGCTCTGGCCTGGTCTGCCGTGTCACCGTCACTGCCCCACAGTACCCTCGTAACTCTAGAGGTCGCCAACTTCCCACCTCCTCCAAAAGGCTCCAACTCTGTAACTGTAGACTGGCCAAGCGTGCGGGCGCCTTACGGCTCAAGGCATCAGCCACCACATTGGCCTTTCCCGGGTGGTAGGAGATGCTGCAATCGTAGTCCTTCAGGAGCTCCAACCAACGTCTCTGTCTCATGTTGAGCTCCTTCTGGTCAAAAAGATATCTGAGGCTCTTGTGATCTGTAAAAATCTCGAAGGTCTCACCATACAAGTAGTGCCTCCAGGTCTTCAGCGCGAAGACAACAGCTGCCAACTCTAGGTCGTGGGTAGGGTAGGTATGCTCATGGGGCTTCAGTTGCTGCGAAGCGTAAGCGACAACATGACCCGTCTGCATGAGCACACATCCTAACCCCTGCAAGGAAACGTCCGTGTACACAACGAACCCGCCACTACTGTCAGGGATGGTGAGCACGGGAGCCGAGGTCAACCTCTCCTTTAGCTCCAGAAAACACGCCTCACAGGCGTCTGTCCAAGCGAAAGGCACGTCCTTTCGGGTCAACTGTATCATAGGACGCGCAATCTGCGAAAACCCTCTAATGAACCGTCTGTAGTAGCCAGCTAGTCCCAGGAAATTGTGGATCTCAGTGACTGAACGTGGTCTCTCCCACCTGAGCACTGCCTCGACCTTGGCGGGCTCCACCGCCAGGCCGTCTCCAGAGATCACATGACCCAAGAAGGTCACCTCCCTCAACCAGAACTCGCACTTGCTGTATTTGGCGTACAGCCTACGTCGTCTCAGAGTGTCCAGAACGATCCGCAAGTGCTGTCCGTGCTGCGTCCGATCTCTAGAATAGATGAGTACATCATCTATGAAAACCACCACGAACTGGTCCAAGTACGGTCTAAACACCCGGTTCATCAGGTCCATGAAAGCAGCGGGGGCATTGGTCAGCCCAAACGGCATGACCAAAAACTCGTAGTGTCCGTACCGGGTGCGGAAAGCTGTCTTGGAGACGTCGGTCTCCCTGATCCTCAACTGGTGGTATCCAGACCTCAAGTCTATCTTGGAAAACACCGTGGCACCCCGCAACTGGTCAAACAAATCGTCGATCCTCGGCAGCGGATATCTGTTCTTGATGGTGACCCTATTCAGCTGTCGGTAGTCCACACAAAGGCGTAGGGTCCCATCCTTCTTCTTCACAAACAGTACCGGGGCTCCCCAGGGAGACGCACTGGGCCTCACGAAACCTTTCTCCAAAAGGTCCTGCAACTGGGACTTGAGCTCTCGCAGCTCAAGCAGTGCCATCCTGTATGGCGCGGTGGAGATGGGGCTGTTCCTTGGTACTAGTGAGATCTCAAACTCGATCTCACGCTCGGGCGGTAGTCCTGGTAACTCGTCTGGAAACACGTCGGGGTACTCTCTGACCACCGGGATGCTCTGGAAGTCTGCCACAGGGCTGGGCTCTGCCACCACACAGGCTAGGAAGCCCTCACACCCCTGGCTCAAAAGTCTCGCCGCCCGAAGTGCCGAAATGCACCTGAAACCCCCGTCCACTGGCTGTCCGTGAAACTCGAAAGAAGGCAACTCCGGAATGGAGAAGACAATCTTCCTCTCAAAACAGTCCACCAAGGCATGGTAAGCGGACAGCCAATCCATCCCCAGAATCACACCAAAGTCCTCCATCTGGATCATAATCAGGTCAGCTGGCAGGCTATGTCCTCCAATGCTGACCTCGCAATCCATGTACACCTCCTCAGCTACAAACAGCTGACCACTCGGACCTCTGATTACGAACGGATTTTCTAACAGTGTATAATCCTGGTCCAAACTAACTGCGAAACTAGCTGCGACAAACGAGTGCGTAGCGCTGGAATCGAAAAGTGTGTAAACGAGTCTGCCAGAAACTGCAACCATACCTGCTACCACAGATCCCGAAGCTCTGGCATCCCTGTGTGTTAGGGCGTTGATACGCCCCTCAGCTCTAGGTGCGGACGAAGCAGCCACACTCTGCGTCGGACGGGTAGGTGCTGGCCGGTACCCTCCTCGCGACTACTGTCCTCCTCCTCGCGCCTGGGAACCGCGGCCTCCTGCGCGCCCTCCAGTGCTCTACACGGGAAGTATCTGCTGACCTCCTGCCCTAGATGGGCAGTCCCTCCTGACGTGGCCCGGCTGGCCACACTAGTAGCAGAGGGTAACCTGACTCCCGCCCTCAGTGAGTCCCTGCTGTCGACTAGGCGGGGGTCCGGTGCTGGCGACTGGCCCCTATCGAGGGCCCCCAAAGGCCACTGATGGCCCTGCACAACGTGACGGCTCTCCTGCGGACGCCACGTGTCTCCGTTCTCACCGGCCCTGTGAGAAGTCTGGCTGAAAGGGCCTCTTCCGCCCGCCATCGGTCTCTCTCGCGGACGGGTTGGTCTCCTCGTAAGTCATAGCTGCCTCTACCACCCTCGAAAATGTAGGCAGCTTCAGGGGTTTGACATACCCCCGGATCGCAGGCCGGAGCCCCTCGGTGAACCTCCAAAGGCGCTCCTCCTCAGTGGCTACCGCTGTCGCTGCAAAGCGGGATAGCTCCAAGAAACGCGTGCGGTACGCGCTCACAGTCATAGTCCCTTGGCGGAGAGTGTGGAACTCCCGCCTCCTCTGGTCCTACCACGTCTGGGGAAAGTATTGCTCGCAGAAGAGAGTGACGAACTGGTCCCACGTCGGCTCGTCCCTCTCTTGTCCCCGGACCGCCCTCCACCACCGGTGTGCCGCACTCTCCAGCTGGTACGTGGCAAAGGCCACGCGGCACTCCACCGGGGGGCGAAGGGTGTCGAAGATCTTCTCCAACTACTCAAGCTAGTCCTCTGCCTCGGTCGGGTCCTCATCCCCCTTGAAGGAGGGGGGCTTCAGCTTCCGGAACTGTCCGAAAAGCTCGAAGTGGCGCTGTAGGGGAGGTGCTGGTGCACCTCCAGGAGAAGGTGCCTCGTGTACAGAAGTGTTGGAGGAAGGTGGGGGCGGCAAGGGCCCATCCCCTCCCTCGTGTCCAGCGCCATGTCCGTCGCGTGGTCCCACAGAGGACTCCCCCTCTGTAGCCCCAGGAGGAGGCGCTCAGGGCGGTGGGTGGAGCTCCTTTCGTACAATATCTCGTATCAGTCTGGCGAGGTCCTGGGCCTGGATGCCTGGGAGTGGTGGCTGGTCCACCGAGACGTCAACAACAGCACGTCCACCTCGCCGACCTCGCCCTCGGCCGCGCCCGCGGCCAGTCTCGCCAGTCCTGCGACGAGGCATCTCCTGCAAGGAGATGCGAAACCAAACGAAAACGTCAGAACAGACGGTACCTAACGAAACTTCTAAGAGCTCAAGTCAGGAGATATGTTGTGGTGGCTACTCTAGCTATAAACATGCGAATTGGTTATTTTCCAGTCAGTTGATTCACTTCTCGGGACGATCTTGCTCTGATACCATCTTGTAACGACCCGGTTCCCGAGTCCCTACGAGACATGAGAACCGGACCGACTCAACTAATCCCAAGACCTAGTCATCCAACGAGGAAGTAACCAAAAGAGCAGTAAAATAAACCACATTCAGCATGAATATAACTAACAGTAAGAAAGTACAGCAGTAAGGAAAGAAACTACCACAGTATGTACCACCACAACAGTAGAACAACATTCATAATATAATTTGAACTGCAGGTAAAGAAAGTACAGCTGAAACAAGAACTACTCACTACAACGTAACAAAAAGAGGTACAAGAGACAGTGGTAACTCTACTAGACCCTACTCAGCCCAGCGTCCTCTGCAGCCGCTGACCCTGGCTGCTCAACAACTGGTCCTGAAAAAGGTAACGAGTGTAACACGTCAGCATAACGCTGAGTAGAGTGGCAACTAAAACTAAAGACAATAGTAGAGTGTACAGTAGCTGTTATGTTCTATTACTTTCTTTATTTACATCTTTCAATTGTCTCACTATTTCATTTATTTCTCAGATCTTTTACTTGATCTCGAATGTTCCTCGTGGGAACGATCTTGATTGCAGTCTTTTCCAAAAAGTAGAAGTAGCACGTGGTGCTCTCCTGGCCGGGAGAGTCCCCCGTGGTGATCCTACCCTCAGTCAACCACCCCAAGGTCACTGACAGACGTAACGGTGACTACGGCACGCGCGATAAACGCACAGGTAGCTAACCCGTACTGGCACGCGGTCAGTCGTTTCCGTTAACGGGTACGCCCAAAGCACAACACGGAACCAGTCCAGGGCAGAGCCCTCTCAGTAACAGGGGTCCAACTCCTCCACAGTAACCAAACCGGGGCCTTGCCCCTCCACAGTCCGCGCACCCTCGCCTGACTACCCTGGTTTGCCCCAGCGGGCCTAACAAGTCGGTGTGGGAGGCTAGCAGAACCCCGGGGCCCGTGGGATAGCTAGTACCTCCCTACACTAGTAGCTCTCCTCGGTACTACGTACGCGAGGGCTAGCAAGTCGGTACAGAGTGGCCAGTCCTAACCCCGGGTCCTTGGGGCGGCTGGCTCCGCTCTGCACTAAACAGGGGGACAGTCGCTCTCCTTGGTACTCCGTACTCAAGGGCCAGCTCACTTCCCCAAAACTATTCCATTCACTTTCCAGGAGTTCTACTCCTACTTCCCCGTGGGGTTCCATCCTTTTTACTCAAACATCCAGGTTTCACTTTCCAGTTTCACATTCTTACAATCCATGTTCTCAACCACGTTATCTATTCACAACAGGCAGATGTTAATTCAAATTACAGGCAGCTTTATATCTCTTTCCATTTTCCAAGATTGCAGTATTATACATTCCACTAGTTTTCCCATCCTACGATTCATGCCATATCCTAGGATCTATCATACAATCTAGTTTTCCAGTCCTAGGATTCATGCAACACCTAGGAGCTATCATTCCATCTATTTCTCATTCCTAGGGTTCATGCAATGTCCTAGGTTCTATTTATGGTTTCATAATTTAACAGATTTTAATAACTTAAAGCCACTCTACTAGGTACAACGGGGGTAATGGGGGCGTGATCTGGAATCCCGCATGCCTCCGCGACTCCCAAGACTACAACTGAACGAGGTCCTATCACAAGGATCAAACACAAGGAAAGTCTCAAAACAGTGTATAGCTACTGTAGACGGGTAGAGGAATTAATTCTCAAAAGAACGCAACTCGAATCGCGAAAAACGGAGCCCGAACGGGCCCTAAACGGGTCGAAAACGACGACACTATGTAAAATCAGACTTCTGGAACTTCTTCCAGACGTCTTAAAAAGTGGATCAGAGAATTACCTGCTCAGCGTGGTTTCCCAGATGTCCAGAAGTCTACGGGGACGTCTGGCCTAGCTCACAGACGTCCGATGGTCACCCCGGATGTCTGGAGGTCACTCCCGCCGTCTGGTACAACTTCCAGACGTCTGATTCGCAAAGGATGGAGAATCAGCGAGCCTGCGCACAGCCAACTCCCTCCCTCAGTGCGGTCAGTCGACAGGAAGGAAGAAGAAAGTGGAATACTCACCTTTCAGACGTCTGTATGATCTTCCAGACGTCTCCCTTGCCGTCTGTCTATAGACCCAGACGTCTGATTCTGGAAATTTTTCCAGAACAGGGCACCGCTCGGCCTCCGCTCGCGATGCCGCCCGCGTCGCACCTTACGCGTCTGCTGCTCAAACCGTAGCAGGTCCCTCTCCGCGTCGTTCCGCGCCTCCTATGCCCTCCGCCGGCCGGCCAAGCCGCTCCGGCGAGCTCGCCCTCACGGCAGAGCTCCGCCCTCGCACGCCGCACCTCCTCCGCACTCACTGCGGCCGCCGCTGCCGCCCTCGCGCTTGCTCGCTCTCGCGCACAGGAAGGAGAAGAGGAAGGGGACGGTTGAGACGACAGGAGGGGAGGCGTGGCCTTTTAGGGCCGCGCGAGGAGGAGGGATAGAGAGCGCGGCAAGTCTACAGCAGCAGAGAGAGAGGGAAAAAGAGAGAGAGAGGAATCGCGGGTCTGCGCGCACAGGCGCGCAGACGAATCTCTCGTGCGAAAAATAACTGTTTTACAGACGTCTGGAAACGATCCCGGACGTCTGGTAAGACGTCTGGATGTGATCCCAGACGTCTGGTACGACATCTGGGCCACCTCCCAGACGTCTTAAAGGACGTCTGGGGCACGCGTTCGTTACACTCTATACTATCTAAACTACCCTAGAAAGCAATAAAACTAATCTAGAAAGTTGTAAACTACACTGGGAAAGCAATCAAAGTGCTAAACTACAAGGACGAAGGGGGACTTGGGCTGCAGCTGGTTACTATAGCAATGAAAGGGGAGGAGGACCTCCAGTGCAGTGAATGGGATCCCTGAATCCATAGTGGGTTGCTATGGCGACGAAGAGGAAGAAGAAACCACCGCTGTCATTGACTGTCGAGGAAGAGGACTGGGTGCTGAAGGGGTAGACGATTTGATCAACTCTAGGGGGGAGGAGCTGGTGGCTTGCGCAGGGGTCAGTGATCATGTATTTATAGGCTCTAACGCTCGAGGTCATTACCAATCAGAGGTAGCATGCCATTGTATGTGAATGGTGGTGATGAGTTCTAGAGGGTGCGCCTGCTGTTAGGATGAATGTGAGTCATTGGATAAGATCTATATTTGGGCGCGAAACTTTTGGCACCAGTGTTGGCCGGTTGGTGGTAGATCCACCATAGGATCAAGGATGGGAGAAATGGATGGCAGATGCTGCACATGTTCATGTGTGAACAGTAGAAGAGGAGGGTGGGTGCAGGTTTGTTGTGACACATAGAAGCTCTTCTATGAGAATGGTAGAAGAATTTCGTAAAGGCCCATAAGTGATTATTTTCTAATGAAAACAGTCCTCAGCACCTTTCAAATAGGTCCCTAGCAAGTTTTGGCTTTATAAAATGTGAAAGGGATGTATATGCATGAAGGACCTAAATGCAAAACATTGATTTCAAGGCCCTAACAACGTCAAAATGCATGAAGATTTTATGGCATGCTATTTGAACATATTAGAAAATAATCCCACAATTGATTTGTGATTTTGTGCTCAAATTGATGTATAATTGACATTGAATATTACCATTTATATATTTAAGTATAGAATCTCTCAAAATAGACCTAATTATCCATTTTTAACATAGAATTGATGTTTTAGGCCATTTTCATTAATTCCCACACTTAACCCATTTCTTCTATTAATTTGATAGTGTTTAACCTAGATTTAGCTTAACTTGGGCATTGTAGCTATGATGGGCCACACCTCATCATGGCCCCATGCTTACATTTTGCTAGTCACTTAACAAACAACTCATTAAGTGCAAAGCATTATAGTATCAGTTAGGTAGGTTTGAAGAGATTTCTATTTAATGTTAAGTGTTTAGAGATGATCTTTAAGCTGAATTTTCTTTTGGATCAAGCAAACTGTGTTTATGATTGGACATTGTGAGAACCAGTTGGTTAGGAATACTACCAGAACTCAAGACTAACATAACCTAGACCATCTCTCGACCAATAAGGACTCTTGATATTTAAACCTTAAGTGTGATTTCCAAGACTTAAGGGGTTTTACCAAGCTCAAAAGCTAAGAAGTTATGGTTGTGCTTAGTATATAATCAAGACTAACCAGATGAACACTAAGACTCAAATCCAAGGTTTCACTTCCTTTTAATTCCGGTTGATCTTAGCTTCAACTCATGTTTTCGGATCAACTCTCAAAATAACTGAAGACTCAAATCCAACTCTTATTGTGTTTGTGGCTCAAAGAATATTTGGTAGAAACATAGGGTATTTGTAATGCACCCTGAATACAAACTTTTTAGTGGAAGAATAGATATTTACAATAGGAATTGGAGAACATACTAATTTATTCAAAAGAATGTCTATTTCTTTTTGACTTTTTCTATTTTTTTCCTTTTTCTACTTTTCTCATTTTTCTAATTTTTTCTTGATTTTTCTTCTTTTTCTGAAAGCAAATTTAAATGTGTCTCCTTCAACATTATTTGGTGGAGCACACTTATTTGGTGGGTGAGTACTTTGGTGGAAAGAGCTTTTCCTAGACACAAGACTAAAGGTTGAGACAAAGAGTCTACCTGCACGCACATGTAAGGACTGCACCTTCCCTAATAAACACTAGGGTTGAGACTTAAGTTCATCTAGTCTTTCTCGAATCTATGTAGTGTAGACCAAGGTTAGACTCTTAAATAAAAGAAAACCAACGAATCCTGTACTGGTGACTCAGGTACAAGAATATGTCCTAGGTTAGGAGAGATCTTGGTCTATCTTGTCAAAACTTGAGAGTATTAAGCCTAAGCTTGAGCGAATCAAGCTTAAGTGGCCCGAAAAGTCTAACTAGCAAAAGTTGAATGTTCTAAACACTTATTCTATTTTTGGTTTAGCTTTAAGATCATAATTAAACACTTATAAAACTTTTGTTCGTTATTTCTATTTTTTCTAGAGCTTCTCCCATGATTAATGAATATAGAATTGGTCCCTTATTATATTTTTGGAACTTTTGTTTTTCACAATTTTTTTGTGTTGTTGTTTTGTAATTTTTTTGAAATTTTTCAAAAATTTTCAATTTTTCTGGATTTTTCAATAATACTATCTACATACACCAAAGGCGTGTCTATAATTGCATTCCAGTAAATGATTTCACCATTTACACCCCCCATGCTTAAATGATGCAATATCCTTATTGGATGAATAGAGTGGATGCAAATGCATGCTTTGCTTTTCACTAACTTAGGTAATGGTAGCACCATCATATTCCGTAACTAGCCTAATTTATCCAAATTCTAGGGATAAATGCTCCTTATTGATTAGAAATAAGGCATAATTCATGTCTGCTTTGAATTTGAGAAGGAAAAGGAAAATTAAGTTAAGTTTGCTGTTTTAACTAGTAATTAAAAATGTAGATTAACTAAAGGGTGAGCCTATGCGTAATAAAAGGTCAAATGAACTTAAATTCCCACGAAGTAGGCTTGAAATGATTGAATCGAGGTTTTTTGAGAATTGAAGGTTAATTTATAAATAAAAACCCTAATTTCAGTGTCACTTCAATTGGAAAGGTTTTGGTGGAAATAAATGTAATATAAAACTTATAAAAATCATTGAAAAATATTTTATGAGGTTTGTAATATTCACTTTTACCAAATGAACCCATTTTGACTAAAAAACAGAGACCAAGGTGAGAAATTGATACATTTTGGGTTAAAGTGTAAATTACCTAGTCAAACTTCATAAAAACCCAAATTTGAGGTCACTATTAGATTCCTTGGGTCTAAATTAAGTTACCCCTAAATTTGAGCCTAATCAGAGTCTATCTTGACTAGGTTTGCATTTAACCCCATTAGTCATTATTTATTGTAAAAAACCCCTATGTTTTGAATATTCTCGCATCCAAGTCCTTGGCTGACGTGACGATGACGTAAGCCAGTCTTCTTCCTCCCAAAAGCGACAACATGTAGCAGGCAATCAACCCAAATCCATGAGATTTGATCGAAGATTTGAGTAATCAAATATCCACCAAGTTTGGTAGGATTGATCTTGACAACATGCTTTATCAATCAAGCTACATCATGAGCTCTAATTTAGTGAAATTCTCCTTTGGAAGGCCAAGATATGCGAGAGGCTCAAAGTCGCCAAATTCCCAAGCAAAACTTGTGAGTTTGGGATCAATTGATGTGGCATTCTCTTCGATATGAAGGCCTTGATGTTCCCAAGCATTGGGGTGTGCAAAATTGGCCTGGATTTCTCCTCTCCTTCCTCCTCACCAGCATCATCGAGCACCTCGGAGCAAGCTTGTCCCATGTCCTCACCCTCTACCACGTATAATAGGTAGAGGGTTCTCCTTCTTCTTGCTCCCATGGAGCTTCTCGCAAAATTTTGAGCTCCAATTTACCTTCTTCTGCTTCGATGGCCTCTCCTTCTTCCTCTCTAGTGCACCACCAGTGAGCTTTTCCCCTCTCCCTTTCTTCCAACTAACATAGGGTTTTTAGTCCTCTCCCCACCAATTAGGTTTCTGGAGCTCTAGAGCTCCATCTATCAAGTCTACCCCCTTCTTCGATGTTAAGACCCATGCTGTTTGAGCCTTTTAAGACATCTGGACTATGGGTCAAACGTTTGGACACTTTTTCAGACGTCTGGAAATCAAAAATTTTGAATACGAGATTGCGTCTGTGCACAGGCTGCGCGCAGACAGTACTCTCGTTTTCCTTCCCTTCTTCTCTCTCTCTCTCTCCCCACCTCTAGTAAACCCTAAACCCCCACTTTATAAACCCCTTCCCCCTCTCTCATTCTCCCCACACCAGCCATCTTCCTCTCCTCTTCTCTACTCCAGCGAGAGAGCCAGCGCAAGCGCGAGCGCGAGAGTGGCGTCGAGGAGGAGAGACGTAAGGAGAGGAGAGTAAGTTCGCAAGCTCACGTGGGAGCTCGCCAAGAGTGCACGGTCAGAGTGGTGTGCGTGCGAAGAGGAGTGCGTCGGGGGAGTCCTCCTCGACACTGCTTCAGTTGGAGCTGCAGACGAGGGGGCGGGGCACGGCCACGTGCAGCGCGAGAGAGCGGAAGTAGATTCTGATTCTAGGTTTTTCCCAAAATCAGACGTCTGGAGTGGCAACCAGACAACGGAGCGGATGTTTGGAGTTGATCTCAGATGTCTGAGGAGAGGGCTTCGCGAAGGTATGTCCTCTTTACGGTAGTGGCCATACTGGCCGCTCAGCTGCTACCCTGTTGCATGCCCTTTTTGAGAAGGTTGCATGGTGGCATTGCAGGATTTACTTTGGGAAGGCTCAGGGCACGCCCGCCCGTGCATTTCAAACGTCTGGGCAACGTACTAGATGGCTGGAAGCACTTCCAGACGTCTGGAGAGGTGGTCGGACGACTAGAGCTGGGTCCTGATGGTTTAGAAGAGTTCCTGGACATCTGGGGTGAACACAGAGACTGAGGTACGATACTAGACACTTTTAAGACGTCTGGACGTTGTTCCAGACGTCTGATTTTACGTCAGTAACCCTGTTTTGACCCATTTAGGGTCCGTTTGAGGTCTGTTTTACGCAAATGAGATACTGACGTTTTCCTTGTGAGTTCCTTTACTTGTTAGAAGGCTTTCTATACTATTCTGATAGTTCCCTGTGATTGTTCCTCTCTATAGGACTTCGTTCTGTTGCGGGTTCGGGGCTTGCTGAGGCACGTGAGCCTGCCGTTCAAGCCCCCAATACTCCTGGGTTTACTGGTAGAGTGGCTTCCCCTAAATTAAATACAAACCTGAATGCATGTGTGAAATGAATGATTAGAATCTAGGATATGGCATGAGTCCTAGGATGAGAAATACTAGAAAAGTTTGTATTGGATGATTGAATTACAGTCTTGAATGAGTATATAGAAATGATAACAACTGCCTGTAAATGAATAACAACTGCCTGTGGAATATGAAATACTTGTGCTAATTAACTGTTGCATGAAACTTTCCTGTTGTATATGATAAATGACACAATACGAGCTGCATGTATATAAATTGAGAATGGTAATGCGAATGATGGAAATATGAGTTACCTGTGTATAAACTGAGTATGGAAATGTGAATGATGGAAATACAAGCTGCATGTGTATAACTTAAGAATGGAAATGTGAATGATGAAGCTTGGTATGGAATGGCATGAGAAATATGAGAATGAACCCTACGGGGAGATTAGGAGTAGAGCTCCTGGAAATAAATGGAATGGATCTGGAAATGTGAGTGGGGAAGTGAGCTACTTCTTGCCCCTCGTGTATACTGTACCAGGGAGAGCTACTAGTGTCGGGAGAGAGCTAGTCACCCCACGGGGCCCGGGGTTCAGCTAGCCGCCCTACACCGACTTGTTAGGCCCACTGGGAAAACTAGGGTAGTCAGGCGAGGGTGCACGGACTGTGGAGGGGCGAGACCCCTGTTTGGTTCCTAGGGGCTAGACCCCTGTTATTAAGAGAGCTAGGCCTTATACTGGTTTCGTGCTGTACTTGGATGCACTCGTTAACGGAAATGACTGACCGCATGCCAGTGCGGGGTTGCTACTCGTGAGTTTATCGTGCTTGCCGTAGTCACCATTACATCTGTCCGTGACCTTGGGGTGGTTGAATGGGTGTAGGACCACCATGGGGGACTCTCCCGACCAGGAGAGCACCACGTGTGACTTTTACTCTTCGGAAAAGACTGCAATCAAGATCGTTCCCACGAGGAACATTCGAGATCAAGAAAAAGATCTGATAATAAACCAAGTGGTGAAAGAAGAATAATTAGTTAAAGAAAGTAATTGAAAAACAACAGCTACCTATCCACTTTTATTGCTTTAGTTAGTTGGTTGTCACTGTACTCAGTGTTTGTTGACATTGTATACTCATAACCCTTTTCAGGTCCAGGTGTTGAGCAGCCAGAGCCTACGCCTGCAGAGGGTGTTGGGCTCAGTAGAGCCCAGTAGCTGTAGTTCTTTTTGTTGTACTCCTTTTGTAGTAGTGAGTATACTCTTATACTTTATGTTCCTGTACCTTGTGACTTTCTACTATTGTAGTGGTGATATATACTGTAGCAGTTTTTACTTCTTTACTGCTGTACCTTTTTACTGTTAGTTGCTTAGCATAGTGAATGCGGTTTAATTTCCTGCTTTTTGGTTACTTGTTGGATGACTGGGTCTTGGGATCAGTCAAATCGGTTTGGTCTCGGGATCTGTAGGGATTCGGGAACCGAGTCGTAACATCCGACCATCATCGACGACAACCACTGCCACCTTCACCATCTCATCTCCTCTGCCTTCCCCTTGATAAATTAACTTGGGAAAAAGCTTCTCCTCTCCCTCTCTAAGCTTTTGCCCAATCTAATTGATCCGTACATCACCTCCAGTATTGTCCACCATTACCGTCGGTGAGCTTCTTCGAAGCTTCTCCATCTTGACCGTCCACCCACGTTCACGTCCAATAGTCATAAGGCTTTACATAGGTGTCCTTTGTCGGAGCTTTTTGTGTCTTTAATTGGGGTCGAGAGGCTCGTATGTTCACATGCAAGTCCTCATTGGAGTAGACATATTCTTTGGAGTCGAACGAAGCATCCGACGAGCTGATCAGATCACCTTCACCTCCATCAATTGCGGATTTCTTGTGGTAAGCAATCTGGGTTGTGGATTTGAGATCCTACGATAAATTGACCTTCAACACCTCCAGCAGCTCAATAAAGAAGAAACAACACTAGTAGCACCTGAGCTTATTTTTGCCCGAATTTGAGCTTTGCTTTAGTCCCACATTGCTGGGGACAACATATGAAGATGAGCATAAAAGGAAACCCGATCCCATAACACTCGCTCAATATTAGGGGGTTTGGTCCCCATCCTCCTCATGTGCACGTACACGCCCTGCACACACGCGGACATGCTTGGGTTCAGGTCCTGACCCGATTTTGGATCCGATTAGTCTAAGGCTTTGGCTAAGAAGCTTTGGGTTGCTTGTGGGTGAGATTGGGCCGATTTTTGGCTAAGTGTTGGTTGAGGCATTGGTTGAATCTAAACGCATTGTTTTACCTTAGCTTTTGATTATTGACTTTGAGTTTCATTATGGTATTTATTGCATAATTAATTTCTTTTTACATCGAGCTCCTGTGCTTCATTTTATATGCGATTGATTAGCGGTAATTTATGAATTCATGCTCCCTGAGATGACCTCGAAACTCACATTTTGAGATTATAAATTTTAAATGTTTTTGTTGCTCTAGTCCCTATATTACAACACATATTTTAAACTCGACAAAAGTGAATGAACATTTTGGCGCCATTGCAGGGGAGCAACACACATTTACCGCTATTCATTTTATCTTCTTCTGATTTGATTTCTAAGTTGTCGTTATTTTGATTGTTTCGAGTTGAACCAAGCACGAGGCCACACTCAAGATCATCGGCTCGGATCAACCACATGAAAGGCAGGTTAGCATTCTTTCCTTTCTTCCCTAATCCCCATCTTTCATGTGGAGATAAAAAAGGAAAAAAATAGGAATCCAACCTTGCCTTACTTTTCTAGAATTATCATTCAAGGCAAGAATTTTGTTAATTTGATTGCGATTGATCAGATTTGATTTGATTAGAAACACCCAATTCTTGCTTCCTCTGCCTACTAAGGACTTGCAACACCTTGGACTAGTCACCTTCTTGTTTGAGACTGAGGTACTATATTTGGAATCAAGTTGAACCTGGAATAGAGCCAATTAGGGTTTTGAACATTAAGGATTGAAGTGCTAGTACACACTTGCCAATTATAAAGGAAAAAAATCTTCCTACATTTGTGTGCTACCTAAGCCCTTGGTTGAATTGATCTTATCATCAAACCTTAAAATCAAGGATCTAAGATCACATGAATCATAAAAATTTAGACCTAATAACCTATTTGAGAACCAAAACAAGGTGGTTCCAGTGACTTGACCTGGATTTCATCTTAAACCTTAGGGCAGGTCAGGTGAAGTTAGTTCCCTTTATGAATTAACCAACCAAAAATTAGGTCACAATTTTAATCAACTTCTAAATCAAGTGATAATTTAAGGCACAAATAGGCCTAAAATTGGTAGACTTAGGGCTCAATTCGCACATTCTGGTCTACTTAGAACAGCAATGACAAGGAAGGTCAAGTAGGGGAAACCTTGTAATCTGTGGGGATGCTCTATTGTGTAGGGGTCTTTGTGGGGATTTTTCTTCCTGGTTGCCCAAGTGTAGGTGTAGTTCAAGAAGGATAAGAAAGGTCTCGAGTTTTCAAATGATGGGTTGCATCCCATTAAGCACTAAGTTTACTGCCATCAGCTGGATGCAATGCAGCTCAAGAGGAATGCAGATCAAAAGATTCTTCAGCCAAGTTTGAATCGGTAAGCTCAAGGAATGGTTTTAGTCTTTGACCATTCACTACAAAAGGGAGTTGTGACTGAGTTTACTGATTTTGACAGCTCCATTTCCAATGATCCTCCAGACTAGAAAAGGTTTGGTCCACTTTAATCTTAGCTTGCCCGGGAAGAGCTTGAGTTGGGTATCGAAAAGAAGCACTTTTTGACTGGGATAGAAAGTCTTTCATGAAATGTGCTTTTCATGAAGTGGCCTAACCTATTCCTTGTAGGTACATGAGTTCTCATATGCATCATTGTGTTGTTCATCGATCTCACTCATTTGCAAACAACATTGGATTTTGGCATTCCTGAGATACAAATTGCACTTCCGTAGTGCCCAGTAGGCCTTATGCTCCATCTCTACAGGAAGGTGACATGCCTTCCTAAAAACTAGTCCAAATGGAGACATCCTTAGTTGGGTTTTATGGGTAGTCCTATAAGCCCATAATGCTTCCGGAAGTCAGTTTCACCAATCTTTTTTGTTAGGTTGGACGATGACCTGAAGAATTTTCTTGATCTCTTGATTCGAGAGATCATCTAGTCCATTGGTTTGGGGATGATATGGAGTCAAAATTTGATGCAACACCCCATATTTATTCAATAGAGACTAGAAGTGCACATTCATGAATTGGGTCTCCCCATTAGAGATGATTGCTCGCGAGATACTGAACCGGGAAAAGATGTGCTCATGAATAAATTTGATTACCATCTTATTATCATTGGTTCAGGTCGGAATGACTACTATCCACTTGGACACGTAGTCCACGGCTAGAAGGATGTATTCAAAATCGTTTGAATTCGATAATGGACCCTGTTCGGGGTGTAGATCGCATAAAAGATAAATTCGTTGTAGTATAGCGTGAAATATGTCTCGATAAATAAATTAATGGAACTGGTGAGTCCCGTTTGATCTCAGGGAGGTAGAGAATGCTTTCGATTTCATTCTCTTGTTCTAAATCTAATTACTAAATAGCATAGATAATAAATCACAATATTATATATCAAGAAGAGAGTTTGAACATGAATTGCATACATGTAACTATAACTAAACAAATTCTAAGCATGAACATAAACTATATGTGTAGCAAAATAAGGGCACCACAGATGGTTCATGGTGTCTTTCTGGAGAGGTTGAGGATAATAGCAATGATCCATTGAGGTGGCTCAATGGACACTTCGGAGGAAGATGCAGAGGTGGAGGCAAAGAAGATGGGAAGAAGAAGAAGGTAGAGGAGTTGTAGAAGGGGGAAGAAGGAAATTCTTTTTGATGCCTTCAAATAGGACCCTTAGGCCTCTTTTTATAGTTGTTGTGAAGGGTATTTAGGGCATTGGAGCCCTTAATTTCGTGCAATAGCCTTAGGTTGATCAGATATGTTGATCGGGAGATCAACGGACCTGATTAGGCCTAAAAATACCCTCCAAATCCTTCTCCATTCACAGATTCAATCTAGAGTTGACACATGGCACAATGTGCACCCTTGGATCTCAATTGCATGGCCCCTGCACTCCTGCACGTGCGCTCACCACTCGGCCTCCAAAGGTGCCTCAACTCCCTACACCATCTCTGCTATCCGATCTCTCGATTGACGGCTTAAAAAGTCGCAGCACTATGCCCTCTTGAATCCTAAAGCGCGTGTCATCACGCGCGTCTGCACCTCCCTCGCATTCGTGTGCGCCACGCAGTTGCCTCTGTCACTGCTTGATTGACATCTGACGGTTGAATTTCATCCGCACGTGAGCAAATCCAACATTGCAACTCAAACCCTCGACGCATGTCGGTTGTTAAGCACTCTTTCCACTGTGTTACGTGCATGAATTGTTGCAGGTTCCATTTCATGTGTAGCCGCCCTCAGCCGTTGGATGGAAATCCAACGATCGAGATCTCATCCATGCTCGATGAAGCGGTTGAAGGCGGGCGATGTGGTTCATTCGTGGGCGTTGGATGGAGATCCAACGGCCCGCAACGCACGAAGGTTGATCTTCAGAGGCTAGGGCGCAGCGAGGGGGCAACTATGATGGTGCCACATGGCGCCATCGTGGTCGTCCATCTTCTTCTCCTTGTATTTGATGATGTAGGCCTCCGATTGAGTTGATTTTTGTGTTGGACTGCGAACATCAATCTGGATTCATCAGTGCAGTTGGATTTGTCATCTGAGGTCGAGATATTCTTCAATTGCCCCTTGGCTCTTGCTCGTCTGCAAACTCCCTAGGGTGCTATTGGAGTCTAATTGACGCGATCTTGGAAGTGTTGGACTCCCGTCGTCATTCTAAACAGTTCCATAAGGCTGTATCGGTCATCCGTAGCCCCGAATTACCTGCAATGAGTAATACCTCTCAAATAGCACAGTAAAATGCATAAATCATATAAATCAACTACGATGCAAAATACTATACGTATGCATGCAGAATGCCCATGTTAAGCTAGGTTCTGGCTTAGTTCAGGAGAATTAGGCCCTATGATTGCTGCGCAATCACACCCCCATGCCTAAATCTTGCTAGTCCCTAGCAAATAGAAGACTAAATGCATTTTATCAAGAGTTTAATTAAATGTTTGCTTCTTTTTGTTTCATCTAAAAATTCAGAATCCAGATAACCATGAACATGTAATATTGTAGCTTATGCAGTGGATCCAAGCAAAGAGTCGATATACATTTAAAGCTTGTACTTGACCCCTAGTAAGATTCTGTGGGGATAGGAAAACCTCTTCTCTCGGGTATATAAACTATTCTCTACTTTTAGCCTAGGCTTTTGGCTCAGGTAGAAGATGTCTGACTTAACTGGATTTGTATTTGGTGGTTCACTCTCTTCTGGTGCTACATAGATACTAGTATTTCAGAATCTAGATTTCTAGATTATCGAATAAATCAACTTAGAGAGACGCTGGAAATTATGCTCTCTTTAATCTTTTGTATTTCTTTTTTCTCTCTTTCTCTCTCTATTTTTTTTCTTTTCTTTTTATTTTTCTCTTCTTGAGCTCACATCTCACTAGATTTACAACTGTATTTGGTGGTCTCGCATGGCATTACACTTTAATTAGGTTCTAATAACCTACGACTAAGTCAGAAGCCCTCAACCCATATTCAGGCGATCAGAAATACAGAAAAAGTTAAGGCTGTATTTGGTGGTTCGTGAGGGTGGTAGGTGTTTTTGCCTCAAAACACTTGACTTACATAACTCAAACTTCTTAACATAACACTTTTTTTTTCCTTTCTACTTTTTTTTTCAAGCAAATACCTCTTTTGCATGCTTTTTCTCTTTGTTTTCTTCATATCTATTAGCACAATGCCGTTACCAACATAACATAACGCAACAATGCAACACGACATATGTACTTTTATACGTGAGGCATTCTTGGGGATTTTTGGGATGACCAAGAGGATCTCTGGTCGCTTATTTGATGGAAGTGCCCACTCTTGACACCGGGTAGGGAACAGGTAGGACAATGTATTTCTGACCTTGACATCAGTACCCTCCTTCAGTTGAGGATTCCGTAGAGGATGGTCGTGACCATCCACGTCAGTCCTAGTTTTATCAGAACCCGCTCTCTGTGTATTTGCCTTATTTGGTGGCTCTCACAAGGATTTTCTCAAAGAATTAGTACACATGAACTGAGAGCGAAAACTATGCCCAACTTTGAGTGTTATTATTCAATTATCCAAAATTAAAGATTCCTTACACTAGTCTTAGAGCACCAATAGACTCTCTACTCTCACCGCACATATGTTTTGGTGGATCTACTAGAAGATGGTTCACCTGACTCCCTGATTGATGTCCACAGGTTCAGGAGAAGAAGCAATGCTTCTTCTTGGCAAACTAGAGATGTCTATTGGTTTTCACAGTGGATCCATTGTAAATTCTACATGCAGGTGTGAGGTTATACTAGATTCTAAGCTTAGGAATCTACTAAAGAATAAATATTTAATAAAACCTCTTGATAAAATGGTCTAATCCCCCAATTGTTAGTAGAAAATTTTTAGCTTTTATGGACTACCCCCGCATGCCTAAGTGTTTGCTTGTCCTCATTCATGAATAAAAGAAATTGGAATAAGGTAGGGTGTATGTGGATAGAAATCACTTGAGACTGCTTCTGAGTTGTCATTTAGCTCATGCCAACACTGCAATGCTACACACTATATGCGAAAATGAAATATGCTATGTATATATGATATGTATATATGTATACGTGTTGAGTTTAATGCCTCCAGTTGGGCAACTCGTCAGTCACACGTCCTCGAGAAGATGTATCGTCTTGTCAGCAGGAGGTGGTTCCTAGGCAAAAATTGGTTTGAAGTGCTGGCCATTAACCGTAAAAACATGCCCAGATTTTGGGTCTCTAATTTGGACCATCCCGTTAGTATATGGGTGGATCACTAGATAAGGCCCAGTCCACTTGGACTTGAGCTTTCCCGCAAAGAATTTGAGTTAGGAGTCAAACAACCAGACCTGTTGGTTAGGTGTGAACTCCTTCCTCTAGATGTGTCGGTCATGGAAAGCCTTCGACTTGTCGTTGTATATTTTTGTATTCTCGTAAGCTTCCTACCTAATCTCCTCTAACTCACTAAGCTAGAGCTTCCTTTCATAACCTCCGACCTCGAGGTTAAAATTACACTTCTACATTGCCCAAAAGACACGGTGCTCCAGCTCCACAGGAAGGTGACAGGCCTTTCCATACACCATGTGGTATGGCGACATTTCGAGAAGGGCCTTGTATGTGGTCTGATATGCCCATAGTGCATCAATCAACCGATCAGACCAATCCTTCCTATCAGGTGTAACCATCTTTTGAAGGATAAGCTTGATTTGATGGTTAGATACTTCAGCCTATCCATTGGTCTGTGGGTGATACGGGGTAGTAATGCGATGCTGCACCTTGTATTTCTTCAATAATGACCTGAAATGGGCATGGATGAAGTGACTACCCCCACCGCTTATTAGGGTGCGGGGAACTCCGAATCTCGTAAAAATGAATTCCCAGATGAAGGATATAATAATCTTATAGTCAGCCTGTCTTGCCGGGATTGCTTCTACCCTCTTTGAGACATAGTCTACTGTGAGGAGTATGTACTCAAAGCCATGCGAGCTCGGGAAGGGGCCCATAAAATTGATGCCCCAGACATTGAACACTTCTACGACGAGAATAGATTGGAAAGGCATCATGTCTCTCTAGGTCATAGAACCGAACGACTGGCATCGTTTACATCATTTGGCAAACTCGTGTGTATCTCTGAAAATGGTTGGCCAAAAAAATCCCGACTGCAAAATCTTTGTAGCGGTCTTTCGGCCAGAGAAATGACCCCCACAAGCATTGCTGTGGTAGAAAGATAGCACACTAGAGATTTCCGAATTAGGGATGCATCTAGGGATGATCTGATCTACCCCAATGCGAAAGAACAGTGGGTTGTCCCAAAAATAGAATTTAGCCTATGAGATAAATTTGAGTTTTTGATCCTTGGATAATCTCATAGGTAGCCTGCCTGCGACGAGATACTTTGCTATATCAGCATACCAAGGAAACTAAACAGAGTTGATGGACAGCAGAGACTCATTCGGAAATCGATCTGATATTGGTGGGGAGTACGGAATATAGTCTGGGTCTAGCCAAGACAAGTGATCCGCCACAACATTATGGGCTCCAGCTTTGTCGTGGATCTTGGCATCAAACTCCTGCAAAAGAAGGATCCATATGATAAGGCAGGGTTTGGCATCATTGTTTGTCAGTTGTAGTATAGCCGAAATAACGTGAAAACAAATACAATTATTATGACTCGAAAAAGTTCTGAGGTCGAACACAGGGAGCAAATGGAATTCACACACTAATCTCAATAATTAATGTAATTTGAACACAAAGTATTACTCAAAAACTAATTTGCAATGTAGAGCATATCAGTATATGAAGAGTAAAAAGAAGTTTAGACAAAATAATGGTGATCTGAATCACCAATTATAAGTCTAATACATAGAATAATTACTCAAATTTACTAAAGGAGGGAGTATGAAAATCAGACATCTAATTTTGCAATCAAACATCTTAAATGATGTTTGCTACAGTTCTCCTTGTTGCTTTTGTCTGTGTGCCTTTTCTTCTTCTTTCTTTCTTTCTCTGACCCTTTCTTTCTTCTCTTCTTCCTTAAGCTTTCTTCTTCTTTGGCCCTTCTTTGCTTCTTCTTCTTCTATTCTTCTCAAGCCTTCACCTCTTCTTCTTTTTCTTCTTCCTCTACCTTTAGTTCTCTTCTTCTTCAGCTTCAAGCCTCCTCTTCTTCTTCTCTGGCTTTCTTCTGCCTTTAACCTTGCGAGCCTTCTTTTCTTCCTTCTCTTCTTCCTCAGAATCCGGCTAAGTGTCAGCCAAACTTCTTAGAGCAAAAACCCCCCTTCCCCATGTAACTCTCCTCTCTTCTCTTTCTATTTCAATCTCGCTCTCCCAGAGCCACAGTCGGTCGGGTAATCAGACCTAGCGCATACCCAGGTCCAGGCTCACCAATGTGCGGTGGTGAGCGAGGAGTGCAAGTTAGGTGGGTAATCGGGTCGGCCAGGTTCGTGGGTGAGGTGTCACGGACGAGGCCAGGTGAAAGTGTAGGAGGACCTCACCCTCAGTGATTGGAGGCAAACAGCCGCTGTCACTTTTTGGTATTATGCGGCTGCTAGCGCCTCTTCATATCCGAGGTAGGACTAAATGTCCCACCTTTCTTTCGCGCAGCACATCAGTAGGGTATCCAGTCAAATTGATGGGGCTATGGCTGCTAATGCCCTTGCGTGAGGACTTGGACACCTGCACGCCTCAATTCCGCACAGCCTGGAGGTATCCCCTGGAGCAGAGACACCCTTGAGTAGCTTAAAGCTCGTTTCGAAGCCCGACGTCAATGGCGAGTTTTGGCCTACCACCTGAAATCAAGAAAAGGGACCTTATGGCAATGTTAGAATGCTCAGCAAGATCGTTGTGGCACAAAGAATGTGATGGTGGCAGTGGCGTTGAGCGACTGTAGTTGTGGTGGCCGGACAATGACAAGAACGGTCGGTGAGAGCAGGTCTGTTCGGGAAGGTGTTTGGGTAGATGATGGAGCGAATGGAGTGAGGGGAAATGAGCGAGAAGGTGTCATGGAGGTTGTAGGGTGGTCAGCGAGGTGGATGGAGGTGCGTAGTATTGGGAACACCACGCTGGAGGAGTCGTCAGAGATGGAGGAGATGAAGGTGTTCAGTAGCGTTGGTGGTCATTTTTAGGAAATAAAGAGAGGGGGAGAAAGTAAGAGAGATAGGGAACCTAAGAGTCTACTCTAAGGATGAAAAGGGAAAGGAATCCCACACCGGTGTGGTTGTTGGACATGGGGAAGACGAGCCTCTGTAGGAGAGGCGGCGGCGAAGACGGGGAAGGGATGGCGACAGCTACTGGTGCGCGACGTAGAGGACGGTGGCGAAGATGAATCCACCACTGGCATTGTAGAAGGACGATGAGAGGACGCAGAGAGAGACTGCCGGAGCTTGCGGAGAGTTGCGGCTGAAGAGGAGAGAAGAATAGGGGGGATTCCAGCCAAATTCAAGCTTAGGAGAACGATTGAACGTTGGGGAGTCTTTTATAGGTCATCAGAGAGGGTTTTGTGCTTGGAAGCCAAGCTTCTAAGCTAGGAATGCTCGCTGGATTTGGGAGCTTCAAGAGACACAAATCTCTCATGCGTTCGCATGAGAGATTGGGAAAGAATCAGATCATATGAATGGGCTTAGATTGAAGGGAATTACCTGATGAATCTCATTTCCAATTGTGGAAGGGATTCATCAATCAATCAGGGACAAAATCCAAGTTGAAGGTCGTCGGAGTAGGTTTCCTCCGTGATAATGGTGGAGGGACCTAATTGTGAAGATGAAGAAGAAGTTAGGGGGCTGAATGCAATGGTTTTTGAAAGTTAGGGGTATAAATGTAATCAGATAGGACCTTTTTGCAAACTAGGTGAAGGCAAGTTCTCCTTAGGTCCAAATTTTGGTACAAACCTAATTTGGACCTAAGGAATCCAATGGTGAAGTTGGATTTTTGTTTTGGCATTGTTTGGCTAGGTAATTTATGCAAAAACCTAAATTATGGTAAATATCTGTTTGAAACTCCATTTTAGGTCAAGATGGGTTCTGATGGCCAGATTGAAGGTACTAAACCCTAGAGAATATATTTCTATGAATTTTAGAGGGTTTATGTGAATTTTATCTTGACCAAAACCTTGATTAATTAAGTGGGTCTGTTTTTAGGGTTTCAAAGGTTATTTAATTCTCAAAACACATGCGAACCCATTTCTGTATGATCTAACGCACTTGTTATCTTATTAAGACCATTTGACCTTTATTCAGCCCTTGAGAAAATCTGTGGTTGTACTGCATTCATGATAAGCTGGTAAAATTATAGTTTTAACCCTAGTTTCTTATTTTTCTCTCATAATGGTTACATAGTGAGTTATGGTTCTCTGGCGGTTATGTAGGAGCATTTATTAACTTAATTGGATCAAAATGAGCCAGTTATGACTCATGATGGTGTCCCCATCATACCCCCATGCCTAGCTTTTTCTAGTCCCTTAGCAAAATTTCAACGTATTAACTTTAATTCTAGACCATAAAATCTTTTGATGCTTAAACATTTGCTGTGTGCTTTCTTTTGTAGACTAGGTTAGAATGCCAATAGTAGGCCTAGAGGTACTTAAGTACCAACAAAGATCTGGACCTAACCAACTCTAGCCTCAGTCTGCCGTGAAGGTTTCTAGGGCCTACAGGAACTAACCTAAGTTTCGTTGAACTCCGCGGTTAAAGAACCCGTGCTTGTAACATGTTTTAGCCTTGGTTCAATTTGTAGTGCATTTTTTGTTAGAGAGAGATAGAGGAATTTTCTTTATTTTTGGAGAATTTTCTCTCTCTTTTCTTTTTATTTCTAACTTTGGATTAGCTTCACAACACGGTTTGTATCGGATTCCCAGTCCCCATCATCAATCCTCGCAAGGTCCCTAGCAATTGATGCTTCGGGATAGCACCGCCCATGGCAACCCTCAGAACCCTGGCTTTGGAGATTTTGAGATAATCCTACCCATGGTGTTCTGTAGCTAAATCCAGACCCTAGCAATCGACATTTAGGGATAATGCTGCCCATGGCATTTGAACCAGCACAGGGTGCTTACATGCCCCCGGTAGGATATGTAGATATCCTAGGAGACAAGCATAGAGGAGACGATATGTTATTGTGCATCTTCAAGGGAAATTTCCCACCTCTCCGCGCTGGGAACTTATCCAAATCAACTTGTGTTGATCAGCTGCTCCTAATCTAGGTGACTTTTTCAGAATAATTTAAATGCATTTACATGATTTTGATACTTAGGTGCACTGAACCAGACTGTGTGTGGATTGGGGTGCTTAGGTTACCGAGTCTCGCAACTAGAGGTCAGTTAACGAGGCCAAATAATCCCTAAGCCTTAGACCTAATACTTAAGCTTCGCATTTTCCTCAACTTCTTGAGGAGTACCCAGCTCTTAGCGGGTACTTCGAATTTTTAAGCCTAGGATTATAGCCCTAATGTAAACATGTTTATACTACATAAAATGTCATTTATGTGTGTTCTTATGCATAGAATTGCATTACATACTATAAATATTGCAAAGCATGCATCATCTTGCATTTAGATTAGTCTAAATAAAATGTAGGTTAATTTTCTCCTTTTTATGGTTAGGGATAGGACAACTTTTTATCGGGGCTTCGGATCGAAGATCCAACCATACGGATCTGATCAGGGTGACAATTGGATTTCAACGACTCCAAGATTACCCTAGTCAGATATCCGTAGCATCAGATAGAGATCGAGGAACCCTAGAAGATCAAGGGCTAAGATGGTGTTAATCCCACTTCAGATGACAAATCTGACCGCACGAATGGGTTCAGATCAACGATCGTAGCCTAACAGCATGAAAATCGATCCAATCCGATACCCATGGCACCATCTGCATCACTTAGAAGATGGACGGCCAAGATGGCATCACGTGGTGCCATCTCAGCCGCCCAACCGGCCTCATGCACCAACTGAAGCTCTTCTGGCCAGCGCTTCTCAGTCGTTGGATCAAGATCCAATGGCTACGAGGCGCGTGCACTTGAGTTGTGCGCTCGACACAAACACGCCCGTAGCACATTGGTCAAGCTCCTTATCCAGACGCGGAGGTGGGGGATCGAGCCCCCACACGCCTCAAATTGGAGAGGGTGCATGGGTGAGATCAGTCGCGCGATCAAGATCCAATGGCGCTGCGCGGCCGATAGCGCCCACGTGCTATTTGACACCCCGCGTGACGTGGGATCCCACGCGCAAGGTGCGTAGTTGAGGCGCGGCGAGGAGAGCTCTCAGCCATCCGATCTCACGATTGGACGGCCGAGATTTGATGGATGTGGAGCGCGCATTGAGGTGCAGAAGGTGAGTGGGCGTGCGAGCGTCGCCCATGAAGGCCACGTTGAGGACTTTAGTGACGATTTATCCGTCACTAAAGGTCCTGAATTAATGTCTTTCAACATGTAATTACCAAAATGTCCTCACTCCTTGCAACTATAAATGGAGACCCCCTCCATACAAATTACTCATCCCTTCCTTCTCTTCTCTCCCTCTCCAAAGCTCAAGAGAAGCTTGTCCTACACGTGGGATGCTCCTTAAGAGATAAAGTCAATTTTTCGCCCCCATTTCGGAAGCGGATCCCGCAACGACGACGACGTGCTGCCTCATTCCCGTTCTTCCTGCCTCAACCTCCTTCTTCCCACTTCATTCTTTGTCTTCCAGGTGTCGTCTCATCTGGCTCGTCCTCCAAGAGATCGTCAAGGAGGATAACTTCTCTCTCCCATTCCCTTTTTCTGCTTTCTAGAGTAGAATTTTCCAACTTTCTAGTTGTAATAGTTTTCCTGCTTTTTAGTGTAATTTCTTGCTTACTTAGTTGTATAAACATTTTGAAGTATCAAGTGGATGTTTTCTCTCTCTCTCTCTCTTTCTCTGATTCTTTATAGTACTTCATTTCATTGTAATTACTTTGCTTTTTAACAAAAACATGAAAAACTATAATTGTGAATTTGGATTGACGTAGCCTCCCTGAGTTCGACCCAGGATTTCTATTCCGGTATAAATTTTATTTGTTGAACTGAGTTCTTCACTATTCAAACTACAACGGCAGGTTTTCAAAATCAAATTTGATAGCGTAGTACTTCGCCGTTGCAACATTTTGGTGCCATTGCCGAGGAGACAATAATTTTTCGATCTTCTTTTCGCATTTCACACATTTTATTATCTTCTAACTTGCTTTCTCTTGTGTCTATTGTTTTGCAGAGACCTCCATCAGGGAATCGTCAAGCGGTAGACTGGAGTAAAGTGCAGTTGAGGACTACTGTAAGTGCTCCCCATTTTCCCCCTCCATAGATTTCATTTGTCACATTAAATTCAAATTCCAATTAACCTAGGTGTTTGGATAAATCTTAGGATTAGTTTGGTTGTTTGGATTTCCACTCACACTCATTTCACCCTCGCTTATATATATATAAAAAGATAATTTTGTGGGGTAATTTTCAACATACACACAACATACACCCACATTCAAGGCACTTAACCTACTTGATTTGCTTCTACTCAACCGGATTCTGATCTGTGGAACTGGTACACATAAATCAGCACATAAAAGAGTAAAAATCATTTTAGGTTAACAATTTCTATGTGCCTAACCTAGTGGTGCAGTTGTGGCCAGTTGTTTGAGTTGTTTGGGCCGCTCCACTCAACCTAAAATCAACTCATCAAGTAGATTTTTCTTAGGATTTTTAATATAGGTTAATACTAGGCACTCCACTTTATTTCTAGTTTTAAAGGAAAGCAATCTTCACCCATGCTTGAAAACCTAGTTTGCCTCAAACTTGATTGAAATCAACCTAATTCTAAACCATAAAAGCCACTTAAGCAAGATTTGAACATTAAAATCTACGCATCACAAATAATCTTGCTTGAAAACCCTGGTTGTGCATGCGCTTACACATACTCAATCAATCATTAAGGGCACAACCCATTTTAAGAGCCCATCACATTCCATAAGCACTACAATCCCAGGCCTCAATAAAATTAAGTAGACGTTGGCCTTAAGGACTGATTTGCTCTTCGGGGCCTAGTCTGAGATTGTTTACGATTAACCTACTTGTACCGATTAATCTGATGTCTAACGAGGGGAGTAGTGTCAAACAACCACAGCTAGGGGGTACACTAGTGATAAAAGCTAGTTTATCATTATTCTTATGCATTAAAACAAACCTAGCTCTTAGGATTTTGCTCCGCAAACAGGTTTTTGGGTTACATTTAGGCATTAATTAGGTTAGGCATGCATCGCAATTTTTGTTGTCTTTTCAATGTGTTTTTGTGAGTGTTAAGGATATACAGGTTGCCAGATCCCTAGAACCCTAGCACTCAGGAAGGTAACTGGTGAAGGAGAAGCTCTAACCAGCTGGGATTCAGCTTAATCAGCTCACCATAGCTGGAATTAAGCTCACCTGAACTAGGGTTAGCTCGACCTAGCTCCATTCAACTCATCACAGTTGAATGGTAGCTCTAGAGATCTCATCTTAGCTCACCATAGCTCAGGTCAGCTCAGATCCAGCTCAACTTAGCTGAGTCTAGCTCATCTTAGCTCCCATTAGTCCACAGGGAGCTCTAGCTATCTCAGCTGAGTTGACTGGAGTTTACCCCAGCTCAAGTCTAGCTACATCCAGCTCCACTCAACTCCAGCCAGCTCAAGATGACTTCATTCCAGCTCTGGAAGCCCCGGCAACGGCGCCAAAAAGCCAAAAGGTGATGCAGAAAATCGCGTGATTTGTAATTAGGTTTTTTAATGTCACTGTAACACATGAATTCGCATACGCTTTTAAATTTATATTCCTAGATAGGGGAGTATCTAGGGTAGTCCAAGGAGGCAAGTTTGCAATTCAAATCTCTTGCTTTAAAGGGAAACTCAATCTTTCTTTTTGGTATTTTAAATATATATATTTTTTTAGTTTTGAAATAATGAGGGCAAAATACGAATAGTGACGAAAAAGTAACTAACACCTATAATTACTAAGCTAAAACTTAAGAGATAAATATGACCCCTCCCTAAGCTCACTCTAGGCAAGTGGAGGCCTAGAGTAATTAGGAAGTGAAAGTGAAACAAGTGCTAGAACAAAGACAAACAATTGCAATAGAAATTAAAAAGAAGGCAAATTACTTTAGTAGAATTTGTGTTCTTTTACAAAGACATGTAGAGGAATGCTTCTACTAGAAATGGAAAATATAAAAGCAATAAAAGAAACACAAATCCTCTTGCAGAATCTGGTGAAGAAGGGAGTCTTCTTGCTCCAAGCCTAGCTACTCCTTGACTTGAAAAGAGGGTCTCCTTCTTCTCCTTCCTTGAAAGTGTAATTCCATTACTTCGGAGGGGGTGAGATCAGTGTGACGTAAAAAATGCAGAATTAAAAATATAACAATCTCACAAAATAAACAACCAAACAATGGGCACAAGTATTTTTAGGTGGAAACACAAATTGGGTGAAAACCACCACCTAACCCTCTCGAGTTAGGATTTCTCGATCGACCTTGTCGATCAAATCCGCTAAACCCAGTCACTTAAACGAGGGTGACTGAACCTCAATTACAACCACACTACTTAGGCCGAGGGTAGTGTACCTCAACACCCCTTCTCTTCACAAGAAGGAATTTGTCTCGCGAAGGAGACGGGAATTCGCAAAGCGAATACCCAACCAAAGACAATATGAAGACAATAATCCTATAGAGCCTCAAATATGTAATCCTAGCTTCTATAGGAGTTAGGAAACTTCCCTTTGTTGGAAGTGCGTCGAAGTGACGATGTGGATGCTTGAACCATGCTTTGGCATAACAGCGCTCTCATAATGCTGGTAGGAGAGTGGGTGTACAGCAGGACGAAGCTCTTAGGTGTGAAGTGAGTGCTTGTAGAGCTAGAGCTTCTTCTTCTTTTAGACACAAGTGAGTGGAAATATTCTAGCAAGGGTGTGTCTCAGGTGTATCTTCAAGCCAAGGGGTCCTCCTCTATTTATAGAGGCCCTAGGAAGGCTTTGGAAGGCCTTAGAAGGCTTCCATAGCCGTTGGGGTTGAACCCAAGGTAAAATAGGCTGTAGTTAGAATTAATCATGATTTTGACAGGGTCATCAGGTGCCTGGTCCTGGCATCAAATGTCTGGAAAACTTGTTTAAGAAGTCTGGGAACTAAGTCAGATGTCTGAATTTAGGCGGGTTTGCTTCCTGACTTGAATCAGACCTAAATAAGGTTCTAGTGAAAGTCCATCAGACAACACATAGGACGTCTGGCACAAGCTCTGGATGTCTGGAAACCTATTTGTTCTCTGGAAATGGATTCCCAAACCAGTTTAACGGCTATAAAATCTCTGAAGGAAGATTTTGAGTCAGTTGAGGCAAAACGGTCATGTATCAGATGTCTGGGGTCCTCTACGGACGTCTAATACGAGGCTAACGGTCATTTCCTCAACATCTGCAAAGGAAGCCAACGGTCCACTAATTAGACGTCTGGACTAAGGTCTGGACATCTGATTTCATCAGACAGAACTAACTAAGTCCAGCCTAAATAATCGAATGTCTGAGTTAACAGTCAAACATCTTAAAAGTTTTTATCAGACATCTGAAATTCAGATTAGACATCTAAAAAGGCTGTTTGAACCCTATTTTGATTTTCTAAGTTCTCTATAGAAAACCTAAGTATCCTAGGGTAGTGCAGGTGTTCCTAGGACTACTTTAAGGATTCCTTGAGGCTCTTTAACATGAATGTAAGAAACAAAAATAAACAGCAACAAAAAAAATAAAAATACATAGTACAAAGGAAAGGAAATCTACCCTATTCTTCATCTCCTTCCTTCTTCAAGCTATCGCTCCTCATGAAGCTCCTTTGTTCTCCATCAAGCTCCTCCAATCTGCCATGGATGCAAGCTCGAACTCTGTCTAACCACGTCTCCATTTGCAATTAACCTGAAATCTAAGACTTCAAGTGTAAATGTTAAATGACACGTGTTTTGTTATCATCAAAATAAATGATCGCGGTGCTCTAGCACCAACAATCTCCCGCTTTTTGATGATGACAAAATCGTAAATAATGTATAAAATCCTCCCTCTTTTTGACATTATCAAAAAGGTTTAATTTATTTTTAAATTTCCTATATCTCCCCCTTAAAACATGCTCTTCTATAATTGGGTTGAATTTCTTTTAACGAGTAATGTCCTCCCCCTTTTTGTAACAACAAGATAGCTATTATTTTTCTCCCCCTTTCTAAAGGAAATATAGCTAACTTACATCTCCCCCTTAATGATTGACAATAAGCTCATAATTTTAACTCTCCCTATCTATATGCTAATGATAAAAGGATAGGGTAAAGGGTTTTACCTCACCTACCATGTTCAATAAAATGGCCCAAATGGAGGTGGTGGATGCCACATCGGATGGGGCTCCCATTCGTAGTTTGGAGGCTCGAGCATCGGCATCGGTCTCCAGTCTGGCGGTCGATGTGCGGCAGGTTGTTTGGTTGTTTGTCATCTCGTCAGTTTTCTTGTCCTTCTTCTTGGTCTACTCGTTGGTCCTCTCAACTCGAGTTGACCGTTCTTGAGCTTATAGGTCCAATCTCTTGTATTATAATCACCCTTGAAACCTACAAAACAAGATTCTAATTTTTTCTTCGGTATCTAAGTGAGCTTGGATCCAGATTTGTTTGTGGGTCTCCTTGACGGAGATCCTTTCTCAATGTTAGGGCTATGCAAATTATCTATTTTTTTGATTAATTTGTTGGAATTTTCCCTAAGACATGTGATTTCTTTTTCTATAATATCCATCTTAGTCTTTAAATCAGAAATTTCTAATTTTAGACTAGTATTTTCCTCAATCAATTTAATATTTTCATTGATTAAATCTTTATTTTCAAATAATAAGTTATTATCCTTAGGACTAGCTTCTAGATCCTTAAGTTGTTTTTCTAACCTTTCATTTTCATTTTAAAGAAAACTAAGATTCTTTTTAATACTTTTATTTTCTACCTTAAGTGATTTACTTAGTTCAAATAGCTCATCAAAAGCATCTTGTAAATCGGAATGTACTTCATTATCGGAGTCACTTTCGCTGTCGCCCTCTATCTCCATGAAGGCCATGCAGGTGATTTCTTCCTGGGGATTCCCTTCTTCTTCCTTCGAGCTTGAGTCATCCCAAGTTGCTTGGAATGCCTTCTTCTTAGACTTCTTTTCTTTTTCCTTCTTCTTTTTGAGAAGATGGCACTTTGGTCGTAGATGCCCTTTCTCATTGTAGTGGTAGCAACGTCTCGGGCTTTCCTTCTTCTTCTTCTTTTCTTTCTTTGATTCCCTACAAAACTTTGAAAATTTCTTAAGTAAAATTTTAAAGTCTTCATCGTTGGAACTTACCTCGCTATCTGAGGTGGCTCTGCATGCGAGGGTCTTCTTCGATTTTGGCTCTGGTATATCCTTCTTCTTCTGCTTCAGCTTTGTCTCATAGGCCATTAGATTGCCTAGGAGATCTTCTATGTTGAGCTCCTCTATCTCGTTTGCCTCCTCAATGGCGGTGACCTTCTGCTCCCATTCTAGTCCAAGGGAACAAAGAAGCTTCCCTTGAAGCTCCCCCTTGATGAAGGTCTTCCCTAAAGCTTTCAAATTATTTACTATAAGAGTGAACTAGTGTTCATCTCACTTAATTTCGTCAGACTTCATAGAAAAAGATTCGAACTCTTGTGAAAGTAAATTAATTTAGAAGACTTTACCTTAGAGGAACCCTCATGAGTTATCTCGAGTGTGTGCCAGGTCTCGTATGTGGTGGCGCATTGCGAGATTCTGTTAAACTCCTCTGAACTCAAAGCGCAATACAATGCGTTCATTATTTTTGCATTTAGAGAGAGCTCCCAGAATTGTTGTTGCGAGTAGACTCCCGCAGGTTTCTCTAGGATGTCAAACGACGTCTCGCATCTGGCCCAAATCGTGAAGTCATTGGCTTGTAGCCAAGTCTTCATCTGCATCTTCTAGTAGGGGTAGTTTCTCCCATCGAAGAACGGCGGACGGGTCGTAGACTGCCCCTCGGAAATCCTGCTTGCAGAGCTGCTTCCCTCCATGATCTTTTTGCTGGGTGTTACTCCGATCTTGCAAGAACCTACTCTGATACCAACTGTAATTCGCTTACTTTGGAGGGGGTGAGATCAGCGTGACGTAAAAAAATGTGGAATTAAAAATATAACAATCTCACAAAATAAACAATCACACAATGGGCACAAGTATTTTTAGGTGAAAACCCAAACCGGGTGAAAACCACCACCTAACCCTCTCGAGTTAGGATTTCCTGATCGACTTAGTCGATCAAATCCGCTAAACCCAGTCACTTAAATGAGGGTGACTGAACCTCAATTACAACCACACTACTTAGACTGAGGGTAGTGTACCTCCACACCCCTTCTCTTCACAAGAAGGAATTTGTCTTGCTAAGGAGACGGGAATTCGCAAAGCGAATACCCAACCAAAGACAATATAAAGACAACAATCCTATAGACCCTCAAATATGTAATCCTAGCTTCTATAGGAGTTAGGAAACTTCCCTTTGTTGGAAGTGCTTCGAAGTGACGATGTGGATGCCTGAACCACGCTTTGGCACAACAGCGCTCTCGTAATGTTGGTAGGAGAGTGGGTGCACAGCAGAACGAAGCTCTTAGGTGTGAAGTGAGTGTTTGTAGAGCTAGAGATTCTTCTTCTTTTAGACACAAGTGAGTGGAAATATTCTAGCAAGGGTGTGTCTTAGGTGTATCTTCAAGCCAAGGGGTCCTCCTCTATTTATAGAGGCCCTAGGAAGGCTTTGGAAAGCCTTGGAAGGCTTCCATAGCTGTTGGGGTTGAACCCAAGGAAAAATGGGTCGTAGTCAGAATTAATCATGATTCTGACAGGGTCATCAGACGTCTGGACCAAGTATCAGATGTTTGGAAATCCTATTTAAGACGTTTCGGAACTAAGTCAGACGTCTGAATTTAGGCAAGTTTCCTTCCTGACTTGAATTAGACCTAAATAGGGTTCTATTGAAAGTCCATTAGACAACACACAGGACATTTGGCACAAGGTCTGGACGTCTGGAAACCTATTTGTTCTCTGGAAATGGATTCCCAACGAGTCTAATGGCTATAAAATCTATGAAGGAAGATTTTGGGTCAGTTGAGGAAAACGGTCATATATCAGACGTCTGGGGTCCTCTACGGACATCTACTATGAGGCTAACGGTCATTTCCTCAACGTTTGCAAAGGAAGCCAACGGTCCACTAATTGGACGTTTGGTAAAGGCATCAGATGTCTCCTTAGACGTCTAGACTAAGGTTTGGATGTCTGATTTCATCAGACAGAACTAAGTCCAGCCTAAATAATTGGACATTTGAGTCAACAGTCAGATGTCTTAAAAGATTTTACCAAATGTTTGAAATTCAGATTAGACGGCTAAAAAGGCTGTTTGAACCCTATTTCGATTTTCTAAGTTCTCTATAGAAAACCTAAGTATCCTAGGGTAGTGCAGGTGTTCCTAAGACTACTTTAAGGGTTCTTTGAGGCTCTTTAACATGAATCTAAGAAACAAAAATAAAGAGAAACAAAAGAAACAAAAATACATAGTACAAAGAAAAAGATATCTATCCTATTCTTCATCTCCTTCCTTCTTCAAGCTATCACTCCTCGCGAAGCTCCTTTATTCTCCATCAAGCTCCTCTAATTTGCCATGGATGTGAGATCGAACTCCATCTAACCACGTCTCCATTTGCAATTAACTTGAAATCTATGACTTCAAGTGCAAATGTTAAATGACACGTGTTTTGTTGTCATCAAAGTAAACGATTGCGGTGCTCTAGCACCAACAGAAAGCTCCTCCAAGGATGGGCGTGCACCACCCTCATGCTCTCCTCCAAGGTGTTGTGGACCATCTTCAAGACCTCTTCCAAAGGTCTTCCTTGCTTGGCTCCTCCTTTGGCTGGAGTGGGCACAAGAGAGAAGTGAAGAGGGGAAGGCACCAAGGGGACAGAATATCCCCTTAATCTTCTTCTTCTTCTTCTCTCTTGGGTGTGAGCTTTAGGTAGAGTATGAGAGGTAACTTTTTAGCCAAGGATATGTTGTAAGGTGGTGGGTGTTGGTCTTTTTATAGGGTAGGATGACAGGGTTAAGGTGGCTCTTGAGATGGATGGCTAAGATGGGAGAATGGAGGTGGTTAGGTGATCCTAGGGCTAAGGAGAGTTGGCGCCACCTAAGGGATGCAAGGGGGGTAGTTATGGGTGGGCAAGGGACACCTAAAAGTGGTGCCAACCATGGAGTGGTGCCACAGGTTGGCGCCAACTTCTAGGCTTCTAGAAGGGGGTTGAGGTGGATGTGGCTTGGAGGGGTTATGTGTAGGGTGGATATGGGGGGTGAATTTGGCACCAAAAGGGAGGTGGTTAGGTGAAAGCGTCGGCGTTCAGTTATATCGTTGTAGTAAAGCTGGGTGTTACCAACGTTTCATATAAAAATTTTTTACTCGGAAAAAAAATAAAAGAGTTCCCGAGGTCGAACTCAGGGAGCAAGTTGCATTCTAGAGATATACAAGTTCTATTACAAAAATAAAGAGAGAGAGAGAGAGAGATGAAAATTTGGCTTCTTCTTCTTTTCTTCTTTCTTCCTCTTTGTCTTTGGTTCTTCCTGTTCTTCTTCTTCTTCTTCTTCTTCTTCTTCTTCTGCTTTCTTCAGATCTTCCCCTCGTGCTCTTCTTCTTCTGTTCTTCCTTGTTTCTTTTCTTTCTTTTTCTTCAGATCGTCTTCTTCTTTTCTTGCTTCTTGCTTCTCTTCATTCCTTCTTCTTCTTTGTCTTCACCTGCCTTGACCTCTCTTTTTCTTCTTTCGCGATGGCCGTTGCTCTTCCTTCTTCTTCAGCCTGTCTTCTTTCCTGCTCTGGCTGCTGACCTTCCGTCGTCTGCCCCGGTGCTGAGACGACTTAACGATACCTTCGCTACAGTGCAGCAGCTCCTTCTTCTTCAGCGGGTCTGCTTCTTCTTCTTTGGCCTGCACACTTCAGAGTTTTTTTTCGTCAAGAGGCAAAAACCTATTCTACCCCCCTCCCCCGCGTATCTCTCTCTCTGAAATCACTCTTCGGAAGCTCTCCCAGAGCACTACCGGGTAATCGGGTTCGGGTCAGGCCCGGGTCCAAGCCCACCGGCGTGCGTGGTGGGCGAGGAGTGCAGGTCAGTCTAATCGGGTCGGGCCAGGTCCGCGGAGCGTGGTCACGGACGAGGCCGAGTCGGGTCGGGTCGGGTGAGAGGGACCTCACCCCGTGGTGAACGTGGTCTTTTCTTGGTCCTCAGGATGGATTGCCACCTGGTTATAACCGGAGTACCCGTCAAGGAAGCAGAAGAACCTATTTCCCGCTAATTTTTCGAGAATTTGATCAATGAAGGGTAGTGGGAAATGATCCTTCTTCGTGGAGGAATTGAGTCGACGGTAATCTATACAGACTCTCCACGAGTTGGCTAATCGGGTAGGAATGATTTCTCCGGTCTCAGTCGTTATAGTGGTGAGTCCTGCCTTCTTAGGTACGACCTGAATCGGGCTCACCCAACGACTATCGGAGATCGGGTAGATGATCCCGGCATCTAACCACTTGATGATCTCCTTTTTCACGACCTCCTGCAGATTGGGGTTTAAGCGTCTCTGCATTTCACGAGAAGGTCGTGTGCCCTCTTCTGAATAGATATGATGAGTACAATAAGAGGGACTTATTCCAGTCAAATCATCGAGGGTCCATCCGATGGCTCTGCGATGTTGCTGGAGGACAACAATCAGACGGGATTCCTGTTCAGGACTAAGGTTGGAATTGATGATCACAGGAAGGGTCTGATTAGAACCCAAAAAGATGTATTTCAAATGAGCAGGAAGGGGTTTCAGTTCGAGGATGGGGTTTTCAGCAGCAGCGGGTGGTTCAGTATAGATGTGAGGTTCAAGGGTGGGAGTTACTGGGTTTACATCTGGATTTGACTCCTCTATTTGCGGGTCAAGATCCTTCTGTGGTTGATGAGGCATACTCAAGTCATTCTGGGGGTGTGATTCATCAACCAAAGTCTTGATGTCACAAATTTGCTCGATGACGCCGCAATTAATTCCTTGTTGGGCCTTAAATATATCAATTTTCAGTGTTTGATCTCCAAACTTAAGCTCTATTTGGCCCTCCTCACAGCTGATGTTGGCTCTAGCAGTAGCCAAGAAAGGTCTCCCTAGAATGATTGGTGTATCCCTAGGGTTCTCAGGTGCATCCATGTCTAAGACTATAAAGTCCACTGGAAAATAGAAATCCCGCACTCTTACGATAACATCCTCGAGAATCCCTTTTGGTGACTTTATAGATCGATCTGCTAATTGTAATGTCACCTCAGTTGGTTTCAGCTCAGATTCTTCCAGATGGTCAAGTAAGGATGTGGGTATCAGATTTATAGATGCACCTAAGTCTAACAATGCTCTGTCAAATTGGGTACCACCTATCTTACAGGAGATCAGGGGAGTTCCAGGATCTTTTGCCTTGGGTGGGAGTCTACTAAGGATTACAGAGCTGGCTTGCTCTGACAGAACAATTGGGCTCCCTCCCTTGGTTCGCGGCTTACGCTGGGGTGTACATATATTCTTTAGAAATCGTGCGTAAGCTGGTACGTGGCGGATTGCATCCATCAAGGGGATGTTTATGTGGACCTGCTCAAAGAGCTTGACCAGGTCCTCCTCAGGGGCCACGGGTTTGGTGGTCTTCTTTCCCTTGGTCAGGGCTTCGGGAAACGGGATCTTGGTTGGTTCCTCTAGGATAGGTCCTGGTTGTGGGTCTGGAACAGCGGTACCTTGGATAACTATCCTAGGGTCATGGTTATCAGGCTGGGCGTGGTTTGGATAATGCTGGTCCTGAGTTGTCTTACCACTACGTGTTGTTACAGAATTTAATCTGGCCTGATTTTGGTTTGGATTTGGTAGGAGGGGTGGCTGCTGCTGAAATCCCGTACGAGAAGTAGAGGCTTCCATCTCGTCTGGAGATGGAGCAGTGGGGGCCTGATAAATCCATTGAGCGTGGCCTAAATTTGGATTCATAACGCGCTTCTGGGTTGGCACGTTATTTGGGTTAGGAAGGGGTTGGGAAGGGAGTGTGCCTGGCTGGCGAGAATTTGCCAACTGGGCCAGCTGAGTTTTAACTTCAGTAAGCTCGTCCTTGTGCTGTTTTTGAATGGCCGCATTCGATTTTTGAATGTCAGCCAGAGTCTGAAGGATTAAGGACATTTGATCTTGATTTGGCCCTGATGGATAAGTAGGGTTGGGCCGAGGCTGAGGCGGCTGGTAGTGATGAGAGGGCTGTGGGCGGGACTGAAAAGGTGGTCTTTGGGTTTGGGAATTTCCCGCCCACTGAAAATTGGGATGGTTTCGCCATCCAGGGTTGTAAGTGTTGGAGAATGGGTCGTTCTGGATGGCGTTGAGGTCCTCGTAGGTCTGAGGAACCTCCTGAGAATCAGGGAAAGGGGGAATGGAGTTCCCCCTGCTGGTGAAGAAAGGATCGGATGATCTTCCAGTCCAAGAATCAGATGGGGATGGATATGGATCCATCCCAGGGGAGGATCGGTGTAGGATGTTTTGCACAGTCTCCTGTGTGGAAGGAGGTTGTGCAAAGGAGTTACGCGCAGAGGTGGCTCGCTGCAAGTGCTGAGTCAGCTCATCCACCTTCTTTTCAATAATTGAGACCTTGTCCAATCGACTGGCCATTAATTCCAGGTCGACTGATGCGGACAGGCCCTGCGTCTCATGTGCTCCCTTAAGATTCGTCGCTGCGCGGGTATTCGTCCTGTCGAATAATCCCATGGAGTCATTGTTGATGGAGTTCTCGCACATGTTTTCGAGAATCTCCCATACGGTGTCTTCATGTTGACCCATGATGTTTCCTCCGCAAGTTGCATTGACGAAAAGGCGGATGTCCTCACGGAGTCCCTGGTAAAAAGATTGGACTTGTTCCCATTTAGGAACTCCGTGATGGGGGCACTTTCTCATGAGATCCTGAAAACGATCCCATGCCTCATGGAGAGGTTCTCCTGATTGTTGAGTGAAGTGTGTAATCTGATGGCGCAAGGCGTTGGTCTGACCAACGGGAAAGAACTTTTTCAAAAACTCGGATTGAAGTTCTTCCCAAGTGTTGATCGGCCGGGTCTGAGTTTGATACCAATGGGCGGCCTTGTCCATAAGAGAAAAGGAGAACATCTTCATGAGAAGAATATCCCGATTTTGCGCATCTGATCCAAAAGTGTGGGCCAGATGCTTAAGCTGTTTGATGTGCTGGAAAGGATCTTCAGAATTAAGCCCATGGAATTTAGGTATAGCGTGAATCATGTTGGGCTTTAGTTCGGAATCAGGTCCTCCAATCGGGATTCTAACTCGAGGCTCAATGGCCACCGCAGCAGGATTGTAGTGGTCCCGCATCATAGGACGCTGTGGTGGGTGCACGAAGTTTTGGAAGAGGTCATTGAGTCGCTGGAGCTGGTGTTCCAGATTATTTTCTTCCTCAACTGGCTGAGCCATGATGGGGGAAGAAGAAGAACTTGGTTCTGAATCAGAAGAGAGAATAATGTGAGGGTGTTGCTGCACAAACACGGGCGTCGAGGCTTGGCCTTGACGAGAGTGAATTTCTAAAGGAGGTCTTAAGGGTGGTCTTAGAGACCTCCTTCCGTACATGCACAGTTGGGAGAGGTAAGTTTAGAAGGTGCTGGACCCAATCAAGACACCCAAAAATGTGTTGGGTGACTATAGAGGTGCGGGGCAGATGGACCCCTTGATCAGAAAGATCGTCCACCTGAGAATTACCTGGGCAGCCAGAGAGGGAGAGTCCCGCGAAGACCCCTACACGGTAGAGCGTCCCCACGGGTTACAGGGTTTCCCCCACCCGACCTCTCTTGTCACTGCGGTTCCAGGTAGACCAGAATGGGGATCTTGACCTCTTAAGTCTACCAATTTTAAGATCAGGGTGCTTAAGGTTTCACTTGAACTTTAGTCTTTTTAAGTGCAAAGAGTGACCTAATTTAAGGTTGGTTAACCCAAGGGGTCAACTTTACCTATTGTTTTCTTTAAGAGCTTTTAGGTCCTGTCTTTTAGGGTTCAAGTGTTTAGAGAGAGCCAATTGTTTAGGATTTTTCTTGTTAATTATTTTCAATCAATGGCTTGGGCACACCTCTTTAGGATTTCCTCAATTCTTGATTAAGGGGTGTGTCTCTACTGAAATCCTAATGTTTGACCTTATGTTGGCTCTACTTGGTCCATTTAACTCTTTGTTGGGTAATTAGGGCTCAAGCAAGAATGTGTTAGCCCTTAAATACCCTTAATAGTGTGCAGGAGTGATGAGTTGAAAACATGCAACTTTTTATGGTTACTAAGTATGGAAGACAGGTTAGCCCTATATTGCTTTGTTCTTTTCTTTTCTTTCTCTTTAGAGTGTCGGGGTTAATAGTGAGAGAAAAGATTTACCTGTCTTCGGAGTGGTTGTCGTGTGGTTGCTTGTCTTCTTGAGTTCCTGTAGCTGCACAAAAGAGAGGAGATTATCAGAAATTAAAAGATACAGGAATGTTTACCTCTAGAATAGCCGTTGCTCCCCGGCAGCGGCGCCAAAATGAAAGCGTCGGCGTTCAGTTATATCGTTGTAGTAAAGCTGGGTGTTACCAACGTTTCATATAAAAATTTTTTACTCGGAAAAAAAATAAAAGAGTTCCCGAGGTCGAACTCAGGGAGCAAGTTGTATTCTAGAGATATACAAGTTCTATTACAAAAATAAAGAGAGAGAGAGAGAGAGATGAAAATTTGGCTTCTTCTTCTTTTCTTCTTTCTTCCTCTTTGTCTTTGGTTCTTCCTGTTCTTCTTCTTCTTCTTCTTCTTCTTCTGCTTTCTTCAGATCTTCCCCTCGTGCTCTTCTTCTTCTGTTCTTCCTTGTTTCTTTTCTTTCTTTTTCTTCAGATCGTCTTCTTCTTTTCTTGCTTCTTGCTTCTCTTCATTCCTTCTTCTTCTTTGTCTTCACCTGCCTTGACCTCTCTTTTTCTTCTTTCGCGATGGCCGTTGCTCTTCCTTCTTCTTCAGCCTGTCTTCTTTCCTGCTCTGGCTGCTGACCTTCCGTCGTCTGCCCCAGTGCTGAGACGACTTAACGATACCTTCGCTACAGTGCAGCAGCTCCTTCTTCTTCAGCGGGTCTGCTTCTTCTTCTTTGGCCTGCACACTTCAGAGTTTTTTTTCGTCAAGAGGCAAAAACCTATTCTACCCCCCTCCCCCGCGTATCTCTCTCTCTGAAATCACTCTTCGGAAGCTCTCCCAGAGCACTACCGGGTAATCGGGTTCGGGTCAGGCCCGGGTCCAAGCCCACCGGCGTGCGTGGTGGGCGAGGAGTGCAGGTCAGTCTAATCGGGTCGGGCCAGGTCCGCGGAGCGTGGTCACGGACGAGGCCGAGTCGGGTCGGGTCGGGTGAGAGGGACCTCACCCCGTGGTAACTGAGGCAAACAGATGGTGGCACTTTTGCAATTTATGTGGGTGTGTGGCTTCAGAAACTCCCGAGGTGGGACTATCCGCGCACCCCTTTTCTCTCACGCCTGCAGCAAGGATGGTGCTTCCAATTGCATCAGCTGTTGAGGCGCGCAGCTCCAATTGAGGGCCAGGGTGTGTGCGCAAGACTCTTTCGCGCTGGCCGTGGCTCTTCAACCTGGGATATCTAGGCTTGGAGCAACCTCAAGCAAGCTTCGAGCTTCCTCGCCAATGGCGGTCAAGGCCTGGAACCTGAAATCAATAGAACGGCCTCTCGGCCAAATCAGACAGGCGGGGGACCTTCGCCGTGGCACGGCGAAGGTGGTCAGGGGGTCTGCAGGGGGCGAGATGGAGCTATCAGGTCGTCCTAGGTCAAACTGTGAGCGAGGGAGTGGGTGTGTTCGGTGGATCTGCAGAGGGTGTTTGGTGGGAAGTGGAGGGGCGGAAGAGGATCAGGGTGAGGAGGCGGAGGTTCTGCGGTGGTTGGCGAGCTGTGTGGGTCGCTGAGGTGATGGGAGCGGCTCGCCGGAGGGTGGTCGGAGGCGGAGAGGGTGAGGGTGAACAGGGTCGGTAGAGGGCTTAATTGACTAAATCGAAAGCGGGGAAAGAAAGAGGAGGAGAAGGGGAGTAGGTCTAACTTAACTGCAGGGACGAAGGGGGAGGAACAGGGCGACAGTCGTGTCGACTGTCGCCGGAGAAGACGATGCTCAGGGAGAGGGGCGGCGACGAGCAGAGGGCTGGAGAGGCGCCAGCTGGGTGCGGCGTGGCGCGGGAAGAGCAGGGGAGGAAGTCTCTGCTGCTGGTAGTGCGGCAGAGCGAAGAGGTGGAGGGGGAGGAAGTCGCCGGAGCTGGTGAGCGTCTGCCGGAGAAAGAAGAGAAGAAAGCTGGGGGTTTTCTCCGTCAGATCCAGGCTGCTTTGGTCGGTGGAGCGGCGGGGGGTATTTATAGGGTTGAAGCAGGGAGGAAGGCGGAGGGAGACGACGTGTCTCCCTCGCCGGAGAATGGTCGGAATACGAACCCATACCGTCCGTGCGTTCGCACGGCCGGTATGGTGGCCTACAATGACCATGGGGGTGCTCCTGCGACGGCTGACGACGCAGGGCACCCCCGGTATACATGCCAGGTCCTCCACCTCACCCTGCGCGGCGCCATGCTCCGCGCAAGGTCGCCGGAGCATGGTGCTGGCAGGGTTTTGCAGGAGGGACCTGTTTGCAAAGAACGAAGGAGAGTTAGGGGCCTAAATGCGAGGGTTCAAAAATTGAGGGCCAAAGAGTAAATATATGAGGACCAAAGTGTAAAGTCGGTCAAGGAGGTTTCTTCTTAGGCTCAAGTTTTTATACATGACTAATTAGAACCTAAGGAATCTGATGGTAAATTTCATTTTCATATTAAACCTTGTTTGACCGGTCAATTTGCGTAAAGACCCAAATTAAGTTATTAATTGGGCATGGTTCTCAATGTAGGTCAAAATGGGTTCTAAAGGCCAAATTGAAGGTTCTAAACCCTAGAGATTATTTTTCTATGAATTTTAGAGGGTTTATTCTATTTTTACTTTGCCTCGAACCTTGTGAATTGAAGTGGGTTGTTTTAGGGTTACAGATTATCATTTGGTTCCTTGGAAGTGCTGTAGCCCTTGCTAGATCATCTCATCCCACTTTTATTCTTATTAAGCTGTTTTGACCTGTGTTTGGGCCCTGAATTACCCTGTATGCAGATTATACTGGTAAAATTGCACTTTTACCCCTTATGACTGGTTTTCTTCTCAAACTCAGAATTCTCTGAGTTAAGCCTTTCCTTGAGATATGTAGGAGCTTTTATCCTTTGTATTGGGTCAAAAAGAGCTAGTTATGGCTCATGATGAGGTTCTCATCATTAGGGTTAGTTTTGGCACCGACTTTTGGTGGTTAGTTGAGGGGTGAAAGGTGGTGAAGTGGTGTGTTGGGTCGGCCCGGATAGGTTGTTAAAATGATGTTTTTATCATTGAAATGTCTATAGTGGTTAACCTAATTCAGACCTGTAACGAACGCGTGCCCCAGACATCTTTTAAGACGTCTGGGAGGTGGCCCAGACGTCGGACCAGACGTCTGGGATCGTTTCCAGACGTCTGGAAATCCGTTATCTTCCATGCGCGCGGGTCGTCTGCGCGCCTGAGCGCGCAGACCCGCATATTCGTTTATTCCCTGCGGCTGCAGACACCCTGCCGCGTCCTCTCTCCTCCTCGCACGGCCTTAAAAGGCCACGCCTCCCCTCACTTCCGTCACCACCGTCTCCTCCCTCTTCTCCTTCAGCCAGTGAGCGTGAGCGCGAGCGCGAGGGCGGCAGCGGTGGCCGCAGTGAGTGCGGAGGAGGTGCTGCGAGCGAGAGCGGAGCTCTGTCGTGAGGGCAAGCTCGCCGGGGCTGCTAGGGCCAGCCAGCGGAGGGTACAGGGGGCGCGGAGCGATGCGGAGGGGGGCTGCTGCTGTCTGAGCAGCAGGCGCGCGAGGTGCGACGCGGGCGGCGTCGCGAGCGGAGGCCGAGTGGTGCCCTGATTCTGGAAAAATTTCCAGAATCAGACGTCTGGGTTGATAGCCAGACGGCGAGGGCGACGTCTGGAAGACCATCCAGACGTCTGAAAGGTGAGTTTTCCGTCTCCTCTTCCTTCCTATCGACTGACCATACAGAGGGAGAGAGATGGGTGTGCGCAGGCTCGGTGATTCGCCATCCAACACGAATCAGATGTCAGGTTGTAGTACCAGACGTCCAGGGTGACCATCGGACGATTGGGAGCTAGGCCAGACATCCCCGCAGACTTATGGACGTCTGGGAAACCACGCTGAACAAGGTAATTCTCTGATCCACTTTTTAAGACGTCTGGAAGAAGTTCCAGACATCTGATTTTGCACAGTGTCGTCGTTTTTGACCCGTTTAGGGCCCGTTCGGGTTCCATTTTCCGCGATTCGAGTTGCGTTCTTTTCAGAATTAATTCCTCTACCCATCTACAGTAGCTATACACTGTTTTGAGGCACTCCTTGTGTTTGATCCTTGTGATAGGACCCCATTCTGTTTCAGTCTCGGGGGTCGCGGAGGCACGTGGGATTCCCGACCACGCCCCCATTTCTCCCGTTGTACCTGGTAGAGTGGCTTTAAGTTATTAATAAAATATTTTAAATTATGGAACCATAAATAGAACCTAGGACATTGCATGAATCCAAGGAATGAGTAATAGATGGAATGATAGCTCTTAGGTGTTGCATGAATCCTAAGGCTGGAAAACTAGATTGTATGATAGATCCTAGGATATGGCATGAATCCTAGGATGGGAAAACTAGTGGAATGTATAATACTGCAGCCTTGGAAAATGGAAAGAGATATAAAGCTGCCTGTAATTTGAATTAACAGCTGCCTGTTGTGAATAAATAACGTGGTTGAGAACATGGGTTGTAAGAATGTGAAACTGGAAAGTGAAACCTGGATGTTTGAGTAAAAAGGATGGAACCCTATGGGGAAGTAGGAGTAGAACTCCTGGAAAGTGAATGGAATAGTATTGGGGAAGTGAGCTGGCCCTTGAGTACGGAGTACCAAGGAGAGTGACTGTCCCCCTGTTTAGTGCAGAGCGGAGCCAGCCGCCCCGGGGACCCGGGGTTAGGACTGGCCACTCTGTACCGACTTGCTGGCCCTCGCGTACGTAGTACCGAGGAGAGTTACTACTGTTAGGAGGGCACTAGCTACCCTACGGGCCCCGGGGTTCTGCTGGCCTCCTACACCGACTTGTTTAGGCCCACTGGGGCAAACCAGGGTAGTCAGGCGAGGGTGCACGGATTGTGGAGGGGCAAGGCCCCGGTTTGGTTACTGTGGAGGGGTTGGACCCCTGTACTGAGAGGGCTCTGCCCTGGACTGGTTCCGTGCTGTGCTTTGGGCACACCCGTTAACGGAAACGACTGACCGCGTGCCAGTACGGGTTAGCTACCTGTGCGTTTATCGCGCGTGCTGTAGTCACCATTACGTCTGTCAGTGACCTTAGGGTGGTTGACTGAGTGTAGGATCACCACGGGGGACTCTCCCGACCAGGAGAGCACCACGTGCTACTTCTACTTTTTGGAAAAGACTGCAATCAAGATCGTTCCCACGAGGAACATTCGAGATCAAGAAAAAGATCTGGGGAATAAATGAAATAGTGAGACAATTGAAAGATGTGAATAAAGAGAGTAATCGAACATAACAGCTACTGTACACTCTACTGTTGTCTTTAGTTTAGTTGCCACTCTACTCAGCGTTTTTGCTGATGTGTTACACTCGTTACCTTTTTCAGGACCAGGTGTTGAGCAGCTAGGGTCAGCGGCTGTAGAGGACGCTGGGCCGAGTAGGGTCCAATAGAGTTACCACTGTCTCTTGTACCTCTTTTTGTTACGTTGTAGTGAGTAGTTCTTGTTTCAGCTGTACTTTCTTTACCTGCAGTTCAAATTATATTATGAATGTTGTTCTATTGTTGTGGTGGTACATACTGTGGTAGTTTCTTTCCTTACTGCTGTACTTTCTTACTGTTAGTTATATTCATGCTGAATGTGGTTTATTTTACTGCTCTTTTGGTTACTTCCTCGTTGGACGACTAGGTCTTGGGATTAGTTGAGTCGGTCCGGTTCTCGTGTCTCGTAGGGACTCGGGAACCGGGTCGTTACAAGATGGTATCAAAGCAAGGTCGTCCCGAGAAGCGAATTAACTGACTGGAAAATAACCAATTCACATGTCTATAACTAGAGTAGCCACCACAACATATCTCTTGACATGAGCTCTTAGACGTTTTCGTTAGGTACTGTTCCGTATTGACGTATTTCGTTGTTTCGCGTCTCCTTGTAGGAGATGCCTCGTCATGGAACTAGGAGGGTGGGCCGCGGGCGCGGTCGAGGTCGGGGCCCGAGGGACAGATGTGTCGGGCTTGGAGTACATACTACCCCTCCTCTTCTCCTGAGCATACCGTCTCCGGACCTCGTCCAACTAATTCGAGAGGTGGTTCGTGAAGAATTTCAGCTTCCATCCACATCGCCACCCCCTCCTCCCCCTTCCGAGCGTACGACAAGGGAGTTGGTGGTGGAACGAGATTTCCGCCGTCACACTAGGCGTGTTAAGAGAACTTAAAGGAGACACGTGGCGTCCGCAGGAGAGCCGTCACGTTTTGCAGGGCCATCAATGGCCTTTGGGGGCCCTCGACAGGGGCCAGTCGCCAGCACCGGACCCCCGCCTAGCCGACAGCAGGGACCCACTGAGGGCAGGAGTCGGGTTCCCCTCTGCTACCAGTGTGGCCAGCCGGGCCACGTCAGGAGGGACTGCCCATCTAGGGCAGGGGGTCAGCAGATACTCCCCACGCAGAGCACTGGAGGGCGCGCAGGAGGCTGCGGTTCCCAGGCGCGAGGAGGAGGACAGCAGTCGCGAGGAGGGTACCGGCCAGCACCTACCCGTCCGACGCAGAGTGTGGCTCTTCGTCCGCACCTAGAGCTGAGGGGCGTATCAACGCCCTCACACACAGGGACGCCAGAGCTTCGGGATCGGTGGTAGCAGGTATGGTTTCAGTTTCTGGCAGACTCGTTTACACGCTTTTCGATTCCGGTGCTACGCACTCGTTTGTCGCAGCCAGTTTCGCAGTTAGTTTGGACCAGGATTATACACTGTTAGAGAATCCGTTCGTAATCAGAGGTCCGAGTGGTCAGCTGTTTTTAGCTAAGAAGGTGTACACGGATTGCGAGGTCAGCGTCGGGGGACATAGCCTGCCAGCTGACCTGATTATGATACAGATGGAGGACTTTGGAGTGATTCTGGGGATGGATTGGTTGTCTGCTTACCACGCCTTGGTGGACTATTTTGAGAGGAAGATTGTCTTCTCCATTCCGGAGTTGCCTTCTTTCGAGTTTCACGGACAGCCAGTGGACGGAGGTTTCAGGTGCATTTCGGCACTTCGGGCGGCGAGACTTTTGAGCCAGGGATGTGAGGGCTTCCTAGCTTGTGTGGTGGCAAAGCCCAGCCCTGTGGCAGACTTCCAGAGTATCTCGGTGGTCAGAGAGTACCCCGACGTGTTTCCAGACGAGTTACCAGGACTACCGCCCGAGCGTGAGATTGAGTTTGAGATATCACTAGTACCAGGGACCAGCCCCATCTCCACCGCGCATACAGAATGGCACCGCTTGAGCTGCGAGAGCTCAAGTCCCAGTTGCAGGACCTTTTGGAGAAAGGTTTCGTGAGGCCCAGTGCGTCCCCCTGGGGAGCCCCGGTACTGTTTGTGAAGAAGAAGGATGGGACCCTACGCCTTTGTGTGGACTACCGACAGCTGAATAGGGTCACCATCAAAAACAGATATCCGCTGCCGAGGATCAACGACTTGTTTGACCAGTTGCGGGGTGCCACGGTGTTTTCCAAGATCGACTTGAGGTCGGGATACCACCAGTTGAGGATCAGGGAGACCGACGTCTCCAAGACAGCTTTCCGCACCCGGTACGGACACTACGAGTTTTTGGTCATGCCGTTTGGGCTGACCAATGCCCCCGCTGCTTTCATGGACCTGACGAACCGGGTGTTTAGACCGTACTTGGACCAGTTCGTGGTGGTTTTCATAGATGATGTACTCATCTATTCTAGAGATCGGACGCAGCACGGACAACACTTGCGGATGGTTTTGGACACTCTAAGATGACGCCGGCTGTACGCCAAATACAGCAAGTCCGAGTTCTGGTTGAGGGAGGTGACCTTCCTAGGTCATGTGATCTCTGGAGACGGCTTGGCGGTGGACCCAGCCAAGGTCGAGGCAGTGCTCAGGTGGGAGAGACCGCATTCAGTCACTGAGATTCGCAGTTTCCTGGGACTGGCAGGCTACTACGGATGTTTCATCAGAGGATTTTCACAGATTGCGCGTCCTATGACACAGTTGACCCGGAAGGACGTGCCTTTCGCTTGGACAGACGCCTGTGAGGCGTGTTTTCTGGAGTTGAAGGAGAGGTTGACCTCGGCTCCCGTGCTCACCATCCTGACAGTAGTGGCGGGTTCTTTGTGTACACGGATGCCTCCTTGCAGGGTTTAGGAGGTGTGCTCATGCAGAGGGGTCACGTTGTCGCTTACGTTTCGCGGCAACTGAAGCCCCATGAGCATACCTACCCTACCCATGGCCTAGAGTTGGCAGCTGTTGTCTTCGCGCTGAAGACTTGGAGGCACTACTTGTACGGTGAGACCTTCGTGATTTTCACAGATCACAAGAGCCTCAGATATCTTTTTGACCAGAAGGAGCTCAACATGAGACAGAGACGTTGGTTGGAGCTCCTGAAGGACTACGACTGCAGCATCTCCTACCACCCAGGAAAGGCCAATGTGGTGGCTGACGCCTTGAGCCGTAAGGCGCTCGCACGCTTGGCCAGTCTACAATTACAGAGTTGGAGCCTTTTGGAGGAGGTGGGCAGTTGGCGACCTCTAGAGTTATGAGGGTACTGTGGGGCAGTGACGGTGACACGGCAGACCAGGCCAGAGCTGATAGACCGCATCATCACAGGGCAGATGGCCGATCCGTACTTGCAGTCTTTGCGCGACAGAGTACTGTCAGGAGGCCCTGGGGACTTCTCTTTCACAGACCAGGTGCTACGCTTGAGGGGATGGTTGTGCGTTCCCAGAGACGAGGAGCTGTTGAGAGAGCTCTTGACTGCGGCACACGGTGCCAGATTCACCATACATCCCGGAAACATGAAAATGTACCACGACTTGAGATGCAAGTTTTGGTGGAGAGGGATGAAGCGGGATGTGGGTGAGTTCGTGCAGCAGTGTTTAGTGTGCCAGCAGGTGAAAGCCGAACACCAGAGGCCTGCAGGGCCGCTTCAGCCGCTTCCAGTGCCAGAGTGGAAGTGGGAGAGCATCACCATGGACTTGGTGGTGGGCTTACCTGTTACCCAGTGGGGACACGATGCAGTCTGGGTAATAGTGGATAGACTGACGAAGACGGCGCGTTTCTTGCTGATCCGAGTTACTTTGGGACCAGCACAGTTGGCAGAGAGGTATATCCGTGATGTGGTACGACTACACGGAGTTCCACGAGAGATCGTATCCGACCGGGATACCCGCTTTATGTCCCAGTTTTGGGCTGAGTTTCAGCAGGCCTTGGGGACGAGGTTGAGGTTTAGCATGGCTTACCACCCCCAGACGGACGGACAGTCTGAGCACACGATACAGACACTTGAGGACCTTTTGTGTGCCTGTGTACTGGACTGGAGGGGCTCTTGGGAGGAGCACCTGCCCCTGGCAGTGTTTGCATACAACAACAGTTATCACTCGAGCATCGGCATGGCTCCCTACGAGGATCTGTATGGACGGAAGTGTACGGCACCCTTGAGTTCGGTTGAGGTGGGGACCAAGTGGGAGGTTGGCCCCAGGTTGATCCAGCGGAGTCAGGAGGTAGTTGAGCAGATCCACAGATGACTTCGCACTGTCAGGAGCAGACAGAAGAGCTAAGTGGATCGGAGATGCAGTGAGGTGCAGTTTGAGGTTGGGGACCACGTTTTCCTTCGTGTTTCGCCCATAAAGGGCTTACAGCGGTTTGGGGTGAGTGGGAAGCTCGCACCGAGGTTTGTGGGGCCCTTTGAGGTCCTGGAGTGGGTTGGACCCGTTGCTTACAGACTTGCCCTTCCCCCGCAGCTTTCTGGTGTGCACGACGTGTTCCACGTGTCCAACCTCAGGAAGTACGTAGCCGACTCCAGTCACGTACTGAGTCACGAGAGCGTCGAGGTGGGCAACGACTTGACCTACGCCGAGCAGCCAGTGCAGATCCTAGACCGAGCCGTCCGCAGTTTGAGACGAAAGCAACTACCCCTGGTAAAGGTTTTGTGGAGGAGCCAGCGGTACGAGGAGGCTACCTGGGAGCCTGAGGCGGCAATGCGGGAGTGGTACCTGGAGCTTTTCGCGGGTACGTCTTTTCGGACCGGCTTCGGTCCTCTTTGAGTTTCTTATGGTTAATTGGACATCTTTTCCCGCACCCTAGTTGGCGCAAGTTTCGGGGACGAAACTTCCTTTGAGTTTGTTATATTGTAACGAACGCATGCCCCAGACGTATTTTAAGACGTCTGGGAGGTGGCCCAGACGTCGGACCAGACGTCTGGGATCGTTTCCAGACGTCTGGAAATCCGTTATCTTCCACACTCGCGGGTCGTCTGCGCGCCTAAGCACGCAAACCCGCATATTCGTTTATTCCCTGCGGCTGCAGATGCCCTGCCGCATCCTCTCTCCTCCTCGCACGGCCTTAAAAGGCCACGCCTCCCCTCACTTCCGTCACCACCGTCTCCTCCCTCTTCTCCTTCAGTCAGTGAGCGTGAGCGCGAGCGCGAGGGCGGCAGCGGCGGCCGCAGTGAGCGCGGAGGAGGTACTGCGTGCGAGAGCGGAGCTCTGCCATGAGGGCGAGCTCGCCGGGGCTGCTAGGGCCGGCCGACGGAGGGCGCAGGGGGCGCGGAGCGACGCAGAGGGGGGGCTGCTGCGGTCTGAGCAGCAAGCGCGCGAGGTGCGACGCGGGCGGCGTCGCGAGCGGAGGCCGAGTGGCTCCCTGATTCTGGAAAAATTTCCAGAATCAGATGTCTGGATAGATAGCCAGACGGCGAGGGCGACGTCTGGAAGACCATCTAGACGTCTGAAAGGTGAGTTTTCCGTCTCCTCTTCCTTCCTGTCGACTGACCGTACTGAGGGAGATAGATGGGTGTGCGCAGGTTCGGTGATTCACCATCCAACATGAATCAGACGTCTGGCTGTAGTACCAGACGGCAGGAGTGACCTCCAGACGTCCGGGGTGACCATCGGACGACTGGGAGCTAGGCCAGACGTCCCCGTAGACTTATGGATGTCTGCGAAACCACGCTGAATAAGGTAATTCTCTGATCCACTTTTTAAGACATCTGGAAGAAGTTCCAGACGTCTGATTTTGCACAGTGTCATCGTTTTTGACTCGTTTAGGGCCCGTTCGGGTTCCGTTTTCCGCGATTCGAGTTGCGTTCTTTTCAGAATTAATTCCTCTACCCGTATACAGTAGCTATACACTGTTTTGAGACACTCCTTGTGTTTGATCCTTATGATAGGACCCTGTTCTGTTGCAGTCTCGGGGGTCGCGGAGGCACGCGGGATTCCCGACCACGCCCCCATTTCTCCCGTTGTACCTGGTAGAGTGGCTTTAAGTTGTTAATAAAATCTGTTAAATTATGGAACCATAAATAGAACCTAGGACATTGTATGAATCCTAGGAATGAGTAATAGATGGAATGATAGCTCCTAGGTGTTGCATGAATCCTAGGGCTGGAAAACTAGATTGTATGATAGATCCTAGGATATGGCATGAATCCTAGGATGGGAAAACTAGTGGAATGTATAATACTGCAGTCTTGGAAAATGGAAAGAGATATAAAGCTGCCTGTTGTGAATAAATAACGTGGTTGAGAACATGGGTTGTAAGAATGTGAAACTGGAAATTGAAACCTGGATGTTTGAGTAAAAAGGATGGAACCCTACGGGGAAGTAGGAGTAGAACTCCTGGAAAGTGAATGGAATAGTATTGGGGAACTGAGCTGGCCTTTGAGTACGGAGTACCAAGGAGAGCGACTGTCCCCCTGTTTAGTGCAGAGCGGAGCCAGCCGCCCCAGGGACCCGGGGTTAGGACTGGCCACTCTGTATCGACTTGCTGGCCCTCGCGTATGTAGTACCGAGGAGAGCTACTAGTGTTAGGAGGGCACTAGCTACCCCACGGGCCCCGGCGTTCTGCTAGCCTCCTACACCGACTTGTTTAGGCCCACTGGGGCAAACCAGGGTAGTCAGGTGAGGGTGTGCGGACTGTGGAGGGGCAAGGCCCCGGTTTGGTTACTGTGGAGGGGTTGGACCCCTGTACTGAGAGGGCTCTGCCCTGGACTGGTTCCGTGCTGTGCTTTGGGCGCACCCGTTAATGGAAATGACTGACCGCGTGCCAGTACGGGTTAGCTACCTGTGCGTTTATCGCGCGTGCCGTAGTCACCGTTACGTCTGTCAGTGACCTTGGGGTGGTTGACTGAGGGTAGGATCACCACGGGGGACTCTCCCGGCCAGGAGAGCACCACGTGCTACTTCTACTTTTTGGAAAAGACTGCAATTAAGATTGTTCCCACGAGGAACATTCGAGATCAAGAAAAAGATCTAGGGAATAAATGAAATAGTGAGACAATTGAAAGATGTGAATAAAGAAAGTAATCGAACATAACAGCTACTGTACACTCTACTGTTGTCTTTAGTTTAGTTGCCACTCTACTCAGCATTTTTGCTGACGTGTTACACTCGTTACCTTTTTCAGGACCAGGTGTTGAGCAGCCAGGGTCAGCGGCTGCAGAGGACGCTGGGCTGAGTAGGGTCCAGTAGAGTTACCACTGTCTCTTGTACCTCTTTTTGTTACGTTGTAGTGAGTAGTTCTTGTTTCAGCTGTACTTTCTTTACCTGCAGTTCAAATTATATTATGAATGTTGTTCTACTGTTGTGGTGGTACATACTGTGGTAGTTTCTTTCCTTACTGCTATACTTTCTTACTGTTAGTTATATTCATGCTGAATGTGGTTTATTTTACTGCTCTTTTGGTTACTTCCTCGTTGGATGACTAGGTCTTGGGATTAGTTGGGTCGGTCCGGTTCTCGTGTCTCGTAGGGACTCGGGAACCGGGTCGTTACAGGACCTAACCATTTCTTTACAAAATCTTTAACCTGGCTTAATTGATTTTATCTTGTCACTTTTAGGCCCAGGGTCGAACTCAGGGAAGTGGGTTCAAGTCGAGTTTCTACGTTTTCCTTAAAACGTGTCTCTTCCATTCGTTTTTTGTTTTTGGTGTTTTTCCTTATTTATATTTTTTTTCTGGTAATCCTTGTCCTTGAGGCACACCCTCAAAATTGTGTCCTTAGCTTTTAGCCAAAACAGAGTTCCAAAACAAGTCTTGCTACTCGCAAGACGGGGTACCTGCAAATCAAAGATTATCTTTTCTCTTTTATATATTTTTTTTCTTTTTACTAAGAAGGAAGCTAACAGACAGAAAGTAAATGTAGTATCTATAGATATATATGTATATATATGTATTATATATATAAAGGGGTGGGGGTGGAGGTGACGATGGAGTGTAGCACTATATCGAGTTAGTCGTCATCTAAAGAGACGCAACCAGCACGACTAGGTGCCGCGTGGAGTGTGGATGGAGGATGGATGATGAATGGGTCCATGCTTTTTGTACGCATGTATCGGGGAATATCAGCAACTGGTGCAGATATTCCCGCAATACCGCGTATGGCAAATAACGTGAAAATATATATATGTGTATGTATATAAGTAAATATATCTATATATATATATAAATGTATAGGTATATATGTATAGATATATATAGATATATATATGTGTATATATATATAGGTGTATATGTATATATGTATGTATATAGCTATATATGTATATAAATATATGTATATATATATATATAATACTATATAAATGTATATATATATGTATATAAGTATATGTATCTAGATATATATGTATATATATAAGTAGATAGATATGTATATATATATATGTATATAAGTATGTGTATATATATATATATAAGTATATGTGAAAGTATATATATATATATTATATATATATGTATGTATACATAACTATATAGATATACTATGTATATAAGTATATATATATATGTCACTATATATATGTATACGTATAGATATATATATGTTTATACTAGTGTTTATGTGTGTGTGGGTGTGTGGAAGTGTCGGTGAAGATGTGTGTGTGCGTTGGTGTAGTGTACTGAGAGTGAGTGAAAAAGAGAGAGAGAGAGGGAGAGAGTGGGAGAGAGAGAGAGAGTGGGCAGGAGTACTCATGCCAGAGAGAGCTGGCGGGAGTTGGAGAGAGAGTGGGCGATGGCGCGAGTTAAGATGTCTGCTGGAGGCGGCGGACGTCCGGACGTCGCGTCGTCTGGAGATGGCGACGGACGTCTGGACGTCGCGGGTGCAGGCGCGCCTTCGTGTGAGGATTCTGCAGGCCGGAGCGAAGACGACGAGCAGGCGATGGCGCGGGGAAGCGAGCGTGGAGGAGGTCTGTAGGTGGTCGCGGAGGGGTGCGGGGGCTAGCAGGGGACGGCGAAGGGCCTGGCCGGCCGCTGCAGTGTGCGCAGCAGCCGGTCGCGGGTGCAAGGGCGGAGGCGACAGAAAGGAGAACGGAGCGGAGGAGGCCCTGCAGGCGCACGCGGAGGGCTGAGCGCCTGCGGGGAAGGTCGCGAGGAGGAGGGGGGTCCTGCTGCTGCTGCCGCCATCGCGGTTTGGCTGCTGCTGCTGCTGCTTCAAGCTTCAGAGCTTGAAGTGGAAGCAATGGCGTGGAGACGAAAACGAAAAGAAAAGAAGACACCACGCCCACCGGCTCGTTGAAGAGCTGGGCGGTGGTGTTCCCACTGTGGTGGTGTGCACCACAGTGGGTTCTCCTGCTTGTCGGGTGTCTCCTCGAAGGAGGGCCAACGTATGGGAGGGGAGAACGATGGAGAGGAAGGTGAGGTTGCAGGTTTCTTTCTTCTATAGCCCCCCGTGTCTCGCGAGGAAGAAGCTGCAGCTTCTTATAGAGGAGGAGAGAGTGGCGTGCCGGCTGCAGTAGGGAGAGGGCGCGGGATTGGCAGCTGTAGGGGGCGTCGTTGGCAGGGAGAAATGACGGGGAGTAAATGCATGCAACTGCTGCGGGAAGAGAGGTGCAACCGCGGGAAGAGATAAGAAAGAAAGAGGAAATAAAAAATAGAGAGGGAACTTTTTGCAAAGAGGCACTTGTGAAAAAATGTAAATATGCAAGCCATTATTTTCAATCTTCTCTCCTCTTAATTAAATGCATGAATGCAAGTGTTTTTACAAATGCAACTATAGAATCCTAATATGCAACGTTAATGCTAGGAAATAGCATAAGAAGGCTTTATTGCAGGCGTATTTTGAGGTACAAACATGGTGGTGCAAAAGTGAGTTGGGTGGAGCTAGCTTAAGTAGGCTTTTTAGGTGGTAAAAGCCAAGGGAGCTGGATGTATAGCTTCCTGAGCTGGAATGAAGTCATCTTCAGTTGGATGGAGTTGAGTGGAGTTGGATGTAGCTGGACCTGAGTTGGGGTGAACTCCAGTCAACTTAGCTGAGCTAGCTAGAGCTCCCTGTGGACTAATGGGAGCTGAGATAAGCTAGACTCAGCTAAGTTGAGCTGGATTTGAGCTCACCTAAACTAGGGTTAGCTCATCCTAGCTCCATTCAACTCATCACAGCTGAATGGTAGCTCTAGAGAGCTCATCTTAGCTCACCATAGCTTAGGTTAGCTCAGATCCAGCTCAACTTAGCTGAGTCTAGCTCATCTTAGCTCCCATTAGTCCACAGGGAGCTCTAGCTAGCTCAGCTGAGTTGACTAGAGTTCACCCCAGCTCTGGTCTAGCTACATCTAGCTCCACTCAACTCCAGCTAGCTGAAGATGACTTCATTCTAGCTTAGGAAACTCAAGTCCAGCTCCCGGGGACTCAGCTTAGCTCAACTTAGTTGAGCTAAGCTACCTTAGCTGCCTCAACCAACTTGATCCTCCCCGGGAGCACCAGACCCAGCTCACCTCAGCTCATTATGGTAGAAGCCAGCTCACTTTAGCTTGGCATAGTAGCTAGCAAAGAACTAGCAAGCTAAGCCAGCTAGAGTAGCTCCATACCACCCTCTTCAACAGCTGCCAGCTCCAATACAAGCTCCAGACTTCTCCCTCTCAGCTTCTCTCTTCAAACCGTAGCTCCAATACCTCCTCCTCTACTCCATAGCTTAGCTAGCAACCAGCTCCTTGGCCATCCACCACCTTCAACTCAACCCTATCTAGCTCCACCAACTAAAGCCCTACCTAAGCTCACCTAAGCTAGCTATCCTTCTCCAAGTTGGCGCCACCACCTAGACACCTTTTCATCTCATCATCACCACCAAAATGCACCAATTTTGGCGACAAAAGCTAACCCCCCCTCCCTAACAACTAACCGTAAACATCCACCCCCATATCCATAAACACCTAACCCTATAACCACATCTAGCCATCCACCTAACCCCCCTTCTAGAAGCCAATAGTGGCGCAAACTCTAGGTGACTTTTGGCCACCATAACCACCCCCTTAACACCCTTTAAGGTGGTGCCAAATAGCCCCCTCCCTTGGATCATGATAACCATCCATAACCACCTTATAAGTCCACCCTAGCCCGACACGTGTCCATGCCAACCCCTCCCCTCCTAAACCCTATAAAAACCCATCACCTACCACCATTTTCATCATCTTCCATTAGTGTTTTATTCTACTTATACCCACTTACACCTAAGGCCAAGAAGAAGGAGTAGAAAAGAAGATTAAGGGGGCACATCACCTGCCCCTTTGGTACCTTCTTCTCCCCACTCTCTTCAACTTGTGCCACGCCAAGGAGGAGAGCCATTCTACTTCAAGGAGGATGGCCAAGAAAAGGAGAAGGACCTAGAGTGGACATCCACCCTTGGAGGAGGAGAATTGAAGGTGGTAGCTTCCACCTTGGAGGACACCATGTTGGAGGAGCATAGCAAGGAAGGAGTTGTAGGACTCTTTTCAAGCCCGGGAGCTACCAGGCTTGGAGCAAGAAGCCATCGTCTTCTTCACCATTTCATTTAGAGGATTTGTGTTTTTATCTTCTTGCATTTCAAGTAGATTAGAATCTTTCCTCTATGAGTTTTGTGTAGAACAAGTTCATTTTAATTCAAGTTTCCTTCTTTCAATTTTTGTTGCATATCTTTTTACAATTTTTGCCTAGCATTTGTTTCACTCCCTCTCCCTAATTATTCTAGGCCTCCACGTGCCTAGGGTGAGCTTAGGGAGAGGCTCTATGGTGGCGACCTTCCTCTATAGTTTTATTAATTCGTCGTAGTATAGTATAGAGAGGTGATTACCAGTTTAATACAATTTGTTACTCGGAAATAAAGAGTTCCCGAGGTCGAACTCAGGGAGCAAACTGTATTCTAGAGATACAAATTCTTATTACAAAAATAAAGAGAGAGAGAGAAGTTGTTGGCTTTTCTTCTTTTCTCTTTGCTTCTCCTCTTCTTCCTTCTCAGATCTTCTGCTCTCTTCCTTTGTTCTTCTTCCTTATCTGCAGTGGTGATGTTCTTCTTCTTTCTTTCTTCTTTTTTCAGTTCTTCCCTTGGCCTCTCTGTGTTCTCCTCTGCCTCGCCTTCCTTCTCATTCTTTGCCTTCAGGACGTCGTCTGATTTTCCAATCAGACGACTTAAATCGCCGCTGCTACAGTGCTGCTTGGTGCTCCTCCTTCCTTCAGCCTTCGTCTTCTTCCACGGTTCTTCTTCACCTGTGTCTGCACACTTACACAGCTTGATCAGAGGGGCAAAACCTAACTCTACCCTCCCCCACGTCTCTCTCTGACAGAAGCTGCTCTTAGGAAAGCTCTCCCAGAGCTGCCGGGTTGCCGGGTACGGGTCGCGCCCGGGTCCAGGCCCACCGGCGTGCGTGGTGGGCGAGGAGTGCAGGTCAGTCTAAGTTGGGTCGGGCCAGGTCCGCGGGGCGTGGTCGCGGACGAGGCCGGGTCGAGCGAGTGAGTGAGAGGGACCTCACCCCATGCTCAAGAGGCAACGAGCATAAGGCACTTTTTGCCTTTATGCGGGCACGCTCCTCTGAAAGGTTACGAGGTGGGACTAAATGTCCCACCCCAATTTGGGTGCCTGCGCGGAGGAAGCAGCGGCAGTCGAGGCGAAGCGCGGGGGCTTCGCGCGAGAGCTTCGACTCGACTGCAGCCTGGTACTTCGCGAAGACGCCTCGCACTGTCTGGGAGCGTGACCTGGGCGTGGCGCACCTGGGGCAGCAGGTGAAGAAGCTGCTTCGCTTCAACAATGGCGGCGGCGAGCGCAGGTACCTGCCCACAGAGAAACGGCCTCTCGGCCCAATCAGAAACGCGGAGGACCTTCGCCGTGGCACGGCGAAGGTGGTCGGGGGGTGTGCAGGCGGCGGGGCGGAGCCTAAGGGCTACCCTAGGTTGGACTGTGGGTCGGGAGATGGGTTTGTTTAGTGGAGTTGCAGAGGGTGATTTGGGGGAAGTGAAAGGGCGGAGGTTGATCAGGGGGAGGAGGCAGAGGTTCTGCGGTGGTCGGCGAGCCGTGTGGGTTGCTGGAATGATGGGAGTGGGTCGCCGGAGCAGGGGCCGGAGGTGGAGAAGGTGAGGGCGATTGGTCTGATTGGGGTAACAGTAAAGATGTAAAATGAGGAAAAGGAAGAGGGGAGAAAGAGGAGGAGTTCTACCTACTTAGCAGGACGAGGAGGGGCCGGAGCGGGCGACAGTCGTATCGACTGTCGCCGGAGAAGAAGATGCCCGGGGGAAGGGGCGGCGGCGAGGAGAGGGCCGGAGAGGCGCCGGCTGGGTGCGGCGTGGCGCGAGAAGAGCGAGGGAGAGCAGCCCTGCAGTTGGTAGTGCGGCAGAGCGACGAGGAGGAAGAGGGGAGGCCGCCGGAGCTGGAGGGCTTCCTGTCGGAGTGGGAAGAGAGGAAGTGGGGGTCTTTCTCCGTCAGGACCGAGCTGCTCAGAACGGCGGAGCGATGGGGGTATTTATAGAGGCGGAATCAGAGAGGAGGGCGGCGTCGTCTCCCTCGCCGAAGGACGCCGGAGATGGAAACCCATACCGTCCATGCGTTCGCACGGCCGGTATGGTGGGTTGCAGCGACCAGGGGGGTGTTCCTGCGACGGCTGACGACGCAGGGCACCCCCGGTTGTCTTGCCAGACCCTCCCCCTTACCCTGCGCGGCGCCATGCTCCGCGCAAGGTCGCCGGAGCATGGTGCTGGTCAGGTTTTGGCAGGAGGGACCTGAATGCAAAGAACGAAGGAGAGTTAGGGGCAGAAATGCGAGGGTTCAAAAGTTGAGGGCCAAAAAGTAAATATATGAGGACCAAAGTGTAAAGTTGGTCAAGAAGGTTTCTTCTTAGGCTCAAGTTTTTATACATGACTAATTAGGACCTAAGGAATCTGATGGTGAATTTTATTTCTAGATTAAACCTTGTTTGACTGGTCAATTTACGCAAAAACCCAAATTAAGTTATTAATTGGGTATGGTTCTCAATGTAGGTCAAAATGGGTTCTGAAGGCCAAATTGAAGGTTCTAAATCCTAGAGATTATTTTTCTATGAATTTTAGAGGGTTTATTCTATTTTTACTTTGCCTCGAACCTCGTGAATTGAAGTGGGTTTGTTTTAGGGTTACAGATTATCATTTAGTTCCTTGGAATTGCTGTAGCCCTTATCAGATCATCCCACTTTCCTTCTTATTTGGTTTGTTTGACCTATGTTTGGACCCTGAATTACCCTGTATGCAGATTATACTGGTAAAATTGCATTTTTACCCCTTATGACTTATTTTTTTCCTTAAACTCAGAATTCTCTGAGTTAAGCCTTTCCTTGAGTTATGTAGGAGCTTTTATCCTTTGTATTAGGTCAAAATGAGCTAGTTATGGCTCATGATGAGGTTCTCATCATACCCCCATGCCTAGCTTTTGCTAGTCCCTTAGCAAAAACTTAAAGTTTCAACCCTTGTTCTAGACCATGAAGTTCTTAATAGCTTCAGATAAGTGCTTTTTCATTTGAGCTTAGATTAGGTTAGAATGCTGACCATAGGCCTAAAAGGTACTCTAGTACCAATCAAGATCCAAATCTGTCTAGCCTTAGCCTCAGTCTTTAGCAAAGGTTTTTAAGGCCCACAAGAACTAACCTAAGGTTTATTGGACTTTGTGGTTAAAGCACCCGTGCTTGAAATGATTTTAGCCCTGGCTAAGTTCGCAGTGCGTTTTATAAGAGAGATAGAAAGTTTTTCTGTTTGGAGAGTTTTCTCTCTCTTTTTCTTTTTAGTTCTAGCCTAGGATTGGCTTTTCAACACGGTCTGTATCAGATTCCTTGCTCCCATCATCAATCCTCAAGGGTTCCTGGCGATCGATGCTTCGAGATAGCACCGCCAATGGCAACCCCCGGAACCCTGGCTATTGAGATTTCGAGATAATCCCATCCATGGTGTTCCGTGGCCGAATCCAGACCCTGGCAATTGAGATTTCGAGATAATCCCATCCACGGTGTCTGAACCAGCGGAGTGCTTACATGCCCCCAGTAGGATATGTGAATATCCTAAGAGACAAGCACCGAGGAGATGATATTTTGTTACGCATCTTCGAGGGGATTTCCTGCCTCTCCGCGCTGGGAACTCGTCTAAATCAACTTGTGTTGATCGGCCGCTCCTACTCTAGGTGTTCTTTTCAGAATTTTGTGACGCTTCTGCGTGATTTTGATTTTTACGCTTACTGAACCAGGCTGTGTGTGAGGTTAGGGTGCTTAGGTTACTGAGTCCCGTAAACCAAAAATTAGTTAATGAGGCCAAATACTTCCTAAGCCTTAGACCTAATACTTCAGCTTTTCATTTTCCTCAACCTCTTGAGGAATGTCTAGATCTTAATGGGTACTAAGAGTCTATTCAAGAATGCCTAAGGTTTGCGTTCTTACTAATCTCATTAAGCACTTTTCAGTTATTTTCTTGAATGAGGTCTAGAACTTAGGTTAATTCCTTAGTTCCTTACTAATGACTATCACCTTTTCTCATAATTTTGTGCTCCTTTTTCATTTTGTTTCTTTTCTCCTTCTCCTTCACGAAATTTCCTTCTCCTCTTTTCCTTTTATTATTTTTTTTCGAAAAATTTTTAATTTTTATGGTGTTTTTGGCATATGTGAATTTTTTGTTTGAAACCTTTTCTTACAAGTTTTGCACTTTCATACCCCCCCCCATGCCTAAGATTTGCAATGTCCTCATTGTAACCTAGGGGGTTTTTATTTAACTTAGTTCATTCCTTAAGATAGAAATTTGGATGAGTGAATGGGTCGGGTTGAATTTTTGCGGACGATTTCTAATCCCAAATGCAAGCATCTGAGGTGGGGTCGGCTGTCTATAAGGGTGAACCTTAAGTGCAAAAAGGTGTCAGAAAAAGTTTTGGATTTTTAGGAAAATGACGGGTTGCCTCCCGTTAAGCGCTGAGTTTTACGCCATCGGCTGGGCGTAATAAGCTCAAGGGGAATGGAGGATATAAGATGCTTCAGCCAAATCAGTAGAAGTTACATCAATGAACGGCTTGAGTCTCTGACCGTTCACGATGAAAGGTTCAGAATCGTGGCTGAGTGGACTGATTTCGATTGCTCCATTTCCAAAAACCTGTCGGACCAAATATGGTCCGGCCCACTTGGATCTCAGTTTTCCTGGGAAGAGTTTTAGTCGGGCATCAAAGAGTAGGACCTTTTGACCAGGATGAAAGATCTTTCTCGAGATGTGTTTGTCATGGAAGGCTTTAACCCGCTCCTTGTAGATTTGCGAGTTCTCGTACGCGTCTAGGCATAATTCATCGATCTCGCTGATTTGGATTTTTCTGTGGGTCCCAGCCTTGGAAAGATCTAGATTACAGTTCCGTACTGCCCAATAGGCTTTATGCTCCAGTTCTACGGGAAGGTGGCATGCCTTTCCGTACACCAGTCTAAAGGGAGACATGCCCAATTGGGTCTTGTGGGCGGTCCTACAGGCCCACAATGCTTCCGGAAGTCGGGACGACCAGTCCTTCTTGTCAGGTCGAACAGTGACTTGCAGGATTTTCTTGATCTCCCGATTAGACAGCTCAGCTAGACCATTAGTTTGGGGGTGGTAAGGAGTAGAGATTCGGTGAGACACCCCGTATTTGGTCATCAGTGACCTAAACTGAGCATTTGTGAAATGGGTCCCCCCATCAGAGATTATTGCACGAGGAATCCCGAACCTTGAGAAAATGTTTTGATGAATGAATTTGAGAACGATTTTGTGATCACAGGTTCGGGTCGGTATGGCTTCGATCCATTTGGACACGTAGTCCACAGCCAACAGAATGTATTCGAAACCATCCGAAACAGGAAAGGGGCCCATAAAATCAATCCCCCAAACATCAAAGATTTCGCATACTAGAATCGGTTGCATAGGCATCATGCCGCGATGGCTCATGTTGCCCAAAGTCTGGCAACGACTGCATGCCTTGCAGTGACTGTACACGTCTTTGAACAGTGTGGGCCAGTAAAAGCCGCACTGGAGGACTTTTGATGCGGTTTTATGCCCGGCGAAATGGCCACCGCATGCCTGGTCATGGCAGAAAGAGAGGATATTGTTGAATTCCTCTTCTGGGACACATCTCCGGATGATCTGATCGGCACCTATGCGGAAGAGGTACGGGTCTTCCCAAATGTAATACTTGGCATCGGCGCGTAATTTGTCCTTCTTGGCCTTCGGCCAATCGGACGGGATCTGATGAGATGCCAAGTAATTTACTACATTAGCAAACCATGGAAGGCTAGTACCAATAGTCAGCAGGTGCTCATCGGGAAAATGCTCAGTGATGGGTCCGGAAGGGTCAATTATTTCAGAAGGAAGACGGGACAAGTGATCAGCTACCACATTTTGCTTTCTCGCTTTGTCGCGAATCTCAAGGTCAAATTCTTGCAACAGTAAGATCCATCGGATTAATCGAGGTTTCGCGTCCTTCTTTGCAAGGAGATGCCTCACAGTTGTGTGATCCGAGTATATGATGACACGGGAACCCAGAAGGTACGATCTGAATTTTTCTAGGGCAAATACTACAGCTAGCAGCTCTTTCTCAGTAACCGTATAGTTACGCTGAGCCTCATCGAGTGTTTTGCTGGCGTAGTAAATGACCACAGGTTTCCCGTCAATTTTCTACCCGAAAACCGCTCCTACAGCGAAGTCGGATGCATCGCACATGATCTCAAAGGGTTGAGACCAATCAGGGGACTGTAGGATCGGGGCTTGGGTGACTCGGTCACGCAGGATTTCAAATGCTTGAGTGCATTCCTTGGAAATTTTGAAAGGAACATCCTTAGAGAGAAGAGTGGTCAGGGGGCGCGCGATTTTTGAAAAATCAGGGATAAATCGTCGATAAAAACCGACATGCCCTAAAAAGGAACGGATGTCCCTGATCGAGCTAGGCATAGGAAGGTGAGAAATCAGATCAATCTTAGCTCGATCCACTTGGATACCTTTTTCCGAAATTGAGTGTCCCAGGACAATTCCCTCAGGCACCATGAAATGGCTCTTTTCCCAGGAAAGAACCAAATTCACATCGATGCACCGCCTGAGTATCTGGACCAAGTGTTGGAGGCAATCGTCGAATGATGCTCCGAAAACTGAAAAGTCATCCATGAAGACTTCCAGATAATCACCTACCATATCTGAGAATATGGCAAGCATGCATCGCTGAAAAGTAGCGGGTGCATTGCAAAGACCGAAAGGCATCCTTTGGAAAGCGTATGTTCCGAAGGGGCAGGTGAACGTGGTCTTTTCTTGGTCCTCAGGATGGATTGCCACCTGGTTATAACCGGAGTACCCGTCAAGAAAGCAGAAGAACCTATTTCCCGCAAGTTTTTCGAGAATTTGATCAATGAAGGGTAGTGGGAAATGATCCTTCTTCGTGGAGGAATTGAGTCGGCGGTAATCTATATAGACTCTCCACGAGTTGGCTAATCGGGTAGGAATGATTTCTCCGATCTCAGTCGTTATAGTGGTGAGTCCTGCCTTCTTGGGCACGACCTGAATTGGGCTCACCCAACGACTATCGGAGATCGGGTAGATGATTCCGGCATCTAACCACTTGATGATCTCCTTTTTCACGACCTCCTGCAGATTGGGGTTTAAGCATCTCTGCATTTCATGAGAAGGTCGTGTGCCCTCTTCTGAATAGATATGATGAGTACAATAAGAGGGACTTATTCCAGTCAAATCATCGAGAGTCCACCCGATGGCTCTGCGATGTTGCTGGAGGACAACAATCAGACGGGATTCCTGTTCAGGACTGAGGTTGGAATTGATAATCACAGGAAGGGTCTGATTAGAACCCAAAAAGATGTATTTCAAGTGAGCAGGAAGGGGTTTCAGTTCGAGGATGGGGTTATCAGCAGCAGCGGGTGGTTCAGTATAGATGTGAGGTTCAAGGGTGGGAGTTACTGGGTTGTTCATATCTGGATTCGACTCCTCTGTTTGCGGGTCTAGATCCTTCTGTGGTTGATGAGGCATAATCGAGTCATTCTGGAAGTGTGATTCATCAACCAAAGTCCTGATGTCACAAATTTGTTCGATGACACCGCAATTAATTCCTTGTTGGGCCTTAAATATATCAATTTTCAGTGTTTGATCTCCAAACTTAAGCTCTATTTGGCCCTCCTCACAGCTGATGTTGGCTCTAGCAGTAGCCAAGAAAGGTCTCCCTAGAATGATTGGTGTATCCCTAGGGTTCTCAGGTGCGTCCATATCTAAGACTATAAAGTCCACTGGGAAATAGAAATCCCGCACTCTTACGATAACATCCTCGAGAATCCCTTTTGGTGACTTTATAGATCGATCTGCTAATTGTAATGTTACCTCGGTTGGTTTTAGCTCAGATTCTTCTAGATGGTCAAGTAAGGATGTGGGTATCAGGTTTATGGATGCACCCAAGTCTAACAATGCTCTATCAAATTGGGTACCACCTATCTTGCAGGAAATCAGGGGAGTACCAGGATCTTTTGCCTTGGGTGGGAGTCTACTGAGGATTACAGAGCTGGCTTGCTCTGACAGAACAATTGGGCTCCCTCCCTTGGTTCGCGGCTTACACTGGGGTGTACATATATTCTTTAGAAATCGTGCGTAAGCTGGTACGTGGCGGATTGCATCCATCAAGGGGATGTTTATGTGGACCTACTCAAAGAGCTTGACCAGGTCCTCCTCAGGGGCCACGGGTTTGGTGGTCTTCTTTCCCTTGGTCAAGGCCTCGGGAAACGGGATCTTGGTTGATTCTTCTAGGATAGGTCCAGGTTGTTGATCCGGGACAGTGGTATCTTGGATAACTATCCTAGGGTCATGGTTATCAGGCTTGGAGTGGTTTGGATAATGTAGGTCTTGAGTTGTTTTACCACTACGTGTTGTTACAGAATTTAATCCGGCCTGATTTTGGTTTGGGTTTGGTAAGAGGGGTGGCTGCTGCTGAAATCCCGCATAAGAAGTTGAAGCTTCCATCTCGTCTGGAGATGGAGCAGTAGGGGCCTGATAAATCCATTATGCGTGGCGTAAATTTGGATTCATAACGCGCTTCTGGGTTGGCACGTTATTTGGGTTAGGAAGAGGTTGGGAAGGGAGTGTGCCTGGCTGGCGAGAATTTGCCAACTAGTCCAGTTGAGTTTTAACCTCTGTAAGTTCATCCTTGTGCTGTTTTTGAATAGCCGCATTCGTTCTTTGAATGTCAGCCAGAGTCTGAAGGATTAGGGACATTTGATCCTAATTTGGCCCTGATGGATAAGTAGGGTTGGGCCGAGGCTGAGGCGGCTGGTAATGACGAGAGGGCTGTGGGCGGGACTGAAAAGGTGGTCTTTGGGTTTGGGAATTTCCCGCCCACTGAAAATTGGGATGGTTTCGCCATCCAGGGTTGTAAGTGTTGGAGAATGGGTCGTTCTGGATGGCGTTGAGGTCCTCGCAGGTCTGAGGAACCTCCTGAGAATCAGGGAAAGGGGGAATGGAGTTCCCCGGGCTGGTGTAGAAAGGATCGGATGATCCTCCGATCCGAGTATCAGATGGGGATGGATATGGATCCATCCTAGGGGAAGATCGGTGGAGGATGTTTTGCACAGTCTCCTGTGTGGAAGGAGGTTGTGCAAAGGAGTTATGCGCGGAGGTGGCTTGCTGCAAGTGCTGAGTCAGCTCATCCACCTTCTTCTCAATGATTGAGACCTTGTCCAATCGACTGGCCATTAATTCCAGGTCGACTGATGTGGACAGGCCCTGCGTCTCATGTGCTCCCTTAAGATTCGTCGCTGCGCGGGTATTCGTCCTGTCGAATAATCCCATGGAGTCATTGTTGATGGAGTTCTCGCACATGTTTTCGAGAATCTCCCATACGGTGTCTTCATGTTGACCCATGATGTTTCCTCCGCAAGTTGCATTGACGAAAAGGCGGATGTCCTCACGGAGTCCCTGGTAAAAAGATTGGACTTGTTCCCATTTAGGAACTCCATGATGGGGGCACTTTCTCATGAGATCCTGAAAACGATCCCATGCCTCATGGAGAGGTTCTCCTGATTGTTGAGTGAAGTGTGTAATCTGATGGCGCAAGGCGTTGGTCCGACCAACGGGAAAAACTTTTTCAAAAACTCGGATTGAAGTTCTTCCCAAGTGTTGATCGGCCGGGTCTGAGTTTGATACCAATGGGCGGCCTTGTCCATAAGAGAAAAGGAGAACATCTTCATGAGAGGAATATCCCGATTTTGCGCATCTGACCCAAAAGTTTGGGCCAAATGCTTTAGTTGTTTGATGTGCTGGAAGGGATCTTCAGAATTAAGCCCATGGAATTTAGGTATAGCATGAATCATGTTGGGCTTTAATTCGGAATCAGGTCCTCCAGTCGGGATTCTGACTCGAGGCTCAATGGCCACCGTAGCAGGATTGTAGTGGTCCCGCATCGTAGGACGCTGTGGTGGGTGCACGAAGTTTTGGAAGAGGTCATTGAGTCGCTGGAGCTGGTGCTCCAGATTATTTTCTTCCTCAACTGGCTGAGCCATGATGGGGGAAGAAGAAGAACTTGGTTCTGAATCAGAAGAGAGAATAATGTGAGGGTGTTGCTGCACAAACACGGGCGTCGAGGCTTGGCCTTGACGAGAGCGAATTTCTAAAGGAGGTCTTAAGGGTGGTCTTAAGGACCTCCTTCCGTACATGCACTGTTGGAAGAGATGAGTTTGGAAGGTGCTGGACCCAATCAAGACACCCAAAAATGTGTTGGGTGACTATAGAGGTGTGGGGCAGATGGACCCCTTGATCAGAAAGATCGTCCACCTGAGAATTACCTGGGCAGCCAGAGAGGGAGAGTCCCGCAAAGACCCCTACACGGTAGAGCGTCCCCACGGGTTACAGGGTTTCCCCCACCCGACCTCTCTTGTCATTGCGGTTTCAGGTAGACCAGAATGGGGATCTTGACCTCTTAAGTCTACCAATTTTTATTTTAAGATCAGGGTGCTTAAGGTTTCACTTGAACTTTAGTCTTTTAAGTGCAAAGAGTGACCTAATTTAAGGTTGGTTGACCCAAGGGGTCAACTTTACCTCTTGTTTTCTTTGAGAGCTTTTAGGTCTTGTCTTTTAGGGTTCAAGTGTTTAGAGAGCCAATTGTTTTAGGTTTTCTTTGAATAGGTATTTTCAGACAAGGGCTTGGGCACACTTCATTTGGTTTTCTCAATTCTTGCTTAAGGAGTGTGTCTCTAAATCCCTAGTGTTGGATCCTAGGTTGGCTCTACTTGGTCCAGTTAATTCTTTGTTGGGTAATTAGGGCTCAAGCAAGAATGTGTTAGCCCTTAAATACCCTTAATAGTGTGCAGGAGTAATGAGTTGAAAACATGCAACTTTTTATGGTTACTAAGTATGGAAGACAGGTTAGCCCTATATTGCTTGTTCTTTTCTTTTCTTCCTCTTTAGAGTTTAGGGGTTAATAGCGAGAGGAAAAAAAAATTTTACCTGTCCTCGGAGTGGTTGTCGTGCGGTTGCTTGTCTTCTTGATTTCCTGTAGCTGCACAAAAGAGAGGAGATTATCAAAAACTAAAAAGAAACAGGAATGTTTACCTCTAGAATAGCCGTTGCTCCCCGGCAACGGCGCCAAAAACTGGTGGCGACCTTCCTCTATAGTTTTATTAATTCGTCGTAGTATAGTATAGAGAGGTGATTACCAGTTTAATACAATTTGTTACTCGGAAATAAAGAGTTCCCGAGGTCGAACTCAGGGAGCAAACTGTATTCTAGAGATACAAATTCTTATTACAAAAATAAAGAGAGAGAGAGAATTTGTTGGCTTTTCTTCTTTTCTCTTTGCTTCTCCTCTTCTTCCTTCTCAGATCTTCTGCTCTCTTCCTTTGTTCTTCTTCTTTATCTGCAGTGGTGATGTTCTTCTTCTTCTTTCTTTCTTCTTTTTTCAGTTCTTCCCTTGGCCTCTCTATGTTCTCCTCTGCCTCGCCTTCCTTCTCCTTCTTTGCCTTCAGGACGTCGTCTGATTTTCCAATCAGACGACTTAAACCGCCGCTGCTACAGTGCTGCTTGGTGCTCCTCCTTCCTTCAGCCTTCGTCTTCTTCCACGGTTCTTCTTCACCTGTGTCTGCACACTTACACAGCTTGATCAGAGGGGCAAAACCTAACTCTACCCTCCCCCACGTCTCTCTCTGACAGAAGCCGCTCTTAGGAAAGCTCTCCCAGAGCTGCCGGGTTGCCGGGTACGGGTCGCGCCCGGGTCCAGGCCCACCGGCATGCGTGGTGGGCGACGAGTGCAGGTCAGTCTAAGTCGGGTCGGGCCAGGTCCGCGGGGCGTGGTCGCGGACGAGGCCGGGTCGAGCGAGTGAGTGAGAGGGACCTCACCCCGTGCTCAAGAGGCAACGAGCATAAGGCACTTTTTTCCTTTATGCAGGCGCGCTCCTCTAAAAGGTTACGAGGTGGGACTAAATGTCCCACCCCAATTTGGGTGCCTACGCGGAGGAAGCAGCGGCAGTCGAGGCGAAGCGCGGGGGCTTCGCGCGAGAGCTTCGACTCGACTGCAGCCTGGTACTTCGCGAAGACGCCTCGCACTGTCTGGGAGAGTGACCTGGGCGTGGCGCACCTGGGGCAGCAGGTGAAGAAGCTGCTTCGCTTCAACAATGGCGGCGGCAAGCGCAGGTACCTGCCCACAGAGAAACGGCCTCTCGGCCCAATCAGAAACGCGGAGGACCTTCGCTGTGGCACGGCGAAGGTGGTCAGGGGGTGTGCAGGCGGCGGGGCAGAGCCTAAGTGTTGCCCTAGGTCGGACTGTGGGTCGGGAGATGGGTTTGTTTGGTGGAGTTGCAGAGGGTGATTTGGGGGAAGTGAAAGGGCGGAGGTTGATCAGGGTGAGGAGGCGGAGGTTCTGCGGTGGTCGGTGAGCCGTGTGGGTTGCTGGAGTGATGGGAGCGGGTCGCCGGAGCAGGGGCCGGAGGTGGAGAAGGTGAGGGCGATTGGTCGGATCGGGGTAACAGTAAAGATGTAAAATGAGGAAAAGGAAGAGGGGAGAAAGAGGAGGAGTTCTACCTACTTAGCAGGATGAGGAGGGGCAGGAGCGGGCGACAGTCGTATCGACTGTCGCCGGAGAAGAAGATGCCCGGGGGAAGGGGCGGCGGCGAGGAGAGGGCCGAAGAGGCGCCGGCTGGGTGAGGCGTGGCGCGGGAAGAGCGAGGGAGAGCAGCCCTACTGCTGGTAGTGCGGCAGAGCGACGAGGAGGAAGAGGGGAGGCTGCCGGAGCTGGAGGGCTTCCTGTCGGAGTGGGAAGAGAGGAAGTGGGGGTCTTTCTCCGTCAGGACCGAGCTGCTCAGAACGGCGGAGCGACGGGGGTATTTATAGAGGCGGAATCCGAGAGGAGGGCGGCGTCGTCTCCCTCGCCGGAGGACGCTGGAGATGGAAACCCATACCGTCCGTGCGTTCGCACGGCCGGTATGATGGGTTGCAGCGACCAGGGGGTTGTTCCTGCGACGGCTGACGACGCAGGGCACCCCCGGTTGTCTTGCCAGACCCTCCCCCTTACCCTGCGCGGCGCCATGCTCCGCGCAAGGTCGCCGGAGCATGGTGCTGGTCAGGTTTTGGCAGGAGGGACCTGAATGCAAAGAACGAAGGAGAGTTAGGGGCAGAAATGCGAGGGTTCAAAAGTTGAGGGCCAAAAAGTAAATATATGAGGACCAAAGTGTAAAGTTGGGCAAGAAGGTTTCTTCTTAGGCTCAAGTTTTTATACATGACTAATTAGGACCTAAGGAATCTGATGGTGAATTTTATTTCTAGATTAAACCTTGTTTGACTGGTCAATTTACGCAAAAACCCAAATTAAGTTATTAATTGGGTATGGTTCTCAATGTAGGTCAAAATGGGTTCTGAAGGCCAAATTGAAGGTTCTAAACCCTAGAGATTATTTTTCTATGAATTTTAGAGGGTTTATTCTATTTTTACTTTGCCTCGAACCTCGTGAATTGAAGTGGGTTTGTTTTAGGGTTACAGATTATCATTTAGTTCCTTGGAATTGCTGTAGCCCTTATCAGATCATCCCACTTTCCTTCTTATTTGGTTTGTTTGACCTATGTTTGGACCCTGAATTACCCTGTATGCAGATTATACTGGTAAAATTGCATTTTTACCCCTTATGACTTGTTTTTTTCCTTAAACTCAGAATTCTCTGAGTTAAGCCTTTCCTTGAGTTATGTAGGAGCTTTTATCCTTTGTATTAGGTCAAAATGAGCTAGTTATGGCTCGTGATGAGGTTCTCATCACTCTACTTGTCACCTTAGGGTTAGCTTTATTGAAATAGGTTTTAGTTGTTTTCTCGCTATCAACAAAAACTCGCGTGTTGTCGTTATTTCAAAATCATAAAAACTATATATTCAAAAACATCAAAAAGAAAGTTGAGTTCCATCTTTAAAGCAAGGGATTTTGATTTGCAAACTTGCCTCCTTGGATGACCTTAGATACCCCACTATCTAGGTCTTATAAATTTTAAAAGCGAATCCATTTTTGTGCATTGCAACGACTTAAAACTCCAATTTAACAAATCATGCAAAAATGCGATCACTTTTTGGCACTGTTGCCAGGGAGGCACGGCTTTGCATTAATCATTTTTCTCTTGCTTGAAGTGGATCTCATCCCCTTCTCTTTCTTTTCTCTTGTGTGTGCAGGTATTGCAGGAAGAAAGCAGGAATTTGAAATCAAAAGCTCAAAGTTCCTTTTCTTCCCACGGATTTTCAGGTTGGTTTCTTCTCTCTTGTCACACCTAAACTAAAAGACTACCAAAATACACTAAACTTGGCTTTCAGGACCTTAAACAACTTAATTAAGTGGAGTGGTGCATTTTAAAGCTCATTGATTGCTTGTTTGCACCATCAACACCACTCCATTTCAAGTATTGGTGTTCTACTTTTTCGGATCCAGACTTCTGACCAGATTTGAAAATCAATTCCGATCACCACTGGCCTCCTAAAATCTTGAAATTTCACTTAGTTATTCTAAATCAAGTAGGGAACATCTATTCCAAACTTCAGACTAATTGGATTTGTGATTAATTTTTAAAAATTCATGGACTACCGAGGGGTCACACCCTCCAATCTTCCTGTTTTGCCACTGTCCGTGAATTTTTAGAATTTTTATACTCATCCAATTTTTGTGAAATTTATATTTACGGAATCCTTGTGAAATTATACATCTTACATAAAATCACCAAAATTTTCTGAGCTAGTGGTGGTACAGAACGTCCAAAATGCCCATGGGTACCATTTCTGGACTTTGACACCAGCATAAATAAAAATTCAAAACAAATACCAAACAAATTCCTAAAATCTTACAAAAATCTTTTCTGGAATCCTTGTTTGATTTTACATAAGGTAGTGGTGTTGGTTGCATTGTTTGGACCACTACTTATTTAGAAAGCCTAAAAATAATCCATTGGTAGTAAGTTTCTATATTAGGGTTCAAATCCAATTAGGGTTTCTTTCTTACTTTTAAGTCCCACAACATAAAGGAAACATATCATCACCAGTACAACTTATTTTCCTTTGATTGTGGAAGTTTCAAACTTGTTTGAACATTAAAAAAAGAAACCTTAAAATACATTAAATTAAATTGAATCCTAAAAGACAAAAATACAAAAATTACGTGACAACTTGCTTGAAATTGGAACCACTTTCCAATTCTTGCACACACACAAAAGAATTGAAATAATTGGGCAACAACCCAATCAACGCCCTCCACATTCCACGTGCACACTAGTATCCCAGACCTAATTAAAATTGGTAGCAATTTGACCCCTAAGGTTTTCATCAACTTAGGCTTGCTATATAGGTCTTAAGTTTTCTCTAGTTAATATCAATTCTGTCATCTATATTTGGTGTTCAGGCTGAGGAGTCATGTTAAACGACCAGGCGTGGGTTTGTACAAGCACCTGGGGATTTTCCTGGGAAATGCTTGGGCCAAAACCTCCCCTTAAGCAACTTGGCTAGATTTGTTGACAGAACGGGTATTCACTGTTGATTACTTATTTCCTAGGTAGACGAAGTCTTAGGTTAATTTCTAGGGAGTCACAATTAAGTTAGGTCTAGAAATTGATTGCTTGGGTGCACACTTCTCTCTTCTCCATCTCTTCTCCTCCCCTCTTGTTTCTTCCATTTTGCACGAGCGGCGGTCCAAAACTCCACACTTGGAGGGACCACTTGATTTTTGCCTCCCCGAAAAGACTTTTCCTGCATTCTTCCTCTTCTTTAAAAATGGAAAATAGAAATTAGTCCTCTAACTTGCATGCTAATTATTCTTTCCCCAATCTTTCCACCCAGGAGCTTCTTAATTAGGCCCCTCCACGTAATTTCCACTCTATCATGGCTCAGCTAGAAATTCAGCAACAACAGTTACATAAGGAATTAACTGACCTAGCCAACCAGGGGCAACCTGCTACACTTAACCAAGCTCCACAAATCCCACGTTTCACCCCAGCTAACACCCGCAAGAGAGAAAATCTGCATAAATTTTGTGCTGAGTATAATTATTATTCTGAGGCTTTCTATGGTTCAATGGGGGAATTATGTTTATCCCAATCTTCAATGGAGAAATTGAAGAATTCCTCTAATGGGGGGAATTATCCAGTTCACTCCTGGACCAATGCCGTTCCACACCAACAACAGAACCCGTTTGGAGGGTATGGTTCAAATCATACTTATCAATCTAGGCAATCTCAAGAAGACATTAATGCCCAGATGATGAAAACCCTGCAAGAGTTACAAAGAAAAACAAGGGAAATAACCCATCTTATTAACAATCTCAATGATCAAATTGGGGATATTCCGACTCAAAGACCTGCAGGACACTCACCATCTCAACCCACACCAAACTTTATTAATCACAGGAACCAACACTCGGGTGGATACCAACATTAGAACCACACGGTTCAGCCTCCTATTAACCCAATATCGTAGCACCAACCTAGTTTCTATCAACATCAGGCCCCCCACCTCCTCCCAGTGATCACCAAACTGCGTATGCAGAGACTTTGAGGAGTGAGGAAACCACAATGGATTTAAGGCCTTCACATTCAAATGATGAAACTGATTCTCAACCAATGCAGATTGACTCCCCTAACCTCAATAATGAAGAAGAAAAAGAAATCCCAAAAACACCTGATTCAAACCCTATTTCCCACTCTAAAAAATTGCAATCCAACAATCCAAAATCAGAGCCCTCTGACCACAATCTTTTGGACTTATTTGAGCAAGTTGAGAGGAATATTCCCCTCCTAGACTCTCCCCATGCCTCTAAAATATTTACTTCAAAAGGGCATGATCAGAATCTAGGAAGGTTGGTCCTTTCAAAGATAGCCAGCTCAATTTTTCAAAGCAAGCTGCCTTTCACAAAAAAGGACTAGGGCACATCACTCATCTCAGTTGTCATAACTGACACCATTTTTTTTCGTGCCCCTCTCAACTTAGGTACCTCTAGTAATCTCATCCCCCCGGTCTTATTTGAGGAATTTCGATTCGGTGATTTAAAACCTACTAAGGTTCAATTTCAATTGGAAGACCAATCTACCATTCAACCGCGAGGAATTGTTGATGATAGTATTATCAAGGTCCCAAATTGTCTATTTTCAGTAAATTTTCTGGTCCTTGACATAGAGGTACCTGAGGCTCTCATTAATGCCATCCTTGGAAGACCTTTTCTGATTATGGCCACAACTAATATCAATTCTCATTCTGGGAAAATGAATATAAGTTGCAGTAACCAGACCTTCTCATTAGATTTATTTCAAGCTTCTAAGAGGTCCATTGATCACAAAATTTTTGAGGACACTGATAATAAAATGGAAGCCGTATTTGAAAAGTCTATGTTGATCCAATCTCATTCAGCTTTGACCACTATTGATCTAGATTTTATTGATTCTGATTCTAAGGATAACTTTGTGGTCCAAGACTTTCCAGATCAACTAGGGTTTGACTTTCCCCTTTTCATTTTCCTGATTTTTCACCAAAAACATCCACACTAACTTCACCCACCCTACATCTCATTGACTCCTTTCCCTATCCCTTTCCATTGGACCTATCACTCGACCCACCAGAGTCTGGCATTTTGCAAGTACTTAAACCATGGCTAGATCTGGGTCATTCTTCCATTTTTCCATTTCATTTTGATCCTGACTTCTTTACCATTCATCTTTTCAGGGATCTTGAGGAAGACACATTTCTTGAGGACATTCAAGTGTCCAATTATTTACATGATTGTTCATTTTCCGTGCATACCTTCACGGCCGGCTGAATGGCATAAAAGATAGCACTGGATGGGAGGTAACCCATCATTTTTTTCTTGCTTTCCTTTTTCCTTTCTTTTTCTAGGTTTTGACCATCCTAAACCCGGTCACTCTTCATTATGGTGATCCCTTTTCCCTCTTAATGCATGAGGACATTGCATATCTTAAACATGGGAGGGTGTTTTTAAAATTTTGACGATCGATTTAGGATTTTCAAAACCTAAAAACATGCATTTTTCTTTAGTCATTTTTATTTTCTTGCATGCACACCCAAAAAAATAAAATAAAAATAATGAAAAAAACTTTTTGAGGAAAAATTTCAAATCGGGACTAAGGTTGAAAAACTCACTTTTGGTAAATGGGATTTAATCTTTAACAAACTAGGGATGAGGATACGGATCTGATCATTAGAATTTCAGGGTCTATTTTTAGACTAGATCAGATATCTTTCTCTAAAATTCCACCTGAACTCAAGATAGTTCAGGTGACTTGATCCTCTTTTGTAATATGGAAAGTATCTAGCTTAGTTTCTAATTCAAAAACTTGCGTTTCTTGCGAAACTTCCTGTGTCAAGTTTCACACACAAGACAACACCTAAAAATCACTAAAAATTAGAAAAACCCCCCTTGTTTGGACTTAGTAAAAAGTCTGAAGCAGATCATTGGTTTGAGTTCCCACTGCCGAGAATGAGGAAAATGCCACCTTTGAGGATGCGATGTCAAAATGTTATCGCCTCAGCTCTGCTCCATATCTATATTTCATATCTTTAGATGGAGCATTAAAGTGCATTTTAGCAGCTCAAGTGTCTTAGACGGTGCTACGTATAGTGTCGGAGCAAGAGCTTGAGTTTGCTTGGAGCACCCCTTTACACCGCATTGTGTTTTGGGGTTGTGAGCTCCTGGGTGGTGTCATGGACAGTGCTATCTCGAAGTACTGGCACTAGAGCCCCCTCAAGGATTGGTAACGGGAATAATGATCCTGATACATCTATTGTAAGACTAAGCTAGAAATAAGCATGGGGGACAAAAAAAAATGGGGGCTTTTAAAATAGAAACATGCCCTTATAAATGTTGGCTTTTCACAAGCACAGACACAAGGTTTTAAAGGTTATTGCAAGTTGCGAATCAGATTCAAGAGCTAGAAAAATCCTAAAAATAGAAATTTCAAGTCATTTGAATTAACAAGGGGTTAATATGGGAATTTTCTGGAGGATATATTAATCCCTTTTTGTCTAATTTTTGGATCCAAAAATAAATCCCAATGTTTATCTTTAACAAATCCCGTACCTCCTGTGTTTAAACCAACCAAGGTTCCTTAATCTTTTTCTCCTCGAAAGTCAAAAAAATTAGATTTCCCAAAAATTCTGTTATGTAAAAATTAAAGTTTTGCTAAGAGACTGGGAAAAGATAAGCATGGGGGGGTGTGATAAACGCTAGTTTATCATTATTCTTGTGCATTAAAACAAACCTAGCTCTTAGGATTTTGCTTTACAAATGTGTTTTTGGGCTGCATTTAGGCATTAATTAGGTTAGGCTTGGATCGCAATTTTTGTTGTCTTTTTAATGTGTTTTTGTGAGTGTTAGGAATATACAGGTTGCTAGATCCCTAGAACCCTGGCACTCAGGAAGGCAACTGGTGAAGGAGAAGCTCTAACCAGTTGGAATTCAGCCTAATCAAGCTCACCATAGCTGGAATTCAGCTCACCTAAACTACGGTTAGCTCATCCTAGCTCCATTCAACTCATCACAGCTGAATGGTAGCTCTAGAGAGCTCATCATAGCTCACCATAGCTCAGGTCAGCTCAGATCCAGCTCAACTTAACCCTAGCTAGCTATCCTACTCCAAGTTGGTGCCACCACCTAGCCACCTTTTCACCCCATCATCACTACCAAAAGGCACCAATTTTGGCACCAAAAGCTAACCCTAACTACCCCCCTTTTTGCTGACAACATCCACCCCCATATCCACCAAACACCTAACCCTACAACCACATCTTGCCATCCACCTAACCCCCCCTTCTAGAAGCCAAAAGTGGCGCCAACTCTAGGTGCCTTTTCGCCACCATAAGTACCCCCTTAACACCCTTTAAGGTGGTGCCAAATAGCCCCCTCCCTTGGATCATGATAACCACCCATAACCTCCTTATAAGTCCATCCTAGCCCTACATGTGTTCATGCCAACCCCTCCCCTCCTAAACCCTATAAAAACCCATCACCTACCACCATTTTCATCATCCTCCATTAGTGTTTTATTCTACCTATACCCACCTACACCTATGGCCAAGAAGAAGGAGTAGAAAAGAATATTAAGGGGGCACATCACCTGCCCCTTTGGTACCTTCTTCTCCCTACTCTCTTCAACTTGTGCCACGCCAAGGAGGAGAGCCATTCTACTTCAAGGAGGATGGCCAAGCAAATGAGAAGGACCTAGAGTGGACGTCCACCCTTGGAGGAGGAGAATTGAAGGTGGTAGCTTCCACCTTGGAGGACACCATCTTGGAGGAGCATAGCAAGGAAGGAGTTGCAGGACTCTTTTCAAGCCCGGGAGCTACCAGGCTTGGAGCAAGAAGCCATCGTCTTCTTCACCATTTCATTTAGAGGATTTGTGTTTTTATCTTCTTGCATTTCAAGTAGATTAGAAGCTTTCCTCTATGAGTTTTGTGTAGAACAAGTTCATTTTAATTCAAGTTTCCTTCTTTCAATTTTTGTTGCATAGCTTTTTACAATTTTTGCCTAGCATTTGTTTCACTCCCTCTCCCTAATTATTCTAGGCCTCCACGTGCCTAGGGTGAGCTTAGGGAGAGGCTCTACTTGTCACCTTAGGGTTAGCTTTATTGAAATAGGTTTTAGTTGTTTTCTCGCTATCAACAAATACTCGCATGTTGTCATTATTTCAAAATCATAAAAACTATATATTCAAAAACATCAAAAAGAAAGTTGAGTTCCATCTTTAAAGCAAGGGATTTTGATTTGCAAACTTGCCTCCTTGGATGACCTTAGATACCCCACTATCTAGGTTTTATAAATTTGAAAAGCGAATCTGTTTTTGTGCGTTGCAATGACTTAAAACCCCAATTTAACAAACTACGCAAAAACATGATCAACTAGGAACCGAAGGCGCAAGTCGAAGGAAGAACCGTCTCCCCAGTCCCTCCTTCTAATTGGTTGGATTGAGCAGACACAAGTAGAGTAAATCGTTTATAATCTTAAGGCAGGTTTTGGGAGTCTGTAGTTCTTTAGGCTACCCAAATTAAGGACAGGGTTGCTTTGTTGTGTTGCAGGGTCCTTATCCCTAGTCTTTCTGACCTCTTCCTAGTTTATGCTGGGAAGACGGTCATTGAATCCTCGATTGGAAGGACCAATAGAGTATTCTAGGAGGCGTTAATTGGATTTTGGCTAAATTGATCCCATGGCTGATCAACAGCCTCCTCTACCTCGGGATGCACAAGAGGAATTCCGAAGGCAGCTGGAACAAATGCAGAGATTGTAGGAATGGTTCTAGAGAATGCAGGGCGCTCAGCTCTTGAAGGATTTTTATGATCCTTCCAATTACGGGGAACGTCCCGACGTCCAGATTCCGGTCGGAGACATAGAAATCAAGCCCCAGGTGTTAAGCCTGATCAAACATTACCATTGCCTTGGCTCTGAAGACCTGTTGCAGCACTTGGAGGACTTGACCACTTTGGTCTAGACCACCAAGGCATGAAACGTGAATGAGGAGAAAATGATCATGAGGCTCTTCCCCCACTCTCTTAGGGATAAAGCTGCTCATTGGTACAGGACTATAGGAAGACCAATTGCAACATGGAATGAGTTGAAATCAGCTTTTCTGAAGAAATTCTTCCCTGTCGGATGTACCAATGCTTTGAGACGGGCAATCACTACCTTTACCCAACGGTCGGGGAAGCAGTTTCATGTGATCTGGGAGCAATTCCAGGACCTATTACGGAGGTGTCCACACCATGATGTGCCGAAATGGCAACTCGTGCAGATCTTCTACCATGGTTGATTGAGCAACTCAGAAATCACGTGGATGCTTCTTGCAGAGGCAATTTCCTCAACAAAGATGCAGATAGTGCATATGATTTGTTTGAGGAAATGAGTGAGAATTGAATCAATCATGCCTCCATAGATACTTTTAACTGATCCTAGCAGCCCAAATCGAATGTTAATGAAGTCCATGACTCTCATTCATTCGATATGGAATTGATTTGTAACATACTTGATAAGGTGGAATTGGTTGCTAAGAGAATGGAAGAGTGGATGGCTGGAAATTCAATGAACAACTCTCAATCTGCTCAATCCCAGAATTCGGGATTCCGTTCGTCGCGAGCTCCTTCTAGATGGGAGTTCGTGAATCAACTCGATACGGCTCAACCTGCGAGTCAGCATTATTCGGAACCCCACGAGTTCCAAACTGGGGCCTTTGATCCTAGTTTTTTTGATCCTTCCCTTTCTTTCTCTCCATCCTCACCCTTTGAGGATGTCTGTGCTATATAGGAGAATGTTAGATCCAACCCCTACTCTAATGCTTATAATCTGGGTTGGAGAAACCACCCTAACTTCTCCTGGAAAAATCCAGGGCAACTGACCCAATTCCGACCCAGCAAATATGCTCCGCAATGACCAATGGGTCAGGTTCATGTGTATACTTAGTTGCCTACAAATCAGGCCAATCAGCCAGCTTGGAATGCCCATCAACCCATAGGGCAGGCTGATTTGAATCGACAAATGGTAGAGATGCAAGGATCCATGCTCCAGCTCATGCAGCAAATGAAAACCACACTGGACAACTTGCAAACCGAGCTCATGATAACACCACACAAGGGGGTAATAATTAGGTTGAATATGGCCCATCTTTAGAATAAAAAGCACAACATAAGTAGAATAGGAGCATTACATGCATCAAGTACCAAGATTGCTTATAAACTGTATTAATGGCCATTTGTGTAAAGCATTTGTCAAAGCAGGCCTCAAATGAGCAATCGGACTGCACGGATGGATTCAGAACGACGAACAAAGTCCAACGAACTCAAGATCGGCCAAATCCGACATCCGGAGCTCCCACAATGGGCCCAAGAAATTCTGACCATTGATCTGGAGATCAACGGCCCAGAGAGCACACGTCGCCCCTCCCCCACCGCTCGCACACCCTCAAGCCAGCCAAAGACGAATCTCGGCCGTTGATCTTCGATCGAACGACCGAGATCCGCACGCTCGCCCGCGGTCGCCGCGACAAAGCACGGGCGTGGCGCAATGGTTAGCGTGCATGCCCGCATCGCAGCGACGCACGTTCTAGCTGCGCGGAGCAGAAATCGAAGGCGAGCGAAGGATGTGGCAAAATTGGGCCGCCCGATCTGCAGCGGGCGGCCAGGATAGCGCCATGTGGCGCGACTACAGCTCTTGAATGCCTACGCGCGTGCGCATGCCGGGTGGAAACGCGCGCGCACACGCGTGCCCAAGGCGCGATCTGAGCGCGGGCGCAGAAGGCTCTCAGCCGTCCGATCTTCGATCGGACGGCTCTCGTTCAGCGGCCACGGATTGCGCGAAGAAGAAGACCGGGGCGGGCGGCTGACCGGCGGTAGGAGGGCTTTACCGACGTTTATAGAAGCGATTTTAGCGACGCTCTAGATGTCGCTAAAGCCCATTCTTCTTTTAGGAATCCCTTTACTCTATTTAAACCCCCTTCTACCACCATTCAATGCATACTCTCCCACTTGCAACTACTCCACTCCTCTCTTAGCTAGCTTTAGGCACTCTTGTAATTGCCGGAGACGACGAGCCGCCGACGGAGCCTCCTCCACCACCGTGGCTGCCTCGTCGCTCTCCACTCTCTCTCCATCTCTCTCTCTCTCTCTTTTAAGCTTTCATTTACTTTTGTTAAAGCATGTATGTAATGTTGTAAGCTATGAACTATGAATGCATGTTTAATGAAATTATTTTTCGTTCAATCGCCATTTTAATTTCTGTTCAAAGTGCATGATCAAAACCAAGAGCTTTCTAACCCTAAACTCTCTCTCTATCTCTCGCTCTCGCTTTTCAAAATCGTCTCTTTCGCAAGCAAAACTCCGCCTCTTTCGTGACAACAAGTGATAAACAAAATCCGATTTCCAAGCCTCCCTGAGACCGATACTTGGACTCAGCTCCGTTTACTTCTTTTAAAACCGACGTATCAAGTGCGACTATAACGACACCTCTTAACACACACGCACAAGGGCACGTCAGTTTTTGGCGCCGTTGCCGGGGAGGCAACGGATTTGTTTTATCACCTCCATTCCACATTCATTCTCACATCATCTAATGCCCTATTCTCCTTTTTACTTGACGGTTGCAGGAATTCGGTGCATGGACGGCGAAGCGACGCATTCCATGAGGTAGCAAGGGAGTAGGCACCTCGAGGACCGATAGTGAGCAATCTCTCTCGCATTGTTTGCTTGTGTGAAAAAGCTAAAAAAAATTGTAAAAAACTGAAAAAAATTGGCGTGGTGAATGATTGCTTGACCCACATTCTTAACACATCACCCTACAAAAAAAATGTACACTCTAATATGCTGAATAAATTCTTGGAGTGTTCTTTTCTTTCTTGAGTGGTGTTTGCGAAGCCACCATGTGTTGACCTGGGCCGCACCACTCAACCCTAAAACTGACTCATCTAATAGAAGCTACATGATCATTAAGATGAGTACACTAGGGTTTTAGAGCCTCTACAGAATAAAAAGGAAATATACTTTCATCAAATTGTGTGCAGAACTTGACGTGCCCACTGAAACTTGTTTGAAAACATTAAGACACGTCAACCCTAAAAAGTACTACAGTAAGGATGAAACACTAAAAGACACCACATCCTAACAAATCCTTGCTTGAAAACCATGTTTTGCTAGAAGCACACACTTTGAAAGTGGAAAATTAAAAGGCACCACCCCAATCAATGCCTCATCACATCACCCTAAGCACAAGCACTATCCTAGCCCTTTAAAAATGAGTAGACGTGCCCTAGGCAGGACTGAGTTAAGTCTCAAAAGGTGAGGTTTTGTTCGCTAGGCACTTGGCTTTCATTCCCTTGGTAGAATCTGGTGACTAGGCTGCGGGGCAGTGTCAAACGACCGCGGTTTTGGGGTCTATGGAACCGGAGGTGCAAGTCAAAGGAAGAACCTTCCCTGCAATCCCCTTGTAAACAACCTGGCCAGATTAACCTCGGGAAGGGGAGTCCAGTGCTTACGGACTTAATCAACCTTTGTGTGATTTCTAGGTCTCCTAAGGAATACACCATAAGGACTAGGCTTGTTTGCTTGGTTGATGACACAACTCTCTCGCATCTGTTCTTCCCACATCCCTCCATTTCTTCCAAACCATGGATTTCAATGCCTATCCATCTTACCCAAACTACCCCCAACAGGATTTGTATGCTAACCCAAGTGGACCATACCCACAGCCTACTTGGGCTAACCAACCACCAAGTTGGGGGTACAACCTTGAATATCCCTCTTGGCCCAACTATGACCAAACCACACCAACCTCTTATTGGAATACAACCAACATAGCCACCCAAGGGTACGATTCAAATCATGGGGCTCCATATCTCGATTATCCTCACGATGCCTCCTCATTTAGGTCTGACCCGCTCTACTGTGATAGGACCTACACTTTAGGAGAACACCAAGAACCCTACCCATCTCAGGATAATAACCAAGAAAGGTCATCTAAATTCAACAACCTTGCCTACTTGACCTTTGGATTAGAAGGAGTTCTAGACAAATGGAAATCAGAAAATGATCAGAAATCTAGGCAAGCCCAGGATCATCAACCTTTGATTTGGTCCCCTGATGAAGAATCTGACTGGGAGGAGGACTTAGAACCTCAACTATTCTGGAGTAGTGACTGGTCGATCTTTCGCTTTTAAGTCGTTTGTAGTTTAATGTGGTGGAAAAATCGACTAATCAATTTTTAACAAGAAATAACCACTCGCAGAGGAGCGGGTCGTATCCACAGGGAGGCAATAACGTATTAAAATTTGTGCCACTTAAAAATGTTTGTTCGTAGTCAATTTGGACAAGAACCAAGCCAAGATTGCCTTTAGATTAAGGTTTAAGCAAGAAACAAAGCTGAAATGGCAATTATGAGAAACTACAGGATATTTTCCGCAATGCAGAGTCAATAGAATATGATTAAAATGTGGCAATGGCAGAAAATGTAAATTTTAATTAACGTTTTACTGTAGCAAAACTGGGGAATTTTTCCCCGTTGTCTTGCGCGACGAGGAGCCGATGGCCGGGCGCGGGAAGCTCGGAGGAGGTCCCTTGGATCAAGGGCTTCGAATCGGTGGTGGCGGCGAGTCGCGCGGCGGCCGGAGGTGGCCGGACGAGCTCCGACAGAGGTGCTGCAGCCGGCAGCTTGCGCAGCTTGTTGGCGTGAAGTCCGCCGCCTGCTGCTGCTGCGGGGGTGGCTGCTGCCGCTGCCGTGGGCACTGCTGCGGCTGGCGTGGCAGGCGTTCGTCTGCAGGTGCGGGGAAGAGGGCACTGCAGGCGGTTCTGCAAGCGCGGCGGAGGGTGCTGCAGCGCGGTTGGAGGATGGCGTGCGCTGCGGAGGGTCTGCGGAGGGCGCTGGTGCGATTGGCGTGGGCGGTGGTCTGCAGGCGCGGTTGATGGTGGGAGCGGGTGTGCTGCAGGCTGATGGGTGCGGGGAAGGTGGCGTGGGCTGATCTGCAGGCGTGCGCAGGTCTGCAGCCGGTGAGCGGTGGAGGGTGCAGGCGGTCTGGTGGCCGGTTGGAGAGTGCAGGCTGAGGAAGTGGAGGTGAGCGGGTAACTTCAGACGTCTGGGAAATCTCCCAGACGTCTTAAGTTACTGAGACGGTGGCTGATCAGTAGCTCGGTGGTGGTGGTCTGCGACGACGGCGAGGAAGATGCACGCTAAGGTGCTCACGGTAATGCGGGTGAGCTCCGGATGGCGGTGTGGCCTGTCACACCACACGCCCACGGTGGTGGAGACTCGCCGCCATGGTAGAGGCCGGTAGTGTGGAGTGGAAGAGAGAGGTTCTCTCTGCATAGTGGTGGGTCGGTGGCGGAGGCCTGTCGAGCTCGGCTGCCTCCCTACTCCTTTTGTAGTGGCCTGAACAAGTTTGAAATCAGCTGTCGACCAGATCCACCACATCCGCTCCCCCTTGAATGGCTTCATCACTGCAGCAGCCGGGCGTTGGAGCGGCACCCAGCCGTTCTGAAAGAAGAAGAATAAAGAAAATAATGTTAAAATATTAGGATTATTTATGTATAGACCCTCAACTTCTATGTTAATGAAAATAATGTACCTAATTGGTTATCTAATTAGATGAATGCTATTCTAAGCTAATTCTAAATGCACTTAAGATATGAATGCAATGTATGGATTATGTAATTAGATTAAAACTATGAATTAATCTATTTACATCCTAATTTATACTAAATAAATGTTAGAATTAACCTAATGTGTAGGCACTTAAATACTTAAATAGTGCACAACTATGGGCTAATCAAGTAGGACCAAATAGAGAATGGTTCCTCTTGAAGAACTGGACCCTGAACATGATAGAATAGAGGACCCACCCAAGAACCTAAACACCAATATGGATTTTGATCCACAACCTCGACCATACTCTCTTAACCTGGACTTCAAGGAGGAAATCCAAAGGACACCAAATGACACCATGTCAATTCTTGATAACCTCCAGTTAGAACTACACAGACAGAATCAAGAATTGGTTAAAGGGCAACATGCCATGTTGGAGTTGTTCCAACAATTGGGGGAAGAAGGCCAAAGAAAGCTGTTGCACACAACGCCATTCATGGAATTCATAAAGCAAGGACCTACCATGATCAATTGGACTACACCCAGTCATCCTGATTTGGTTCAGTCCACCATTGATACCCCTCAGGAGTTGGACAACTCAGTGGATAAGGACAGTAAGGATTCCTTGGAACACAATTTGGGGGCATTGAGAACAAACATCAGGAGGAAACTGCGAAGGTGAGAGGAGAGGCCTTGGAATCTGAATCTAATCGGCCCAAGAGAAGTAATCCGGTGGGAGTAGCAGCTAACGTCGGAGATGGAGAATGGAGTTACAATTTCAAAGAAATTGATTATGAATCGGTTAGAATCCCCATCACAAATTTGGAGGAGGGCCGAGAGAAAGAATATGATCTAGAGGATGAAATTGACCCTACCTCTAATGTAATCCCAAACAGTGAATCTGATACAGAGGAGGTTGAAGAAAATATTCTTGAGATCAAGGGCTTGGAGGAAATGAGCAATGAAACCATAGTTGCGGGAGAGATGGATTCGTCTTTGGAGAGAGGCCTCATGCTTGGTTGTAGGGCTCTGTATGAAACTATGTACTTTGTTACCTGCCCTACCAGACTAAGAATCCCGCAACCCGAATGCACTAGAATTGATACACTTTCGGTGGATTACAATTTTATGGGGACACAAGCTGAATATAAAACCTACATCTTTAGTGTTTGGCGTGTCATATTTGGGGTGCGTTCATCCACAACAACTTGTTTGCATGCCCACAAACTAAGAGAGGTTCTGACACGGGCATGCATGATACAGAATTCCCGCCCCTTAGGAACGGGACTACACCACAACCTTATTCGCATCTGTGGACTTCTGATTTTGGGTCTGATTAATTTTGAACATATCTCCTTGACCCAAACCATTCCTATTTGTGCACCGCCCAGCTGGAGGCGTTAAACTCAGCGCTTCCTGGGACGCTACCCAGCGGATTCAGACTGATCTGGTAGTTTACGTCACTCAGGTACTATCTTTTTGAACCCTGCTGCATCCATGAATCTGCCAATGAGGACATTGTCCAACTTAAGCATGGGGGGGTGATAAATTGCATAATCCTGAGTTCAATTAATCAGTCTGAATAAATAATTAAGAAAAAAAAAGAATTTAGGAAGAAAACTTAGGCATTAGAAACTTGTCAATAGTAGGAAATAATACAAAAAGAACTTAAACACTTAGACTTTTCAGGCCTTCAGGCTTAATCAGCCCTGGTGTCCGTTAAAATATGGATTTAACGGTGAATCCTTGCAACTTTAAGCTATTTTAATCCACCTACTAAATAAGGTAATAAGTATACGACTTATCAACTCACCCTCTAACTCAGGAAAACTTTGAGTCTAAGCATCTGCACACATTTTTGCACAGACTCACTTCTCGGAGATTTTGACAGAAATTGGGTAGCTAATGAACTCTCTAGGGTGGTATGGCTAGAAAGTTGTCGTGGGTAACAACCCATTGGCAGGTTGTCCAGAACCCAGCCACAGGCCATTTCTTTTTTGCTGCCTCTAGGTACATTTGAGATCAGGGAAGCCACCTACGAGAAAAAAAAAAACCACACTTCACCGCACAAGTATGGCTGGCAAGTGATCGTGGGTAACAGCCCATTGGTCGGTTGTCCAGAGCCCAGCTTAATAATTGCACAAAAAAGACCAAAACACCTAAGGAAGAAGCGGGGAAGTAGTACAAGCCGGGGAGATATACACTGGAAAATCCTTGTGTTGACCCCAAGTAAAATGAACGTAGGGAGAAAGCTACCAATCGAACAAATACACCTTCAGGCAAAAATTTATTTTCTTTTTCGGTCACCTAGAGTCGTAGAAACTCGAAGTCTGTTTCAATTACCGTTAAGTGAGTCTATCACAACATTCACACCAAGATGCTCAGCACTCAGGGTTTTAACAGAGTTTTGGGTGGGTTGGGTAGCCGTAAAAATTACCAACCCACACTGAATTCCGAAAAAATTCTAAAAAATATATATACATATGTATAGTTATATATACATTAAAGCAAGGATTTGGGCGATTTGTATTTTGGCAGACACTCGGGCACTGCTTAGTCTTTGTAGATTAAGATCTTCATATATTTCCTCTTATTGACAAGTAACGAAGTGCTTAAGCAATTACTTCTTGAATTCTCCAAGGAAATAAAGGCTAGAATAAACCTTGCTAGGGACTAGCAAGGAGTAAGCATGAGGGTATGATAACACCACACAAGGGGGTAATAATTAGGTTGAATATGGCCCATCTGTAGAATAAAAAGCACAACATAAGTAGAATAGGAGCATTACATGCATCAAGTACCAAGATTGCTTATAAACTGTATTAATGGCCATTTGTGTAAAGCATTTGTCAAAGCAGGCCTCAGATGAGCAATCAGAATACACGGATGGATTCGGAACGAAGAATGGAGTCAAACTGACTCAAGATCGGCCAAATCCGACATCCGGAGCTCCCACAATGGGCCCAAGAAATTCTGACTGTTGATCTGGAGATCAACAGCCCAGAGAGCACCACGTTGCTCCGCCCCCACCGCTCGCACACCCTCAAGGCAACCAAAGACGAGTCTCGGCCGTTGATCTTCGATCGAACGACCGAGATCCGTGAGCTTGCCCGCGGTCGCCGCGACAAAGCGCAGGCTTGGCGCAACGGTTAGCGCGCACGCCCGCATCGCAGCGACGCACGTTCTAGCCGCACGGAGCAGAAATCGAAGGCGAGCGAAGGGCGCGGCAAAATTGAGCCGCTCGATCAGCAGCGGGCGGCTAGGATAGCGCCACGCGGTGCGACGACAGTTCCTGAACGCCTACGCGCGCGCGCACGCCGGGCGGAAATGCGTGCGCACACGCACGCCCGAGGCGCGATCTGAGCACGGGCGTAGAAGGCTCTCAGCCGTCCGATCTTTGATCGGACGGCTCTCGTTCAGCGGCCACGGATCGCGCAAAGAAGAAGACCGGGGCGGGCGGTTGACCGGCGGTAGGAGGGCTTCACCGACGTTTATAGAAGCGATTTTAGCGACGCTCTAGATGTCGCTAAAGCCCATTCTTCTTTTAGGAAGCCCTTAACTCTATTTAAACCCCCTTCTACCACCATTCAATGCATACCCTCCCACTTGCAACTACTCCACTCCTCTCTTAGCTAGCTTTAGGCACTCTTGTAATCGTCGGAGATGACGAGCCACCGATAGAGCCTCCTCCACCGCCGTGGCTGCTTCGTCGCTCTCCACTCTCTCTCCATCTCTCTCTCTCTCTTTTAAGCTTTCATTTACTTTTGTTAAAGCATGTATGTAATGTTGTAAGCTATGAACTATGAATGCATGTTTAATGAAATTATTTTCCGTTCAATCGCCATTTTAATTTCTGTTCAAAGTGCATGATCAAAATCAAGAGCTTTCTAACCCTAAACTCTCTCTATCTCTCGCTCTCGCTTTTCAAAATCGTCTCTTTCGCAAGCAAAACTCCGCCTCTTTCGTGACAAAAAGTGATAAACAAAATCCGATTTCCATGCCTCCCTGAGACCGACACTCAGACTCACCTCCGTTTACTTCTTTTAAAATCGACATATCAAGTGCGACTATAACGACACCTCTTAACACACGCACAAGAGCACGTCAGCTCATAGCTAACTCTCGTCAACCCGGATCTCTACCATCCCAACCCGTACCCAACCTGTGAAATATCCTGAATTTGGGCAACCAAGCCCATGGGTATGGAAATCAGAGGGAGCCACACGCACATGCTCAAGCGGTTTAGTAGGGTCCTTCCTCTTCTTCTTCTTCTGCACATCAATAATTCTTGGCTAATCAAGCCCCTCCAATCTTTCCTAACCCTCCACAAGACCTAAACTCATATGCATCTGCAAATTTTGTTACCTTGAGTGGTAAACAAACTCAGGATCCACAACCACACTATTTTGATTTACTGAATCCTGAAGAACTTGAGGAGAGAAAGGAGAATTCTGGAGAAGAAATCAAGGCTCAGGAGCCTGATTCCAAAGATCTGACTCATGTTCCTTTTCCTAAAGCCTTGATCAGATCAAAGAAGTCTATTGTTAGCAATGAGGAGCTTCTGAATATTTTCAAGAATGTTGAGATCAATATCCCGCTCCTCGATGCTATCAATCATATACCAGCTTACGTGAGACTTTTAAAGGATTTATGTACACAAAAGTGTAAGTCGAGAGAATCTATTTTGAGGAAGGTGGTACTCTCCGAGCAAGCTAGTTCTGTTATCTTGCACCACCTCTCTCAGAAAAAGAGAGATCTAGGTGCTCTGTTGATTTCTTGTGTCATCAGAGATTACACTTTTGATAGAGCACTTCTGGATCAGGGTGCATCCATCAACCTAATTCCGACTTCTCTTTACGAGAAGTTTGGACTAGGTGAACTTTGACTGACTTCAGTAACGTTGCAATTAGTGGACCGTTCGGTCACAAATCCGCGAGGCGTTATTGAAGATGTTATTGTTAGGCTTAAGGATTTCTATTTTCCTATAGATTTTCTTGTCCTTGACATGGATGTACCCAAAAATTTGAGGAAGGGGCATCCATTCCTGGCTACCACTAAGGCCAACATTAACTGTGAAAGTAGTAGCATGGAAATCGCCTTTGGGGATCAACGAATGAAATTGGATATCTTTAAGGCAATTAATAAATTTGAGGATTGTGGATTTATTGAGGAACTTGAGGAGGATAATGTGAACATTGAAACTTGTTTGATGGTTTTTGCAATTGAAGGTTCCTCCTTTGATGATGAATTGGACCCGAAACCCTCTATGGTAGACTTGCCATCTTCTGAAGATGTTATTGATTTTGTTCACTCTCAACCTCTTCCTCTTGATGAGTCATCAGCATCGTCCTTACCTTCAATCATCAACCCGCCCTAGGTTGAATTGAAGCCATTGCCTGAGAATTTGAAATATCAATTTTTAGGACCACAGAAGACGCTCCCTATGATTATCAGTGCTAAATTAACAAAGAAGCAGGAGATTAAATTGATTAATGTCTTGAGGGAACACAAGGAGGCAATTGGTTGGACCATTCATGACCTTAGGGGGATCGAGCCATCTTACTGCAATCATAGAATATTCTTGGAAGATGGATCCCGCCCTTCTCGCCAGATGTAGAGATTAAATCCAAATATGTGAGAAGTGGTTAAAAAGGAATTCATTAAGTGGTTCGATGAAGGAATTATTTATTCGATCTCTGATAGTCCCTAGGTAAGTCCTGTGCAGATTGTTCCCAAGAAAGCTGGGATTACCGTTGTGACTAACGAGAGAGGAGAATCTGTCACAACTCGTTTAGCTTCCTCTTGGAGGGTTTGTATCGATTACAAGAAGCTGAACACAGCCACGAAAAAGGGTCATTTCCCTCTACCTTTCATTGATCAAATCTTGGAAAGATTAGTCGAGTAGAAGTACTTCTGTTTTCTTGATGGCTACTCGAGATACAACCAAGTTCCTATCCATCCAGAGGACCAGGAAAAAACTACTTTCACCTGTCCCTATGGAACCTTTGCTTTCCGTAGGATGCCTTTCGGTTTATGCAATGCACCTACAACTTTTCAAAGGTGTATGTTAGCCATATTTTCTGACATGGTAGGAGAGTTTATGGAAGTCTTCATGGACGATTTCTCTATTTTTGAAGAATCGTTTGATTCTTGTCTAGATAATCTAGAAATGATTCTTAAACGATGCATCAAAACATGATTGGTCCTTAGCTGGGAAAAGAGTCATTTCATGACACAAGAAGGCATCGTCTTGGGTCATGTAATCTCTGAATGGGGAATTGAAGTGGATAAAGCTAAGGTTGATGCTATCACTAAACTTCCTCCTCCCACATCTGTTAAACAAATTCAATCATTTCTTGGTCATGTGGGATTCTACAGAAGATTCATCAAGGATTTCTCGAAGGTTGCTCGTCCTCTAAGTAATCTTCTCACCAAAGAAACATTGTTTGTTTTCGACAAATCATGTCGTAAGGCATTTGATTTCCTGAAAACGGCAGTCACTTATGCTCCAGTGTTGCAACCACTGGTTTGGATAGCCCCTTTTGAGATCATGATCGACACTTCTGATTACGTGGTCAGGGCTGTTTTGGGTCAGAAAGTTGACAGGAAGCCCTCTGTCATATACTACGCTAGTAAAACTCTAAATGAGGCCCAGAGAAATTACACTGTTACTGAAAAGGAATTACTAGCCGCAGTATTTGCTTTGGAAAAATTCAAGGCTTATCTCTTAGGGTCTCATGTCATCATTTATACCGACCACTCGGCCTTGAGACATCTCTTGGCCAAAAAGGATGCCAAACCCTGACTTATTCATTGGATTCTTTTGCTTCAAGAATTTGATCTTGAAATTAAGAATAAATTCGGGGTACAAAATGTGGTGGTGGATCATTTGTTGAGACTTCTAAGTGATTCTTCTTGTCTGGACGTCCCGATTGCTGATACTTTTCCGAACGAAACCATCCTTACAGTTTCAGGTGTCTAAACCCTGTGGTTTGCTGACATTGTTAATTATTTGGCCATTGGTGAAATCCCCCAGGATTGGACCAAGCAACAACGGGATAGACTCAAATCTGAGGCCAAATACTTCTTCTGGGAGGACCCTGAACTGTACCGCATCGGCTCTGATCAGATTATTCGCCGATGTGTTCCGGAGAACGAATTCAACAGTATACTCGAGTTCTGCCATGCATCTGCGTGTGGTGGATATTTCTCCCGGAAAAAGACGGCTGCAAAGATGTTGCAATCTAGCTTCTATTGGCCATCTTTATTCAAGGATGCTCAGGATTTCTCAAGGTCGTGTTCCCGATGTCAGGCACTCGGGAGCATAACTACAAGAGATATGATGGCCCTAAACCCAATTCTTCCTGTCGAAATCTTCGATGTTTGGGGCATCGATTTCATGGGACCCTTTCTCCCTTCATTTGGACATCAGTACATTCTCATCACTGTTGATTACGTGTCCAAATGGATTGAGGCGATTCCCACTTGAACCAATGACCACAAGGTGGTCATCGATTTTGTCAAGAAACACATCTTCAGCAGGTTCGGGATTCTGAGGGCCAACATCAGTGATGGTGGCACTCATTTTACTAATGCCCAATTTCATAATTTATTGGCTAAATACAGGGTTAATCATCGAATCTCGACACCTTACCATCCCCAGACGAATGGATAGGCCGAGATCTCCAATCGGGAGATCAAGAATATTCTGCATTAAATGGTTAGGCCTGATCGCAAGGATTGGACTCAAAAGCTTGAGGACGCTCTTTGGGCCTACCGTATGGCGTATAAAATGCCCATCGGCATGTCTCCATTTCGTCTAGTGTATGGAAAGGCGTGCCATTTACCCATAGAGATTGAACATAGGGCATTCTGGGCAATCAAGCAGTGTAATTTAGATCTGAGTTTAGCCGAGAAGACCAGGAAACTCCAACTATCTGAGTTGGAAGAGCTTAGAAATGATGCATATGATAATTCCAAGATCTACAAGGCTAGGACCAAAGCTCTACATGATCAATTGATTTCTCGCAAGAGCTTTGAGCTGAACCAGAAGGTCTGGTTATTCGATTCTCGACTTAAGCTCTTTCCCGGCAAACTTACATCGAAATGGAATGGCCCATTCATTATTGACCAGATTTTTCCAAACGGAGCTGTTTAGATCTCTGACCCAAAGACGGGTAATACATTTAAAGTCAACGGTCAACGTCTGAAGCCTGTTATTGACCATACTCTTCCAGAACCCATCTCAAACACAGTTGCTCTAGCCATATTGTGACTTCTTTGGCTGGACTTCGCCTAGCTGACAGCATTAAACTCAGCAATTATACATATGACAAAAAGCTGACCCGAGCTTTATATTTAAATGATATCTTTCATACTCTACCCTTTCTTTCATGTCTCTTTTTCTCAATGTGGACATTGCATCAGCTAGGCATGGGGGGGTGGATTCATTTTTGAATCATTTTGTCAGCTTTGTGAAATTCTTGTAAATTGTATTTCTCTTCTTATATATACATAAAAAAAAATTGAATTAGGAAGGAATACTTGGGCATAGGACTTTTTAATCTTAGAAAATATTACATTAGGATCTGAACACAAAGACCCTTCAGGTCTTCGGACTTAATCAGCCTGTGTATCAACTAAAATGTGGATTTATTTTTTGAGTTCTCGCCATCTTAATTCTATTGTAATTTGATTAAATAAGTTTGGGTGATAAGTACATGACTTATCAACCCACCTTCTGATTTGATGGAACTTTAAGTCTAAAGCATCTACACACTTTCTTTTCACTTACTTGTTGATTGGTGATTTTAATGAAAATTGGGTAGCTAATGAACCTTCTAGGGTGATATGGCTGGCAAGTTATCATGGGTAACAGCCCATAGGTAGGTTGTCTAGAGCCCAGTCACTGGACCATTCTCTTCTTGCTACCTTTAGGTAAATCTTAGACCAGGGAAGCCACCTACTTAAAAAAAGAAAAAGAAAAAGAAAGTCAAAAAGGAGAAAAGAAAAAAAAAAGAAAATAAAAGAAATAAGCCACACTTTGCCGCACGAGTATGGCTGGCAAGTTGTCGGTGGTAACAGCTCATCGATTGGTTGTCCAGAACCCTGCTTAAGAAATGCAGCTAAAGTTCCCAAAACACTTAGGAAGAAGCAGAGAAGTAGAATAAATCGGGGAGATATACACTAGATTCACCCTTGTGTTGATCCCATAAAAATAAAAGTAGGGAGAAAGCTACTGGTTGTAAAGATATACCTTTAGGTAGAACTCTCTTTTTAAGGTCACCTAGAGGCGTAGAACCTCGAAGTCCATTCTAATTACCAATCAATGAGTCTATCGCATTCACAATAAGATGCTTAGAACTTATGGTTCTCATCAAATCTTGAGTGAGTTGAATGGCTGTAAAAAGCCACTCTTTAACTCTAAACTCAAAAATCCAAAAAGAATTTAGAAAAGAAGAAAAAGAGAAAAAGAAAATTTCCTTTGAATAAGGCAAGGGCTTGAGGCGGTCTGCATTTTGGCAAATACCCCGGCGCTGTTGTTTCTTTGAAAGTTCAGATCCTAAATAAAAATTTTCTTAATGTTGAAAATAACTTATGCTCAAATAATCCAACCTAATTCTTTTATAAATAGCATGTAGTTTTGCTAGGGATTAGCAAAAGATAGGCATGGGGGTGTGATGTAAACATGTTTATATTACATAAAATGTCTATTTATGCGTGTTCTTAAGCATAGAATTGCATTACATACTATAAATATTGCATAGCATGCATCATCTTGCATTTAGATTAGTCTGAATAGAATGTAGGTTAATTGTCTCCTTTTTATGATTATGGACAGGACGACTTTTTATCGGGGCTTCAGATCGAAGATCCAACCATACGGATCTAATCAGGGTGACGATTGGAGTTTAACGACTCCAAGATCGCCGTAATCAGATATCTGTAGCATCAGATAGAGATCGAGGAACCCTAGAAGATCAAGGGCAAGATGGTGTTAATCCGCACTTCAGACAACAAATCTGACAGCACGGATGGGTTTGGATCGACGATCGTAGCTTAACAACGCGAAAATTGATCCAATCCGATACCCGTGGCACCATGTACATCACTCAGAAGATGGACGCCTAAGATGGCATCACGTGGTGCCATCTCGGTCGCCCAACTGGCCGCACGCACACGCTGAAGCTCTTCTGGACAGCACCTCTTCGCCGTTGGATCAAGATCCAATGGCTGTGAGGTGCACGTGCTTGAGTTGTGCGCTCGACACAAACGTGCCCGTAGCGCGTTGGTCGAGCGCCTTATCCAGATGAGGAGGCGCGGGATCGAGCCCCCGCACTCCTCAAATTGAAGTAGGAGCGCGGGCGCGATCAGCTGCGTGATCAGGATCCAATGGCGTCGCGCGGCTGATAGTGCCCACGCTCTATCTGACGCCCCACGTGACGTGGGATCCCACGTGCAAGGCACGCGGTTGAGGCATGGTTAGGAAAGCTCCCAGCCATCCAATCTCGTGATCGGACGACCAAGATTTAATGGATGTGGAGCACGCGTTGAGGCACGGAAGGTGAGCAGGCGCGCGAGCGCTGCCCACGAAAGCCACGTTCAGGCTTTTAGTGATGGATTTATCCGTCACTAAAGGTCCTGAATTAATGTTTTTCAACATGTAATGACCAAAATGCCCTCACTCCTTGCAACTATAAAAGGAGATCCGTTCTATAAGAATTTCTCATCCCTTCTCTTCTTTCCCTCTCCAAAGCTCAAGAGAAGCTTGTCCCACACCCAGGATTCTCCTCAAGAGATAAAGTCAATTTTTTGCCCCCATTTCGGAAAAGGATCCCGCGACGACAACGACGTGCTGCCTAGTTCCCGTTCTTCCTACCTTGACCTCCTTCTTCCCGCTCCGTTCTTCATCTTCTAGGCGTCGTCTCATCCGGCTCATCCTCCAAGCGATCATCGAGAAGGATAACTTCTCTCTCCCATTCCTTTTTCCTGGTTTCTAGAGTAGAATTTTCCTACTTTCTAGTTGTAATAATTTTCCTGCTTTCTAGTGTAATTTCTTGCTTAGTTGTATAAACATTTTGAAGTATCAAGTGGATGTTTTCTCTCTCTCTCTTTTTCTGATTGTTTATAGTGCTTTATTTCATTGTAATTACTCTACTTTTTAACAGAAACACGAAAAAATATAATTGTGAATTTGGATCGATGTAGCCTCCTTGTGTTCAACTCAGGATTTCTATTCCAGTATAAATTTTATTTATTAAACCGAGTTCTTCACTATTCAAACTACGACAGGTTTTCAAAACCAAATTCGATAGCATAGTACTTCATTGTTGCAACAAGCCCAAAAGGCCTAAAATCATCATTCCTACTAATCTCTTCTCAGTTTTATTAGCACTTTTTGTCTTTCTTTCTTTTGATATGGTCTAGAACTAAGTCAATTCCTTAATCTTTTACTAATGACTATTTCTTTTTCTTTTCTTTTCAAATTGTGCTCCTTTTTGACATTTTTATCTCCTCCCCTTTTTCTCCTCAAAATCTAATATGCCATCAAAATTTCCTCTCTCATATTTTTGTTCTTTTTCAAGATTTTTTTTATTTATTTGGTTTTTGGAATATGTGATTTTTTGTGAGAACCCTTCTAAACTTTGATTTTTGTATGCTTTCACTTTACCACCCCCCCCATGCTTAAGTTTTGCAATGTCCTCATTGTAAACGGAGAGTGTGAAACAGTTTTGGGTTCAGGAACTAGAATAGGATTATCGGGTTGGTGAACGGGTCGGGATGACTGTTGTGGACGATTTCAAGCTCTAGCACGTGTACCAGAGGTGGGATTGACTATTCTAAAATCGAACTCAGGGTGCAATAGACGTGAAGTACAGAAGGATAGTTAGAAGGATCTCAATTTTTTTGGAATGACGGGTTGCCTCCCGTTAAGCGCTAAATTCAATGCCTTCAGCTGAGCGGGAAATGGTATGGAGGAGTGGTCAAATTAGATAGTTTTGCAGAACAAGCACCTTGATCAAAAGCCTAGTTGGTCCAACCAGGTGCTTGTTCACATCAACAGGCTGATGATGCAGCCCAAACCCAATCAATCTGGTGGGTTGATAAATGTCGATCAAGAGATGTTAAACCCACCATATACTTTGGAGCTTGAAAGGGTATGGAAGTGTATTGCTAGGGTTTAGCTGAGTCGCATCAGCCTGATCAGAGTAGGGATCCTTAAATGAAAAAGAATCAGTGGAGGATGTAGGAACCTTATAGGAGTGATCAGAGAAGGATGGGGAGCGATTTGTAGTCTGATCAATGTCCAAAACCCAATTTGAATGTGGAGGAGAAACATCTGCAACCGGATCGAGAGGAGAATCATAGTAGAAATTGAGTCTGATTGCGGGTCGGGGTTGAAAATGGGTTTGAATAGGTTCTGTATATGTAGAGGAGGTGGCATCAATATGAATTGTGTGTGAGGGCTCTTCTAGTAAGGGTTCAAAGGTGGGTTCATTTAGAGAGTCCTCATAGTAGCCATTAAACTCAAAGGTAAATGCCTGAAGAGTGTTTATAGGATGAAGAAAATCGCTTCGACTTCAATGAGATTTGAAAAAAAAAAATCGCAAATCAGGAACTTGCCTTCTAAATGATAATTATTATGAAAATAAGGCAGGTGATTCCTAATTGATTGTTTGCTTTTTGTCTTCCCAAGATTAAGAGGTTGATTAGGGAAGAATAGAGAAGTTACCTGCCTTGGAATGGTTGATTTGCATGGAAGATCTCCTCATGAAGTACCTCGCAAAATCACAATAAAACAAATAGGGCAAGTTAGTGCTAAAATGTAATCAAATACGGTAGAGAATAGTGGTAAATTGCACGTTGCTCCTCGGCAATGGCGCCAAAATGTTTGTCGCGCTAGATCGATGTTTAAAATAGTGTCGCGTTGTAGTATAGCCAAAATAGCGTGAAAACAAATACATTTTTTATTACTCGAAAAAGTTTCGAGGTCGAATACATGGAGCAAATGGAATTCACACACTAATCTCAACAATTAATGTAATTTGAATACAAAATATTACTCAAAAACTAATTTGCAATGTAGAGCATATGAGTATATGAAGAGTAAAAAGAAGTTTAGACAAAATAATAGTGATTTGAATCACCAATTATAAGTCTAATACATAGAATAATTACTCAAATTTACTAAAGGAGGGAGTATGAAAATCAAACATTTGATTTTGCAATCAGACGTCTTAAATGACGTTTGCGACAGTACTCCTTTTTGCTTTTGTCTGCGTGCCTTTTCTTCTTCTTTCTTTCTTTCTCTGACCCTTTCTTTCTTCTCTTCTTCCTTAAGCTTTCTTCATCTCTGGCCCTTCTTTGCTTCTTCTTCTGTTCTTCTCAAGCCTTCACCTCTTCTTTTTCTTCTGCCTTTAGCCCTGTAATCCTCTTCTTCTTCTTCTTCTTCCTCTGTCTTTAGTTCTCTTCTTCTTCAGCTTCAAGCCTCCTCTTCTTCTTCTTCTCTGGCTTTCTTCTGCCTTTAACCTTGCGAGCCTTCTCTTCTTCCTTCTCTTCTTCCTCAGAATTTGACTAAGTGTCAGCCAAACTTCTCAGAGCAAAAACCCCCCTTCCCCCACGTAACTCTCCTCTCTTCTCTTTCTATTCAGTCTCGCTCTCCTAGAGCCATAGTCAGTCAGGAATCGGACCTAGCGCATACCCGGGTCCAGGCTCACCAGCGTACAGTGATGAGTGAGGAGTGTAGGTCAGGCAGGTAATCGGGTCGGCCAGGTCCGATGGTGAGGTGTCACGGATGAGGCTGGGTGAAGGTGTAGGGCCTCACCCTCAGTGATTGGAGGCAAATAGCCGTTGTCACTTTTTGGTATTATGCGGTTGCTAGCACCTCTTTATATCTGAGGTGGGACTAAATGTCCCACCTTTCTTCCACGCAGCTCATCAGTAGGGTATCTAGTCGAATTGATGGGGCTGCGGCTGCTAATGCCCTTGAGTGAGGACTTGGACACCTGCACGGCTCAATTCTGCATAGCTTGGAGGTATCCCTTGGAGCAAAGACACCATTAAGCAGCTTGAAGCTCGCTTCGAAGCTTGGCATCAATGGTGAGTTTTGGCCTACTACGTGAAATCAAGAAAAGGGGCCTTATGGCCGTGTCAGAATGCTTAGTAGGATCGCCGTGGCATGGCAAATGTGACGGTGGCAGTGGCATTGAGTGACTGTAGTTGTGGTGGCTGGACGGTGACAGGAACGGTCAGTGAGAGTGGGTCTGTTTAGGAAGGTGTTTGGGTGGATGATGGAGCGAATGGAGTGAGGGGAAATGATTGGGAAGGTGCAGAGGTTGTAGGGTGGCCGGCGAGGTGGTTGGAGGTGCGTAGCGGTGGGAATACCTCACCAAAGGAGTACCTAGAGATGGAGGAGATGAAGGTGTTCAGTAGCATTGGTGGTCGTTTTAGGGAAACAAAGAGAGGGGGAGAAAGTAAGAGAGATAGGGAACCTAAGAGTCTACTCTAAGGATAAAAAGGGAAAGGAATCCCACGTCGATGTGGTTGCTAGACATGGGGAAGACGAACCTCCGTAGGAGAGGCGACGCTGAAGACGGGGAAAGGACGGCGATGGCTGGTACTGCGCGATGTGGAGGATGGTGGGGAAGATGAATCCACCACTGGTATTATGGAAGGATGACGAGAGGAGGCAAAGAGAGACCTCTGGAGCTTGTGGAGAGTTGCAACCGAAGAGGAGTGAAGAATAGGGGGGATTTCGGCCGAATTCAAGCTTAGGAGAACGATTAACCTTGGGGAGTCTTTTATAGGTCATCATAGAGGGTTTTGTGCTTGGAAGCCAAGCTTCCAAGCTAGGAATGCTCGCCGGAATTGGGAGCTTCAAGAGACCCAAATCTCTCATGCGTTCGCATGAGAGATTGGGAAGGAATCAGAGCATATGAACAGGTTTAGATTGAAGGGAATTACTTGATGAATCTCCCTTCCAATTTTGGAAGGGATTCATCAATCAATCAGGGAGAAAATCCAAGTTGAAGGTCGTCGGAGTAGGTTTCTTCTGTGATAATGATGGAAGGACCTAATTTTGAAGATGACGAAGAAGTTAGGGAGTTGAATGCAATAATTTTTGAATGTTAGGGGTATAAATGTAATCAGATAGGACCTTTTTGCAAACTAGGTCAAGACAAGTTCTCCTTAGGTCCAAATTTTGTTATAAACCTAATTTGGATCTAAGGAATCCAATGGTGAAGTTAGATTTTTATTTTAACCATGTTTGACTAGGTAATTTATGAAAAAACCTAAATTAGGGCAAATATCTACTGAGACTCCATTTTAGGTCAAGATGGGTTCTGATGGTCAAATTGAAGGTACTAAGCCCAAGAGAATATTTTTCTATGATTTTTAGAGGGTTTATATGATTTTTTTCTTGACCAGAACCTTGGTTAATTAAGTGGGTCTGTTTTTAGGGTTTCAAAACTCATTTAATTCTTAAAACACGTGTGAACTCATTTCTGTTTGATCTAACCCACTTGTTATCTTATTAAGATCATTTGAACATTATTCAATCCTTGAGGAAACCTGTGATTGTACTGCATTCATGATAAGCCGGTAAAATTACAGTTTTAACCTTAGTTTCTTATTTTTCTCTCAAAATGGTTATATAGTGAGTTATGGTTCTCTGGCAGTTATGTAGGAGCATTTATTGACTTAATTAGATCAAAATGAGTTAGTTATGGCTCATGATGGTGTTCCCATTGCCAACAAATGGTCAGTGTAGATAATAACTCTGGACCCGAGTAAGTATGACTTGAATTTCTCCAACCCGAATACCACAGCTAGCAATTCTTTCTCAGTGATTGTATAGTTACGCTAAGTCTCGTTCAGCATTTTGTTAGCGTAGTATATTACGAATGGATGGTGTTCCTGACGCTGGCCAAGAACGGCTCTGACAGAGAAGTCGTAGGCATCACACATCATTTCGAAGTTGAGAGACTAGTCGGGAGGTTGGAGAATAGGTGCATTTGAAACAGTGCTTCGAAAGGTCTCGAAAGCATTGAGACACGAGGAGTCAAAATCAAAGGGAGTGTCAGTTACTAGAAGATTCATTAATGGATGAGCAATTTTCGAGAAATCTCGAATGAATCTTCGATAAAATCTGACATGCCCTAAGAATGATCTAATTTGCTTGATCGAGTTAGGCGGAGGTAATTGCGAAATGATTTTGGACTTAGCTCGGTCGACCTCGAGTCCATTAGATGAGATCTTGTGACCTAGTACGATGCCATCCCTCACTATAAAATGGCTTGTTTCCCATGAAAGTACTAGGTTAATTTTATACATCTCCTTAGGATCTTTGTGAGGTTATCAAGGTAAGATGAAAAATCATCTCCAAACATGGAGAAGTCATCCATGAACACTTCTATGCAGTCCCTGATCATGTCTGAAAGGATGGCCATCATGCATTGCTGAAAAGTAGCTGGTGTGTTGCAGAGGCCGAAGGGCATCTGCTTAAAAGCAAATGTTCTGAAGGGACACGTAAAAGTCATCTTGTCTTGATCTTCCAGGTTGATCGCTACTTGATTGTACCTGGAGTAACCATCCAGAAAGTAGAAGAAACTATGCCTGGCCAGTCATTCTAAAATATGATCAATAAAGGGTAAAGGAAAATGATCCTTTTTGGTAGCTGAGTTTAGCTTCCTGTAATCAATGCAGATCCGCCATGAAGTCGTGGTGTGGGTTAGGATGGATTCGCCCATTTCATTTTTGATCATGGTGAGTCCCACCTTTTTGGGCACAATCTGAATGGGACTCACCCACTGGTTGTCGGAAATTGGATAGATAATGCCTGCATCCAGCCATTTAATGATCTCCTTCTTAACAACATCCAACATATTTGGATTTAGGTGCTTTTGAGGTTGTCTTGACGGTCTCACCCCTTCATCAATGTAGATATGGTGAGTGAAATATGAAGGATAAATCCCATGGAGATCAGCAATGCCCCACCTGATAGCGGCCCTATGCGCTTGCAGAACGGAGATCAACTGGTGTTCTTGGTCTAGAGTCAAGTGAGCATTGATAGTCATGGGATACATCTCACTTTCTCCTAGAAACACGTACTTGAGTGAATCAGATAAGAGCTGTAACTCTAGTAGTGGAGGGTGTGGAGAGGGTTTATGCAGGGGAGGAGAGGAAGCAACAACGGAAATCTGCTGATCTTGACTAATAGAAAATCCATCTGTAGTGGTCGTGTAGTCCTGTCTTAAGATATCAGTGGTATATGGGATAGGATAGTCAGGATCAGGGGTGTTGGGAGTAGATGAACACCCATGACAACCAGATCCTTGGGATGAAATGTGTATGTCATTAGTCTCAGTCCCGTGTGGACTGTGATCTAAGACCCCTGATAGTGAAGATGAATGTGCCATTGGGTCGCTGCAGAGGAGCCTAATGTTCCCACAGAAAGTCGAATCTTCATCTTCACCATCCTCCTCGATTAGATTGCAATCGAAGTTCTTTGATGACTTGAAAATGTCCAGTCTAAGCTTTTCATTCCCTAGGGAAATCTCCATGCACCCTGACGCATAATCGATGTTTGCGTGGGCGGTTGCCAAGAACGGGCGACCTAGAATAATCGGTGCATCATGGAGATTAGGAGGAACTCCATATCAAGAACAAAAAAGTTCATTGGAAAGCTGAATCCTTAGACTTTCAAGATCACATTTTCAACCACCCCCTTCAGTGTTTTCACTGAACGGTCAGCCAACTGTATGGTAATCGAGGTGAGCTTTAACTCCTTGAATTGGAATCGATCAAATACTGCAGTGGGAGTCAAGTTAATGTACGACCTCAAATCAAGAAGGGCCTTATCAAAAGGGGAATCCTACAAAAAATCAAAAATCAGTGGTGTGCCTGGGTCCTTCTTTTTAGGTGGTAAGTCAGCTAAGATAACAGCGCCAACTTCCTCAGATAATATCGCCTATCATCTGATTTTCTGCTGTCGCTTCGAAGTACAGTAGTCCTTGAAGAACCTAGCAACAGCAGAGATGTGATCTATTGCTTCGAGGAGGGGGACCTGAATGTGAACTTCCTTGAACATAGATTTTAGGTCCTCGAAATTTCGTGTATCCTTTTTCCATGATGAATCTCGCGTTAGAGCCACGGGGAAAGGGACGGGAATCTCAAGGTCTAGGGGCTTCTTTCCTTTATCTAATGAAGATGGCTTGTGAGAGGAAGAGGGATGTGAGCCATCTTGTGGTAGAGAGCAGAAAAAATCATTACCCGCTTGCCTAGGTAGCGGGTCCTGTGTAGTCTTTCCGCTCCTTAAAGTGATAGCTTTTGCATCGGTGTGCTGTTCATGAAGGGGCAGAGGAGCAGGTTGGCCTGAATACACAGGGTTTGGCCATAGAGGTGGTTGACCGAGCCCATAACTAGGTGGTGTGGGAGGTGCTTACAGAACAACATGTGCCTGCCCCTGTGGTGCTTGGAATCTAGGCAGGGCACCCTGATTTTGCACATATCTCGAGTTTGCGATAGGTTGGGAGGGAAAAGCTCCATGTGACCTATGCTCCTGCATCATCTGGTTTTGCATGTTCTGTATGATCTGAATTTGGTCAGCCATTGCCTTCATTATTTGTTGGTTGTCATGAGTAGATTTTCAAATTGATGCTTACAATTCCTCCTTCAGAGTCTCCAAAGGGTTGGCTCACTTTGGAGGGTAGTTGGTAGCTTGGTGCAGCGGTTGGTAGATAGAGCGTGTCTGTTGCTGCAACGGGAATGGCTACTGCCTTGGGTATGTGTTCTGCACTTTGTCGTATTACCTGGTCTGGTAGTGTGGAGCTTGACTCGGTCTCTGTGGGTTACTAGGCCAGGAGAAAATGGGATGCTGGCGCTAACCAGGGTTATACGTATCAGAATACGGGTTGTTATGCTCGTAACCTTGAATAGCATTGACATCTTCGTAGGCCGAAGACATCTCAGATGTAAATTCATCAAAAGAATACACACTCGTGTCATCACATGGTGCGTAACCCTGATTGTACGGCACTAGATCCACATTGCTCACGGGTTCCTGGTACTCAGGATCCTGCGGAGATGGTGAGAAAACATCCCGAGTGAGCGGATATGTATGAGAAGAGGGGGCTCAGGATGCTTGAGAGGAGTAAGATGGAGTAGTGCTGCCAGAAGATCCAAATCTCTCTTGCATTAATTCATTGAGCATCTTATTGAGCAGATCCACCTTATCCAGCTTTTTGGTGATAATGCCCATGTTGGCTTAGGCAGACTCAGCTTGAGCTTTGTGGACACTGACTCATTGTTGTCTAGGTCACTAGAACTGGTTCATTGTGGCAGCATTCATTGAGTTCTTTGCTAAGGACTCTAACAGCTCGAATACGCTATTCTCATCCTTAGCGAGGAAATTCCCGCCGCTTGATGCATTGGCCAAGTACCGATGTGTGTCATCCAGCCCATGGTAGAATATCTGTGAGAGATGCCATCTAGGTACTCCATGGTGCGGGCACTTCCTGAGAAGGCCGTGAAATCTATCCCAGGTGACATGCAGCTTCTCTTCCGAGCCTTGGGAAAAAGTCATGATCGCACGCCTCATCAAATTCATGCGACTAATTGGAAAGAACTTCTGGAGGAATTCACAACATAACTCCTCCCAGGTTCCAATCGGCCTCCCGATGGTCTTGAACTAGTATGAAGCTTTATCCTTGAGAGAGAAAGGAAAAAGCTTCATGAGAACAATTCCAATATTAATGTTTCTGGGTCGAACTGTCTCCGCAATTTGACTCAGATCCTTAATGTGCTGGAAGGGATCCTCATTCAAGTTTCCGTAAAAGTGAGTCTGAATCAGACTTATGAGGTTCAGCTTCAACTCGAATGCATCTCCACCTATGGAAATCCGGAGCTGAGGTGCTATAATTGTTGCCATCGGATCGTAGAAGTCTCACAGTTGTTCTCCACGTGGTGGATGCTGCATTCTGTCAAGTGTTGTGAGAATCCTGTCGATGCTCTACTTGTATTTCTGTTTAGTTTCCTCGAACTTGGCTTCTAGATGATCCATTGGGACCTGATTCTTAGGGTCCTGACCAAGTCAAGGACCAGGATTAGCCATCTCAGCTAATCGAGTGGAAGAAGGTTGGGAAGAAAGGTCGGGCGAGAATCACCTTTACCACCTTGGGTTCGGCTCCTAAGGTCCCACAAGTTTAGGTCTTAACGACCTTCTTCCTTGCATACACCAACTCAAAGGGTTGGTGTAGTCAAGCAGAACAAGGCTAAGTGATGTAAACACATTTACACTACTTAAAATGTCTATTTATGCATGTTCTTAAGCATAGGATTGCATTTCATGATATAAATATTGCATTACAAGCATCATCTTGCATTTAGAGTAGTTTGAATAAAATGGAGGTTAATTGTCTCCTTTTATGTGCTTGGACAGGGCAAATATTTTATCGGGGCCTCGGATCAAAGATCCAACCGTATGGATATGATCAGGGCGACGATTGGAGTTCAACGACTCCAAGATCGCCCTAATCAGGCATCCGTAGCATCAGATAGAGACCGGGGAACCCTAGAAGATCAAGGGCCAGGATGGTGTAAATCCGCACTTCAGATGGAAAATCCGACCACACGGATGAATTCGGATCGACGATCGCAGCCGAACGACACAAAAATCGAGTCAATCCGACATCCGTGGCACCATCTACAACTTCCAGAAGATGGACGGCCAAGATGGCGCCACGTGGCGCCATCCCAGCCGCCCAATCGGCCGCAGGAGTCCTGTGAAGACCGCGCAACGTCTCCTCTCCGCCGTTGGATCTCGATCCAATGGCTGCGGTCGCGCGCGTTTAAAAACGTCCGCGCGACCATTTCGCCGCGTAGCGCAGCGGCTACGCAGCTGCGGGCGAAGCGGAGGTCGCGGGTTCGAGCCGCGGAGAGGGGGGTCGAAGGCGCGGGCGAGCGGGCGCGCACGAGCGTCGGATGAAGATCCAACGGCCGCGCGCGCCCGATAGCGCCGACGCGCAATTGGACGCTCTGGCGGGCGCGCGATCGCACGCGGGCGGCGCGCTTGGCAGCGGGCGCGGACGCGATCTAAGCCGTCCGATCTCGCGATCGGACGGCTGAGACGACGCGGACGTGCGTCTGCGTTACGCGCGCAGGCCAGCCGAGCGGGCGCGCGTGGGTGTGGCGGCGACGGCGACGGCGGGGCTTTAGCGACGGTTTTATCCGTCACTAAAGACCCCTTATTTATTATTTTGAAGATGTAATGTCCATTTTGCCCCCACTCCTTGCAACTATAAAAGGAGACCCCCTCCATACGAAATTTTCATCCCTTCCTTCTCCTCTCTACCTCTCCAAAGCTCAAGAGAAGCTTGTCCCACACCCGGGATGCTTCTCGCGAGATAAAGTCCAAATTTTCGTCCCCCTTTGGAAGTGGATCCCGCGACGACGACGGTGTGCTGCTTCGTTCCCGTTCTTCTGCTTCGTCCTCCTTCGTCCCGCTTCGTTCTCCTTCGTCCAGGCGTCGTCCCGTCCGGCTCGTCCTCCAAGCGACCGTCGAGGAGGATTTCTCTCTCCCTATTCTTTTTACTGCTTTCTAGTATAGATTTACTGCTTTCTAGAGTAGTCTATTCGTCCTCCGAGCGATCGTCGAGGAGGACATTTCTCCCTCCATTCTTTTAATGCTTTCTAGAGTAATTGTTTTATGTTTTCTAGTTGTAATGAAAGAACTCTTTTATGATAAATTCCTTGTCTATTCTACATCTCATTTTGATTTCCATGTATAGTATTCCTTCTCTCTCTCTTACTCCCTCTCTCTCTTTTATTTGTTGTAGATACTTAGATAGTTTAAATTGAATTTCTTTGTGACAAAATAAAAGGAAACGCGGAGTTTTTAAATCAAACGTTCGCCTCCCTGTGTTCGACCCGGAATTTTAATTTCGGTATAAATTTTATTTGTTGAACACGAATCCTTCGCTTTCGAACTACAACGACGGGTTTTCCAAAACCAAACACGTTAGCGTAGATTCGTCTCGCTCAACATTTTGGCGCCGTTGCCGGGGAGGCAACGATCTTTGATTTCTCTTCACGTTTTGTAACTTACAAATCATTTACCTCACTTTTCTCCTTTCTTATTGTAATTGCAGGTACTCTTTTGAGACAGGCAAAAGCGGTAGATCGGAGTAAAGTGCTGTGGAAGGTTTTGTAAGTTACCCCCCACCTCCCACCCATTAGATTTCATTTCATCACATAATAATTCAAACATCAATCAACCTAGGTGTTCTTATAAACTCTAAGGTTAGATTGTTTGTTGTTTGACATCCATACTCACTCCAACCCCCACATTAAAAAAAGAAAAAAATAAAAAAAATCTCACAGAGGTACACAACCTCATCTGATTTTCTAACTCAACCGGTAAACCAATCTTAGGAGCCGGTACACACATCCAAACACATAATCGAGTAGAAATCAGATTGGGTAATCATTTGTGTGCCTAATTAGGTGGTGCATCAGGCCAGTTGTTTGAGTTGTTTGGGCCGCACCACTTCAAATAAAATCAACTCATCTAGTAGCTGCCAATTAGGTTCAACTCTTAGGGATCTACCAGGCACTCCACATTCTTTTTAAACTTTAAAGGAAAATATCTTCACCTGTGCTTGCAAAACCTGGTGTGCCAATGAAACTTGATTGAAAACACCTAAAGTTGAATCCTAAAAGCTACTAAGCAAGATTTGAACCTTAAAATTCACCACATCAAAAATAATCTTGCTTGAAAACCACTGGTTGTGCACGCACACACAAAGCAATCAATCATTAAGGGCACAACCCATTTAAAGGGCCCATCACATTCCAAAGCACATTCAAACCTAGCCCTAAATAAAACAGAGTAGACGTTGGCCTTAAGGATTGGACTCGCTCTTCAGAACTCAGAACGAGATTATTTTCGATTAGTCTGTTTCTACTGTTCAATCTGATGTCTAGCTAGGGGAGCAGAGTCAAACGATCGCGGCTGGGGGGTACACTAGGAACCAGAGGCGCAAGCCGAAGGAAGAACCTTCTCCCCAGTCCCTCCTTCTAACTGGTTGGATTGAACAGACAGAAGTAGATCAAATCGTTCCTTTATCTCAAGACGGGTTTTGGGAGTCTGTAGGTCTGTAGGCTAACCCATTTAAGGACAGGTTTGATTGTTTGTATTGCAGGGCACCTTTCTTCCTCCAGTGTCTCATGAATCCTTCCACATATTTCACGCATTCCCGCTCTTTCCCTCCTGTTGTAAATTATCCTCAACATGACGATTATCCCAACTCGTATTGTAATCGACCATCAGTTAGTTGGGATAATTCGGATTGGGGATACAATTCCGGACCCCCGTGTTTAGGGTCTAACCCTGAACACTTTGATTCTCAATTCTATCCTTCTCAGAGTTGCATCGATTATAGATCGTCCTCCTTTCATGAACAACCTAATGCGATCTACAATCAAGAAGGATACACTGATCCTTACCCATCCTCTGATTTCACTGCCTTTAGGTCATCTCCATCTTTTGAACAATCTGAAATGACCTATTATCAGGATGGGTATAACGAATCTCAATTCGTTAATTCCTCTACATTGATGTCAAACCCGCCCAACCCTGAACCAACTCATTTGGTTCAGGTTAATCAGGTTCAAGATAAGGTTCTGGCTAACTTGAGGAATATCATTCAATCTTTAGAAGTTCAGCCAATACCTTGCATTGAGAGATTGGAGCCCCTGATTGAAATGATTGATGATTTAAACAAGTCTTTGTTGGATTGGCTCCAGGATGTTAAGGATAAGAACCCGGGTGAGTTTCTACTTGGGAAATTAGCGAAATTGAGGATGAGATTCGTGGTTGCTTTGATTCAATCTTGGAATAATTCCCAGGATGAACTCTCTTCAGGAAAGCCAATGACAGAACCCGCTCAGGCACCTGTTGGGGGGGACACGTGTTACGAAGCTGACCAGATTGAATTAAAACAACCAATTAAGGATGATTTGATTTCTTCACCTGAAATCCCTGAGCCAGGTTACGAGGAAACGTATGTCTCCTTGAAACGCAAAGTGACAAATGATTTTGGGACATACATTGATACGGATCCTGATGGTGAAGATTCAAGTTGCGAAGTCTCACACGAGTTTTCAGATCACGATTTTTGTGAGACGATTGGGCCTGAGGAATCTGATAGATCATTTGATAGCCCAATAACTGAGGAAACTGATCTTATTAGGGCACACGATACGGATCCAGAATCGCATTTTCTGGAGGAATTAATTCAATGCCCTGATTATCAGTTACACCCTGTTGAGCTTATTGATGATTCTAATTCTGAGATAATTAGACCCAAGTCAATTTTGATTTTACCACATCATCTAGACTTGGAGATTTCAGACGGGGTGATGAATATACAAGAGGTCATGGAATTTGATATGCCGAATGAGGAGGATAGGAGCTGGGAAATTCTGATTTGGGAAGTCAATTTTGGAGGAAATGGAAGATTGAGTCGAAGGGTTCCTTTTAAACTGAAACCATCAAATCAGAACCCTTACGACATTTGTTTCGAGGATGTCAAACTCAAGCACACATTTAACGATTATCCTTTTGAGCTTCAATTCTCTGTAACCCGACATTTTGGCCTTGGGTTGCATCCTCACAAATCGCAGGCCCGACCCCGCTTGCATTCTGATTTTAGGTTTTGGGTAATTTTTATCCAGAACCTAAGATATTCTCGATTATGGGGTGTGGGTCTGCACCACAATCTGGTCCACATCTGTGGACCTCTGCTGACAGGTCAGAAGATTCTTCTGTTTATTCTAATTCTGACTTGCACATGTGAATTCTTCATTTCTTTTCTTTGTATAGTGTGCCTAGCTGAAGGCACTAAACTCAGCACATATACAGTTCTTTTTCATTTTCATCTCGGAGCGGACCCGATATCCACGCAATTCAAGTGCTTTCTACGCTTTTCCACTCTGTTTTATGTCTTTTTAATACAATGAGGACATTGCATTAGATAGGCATGGGGGGGTGGATATTTATCTTTGAATTCATTCGTCAGCTCCGTAGATTTGTTTTATTATTAAAAAAAAAAAAATCAAAATTAGGAAAGAGAATTTGGGTTTAAGAAAATTTTCGATCTTAAGAAATACTATATTATGTTCTGAACACAAAGACCCTTCAGGTCTTTGGACTTAATCAGCCTATGTATCCACTAAAATGTGGTATTGTTTTTCGAGTTCTCGCCAACTTGAATTTTATTTTAATTGGAGTAAATAAGTTTGGGTGATAAGTACACGACTTATCAACCCGCCCTCTGATGTGAGGGAATTTTGAGTCTTAAGCATCTACACACTTTCTTTGCACTGACTCGTTGTTTGGCGATTTTAACGGAAATTGGGTAGCTAATGAACCTTCTAGGGTGATATGGCTGGCAAGTTATCGTGGGTAACAGCCCATAGGTAGGTTGTCCAGAGCCCAGTCACTGGACCTTTCTCTTTTTGCTGCCTTTAGGTAAATCTTAGACCAGGGAAGCCACCTACTTAAAAAAAAAAAAAAAAAAAAAAAAAAAAAAAAATCAAAAAGGAGAAAAGAACAAAAAGAAATAAGCCACACTTCGCCGCACGAGTATGGCTGGCAAGTTGTCGGTGGTAACAGCTCATCGACCGGTTGTCTAGAACCCAGCTCAGAAAATGCACTAAAAATTCCCAAAACACTTAGGAAGAAGCGGAGAAGTAGAATAAACCGGGGAGATATACACTGGATTCACCCTTGTGTTGACCCCGTTAAAAAATAAAAGTAGGGAGAAAGCTACCGGTTGTAAAGATACACCTTTAGGCAGAATTCTTTTTGAGGTCACCTAGAGGCGTAGAAATCCGAAGTCCGTTTTAATTGCCGGTCAACGAGTCTATCACAATCACAATAAGATGCTTAAAACTTAGGGTTCTCATCAAATCTTGGGTAAGTTGAATGGCCGTAGAAAGCCACTCTTAAACCCTAAAATTTGAAAATCTAAAAAAAGAGAGTAAAAACAGAAAAAGAAATTTTTCTTTGAATAAGGCGAGGCTTGAGGCGGTCTGCATTTTGGCTGATACCCGGGCACTGTTGTGTCTTTGAAAGTTCAGTTCTTAAGTAGACAATTTCTTAATGATTGAAAATAACTCAGGTCCAAATAATCTAACCTAATTCTTTTATAAATAGCATATAGTTTTTGCTAGGGACTAGCAAAAGATAGGCATGGGGGTATGATGTAAACACATTTACACTACTTAAAATGTCTATTTATGCATGTTCTTAAGCATAGGATTGCATTTCATGATATAAATATTGCATTACATGCATCATCTTGCATTTAGAGTAGTTTGAATAAAATGGAGGTTAATTGTCTCCTTTTATGTGCTTGGACAGGGCAAATATTTTATCGGGGCCTCGGATCAAAGATCCAACCGTATGGATATGATCAGGGCGACGATTGGAGTTCAACGACTCCAAGATCGCCCTAATCAGGCATCCGTAGCATCAGATAGAGACCGGGGAACCCTAGAAGATCAAGGGCCAGGATGGTGTAAATCCGCACTTCAGATGGAAAATCCGACCACACGGATGAATTCGGATCGACGATCGCAGCCGAACGACACAAAAATCGAGTCAATCCGACATCCGTGGCACCATCTACAACTTCCAGAAGATGGACGGCCAAGATGGCGCCACGTGGCGCCATCCCAGCCGCCCAATCGGCCGCAGGAGTCCTGTGAAGACCGCGCAACGTCTCCTCTCCGCCGTTGGATCTCGATCCAACAGCTGCGGTCGCGCGCGTTTAAAAACGTCCGCGCGACCATTTCGCCGCGTAGCGCAGCGGCTACGCAGCTGCGGGCGAAGCGGAGTCGCGGGTTCGAGCCGCGGAGAGGGGGGTCGAAGGCGCGGGCGAGCGGGCGCGCACGAGCGTCGGATGAAGATCCAACGGCCGCGCGCGCCCGATAGCGCCGACGCGCAATTGGACGCTCTGGCGGGCGCGCGATCGCACGCGGGCGGCGCGCTCGGCAGCGGGCGCGGACGCGATCTAAGCCGTCCGATCTCGCGATCGGACGGCTGAGACGACGCGGACGTGCGTCTGCGTTACGCGCGCAGGCCAGCCGAGCGGGCGCGCGTGGGTGTGGCGGCGACGGCGACGGTGGGGCTTTAGCGACGGTTTTATCCGTCACTAAAGACCCCTTATTTATTATTTTGAAGATGTAATGTCCATTTTGCCCCCACTCCTTGCAACTATAAAAGGAGTCCCCCTCCATACGAAATTTTCATCCCTTCCTTCTCCTCTCTACCTCTCCAAAGCTCAAGAGAAGCTTGTCCCACACCTGGGATGCTTCTCGCGAGATAAAGTCCAAATTTTCGTCCCCCTTCGGAAGTGGATCCCGCGACGACGACGGCGTGCTGCTTCGTTCCCGTTCTTCTGCTTCGTCCTCCTTCGTCCCGCTTCGTTCTCCTTCGTCCAGGCGTCGTCCCGTCCGGCTCGTCCTCCAAGCGACCGTCGAGGAGGATTTCTCTCTCCCTATTCTTTTTACTGCTTTCTAGTATAGATTTACTGCTTTCTAGAGTAGTCTATTCGTCCTCCGAGCGATCGTCGAGGAGGACATTTCTCCCTCCATTCTTTTAATGCTTTCTAGAGTAATTGTTTTATGTTTTCTAGTTGTAATGAAAGAACTCTTTTATGATAAATTCCTTGTCTATTCTACATCTCATTTTGATTTCCATGTATAGTATTCCTTCTCTCTCTCTTACTCCCTCTCTCTCTTTTATTTGTTGTAGATACTTAGATAGTTTAAATTGAATTTCTTTGTGACAAAATAAAAAGAAACGCGGAGTTTTTAAATCAAACGTTCGCCTCCCTGTGTTCGACCCGGAATTTTAATTTCGGTATAAATTTTATTTGTTGAACACGAATCCTTCGCTTTCGAACTACAACGACGGGTTTTCCAAAACCAAACACGTTAGCGTAGATTCGTCTCGCTCAACACTAAGTTCTTGTTAATTAGAGTGGTCCTTTAGATCAGATGATCGGATCTTTCATTTAAGTTTGTGTTATTAAAAAAATTCGACGAGAGACGACTACAGGGAATTCCCGCCTCTCAGGCTAACCTGACTAGACTAGTTACGAGGGGACTACAAGGAAGACTCTTCCTTCGGCTTTCGCCTCCAGTTCCGTTACCCCGCAGCCGTGGTCGTTTGACACTACCCCGTAGGCTTAGACACCAAGTTTTGCAGGAGAGGTTGAAACTACCCAGTAGTTTCAAGCCAAATGTAGGTTATTTGATATATTTTCATGAATTTTTTTTAACCTATTTCTTTAATTCAGTAAATGATGGGTGGTCCACAAGGTGACTCGCCTCACCGACTAACTCCTGGGCTCGACTGAGTCCAAGTTAGTCCATCGTGGTCCTATTGGCTCATGCACTTCTAAGTTTTTTCAAATTGAAGACCACAATTCAAATGTATACTATCAAGTAAGAAGGAATCCAAATGATTTGGAACTTGGTAAGAAGATTCCTTTTTCAATAAGCTTTTCATAGAGTAATTTTCCAAAATTTTTACTATTTCTAACAAGGTATGAATTTTTAACAAACCAAAGGTCAAATCTGGGATTTAGACCCTGTGTTGGGTTTTCTGTTGGAAATGATGTTAAATATGCTCCAAAATTTTTTTAAAAATATGATAATGAAAGTTAATTTGATTATATTTAAAACCCCACCAATCGTGAGTAAATTTGATTTGTATGTTGGTCAGAATTGATTTCTAAAGTTCATAAAAGTTCTGTTTTCAAGTAATTTGACTCGTATGTACTCAATGAATTTTTAAAAATTCCATAGAAAAAATTTATTTTTGGGAAAGGTAGAGTTAGAAAGATAATTTGAAAATCTAGTCCCAGTCGAAATTTCAGAATTTTTGGAGCATCATAAACACGGCAATTGAATTTTAAAGATGGAAATCAATTTCTGGCGAGTTTCTAACAAGAATGTGTGCACCTGATTTTCGCAGCGCCCGATTTGCCTTGTTCACCGCTTCATGTGGTTCAACCTGCACATAAAAATACTATGTTAGAGATGAAATCAAAAGTCGTCATGCCTCCCCGACAACAGCGTCAATTTGTTCGGGGCATAGATCGTGTAAAAGATAAATGCGTTGTAGTATAGCAAGAAATACGTCTCGACAAATAAATTAACGGAACTGGTGAGTCCCGGTCGATCTAAGGTTGGCATAAAACACTTTTGATTTCATGCTCTTGTTCTATATCTAATTACTAAATAGCATAGACAATAAATCGCAATATATAAATATATTTATATCAAGTAGAGAGTTTGAACATGAATTGAATACATGTAACTATAACTAAACAAATTCTAAGCATGAACATAAACTACATATGTAGCAGAACAAGGGAACCACTGATTATCTGTGATGGCCTTTTGGAGAGGTTGAGGATAGCAGCAACGATCCATTGAGGTCGCTCAATGAACACTTCGGAAGAAGATGCAGAGACGAAGGCAGAGAAGACGGGAAGAAGATAGTGGAGTTGTAGAAGGAGGAAGAAGGAGGAAATTCTTTTTGATGCCTTCAAAGGGGACCCTTAGGCCTCTTTTTATAGTTGTTGTGAAGGGTATTTAGGGCATTGGCGCCCTTAATTTCATGCAATAGCCTTAGGTTGATAAAATCCGTTGATCAAGAGATCAACAGACCTGATTATGCCTAAAAATACCCTCCAAATCCTTCTCCATTCCTGGATTCAATCTAGAGCTGACACGTGGCACAACGTGCACCCTTAGATCTTGATCGCATGGCCCCCACTCTCCCGTCTGCACTGCTGCCTTCGTATGCTCACCGCTCGTTCTTTAAACGTGCCTCAACTATTAACACCATCTCTACCATTCGATTTTTTGATCGGACGGCTTAAAACGTTGCAGCACCGCACCCTCTTGAATCCTAAAGCATGCATCATCACGCATGTCCACATCTCCCTCGCATTCGCGTGCGCCACGTGGCCGCCTCTGTTGCCATTCGATTTCCATTTGACGGTTGAATTTCATTTGCATGTAAGCAAATACCACATCATGGCTCGAACCCAAGTCAGGCGTCGGTTGTTAAGCACACTTTCCACTGTGCTGCACATGCGAGTTGTTGCAATTGCCATTTCGTGTGCAGCCGCCCTCAGCCTTTGGATGGAAATCCAATGGTTGAGATCTCATCCTCACTTGATGAAGCGACTGAAGGTTGGCAACGTGGAGCGTTCGTGTGCATTGCATGGAGATCCAACACCCACAATGCGTGAAGGATGATCTTCAGAGGCTGCGGCGTAGCTAGGGGGTAGCTATGATGGCATCATAGGGAGCCATCATGGCCGTCCATCTTCTTCTCCTTGTATCTGATGATATAGGCCTCCGATTGAGTCGATTTTTGTGTCGTTGGATTGCAAACATCGATTCGGATCCATCTATGCAATTGGATTTGTCATCTAAGGTTGGGATATTCTTCAATTTGCCCCTTGGCTCTTGCTCTTCTACAGACTACCTAGGGTGCAATGGGAGTTTGATTGATGCGATCTTGGAAGCGTTGGACTCCCGTCGTCATTCTAAATTGTTCCACAAGGTTGGATTGGTCATCCGCAGCCTTGAATTACCTGTAATGAGTAATACCTCTCAGATAGCATAGTAAAATGCATAAAATAATAAATCAACTACGATGCAAAATATGATACATACGCATGAAGAATGCCCATGCTAAGCTAGGTTCTGGCTTAGTTCAGGCGAATTAGGGACTATGATTGCTGCGCAATCAGACCCATGAAATCAATCCCCCATATGTCAATAATCTCACACAGAAGAATCAGGTTCAAGGGCATCATATCGTGGTGGCTCATGTTGCCTAAGGTTTGGCAATGAGCGCATGCCCTATGGTAATTATGTGCATCCTTGAAGAGTGTAGGCCAATAAAAGCTACATTGGAGGCTTTTGCTATGATTTTGTGCCCAGAGAAATGGCCATCACAAGCTTGGTCATGGCAGAAAGAGAGTATATCATTGACCTCAGCATCAGGAATGCATCTCCAGATGATTTGATCAACACCAATGTGAAAGAGATATGGATCTTCCTAGACATAATACTTGGCATCTGAAATCAATTTGTCTTTCTTGACTTTTGGACAATCAGACAGAACCTGGTTCGACGCCAAATAATTAACAGTATCGACATGCCAAGGAAGTCCAGCATCAATGCTTAGCATATGCTCATCCTGAAAATGCTCAGTAATAAGTTTGGAAGGGTTAATGATCGAAGAAGGAAGATGTGATAAATAATCAGCAACCACATTTTATTTTTTGCCTTATCTCGTATCTCGAGGTCAAATTCTTGTAGGAGCCAGATCCATTGAATCAACCTCAGTTTAGCATTCTTCTTCGTAAGTAAATGCTTCACAGCTGTGTGATCCAAGTAGATAATGACATGGGATCTCAAGAGGTGTGATCTAAATTTCTCCAAACAAAATACTATGCCCGCAGCTCTTTCTCTATAATTGTAAAATTACGTTGAGCCTCATCTAGTGTCTTGCTAGCGTAATATATTACCATTAGTTTCCCATTGATTTTTTGCCCAAATACTACTCCTACCGCATGTTAGACATGTCGCACATGATCTCGAATGCCTAAGACCAGTCAAGAGATTGTAGGGTTGGAGCCTGGGTTACTTGATCCTGTAGGATTTCCAATGTGTGAACACACTCACTTGTCACCTCAAAGGGAGTGTCCTTTGAGACAAGATTAGTCAAGGGGCATGCAATCTTAGAGTAGTCAAAGATAAAACGTGGATAAAAATCGATGTGCCTAAGAAAAGATTGAATGTCTTTGACCGAGGATGGCAAGGGAAGTTTGGAAATCTGATTCACCTTTGCTCGGCCAACTTGGATACCTTTCTCAGAAACAAGGTGTCCAAGTATGATTCCCTCAGGAACCATGAAGTGGATTTTCTCCTAAGAGAGAACCAAGTTCACTTCAATGCATTGATGAAGGATCTGAACCAAGTGCAGAAGCCAATCATCAAATGTTTGACTGAAAATTGAGAAGTCGTCCATGAAGACTTCAAGGTACTTACCTACCATATCGGAAAATATGGCTAGCATGCATCGCTGAAAAGTGGCAGGTGCATTGCATAGTCCAAATGCCCACGATGTGGGACTATCTCAACCCTTTTCTTCATGCATGAAGCTGCTAAAGCTTCAACTGAAATTGATGCTTTTGCTGTTATTGGATTGCCTAATCAAGGGCCTAGTTATCTTTGTGGCTGTGTTCCACAACTATTGAAGGTGGTAGCTTAGTTGTTGGTCGCTGGACAATAATGATCAAAGATGAAGACGACGGTGACGGCAATCAACTTGCAAGGAGAAAATGATCCTAGGGCTCCAATTAGATAGTTGGGAAGCTCCGCTGTGGTTAGGAGGAGCTAATGGTGGTGATTTGGTGGTTAGTGGAGTGCAGTGGCTGGACGGTGGAGATTCGCGAAGCTCCGGTGAATGGAGTTGGAGAAGGTGACGAAGGTGGGATGAGGTTGAACTGAGTTAGGTAAAAGTGTCATGAAGGTGAGGCAAAACTTTCGCTGTGGTCAATTAGGTGTGGAGGGAGTAGGCAGGCCGATGATGGAGGTGACCATGGTGGTGGTTGCCAGCTTGGAGGGGGTGAAGGAGAAGGGGATTGGACCTAAAAATTGACCAAAACCTAATTGGGATAGGGAGAAATAGAAGCCCTATGGTAATTTACCTATTGGATGAATGGGGATAGGTCGTCGATTTGGCCGTCAACGAGGAGGAAGAAGGTCGGAGATTGGAGCAGCGAGGAGGAATTAGGAGTTGAAGCTTCACACGAAGCTCCATGGATGTGTGAGGGAGAAAAGTCCTCTGCCTATTGTACTTGGTAGAGGGCGAGGAAGGAGGGCAAGGGAGCTCTGAGGCATATCGATTTTTAGTCAGAGAAGAAGAAGAAAGGGGAGTTGACTATCAATTCGAACATGTCTTGAAGTTGTAGAGGTTAAGCCCTTTATATAAAGGGGGTTTCCTTCTCAATTAAGCCTTTAGACGCAAAATTGGAAGGTGTTTTATCAAGGTCATGAGCTTGAGTTCTTTAAGCTCACCGGTGATGGATACGGCCGTGATTGGCCTCATGAAGATGCTCAGGAGATGTGGAAGATCTCCACGATCGATCTCACTAAGTTTGGCGAGAATTGATTGAGGTTGGATCTTTCAATTTGTGGCGCAAATCTCACTAAGCTTTGGGTTCTCAAAGCTCTATCGCCATGTTTGGAAGGAAGGAAGAAGAAGGCGACAGGGGCTATTTTGCAAAGAAGATGAAGAAGTTAGGGGTTTGCTTGAAAAGAAAACATAAAAGATAAGGGCTTGAGTGTAAAGAAGAGAGATTTGGGCACTAAATTGCAAACTAGGTCAAGATGGACTCTGATTGGACCCAAATTTTGGTGCTAACCTAATTTGGTCTTGGTCGGGATTTGTTTCTCTTGCAGAATAATGATGTTAGAAAAATATATCGTCGTAGTGAAATCACATGGTGGAAAAATCCCAAATCAAAAGTATTTATCAGTAAAGCTAACCACGAAAAGTCAGGTTGAATCCACAGGGAGGAACAACTACAATAAATCACAAATAAGCAACAATCATATTTGCAGAAATATTCGTCAAATGAATCAATGGATATGCTGCTCTGAATGTACTTGCAATTTTATGAAAAGTTATGGACTATTTATGTAAATTTTGCATTAGAGCTCAAGCTTCCAAAATTTGTAAATGACGCAGGTGTAGTGGCAGAGGATGTACTTAATTGCATGCAAATATGAATTAAATTTCAATGTGAAATGATATGTATAATAGGAAATAATCAAATATGTGGAAATATAAGTGCACGCTTTCAAATTCACTAGAATATAATAATCAAACAATTAAAATCCCACAACTACAATGGCATGCAAATGTAAATTTTAATAGGTGGAAAAATAGGGGAAATTTCCTCTCTATTCGCCACACATGGGAGGAGGCATCATCGGCAGCTTGCTTGGGTGGAGGAGTTCCACTGGAGGAGAGGATCTCGTAGACGATGGAGGTGAGGTAGGAGATGGCCGGTGGCGGCCGGTTGGATGGCAGGTGGCAGCAGAGAGGGGCAGCAGGGACTGCAGTCTCATGCGGGTGGTTGCTGCATGCAGAGGTGTTGCGTGTGCACGAGGGCGCGGCTTTGCATGGAGCTGCTGCTTTGTGCGAGGGCGTAGCTGCGAGAGGGCGTGGCTGGAGAGAGGCGTGGCCATGAGGGGGTAGGTGGCTGCAAGTTTGGGTCTCTTGCGAAAATAGAGGAGAAGTAGACAAGAAGAGGAAGACAAAGAGGCCGACCGTACGCTGGCTAGACATACACGCACAAGGGTGCGTGGCTTCTGGCCTTGAGGGAGCGCATGCACAGGCTATTGCTGGGTGGGTGCATGCACACGCTAGGAGGGTGCACGCGGTGGGGCTGCTATGAGAGGAGCAGTTGCTTTGCGCATGGGCGTGGTTGCATGTGGTGAGAAGGAGCATGTGCAATTTGGCTGGCGAGCAGTGAGAGTGGTGAGAGGGTGCGCGCGCAATCTAGCTGGTGGGCAGTGAGAGTGGTGAGAGGGTGTGCACGCGGCTGGCTATGGTCAGTGAGGGGGTGTGCATGCAGTTGGATGTGGTCAGTGAGGGGGTGACAGTGCGCGTGGCTGGCTGTGGTGCATGCTCTCTTCACGGTGGAGGGGAAGGGGACCTCCATCAAACCCCTAAAGAGATTCTTTAACCTTTTCCAGATCCACGTCGCCTGCCTCCTCCTTCACATGCGCAACCGCTAGATTTGAACACTGGCGGAGCAAGTAGCGGTGAGGGACAATTATGGGCATACCCTCCTTCAAATGCTAATTCATGTCCAGCCACCTATTATACTTTTATTTTTTTCTCTTTGCATGCACATATCAAATAAGAAGTATAAATGTATGTATTAGAATGCAAAGCAGATACAAAAATATTCATAAGTTAAGATTAATTAGTATTTAGCTTAGGTCATTAAACTATAAGGAAATGCATTCCATATGTACTTAAGCCAAATAAATGTCCAATAAATTGGACTTATCAAATGTCCCATGCCTAAGTTTTGTTAGTCTCGAGCAAAAAGTGAAAAATAATGGAAGCAACCAAAAAGATTTCTCCTTTTCTTATTCCAAAAACTTAGAGATCCAAACAAATGTGAAGTGATTGTAGTCTAGGTAATGAATCCAAATGAAAAGCCAACATACATTTGAAGTTCGTACTTAACCCTTGGTAAATATTTCTATCGGGATAGGCAACTACTTCCCTCAGGGATAAAGCAAAAAATAATATGTTATTTGACCCTGGCTTTTTGGCTTAGGTAGGAGAAACTGAGTTGAATGGATTCATATTTGGTGGCACACACTCATCTGGTGCGACATGTAATCTAGTACTACAGACTCTAGATCTCTAGACTACCAATCAAATCAACTTAGAGAGAGGCTAAACAACTGTGCTCTCTTGATGTTCCCTTGTACTCACTCTTTTCCTTCTTTCTGAGATCACAAATCTCACCAGATTTTGTAAATATACTCACTGTTCGTTGGCCTCACATGGCATTCACACTTCAATTAAAGTCCTAATAACCCTACAACTAAGTTAGAGGACCTCAGCCCATATTTAGGCGGTCAGACATACTGAAAAGTAGGTAAGGGTCATATTTGGTGGATTGCAATGGGTGTTTTTATGGTTGCCTCAAAAACATCGACATATAATGAAAAAATGACATGAAGATAAAACCCCAAACTTGAACTCTTTTCTTTCTCTTTTCTCTCTCCCCTTTTTTTTTCTAAATATAAATGTTTCTCTATTTTTTTTTTCTTTTCTTTCTTTTTTTTCTTTCTTTATAAATCAACATAACATGATGCTGACTTTTATCTATGAGGCATTATTAGGGATGATGATGGTCAAGAGGATATTGCGTGGCTTATTTGGTGGAACTGCCTATTCTCGGCACTGGGAAGGAATGGATAGGACAAGTGTATTTCTGACCTTTGACATTACTACCCTCCTTCAGCCGAGGACTCTATGGAGGACAGTCGTAACCATCCACCAAAGTCATAGTTGTATTAAGACTCAATCTCTGTGTATCTGCCTTATTTGGTGACTCTTAGGAATTCACACAATATACGCACATAGGAACAAAGAGTGAAAACTATACCTAACTCTGAGGTATCATCATCTAATTTTCTAGAACTTAAGAGTCCTTGCACTAGACTTAGAGCACCAGCAGTCTCTCTACTTTCATCTCACAAATATGAGGTGGATTTAGTAGAAGATAGTATGCCTGGCTCCCTATTAACTGTCCAAGGGTTCAGTAGACTAAAAATGCTTATTAGTTCTCTTCAAAGATACATTACTAAGTCTACATGCAAGTGAAGTAAATGTACTGGATTCTAAACTTAAGAAACAATTTAAAAAGAAAATCTTAAATGACACCTCCTTGATAAATTTTCTGCTAGGGACCAACCAATTCAGCTCAAGAAAATAAAAGATTTTTTCTTTTTTCTTTTTATAAATCACTATCCTAAATGTATGCAAAAATTTATAAATGCTATAAACATCCTCAGGTTATATCCCCCCATGCCTAAGATTGACAATGTCCTCATTGGAAAAATGCATACATAGAAGAATATCACTTGAGGAGGAGAGTCGGAGGAGCTAAGGCTCCTCAAGCCGAAGTGCGTCGAAAACCTGGCCATCTGAAAGAGTAATATAAAGTTTAAGTCACTGGTCATTTACCTTAAAGCTCCCACCAGAAGTAGGGTTCTAAATTTCTACAGCTCCATGAGGGAAAGTATTGATAACAACGTATGACCCATCCCAGTGGGACTTGAGCTTTCCTGGAAATAATTTAAGTTTGGAATTGAAAAGCCAGACCCACTGGTTGGGCTCAAAAGTCTTTCTAATGATGTGCTTATCTTGGAAGACCTTTGTTCGTTGCTTGTAAGCTTGAGAAGTTTCACAGGCTTCATTATGAAGCTCCTCATGATCACTTAACTCTAACATACATGCCTTTCCCACTTTATCAAAATTCAAGTTAACATTTTTAGTAGCCCAATAGGCTTTATGTTGGATTTCAATGAGAAGATGGCACAGCTTTTCGTAGACAAGACGGAAAGGAGACATGCCCAAGGGAGTCTTATACGTGGTTCTGTAGGCCCAAAGAGCATCATTTAGTTTTTTAGACCAATCTTTATGGTCAGGCCTGACAGTTTTTTCTAAAATTTGTTTAATCTCCCTATTAGACACTTCAACTTGTCTACTCATTTGGGGATGGTAAGGTGTGGCTATCATGTGATTAACTCCAAAATTTTGGAGTAGTATTGTGAAGTGTACATTCTTGAAGTGAGGTCCTCCATCACTTATGATCATCCTTGGGCACCCATACCGAGAAATGATATTAGCCTTAACAAAACCCAAGACCACAGAATGGTCATTGGTTCGAGTGGGTATGGCTTCTATCCATTTCGATACATAATCCACAGCCACAAGGATGTACTCATATCCAAAGGACACAGGAAAGGGACCCATGAAGTCGATGTCCCAAATATTAAAGATCTCAACAGGGAGGATAGGTTGCTGGGGCATCTCATACCTTTTTCCGATGGTTCCCGTTTGCTGGCAATGTAGACATGCACCCACATATGTATGTGCATCTCGGAATAATGTGGGCCACCAAAAGCCACACTGAAGAATCTTATGGGCAGTCTTTTTCCCACTAAAATATCCCCCACAGTGGAGGTCATGGCAGAAACTTAGAACACTTCTTTGTTCTTCATCAGGGACAATGGCGGAAAAGCTGGTCAGGGCCTATTCTAAAAAGCTCGGGTTCCTCCCAGTAATAAAATTTAGTGTCAGCAAGAAACCTATCTCGCTTTTGTTTGTCCCAAGTACTGGGGGTAATGCCCGTGACCAAATAGTTCACTATGTCAGCGAACCAAGGAGTTTTGTCCCTTGGATACTGCCATCGAAGACTCATCAGGGAAAGTCCCTTGGATACTGCCAGCAAGGTTTGATGCCAGAATAGGGATCCTAGACAAATGATCTGCTACCACATTCTCAACTCCTTTCTTATCTTTAATTTCTAGGTCAAACTTCTGGAGTAGCAGAATCCAATGAATTAGGCGAGGTTTGGTGTCCTTTTTAGCAAGAAGATGCTTTAAGGCAGAATGATTAGTGAACACCACAACCTTGGATCCCAAAAGATAAGATCGAAACTTTTCCAAAGCAAATACTACAGCAAGAAGTTCCTTTTCAGTGACCGTGTAGTTTTGCTGAGGATTCGTAAGGGTCTTGATGGCATAATGCTGCACATGAGGTTTGCCATTGACCCTTTGACTTAAGACCGCTCCCACTACAAAATCAGAAGCATCGCACATTAGCTCAAACGGGAGGGTCCAATCTGGTGCTTGGAGAATTAGCGCGGTAATAAGGGCTTTCTTTAAGACTTGGAAGGCCTCGCCACATCTATCATCAAAATCGAAGGAGACATCCTTCTCTAACAGGTCGTAGAGTGGCTTAGAGATTTTACTGAAATCTCTAATGAAGTGCCTATAAAATCCAGCATGGCCAAGGAAAGATCTAACCTGACGAACATTGGCGGGCGATGAAAGCTTAAAGATGAAATCAACTTTTGTGGTGTCCACATCTAATCCTCTCTCAGAAACTACATTCCCTAACACAATGCCCTGCTGGACCATAAAGTGGCTTTTCTCCCAGCTAAGCACTAGCTTTGCCTCTTTGCAATGGGTTAAGACTTTATCAAGGTGCGAAAGGCATAGGTCAAATGATGAGCCATAAATGGAGAAGTCATCCATGAAAATTTCAATAAACTCGTCGATCATATCAGAAAAGATAGCCATCATACATCGTTGGAAAGTGGCAGGAGCATTACATAACCCGAATGGCATTTGGCGGAATGCAAATGTGCCATACGAACTCGTGAAGGTGGTACGCTCCTGATTGTCAGGAAAAATGGCTATCTGATTATACCTAGAGTACTCGTCAAGAAAACAGAAGTACTTGCTCCCCGCCAGTCGTTCCAAAGTCTGATCGATAAATTGTAAGGGGAAATGGTCTTTCTAGGTAGCCGTGTTCAAACGGCGGTAATCAATGCAGGCCCTCCAACCAGTTGAGGGTCTAGTGGTCACCAACTCTCCTTGTTTGTTCTCTTCCACAATGATTCTTGCCTTCTTGGGAACCACATATATAGGATTGACCCATTTACTATCTGAAATGGGATTGATAATCCCTGCATTCAGCCATTTCAGAATCTCCTTTTTAACAACCTCCTACATATTGGGGTTGAGCCTTCTCTGCATGTCTCGGAAAGGTTTCACGGACTCGTCCATGTATATATGATGCATGCAAAGGGAGGGATCAACACCCTTAATATCAGCAATTGACCAAGCAATTACTTCCTTGTGCCTTTGTAAACACTCAAGTAAAGCTCCCTCTTGCGATTCAGATAATGCAGACGAGATAATAACGGGGAGCGTGTCATTAAGGCCAAGGAAAGCATACTTCAATGTGCTCGGGAGGGGTTTCAGCTCCAACTCAGGAGCCTTTTGGATTGAGGATTTAAGTTGATACGTCCTCGCCTTAGGTAGCGGGTTTACCTTCACGGTCTAGGGTAGGGACAGAGACTCTGTGTGTATCCCCAGCAACTCTTCTAATTCGGGTATTTCCCCTTTAGTTTCTTCAATAGTCAGAGGATGGTCCTTAGATATGACCTTTTGAAGGGGATCTCTACATAAGAGTGCTGGAGTAGTCTCCTTAATTATTTCATCAGCAACCTCAATCTGAGAACAATATTCAAATCTAGATTGCTTGTTGGTATCAAAAACATTCAACCGGATCTTCTTGTTCCCAAAGCTCATTTTAAGTGCCCCTGATCTGCAATTGATAGAGGCGTTGGCTGTGGCTATGAAGGGGTGTCCCAAAATAATGGATGACTTGGTGGGCTTATTAGAAGGGTCAGTATCTAACACAAGAAAGTCAACAGGGAAGAAGAAGTCCTCCACTCTCACCAGGACATCTTCCAGTGATCCCCGAGGTGTCTTAAGTGATCTGTCTGCGACCTGGAAGATGACTGGACTAGGTTTTAACTCACCTCCTCCCAAAAGGTCATAGACAGAGCTCGGTAAAATGTTCACCCCCACCCCCAGATCGAGCAGAGCCTCATCAATGTGTTGGTTAACTATAACCACTGAAACATACGGGGCCCCTAGGTCTTTCATTTTGGGGGGTGTTCCATGTTGGAGAACCGAGCTAACATGGTCAGGTAGGATGGTTTTGGCTTGGACCTGTCTCCTAGATCGGCATTTTTGGGTGCACAAGTCCTTTAGAAACTTGGCATAGGACGAGATCTATTTGATAGCTTCCAATAGAGGCAAGTTGATTTGGACTTGCCTAAAAAGTGTCCATAATCTCCTCCGTCCTATCCTTGGCTCCAAGCGAGCCAACAGAAGATTCCCTAGGAGCAGATAGGCACTCTGGATAGGGCACCCTTAGCTTCTGGGTAGAGGGGTCGTCATGGCAGGAGAGGGGTGGTGGAATGACGACATCCTCATTGTGGGTGATTTCAACCGAGGGAGAGCAGTGTGGCTCTTCCTCGGTGGAGATGGAAGTTGGGTTGGGTGTAGGAGGTAAATTTTAAGATGTAACCGTATGAGTGTTATCAGGCTTGTTAATTTTCTTTCCACTCCTCAACATGGTCACAGCTTGGGCATGCTCCCTAAATATGGCCCCCTTGCCCTTTGGGTTCTCCTCAGAAGAGCTAGGCAACTTCCCCGGGTCACGTTACCTAATTGCCTCAGTAGGATGACCAATTTGGGTTTGCATATCAGTAATCATCTTATTTTGAGATTGGATGACCATATTCTGATGCTCTTGCATCACTTTCATCATGGCTTTAAGTTCATCCATCTCAGAGGGCTTATTCCAAGGAGGGTTTTCATAGGATGGTTGGTATATGGGTTGGGGAGTTAGGGGTCTTGTATTCCCTGAGTTAGAAGCATCACCTTGCTTCCAAGAGAAGTTTGTATGGTTCCGCCACCCCAGATTAGAGGAATTGGAATAAAGGTTATTGAGAAGAGGTGGGCGGAAACCTTGGGCCACATTCAAGTTAGCTTGAATCAACTCAGGGAATTGATTTGGCTAGTGGCACTTCGCTGTGGCGTGCATTGTGCTTTGGCAAATGGAGCATTCACTTGAAGCTTGAAAGATAGAGGCTGCTTGCAGATTCATGCCGGGGTTTGCTAAAAGCCTATCAAAGTTTTTATTCAATAATTAAATTTGATAAGCCAAATGCTGAGTAGCCCCGACTTCATGGGCCTCTATCTTCCTCTACAAGATTGATGGATTTCTTTCTTGATAGGCAGAGGACATATGTATGGAGTTGTCACTTAATGTTTCAAATAATGCCCAAGCTTCATCCTCAGTTTTGGTCATGAAGGTTCCTGCACAGGTTGCATCGATGGTTTGCTTATGCCTTTTAGATAATCCGTTATAGAACCTTTTGACCAACTGCCATCTTGGCACCTGATGGTGGGGGCATAACCTAAGAAGGTCATTAAAGCACTCCTAAGTCTCATGAAATTGCTCCCCTTCCTGCTGAGTAAAACCTATAATCTCTCTTTTGTAATGGTTGGTCTTACTCATAGGAAAATACTTTTTCAAGAATTCTCCCTTAAGGGTGGCCCAATCATTTACCCTTGCATCGAGGGTATGATACCAGTGCTTGGCCTTATCCTTTAGGGAGAATGGAAATAGTGTCCTCATCAAGGCTTCATCAGTAAAGCCCTGGAGCTTCACCGTGGAACATACCTTGGTGAATTCCTCCAAATGCCAGTAGGGGTCCTCCCTAGTAGTACCATAAAAGGAGGGCAACAAAGATATGGTACTGCTCTTGATCTCATATGGATTATCCCCTGCCGGTCGTCTCAGTGCTTGAGTGGGTTGGTTGGTTGGAATAAAATAGTCCCTCAGGGTCCTTTGTTGATTTGCTCCTTGATCAGCCATGTCTTCTCTTTTCTCTCCTTGCTAGGCTCTCCTAAGAATTCTCTCGGGCTCAGGATCAAACACTAGACTGCCCTCAAGAGAGCGTCTACCAAGCATACAATGTCAATCACAATTCAAGTTCTTCTTGATTGAGTAAGTGAAACCTCCACTCCAAAGATAGGTTAAAAGGTCAAGGCTTATCCCTCCATTCCCACGTAAGTGGTATAAGAGGGGTGATGACTTAAGATGTTAACCTTCTTTGTTGCAGAGGTAGATTTGGTCGATATAGATGGCCAAACAAGTTATTCACTGCGATTATGCGACCTAATTCAACCTTCAAGTGTCTTAGGACCTATACTTTGCTTAGATGATACTCCCAGGTGATCAAGTGAGAAGTTACTCCAAGGAAAAACAAAGGGATGCAAGTAGGGCAAACCCTTCCTTTGAGGCGATGCGTATGCAGTGCCTCTTAACTATCCTTTTGTTCCTTTAAGGGGTGTCCCCCTCCGTGAAGTATCAAAACACTTGGTCAAAAGATAGTACCACCACCACAAAGCTCGATAGGAGGGTCTGCACCGATAAAGAGATCGGTGCCTATAGCCTTAAGGGATTGAGCCTTAGTGCGGTGCCTAATGTGCGTGCTTAGTGCTAGACGTGTGCATCACACCGCAAATTATTTTTATTTTGAAAATGCAGACAAGTTCCTTTGAATAAGATCAAGTGTGATTTGGTTTTAAGGTCAAATCTGATTATCAGTCCTAATTGTAGTTAGGAGACCATTGGATTAAGTAATTTCACTCAACTTTGTGCTCTTGAATTTTAACCCTAATGCAAATGCGTGAACAGGAGCTGGATGAAAAAAGTTAGAAAGGTGTACCTACCTCTAGCAATCTTCGTGCAACTATGCTCACAATGCAACAATGAGATCTAATGTGCTGCTCAATCACTCCTAAATGTGCGCACCTAGGGGCATGCAACTCCTAACAGGCAGCTTGGTATTTTATTGTGTTTGTTTTAGAGGCAAACATGTAGAAAAATGAATCACACGAGTAGCAAAAATATATCCCCTAGCCTCTAATGAATGTGGGGACAGACCCCCAAAAATCAGCCCCAATTACTATGAGGGCGAGAAAATAGGAATAAAACTTGTGACAAAGGAGAATTCCCTATGGAAGCAGGATCCAGATCTCCTGCATCTTCTTCGCGTGTGGGCATCGCTCAAGGTCGATGTCGTCTCCCAACTACGCCTGTCACCTCCAAAGATTCCTTGCATGGAAAAGATAATAACTGGTCAGATCACTGTGCAACTCAGAATAATCAGAAATAAAAATCAGGTGAAATTATTACGTTAGTTGCCTCCTCGGCAACGGCGCCATTTGGTCGGGATTTGTTTCACTTGCAGAATAATGATGTCAGAAAAATATATCGTCGTAGTGAAATCACGGGGTGGAAAAATCCCAGATCAAAAGTATTTATCAGTAAAGCTAACCACAAAAAGTCAAGTCGAATCCCCAGGGAGGAACAACTACAATAAATCATAGATAAGCAACAATCATGTTTGCAGAAATATATGTCAAATGAATCAATGGATATGCTGCTCTGAATGTACTTGCTATTTTATGAAAAGTTATGGACTATTTATGTAAATTTTGCATCAGAGCTCAAGCTTCCAAAATCTGTAAATTACGTAGGTGTAGTTGCAGAGGATGTACTTCTTAATTACAAGCAAATATGAATCAAATTTCAATGTGAAATGATATGTATAACCGGAACCAATCAAATATGTGGAAATATAAGTGCATGCTTGCAAGTTCACCAGAATATAATAATCAAATAATTAAAATCCCACAACTTCCAATGGCATGCAAATGTAAATTTTAATAGGTGCAAAAATAGGGGAAATTTCCTCTCTCTTTGCCACACATTGGAGGAGGCATCGCTGGTTGCTTGCTTAGGTGGAGAAGTTCCACCAGAGGAGAGGATCTCGTAGAAGATGGCGGTGAGGCGGGAGATGGCTGGTGGCGGTCGACCGGATGGTAGGTGGAAGTGGAGAGGGGCAGTAGGGACTAGAGCAGCACGCAGGTGGTTGCCGCACATGGAGGTGTTATGTGTGCACGAGGGCACGGCTGCGCGTGGAGCTACTGCATTGTGTGGGGGCATAGCTGCCTGCGGGCGTGGCTGGCAAGAGGCGTGGCCATGAGGGGGTAGGTGGATGCAAGTTTGGGTCTCTTGCGGAAATAGGGGAGGAGAAGTAGAAAAGAAGAGGAAGATGGAGGGCAGACCGCATGCTGGCTGGACGTGCACGCATAAGGGCGCGCGGCTTCTAGCCTTGAGGGAGCACGCGCAAAGGCTGTCACTGGGTGGGTGCACGTGCACGCTTGGAGGGTGCGCGCGGTGGGGCTGCTGTGCAAGGAGCGGCTACTTCACACACGGGGGTGGCTGCATGCGGTGAGGGGGCATGCGCGCGGTCTGGCTGGCGAGCGGTGAGAGGGTGCATGTGCGGTCTGTCTAGAGAGCAGTGAGAGTAGTGAGAGGGTGTGCACGCGGATGGTTGCAGTCGGTGAGGTAGTGTGTGAGCGGCTGGCTACGGTCGGTGAGGGGGTCACAGTGTGCGCGGCTGGCTGCGATGCATGCTCTCTTCACGATGGAGAGGGACCTTCCATCAAACCCCCGAAGAGATTCTTTATCCTTTTCCAGATCCACATTGCCTGCCTCCTCCTTTGCATGCGCAATGGCTGGATTTGAACGCTGGCAGAGGGAGCGGCGGTGAGGGACAACTATGGGCATACCCTCCTTCAAATGCTAATTCATGTCCAGCCACCTATTATACTTTATTTTTTTTCTCTCTACATGCACATATCAAATAATAAGTATAAATGTATGTATTAGAATGCAAAGTAGATACAAAAATATTCGTAAGCTAAGATTAATTACTACTTAGCTTAGGTCATTAAACTATAAGGAAATGCAGTCCATATGTACTTAAGCTAAATAAATGTCCAATAAATTGGACTTATCAGGTCCCAAGGAATCAAGTGGTGAGCTTAGATTTATGTTTTGACCATGTTTAACTAGGTATATTGTATATAAGCCCAAATCAATGCAAATTCCTGTTAGAATCTCTATTTTTGGTTAAAATAGGTTTAGATGGTCAAAGTGAAGGTACCAAATCTCTTAGAATATTTTTCAATGATTTTTAGGAGGTTTAGATTGAATTTATATTGGCCAGAACCCTTTCAATTTGAGTATGGCTAATAATTAGGGTTTTTAGTACTGTTTTCATCCTCGAAATGTGTGAAACCTTGATTCAGCCAATGTGAGCCCACTTTTTTATTTTTTAAATTCATTTGACCTTCAATTACCCCTAATTAACCCCTTGGTTAATCTACATTAATGATGAGATGGTAAAACAACATAATTAACCCTATTTTCCTATCTTCTTCTTAGATCAGTTAGTACGGAATTATGATCCTCAGACGATCATTTAGGAGCATTTATCACTTGATTTTGGCTAATTCATGTTAATTATGGAGAATGATGGTGCTACAATTAGGGTGAGTAAAGGTGGTCTTCTCCTGATCTTCAGGATGAATCGCCACTTGGTTATATCTAGAGCACCCATCTAAAAAGCAGAAAAAGTAATTCCTCGCCAGCTTCACAAGGATCTGGTCAACAAATGGGAGAGGGAAATTGTCGTTATTCATGGTGGTTTTTAGTTTCTAATAGTCTATAATGATTCTTCACGAGTTTGCAATCTGAGTTGGGATGGTTTCTCCAAATTCAGTAGTAATAATGGCGAGTCTCGCCTTCTTAGGCATAACTTCAATGGAACTAACCCAGTGGTTATCAATGATGGGGTAGATGATACCCACATCAAGCCAATTGATGATCTCCTTTTTCAAGACCTCCTTGAGATTCACGTTAAGTCTTCTCTGCATCTCACGAGAAGGTTGTAAGCCCTCTTTGACATATATTCAATGAGTACAATATGAGGGACTTATTCCAGTCAAGTCATCTAGAGTCCAACCAATGGCTCTACGATGTTGTTGGAGGATAGAAATCAGCTTCATTTCCTGATCAAAAGTAAGTTGAGAATTAATAATCACTGGAAATGCCTGATTTGAACCCAACAATACATACTTCAAATGGTCAGGGAGTGGTTTCAACTCCAGGACTGGGTTATTAGCAGTAGGTGGAGGTTCGAGGTTGGCCTCAGAAGACAGGGTGGAAACTAGGGATGGGTCTAGATCAAATTCATGCTCCCTAGTCTGTGGGTTAAGATCTTCTTGTGATTGAGGCCATTGGAAAATTGGGTTCACCTCAAGAATTAGGTCCTCAACCAAAGAACCTATATCACATACTTCCTTAATTGCCCCACAATTTATTCTTTTCTAGGCCTTAAAAATATTGATTCTTAACATTTTATACCCGAATTTCAACTTTATCTAGCCTGCTTCACAATTAATATTTGCCCAAGTAGTCATTTGGAATGGTCTCCCCAAGATGATTAGCATGTCTTTCAGATTCTCAGGAGTATCCATATCCAACACAATGAAATCCATCGGGAAATAAAAATCTCTCACGCTATCTTGCACATCCTCGAGAATTCCTCTTAGCGACTTAGTTGATTTATTAGCTAATTGCAGTGTCACCTCAGTCGGTTTAAGCTTAGTTTCCTTAAAGTGGTCTAGTAGGGAGGTGGGAATCAAGTTTAAGGATGGTCCTAAATCCAATAAGCTCAATCAAACTCTAGATTTCCTATCTTACAGGAGATCAAAGGAGTGCTAGGATCCTTCACTTTCTATGAGAGTTTACTTAAAATTATAGAGCTAGCTTGTCCAACAATACAATTGGACTCCTATCCTTATTTCAAGGCTTACACTTTGGTGTACACACATCCATCAGAAATTTACGTAAGCTGGTATGTGGTGAATTGCATCCATCAAGGGGATGCTTATCTGGACTTGCTTAAAGAGCTTGACCAAGTCCTCCTAAGGAGGCATGGGATTGGATTTCCTATTTCCTTTGGTCATTGCCTCAGGAAATGGAACATCTCTAGGCTTCTCCAGGATTGGTTTAGGCTCTGGGTCTAGAGTGGGTTTGTTCTTGATATCCATCCTGGACTTAGGCCTTGAACTACTCAGACTGGGTTGGCTAGGATAAGGTGGATCCTGAGTAGTTTCTCCACTACGAGTAGTGATGGAATTTAGGCCTGCCTGGTTTGGATTTAGGTTGGTAGTATAGGAGGTTGCTACTGATATCCCGTGTATGAAGTAGAAGTCTCTGACCCATCAGGTGGAGGTGCGGAAGGGGCCTGATAAATGTAGTGTGCTTGGCCCTGATTTGGGTTCCCAACGTGCCTCTAATAAGTCTCGTGTTTCGTGTGTCCCTCGTGTGTTTGTCAATACATGGGTAGTCATTCGATTGAACATACCAAGAGACATTATTTATGGAGCTCTTGACATGTTCTCGAGAATCTCCCAAATGGTGTCTTCATCTTTACCTATGAAGTTACCTCCGCAGTCTACATTGACAAAGAGTCTGATATCTTCACGAAGTCCACGGTAAAAAGATTGGACCTATTCCCATTTAAAAACTCTGTGATAAGGACACTTTCTCATGAGATCAAGAAAGCAATCCCATGCCTCATGAAGAGGTTCCCCCACATTTTGCGTGGAATGCTTGATGTGGTGCCTCAGGGCATATGTGCACCCTACTGGGAAGAATTTCTTGACAAATTCAGCTTGTAACTCCTCCCAAGTATTGATGGTCCATCGAGTCAGATCTCTCTAATGAAGTTGGGCACCTACGACAGAGGTGTGTTTTGGTTGGCAAAGTGGGCATTGGTTGCCTAGGATGTCTGGCGAGGAGGTGTAACCTACTCATCTGTGGCTACTGTAGTAGGAGGAGGAGGAGGTGCTACTGATGATGGAGGCACTGTAGTAGACTAGCAAGGATGAGGAGGCCTGTGAAGTTGCTATTGAATCCTGTGAATAGACTCTCCAAGTCTATCTGAAAATTGGCCTTGAGCATTCAAGTATTTGAATACCTGATGCCCATGTCTCATCATCACCAAGTTTGCCTCACGCTGTCAATGCATCATTAAAGAAATGCCATCAGTATGTCCTAAATACTGATGTAATCCCTGCTTGTAAGCATTCTGTCGAGAAGGTCCCACTCCTGGTCGTAGAAGGACAGAGCAGGTAGCACTGAAGGAGGACAAGCCACTATGAAATGCTCATACAGCAGGAAAGGAGGTACTGCAGAAGAGGGTTTATCTGACTCTTGAGGCTGCTGCTATTACTGGTCTACATCCTCATCATGGGCTCCCTGAGCTTGCTCTATCTTGGTTTGAGTAAGCTTATAAAAAATGGAGACTCTTGTAATGAAATGTTTGTGGTTAATATCCTTTGGGACATTAAAATGTAGGAAGATGTGAGAGAGGAGTGTCCCAAACTAGAAGGAGTTGGTGGGTTGCATGCTCATCAAATAAAGAATCAAGTGGTTCCAGTTGAACCTCTTGTTCTTGAGAAAGGTGTAGAGGGTGATGAGCATAATACCAGGGCAGTTCTCAAAAGAGGTAGATTTAGACATAAAGTTCCAAAAAAATACTAGATTCAGGAAATGTGGAAGATGACGAAAATAAGGTGACTTGGTAGGACGACCCAAGTCATAATGAGTGGGAGTGAGTAGGATCTCCCGAATAGACTTAGTTTGTGTCTGCTGGTGGAGCTCAAGAAAAGTAGGTCCAACAGAAGGACAACCAAGAATCTCATATAACATCTGCATTGACCAAAACCTCAATGCCATAGACATTTGAGGTAAGCTCAATGTTGAACCCCTTACCTATGTTCTTTATATTGGAATAAAATAGGTGACAAGCCATAGGGTCAACACCAGGTATGTGGCTATTCTTGGAACCCGCATAAAAATTTCGCTCAAAAAGGCAAAGAATCTGGTGGTAAGCAAACTTCTTGTAGATCTCAGGAAGTCAAACTCAAAGTACGGAAATTTGACAGGTCTACCAACGTGGGGGGAAAGATTGGTGAGAAAAGAGAAATGCTCACAAGTGGCCTTAGTAATGAAAAAAATGATCGAAAGTGTCATCACGAGAACCTGAGGAGGAGGCACGTGCACATTTCGAAGCCATTGTAGTATTTAAAAATCACGTTGGTTGATCAAACAAGGACTATTAGTTGACTAAAAGTAGATTGGATAGACTTCTGAAAAATTGGCTTTTGGTAGATCAACCAAGGAATTTGGTCGACCAAATGTGAACATATCGGAAAAAAATGAGATTTCCATGAGTGATAAGCACACAAATACTATCAAAATGTCATGCAAACACAAGAGTACACAATAATACCATAAGATCAAGTCATAGCACATCTATACTTAAGAGAAATCCAAATGAAACAGATTTAAATTAAGTTGTAGAGGTTACCATGATTGATCAAAATGTCGATCAAGAGGGAGCCAGTGTGGTTGTTGGCAATGATGAGTGCACCCGGTGAGCATGGTCGGCATGCACAGATGGCGAGGGTGTGTGTGAGATGCTCGGCGTGGACAGTGTTGACAATCGAAGAGGTGAGTCGATGGCGAGGGTGTGGGGAGTCATTAGCGAGTGCGTGCGTGTGACCTCTTACTCATGACGTGCGGTGGTGGTCGGTGGCGCCCGAGGATGTTGGTTGACCATGGTGGCCGGGGGAGGAGAGGTGGGGTCAGGGATTTTGGTTGGTGGTGGTGTGGGGACAAAAGATGTGGGGTAGAGGTTTGAGTAAAATAATTAGGGAATGTGGTAAAAAGATGGCATTTTATATAAAGTTGGGTAGGTAAATAAGGTAAATGCATTTTGGGTAGGTAATCGTAGACATTAAGTATGGTTTACGTGATTAGAACCGAGAATAGAGGAGTTTAGGATCACAAATGCAAAAAAGAAATCCGCCTAGTTTTAGTCAATCAAAGCCATGTTTTGGTCGAACAAAAGAGAAACTGATCGATCCGTTAAGATCATTGGTTGATCAGGGTTCAAAGGTTTGGAGGGAAATTTCCTTCCTAACTAGATTAGTCGTTCAAATAACAAAGTTGGTCGATTAAACTCCAAATTTTTGAGGGAAAATTCCCGCCAAAGATTTGGTCAATCAATTTGAAATTTTTGATCAATCAAAGTTTGAAAACAATGCAATCAAAATTATCAAATTAACTCTTTCAACCTAGATAATACTAGTGCATGGTAGATAAGGTTAAATTTATCTTTTGGTAGAGGTTTTGTAAAGATATCAACTAATTGATCTTTAGTTTTAACAAGCTCTTAGTTGATCTCTCCCTTTAGGACATAATCCCTTAGGAATTGATGCTTAACATCAATGTATTTAATCTTAGAATGTTGTACAGGGTTTTTAGATGATTGATGGAACTAGTGTTGTCACAACGTATTTTATTATTTTTATAGGATCGGCCAAAATCTTCTAGTTTTTGTTTCATCCACAATAGTTGTGAACAAGCTAAAGATGCAGCTACATATTCGGCTTCTGTTGTAGATAATGAAACAGCGTGTTGTTTTCTAGAAAACTAAGAGACTAGGGAATTTTCAAGAAATTGACACATTCCACTAGTACTCTTTCGGTCAGTAAAACTACTCGCATTATCAGCATCACAAATGGAATAAAGATCCAATGTGGTTGACTTTGGATAGAAAAGTCTTAGATCTGGTGTGTGGTTTAGGTTTTTAAGTATTCTTTTAACTGCATTTAGGAGTAATTCTTTAGTGTGAACTTGAAAATGAGCACATAAGTAGGTGCTAAAAAGAATATCAGCTCTACTAGCTATTAATACAGTAGAGAACCTATCATGCTTCTGTACAACTTTTTGGTCTACAGACTTACCTGTCTCATCAGTTTTGAGCTGTGTAGAAGTTGTCATAGGCATTTCCTTTCCTTTTACTTTGTCCATGGAGAATTTCTTCAAGATTTTCGTGGTGTACTTTGTTTGGGATTTGAATATCCTGGAGGATATCTGGTCAATTTGAAGTCCAAGAAAGGATCGAAGTTCTCTCATCATACTCATTTCAAACTGATCATACATTACCTTGGCAAACTCTTGGCATAAAAGATCATTAGCAGCATCAAAAATGATGTCATCTAGATAGATTTGTATTATTAAGGGATCATTTTCTTTTCTTTTTGTAAATAGAGTTGGATCTATTTTGCCAATTTTAAAATCATTTTCAATTAGGTAAGTTTTTAATTTGTCATACCAAGCTTGTGTAGCTTGTTTTAGACCATATAATGCTTTGTTTATTTCATAAACATATTCTGGATAGTTTGCATCTTCAAAACCTGGAGGTTGTTTAACATAGACTTTCTCCTTGATGAACCCATTTAGAAAAGCGCTTTTGACGTCCATCTAAAAGAGTATAAACTCTATGTGGGCAGTAAAGGCTAACAACATTCTAATGGATTCTAGGCAAGCTACAAGTGCATATGTTTCATCAAAATCTATTCCTTCTTCTTGATTACACCTTTGAGCCACAAGTCTAGCTTTGTTCCTAACTACTCCTGATTCATTTAGTTTATTCTTAAAGACCTATTTGGTTCCTATGATGGTCTGAGAGTTAGGTTTTGGAAAAAGTTCCCATACTTGATTTCTTTCAAATTGATTCAAATCATCTTCCATTGTAATGATCTGACAGTTTTTAGAAAAGGCATCCTTAACATTTTTAGGTTCTAATTGAGAAACAAAAGCTATAAAAGCTAAAGTCTTGACAGAAGATCTGCTCTGAACTCCTTTGGATATTTCTCCTATTACAAATTCTTTTGGATGATTCTTCATATAAGATATATCTTTTGGTAATTCATCTGAAATGCTTTCTTCAGGTATGTTTGAAGAATCTCCTATTTAGTCATCATCATCATTTAAAGAAGATTGTGGTTGAGCTAGAGCTTATTTAAATGATACATGCATGGTTTCCTCAACAATAGAATTCTTCTTGTTGAATACTCTATAAGCTTTACTTCTAGTCGAATAACCTAAGAAGATTCCTTCTGAGCTCTTAGCATCAAACTTGTCAAGATTATCCTTAGTGTTAATTATAAAGCATTTACAACCAAATGTCTTGAAATAGGAAATTCTAGGTGTTCTTCCACGATAGAGTTTAAAGGGTGTTTTGTTTAGTTTTGGTCTAATCAGGGATCTATTTTGGATATAGCAAGCAGTGTTTACAGCCTCACCCAAAAATATCAAGGCAGTTTTGATTCGCACAGCATCGTGCGGGAACACTCTTGCAAGGTCCTATTTTTCCTTTCAAGAACTCCATTTTGAGGTGCGGCTCTAGGAAAAGCAAACTCATGTTTTATCCCATCTTGATCACAGAAGTAAGAAAAAGATTGATTATCAAATTCTCCGTCGTGATCACTTCTAATCTTAATGATTTCAGATCCTTTCTCATTTTGCAATCTTCTTACTAGTTTACTAAAATCATCAATAGTCAGATCCTTACTTTTCAAGAAGGATACCTAGGTAAATCTTGAAAAATCGTCAGTTATAATTAAACAATATCTGCACCCACTTAAGCTTTTAGATCTGGTTGGTCCAAACAAGTCTAAGTGAAGTAATTCTAGGGGTTTAGAGGTGCTAACCATCCTTTTAGGTTTAAACGAATTTTTTGGGTTTTTTACCAACTTGATAAGAATCGTAGACTTTGCTCTTCTTGAAGTTGATCTTTGGTAGGCCTTCGATAAGCTCATGTTTCACAAGTCTACTAATATTCTTCATGTGAACATGACCTAGCTGTTTGTGCCAAAGTATTGTCTCTTCATCAGATGCAACAAGACATTCAAAGCTGTTGCATTTGTCGAAGTTGACAATGTAAATATCTTTATGCCTGTTTCCTTTACGAAGAATGTGTTTGGTTTCTTTATCTCTTATTCTAAAACCATTTGAGGTGAAAGTGATTTTATATCCTTTATCACATATTTGACTTACACTAAGTAGATTATGTTTTAGTCCTTTAACTAGATGCATATTGTCGAAAGAGGTAGAAGAGTTACCAATTTGGCCAGTACCAATATTACGACTCTTGTGGTTGTTCCCAAACGTAACCGTGCCACCTTCCTGGCGGTTGAGTTGCAGGAACAAGCCTTCCTCTCCTATCATGTGTTTGGAACACCCGTTGTTCGTCATCCATCTTCTTTCTTCTCGATCATGTCATTTGTTTGCATTTGTGAGGTCTTGGATCATTGGATTTATAAATTGGCTTTAGGTTTCCATTTGATTCTCGATCTGTCCACCTTTTATAATCTACTTAACCTGCAAAATAGGATTTCAAAAGTGCTTTTGGTACCCATTTTTGCTTGGGTCCATGGTGGTTAATTGGTGCTCCCTATTTGGGTAAAGCTACCATTCTCTTTCTTTTGATTGGAACTAGATGCTTCATGATCATTTTACGTATGTATCCTAACCCAAATTTTGTGGTGCTTTAGGTTTGTATTCCTAGGAGTTTATGCAGGTTTTGACTACCTTAGTGAACTTAGCTAGATCATTTAGAAGGTTAGCAGAATTTTCTTTCAATTTATTTATATCTATTTTTAGGTTATTTATCTGTGATCTTAGTGATGTGATTTCAACAGATAGCTCTTTATTTTATGATGCAAGTGTATCTTTTTGTGCTTTTTCTTCTTCTAAGGCTTTTACTAAGCTTTTATTTTCTATCTTGAGTGATTTAGCTATGTCATGCATCTCAAAGAAAGCTTCTAATAATTCATCAAGTGAAAATGATGTTACCTCATCTTCTAGGGCCATGAGTCCTAGAAGAGCTTCTTCATTGGAGGTCTCTTGCTCCTCTGAGGTTGAGTCAGACTCATCCCAGGTTACTTGAAGAGCCTTCTTCTTCCCATCCCTCCTTAGGAATTTCTTTTTCTTCTCTGATTCCTTCTTGAGGAGTGGACAATCTTTTCTAATGTGTCCCTTCCTTTTGCAGTTGTAGTAGATGATGGTGTCTTCCTTGGATTCTTCTTTCATCTTTCTCCAATTTCTCTTATTCTTGAGGAACTTCCTAAACTTCCTCGAGAGAAGAGCTATATCTTCATCTTCACTTGACATATCTTTTGACTTATCATTGGCTTCAAGTGCCACAGTCTTGTTCTTAACTCCTTTGCTTTCATGCTCCTTTATATGTTAAAGCTGAACTTCATATGCCATCAAGCTACCAACAAGATCGTCTTGTTTTAAAATAGACAGATCCTTTGATTCTTGGATGGCGGTCATTTTTGTCTCCCAATCCCTGGTGAGAGATCAGAGGATTTGTCTTACTAGAGCTTCATTCTTGATCTCTTGGTCTAGATTCCATAGAGAGTTTACGATGCCCATGAATCTCATAAACATCTCTTTAATTGATTCTCCTATGTTCATCTTGAAAAGCTCATAATTTTGTGTCAGTAAATTTACTTTGGTTTCTTTTACCTTAGATGTCCCCTCGTGGGTGGCTTCGAGGATGCTCTAGATTTCGTAGGCTATCTTGCAGGCTGATACACGATTGAATTCTGCTTTGGAAAGTCCGCAGAAGATCATGTTCATGGCCTTCGCATTATGTGTCGCAATTTTCTTCTGATCTGGAGTTACCGCCACTCCCTCGATTTCTAGGAGTATGTACTTGGAGGCAATGACATCCCACACCTCAAAGTCTATTGATTCCAAGAAGCTCTGCATCCTGATCTTCCAGTATCTGTAGTTTGATCAATTAAATGGTGCAAGTCGAACTGTTGATTGTCCCTTTGCATACGTGTCAACAAATGGTTTCGACATCTTCTAAACAACGAGGCTCTGATACCAAGTGAGGGTGCCTACGAATCTTAATGGTATACTAGAGGGGAGGGGTAAATAGTATCGCTTAAAAAATTTAAAGACAATATATCAATCCACAAAATATTCAAGCATAGATAACACCTAGATTTATAGTGGAAACCCTTCCCAGGAGAAAATCACTACCTAAGCCTCTCAGCTTAGGATTTCTACGACTAGGCGAAGCTACTCAATCCACTATCGTACCACTTAAATGAGGGTGGCACAACCTCTTACAACAATCCCTTCTCTTTATAACCTGAAGAGAAGCAAAACAACAATGAATTTTCCAAACAACTTGGGATCCATAATCAAAGCAACAAGTAAAATAAAATAATATAATCCTATGGAACCTCAAGGAAATTCAAATTAGATTTTTTGGCAGAGGTTTGAATCGACATGCTTTGGAAAGCATGAAAGCAGAAGCGTAGAAGAACTTTGAAAGAAAGCACGAGAGCTCTCTTTCTTGATGGATTTCTTTTTGAAAGTGTGTGTGAAAAAGGCTACCTATGACCGTTATTTATACTAGAAAATCAACCAGAAAAGGAAGTCAAATTTGTCGATGAATTAAGGTAGTTTGGTCGATGAAAATGAGTTTTGAATGGCCAAATTAGTTATTTGATCGATCAATGATTAGTCGATTAATTAACCTAAATGGTCGATCAAAGGTATATTTATCAACTTCCTAAAATGTGCTGTTTTGATCGATTAATTAATCTAGTTGGTCGATCAATCCATTTGGTCGATCAATTTTTTTATTTGGTTGATCAATTAACCTAAGAACTTGATTTTTATGTTAAGTGCAAAAAATCATTTAAATCTTATTTGAGGTTCCTTACAAGGTAATCTAGACTCAATAAAAATAAAAAGACACTGAGAAGAAATCAGCAATCTTCTAGCTTTAATCCAAGAATCCTCAAAAGTGTCCTGAAAGATTAGTCTAGCAGATAGCATAATTTTTGTGCATCAAAACAGAGGTACTTACAAAATCATCTAACTTCTTCTTGATGATACAGACCTTATCGAATTGACTGGCCACTAAATTCAGACCGATGGAAGCGGACAAGTCTCGTGTTTCATGTATCCCTCATGTGTTTGTGAATATGTGGGTAGTCGTCCAGTCGAACATACCCAGAGACTCATTATTTATGGAATTCTCTCACATGTTCTTGAGAATCTCCTAAATGGTGTCTTTGTCTTTACCTATGAAGTTGCCTTCATAGTCCGCATTGAGAAAGAGTCTGACATCTTCACGGAGTCCATGGTAAAAAGCCTGGACCTATTCCCATTTAAGAACTTTGTGATAAGGGCATTTTTGTATGAGATCAAGAAAGCGATCCCAAGCCTCATGAAGAGGTTCCCTAGCATTTTGCGTGAAATGCGTGGTATGGTGCTTGATGAACACACATAAATTCATGATAAATTGCTTATTTATGATAGTTCCTAGGCTTAACATTGCGTATCATGTTATAAATATTGCATAACAACCATTGCATGGCATTTAGGATAGTTGTATGCTTTGTATATTAATTCCTTCATTTTATATGGCCAGGGGGCAATCCAACATCCATACAGGTTTTGGATGGAAAATTCGACCATACGGATGGATCCGAAGCAACGATCGCAGTTTGGCATCGCGAGAATAATCTTGATCTGAGCACCGTGGCACCCTCTACAAGAAGAAGAAGATGGACAGCCCAGATGGCACCACGTGGTGCCATCCAGACCGCCCAACACCAGCTAGCAACCACCGCCCACTCCCTTCATCAGCTTTGCCCTTGAATCCTAGCCGTTGGATCAAGATCCAACAATTAGGAAGTGTCTGCACCAAGCTCCTCCTCGCGACACAAAGGTCGACCTAGTGCAATGGTGGGAGCGGTGGTTCTCAAGAGAGGGGCGCGGGTTCGAATCCCCGCAGCCCCCCCAATCCTCAAATCAGTAATGCACGCAAGCAGCAGCGGCAGCGCAGTCCGTGCACGTGTGCCAGCGCTCACACCAGCAGGCCGCTTCACGATCAGTGCACATGATGGGCACCAATGCGTGAAGCGTGCGTGCGTGTGTGGTTGGTGCCAGCTTTTAGTGACAGTTGGGCTGACCTACAACGACGCTTACAGCCATCACTACTTCATTGCAAGCCAGAAAAGCCAGCTAAAGGCGTAAGCGGATGTGAGCTGTCAACAGCAATGTTTCCAGTGACGGTCTGGTGATCGCTAAAGGTCCTTTACCCATTTTTAGCCTCTTCTCCACTATAAAAGGCCCTACACCCCCTCCCTTCCAAGCCATCTCTGCCTACTCTACTCCCACCTACTCCCAAGCTTTAGTAAGCCTACCAATGCTACATTAGAGCTTGTTTTCAAGCTCCCAATGCTCCTATCAGTATAGAAAACCTTTGCCTCACCAAATATTCGTCCATCTTCCCATCCCCATTCATAGGTCGCCTTGGAGCCATCCTCCCACCTCAATTCCAGTAGCATTTCATCTCCGTCCTCTCACCTCCATTCCAGAGCCACGTCAAAGCTTTCCTCAACCCGACGTCCTCCTGCACCTCACCTCCATCATCCCACTCCCCACCTCCTTCTTCCGAGCTTCCGCCAGGCGTCGTCGTCTCGCCGAACAGCCGACTCAGGAGATTTCCTCTCACCCGCTCTCTTTTATGCTTTCATAGTTTATTGTAATTGACATTGGAAGTGATATATATCAGATTTGTTCTATATCTTTTGTGATTCATTCTATTTGTCATCTTCTTTAAAAAATACAAAAAAAATAACAAAACCCTAAAATACCAAAAACAAACAAAATGATGCGTGGTTTTCAGTTAAAGTAAACGTCACCTCCCTGTGTTTGACCCAGGACTCCCTTGGAGTTTTGGTATAAATTTTATCTGATCGACGTGTTTTGCAACTACAACGATGAGTTACTTGTAACCCCGATTTCTAACACGCAAAACATGCGTGACAATTTTGGCGCCTTTGCCGGGGAGGCAACGAAATTTACTTTATTGTTTATTGCGTTTCTTTGCATTTACATAGCACTAAGCCTACTTATCTTTGATCTACCATCTTGTAGGTACCCTAGCATGGAGATCCAAGTGTGGTAGACTAGAGTAAAGTGTTGGTAGAGTGCTCTGTAAGTGTCCCCCACATTCCCCCCCATTAGTTCATTTCACCACACTCATAACCAAGACCTAATCTACTTAGGTGTTTGCATAAACCTAGGATAGAATTGTTTGTCTTGGTTGTCACCTTCATCCACCTCACCCCCGCATTTAAAAAAAAAAGAGATACTTTCTGTGGGATGAATCAATATACGCACTCTATACACCCACATTTGAGGCACATAATCTGACTTGATTTTCATCTACTCAACCGGGCTTTTGACCTGTGGACCCGGTACACGAATTGAACACATAAAAGAGTAGAAATCATATTAGGTTAACCACCTTTTTGTGTGCCTTAATTGGTGGTGCATTTGAGCCAATTGAGTGAATTGTTTGGGATGCACCACCTAATCTAAAAGCGGTTCATTTTCTAGCTGCCCCATAGGATTCAATAACTAGGTCAAGCCAGACACTCCATATTTTTCTTGATTTCTAAAGGAAAATACTTGAACATGTGTTTTCAAGAAAAACAAACTTGGTTTGCCTCACAAAACTTGGTTGAAAACACCTAATGTTTGAATCCTAAAAGCTATTAAGCAAGATTCGAGCACTAAAACTCATCTCATCATTAATAATCTTGCTTGAAAACCTCTTGGTTATGCACATTCACACATTCTCAAACAAATCATTAAGGGCACAACCCATTAAGGGCCCATCACATTCCAGAGCACCAATTTCCTAAGCCTAACTAAAATCAATTAGACATTGGACCTAAGGATTCATTCACTCGTCTGGATCCAGATTGAGATTATTCATGATTAACCTGCTTATACTAGTCAATCTGATGTCTAGCTAGGGGAGTAGCATCAAACGACCGCGGTTGGGAGGTACACTAGGAACCGGAGGCATAAGCCAAAGGAAGAACCTTCTCCCTAGTCCCTCCTTCTAACTGGTTGAATTGCCTGGACATAAGTAGAGTAAATCATCCATTATCTTAGGACGGATTCCGAGAGTCAATAGACCTTAGGCTACCCATCTAAGGACAGGCTTGTATTCTTGTGTTGTAGGGTTCCCTCTTTTCCCCGTCCTTCCGACTTCCTTCCAATGTATGCTTGGGAGGAGGTCATTGAACCCTAGATTGGAAGGACCTTTAGGATTCTAGGTGGCAGAGGTTGAGCTATAGCCAAGCAGATCCCATGGCTGATCAACAACTACCTCCCCTGCCTCCGAACTAACAGGAGCTAATTCAGAGGCAGTTGGAAGAGTTGCAATAGATGCAGCAATGGTTCCAATGTATGCATGGTTAGAGCGCTCGGCCCTTGAAGGATTTTTACATTCCTTCAAACTATGGGGAACGTCCCTGTGTCATGATTCCCACCGGAGACGTAGAAATCAAGCCCCAAGTCTTAAGTTTGATTAAGCATTTCCATGGGCTTGGCTCGGAGGACCCGTTCCAGCACTTGGAGAATTTGACCACTTTGGTTCAAAGCACCAGAGCAAGGAATGTGAATGAAGAGCAAATGATCATGAGGCTTTTTCACCACTCTCTCAGGGATAAGGTCGCACATTGGTGCCGGACTATAGGAAGGCCGATTGAAACTTGGGCTGCTCTTAAATCGTCTTTCTTGAAGAAGTTCTTCCCTATCAGAAGGACCAATGACTTGCGACGGGAGATTACCACTTTTGCCCAGCAGCCGGGGGAACCGTTTCATGATGCCTGTGAGCGATTCCAGGAACTTTGGAGGAAGTGTCCACACCACGAGGTGCAAAAATGGCAACTCGTGCAGATTTTCTATCACGGGTTGGTTGAGCAACTCCGTAATCACATGGACGGTTCTTGCTGAGGCAATTTCCTCAACAGGAATGCAAATAGCGCATACGACCTGTTTGAGGAAATGAGCGAGAACTCAATTAATCACTCCTCCATGGATGCATTCAACCGATCCCAACAACCTAGGTCAAGTGCTAATGAGATCCAGGATTCTCATTCATTTTACATGGAATTAATTTGTAATAAACTGGATAAAATGGACTTGGTTAATAAGAAAAAGGAAGATTTGATGTCTGGGAATTCAGGAAACACTTCTTTACCCACTCAATCCTAGAATTCGGGATTTCATTCCTCACGAGCTCCCACGGGGTAGGAATTCGTGAACCAATTCGATTTGGCTCAACCTATGAGCCAGGATTTCTCGGAACCATATGGGTTCCAAACTGGGGCCTTTGATCCCAGTTTTTTTGACCCTTCCTTCTCTCCATCCTCATCCTATGAGGATGCATATGCAATGCAGGAGAATGTTAAGTCCAACCTATATTCCAACACTTCTAACTCAGGGTGGAGGAACCACCCTAACTTCTCCTCGAAAAATCAGGGGTGACAGACCCAATCTTGACCCGCAACTATGCATCTCAAAAACCTATGGGTTAGGGTCAAGTATATACCTAGTTGCCCCCAAGACTGGTTAATCAGCCATCTTGGAATGCCCAACAATCCGCAGGGTAGGCTGATTTAAATAGACAAATGGTGGAAATGCAAGGGTCCATGCTTCAACTTATGCAACAAATGAAGACATCCTTAGATAACTTGCAATCCGGGTTAATTGCTAACACTCGACAACCTGGATCTCTACCATCTCAACCTGTACCCAACCCACTCAATGTGCAAAAATAGGGCAATAGTGCCCAAGGGTACGAGAATCAATGGGACTCACATGCACATGCTTAGGTGGTTGAGCACGGCCCCTCATCTTCTTCTTCCTCTGGTTACATGACTAACCAAGGACCTCTGATCTTCACTAGCCCACCTCAAGACCCAAACCCGTATGCCTCTGCAAACTCTGTCACCTTGAGAAGTGGAAAGCAAACTCGGGACCCTAAATTGCCCTCTAGATGCCAAAACCCTAGGGAGCTTGAGAGAGAAAAGGAGGAGATTGAAAACGACAATAAGGCCCAAGGACCAGAAATTGAAAATTCCACCCATATCCCGTTCCCTGAGGCCCTATTGAAAACCAAGAAGAAGAAAACCCTAGACAGCAATGAGGAGCTTCTGGATTTATTCAAGAGCATAGAGATCAATATTCTGCTCCTCGATGCTATTAAGCATATCCCAGCTTACACTAAATTCTTGAAAGAATTGTGTACCCAAAAGCGTAACCCGAGAGAACCCACTCTGAGGAAGGTGATTCTCTTTGAGCAGGCAAGTTCTGTTATCCTGCATCACCTTCCTCAAAAGAAGAAAGATCCAGGTGCTCCCTTGATATCATGCACTATTGGGGAATACACTTTTGATAGGGCACTATTGGACCTAGGTGCATCCATCAACCTAATCCCATCTTCTATTTATGAGAGGTTTGGGTCAGGTGAACTTAAGCCAACCTCAGTAACGTACAATTAGCAGATCGATCGGTCACCACACCGAGAGGCGTTATTGAGGATGTAATTGTCAAGGTCAAGGATTTCTATTTTTCTGTAGATTTCCTTGTCCTTGACATGGATGTACATAATGATTTGAGGAACACACCCATCTTTCTGGGACATCTGTTCCTAGCTACCGCCAAGGCTAACATTAACTGTGAAAGCGGTAGTATGGAGATCACCTTTGGGATAAGAAATTAACTCTGGATATTTTTAAGGCGATAAGAGGATTTAAGGATTGTGGATTCATTGAGGAACTTGAGGATCAAGATCTTGAGATGTGTATGACAATCAATGCACTCGAGGACTCCATTAGCTTTAGTGAACCCAACCCACAACCCTCCTCCGTGGTAGACCTGCCACATCCTGAAGAGGCTGTTGATTTTGTTCATTCCCAGCCTCTTCCACTAGATCATCCTGATGAATCTTCATCAGCATCCTCCCTTCCTTCTATTCTAAACCCACCCCATCTAGAATTAAAACCATTGCCCAAAAGTTTGAAATATGAGTTCTTAGGACCTAAAAACACGCTCCCTGTGATTATTAGTGCTGATTTGACTAAGGAGAAAGAATTTAGGTTAATTAAGGTCCTTAAGAACAATAAGGAGGCAATTGGTTGGACCATCCACAACCTTAGGGGGATCTAGCCATCTTATTGTATTCGTCGTATTTTCATGGAAGATGGATCCCGCCCTTCTCATGAAATGCAAAGGAGACTAAATCTGAATATGCGAGAAGTGGTCAAGAAGAAGATAGTCAAGTGGCTCGATGCTAGGATTATTTACCCAATCTTAAATAGTCCGTAGGTTAGCCCCATTCAGATTGTATCCAAGAATGTGGGAATAACCATTACAACTATTGAGAAAGAGGAAACCTTCACCACTCGTTCAGCTTCTACTTGGAGAGTCTGTATTGACTATAGGAAGCTGAACATAGCCACTGAAAAGGATCACTTTCCCTTACCATTCATCAATCAAATCCTTGAAAGGTTAGCTGGGAAAAAATATTTTTGCTTCCTGGATGGTTATTTGGGATATAACCAAGTCCCTATCCATCCAAAAGACCAGGAAAAGACAACTTTCACATGTCCCTATAGAACCTTTACATTCCGTAGAATGCCATTCGAGCTTTGCAATGCACCTGTGACTTTCAAAGGTGCTTGCTGGCCATCTTTTCTGACATGGTGGGAGATTGTCTTGAGGTGTTCATGGATGATTTCTCCATTTTTCGAGATTCTTTTGAGTCTTGCCTGGCAAACCTTGAATTGATCCTTCAGAGATGCATCAAAACACGGCTGGTCCTTAGGTGGGGAAAGAGCCACTTTATGACCTAGGAAGGCTTCGTGTTGGGTAATGTGGTCTCTAGTCAGGGAATTGAAGTTGATAGAGCTAAGGTGGATGCTATCTCTAGACTTCACCCACATCTGTAAAACAGATTCGCTCTTTCCTTGGGCATGTGGGTTTTTACAGAAGATTCATTAAGGATTTCTTGAAGGTTGCTCGACCCTTACGTAACCTTCTGACTAAAGACACGTCGTTCGAGTTTGATGAATCATGTTGTAAGGCATTTGATTTATTGAAAATGGCAGTTACTTGTGCCCCGGTATTGCAACCACCAGTCTGGACAACCTCATTTGAGATTATGGTTGATGCATCTAATTATGCCAGTGGGGTTGTCTTGGGTCAAAAGATTGAGAAAAAGCCCTCTGTGATTTACTAAACTAGCAAAACTCTAGACGAGGTCCAGAAGAACTACACCATTTCTGAAAAGGAATTGCTAGTCGTAGTTTTCACTTTAGAAAAATTTAGGGCTTATCTGTTAGGTTCTCATGTCAACATCTATACTGACCACTCGGCCTTGAAACATCTCTTGGCCAAAAAAGATGCCAAACCCCAGCTTATTCACTGGATTCTGCTGCTTTAAGAGTTCGATCTTGAAATCAGGGATAAAGCCGAGGCATAAAATGTAGTGGTGGTTCACCTCTCAAGAATCCTAATTGATTCTCCTCATCCAAATGTTTCAATCTCTGATACTTTTCCAGATGAGACTATTCTCATAGTCTCGGGTATCCGAACCCCCTAGTTTGCGGATATTGTCAATTATTTGGCCATTGGTCAAATCCCCTAGGATTGGACCAAACAACAACTGGATGACTTGTGTTTGAGTCCAAATATTATTTTTGGAATGATCCTGAGCTATACCGCATTGGCGCAAACCAGATTATTCGCCGATGCGCCCCAAAAGTTGAGTTCCATAGCATCCTTGAGTTCTACCACACATTTACATGTGGTGGTCACTTTTTCGGGAAAAAGATGGCCACAAAAATTTTGTAATCAGGATTCTATTGGCCATCATTATTTAAGGATGCCCAGGAATTCTCTAAGTCAGACACCCGATGCTGGACACTCGGGAACATGGCTAAGAGAGATATGATGCCCCTGAACCCAATTCTTTCCATCGAATTTTTTGACATTTGGGGCATCGACTTTATGGGACCCTTCCCTCTTTCATTTGGACACCAGTATATTCTGGTCGTTGTTGATTATGTGTCCAAGTGGATTGAGGCAATTCCCACCCGAATCAATGACCACAAGGTGGTCATCGATTTTGTAAAGAGAACTATCTTCAATCGAATCGGGGTTCCTAATGCAATTATCAGTGTTGGTGGCACACATTTCACTCATGCCCAGTTTTGGAATTTACTGGGGAAATATGGGGTGAGCCATTGGATTTCCACACCTTACCACCCTTAGACGAACGAACAGGCCGAGGTCTCCAATCGGGAGATCAAGAACATTTTGCAAAAAACTGTTAGGCCTGATAGGAAGGACTGGACCCAAAAGCTAGATGATGTTCTTTGGGCCTACCGTACGTCGTACAAAACACCTATCAGTATGTCTCCATTCCATTTTGTGTTTGGTAAGGCATGTCACTTACTCGTAGAACCTAAACATTGGGCATTTTGGGCCATCAACAAATGTAATGTGGACCTTGAGTTGACCGGGAAAACCAAGAAACTCCAACTATCTGAGTTAGAGGCGCTTCATAATGATGCTTACGAAAATGCTAGAATTTATAAGGTAAGGACCAAAGCTCTCCTTGACCAGATGATTTCACGTAAGAGCTTTGAGCCAAACCAGAAGGTTTGGCTTTTCGATTCTCGATTGAAGCTTTTCCCCGGAAAACTCAAGTCTAAGTGGGACGACCCATTTGTTATTGAGCAGATTTTCCCTAACGGGGTCATTGAAATCTCTGACCCAAAGACAGGTAATATTTTCAAGGTCAATGGACAACGTCTCAAACCCTTTGTTGACCATGTGCACCTTGAACCTGTCTCGGACAAGGTTGCTCTTACCTTGAGATAAACACCACGGGTTGATCATCGCCCAGCTGAAGGCACTAAACTCAGCACATATAAAGACTGTTCCAAGCTGATTAGAGTCTCATAGAAACCAGGTGCTATTCTTACACTTCTACTCTCCTGCATGCTTTCATTTTTTTTCACAATGAGGACATTGCAATAACTAAGCATGGGGGCGTGGACATATTTTATAACCTTTTTGTCAGCTGTAACAGTAATTTCCTGATAAGTGATTCTTGCTAAAAAAAATTGAAAATTTGAAAAAAAAAAAGTTTAGAATTAGGAGACGAGAACTTAGGCATTAGAAGTTGTAAACTTTAGGAATTGATACTTTGAGACCTGAATACTTAGGCTCTTCAGATCTTTGGGCTTAATTAGCCTAGGTGTCCAATCGAATGTGGACTTAGTCTCGAGTCCTCGCCAATTAAAATTCATTTAATTTGGTAAATAATTTAGGATGATAAGTATGCGACTTATCAACCCGCCCTCTGATTTGGGGGGACTTTAAGTTTAAGCATCTACACACATTTTTTGCACTGACTCACTTTTCGATTGTTTTTACGAAAATTAGGTAGCTAATGGACCAACTTGGGTGGTATGGATGGCAAGTTGTTGGTGGTAATAGCTCATCGGTCAGTTGTCCACAGCCCAGCCACAAGACCATTTTCATTGTACTGCCTTTAGGTAAATCTTAGATCAGAAAACCACCTACTTAAAAAAAAAAAGGGAAAAAGAAGAAAATAAATAAAAAAAATAAAACCACACTTCACCACATGAGTATGGTTGGCAAGTTGTCGGTGGTAATAGGTCATCGACTGGTTGTCCAGAACCCAGCTCACAAAAAAAATGCACAGTAATTCTCAAAACACTTAGGGAAGAAGAGGGGAAGTAGAATAAATCGGGGAGATATACACTGAGTTTGCCCTTGTGTTGACCCCATAAAAATAGAAGTAGGGAGAAAGCTACCGATCGAAAAGATAAACCTCTAGCCAAGGTCACCTAGGGTAGTAGAAACCCAAAGTCCATTCTACTGGCTGTCTAGTGAGTCTTTCACTATTTTCACAAGATGCTTAGCACTTAGAGTCCTTTTCGAGTCTTGGGCCGGTCGGGTAGCCGTAAAAAGTTATCCTGGAACTCTTAAACTCCAAAAGTACAAAAAAAAAATTAGAAAAGAAGAAAAACAAGAAAATTTTTTTTTTATCTTCTCTTCTCAAATAAGACGAGGGCTTAGACGGTTTACATTCTAGCAGGCACCCAGGCACTGTTGAGTTTTTGTAATTAGGTCTTGGGGTTGAGATTTTCTAAGGCAATCAATGAATTTTGCTTAAATACTTGAACCCTAATTCTACTTTTATACATAGCATTTAGGTTAATTTTGCTAGGGGCTAGCAAAAAGTCAGCATGGGGGTATGATGAACATACATAAATTCATGATAAATTGCTTATTTATGATAGTTCCTTGGCTTAGCATTGCATATCATGTTATAAATATTGCATAACATCCATTGCATGGCATTTAGGATAGTTGTATGTTTTGTATATTAATTTCATCATTTTACATGGCCAGGGGGCAATGCAACATCCATACGGGTTTCAGATGGAAAATCCCACCATACGGATGGATTCGGAGTGATGATTGTAGTTCGGCATCATGAGAATCATCTCGATCTGAGCACCGTGGCACCCTCTATAAGAAGAAGAAGATGGATGGCCTAGATGGTGCCACGTGGCGCCATCTAGACCACCCAACACTGGCCAGCGGCCACCGCCCACTCCCTTCATCATCCGCGCCCTTGAATCCTAGCTATTGAATCAAGATCCAACGGCTGGGAAGCGTCTACACCAAGCTCCTCCTCGTGACACAAAGGTTGACCTAGTGCAATGGTGGGAGCGACAGTTCTTAAGGGAGGGGCGTGGGTTCAAATCCCCACAGCCCCTGTCAATCCTCAAATCAGTAGCGCACGCAAGTAGTAGTGGCAGCATAGCGCGCACGCCTGCGCGTACACCAGCAGTCCACCGTGCGATGAGTGCACGTGATGGGTGCCAGCGCGTGAAGCGTGCACGCGTGCGTGGTTGGTGCTACCTTTCAGTGATAGCTGGGCTGACCTACAGTGACGCTTACAGCCGTCGCTACTTCATTGCAAGCAAGCAAAGCCAGCTAAGGGCATGAGTGAATGTGAGCTGTCTACAGCAACGTTTCCAGTGACGATCTGGAGGTCGCTAAAGGTCCTTTACCCATTTTTAGCCTCTTCTCCTCCACTATAAAAGGATCGAGACCCCCTCCCTTCCAAGCCATCTCTACCTACTCTACTCCCACCTACTCTTAAGCTCTAGTAAGCCTACCAACACTCCATTAGAGCTTGTTCTCAAGCTCCCAAAGGCTCCTATTAGTGTAGCAAACCTCTACCTCACCAAATATTCGTCCATCTTCCCATCCCCATTCATAGGTCACCTTGGAGCTGTCCTCCCACCTCCATTCTAGTAGTAGATCATCTCCATCTTCTAACCTCCATTCTAGAGCCATGCTGAAGCTTTCCTCAACCCGACGTCCTCCTGCATCTCACCTCAGCGGTCCCGCTCCTCACCTCCTTCGTCCGAGCTTCCGCTAGGTGTTGCCGTCTCGTCGAAAGCCGATTCGGGAGATTTCATCTCACCCCCCTCACTTTGTAAGCTTTCATAGTTTATGGTAATTGACATTGGAAGTGATATATATCATATTTGTTTATATCTCTTGTGATTCATTCTATTTGTCTTCTTCTTTCAAAGATACAAAAAAATAACAAAACCCTAAAATACCAAAAATAAAGAAAATAAAGCACGGTTTTCACCTAAAGTAAACGTCGCCTCTCTGTGTTCGACCCGGGACTCCCTTCGAGTTTCGGTATAAATTTTATCCGATTGACGTGCTTTGCAGCTACGTCGACGAGTTACTTCTAACCCTGATTTCTAACACGTGAAACAAGTGCGACCAGTGACTCAAGGCATTAATGCGCCCTAATGGGAATAATTTCTTGAGAAATTCTGCTTGTAACTCCTCCCAAATATTGATCGGTTGAGTCATAGACTGATACTAGTGGGTAGCTAATGTATACATGCTTATATTACATAAAATGTCTATTTGTGCATGTTCTTAAGCATAGAATTGCATTACATACTATAAATATTTCATAACATGATCATCTTGCATTTAGATTAGTCTGAATAAAATGGAGGTTAATTATCTCTTTTTATGGTCAAGGATAGGATGACCTTTTATCAGGGCCTTGGATTGAAGATCTAACCGTACGGATCTAATCAGGGCGACGATTGGAGTTCAACGACTGCAAGATCGCCTTAATTGGATATCCGTAGCGTCAGATAGAGACCGAGGAATCCTAAAAGATCAAGGGCCAAGATGGTGTTAATCTGCACTTTAGATAATGAATCCGACAGCATAGGTGGGTTCAGATTGACGATCGAAGCCTAACAGCACGAAAATCGACTCAATCCGATATCTGTGGCACCATCTACATCACCCAGAAGATGGACGGCCAAGATGGCGCCACGTGACGCCATCTTGGCTGCCCAACCGACCGCATGCACCCGCTGAAGCACTTTACGCTAGTGCTTCTCCGCCGTTGGATCAAGATCCAACAACTGCGAGGAGCATGCGCTTGAGTTAAGCGCTCGTCACAAACGTGCCCGTAGCACGTTGGTCAAGTGCCTTAACGAGGCGAGGAGGCATGGGATCGAGCCCCCGCATGCTTCAAATTGGAGCAGGCGCAATCGACCGCACGATGAAGATCCAACGGCTGCACATGGCCGATAGCATTCACTCACCATCTGATGCCGTCACGTGACGTGGGATCTCACGTGCAAGGCATGCGGTTGAGGCGTGGGGGGGAGCGCTTTTAGGCGTTCGATCTCACGATCGGACGACCATGATCTGATGGACGTGGATGCACATTGAGGCACGGGGAGGCGAGCGGGCGCATGCGCGTCGCCCATGAAGGCCACGTTCAGGCCTTTAGTGACGGATTTATCCGTCACTAAAGGTCCTAAATTAATGATTTTCAACATGTAATTACCAAAATCCCTCACTCCTTGCAACTATAAAATGAGACCCCCACCATACGAATTTTTCATCCTTTCCTTCTCTCCCTCTCCAAAGCTCAAGAGAAGCTTGTCCCACACCCGGGATGCTCCTCAAGAAATAAAGTCAAATTTTTGCCCCCTTTTCGGAAGTGGATCTCGCCACGACGATGACGTGCTACCTCATTCTTGTTCTTCTTGCCTCGACCTCCTTCTTCACTCTTCATTCTTCGTCTTCCAAGCATCGTCCCATCCAGCTCATCCTCCAAGCGATCGTCGAGGAGGATAACTTCTCTCTCCCATTCCTTTTTCCTACTTTCTAGAGTAGAATTTTTGTGCTTTCTAGTTGTAATAGTTTTTCTGCTTTCTAGTGTAATTTCTCACATTCTTAATTGTATAAACATTTTGAAGTATCAAGTGAATGTTTCCTCTCCCTCTCTCTCTCTTATTCTAATTGTTTATAGTACTTCATTTCATTGTAATTACTCCAATTTTTAACAAAAATATGAAAAAAAAATATAATTGCGAATTTAGATCGACGTAGCCTCCCTAAGTTTGACCCAGGATTTCTATTCCGGCATAAATTATATTTGTTGAACCCGAGTTCTTCGCTTTTCAAACTACAACGACAGGTTTTCAAAATCAAATTCGATAGTGTAGTAACCCGTCACTTCAACATTTTGGCGCCGTTGCCAGAGAGGCAACAATTGCCGATCTTTTCGAATTTCATACACTTTATTGTCTTCTAACTTGCTTTCTCTTGTGTCTATTGTTTTGCAGAGACCTTCATCAGGGAATCATCAAGTGGTAGATTGGATTAAAGTGCAGTTGAAGACGACTGTAAGTGCTCCCCATTCTTCCCCCTCCATAAATTTCATTTGTAATATTAAATTCAAATTCCAATTAACCTAGGTGTTTGCATAAATCCTACGATTAGTTTGGTTGTTTGGATTTTCACTCACACTCATTCCACCCTCGCTTATATAAAAAGAATAAGAAGATAATCTTGTGGGGTAATTTTCAACAAACACACAACATACACCCACATTCAAGGCACTTAACTTACTTGATTTGCTTCTACTCAACTGGGTTCTGGTCTGTGGAACCGGTACACACAAATCAACACATAAAAGAGTAGAAATCATTCTAGGTTAACTATTTCTGTGTGCCTAACCTAGTGGTGCAGTTGTAGCCAGTTGTTTGAATTGTTTGGGCTGTACCACTCAACCTAAAATCAACTCATCAAGTAGCTTCTTCCTAGGGTTTTCAATCTAGGTTCACACCAGGCACTCCACTTTATTTTTGGTTTTAAAGGAAAGCAATCTTCACCCATGTTTGAAAACCTAGTTTGCCTTAAACTTGATTGAAATCAACCTAATTCTAAACCCTAAAATCTACTTAAGTAAGATTTGAACATTAAATTCTACGCATCACAAATAATCTTCCTTCAAAACCCTGGTTGTGTACTCACTTACACAATACTTAATCAATCATTAAGGGCACAACCCATTTTAAGGGCCCATCACATTCCATAAGCACTACAATCCCAGGCCTCAATAAAATCGAGTAGATGATGGCCTTAAGGACTGATTCGCTCTTCAAGGCCTAGTTTGAGATTGTTTATGATTAACCTACCTGTATTGATTAATATGATGTCTAGCTAGGGGAGTAGAGTCAAACAACCGCGGTTGGGGGGTACACTAGGAACTGGAGGCGCAAGCCGAAGGAAGAACCTTCTCCCCAGTCCCTCCTTCTAACTACTTGGATTGAGCAGACACAAGTAGAGTAAATCATTTATAATCTTAAGGTAGGTTTTGGGAGTCTGTAGATCCTTAGGCTACCCCACTTAAGGATAGGCTAGTTTTGTTGTGATGTAGGGTCCTTATCCCCAGTCCTTCCGACCTTTTCCTAGTTTATGCTAGGAAGATGGTCATTGAATCCTTGATTGGAAGGACCACTAGAGTATTCTAGGAGGTGTAAATTGGATTTTGGTCAAATTGATCCCATGGCCGATCAACAGCCTCCTCTACCTCAGGATCCACAAGAGGAATTTTGAAGGCAGTTGGAACAAATGCAGAGAATGCAGGAATGGTTCCAGAGAATGTAGGGTGCTCAAGCCTTGAAGGATTTTTAGGATCCTTCAAATTGCGGGGAACGTCCCGGTGTCCAGATTTCGGCTGGAGATGTAGAAATCAAGCCCCAGGTGTTAAGCCTGATTAAACATTACCATGGGCTTGGCTCCGAAGACCCGTTTCAGCACTTGGAGGACTTGACCACTTTGGTCCAGACTACCAAGGTGTGAAATGTGGATGAGGAGTAAATGATCATGAGCCTCTTCCTCCACTCTTTTAGGGATAAAGTCACTCATTGGTACAGGACCATAGGAAGACCAATTGCAACTTGGAATGAGTTGAAATCGACCATTTTGAAGAAATTCTTCCCTGTCGGACGTACCAATGCTTTGAGATAGGCAATCACTACCTTTACCCAACGGCCAGGGGAGCAGTTTCATGTGGCCTGGGAGTGATTCTAGGACCTATTGCGGAGGTGTCCACACCATGAGGTGCCGAAATGGCAACTCGTACAGATCTTCTACAACGGGTTGACTGAGCAACTCAGAAAACACGTGGAAGCTTCTTACGGAGGCAATTTCCTCAATAAAGACATAGATAGTGCACACGATTTGTTTGAGGAAATGAGCGAGAATTCAATCAATCATGCCTCCATGGATACTTTTAACTGATCCCAGCAACCCAGATCAAATGTTAATGAAGTCCATGACTCCCATTCATTTGATATGGAATTGATTTGTAATAAACTTGATAAGGTGGACTTGGTTGCTTAGAGAATGAAAGAGTGGATGGCTGGAAATTCAATGAACAACTCTCGATCCACTCAATCCCTGAATTCGGGTTTCCATTCGTCATGAGCTCCTTCGGGATGGGAGTTTGTGAATCAACTCGATGCGGCTCAACCTGTGAGTCAGCATTATTTGGAACCCCACAGGTTCCAAATTGGGGCCTCTGATCCTAGTTTTTCTGATCCTTCCCTTTCTTTTTCTCGATCCTCACCCTATGAGGATGTCTATGCTGTACAGGAGAACGTTAGATCTAACCCCTACTCTAATGCTTATAATCCAGGTTGGAGAAACCACCCTAACTTCTCCTGGAAAAACCTGGGGCAACAGCCCAAATTCCGACCCAGCAACTACGCTCCGCAATGACCAATGGGTCAAGGTCATGTGTATACTTAGTTGCCCGCAAATCAGTTCAATCAGCCAGCTTGGAATGCCCACCAACCCGTAGGGCAGGCTGATTTGAACTGACAAATGGTAGGGATGCAAGGATCCATGCTCCAGCTCATGCAGTAAATGAAAACCTTGCTGGACAACTTGCAAACTAGGCTCATAGCTAACTCTCATCAACCCAGATCTCTACCATCCCAACCCGTACCCAACTCGTGAAATATCTTGAATCCGGGCCACCAAGCCCATGGGTAGAGAAATCAGAGGGACTTACACGCACATGCTTAGGTGGTTGAGCAGGGTCCTTCCTCTTCTTCTTCTTCTGCACATCAACAATTCTTGGCTAATCAATCCCCTCCAATCTTTCCTAACCCTCCCTAAGACCTAAACTCTTATGCATCTGCAAATTCTGTTACCTTGAGGAGGGTAAACAAACTCAGGATCCACAACGACACTGTTCTAATTTACCGAATCCTGAAGAACCTAAGGAGAGAAAGGAGAATTTTGGAGAAGAATTCAAGCCTTAGGAACCTGATTCCAAAGATTTGACTCATGTTCTTTTTCCTGAAGCCTTGATCAAATCAAAGAAGAAGAAGTTTGTTGATAGCAATGAGGGCTTTTGAATATTGTTAAGAATGTTGAGATCAATATCCCGCTCCTCGACTCTATCAAGCATATACCAGCTTACGCGAGATTTTTAAAGGATTTATGTACACAAAAAGCGTAAGTCGAAAGAATCTATTTCGAGGAATGTGGTACTTTCTGAGTAGGCTAGTTCTGTTATCCTGCACCACCTCCCTCAGAAAAAGAGAGATCCAAGTGCTCCATTGATTTCTTGTGTCATTGGAGATTACACTTTTGACAGAGCACTTCAAGATCTGGGTGCATCCATCAACCTAATTCTGACTTCTCTTTACGAGAAGTTTGGATTAGGTGAACTTTGGCCAACTTCAGTAACGCTGTAGTTAGCAGACCGTTCAGTCATAAATCCACGAGGCATTATTGAAGATGTTATAGTTAAGGTCAGGGATTTCTATTTTCCTGTAGATTTCCTTGTCCTTGACATGGATGTACAGAAAAATCTGAGGAACACACCCATCATTCTGGGGCATTCGTTCCTGGCTATTGCTAAGGCCAACATTAACTATGAAACCGGTAGCATGGAAATCGCCTTTGGGGATCAATGAATGAAATTGGATATTTTTAAGGCGATTAATAAATTTGAGGATTGTGGATTTATTAATGAACTTGAGGAGGATAATGTGAACATTGAAACTTGTTTGATGGTTTCTGCAATTGTAAGTTCCTCCTTTGATGATGAATTGGACCCGCAACCCTCTATGGAAAACCTGCCATCTTTTGAAGAGGCTATTGATTTTGTTCACTCTCAACCTCTTCCTCTTGATGAGTCATCAGCATCTTCCTTACCTTCAATCATCAACCCGACCCAGCTTGAACTAAAACCATTGCCTGAGAATTTGAAATATCAATTTTTAGGACCACAGAAGATGCTCCTTATGATTATCAGTGCTAAATTAACAAAGGAGCAGGAGATTAAATTGATTAAGGTCTTGAAGGAACACAAGGAGGCAATGGGTTGGACCATTCATGACCTTAGGGGGATCGAGCCATCTTATTGCAATCATAGAATATTCTTGGAAGATGGATCCCACCCTTCTCGCCAGATGCAGAGGAGATTAAATCCAAATACGCAAGAAGTGGTCGAAAAGGAAATCATTAAGTGGCTCGATGCAGGAATTATTTATTCGATCTCTGATAGTCCCTGGGTAAGTCCCGTGCAGATTGTTCCCAAGAAAGCTAGGATTACTGTTGTGACTAACGAGAGAGGAGAACCTATCACAACTCATTCAGCTTCCTCTTGGAGGGTTTGTATCGATTACAAAAAGCTAAACACGGCCATGAAAAAGGATCATTTCCCTCTACCTTTCATTTATCAAATCTTGGAAAGATTAGCCAGGTAGAAGTACTTCTGTTTTCTTGATGGCTACTCGGGATACAACCAAGTTCCTATCCATCCCAAGGATCAGGAAAAAATCACTTTGACTTATCCCTACGAAACCTTTGCTTTCCGTAGGATGCCTTTCAATTTATGCAATCCACCTGTTGCTTTTCAAAGGTGTATGTTAGCCATATTCTCTAACATGGTGGGAGAGTTTATGGAAGTCTTCATGGATGATTTCTCTAGTTTTGGAGAATCGTTTGACTCCTGTCTAGCTAATCTAGAAATGATTCTTAAACGATGCATCAAAACATGATTGGTCCTTAGCTGGGAAAAGAGTCATTTCATGACATAAGAAGGCATCATCTTGGGTCATGTAATCTCTGAACGGGGAATTGAAGTGGATAAAGCTAAGGTTGATGCTATCGCTAAACTTCATCCTCCCACATCTGTTAAACAAATTCGATCATTTCTTGGTCATGTGTGATTCTACAGAAGATTCATCAAGGATTTCTCGAACGTTGCTTGTCCTCTGAGCAATCTTCTCACCAAAGAAACGTCGTTTGTTTTTGACGAATCATGTCGTAAGGCATTTGATTTCCTGAAAACGGCAATCACTTGTGCTCCAGTGTTGCAACCACTAGTTTGGATAGCCCCTTTTGAGATCAGGATCGACACTTCTGATTTTGCAATCGGGGCTGTTTTGGGTCAGAAAGTTGATAGGAAACCCTTTGTCATCTACTACGCTAGTAAAACTCTGGATGAAGCCCAGAGAAATTACACTGTCATTGAAAATGAATTACTAGCTGTAGTATTTGCTATGGAAAAATTCAGGGCTTATCACTTAAGGTCTCATGTCATCATTTATACCGACCTCTCGGCCTTGAGACATCTCTTGGCCAGAAAGGATGCAAATCCCAGCTTATTCATTGGATTCTTCTGCTTCAAGAATTTGATCTTGAAATCAAGGATAAATCTGGGGTACAAAATGTGGTGGAGGATCATTTGTCGAGACTTCTAAGTGATTCTTCTTGTCTAGACATCCCGATTGCTGATACTTTTCTAGACGAAACCATCCTTACAGTTTCAAGTGTCCAAACCCCATGGTTTGCTGACATTGTTAATTATTTGGTTGTTGGTCAAATCTCCCAAGATTGGACCAAGCAACAATGGGATAGACTCAAATCTGAGGCCAAATACTACTTTTGGGAGGACCCTGAACTGTACTGCATCAGCTCTGATCAGCTTATTCGCCAATGTGTTTCAGAAAATGAATTCAACAGTATACTCGAGTTCTGCCATGCATTTGCATGCGGTGGACATTTCTTTGGGAAAAAGACGGCTGCAAAGATTTTGCAATCTAGCTTCTATTGGCCGTCATTATTCAAGGATGCCCAGGATTTCTCAAGGTCGTATTCCTGATGTCAGGCACTCAAGAGCATAACTAAGAGAGATATGATGCCCCTGAACCCAATTTTTCCTGTCGAAATCTTCGATGTTTGGGGCATCAATTTCGTGGGACCCTTTCTCCCTTCATTTGGACATCAGTACATTATGTGTCCAAATGTATTGAGGCAATTCCCACCTGAACCAATGACCACAAGGTGGTCATCGATTTTGTCAAGAAAAACATCTTCAACAGGTTCAGGATTCCAAGGGCATCATCAGTGATGGTGGCACTCATTTTACTAATGTCCAGTTCCGTAATTTGCTGGCTAAATACAAGGTTAATCACCGAATTTCCACACCTTACCATCCCCAGACGAATGGACAGGCCAAGATCTCCAATCGGGAGATCAAGAATATTCTACAGAAAATGGTTATGCTTGATCGCAAGAACCGGACTCAAAAGCTTGAGGACGCTCTTTAGGCTACCGTATAGCATATAAAACACCCATCGGCATGTCTCCATTTTGTTTGGTGTATGGAAAGGCATGTCATTTACCCGTAGAGATTGAACATAGGGCATTCTGGGAAATCAAGAAATGTAATTTAGGTCTGAGTTTAGCTGGGAAGACCAGGAAACACCAACTATCTGAGTTGGAAGAGCTTAGAAATGATGCATATGAGAATGCCAAGATCTACAAGGCTTGGACCAAAGCTCTACATGATCAATTGATTTCCTGAAAGAGCTTTGAGTCGAACCAGAAGGTCTGGTTATTCGATTCTCTACTTAACCTCTTTCCCAGCAAACTTAGATCAAAATGGAACGGCCCATTCATTATCGACCAGATTTTTCCAAATGGAGCCATTCAGATCTCTAACCCAAAGATGGGTAACACATTTAAAGTCAACGGTCAATGTCTGAAGCTTATTATTGACCGTACTCTTCCAGAACCCATATCAGACACGGTTGCTCTAGCCATATTGTGACTTCTTGAGCTGGACTTCGCCTAGCTGACGGCATTAAACTTAGCAGTTGTACATATGACACAAAGCTGACCCGAGCTTCATATTTAGGTGATATTTTTCATACTCTACCCTTTCTTTCATATCTCTTTTTCTCAATGTGGACATTGCATCAGCTAGGCATGGGGGGGTGGATTCATTTCTGAATCATTTTGTCAGCTTTGTGAAATTCTTGTAAATTGTATTTCTCTTTTTATATATACATAAAAAAAATTGAATTAGGAAGACATTAGGACTTTTCAATCTTAGGAAATATTACATTAGGATCTATACACAAAGGCCCTTCAGGTCTTTGGATTTAATCTGCCCGTGTATCCAATAAAATGTGGATTTTATTTCGAGTCCTCGCCATCTTAATTCTATTATAATTTGATTAAAAAAGTTTGGGTGATAAGTACATGACTTATCAACCCACCCTCTGATTTGAGGGAACTTTAAGTCTAAAGCATCTACACACTTTCTTTTCACTGACTTGTTGATCGGCAGTTTTAATGGAAATTGGGTGGCTAATGAACCTTCTAGGGTGATATGGTTGGCAAGTTATCGTAGGTAACAGCCCATAGGTAGGTTGTACAAAGCCCAGTCACTGGACCATTTTCTTCTTACTGCTTTTAGGCAAATCTTAGACTGGGGAAGCCACCTACTTAATAAACAAAGTCAAAAAAAGAAAAAAAAAGAAAAGGAGAAAAGAAGAAGAAAACAAAAGAAATAAGCCACACTTCACCACATGAGTATGGCTGGCAAGTTGTCAGTGGTAATAGCTTATCGACTGATTGTCCAGAACGCAGCTCAAGAAATTCACTTCAAATTTTCAAAACGCTTAGGAAGAAGTGAAGTAGAATAAATCAGGGAGATATACACTGGATTCACCCTTGCGTTGACCCCATAAAAACAAAAGTAGGGAGAAAGCTATCGGTCGTAAAGATAAACCTTTAGGCAGAACTCTTTTTAAGGTCACTTAGAGGCGTAAAAACCCGAAGTCCATTCTAATTGCCGATCAACGAGTCTATCACAATCACAATAAGATGCTTTGAACTTAGGGTTCTCATCAAATCTTGGGTGAGTTGAATGGCCGTAGAAGGCCACTCCTTAACCTTAAACTCAAAAACCCAAAAAAATTAGAAAAGAAGAAAAAAGAAAAAGAAAATTTTCTTTGAATAAGGCGAGGGCTTGAGGCGGTCTACATTTTGGCAGATACCCGGGCGCTGTTGTGCCTTTAAAAGTTCAGATCCTAAGTAAAAATTTTCTTAATATTGAAAATAACTTATGCTCAAGTAATCCAACCAAATTCTTTTATAAATAACATGTAGTTTTTGCTAGGGACTAGCAAAAGATAGGCATGGGGGTGTAATGTAAACATGTTTATATTACATAAAATGTCTATTTATGCATGTTCTTAAGCATAGAATTGCATTACATACTATAAATATTGCATAACATGCATCATCTTGCATTTAGATTAGTCTGAATAAAATGGAGGTTAATTATCTCTTTTTATGGTCAGGGACAGGGCAACTTTTTATCGGGGCCTCGGATGGAAGATCCAACTGTATGGATCTTATCATGGCGACGATTGGAGCTCAACGACTCCAAGATCACCCTAATCGGATATCCGTAGAATCAGATAGAGACCAAGGAACCTTAGAAGATTAAGGGCCAAGATGGTGTTAATCTGCACTTTAGACGACAAATCCGACCACACGGATAGATTCAGATCGACGATCGCAGCCTAACGACGTGAAACTCGACTCAATCTGATACCAGTGGCACCATCTACTTCACCCAAAAGATGGACAACCAAGATGGTGCCACATGGTGCCATCTCGGCGGCCCAACTGGCTGCTGAAGCACTTTGCACCAGCGCTTCTCCGCCATTGGATCAAGATCCAACGGTTGCGAGGATGCGCGCTTGAGTTAACCGCATGACACAAATGCACCCATTGCCTGTTGGTCAAGCACCTTAACGAGGCGAGGTGGCATGGGATCGAGCCCCCGTACACCTTAAATTGGAGCAGGCACGTGAGCGCGATCGACAGCACAATGAAGATCCAACGGCTGCATGCGGCCGATAGTGTCCACGCACCATCTGACACCCCCGCGTGACGCAAGATCTCACGGGCAAGGTGCGCGATTGAGGCGCGGCGAGGAGCGTGATGAGTCCATTTTAATGGACTATTGTTACGCCTAAGTAATTCAATTCTAACATTGTATGTTTGTTAATAATCACATTAGGTCATTAATTGATTGCATATGTCATTATTTAAGTTTACATTTATTATTTTATATTTCATGTAGGTCCTGCAGCAGCGCACTCGTTACAGGCTAATAATTGGGAAGAAGAGGGAGGAGGATCAATTGTAGAAAAGAATAGGGGGTGAAAAGATATTTTCCCCCCACTAATATCTCAACCTACGGCTATCCTCCTTCAACAGAAGAAAATAGTGCTGGCCATATTTAGTAAGGGACTTTGAAAATCCCTTGACTTGTGGGGAGAGAGGAGATAAAGAGAGAGAGGTGGAGGGGCTTGAATGAGGAGACGATCATGAAGTACTGCATGCACTGTGGGGAGTGTGCACTGTGCGCCATCGCCCTCCACCACCTGCCCACCCATCAGCACCTTCACCTCCCACCGCGTGCCTGCAACCGCGTGCACTGCTCCAGCACTTCCACCGCAAGCATGCCAGCCTGCACCAGCCCTCGCCAGCACCCGCAGGCACCGCACTAAACACTCGCATACGCCGCACCAAGCGCCCTCCTGACCTCACTGCATTGCCATAGCCACGCCCTCCATCGTGCAGCAGCAGCCCAAGTGCGTGCCTCAGCCTGCCTGCACCCGCATGCCCTACAGGTGCTGCATAATTCCTCGCCAGCACCCACTAGTAGCCAGCCAAGCTAGCAGGCACCCATGCCCACAAGTCGCAACCTCCCGCAGGCGACCCACACCAGCATCCATGCCACAGCGCGTCCTAGCACACCCTTGAGCGCCTGACCCTAGCGTGCATCTGCGTAGGCTACAACAACGCTCTTCCTCCTCTCCACACACGGTGCTCCTCCTTCAATAGAGCCAGTAGGCCAACGGCTGTTCTCCACCGTCTAGCCACCGCCGACCACCTCCAACCACCGCATCACCACCATCGCGAAGCACGCGTCGAGGCACACCACCCTGTCGACTCTCGCTGCCAACCGTGCACGCCCGTCCAAGTGAGGAAGAGAGAGGAGAAATCCTCTGTTTTCTCCTCAATTAATATTTACATTGAATGCCATTGCCATTTAGATATTATTATTTTATTCAGGCCACATTGCATGGATGCACTTATAGTTTCTTGAATTTACTTCACTTGAGTTATGTGCATCATTCAACTTTGAAATTCAAATCAGATTTTCATGCAAGTTAAATTTACATGATATGCCATTACAAATGCATCATATACATATTTTTGGGAGCTTAATTCCTGATGTGAAAATTGCATAAATAACCCTGAACTTTTAAGGAAATTGCAAGCTCCATTTAAAATAGCATATTCTTCGCATTTAAGTTGCGAAAGTGTCTGCAAACAGTATATTCCTCTACTCGTGAATTTATTGGTTCTATTCCTCCCTGTGGATGCGACATTTTTATTGTGGTAAAATTTGATATTTATTTTTGATTGAGAGATTCTCCACCACATAAAACACAACGACATATCATTCTATTACTATCATAAATAAGCGAGAATCTCGACGTCAAATGGCATCATCGTCGGGGAGGCAATGGACGCAATAGATTCATGTTATTATTTTTTAATATTCTGAGTTGCGCAATTATCTGATCATTTTTTATTTTTATTGTGTGAGGAATCTGACGGGGCAACGAGGTGCAACAGAGCGACGACATCAACCATGAGCTAAGCCACACAAGGAAAAGTCGTAGGAGACCTGGATCCCGCTTTCATAAGGGATTCTCCGTCATCACAAAATTTATTTCTGTCTTCTCTCCCTTGTAGTAATTGGGCTTGAATTTTTCGAGGTCTGTCCCTACATTCTTTAGCTGCTAGGGTTTACATTTTTTTGCATGCGTGATTCCATTTTCTGCTTGCTTGCCTTTAAAACCAACAATAGAAAATATCGAGCTACCTATTTAGAAGTTGCGTGCCCATAGGTGCGTGCATTTAGGGGTGATTGAGCAGCACATTAGATCTTATTATTGCATTGCAAGCATATTAGCACGAAGATTGCTGGAGACAAGTATACCTTTTTAACTTTTGCATCCAGCTCTTGTTCACGCATTTGCATTCAAATTAAAATTCAAGACCACCAAGTTGTTTGAATTTACTAATACAATGGTCGCATGACTAAAAGTGGGACTGATAATCAGATTCGACCCTAAAATCAATTCACATTTGTTATGATTCTAAGGGACTTGTCTACATTTTCAAAAAATAAAAAAGATTTGCGGTGTGATGCACACTTCTGACACTGAGCACGCACATTAGGCACCGAACTAAGGCTCGATCCCTTAAGGCTATAGGCACTGATCTCTTTATTAGTGCGAACCCTCCTATTGTTCTTTGTGGTGGTGATGGTACTATCTTTTGACCAAGTGTTTTGATACTTCATGGAGGGAGACACCCCTTAAAGGAACAAAAGGGTTGTTAAGGGGCACCGCATACGCATCGCCTCAAAGGAAGGGTTTGCCCTACTTGCATCCCTTTATTCGTCCTTGGAGTAACTTCTCACTTGATCACCTGGGAGTATCATCTAAGAAAAGTATAGGTCCTAGGGCACTCGAAGGTTGAATTAGGGCACGTAATTGCAATGAAAAACTTGTTTGGCCATTTATATCAACCAATTAGACCTCCACAACAAAGAAGGTTAAGATTTCAAGTCATCACCCCTCTTTTACCACTTACATGGGAACGGAGGGATAAGCCTTGACCTTTTGACTTATCTTTGGAGTGGAGGTTTCACTTACTCAATAAGAACCTGAATTGTGATTGATATTGTATGCTTGGCAGATGCTCTCTTGAGGGTAGTCTAGTGTTTGATCCTGAGCCCGAGAGTATTCTTAGGAGAGCACACCTAGGAGAGAAAAGAGAAGGAATGGCTGATCAAGGAACAAATCAACAAAGGACCCTAAGGGACTATTTTATTCCAGCTAACCAACCCACACAAGCACTGAGAAGACCAGCAGGGAATAATCCATATGAGATCAAGAGCAGTACCATATCTTTGTTGCCCTCCTTTTATGGTACTACTAGGGAGGACCCCTACCGGCATTTGGAGGAATTCACCGAGGTCTGTTCCACGGTGAAGCTCCAGGGCTTTACTGATGATGCCCTGATAAGGAATCTATTTCCTTTCTCCCTAAAGGATAAGGCCAAGCATTGGTATCATACCCTCGATGGAAGGGTAAATGATTGGGCCACCATTAAGGGAGAATTTTTGAAAAAGTATTTTCCTATGAGTAAGACCAACCATTACAGAAGAGAGATTATGGGTTTTACTCAACAGGAAGGGGAGCAATTTCATGAGACTTGGGAGTGCTTTAATGACATTCTTAGGTTATGCCCCCACTATCAGGTGCCAAGATGGCAGTTGGTCGAAAGGTTCTATAACGGATTATCTGAAAGGCATAGGCAAACCATCGATGCAGCCTGTGCAGGAACCTTCATGACCAGAACTGAGGATGAAGCCTGGACATTATTTGAAACATTAAGCGACAACTCCATACATCTGTCCTCTGCCTATCAAGAAAGAAAACCATTAATCTTGCAGAGGAAGATAGAGGCCCATGAAGCCAGGGTTTCTCAGGATTTGGTTTATCAGATTCAACTATTGAATAAAAACTTTGATAGGCTTTTAGCAAACCCCAGAATGAACCTACAAGTAGCCTCTATCTTTCAGGCTTCACGAGAATGCTCCATTTGCCAAAGCACAATGCACGCCACTGTGGAGTGCCATCAGGCAAATCAATTCCTTGAGTTGATTCAGGCCGACTTGAATGCTGCCCAAGGTTTCCGCCCTCCTCTCAATAACCCTTATTCCAATACCTATAATCCGGGGTGGCGGAACCATCCAAACTTCTCTTGGAAGCAAGGTGATGCTTCTAACTTAGGGAATACAAGACCCTTACCTCCCCAACCCATATACCAACCATCTTATGAAAGCCCTCCTCAGAATAAGCCCTCTGAGATGGATGAACTTAAAGCCATGATGAAAGTGATGCAAGAGCATCAGAATATGGCCATCCAATCTCAGAATAAGATGATTACTGATATGTAATCCCAAATTGGTCATCTTACTGAGGCAATTAGGCAACGTGATCTAGGGAAGCTGCCTAGCTCTTCTGAGGAGAACCCTAAGGGCAAGGGGGTTGTATTCAGGGAGCACGCCCAAGCGGTGACCGTGCTGAGGAGTGGAAAGAAGATTGACAAACCTGGTAACACTCCTACAGTTACGTCTCAGAATTCCCCTTCTACACCTGACCCGACTTCCATCTCCATCGAGGAAGAGCCACATTGCTCTCCCTCGCACAAAATCACCCACAATGAGGATGTCGTCCTTCCACCACCCCTTTCTCACCATGACGACCCCTCTACCCAGAAGTCAATGGTGCCCTATCCAGAGCACCTATCTACTCCTGGGGAATCTTCTGTTGGCTCGTCTGGAGCCAAGGATAGGATGGAAGAGATTATGGGCACTTTTAGGCAAGTCCAGATTAACTTGCCTCTGTTTGAAGCTATTAAATAGATCCTGTCCTATGCCAAGTTTCTGAAGGACCTGTGCACCCAGAAGCGCCAATCTAGGAAACAGGTCCAAACCAAGGTCATCCTGCCTGACCATGTTAGCTCGGTTCTCTAGCATGGAACACCCCCAAAATGAAAGATCCAGGGGCCCCGTATATTTCAGTGGTTATAGGTAACCAACACATCGATGAGGCTCTGCTCGATCTGGGTGCAGGGGTGAACATTTTACCAAGATCTGTCTATGACCTTTTGTGAGGAGGTAAGCTAAAGCCTAGTCCAGTAATCCTCCAGGTTGCAAACAGATCACTTAAGATACCACAGGGATTGTTGGGAGATGTCCTTGTGAGAGTGGAGGATTTCTTTTTCCCTGTTGACTTTCTGGTGCTTGATACTGACCCATTAAATAAGCCCACAAAGCCATCCATTATTCTGGGATGTCCCTTCTTGGCCACAGCCAATGCCTCTATAAATTGTAGATCTGGGGCACTTAAAATGGGCTTCGGGAACAAGAAGATCCGGTTGAATGTTTTTGATACTTACAAGCAATTTGGATTTGAAGATTATTCTCAGATTGAGGTTGTTGATGAAATCATTGAAGACACTACTCCAGCACTATTATGTAAAGATCCCCTTCAGAAGGTCATATCTAAGGACCGTCCCTCGATTATTAAAAAAATTGAAGGGGAAATGCCCGAATTAGAAGAGTTGCTGGGGATACACACTGAGTCTCTGTCCCCACCCTGGACCGTGAAGGTAGATCCACTACCTGAGGCGGGGACATCTCAACTAAAATCCTCAATCCAAAAGGCTCCTGAGTTGGAGTTGAAACCCCTCCCGAGCACATTGAAATATGCTTTCCTTGGCCCTAATAACACGCTCCCCGTTATTATCTTGTTTGCGTTATCTGAATTGCAAGAGGGAGCTCTGCTTGAGTGTTTACAAAGGCATAAGGAAGCAGTTGCCTGGTCAATTGCTAATATTAAGGGTGTTGATCCCTCTCTTTGCATGCATCATATATACACGGACGAGTCCGTGAAACCTTTCTGAGACTTGCAGAGAAGGCTCAATCCAAATATGCAGGAGGTTGTTAAAAAGAAGATTCTGAAATGGTTGGATGCAGCGTTTATCTATCCCATTTTAGATAGTACATGGGTCAGTCTTATTCATCTAGTACCCAAAAAGGCAGGAATCACTATGGAGGAGAATGACCAAGGAGAGCTGGTGACCACTAGACCCTGAACTAGTTGGAGGGTCTACAATGATTACCACCGTTTGAACACGGCTACCCAAAAAGACCATTTCCCCTTATCATTTATCGGTCAAATTTTGGAATGATTGGCGGGGAACAAGTACTTTTGTTTTCTTGATGGGTACTCTGGGTATAATCTGATAGCTATTTTTCCTGACGATCAGGAGCGTACCACCTTCACGAGTCCGTATGGCACATTTGCGTTCCGCCGAATGCCATTCGGGTTATGTAATGCTCCTGCCACTTTCCAACGTTGTATGATGGCTATCTTTTCTGATATGATCGACGAGTTTGTTGAAATTTTCATGGATGACTTCTCGTGAAGAAGAAAAGAGTCAAAGTTTATAATGTTATCTATGTAACATTGTTTCTGAGGCAACAAAACACCTATCACGATCCACCAAAAATGACCCATACCTACCTTTTAGTATTTCTGATCGCCTGAATACTGGCTAAGGACTCTAACTTAGTTGTAGAGTTATTAGGACTTTAATTGAAGTGTGGATGCCATGTGAGGCCACCAAACAGTGAGTACACTTACGAAATCTAGCGAGATTTGGGATCTCAGAAAGAAAAGAAAGAAAAGAGTGAGTGCCAAGGAATATCAAGAGAGCACAGTTGTTTAGCCTCTCTCCGAGTTGACTTGTCAAATAGTCTAGAGATCTAGAGTATGTAGTACTAGATTACATGTAGCACCAGATGAGTGTGTACCACCAAATATAAATCCATTCAACTCAATATCTCCTACCTAAGCCAAAAGCCGGGGTCAAATTACAGATTATCTTCTGCTTTATCCCCGAGGGAAGTAGTTGCCTATCCCGACAGAAATATTTACCAAGGGTGAAGTACGAACTCCCAATGCGAATTGGCTTTTCGTGTGGACCTATTACCTAGGCTTTTATCACTTCACATTTGTCTTGATCTCTAAAGTTTTGAAATAAGAAAAGAACAAATCTTCTAATTACTTCTATTATTTTTCATTTTTGCTAAGGACTAGCAAATCTTAGGCATGGGGGTATTTGATGAGTCCATTTTAATGGACTATTATTATGCCTAAGTAATTCAATTCTAACATTGTATGTTTGCTAATAATCACATTGGGTCATTAAATGATTGCATATGCCATTATTTAAGTTTACATTTATTCTATTGCTTATTATGTAATTATTTTATATTTCATGCAGGTCCCGCAACAGCGCACTTGTTACAGGCTAATAATTGGGAAGAAGAGGGAGGTGGACCAATTGTAGAAAAGAACAGGGGGGTGAAAAGATATATTCCCCCCACTAATATCTCAACCTACGGCCATCCTTCTTCAACAGAAGAAAATAGTGCTGACCATATTTAGTAACTGATTTTGAAAATCCCTTGACTCGTAGGGGGAGAGGAGATAAAGAGAGAGAGGTGGAGGGGCTTGAAGGAGGAGACGATCGTGAAGTACTACGTGCACTGTGGGGAGAGTGTGTACTGTGCGCCATCTCCCTCCACCGCCTACCCACCCATTAGCGCCTTCACCTCCCACCACGTGCCTGCAACTACGCGCACTGCTCCAGTGCTTTCACCGCAAGCACGCCACCTTGCACCAGCCCTCGCCAGTGCCCGCAAGCGCTGCACCAAATGCCCGCAGACACCACACCAAGTGCCCTCCTACCCTCACCGCATTGCCACAGCCATGCCCTCCACCATGCAGCTGCAGCCCAAGTGTGCTCCTTAGCCTGCCCACACCCGCATGCCCTATAGGTGCTGCATTAGCCCTCGCCAGTGCCCGCAGGCACCCACGCCCGCAGGCCACAACTGCCTGCAGGCAACCCATGCCAGCAGCCATGCCACAGTGCACCCTAGCACGCCCTTGAGTGCGCGACCCTAGCACGCATCTGCACGGGCTGCGGCAGCGCTCTTCCTCCTCTCCACACGCGGTGCTCCTCCTTCAACAGAGCCAACAGGTCGATGGTTGTTCTCCATCGTCTGGCCGTCGCCGGCCACCTCCAGTCACCGCATAACCACCATCGCGAAGCACGCGTCGAGGTGCACCACCCCGTCGACTCTCGCTGCCAACCGTGCATGCCCGTCCAAGCGAGGAAGAGAGAGGAGAAATCCTCTGTTTTCTCCTCAATTAATATTTACATTGAATGCCATTGCCATTTAGATATTATTATTTTATTCAGGCCACATTGCATGGATGCACTTATAGTTTCTTGAATTTACTTCTTGAGTTATGTGCATCATTCAACTTTGAAATTCAAATCAGATTTGCATGCAAGTTAAATTTACATGATATGCCATTACACATGCATCATATACATGTTTTTGGGAGCTTAATTCCTGATGTGAAAATTGCATAAATAACCCTAAACTTTTAAGGAAATTGCAAGCTCCATTTAAAATAGCATATTCCTCGCATTTAAGTCGCGAACATATCTGCAAACAGTATATTTCTCTACTCGTGAATTTATTGGTTCTATTCCTCCCTGTGGATGCAACATTTTTATTGTGGTAAAATTTAATATTTACTTTTGATTGAGAGATTCTCCACCACATAAAACACGTCATATCATTCTATTGCTATCATAAATAAGCTTGAATCTCGACGTCAAAGCACTCTTAGCCATTCGATCTCGCGATCGGACGACCAAGATCTGATGGACGTGGATGAGTGTTGAGGCACGGGGAGGCGAGCAGGTGCACGTGTGCCTCCCATGAAGGCCACGTTCAGGCCTTTAGTAACGGATTTATCCATCACTAAGGGTCCTGAATTAATGATTTTCAACATGCAATGATCAAAATGCCCTCACTCCTTGCAACTATAAAAGGAGACCCCCTCCATATGAATTTCTCATCCCTTCCTTCTCTTCTCTCCTCCAAAGCTTAAGAGAAGCTTGTCCCACACCCGGGATGCTCCTCAAGAGATAAAGTCAAACTTTCCCCACATTTCGGAAATAGATCCCGCAACGACAACGATGTGCTGCCCCATTCTCGTTCTTCCTACCTCGACCTCCTTCTTCCCGCTTTGTTCTTTGTCTTCCAAGCATCGTCTCATCCGGCTCGTCCTCCAAGCGATCGTCGAGGAGGATAACTTCTCTCTCCCATTCCTTTTTCCTACTTTCTAGAGTAGAATTTTCCTGCTTTCTAGTTGTAATAGTTTTTCTGCTTTCTAGTGTAATTTCTCACTTAATTATATAAACATTTTGAAGTATCAAGTGAATGTTTTCTCTCCCTCTCTCTCTCTTATTCTGATTGTTTATAGTGCTTCATTTCATTGTAATTACTCCGCTTTTTAACAAAAACATGAAAAAAAATATAATTACGAATTTAGATCGACGTAGCCTCCCTGAGTTTGACTCGGGATTTCTATTCCGATATAAATTGTATTTGTTGAACCAGAGTTCATCACTTTTCAAACTACAATGGCAGGTTTTCAAAACCAAATTCGATAGCGTAGTAACCCGTCATTTCAACAGTAGCCTTATCCTTCAATGAGAAGGGGAACAGTTTTTTGAGCAGGGTAATATAGTTCTAAACATTTGGCCCGAGAATCTGGGGCAGATGTTTCAATTCTTGAATATGCTGGAAAGTGTAATCAAAACCCAATCCATGGATGTCAGGGATCAAGTTAATAATAATTGACTTTAAATCTGTATCAGGTCCCCTATTCAGAATCTGTACCCTGGGCTTGATAGCCACAACTACGGGATTATAGTGATCTCGCATCTGTGGATGCAGTCGGGGGTTGGCCAGTGCATGAATCAAGTTAGTGGGAGTCTGCAACTGGTCTTGCAGGTGTTGAATATCACCCCCTTCTTAATCTAGGTTCTCCATAGAAGCAGAGAATGGAGAATTGGGTTCAACTGTAGATGGATCAGAAGAGAACCCAAACAAGTAGGTCGAGGTTTGACCCTGACGGGTGTGACCCACTAATGGAAGTCTTAAGACTGGTCTTAAAGATCTCCTCTCGTACATGCATTACAGAATCAGATGAGGGACTAGAAATGTTTTAGACCGAATAAGGCACACAAAGTGATTGGATGACTATGGCCAATTCGAGGCATATGGACCTCTAAATAAAAAATTCACCCACCCGAGAATTACTTGGGTAGCTAGAAAAGGAGAGCCCTGATTAGCCCATAGTTGTGGGCTATTTAAGTATTTAAGTGCCTACACATTAGGTTAATTCTAACATTTATTTAGCATAAATTAGGATGTAAATAGATTAATTCATAGTTTTAATTTAATTACATAATCCATACATTGCATTCATATCTTAAGTGCATTTAGAATTAGCCTAGAATAGCATTCATCTAATTAGACAACCAATTAGGTACATTATTTTCATTAACATAGAAGTTGAGGGTCTGTATATAAATGACCCTAATATTTTAACATTACTTTATTTACTCTTCTCCTTGCAGGAATGGCTGGCTGCCGCTCCAACGTCGAACGGCCGTAGTGAAGACCCATTCAAGGGGGAGCGGATGTGGTGGATCTGGTCGGACGACTGATTTCAAACTTGTGCAGGCCACTACAAAAGGAGGAGGGAGGCAGCCGAGCTCGGGAGGCGTCCACCACCGACCCACCACTGTGCAGAGAGAACTTCTCTCTTCCACTCCATACTGCCGGCCTCTACTGTGGCGGCGAGTCTCCACCACCGTGGGCGTGTGGTGTGACAGGCCACACCGCCATCCGGAGCTCGTCCGCATCACCGTGAGCACCTTAGCATGCATCTCCCTCGCCGTCGTCGCCGACCACCACCACCGAGCTAGTGATTCAGCCACCCTTTCAGTAACTTAAGACGTCCGGGGAATTTCCCAGACGTCCGAGGCTACCAGCTCACCTGCACCCACTCGCCTGCGTACACGTCTGAAGTCCACCTCCCAATCTAGAGCCATCTCCGTCCTCCCACTTCACTTCCACCGCACACGTCTGAAGTCCGCCCGCTCCTGCAGAACCGCGCATGCCTCCGCCCGCGCCTGCAGCTTGCGCGCCCATGCCAACCGCCAGCAGCTCCCCCAGCCCACGCCCTCCTCAACCTGCAGCGCACACCTTCCCCGCGCCTGCAGACCCGCACGCCCGCGCCTGCAGCTTGCGCGCCCATGCCAACCGCCAGCAGCTCCTCCAGCCCACTCCCTCCTCAGCTGCAGCGCACACCTTCCCCGCACCTGCAGACCCGCACGCCCACGCCTGCAGACCCGCACACCCGCGCCTGCACCTTGCACGCCCACGCCAACCTTTACGAGACCAGCAGCCGCGCCTGCAGACCCGTCCGCCCACTCTTGCAGACCCGCCAGTAGTAGCATGCGGCAGATCTCACGCCAGCAGGCCACGCAAGCTCACCGGCTGCAACACCTCCGCCGGAGCTCATCCGGCCACCTCCGGCCGCTGTGCGACTCGCCGCCACCACCGATTCGAAGCCCTTGGTCCAAGGGACCTCGTCCGAGCTTCCTGCGCCCGGCCATCCGCTCCTCGTCGTGCAAGACAAAGGGGAAAAATTCCCCTCTTTTGCTATAGTAAACCATCAATTAGAAATTATATTTTCTGCCATTGTCACTTTTTAATGATATTTTATTGATTCTGCATTGCAGAAAATATCCTCTAGTTTCTCATAATTGCCATTTCAGCATTGTTTCTTGCTTAAACCTTAATCTAAAGGCAATCTTGGCTTGATTCTTTTCCAAACTAACTACGAACGAACGTTTTTAATTGGTGCGAATTTTAATACGTCATTGCCTCCCTGTGGATACGACTCGCTCCTCTGCGAGTGGTTATTTCTTCTTAAATATTGACCAGTCGATTTTTCCACCACATTAAACTGCAACCGACTTAAAAGCGAAAGATCGATGAGTCAAATGGCGCCGTTGCCGGGGAGGCAACAGACACAATAATTTCGCCTAATTTTATTTTGATTATTTGTCAAATGCATAGAGATTTGACCATCTATTATTTTCTTTTCTGTGCGAGAAATTTTGTGCAAGAATCAGCCTGTGTGAGAGGCGACCCTTGACGTTGCCAGACGAGAAGTGGACGAGCAATTTTGAAAGGAGGAGAAGGACGAGGATGCGATGGACACCATTGTATTTAGTCGCTAGTTTAATTAGAATAGAATTAAGACTATAGACTTAATTTTTCATTGCAGTTAGTTTGAAACCCTTGTTCTGGGGCATATTTTGAGGGGTCTGTTCCTCGATTTTATTTTAGGCCCGTGTTGGGTAATTTTTGGGAGTCTGTTCCCTTTTCTTTAGATTTAGGTTTATTTTTTATTTTTATTATTATTACTTTTATTTGCTTGTGCATAAGTAGTTCTAAAAAAAATAGAAAAAAAAAAACGAGCTGCCTGCTAGAAGCTGCCTGCCCTAGGACGAACCATTTAGGTCTGTATGAGCAGCCTCTAGATTTACTTTTCTATATTGCGTGCATTTTTGCATCATAGATCGCTGGAGGCAAGGTACGTATTCTCTTACTTTGCATCCTATTTTTGATCACGCATTGCATTTAGGATTTAATGCAAAGACCACAAAGTTTGTCTTGAAGCGATCTAACAAGTGGTCACATATATTCGAGAAAAGGACTAATTAAAGGACGGATATCTAAAAATCAAGGACTTGATTGTAAAATGTGGTGTGCGATTCAAAATTCAAAATCATTTTGCGGTGAATGCACACTTATATCTGTTGCACCATAGCACTCATTTATACACTCCTAAGTCTTGAAACGACTAGGACAAGAGCCCTCCTATCGTTGGATTCTGAAGTGTTCGGAACTTGAGATCAAAGGTTTTGTAAATCCAAAGAGGGGGATACCCTGTCACAGATTTTTGGGGGTAGTTGAGGAGCACCGCGAAAGCATAGCTTCAAAGGAAGGCTTAGGCCTACTTGCATCCCTCGATCTTCCGTCTTTGGATTTACTTGACCATTTGAGATTTAGGGAAGAATACCTAAGTTCCAACTAGGTCTTTTTAGGCATTTCGAAGGTTGACAATAGGCGCGTAATTGATTGGGCAACTTGTTTTGTCACCTACAATTTGAACTAAAGTCAAAAGCCTAAATCTGTAAAGACCAAACAAGTCCGTTTGAATTGTGTTTGTAGTGCATGCTTGGTAGGCTTTCTCTTAGGAGACAATTTGTATTTGATCCTGAACCTGAAAGAATCCTAAGAAAAGACCTTCTAAGGGTAGAAATGACCGGTCAAAGGAGCCTTAAGGAATATTTCATCCCAACCAACCAAGCTGGCCCAACACTACGTAGACCTGGAGGGGACAATCCATATGAGATCAAAAGTAGTACCATATCCTTGCTACCCTCCTTTTATGGTACTACTAGGGAAGACCCTTACAGGCATATCGAGGAATTCACCGAGGTCTGTTCCACGGTGAAGCTGCAGGGCGTTACTGATGACGCTCAAATGCGGACCCTCTTTCCCTTCTCCCTAAATGACAAAGCCAAGTATTGGTATCACACCCTTGATAATATAAATACTTGGGATGCCCTGAAGAAGGAGTTTTTGAAGAAGTACTTCCCCATGAGCAAAACAAATCACTTTAGGAGGGAAATTATGAGTTTTTCTCAAAAGGATGGGGAAGCTTTTCATGATGCATGGGAGGGTTTTAACGATTTGCGAAGACTTTGCCCACATCACCAGGTGCCTAAATGGTAACTGGTTGAAAGGTTCTACACCGGACTTAATGATTCGCATAGGCAAACTGTGGATGGTTCCTATGTAGGAACCTATCTATCTAAGACTGAGGATGAAGCTTGGAACTTATTTGATACTTTGAGTGAGAATTCTATTCACTTAAATTCTGCCTACATGGATAGAATGCCCACTCTCATGCAAAGAAAGTTGGAGGCGAATGAAGCAAGGGACACCCAGAATTTAGCCTATCAAATTCAATTACTGAATCAAAACATGGAAAGGCTTATGTCGAACCCGAGTTCATTCACACCTAACACCTCCACATCCCAAGCTTTCGAATGCGTAATTTGTCAAGGCAATACACACGCCACTGTGGATTGCCACTTGGCCTCCCAATTCCCTGAGCTTGTACAAGTGGATTTGAATGCCGCTCAAGGGTTCCGTCCAAGACCTCGTAATGATCCTTTCTCCAACACTTATAATGAGGGATGGATGAACCACCCAAACTTTTCATGGAGACAAGGAAATTTCTCAAATTCAGGGAATTACAAACCACAATCCTTTCAAAACCATCAAATGAACCAACCTCAGACCTTTGCCCAACCTAAAACCTCTAAGATGGATGAATTGAAGGCGATGTTGAAAACTATGCAAGAAAGTCAAAGTGCCATCATCCAATCTCATGACAAGGCTATACATGAGATGAAATCACAAATTGGACACCTTGTTGAGGCCGTTAGACAGAGGGAGACTGGGAAGTTTTCCAGTACTGCTGAGGAAAATCCTAAAGGAAAAGGGATTGTCTTTAGGGAGCATGCTCAGGCGGTGACTATTCTGAGGAGTGGGAAAGAAATTTCCAAACTCGATGCTCCTATAGTCTCACCCCCTAAAAAACCATCCACCCCGACTTTCACCCCCACTGGAGAAGATTTGCCCAAATCTTCTCCACTTGAAATCACCTCACCGGAAGAAGTTGCCCCCGTTCCACCCCTTACTCGACATGACAACCCTTCCACCTAGAGATCAAGAGTGCCTTTTCCAGAGCGCTTATCCACCTCTGGGCAGACTTCTGCTGGCTCATCTAGAGCCAAAGATAAGACGGATGAGATTATGGAAACTTTCAAGCAAGTGCAGATTAACCTGCCTTTGCTTGAAGCTATCAGGCAGATTTCGTCTTATGCCCGCTTCTTAAAGGAGTTGTGCAAGAAAAAGCGGCAATCTAGAAAACTGGTCCAATCTAAAGTTGTCCTGCCTGATTCTGTTAGCTCAATTGTTCAACATGGCACACCCCCGAAACTTAAGGACCCAGGAGTCCCATATATCTCTGTAGTTATTGGTGACTTACAAATTGATGAGGCTCTGCTTGATCTGGGTGTGGGGGTGAACATCCTTCCGAGCTACGTGTATGAACAACTTGGGGGAGGCAATCTGAAGCCTAGCCCTGTAATCCTTCAAGTTGCTGATCGATCACTTAAGACACCACGGGGAATTTTGGAAGATGTCCTCGTAAGAGTGGAGGATTTCTTCTTTCCCGTTGACTTCTTAGTTTTGGACACTGACTCTACCAACAAGCCAACCAAACCCTCCATCATTTTGGGCCACCCCTTCCTTGCAACTTCCCATGCTTCAATTAATTGCAATACTGGGGCATTGAAAATGGGCTTTGGGAACAGGAAAATCCGGCTTAATGTGTTTGATGCTTACAAACAAGCTGGACTTGAGGATTGTTCTCAAGTTGAGGCGATAGATGACCTGATTGAAGAGGCAACTCCTGCAATGTTGTGTGATGACCCCCTTCAGCATGTCATGCTAAATGAGCATTCCCATCTCTTGGAGGAATGTGAAGGGGATATACTAGAACTAGAGGAATTGCTAGGAGTTTCTACTGAGTCTCTTCCCCCATCATTTCCGCCGAAGGCAGATTTGCTACCTGAGATGGGGACATCTATTATGAAACCCTCAACCATACAAGCCCCCAACCTTGAGTTGAAACCCCTCCCTGACACTCTCAAGTATGTTTTCCTAGGTGCCAATGATACGCTCCCCGTTATCATTTCGGCTGTGCTGTCTGAGGCACAGGAGGGAGCCTTGATTGAATGCCTGTCTAGGCACAAGGAAGCTATTGCTTGGAGCATTGCTGACATTAAGGGTATAGACTCTACACTCTGCATGCGCCACATTTATACTGATGATTCCATCAAGCCTTTTAGGGACATGCAGAGACGTCTGAACCCTAATATGAGGGAGGTTGTAAAAAAGGAAACCCTGAAGTAGTTGGACGCTGGGATCATATATCCCATTGCTGATAGTAAATGGGTCAGTCCCATTCATGTGGTGCCAAAGAAGGCAGGCTTTACTGTGGAACTCAACGACCAAGGTGAACAAGTTATCACTAGACCTTCAACTGGATGGAGGGTCTGTATTGATTACCACAAGCTGAACACCGCTACCCAGAAGGATCACTTTCCTTTGCCTTTTATTGATCAAATTCTCGAAAAATTGGCAGGGAATAAGTATTATTGCTTTCTCGATGGATATTCTGGGTACAATCAGGTGGCAGTCTTTCCTGATGACCAGGAAAAGATGACATTCACGAGTCCTTACGGTACTTTTGCATTCAGGCGTATGCCGTTTGGATTATGTAATGCCCCTGCAACTTTCCAGCGGTGTATGATGTCTATCTTTTAGGACATGATTGACGAGTGTGTTGAAGTATTTATGGATGACTTCTCTATTTATGGCTCGTCTTTCGACCAGTGTCTCCTGCACCTGGAGAATGTGTTGAAACGATGTAAGGAGACTGATTTAGTCCTCAGCTGGGAGAAAAGTCACTTCATGGTACAGAAAGGAATTGTACTTGGGCATGTTGTATCCGAGCAAGGTTTGGAAGTAGATAAAGCCAAGATTGATTCTATTTCCAAACTTCCATTGCCTACGAATGTTAAACAGATTAGATCCTTTCTAGGCCATGTTGGCTTTTACAGGCGCTTTATTAAAAATTTTAGTAAGATTTCTAGGCCACTTTGTGACTTATTGGCGAAGGAATCTTCCTTCAGTTTTGATTCAAAGTGTGCCGAGGCCTTTCAAACTCTAAAGGAAGCCTTGATCTTTGCGCCTGTTCTCCAAGCTCCTGATTGGACACTCCCATTTGAGCTTATGTGTGATGCTTTGGATTATGCAGTGGGAGCAGTCCTTGGACAAAGGGTTGAGGGAAGACCTCATGTGCTGCATTATGCAAGCAAGACTTTAACTGAACCTCAGCAAGGCTACACCGTCACTGAAAAAGAATTACTTACTGTAGTTTTTGCTCTGGAGAAGTTTAGGTCTTATTTACTTGGGTCTAATGTGGTTATTTTTACTGATCATGCAGCAGTGAAACATCTCATTGCTAAGAAAGATTCTAAGCCACGTCTGATTAGGTGGATCTTACTCCTTCAAGAATTTGACCTGGAAATACGTGAAAAGAAAGGAGTAGAAAATGTTGTGGTTGACCACCTGTCTCGCCTTCCTCTTAATGACTCTATTTCTGAAGACATTCGCGAGAATTTCCCGATGAAACTCTGATGGCGGTAACATCAACTTTACCTTGGTATGCAGACATTGTAAATTACTTGGTCACTGGACAAACTCCTGGCTCTTGGGATGAGCAGAAAAGAAAGAGATTCATTTCTCAAGCAAGATATTTTCATTGGGAAGAGCCAGAATTATTTAGAATTGGATAAGACCAAGTATTGAGACGTTGTGTGCCTGAGGAGGAACAACAAAGTGTGCTGAGTTTTTGCCATGAACTTCATTGTGGAGGACACTTTGGTGCTAAGAAAACTGCTTTTAAGGTTCTCCAGTCCGATTTTTGGTGGCCTTCTTATTTAAGGATTCTCATAATTTTGTTAAGGCCTGTATTAGATGTCAACGGACTGGAACGATTGGGAAGAAAAATGAAATGCCTCAACATCCTATTCAATCTGTTGAAATTTTTGATGTGTGGGGAATTGACTTTATGGGCCCCTTCTCGTCGTCCCATGGTTTCGAATATATCTTGGTGGCAGTTAATTATGTCTCTAAATGGATAGAGGCCACTCCTACGTGCACAAATGACCACTCTGTGGTTTTGAAATTTGTGAAGGCCAATATCATATCCTGTTTCAGTTGCCCCAAGACTATTATAAGTGATGGGGGACCTCATTTCCGAAACCACCACTTCAATCGGTTAATTAAGAGTTTGGGAGTGACTCGTAAGGTTGCTACCCCTTACCACCCTTAGACAAGTGGCCAGGTTGAAGTATCAAATAGGGAGATAAAAAATATTTTGGAAAACACCGTTAGACCTGATAGGAAAGATTGGTCCCAAAAGCTCGATGATGCTTTGTGGGCTTATCGAACGGCCTATAAGACCCCTTTGGGTACTTCTCCCTTTCGGATTGTGTATGGAAAAGCATGCCATTTACCTGTTGAGTTGGAACATAAAGCACTTTGGGCTATTCGAAGTGTTAACATGGATTTAGAGAAGGCAGGTAAGGCACGATTTCTAGAATTAAGTGAGCTTGAGGAGCTGAGGAATGATGCTTATGACACCTCTCAAGCTTATACAGAAAGAACTAAGGTCTTGCATGACAAGTTTATTCTTCAAAAGACCTTTGAACCCAACCAACAAGTCTGGCTTTTCAATTCCAGACTTAATCTTTTTCCTGGGAAATTAAAATCTCGTTGGGATGGGCCTTACATAATCACCAAAGTATTCCCCCATGGAGCTGTGGAGATCAAAAATCCTTCCTCTTCAGCAACTCCCTTTATCGTCAACGGTCAACGGTTAAAATCGTACATAACTTTAGATGGCCATCTGGTTGACGAAGTCACTCTTGAGGAGCCTTAGCTCCTACCTTTCTCCACCTCAGGTAATATCTTCCTTTAGCTTTTTTTTGTTTTCAATGAGGACATTGTTTGAACCAGGCATGGGGGAGAGGACCTGAGGCATTTTGTTTATAGCATATAAAAAAAAAAAGAAGAGAGAAAAAGAAAAAAAAAAGAGAGAAAAAAAAAATTGAGCTTAACTGGCTAGATCTTGCAGTCTTAAGCAAATCAAAACTCTAAGGTAGACTAAGTTAATTCTAGGGTCAAACTTTAGAAGCTAAATGAGCTACTAGCTTTATACCTTTAGGGTCCTTTGTGGACTTAAAAACTTAAGTAGGATTTAAGTTGCTGACCATTCCTCAAGAGGTTGAGGAAGGGAAACTAGGGTTTGAGTTAAAAGGTGGGGTAGTACCTGGAGTCTTATTCTACCTTTTGGTTTACAGGTCCTTGTAACCCAAGCATCCAAATTTCACACACTTGGTCTGGTAATCAACTTAATTTCTGTCTTTCTGAAAAGAGATTTGGTTCTCTTAGTTTTGACTTAAGAGAGGCTTGAAAACACATTTTGATTGGAAGAGTTCCCGCCGCAGGAGAGGTCGAGTATATACTCACCTTGAGGATGCGATGATAACATATTACCTCCTCGGCGCTTGTCTCTTAGGATATCCATCCTACTGGGGGCATGTAAGCGCATTGCGCGGTTCAGGTACCATGGGCGGCCCTATCTCGAAGTGCCGATTGCCATAGGCCTGAATTCGCTTAAGAAATCCATGGGCGATACTATCTCGAAGTATCGATTGCCAGAAGTTCTTGGGGTCATTATGGGTGGTGCTATCTCGAAGCATCGAAAGCCAGGCACCCTTCGAGGTATGGTAATGGAGACAATGAATCCGACACAGACCGTGTTGATAGCTGATCTGAGGTTAGACTTAGAAGAATCAAAAAAAAAAAAGGTATATATAAAAAAAAAAATCCTTTAACTCAAATAACTCAGACCAATGCACAGGCACGGATGCTTTAATCTCAGGGATCAATAAACTTTAGGGTAGAGTCAGAAATCAGGGAAACTTGTGCCTGCAACTCGTCTTTAGTCGACCTAGTCTGTAACTTAGCAACTACTTAGGAACCTTGGGTCTAGAGCCTGAACTTAATATGTTTCTGAAGGAAGACTAAGTTGACTAGTCTACTTAGAGTGCTAGGTTTCGCTTAATTTTGCTAGGGACTAACAAAAACTAGGCATGGGGGTATTTGATTAGCCCATAGTTGTGGGCTATTTAAGTATTTAAGTGCCTACACATTAGGTTAATTCTAACATTTATTTAGCATAAATTAGGATGTAAATAGATTAATTCATAGTTTTAATTTAATTACATAATCCATACATTGCATTCATATCTTAAGTGCATTTAGAATTAGCCTAGAATAGCATTCATCTAATTAGACAACCAATAGGTACATTGTTTTCATTAACATAGAAGTTGAGGGTCTGTATATAAATGACCCTAATATTTTAACATTATTTTCTTTACTCTTCTCATTGCAGGAACGGCTGGCTGCCGCTCCAATGTCGAACGGCCGTAGTGAAGACCCATTCAAGGGGGAGCGGATGTGGTGGATCTGGTCGGGCGGCTAATTTCAAACTTGTGAAGGCCACTACAAAAGGAGGAGGGAGGCAGCCGAGCTCGGGAGGCCTCCACCACCAACCCACCACTGTGTAGAGAGAACTCTCTTCCACTCCATACTGTCGGCCTCTACTGTGGCGGCGAGTCTCCACCACCGTGGGCGTGTGGTGTGACAGGCCACATCGCCATCCGGAGCTCGTCCGCATCACCGTGAGCACCTTAGCGTGCATCTCCCTTGCCGTCGTCGCCGACCACTGATGAGAACCTCATCATAAGCCATAACTAGCTCTTTTTGACCCAATACAAAGGATAAAAGCTCCTACATATCTCAAGGAAAGGCTTAACTCAGAGAATTCTGAGTTTGAGAAGAAAACCAGTCATAAGGGGTAAAAGTGCAATTTTACCAGTATAATCTGCATACAGGGTAATTCAGGGCCCAAACACAGGTCAAAACAGCTTAATAAGAATAAAAGTGGGATGAGATGATCTAGCAAGGGCTACAGCACTTCCAAGGAACCAAATGATAATCTGTAACCCTAAAACAACCCACTTCAATTCACAAGGTTCGAGGCAAAGTAAAAATAGAATAAACCCTCTAAAATTCATAGAAAAATAATCTCTAGGGTTTAGAACCTTCAATTTGGCCTTTAGAACCCATTTTGACCTACATTGAGAACCATGCCCAATTAATAACTTAATTTGGGTCTTTACGCAAATTGACCAGTCAAACAAGGTTTAATATGAAAATGAAATTTACCATCAGATTCCTTAGGTTCTAATTAGTCATGTATAAAAACTTGAGCCTAAGAAGAAACCTCCTTGACCGACTTTACACTTTGGTCCTCATATATTTACTCTTTGGCCCTCAATTTTTGAACCCTCGCATTTAGGCCCCTAACTCTCCTTCGTTCTTTGCAAACAGGTCCCTCCTGCAAAACCCTGCCAGCACCATGCTCCGGCGACCTTGCGCGGAGCATGGCGCCGCGCAGGGTGAGGTGGAGGACCTGGCATGTATACCGGGGGTGCCCTGCGTCGTCAGCCGTCGCAGGAGCACCCCCATGGTCATTGTAGGCCACCATACCGGCCGTGCGAACGCACGGACGGTATGGGTTCGTATTCCGACCATTCTCCGGCGAGGGAGACACGTCGTCTCCCTCCGCCTTCCTCCCTGCTTCAACCCTATAAATACCCCCCGCCGCTCCACCGACCAAAGCAGCCTGGATCTGACGGAGAAAACCCCCAGCTTTCTTCTCTTCTTCCTCCGGCAGACGCTCACCAGCTCCGGCGACTTCCTCCCCCTCCACCTCTTCGCTCTGCCGCAATACCAGCAGCAGAGACCTCCTCCCCTGCTCTTTCCGCGCCACGCCGCACCCAGCTGGCGCCTCTCCAGCCCTCTGCTTGCCGCCGCCCCTCTCTCTGAGCATCGTCTTCTCCGGCGACAGTCGATACGACTGTCGCCCTGTTCCTCCCCCTTCGTCCCTGCAGTTAAGTTAGACCTACTCCCCTTCTCCTCCTCTTTCTTTCCCCGCTTTCAATTTAGTCAATTAAACCCTCGACCGCTCCTGTTCACCCTCATCCTCTCCGCCTCCGACCACCCTCCGGCGAGCCGCTCCCATCACCTCAGCGACCCACACGGCTCGCCGACCACCGCAGAACCTCCGCCTCCTCACCCTGATCCTCTTCCGCCCCTCCACTTCCCACCAAACACCCTCTGCAGATCCACCGAACACACCCACTCCCTCGCTCACAGTTTGACCTAGGACGACCTGTTAGCTCCATCTCGCCCCCTGCAGACCCCCTGACCACCTTCGCCGTGCCACGGCGAAGGTTCCCCGCCTGTCTGATTTGGCCGAGAGGTCGTTCTATTGATTTCAGGTTCCAGGCCTTGACCGCCATTGGCGAGGAAGCTCGAAGCTTGCTCGAGGTTGCTCCAAGCCTAGATATCCCAGGTTGAAGAGCCACGGCCAGCGCGAAAGAGTCTTGCGCACACACCCTGGCCCTCAATTGGAGTTGCGCGCCTCAACAGCTGTTGCAATTGGAAGCACCATCCCTGCTGCAGGCGTGAGAGAAATGGGGTGCGCGGATAGTCCCACCTCGGGAGTTTCTGAAGCCACACACCCACATAAATTGCAAAAGTGCCACCATCTGTTTGCCTCAGTTACCACGGGGTGAGGTCCCTCTCACCCGACCCGACCCGACTCGGCCTCGTCCGTGACCACGCTCCGCGGACCTGGCCCGACCCGATTAGACTAACCTGCACTCCTCGCCCACCACGCACGCCGGTGGGCCTGGACCCGGGCCTGACCCGAACCCGATTACCCGGTAGCGCTCTGGGAGAGCTTCCGAAGAGTGATTTCAGAGAGAGAGATACGCGGGGGAGGGGGGTAGAGTAGGTTTTTGCCTCTTGACGAAAAAACTCTGAAGTGTGCAGGCCAAAGAAGAAGAAGCAGACCCGCTGAAGAAGAAGGAGCTGCTGCACTGTAGCGAAGGCATCGTTAAGTCGTCTCAGCACCGGGGCAGACGACGGAAGGTCAGCAGCCAGAGCAGGAAAGAAGACAGGCTGAAGAAGAAGGAAGAGCAACGGCCATCGCGAAAGAAGAAAAAGAGAGGTCAAGGCAGGTGAAGACAAAGAAGAAGAAGGAATGAAGAGAAGCAAGAAGCAAGAAAAGAAGAAGACGATCTGAAGAAAAAGAAAGAAAAGAAACAAGGAAGAACAGAAGAAGAAGAGCACGAGGGGAAGATCTGAAGAAAGCAGAAGAAGAAGAAGAAGAAGAAGAAGAACAGGAAGAACCAAAGACAAAGAGGAAGAAAGAAGAAAAGAAGAAGAAGCCAAATTTTCATCTCTCTCTCTCTCTCTTTATTTTTGTAATAGAACTTGTATATCTCTAGAATACAACTTGCTCCCTGAGTTCGACCTCGGGAACTCTTTTATTTTTTCCGAGTAAAAAAATTTTTATATGAAACGTTGGTAACAACCAGCTTTACTACAACGATATAACTGAACGCCGACGCTTTCATTTTGGCGCCGTTGCCGGGGAGCAACGGCTATTCTAGAGGTAAACATTCCTGTATCTTTTAATTTCTGATAATCTCCTCTCTTTTGTGCAGCTACAGGAACTCAAGAAGACAAGCAACCACACGACAACCACTCCGAAGACAGGTAAATCTTTTCTCTCACTATTAACCCCTACACTCTAAAGAGAAAGAAAAGAAAAGAACAAAGCAATATAGGGCTAACCTGTCTTCCATACTTAGTAACCATAAAAAGTTGCATGTTTTCAACTCATCACTCCTGCACACTATTAAGGGTATTTAAGGGCTAACACATTCTTGCTTGAGCCCTAATTACCCAACAAAGAGTTAAATGGACCAAGTAGAGCCAACATAAGGTCAAACATTAGGATTTCAGTAGAGACACACCCCTTAATCAAGAATTGAGGAAATCCTAAAGAGGTGTGCCCAAGCCATTGATTGAAAATAATTAACAAGAAAAATCCTAAACAATTGGCTCTCTCTAAACACTTGAACCCTAAAAGACAGGACCTAAAAGCTCTTAAAAAAAAACAATAGGTAAAGTTGACCCCTTGGGTTAACCAACCTTAAATTAGGTCACTCTTTGCACTTAAAAAGACTAAAGTCCAAGTGAAACCTTAAGCACCCTGATCTTAAAATTGGTAGACTTAAGAGGTCAAGATCCCCATTCTGGTCTACCTGGAACCGCAGTGACAAGAGAGGTCGGGTGGGGGAAACCCTGTAACCCGTGGGGACGCTCTACCGTGTAGGGGTCTTCGCGGGACTCTCCCTCTCTGGCTGCCCAGGTAATTCTCAGGTGGACGATCTTTCTGATCAAGGGGTCCATCTGCCCCGCACCTCTATAGTCACCCAACACATTTTTGGGTGTCTTGATTGGGTCCAGCACCTTCTAAACTTACCTCTCCCAACTGTGCATGTACGGAAGGAGGTCTCTAAGACCACCCTTAAGACCTCCTTTAGAAATTCACTCTCGTCAAGGCCAAGCCTCGACGCCCGTGTTTGTGCAGCAACACCCTCACATTATTCTCTCTTCTGATTCAGAACCAAGTTCTTCTTCTTCCCCCATCATGGCTCAGCCAGTTGAGGAAGAAAATAATCTGGAACACCAGCTCCAGCGACTCAATGACCTCTTCCAAAACTTCGTGCACCCACCACAGCGTCCTATGATGCGGGACCACTACAATCCTGCTGCGGTGGCCATTGAGCCTCGAGTTAGAATCCCGATTGGAGGACCTGATTCCGAACTAAAGCCCAACATGATTCACGCTATACCTAAATTCCATGGGCTTAATTCTGAAGATCCTTTCCAGCACATCAAACAGCTTAAGCATCTGGCCCACACTTTTGGATCAGATGCGCAAAATCGGGATATTCTTCTCATGAAGATGTTCTCCTTTTCTCTTATGGACAAGGCCGCCCATTGGTATCAAACTCAGACCCGGCCGATCAACACTTGGGAAGAACTTCAATCCGAGTTTTTGAAAAAGTTCTTTCCCGTTGGTCGGACCAACGCCTTGCGCCATCAGATTACACACTTCACTCAACAATCAGGAGAACCTCTCCATGAGGCATGGGATCGTTTTCAGGATCTCATGAGAAAGTGCCCCCATCACGGAGTTCCTAAATGGGAACAAGTCCAATCTTTTTACCAGGGACTCCGTGAGGACATCCGCCTTTTCGTCAATGCAACTTGCGGAGGAAACATCATGGGTCAACATGAAGACACCGTATGGGAGATTCTCGAAAACATGTGCGAGAACTCCATCAACAATGACTCCATGGGATTATTCGACAGGACGAATACCCGCGCAGCGACGAATCTTAAGGGAGCACATGAGACGCAGGGCCTGTCCGCATCAGTCGACCTGGAATTAATGGCCAGTCGATTGGACAAGGTCTCAATTATTGAAAAGAAGGTGGATGAGCTGACTCAGCACTTGCAGCGAGCCACCTCTGTGCGTAACTCCTTTGCACAACCTCCTTCCACACAGGAGACTGTGCAAAACATCCTACACCGATCCTCCCCTGGGATGGATCCATATCCATCCCCATCTGATTCTTGGACTGGAAGATCATCCGATCCTTTCTTCACCAGCCGGGGGAACTCCATTCCTCCTTTCCCTGATTCTCAGGAGGTTCCTCAGACCTGCGAGGACCTCAACGCCATCCAGAACGACCCATTCTCCAACACTTACAACCCTGGATGGCGAAACCATCCAAATTTTCAGTGGGCGGGAAATTCTCAAACCCAAAGACCACCTTTTCAGTCCCGCCCACAGCCCTCTCATCACTACCAGCCGCCTCAGCCTCGGCCCAACCCTACTTATCCATCAGGGCCAAATCAAGATCAAATGTCCTTAATCCTTCAGACTCTGGCTGACATTCAAAAATCGAATGCGGCCATTCAAAAACAGCACAAGGACGAGCTTACTGAAGTTAAAACTCAGCTGGCCCAGTTGGCAAATTCTCGCCAGCCAGGCACACTCCCTTCCCAACCCCTTCCTAACCCAAATAACGTGCCAACCCAGAAGCGCGTTATGAATCCAAATTTAGGCCACGCTCAATGGATTTATCAGGCCCCTACTGCCCCATCTCCAGACGAGATGGAAGCCTCTACTTCTCGTACGGGATTTCAGCAGCAGCCACCCCTCCTACCAAATCCAAACCAAAATCAGGCCGGATTAAATTCTGTAACAACACGTAGTGGTAAGACAACTCAGGACCCGCGTTATCCAAACCACTCCCAGCCTGATAATCATGACCCTAGGATAGTTATCCAAGGTACCGCTGTTCCAGACCCACAACCAGGACCTATCCTAGAGGAACCAACCAAGATCCCGTTTCCCGAAGCCCTGACCAAGGGAAAGAAGACCACCAAACCCGTGGCCCCTGAGGAGGACCTGGTCAAGCTCTTTGAGCAGGTCCACATAAACATCCCCTTGATGGATGCAATTCGCCACGTACCAGCTTACGCACGATTTCTAAAGAATATATGTACACCCCAGCGTAAGCTGCGAACCAAGGGAGGGAGCCCAATTGTTCTGTCAGAGCAAGCCAGCTCTGTAATCCTTAGTAGACTCCCACCCAAGGCAAAAGATCCTGGAACTCCCCTGATCTCCTGTAAGATAGGTGGTACCCAATTTGATAGAGCATTGTTAGACTTGGGAGCATCTATAAATCTGATACCCACATCCTTACTTGACCATCTGGAAGAATCTGAGCTGAAACCAACTGAGGTGACATTACAATTAGCAGATCGATCTATAAAGTCACCAAAAGGGATTCTCGAGGATGTTATCGTAAGAGTGCGGGATTTCTATTTTCCAGTGGACTTTATAGTCTTAGACATGGATGCACCTGAGAACCCTAGGGATACACCAATCATTCTAGGGAGACCTTTCTTGGCTACTGCTAGAGCCAACATCAGCTGTGAGGAGGGCCAAATAGAGCTTAAGTTTGGAGATCAAACACTGAAAATTGATATATTTAAGGCCCAACAAGGAATTAATTGCGGCGTCATCGAGCAAATTTGTGACATCAAGACTTTGGTTGATGAATCACACCCCCAGAATGACTTGAGTATGCCTCATCAACCACAGAAGGATCTTGACCCGCAAATAGAGGAGTCAAATCCAGATGTAAACCCAGTAACTCCCACCCTTGAACCTCACATCTATACTGAACCACCCGCTGCTGCTGAAAACCCCATCCTTGAACTGAAACCCCTTCCTGCTCATTTGAAATACATCTTTTTGGGTTCTAATCAGACCCTTCCTGTGATCATCAATTCCAACCTCAATCCTGAACAGGAATCCCGTCTGATTGTTGTCCTCCAGCAACATCGCAGAGCCATCGGATGGACCCTCGATGATTTGACTGGAATAAGTCCCTCTTATTGTACTCATCATATCTATTCAGAAGAGGGCACACGACCTTCTCGTGAAATGCAGAGACGCTTAAACCCCAATCTGCAGGAGGTCGTGAAAAAGGAGATCATCAAGTGGTTAGATGCCGGGATCATCTACCCGATCTCCGATAGTCGTTGGGTGAGCCCAATTCAGGTCGTGCCTAAGAAGGCAGGACTCACCACTATAACGACTGAGACCGGAGAAATCATTCCTACCCGATTAGCCAACTCGTGGAGAGTCTGTATAGATTACCGTCGACTCAATTCCTCCACGAAGAAGGATCATTTCCCACTACCCTTCATTGATCAAATTCTCGAAAAACTAGCGGGAAATAGGTTCTTCTGCTTTCTTGACGGGTACTCCGGTTATAACCAGGTGGCAATCCATCCTGAGGACCAAGAAAAGACCACATTCACCTGCCCCTTCGGAACATACGCTTTCCGAAGGATGCCTTTCGGTCTTTGCAATGCACCCGCTACTTTTCAGCGATGCATGCTTGCCATATTCTCAGATATGGTAGGTGATTATCTGGAAGTCTTCATGGATGACTTTTCAGTTTTCGGAGCATCATTCGACGATTGCCTCCAACACTTGGTCCAGATACTCAGGCGGTGCATCGACGTGAATTTGGTTCTTTCCTGGGAAAAGAGCCATTTCATGGTGCCTGAGGGAATTGTCCTGGGACACTCAATTTCGGAGAAAGGTATCCAAGTGGATCGAGCTAAGGTTAATCTGATTTCTCGCCTTCCTATGCCTAGCTCGATCAGGGACATCCGCTCCTTTTTAGGGCATGTCGGTTTTTATCGGCGATTTATCCCTGATTTTTCAAAAATCGCACCCCCCCTGACCACTCTTCTCTCCAAGGATGTTCCCTTCGAAATCTCCAAGGAATGCACTCAAGCATTTGAAATCCTGCGTGACCGAGTCACCCAAGCCCCGATCCTACAGTCCCCTGATTGGTCTCAACCCTTTGAGATCATGTGTGATGCATCCGACTTCGCTGTAGGAGCGGTTTTGGGGCAGAAAAATGACAAGAAACCTGTGGTCATTTACTACGCCAGCAAAACACTCGATGAGGCTCAGCGTAACTATACAGTTACTGAGAAAGAGCTGCTAGCTGTAGTATTTGCCCTAGAGAAGTTCAGATCGTACCTTCTGGGTTCCCATGTCATCATATACTCGGATCACACGGCTGTGAGGCATCTCCTTGCAAAGAAGGACGCGAAACCTCGATTGATCCGATGGATCTTGCTGTTGCAAGAATTTGACCTCGAGATTCGCGATAAAGCGGGAAAACAAAACGTGGTAGCTGATCACTTGTCCCGTCTTCCTTCTGAAATGATAGACCCTTCCGGACCCATCACTGAGCATTTTCCCGATGAGCACCTGCTGACTATTGGTACTAGCCTTCCATGGTTTGCTAATATTGTAAATTACTTGGCATCTCATCAAACCCCGTCCGATTGGCCGAAGGCCAAGAAAGACAAATTACGCTCCGATGCCAAGTATTACATTTGGGAGGACCCGTACCTCTTCCGCATAGGTGCCGATCAGATCATCCGGAGATGTGTCCCGGAAGGGGAAGTCAACAATATCCTCTCTTTCTGCCATGACCAGGCATGCGGTGGCCATTTTGCCGGGCATAAAACCGCATCAAAAGTCCTCCAGTGCGGCTTCTACTGGCCCACACTGTTCAAAGACGCATACAGTCATTGCAAGGCATGCAGTCGTTGCCAGACTTTGGGCAACATGAGCCATCGCGACATGATGCCTATGCAACCGATTCTAGTATGCGAAATCTTTGATGTTTGGGGGATTGATTTTATGGGCCCCTTTCCTGTTTCGGATGGTTTCGAATACATTCTGTTGGCTGTGGACTACGTGTCCAAATGGATCGAAGCCATACCGACCCGAACCTGTGATCACAAAATCGTTCTCAAATTCATTCATCAACACATTTTCTCAAGGTTCGGGATTCCTCGTGCAATAATCTCTGATGGGGGGACCCATTTCACAAATGCTCAGTTTAGGTCACTGATGACCAAATACGGGGTGTCTCACCGAATCTCTACTCCTTACCACCCCCAAACTAATGGTCTAGCTGAGCTGTCAAATCGGGAGATCAAGAAAATCCTGCAGGTCACTGTTCGACCTGACAGGAAGGACTGGTCGTCCCGACTTCCGGAAGCATTGTGGGCCTATAGGACCGCCCACAAGACCCAATTGGGCATGTCTCCCTTTAGATTGGTGTACGGAAAGGCATGCCACCTTCCCGTCGAACTGGAGCATAAAGCCTATTGGGCAGTACGGAACTGTAATCTAGATCTTTCCAAGGCTGGGACCCACAGAAAACTCCAAATCAGCGAGATCGATGAATTGCGCATAGACGCGTACGAGAACTCGCAAATCTACAAGGAGCGGGTTAAAGCCTTCCACGACAAACACATCTCGAGAAAGATCTTTCATCCTGGTCAAAAGGTCCTACTCTTTGATGCCCGACTCAAACTCTTCCCAGGAAAACTGAGATCTAAGTGGGTCGGACCATATTTGGTCCGACAGGTTTTTGGAAATGGAGCAATCGAAATCAGTCCACTCAGCCACGATTCTGAACCTTTCATCGTGAATGGTCAAAGACTCAAGCCGTTCATTGATGTAACTTCTACTGATTTGGCTGAGGCATCTCATATCCTCCTTTCCCCTTGAGCTTATTGCGCCCAGCCGATGGCGTAAAACTCAGCGCTTAACGGGAGGCAGCCCGTCATTCTCTTTGAAAACCTGAAACTTGTTCTGACACCTTTCAGCACTCGAAGTTCACCCTGAACTAAGACCCCCTAGGTTACAATGAGGACATTGCAAATCTTAGGCATGGGGGGGTAGGAAAGTGCAAAAACTTGTAAGAAAAGGTTTCAAACAAAAAAATTCACATATGCCAAAAATACCATAAAAATTAAAAAATTTTTTCGAAAAAGAATAAGAGGAAAAGAGGAGAAGGAAAATTTTGTGAAGGAGAAAAGAAACAAAATGAAAAAGGAGCACAAAATTATAAGAAAAGTTGATAGTCATTAGTAAGGAACTAAGGAATTAACCTAAGTTCTAGACCTCATTCAAGAAAATAACTGAAAAGTGCACAATGAGATTAGTAAGAATGCAAACCTTAGGCATTCTTGAATAGACTCTTAGTACTCATTAAGATCTGGACACTCCTCAAGAGGTTGAGGAAAATGAAAAGCTGAAGTATTAGGTCTAAGGCTTAGGAAGTATTCGGCCTCGTTAACTAATTTTTGGTTTACGGGACTCAGTAACCTAAGCACCCTAATCTCACACACAGCCTGGTTCAGTAAGCGTAAAAATCAGAATCACGCAGAAGCGTCGCAAAAATCTGAAAAGAACACCTAGAATAGGAATGGCCGATCAACACAAGTTGATTTGGACGAGTTCCCAGCGCGGAGAGGCGGAAAATCCCCTCGAAGATGCGTAACAAAATATCATCTCCTCGGTGCTTGTCTCTTAGGATATTTACATATCCTACGGGGGGCATGTAAGCACTCTGCTGGTTCAGATTCCATGGATGGCATTATCTCGAAGTGTCAATTGCCAGGGTCTGGATTCGGCCACGGAATACCATGGATGGGATTATCTCGAAATCTCAATAGCCAGGGTTCCGGGGGTTGCCATGGGCGGTGCTATCTCGAAGCATCGATCGCCAGGAACCCTTGAGGATTGATGATGGGAGCAAGGAATCTGATACAGACCGTGTTGAAAAGCTAATCCCAGGCTAGAACTAAAAAGAAAAAGAGAGAGAAAACTCTCCAAACAGAAAAAACTTTCTATCTCTCTCTTACAAAACGCACTGCGAACTGGGCCAGGGCTAAAATCATTTCAAGCACGGGTGCTTTAACCACGAAGTCCAATAAACCTTAGGTTAGTTCTTGCGGGCCTTAAAAACCTTTGCTAAAAGACTGAGGCTAAGGCTAGACAGATTTGGATCTTGATTGGTACTAGAGTATCTTTTAGGCCTATGGTCAGCATTCTAACCTAATCTATGCTCAAATAAAAAGGCACTTATCCAAAACCATTGAAAACTTCATGGTCTAGAACAAGGGTTGAAACCTTAAGTTTTTTGCTAAGGGACTAGCAAAAGCTAGGCATGGGGGTATGATGAGAACCTCATCATAAGCCATAACTAGCTCTTTTTGACCCAATACAAAGGATAAAAGCTCCTACATATCTCAAGGAAAGGCTTAACTCAGAGAATTCTGAGTTTGAGAAGAAAACCAGTCATAAGGGGTAAAAGTGCAATTTTACCAGTATAATCTGCATACAGGGTAATTCAGGGCCCAAACACAGGTCAAAACAGCTTAATAAGAATAAAAGTGGGATGAGATGATCTAGCAAGGGCTACAGCACTTCCAAGGAACCAAATGATAATCTGTAACCCTAAAACAACCCACTTCAATTCACAAGGTTCGAGGCAAAGTAAAAATAGAATAAACCCTCTAAAATTCATAGAAAAATAATCTCTAGGGTTTAGAACCTTCAATTTGGCCTTTAGAACCCATTTTGACCTACATTGAGAACCATGCCCAATTAATAACTTAATTTGGGTCTTTACGCAAATTGACCGGTCAAACAAGGTTTAATATGAAAATGAAATTTACCATCAGATTCCTTAGGTTCTAATTAGTCATGTATAAAAACTTGAGCCTAAGAAGAAACCTCCTTGACCGACTTTACACTTTGGTCCTCATATATTTACTCTTTGGCCCTCAATTTTTGAACCCTCGCATTTAGGCCCCTAACTCTCCTTCGTTCTTTGCAAACAGGTCCCTCCTGTAAAACCCTGCCAGCACCATGCTCCGGCGACCTTGCGCGGAGCATGGCGCCGCGCAGGGTGAGGTGGAGGACCTGGCATGTATACCGGGGGTGCCCTGCGTCGTCAGCCGTCGCAGGAGCACCCCCATGGTCATTGTAGGCCACCATACCGGCCGTGCGAACGCACGGACGGTATGGGTTCGTATTCCGACCATTCTCCGGCGAGGGAGACACGTCGTCTCCCTCCGCCTTCCTCCCTGCTTCAACCCTATAAATACCCCCCGCCGCTCCACCGACCAAAGCAGCCTGGATCTGACGGAGAAAACCCCCAGCTTTCTTCTCTTCTTCCTCCGGCAGACGCTCACCAGCTCCGGCGACTTCCTCCCCCTCCACCTCTTCGCTCTGCCGCAATACCAGCAGCAGAGACCTCCTCCCCTGCTCTTTCCGCGCCACGCCGCACCCAGCTGGCGCCTCTCCAGCCCTCTGCTCGCCGCCGCCCCTCTCTCTGAGCATCGTCTTCTCCGGCGACAGTCGATACGACTGTCGCCCTGTTCCTCCCCCTTCGTCCCTGCAGTTAAGTTAGACCTACTCCCCTTCTCCTCCTCTTTCTTTCCCCGCTTTCAATTTAGTCAATTAAACCCTCGACCGCTCCTGTTCACCCTCATCCTCTCCGCCTCCGACCACCCTCCGGCGAGCCGCTCCCATCACCTCAGCGACCCACACGGCTCGCCGACCACCGCAGAACCTCCGCCTCCTCACCCTGATCCTCTTCCGCCCCTCCACTTCCCACCAAACACCCTCTGCAGATCCACCGAACACACCCACTCCCTCGCTCACAGTTTGACCTAGGACGACCTGTTAGCTCCATCTCGCCCCCTGCAGACCCCCTGACCACCTTCGCCGTGCCACGGCGAAGGTTCCCCGCCTGTCTGATTTGGCCGAGAGGTCGTTCTATTGATTTCAGGTTCCAGGCCTTGACCGCCATTGGCGAGGAAGCTCGAAGCTTGCTCGAGGTTGCTCCAAGCCTAGATATCCCAGGTTGAAGAGCCACGGCCAGCGCGAAAGAGTCTTGCGCACACACCCTGGCCCTCAATTGGAGTTGCGCGCCTCAACAGCTGTTGCAATTGGAAGCACCATCCCTGCTGCAGGCGTGAGAGAAATGGGGTGCGCGGATAGTCCCACCTCGGGAGTTTCTGAAGCCACACACCCACATAAATTGCAAAAGTGCCACCATCTGTTTGCCTCAGTTACCACGGGGTGAGGTCCCTCTCACCCGACCCGACCCGACTCGGCCTCGTCCGTGACCACGCTCCGCGGACCTGGCCCGACCCGATTAGACTGACCTGCACTCCTCGCCCACCACGCACGCCGGTGGGCCTGGACCCGGGCCTGACCCGAACCCGATTACCCGGTAGCGCTCTGGGAGAGCTTCCGAAGAGTGATTTCAGAGAGAGAGATACGCGGGGGAGGGGGGTAGAGTAGGTTTTTGCCTCTTGACGAAAAAACTCTGAAGTGTGCAGGCCAAAGAAGAAGAAGCAGACCCGCTGAAGAAGAAGGAGCTGCTGCACTGTAGCGAAGGCATCGTTAAGTCGTCTCAGCACCGGGGCAGACGACGGAAGGTCAGCAGCCAGAGCAGGAAAGAAGACAGGCTGAAGAAGAAGGAAGAGCAACGGCCATCGCGAAAGAAGAAAAAGAGAGGTCAAGGCAGGTGAAGACAAAGAAGAAGAAGGAATGAAGAGAAGCAAGAAGCAAGAAAAGAAGAAGACGATCTGAAGAAAAAGAAAGAAAAGAAACAAGGAAGAACAGAAGAAGAAGAGCACGAGGGGAAGATCTGAAGAAAGCAGAAGAAGAAGAAGAAGAAGAAGAACAGGAAGAACCAAAGACAAAGAGGAAGAAAGAAGAAAAGAAGAAGAAGCCAAATTTTCATCTCTCTCTCTCTCTCTTTATTTTTGTAATAGAACTTGTATATCTCTAGAATACAACTTGCTCCCTGAGTTCGACCTCGGGAACTCTTTTATTTTTTCCGAGTAAAAAAATTTTTATATGAAACGTTGGTAACAACCAGCTTTACTACAACGATATAACTGAACGCCGACGCTTTCAACCACCACCACCGAGCTACTGATTCAGCCACCCTTTCAGTAACTTAAGACGTTCGGGAAATTTCCCAGACGTCTGAAGCTACCCGCTCACCTGCACCCACTCACCTGCGTACACGTCTGAAGTCCACCTCCCAATCCAGAGCCATCTCTGTCCTCCCACTTCACTTCCACCGCACACGTCTGAAGTTCGCCCGCTCCTGCAGAACCGCGCACGCCTCCGCTCGTGCCTGCAGCTTGCACGCCCACGCCAACCGCCAGCAGCTCCTCCAACCCACTCCCTCCTCAGCCTGCAGCGCACACCTTCCCCACGCCAGCAGACCGCGCAAGCTCACCGGCTGTAGTACCTCCGCCGGAGCTCGTCCGACCACCTCCGACCACCGTGCGACTCGCCGCCACCACCGATTCGAAGCCCTTGGTCCAAGGGACCTCCTCCGAGCTTCCCGCGCCCGGCCATCCGCTCCTCGTCGTGCAAGACAAAGGGGAAAAATTCCCCTGTTTTGCTACAGTAAACCATCAATTAGAAATTACATTTTCTGCCATTGTCACTTTTTAATGATATTTTATTGATTCTGCATTGCGGAAAATATCCTCTAGTTTCTCATAATTGCCATTTCAGCATTGTTTCTTGCTTAAACCTTAATCTAAAGGCAATCTTGGCTTGATTCTTGTCCAAACTAACTACGAACGAACGTTTTTAATTGGTGCGAATTTTAATACGTCATTACCTCCCTGTAGATATGACCCGCTCCTTTGCGAGTGGTTATTTCTTCTTAAATATTGATCAGTCAATTTTTCCGCCACATTAAACTGCAATCGACTTAAAATCGAAAGATCGACGAGTCAAGCCCCACAAAGACCCCTACATGGTAGAGCGTCCCCACGACTTATAGGGTTTCCCCCACCTGAGCTTCCTTGTCACTGCGGTTCCAAGAGACTGGAGTGTGAAAATTAAGCCCTATGTCTACCAATTTTAGGCCTATTTATGCCTTGAATTATCACTTGATTAAGAAGTTGATTCAAATTGTGACCTAATTTTAGGTTGGTTGATTCACAAGGTTAACCAACTTCACCTGACTTACCCAAAAGCTTAGGATGAAATCTAGGTAAAGTCACTCGAACCACCCTATTTTGGTTCTCAAATAGGTTATTAGGTCTTAATTTTGATATTCAAGTGATTTTAGAGCCTTGATTTTAGGGTTTGATGATAAGATCAGTTCAACCAAGGGCTTAGGTAGCACACAAGTGTAGGAAGATTTTTTTCTTTTATAATTGGCACATGTATACTAGCACTTCAAACCCTAATGTGCAAACCCTAATTGGCTCTATTCCAAGTCCAATTTGATTCCAAATATGGCACCCTGGATTCAAACAAACAGGTGAGTAGTCCAAGATGTTGCAAGTCGCTAATAGGCATAGGAAGCCAGGATTGGGTAATTCTAATCAAATCAAATGTGATCGATCACAATCAAATTGAGAAAATAAGGAATTTCTTACTTTGAATGATAATTCTAGAAAAGTAAGGCAAGGTTGGCTTCTTAATTTTTGTTTTTTCCTTTTTTATATCCATAAGAATGGGGAGGATTAGGAAAGAAAGGGAAGACAACTAACTTGCCTTTGGTGTGGTTGATTCGAGACAGTGAACTTGAGTGTTGCCTCGTGCTTTGTTCGCCTTGAAACAATCAAAACAAAGACAAGTTAGAAATCAAGTCAAAAGAAGATGAAATGAACAGTGGTAAATGCATGCTGCTTCCCTGGCAATGGTGCAAAAATGTTCATTCATTTTCATCAAGGTTACAATTCACGTTGTAATATAGCGTCTAGAGCGACAGAAACATTAAAAATTTATATCTCTAAATGTGAGTTCCGAGGTCATCTTAGGGAGCAATAAATCGCAAATAACCACCAATCAATTGAATATAAAGTGAAGCATAGGAGTTTGATGCAAAAAGAAATTAATTACTCAAATAATGTCATAATCAAACTCAATATAAAATGAAACTAAGGTAAAAAAAATTGTGTTTTTGTAACTAAGCCTTAGCCTTAACAAAATCGACCCAAAGCCTCTCAAAAGTTGATCCAAATCTCACCTAAACTTGGACCAGAATTAGCCTAAATGCTTTCATGTGTGTGGGGGCATGTGCGTGTATGTGAGGTATATGGGGACCTAGCCCCCTGTATCTTGAGCAATGGTATGGATCACATTTCTTTTTGTGCTTGATCTAAAGAGAAGTTTTGCATGAGGTGGGACTATGCATCGCACCTTCTCCTTTGTCTTCGATCGAGTGATGAAGTAGCTGGTGATTCATAGCCAATTGCTCATGGGATTGTCAATCCACGACCCAGATGATTCTGTGTTTGATAAGGTGGGTTTCTTCATTGATGAATCGTCGAATGCAGCTACTCATCACCAGAGAAGAGGACTGATGAGGTCTGGTTCATCATAGCTAAAATGCCCAAGTTAAAATAGAAACTATGTTAAACACTACATAATTAACACATGAAAGAAATGACCTAAAACAGCAAATTTATGCTAAAAATAAGAAATTAGGTTGTAAAATGAGATATTCTATTCTTTAATACAAATTGATGATCCAATTGCAAATTGAGCACATATTTTGGTTCAAAATTTCAAATCAAAGGTGGAATTGACTTCCTAAATGTTCAATTATGTTTCAATAAAAACTTGGTTGCATTTGGACATCACTAGGACCTTGCATTTAGAGTTTTACATATAGGTCCTTAGTACATAACATTTTATTCACATTAAAAGTCTCAGGGACCTTCTTGTAATCACCTAGGGACCGCTTTGAACCTATTCTACCACTAATGGGTTTGATCGCAACTTTTCTACCCCTTCAGTTGTTTGGACCTTTTGTGCAATTTATACAATACACTTGCAGCCATTGGTGCACTATAGCACTCACAAGAACATGACAGATCAGGGTCGTCGTTCCCGTGCATCTTTGATCAAAGGGCTGATCTTACACCAAGCTTCGTGTGTAGAGTCACTACCCATTCCAGATCCCATCCAATGGTGCATTTTTTGGATTAAACTTTCCTGCCCTCTCTTTCCATATCTACCGCCCAAGACCTAGTGGCTTAATCTCACCATGGTGGTTCCTTGATTCACTCAAATGCCTACTTAAACACCTCCCTATGCTCCTTGCGTGAGTATCAGCTCCCTCCTACACCTCTCGAGTTGGTCACCTTCCTCCCTCTCCAGTACCTTCTAACCATTTCACTCGCCATGCCTGTGATAGGGGTGTGGTTCTTCCTCCTCAATTCCTCCTCACCACTAGGGATGACGTATGCCTGAGGATGACCTTGGAGCTCCACTAGAGGGCTCTTCACTCGCTGGAGACCTCCCTTCCTTCTTCCTCCTTAGCCATCAGCTTTGGATCCAAGCAACCCCATTCTTCCTGTTAGATAGGATTTCTAGCTTTCTAGAGTAGTTATAGTAGTGATTAGTGTAATTAGATTAGCTAGGAGTAGATTAGAAATCAAAATAAATGATGGATGGGTTTGAAGTAGGTTAGAAATCAAAATAAATGATGGATGGGTTTGAAGTAGGTTAGATTAGTTTAAATCGCTTTCTCCCTTGCTGATCAATCCAGATCAGAGAAGTGTTTTTCCACCTCCATTTCAACTCATAAATCTCTCTCTACACTCAATAATTCATTTTTTATTTTCCCTTGCAATTTATTCATTGTTCACCCATCCATCAAGGCTGAATATAGATATGGAAATATTTGGCTTCTAGATCTAAATTCATGCCTAAAATCCACCTGGCGGGTCTCCCATTTACTCCAACTATTTGCAAAGACCCCCTGATCTGATTTTAATTGAATCGATTTGTTCGATTCTTTTAGATCTTGTTTTCACGTCCAATCTTGCGATTTGGAGTCAATTTGGTTTTAATCGAATTTCATCATTCGATTTGAGTTCAGATTTGCTTACATGGGTGAATTGAAATGAATTTGAATGTGTTTTGATTGATATTTATTCTCAAAGGAGCATATGCCCAATGAGAACATTGTTTTGGGTAACCATGGCCAAGGATAATCCAATACATGGATTAGAGGTCATAGCAATGATCTATTATCTAGAGGATCATTTAGAATACTTGCACACTAATTAATAATGTGCAGTTGTTCTTCATGATTTTATGTTCATAATGATCCACATTAAAAGCCCAAAACAAGGCTACATGGATTCCTAAACCAATTTGAATTCACTCTAATTTTTAAAGGAACAAATAATGATTTCAAGGTTTTAATGGAAATTTAGAGTTGCATTGAGATGATTTCACTATCTAGTGTGATTTTTCCTCTTTACATTGTCTATAATGTAAAGAGGAGATCATATTAGGGTCTTTTGAGGATTTTAAAGAATGAGGATTGGCCATATGGATTTTAGATCTTCATACATGGTTTTAAAAGGATTTTTGGACAAAAATGATTTGTTAGAGAATTGATTTGGACATTCTTGAGCCTAAGATTAGACCCTCTCATGTTTGATATTGGCAGATTTGTTTAATATGATAGCAACTGCAGCAGCTCATCTTAGTTGCTGAGTTTTGTTTGAGTAGCTACTAGTTGCTGGGTGTCTATAGCTGCTGAAGCAACTGAGCTAAGACGTCTGAATCAGCTGCAAATGAGGTAGCATTTTGGTCTGAAATGCATAGCAGTGAATAGCTACTGAAATGTTTATATAGCAGCAGCAGTAGCCACTGTGGTGATCTGATTTGGCTAGTTTGAGAGGAATTTGAAGTGGATTTTGGACTGTAATGTAGTTGACATGTTGTTTAGGAACTTAATATACAAGCATTCATGTATTAAAATTGAGTTTTAATTCAACTAGAATTGCTTGTAATCTTATGTTAAATTCTTTTGTCAGCTACTATTTTGAATTATCTATCTAAACCGAAATTTTAAATGTAAATTTAGTTCAAAATCATGTTTAAATGCTCCATCATATTCCATGTGATGTGTTGAGTGTATGTGAATGCTTTTACTGATTTGTCTAACCCTCAAAACACATTTAAAGGCCTTAGGTTCTTTATTGAAAATCTTTTTAAGGCCAAAATGGAGTTGTTTTGTATATAAATAAATACTAAAAAAATCACAAAAAGAAAACGTCTTGAGTAAGATCAGGTATTTCTTTTGGTGTGTATCTAGTTTCAAGGTATTATGAACCCCCGACTTGGTAGAACATATCAGCTGTTGGTTTAGTACATCTTGGAACTTAATAACAAAACCTAACTCAAAAATCACAAAAAGAAACCTTTCTCTCTCATCTTACTCTCTCTCTCATCTCCTATCTCTATTATACCTATAAAAACTATAAAAATCTGAAAAATCCCACAAATACCCAAAAATACCATATATACTATGTATATACTTGTATATGTATATATAACTTATATATATATTCTATATATTCAATTAAATATTTAGAATGATTTAAAGTATATATAACTTTCTTGTATAATTATCTATTAATTTATATTAACTTAAATGTATAATAACCTAGGTAATTATATAAACATATCTATATGTACATAGTTATACCTAAAACTATACATACGTATTTAACTATGTAATATGAATAGTATAATACCTGTAAAATAATATAATTATATATTTATAGTAAATAATTAAGTTATTAGGTTAATTAAGTAATGTATTAACTTAAAATAAAATAAAGTAGTAATTTAAGTTAGTGAAGTAAATAATAATTTACATTTGTATAATATTATATTAAGTATTTTGATCCTATTTATACTGTATTTATAGTGTATTATAGTATTTATACATTTTCTATGTATATAACTAACTTAAACATGTATTTAATTGTAAATAAATTAAAATAAAGTTTCTAAAATATAATAAAAATGTATAATAAATAATTTATTATATAAATTGACTATGTAAAAAGCCAATTTGATAATTAAGTCACTAATTTATACTTTAATTAACAATTAAACCGTTAATTTAATATGTACAAACAACCAAATTTTAACTAATTTTATTCTATATGTAAATAACTTATTTATGTAAACTAATTTCACAATTATGTAGCCTTATATAAGGGCTTTAAAATCATGTAATTTATTTTTAATTTATGTTAATTTATGGCCATCAAATCAATGGCCAAACATAGCAATTCAGCATGCAGCTGTGCACTGCACAACGCCAATTGGCGCTGGACATAGTGCCATATCGGATGTTGAAGACTGCATACTGTGGTATAAATTGGTTTTGTGACACCAGCTGCTTAGTCGTCATGAGCTCTAGGCACCACTCACACCATTACCCCTCTCCTCTGATTTGAAACGATCATTTATATGAGCATTTCAAACAGTGGTGGGTTGAGGGTAACACATTGTACCACGCACTGTAATAGGGGCTTGAATTAGGCCTAAAATCAAAAGAAATTGAACCTAAAATTAACTAGGGTAGACTTACTAGTAGAGGTCTAGTCCCACCTTATTGGGTGTTATGTACCCCTCGAAACTGGCCGACCCACCCACTTAAAAACCTAATTTTTGGGTTGAACTGTACATGTTTGTGTGTTTGAGGAAGTCCTAAAATCGGCTATCTTGGAAGGAAGAGAGTGTGAGAGTGTGCTTATGTGTGCGTGTGTGTATATATGTAAATATATATATATATACGTATATATGTATAATAGACATATGTATATAAATAATGAAAATAAGATATATATATATATATAAATAACATATACGTATACATAGATAGTGTATATATCTGTATATGTAGTTGGAATAGTAATAAGTGTTGTTTGAGCTCCTATATATACAAATAACTAAGAGCTTTACTGACAGATAGATCCGTTACTGTATATATATATTTATATGTTAGTGTAGGTAACTATTTTTGCTCTTATGTTATGTGTTCATCGTGATACGCATTAAAAGAGTTTTATTATTGTAGTTGCGAATTACATCAAAACAAATAATATTTATAGATTTTTTGTTAAATATCGAGTCGTTCGCAGAGAGGAAAAACATAATTTTTATGCGAAAGCTTTTTAGAAAGTCATTCTAAGCAAATAGTTATATATTTATATATGTATATATAGACAAGCATTCATGAGATCATATAAACATTTTATTGATCAAGAGGATGTCTCATAAATCAAATGTAAATGAATAACATGAAACAGAAGAATAAGCTATCAAGGAGGAAAAGGAGAAGAGAATGTGGTGGAGATGATTAGCCGCTTGTGGGATTCTTGTGAGAAGTGCGGCAACACTTCAAATCCAGGGCATCGGGAAGAAGACTGGAGGGAAGTTGCAGAGAGAGAGGCTAGAGATCTGTCTGGTGGGAGTTGTTCTTCAACTGGGTGCTCTGGGGCACTTTTTATAGCTTTATTGAGGGGCAAAGTAGGCATTTAAGCCCTCTAACTCTTGTACAAGGCTTGGTTTTATTAGATCCGTTGATCGGGAGATCAACGACTCTGATTGCACTTCAAAAGGCCTTCCTAAACACTTCATCTGCTCAGAGCTCTCATCTGTTTGACACGTGGCACATTCCCTGCCCTCAGATCTCCATCGCTCAGTTGTGCGTGCAGCTCACCCGCACCACCAATGCTTCTTCAACCGTGAATGCTGAAATCACACTCTCGATCCTTAGAGATCGGACGACTTAAATTCACTGCGCCCACCGCCTTTGAATCCTAACGCACATGCACACATTCGATTACGCATGATTACACATGGCCATTTGACACACATCAGCACACTACGTGTTCACATCCCCACCACCAAATGATGATCCAATGGCTGGATTTTTCTTGCGCCCGCTACCACCTTGATTTTCTACTCTGTGGTGCTTCGAACGTGCACCATACCCTTTGATTTGAGTGCACTAGCCAATGCACTACAAGTGCAGATTGTCACGCCTTCGACTTCACACATGGTCACTCTCAGCCGTTGCATGAAGATCAAATGGCTGAACTTGATCTTCCATTGATGAGGTGAGGGTGAGGAGCGACGTGGTCGCATCGTGGCCGTTGGATGATGATCTAACGGCCCACAATGTGGGGTTTCCTTCAGAGATTGGGGTGGCGGCCTTGGGCGGCTGTGATGGTGCCACGTGGTGCCATCGTAACTGTCCATCTTCTCTTCTTTGTAGATCACGTTGTAGGTCTCCGATCGAGATGATTTTTATACCATTGGACTGCGATCATTGATCTGGATCCATCTACGTGGTTGGATTTGGCATTTGAGGTCTGGATTTCCACCTATTTGCCTTTTGACCCTTGCTCTTCTATGAACTCCATAGGATGCTATGGGAGTCTGATCAAGGTGATCTCGAAAGCGTTGGACTCCCATCATCATTCTGAGCATATCCATACGGTTGGATTTATCATCCTCAACCCTAAGTTACCTACAATAAGTATTACCTCTCAATTAGAACATACTATGACATTATTATTCACAAAGCTAATGAATTAACTATGATGCAGTATAAGATGCTGATGCATGTATTATGCCTAAGTTAAGCTAGGATCTGACTTAATTTAGGTAGATTAGGACCTATGGTTGCTGCGCAATCATACCCCCATGCTTGAATCTTATTAGTCCCTAGCAAATGAAAGATAATGCAAAGTGACTAATTTACATCAAGAGTTCGACGGGAGATTTATTTCTTTTGTTTTCATCAAAAACTTTAGATATCTAGACAGTCATGAAAGTGTAGTGTTGTAGCCTATGCAATGGATCCAAGTGAAAAGTCAACCCACACCTAAAGCTCGTACTTGACCTTTAGTAAAATTCTATTAGGATAGGCAAACTTCTTCCCCCACGGTTATAAAGTAATATGTAATTTTAGCCCTGGCTTCTTGGCTTAGGTATTTCTGAGTCAAGTGGGTTTGTATTTGGCGGCTCAAACTCCTCTAGTACTACACAATCTAGTACTTTGGAACCTAGATTTCCAGACTTATTAAATAAATCACTCAAAGAGAGGTGGAGAAACTGTGCTCTCTTTAGTTCCTTTGTACTCATTCTCTCTCTTTTTCTGTTTCTTTTCTTATTTTTTTCTCTTTTCTTTTCCTTTTCGTTTAGAGCTCACAATCTCACTAGATTTGCCAATATATTTGGTGGCCTCTCATGGCATTAACACTTTAATTAAGTTCTAATAACCTTATGATTAAGTCAGTAATACTTAGCCAGTATTCAAGTGGTTAGTAATATAGAAAAGTAGGTCAAGGCTATATTTGGTGGATTGTAAAGGGAATGGGTGTTGTTGCCTCAATGTGCTTAACATGAAGTGAACACAATGCAATTAACACATTTATATATATATATATATATTTTACTTTTCTTTCTCTTCATTTTTCTTTTTCTTTTCTTTTCTCTTCTTTTTTCTTCTTTCTCCCTTTTTTTCTTTTCTTTTTTTTTTCATAAATATTTATTTCTACAAACACAGTGTATTGCAGCACCTATGCAAATTTTTATTCACAAGGCTTTATTCATGATTGGGGGTATTCAAGAGGATATCGAGTGGCTTATTTGGTGGAAGTGCCTAGTCTCAGCACCGAAAAGGGAATGGATGAGACGATGTATTTCTGATCTTGATATTAAAACCCTCCTTCAGCCGAGGATTCTATAAAGGACGGTCGTAACCATCCACCTTAGTTGTAGTTTTATTAGAACATGCATTCTGCATATTTGCCTTAGTTGGTGCCTCTCCAAAAATTCACACACTAAGAATTTGTATGTAGGAACCGAGATCGAAAACTATGCCTAACTTCGAGTATAATTATCCAATTTCCCGAAAACTAAGATTCCTTATACTAGCCTTAGAACACCAGTAGACTTTCTACTCTCACCTCACACTTGTTTCGTGGATCTACTAGATGATGGTTTGCCTAACTCCTTAATTACTGTCTAAGTGTTTAGGAGGAGAAGCAACACTTCTTCTCGACAAACTAAAGATGTCTATCGGTCTTCACAGAGGATCCATTACAAATTCTGCATGTAAGTGTGAAAATGTACTCCATTCTAAATTCAGAAATCAACTTAAGAATAAATCTCTAATAAAACCTTCTTCATAAATTTTTTTTTCTAACATAAAAATAAGACATGCAATATCCACTCCCCTATGCCTATTCATTACAATGCCTTCATTGAAATGTATGTAGAAAAATCAAAATATAATAAGCAAGAGGAGGGGATATCACCTGACTGAGCTTGTTAATCTAGGTCAACTTGATTAGTCAAAAATGCAAAAATACCTGTATAGAATACTAGGTTATCTCTTAGCTAGCGCTAAGTTTAATGTCATTTGCTGTATTTCAACCTAAAAAATGAATGATTAAATTAATGGGTTCAGTTAGGATTAAAATGAAGATATGATCATGCGACCCAAGAATCAGTGATTCACATATGTGGATTAGTTGATGGTGAATACCAAGCCCAAAAGGTCAGAAAAATAAAATAAACGAGCTTGGAATTATTTGCAGCTAGGTGCTACAAAAGAGAGAAAAATAAGTGCGGGTGCCAGAGTGGAAAGTGGATAGTGGCAGCCTTAAGAAGTGGTGCATGAGTAAGGTAGATGAGGTGGGTAAAGAGTAGTCAGTGGGGAGTAAATCATACAGCTCCCGAAAGTGATGGGAAATGAAAGGAGGAACCTGAATGGTGTAGTCTAAAATGGTACAAGGAACCACTTTGTAAGTCAAGTTAGGTGTGGATCGATGTAGAGTAGGTGAGTCAAATAAAATCCAATGGTCCATCTCAATAGTTGCAGATTCACCCAAATCATGCTGGATATCAGTATCCTCAAGCTCATCCCTAGGGTGATCAAAAATATCATATGAGTTGCCCAAATCCTATCTTAATTCATGATGCAACTCCTCAAATGTAATGGGAAAAAATTCATTTTTCCTTAGAATCATTTCCCCATGGGGAGTATGATCGGAATCTAGATTAATCAAGGCCTTAAATCCTTTTTGTTTTGTGAATTTGTGAGTAGGATTATAAATTTGATCCCAGTTGTCTTTCTCTTGAACTATATTTTCTGAGGGAATGTCTTCTTGTTTCTCATTAATCAAATCAAGTTCCCCAAGATTTCATGATTTAGCTAAATTCTTTGCTTCCTTAGATAAATCATCATAAGTCGTCCCCAATAATTATGCAATTTCTTGAACATCTTTTTCATAAGGGGATTGTCAGTTTTGTTCAATCTCGAGATGTTGGGGATAAGAGTCAGGGTTTTCCTCAAGACTCTAGTGCATGGGAAGAGAAGGGTGCGAATTAGCTGATACAAAAGTGAAAGCAGATTCAACTTCTTTATGGAATATCTCAGAATGATTAATATCACCAAATCTAGATATGGAATTGTCTAAGCACATCTAATCATGGTAGACAAAATCATATCAGAACCATCCAACTGTGCTTAGCTGTCACTATCCCCAATCCTTCTATCTTCTTGATGGGGTTCCTCATAATCTTGTTCTGATTCTCCCAAAATTTTCAAGATATCCAAATCCGAGTCATCCATGTGGTCCAATTGTTCATCTTTTGTCATAAAGGATTGTAATTTAGGTTTTGAATCAAGATTTAGATCCCCGAGTAAGTTTTTCTCCTCAAAGTCAATCTTTAGGATATCAGAATTATCAATTAGTTCAGATGTAGGTTTGGGTAGGATCTATTCTGGATAATCACAAGGCTGGTGGGTGGGCTCGGTGTAGAGGTTGGGATTGGATAAGATGTCATAATTAAGGTTGGATCCTCAACCTTAAGTGGCTTACCACCAACTTGTGGCACACTCTAATAGGGTCTATGACATTGTGCTTCCCAAATTTTATTGAGCTCTTTTGTCAAGCTGTCTGTATTTCTTTTATTATCTTCTCTCATCTCCTAGACTACTTGGAGTAATTGGGTAATCACAGGATCACCGCCATGGTCAGGGGTTTAAGTGGGCTGAGGATAATAATTTCTAGGATTTCTAACTTCAGTCAAATCAGAATATCTATCATTGTCATGATTTGAATACCTAAGGTAAGAATCATATCCTTGGTTGGGTGGTGTAGGGTTATCCGAATAAGAGGGTGGAGTGGGTTGGTTGGAATTGGGATAATTTGCAAAGTGATTTCGAGGATAGGATTGATATTCTAGGTATTGGGACTCTGAGGCATATCATTGACCAGGGGAGAGATGAGTCTGGCCATGATAGTTAGTCATGCTGATCATGTGCTGGTCCTTTATGGAGAGTGTCTCTTGAGATTGCAAAGATCCTTGATATCCATAAATTTGTGTGGAATTTTGTAAGGATGATGTAGGCCTGGATATACCCAGGGAATATAAGGTGTAGGCAAGGGAATCAGGTCCCAAGTGTTGAGAAGAGTTCTCCCATCCTAAAGAGGTTGGAGTACGGGATGGGTTGGGATGGGAGAAAAGGAGGAATAGTGGGAAGCAACAGAGTATGGGTCCAAGTTCTCCTCAATCAATCCTTCCTCATGGTAATTACCCATGGGAAATGATTCAGGCATAGAAAAATTGGGTCTTCTCCTTATATTACTCTCTAATGGTGGTACCAAATCAGGGTTCAGAGACCTTCTAGCGTCCATGTACTAGAAGAAAGTTAGTAGATGAGAGAGAGAAGACAAATGAGAGAATCCGTGCCCTCACAGTACAATCAATCAAGCTAATCCTTAGAGTGAAACCCTAATTAGACCTAATCTTAGCTCCCTAAAACACAACTAGGTTAGATTAATCCTTGAATTACTTGGCTAGCCAGAAGGGTGGGACACCCTTAGACACCTTTCATGGTGAGACATCACTAAGGGTTAACATGGTTACCACATCAACCTTTCTTGTCACCAGTGGGTCCTAGTAGACAAGGCCTTGACCTTAGCTCAATCTAATTTTAAGTCACCAAGAAAATTAGTCCTACCTAGGGCATGTCTACTGAGTTTTAGGCTTAGGTTTGAGGTGCTTTTGGAATATGATGGGTGTTAGGAGGGTGTTGCTCTTAGAATTTATTTTAGAAATGTGAAGTGCACAAGAAAGAGGTTCACAAGCAATTTTTATCATGAAGTGAATTTTTAAGGTTCAAATGCTTGTATTAGTGAATTTTAGGGTTCACTTAAGTAAATATCTTCAAGAACTGGTTCTGATGAGGCACACAAGAGGTTTTACAAGTCTCAATTATTTGATATACTTCCTTTAAGTATGGAAATACAAGTGTACTCTACCTTAAAGTAAAACCCTATGACCAGAGAGTGTTAGATGATCCTTTTAAGTCCAAAATTAGGGAAGTGGTGCAACCCAAAAATGAAATCAATTGGTCTTATTTCACCACTAACTAGGCACTTAGAAAATACTTTTTTCAAGAATTTTAATGCACATTTTTTATTTTTTCAGGTTTAAAGTGTATTGGGGGTTCTGTAGTCTATTTTGACTACCAGTTGGTGATTGAATAGCACGTACAATCAAACGTGTAGAAAATATTTTTTTTCATATTTTTCCTAAATTCTTTATTTTCACAAGAATTAAGCTACACAAATTTCAAGTCAATTGGAGTTGCACAAAAATTCCTGTGATTTTTTGAATTCTGAAAAATTAGGAGCAATAACAGATTTGATATCAGTTCAGTTCGTGGATTTTCAAAATTTGGATATGTTGTTTCTGACTTCAAAACTCACGTCCAGTAAAAATTTTAGAATTTTTTGACATGTAGATTTTCGGACGTACTGGTACCCATAATGAGTACCGGTACTTATGATTCACAGGTTTAAGACAAGTCAAAAATTGTGACCTTCATGTACCGGTACTAGTGATTAGTGCTAGTACTTGTAAGGTCTAGGCACTAGCACTATCCACAAACTGTGAGCACCTGGTACCGGTACTCATGATGAGTATCGATACTTGTTCAAAGTTTGAGACTAAGGCCCAAACATGTGCCTTGCATGTACCGGTACTTATGAATAGTACTGGTACTTGCTACAAGTACCTTGTTTTGAGTGATTTAATCAATTCAATTACATGATTAATATTACCAAGAAATGATTTTGATTTTTCAAATGAAAGATTAAATGTGAGTTTGATACCTAATTATCTCTATTTTACTTTTACTTCCTAAATCAAATTTTCTTGTTTAGGAGACATAAAAAATTCTAGAATACAACAAATGAACAACATGAAAACAATCTTCATCTAACAAATGAACAACGTAAAAACAATCTTCATCCTTCATATCATCCACACTTTTTCCTTGTTATGATCCATACTTCCTAAATCTTGTGCTTTCCTATAAATAACACTTCATAAACTCATTAGATTTAAAACACTTTTGTTAACACCAAAACATAAAAGAGAAGTGGAACTAGGTTCCAACAATCTCCCCCTTTTTGGTGTTGACAAAACAAAAGTAATACCCATATTTAAAATAATAGAAACCTCATAAGAGAAGGAATACAAAAAAACTCCACTAGGAGTGAAACCTCCCCTTCAAACTAAGCTTTCCTCTTTTAAATATGAGTATTTACCATTTCTCCCCCTTTTTGTCAATCAAACAAAAAGAATAACAATATGCATAGGTAATGATCAAGCATGGTAAATTATGTAGACAAAGGCATTCAATCAACATCATAAAGAGCATAAAAGATGAACTAAAGCATTAATCAACTTATTTAAAAGTCATACACTATAACAATCAAACAAAATAAATTGTCTTATATAACAAAACATAAATTGAACTAATTGCGAGCTCGTTTCCTATAATTTCAAGCAACAAGTCTACTATCGTTGCCGTCATCCCTGCTATCTTCATTGTCATCATCATCATTAGCTTCTTCATCTTCGTCATCTTCTTCATTTTCAGTTTCTTCAGTGTCTTCATCTTCACCTTCGCTATATGAGATGTCTTCATCTTCTTCATTTTCTTATTCCTCTTCATCATCATGAAGGATACATTCTTCTTCCATTTGAGAGGAAACGATAGATGGGTCTTGAAAATGCTTTTGCCGCCTTTCACTGTATTCTTTTGTTGCCTTTGGTTGAGTGCACTTCCATTGCTTAGGTTGTTGAGTCGAAGAAGCAAAATGGGAGGACTCAATAGAAAGTGAAAGCTCATGAAACATACGTTCCATGTGACGAATACCAAAGTTGAGATATTTAAGATTTTGACCTGATGTAAACACATTTATTGAGGGTAAAATGCCTATTCATGCATGTTCCTAGGCTTAGATTTGCATTTTATGTTATAAATATTGCATAGCGTGCATCATTCTACATTTATAGTAGTTGTATATAATTTAGGTTAATTGCATCCTTTTTGTGGTCATGAGAGAAGGATATTTATTTCAGAGCCTCAGATTGACGATCCGACCATACAGATCTGATCAACACGATGATCAGAGTCCAACACCTTCGAAATCACCTAGATCGGAGTCTCGTAGCACCACTGCAGTCTAAGGAAGATCAACGGCCAAGGGACTAGGTGACATAATTTGGAGATTCAAATGACAACTTCGACTGCGTGGATGGATTCGGGTTGATGATTGCAGCCTAACGGTGCAAAAATTGACTCAATTCGACCTCTATAGCAGCCCCTACAATGAAAAGAAGATGGATGGCCCAGATTATGCCACGTGGCGCAGCCCAGGCCACCCATGCTCACGCACGTGCCACCGCACACACGCAGCAACGAGGGTGCGCACACACGTGCGGAGATGCGCATGCATACAGCGTAGCGCCAAAGCGTGAGTGTATGCATGCATGGCAAAGACGAGGATAGCTCAGCGCCAACAACGCATGAGCTGGACCTACAGCGACGCATGAGCTAGACTTACAGCAACGGTTACAGCCGTCACTAATTCTTCGCGTGCCAGTAAAGCCAACTATGGGTGTGAGTGGGCATGAGCTGTCTACAACGATGCTTCCAGCGATGACCTGGAAATCACTAATGGTTCCATACCTATTTTTGCCTCTTCTCCACTATAAAAGGACCTACACCCCCTCCCTTCCAAGCCATCTCTACCTACTCTAGTCCCACCTACTCCAAAGCTCTAGCAAGCCTACCAATGCTCTATTAGAGCTTGCTCTCAAGCTTCCAAGGCTCCTATTAGTGTAGCAAACCTCTGCCTCACCAAATATTCATCCATCTTCCCATACCCATTCATAGGTCGCCTTGGAGCCATCCTCCCACCTCTCTTCCGGTAGCAGATTATCTCTACCTTCTTACTTCCATTTCGAAGCCATGTCGAAGCTTTTCTTTACCCGATGTCCTCCTGCATCGCACCTCCATCGTCCCTCTCACCACCTTCATTCGAGCTTCCTCCAGGCGTCGTCGTCTCGTCAAACAGTCGATTCAAAAGATTTCCTCTCACCCCCCTCTCTTTTTATGCTTTCATAGTTTATTGTAATTGACATTGGAAGTGATATATATATTAGATTTGTTCTATATCTCTTGTGATTCATTCTATTTGTCTTCTTTCAAAAATACAAAAAATAAAAAACCCTAAAATACCAAAAACAAACAAAACAAAGCACGGTTTTCAATTAAAGTAAACGTCTCCTCCCTATGTTTGACCTGGGACTCCCTTGGAGTTTCGGTATAAATTTTATTTGATCACAAGTTTTGCAACTATGACGATGGGTTACTTGTAACCTTGATTTCAAACTTACGAAACACGTGCGATCATGACCTATATAGTTGAAAGTGCTAATCATATTGGGATTGGTTCCAGGTACATTGGACAAGTTTACCCAAGGCATTTCAGCTTCGGGATAAGGATAGGTCATAGGAACAAATGTAGAAGATGAGTCAGGAACTTGATGAGAAGAAGATTGAGCATTAGGATCAACGTCATCTTTCGTCATCACTTGATGATTCTTCTCCAGCAAGCTTTACTCCCATTTTCTAGAGTGTGGACCACTTGAACTAGACCACTTTTCTAAGTGGGGTAAAGTTTGAGAGAGCAATTCTACTCTTGATAAGTATAAGAGAAACAAGTATATCAAGAGGGAGAGCAGAAGCATGGTAATGAGGTCTAAGGAAATGAATGAAAATCATGTTGCAATTAGTAGAGAAACATGTAATGATAGCATAGATTAATAGTAAAATATCTACGAGAATTTTATGGATCTTGAATAATTGACCCTTAAATTCATGCTAAAATTCTAAATAAGACTCTTGCAAATAAGGTCATGTTAGGTGCAACCAAAGTTTTTCCTTGACAGTTTGGGAGCAAAAGGGATTCATGAATTTGAGAAGTAGTGAATTTTTATTTAAGGGTATTGAATGCATGACCTTCATTTGGACATTATGTTATAGTAGACAAGAATTTTGGTGTAACCGTTACTTTTTGACCAAAGATATTAGAGGTTAAGACTAGATGACCTCTATTTTCTTATTCTTGGAGGTTTGCAAAAAATAGACAATTAATGTCAGGGTAGACTCTAGGAACATCACCAAAAAATGACTCATCAAAGAAATGCATTAGATGTTGTTTAGATAAACGGGTAGTGAAATTAAACAGGTGTAAGGAAAAGTATTTCCACTCAATAGGCCTACAACGATGAAGCTTAAGGCCTTTATACCAATCAAACTTGGATTGTGCATCCTTATTGATGCAAAACTTGTGGAATGCATCTTGAGGTGTCTTTCCCTTACTCTTCGATTTAGGTGCCATTTGTAAACATGTAATAAATAAAGTAGAAAAATCCTATGAGAAAGAATGAATATTTCCTTTCATGCATGCATTCATAACACACATAAGCCTGCGTGTACCGGTACTAATTGGTTCCAGTACTAACCAAAAAATTGAGCGGATACTGGTACAAATCATGAATACCAGTATCTACTACCAATAGTAGGCTCTACTGCACCTAGCGAGTACTGGTACCGATGATGGGTACCGGTACCAATTGGTACTCGATGAAAAAATTGTACAGAAGTAGGTAGTGTCTAAGAATGAGATGTGGAATAAAGAAAACTTGGTCTAGGATGGTGAAGATCTAACTAGAGAAGAAGAGAATACCTTGAATCCTTGAGTAAAGCCTTGGAGGAAGAGATCCTTCTTTTTGGCTAGGGTTTGGAGGAGGCCTTGGAGAGAATGAGAGCTAGGGTTGAAGAGGGCAAAATGAGGCAAGTGTTTGCACTTGCCCTCTTTTATGTGGGATGGGTCATGTGAAAGTCACATGACCACTTAAGTGATTGAGAAAAAATGTAAATTAAAAACTTAGGTATTAAAGAATAATGTAATCAATACTCTAAGTTAAGCAACCATATTGCAACCAACACCCTAATATTTTTAGAAATGTGGAAATATTATAGTATACCTTTTTAATTAAAGTGGGTAAATTGTAGTTAAGCCCTCAAGTTTTTTTATAATTATAAACAAGTTATAAGGCAATCAATCATTTAATTTTGAATTTCTTAATTGTACAAAGCCCCCATTTTCTTCTTAAAAAGTAGAATCTCTCTGCTGCAGGAGGCTTAGTAAAAATGTCAACCAATTGGTTTTGTGTATCTATGAATTCTAACTGAATGGTACCTTGAAGCACATTATCTCTAAGGACATGATGTCGAACATCTATGTGCTTGGTACGTGAATGATATATTAAATTTTTAGATAAACTAATCATGCTTGTACTATCACATAAAATTTTAGATTGCGTAAAGATTAATCCAAAATCGAAGAAAGTTTATCTCATCCAAATGACCTGAGAGAAATCATGTGAAGTAGCAATATATTCTACTTCGGTTGTAGAAAGTGAAACACGTGTTGGTTTCTTAGAGAACCATGAGACCAGAGATTCTCCAATAAAATGATAAGTGCTGCTAGTGCTCTTTCAGTCTGTCTGACTCCCTACATAATCTGCATCACTATAGGATAATAAGTCTATGGTCTGTGCTTTAGGATAAAAGTGACCAAGATCTCTTGTTCTATTTAGGTATCTAAATATTCTTTTTATTGCTTTTAAATGAGATTCCTTGGGTTCAGATTGGAATCTCGCACATAAGCACATAGCAAAAAGAATATCAGGTCTAGAGAGGTTGTAAGGTATAGTAGTGAACCTATCGTACCCAGTATTTCTTTTTATCTACCTTCTTGCTAGATAAGTCTTCACCAAGAGAAGTAGAAGAAGCAATTAGAGTCTCTTTTCCATTTACATTTTCAAAATCAAACTTCTTGAGAATTTCAAGAATATACTTTGTTTGACTAATGTAGATAGCTGTGTCTAATTGTTGGATTTAGAGGCCTAAAACGAACCTGAGTTCACCCGTCATAGTCATTTCGAACTCAGCCTTCATAGTCGCACAAAAATGCTGACACAGGGACTCCTTGGTTGATCCAAATATGATATCGTCAACATATATTTGAACCAACAGGATGTCATTTCCTTCTTCCTTTACAAACAGAGTTGAATCAACCACTCCAATTCAATATCCATACTGGAGAGGGAGGGACCTAAGTCGATCATCCCTGGCCTTAGGTGATTGTTTAAGTCCATATAATGTCTTATTGAGTTTGAATACATACTCTGGGTGTGCTAGGGCCTCGATCTTGGGAGGCTGATGAACATAAACTTCTTCCTTAATATACCCATTAAGAAAAGCGCTCTTGACATCTATTTGAAATAACTTGAAGCCCTTTGCACTTACAAAGGCAAGTAGCATCAGCATGGACTCCAAGCGGGCAACAAGAGCAAATGTCTCATCAAAGTCAATTCCCTCCTGTTGGTTATAGCCTTGAGCTACAAGTCTGGCCTTATTCCTAATTATTGTACAGATTCATTCAATTTATTTTGGAAAACCCAATTCCCTCCTATTGGTTATAACCTTGAGCTACAAGTCTGACCTTATTCCTGATTATTGTACAGATTCATCCAATTTATTTTGGAAAACCCACTTGGTTTCAACAATGGAATTATCCTCAGGAGTAGGTACCAAGTCCCATACATTGTTCCTTGTAAATTAGACTAGCTCCTTCTGCATAGCTACAACCCAAGACTCATCCTTTAATGTCTCATCAACTTTCTTGGGTTCAAGTTGAGAAACAAAGGCATTAAGGACAAACTCAACTCTTAATTGAGATCAAGTTTTTACACCTTATTCAATATCACTAATAATTTGATCTTGAGGGTGATCCTTGTGGTGTACCCATTCTTTTGGAAGATCATGTACATTTTGTGTATCTTCCATTTTTTATACATCGATAAAGGGGGTATTCTCATCATCAAACTCTAGTTGATTTGGTTCTGGTTCTCTTAATATTGTTTCATTAAATGAAACATGCAAAGATTCTTCTACAACAAAAGTCCTTTTGTTAAAGACTCCATAAGGTTTGCTTATGGTTGAATAACCAATAAAGATGCCTTCGTCACCTTTAGCATCAAACTTATCAAGTAGATCTCAGGTGTTTAATAAAAAACATTGACTTCGAAACCTTTTCAAAAAAAAAACATTGACTTCCAAACACCTTAAAATATCAAATCCTACGAGACTTCTCATAATATAGCTCATATGGAGTTTTCTTAGTAATAGGCCTTAAAAGAGTTCTATTAAGAACATAACAGGTCATATTAACGGCTTTAGCCTAGAAATATTTTTGAAGCCCAGACTCCAAGAGCGTAGAGTGCAATTCTTATGCTCTACAACACCATTTTGAGATGGTGCCTGAGAGAATGAAAATTCATGGGTTATGCCAGAATTGACACAAAAACTTAAAAATTTTTCATTTTCAAATTCACCCCCATGATCAGTCCTAAGTCTAAGAATTGAATATGATTTTTTCTTTTGAAGTGTTTGAGCAAGGCTTAGGAAGGAATCAAATGAGTCATCCTTATGTTTTAAGAAAATGACTCAAGTAAACCTTGAGAAGTCATCAACAATAACTCAGCAAAATTTTGATTCATTTAGGCTCTTAAATCGTGTTGGCCCAAATAGATCAAGATGTAACAACTCTAAAGGACGTGTGGTTGACACTAAGTCTTTTGATTTAAAAAAGTCCTTGTGCATTTTTCTGAGTTCACAAGATTTGCACAATGCATCTTTTTTATAAGTTAGTTTAGGTAGGCCCCTTACTCATTTTTGGCTAGCTTACCTAAGTGTTTATGATTTATGTGACCTAACCTATGGGGCCATAAATCCACTTCAACATGAGTGGCAAGCTGACATTTCACAAATTTCTCTTGTGAAAAATGAAGAGCATAGATATTTTCATATTTAAAACCTTCACTTAAAATCGTATTAGATCCTTCATTTAATATTTTAAATCCAATTTTTGTGAATAATACATCACAACAATTATCACATATTTGACTAACATTAAGCAGGTTATGTTTTAAATTTTCTACTAAAAGTACATTTCGTACCTACTTAAATGAATTACATATTGTACCTTCACCAATAATGTGACAACGTTTGTTGTCGCCCAACATGACATGTCCTCCATTTTGTATTCTTGTCCATTTGATAAAGAGGTTGGAGTGCCCTGTCATATGCTTAGAACACCCATTATCTTGGATCCACTTGTCTTTCTAGACCTGCAAAATAATTTAATAAATCTAATTTAGGTACCCATTTTCTTTTGGGTCCTTGATGGCTAGTTCCCTTCAATTCCTTAAATTTATAGATCTCTTGTGTTGGATCTATAATTCTTGGGATTTTTGACCTTTTGGTAAATCTATGCATGCCTAGGTGCATGTGATTTATTTTCTGTGTTATTTTTCCTATGAAATTTTACTTTTAAAGCATTACAAAATTCAGTATTCAATCTAGTAGTTGTTTTAAGATTGTTTAAAGTTTCCTCAAAATGGTAAAAAATATCCTTTAATTCTATTATCTTTTCGTGAAATTGTTAATTAGTGTCTTTTTCCATATCTAACTCTATTTCTAAACATGATTTTTCTATTTCCAAGGTCTTATAGTTATTATGGAAAACTTTATTTTCTTTTTTAATTAACCTAGCTTTGTGATACAAATCTTCATATGCTTGCAATAATTCATTAAAAGTAATTTCATAATCTACCTTATTTTCCGAGTTGTTGTTGTTTTCCATCAAACACAGATGGGCAACTTCGTTTTCCTCGGATTCTTCGGAGGAGGATTCCGTGTTGGAATCACTGTCATCCCAAGTTGCTTTATACACCTTTCTTGAGATCTTCTTCCAATCAACTTCTTTGTCTCTCTTCTTTTCTTTCTTTTTCTTCTTAATCATCGAGCAATCTTTCCATATATGTCCCTTTTTCTTGCATTCAAAACAAACTATATCATTTGAAAATTTATTTACTCTTTTACCTTACTTTCGGATGAATCGTTGAAATCTTCTTGTTAGAAGAGCAAGTTCTTCTTTGTTGGAGCTAGAATCGTCAAGATCTGAATCTTACTTTAAAGCTTTGAAAGCAAGATTTTTCTTCTTACTTACCAATTTCTCCTCGTTTTTCTTCATGTTCTCCAGTTGGACCTCGTAGGCCATGAGTTTTCCAATCAGATTGTAAAGAGAAAGGACTGAAAGGTCCTTTGCCTCTTGGATCACTGTTGACTTCAGAGACCAGTCTCTTGTAAGAGACCTCAAGATCTTTCTTACAAGTTGTTCTTCAGTGAACTTCACACCTAAATTCTTCATGGGGTTGTCTATATCCCAAAACCTTGTGTACATCACCTTGATGGTTTCACCTTTCTCCATCTTGAAACACTCATAGCTTTCACTTAGAATAGATATGCATGTTTCTTTTACCTTGTTAGTACCTTCATAGGTGACTTGCAATGTGTTCCATATCTCGTATGTGGACTCGCAAGCCAAGATATGATTGAACTCCTTCTTTGACAACGCACAATATAGTGTGTTCATCACCTTTGCGTTGCTCATGATTTTTTTTCTTCTGATCTGCCATCCGTGCAATTCCTTGTGGCTCTGGATCTGTATACTTTTCTTGAATGAGGGTCCATGAATCCTCATCCATTGCCTTAAGGAAGACTTGCATCCTCCTCTTCCAATACCCATAGTCCGTCCCACCGAAATGAGGAGGACGGGTAGATGACTGTTCTTTGGTGCGCTTTGTTGATGATGCCATAGCGAAGAGGTTTTTCACGTCTTCTTCGCAACTTGCTCTGATGCCACCTATAGGATCTAAAGGGCATAAGCACACTACAAGGGGGCATGAATAGTGTGGTGAAAATATTGCAAATAAAACAAACCATAGAAAAAGTACACTAACTATATAGTGGTTCCCCTCACTTGGGTACTCCACTACCTAAGTCTCCCGACTTAGGATTTTAACCTAATTCCCTCAACCCGGAGGGAATCAATTTACTAAAAAAATGAGGTAATTAACAGGTTACCTCAATGCAATTGCAAGAGCAAATATAAGCAAACTATTACAGGTGTAAGCAAGAAATAAAATAGATTACAACTTAATTCCTATATCTCCAACAAGAATTAGTTTAGCACAAATTTAATATAAAGATCTAGCGATAAATAATAAAGCGTAGAAAATGATTTTACGAGAACAATTGAAATGTGCCAAAAGAGCTTGTTATGAAATGAAGATATCCTTGAAGGATGGATGCAACAAGCTTGTCACTCTTGTAGTTAAAACGAGAGAAATATAATCTAGAGCAAAGAGGATTTTTTTATTCTTGTGTTATATGAAAATGACACTCAAAAGGTGGTTTTATAGGCCATTAATCAGCCCCCCTACGCCTCCTAGCCGTTGGGGGCAAAAAAAGAAGGTTAAGAATAAGATAATTGCAAAATAGCCGTTCATATCAGGCACAACAGTTAGTTGGTACCGATACTAAAGTTGTGGTACGGGTATTGACTACTCACAGTTATCCAGCAGCCAGCCAACAAAGCTTGGGTACCGGTACTCATCATAGGTACTGGTACTTCGTGCTTATAGTTGAGTACCAATTAAGTCACCAGGTACCGGTAGCCATAATGAGTACCGGTACTTGTGACTCACAAGTTTGAGACAAGTCAAAAACTCTAACCTACATGTAATGGCACTAGTGATTAATACTAGTACTTGTAAGGTCCAGGTGCTACTACTGTCCATAAACTGTGAGCACCTGGTACCGGTACTCATGATGAGTACCGATACTTGTTCACAGTTTGAGACTAGAGCCTAAACCTGTGCGTTACATGTATCGGTACTTATGAACAGTATCGGTACTTGCTACAAGTACCTTGTTTTGAGTGATTTAATCAATTCAATTACATGATTAATATTACCAAGAAACGATTTTGATTTTTCAAGCGAGTGATTAAACTTGAGTTTGATACCTAATTATCTCTATTTTGATTTTACTTCCTAAATCAAAATTTCTTGTTTAGGAGAAATACAAAATTCTTGAATACAACAAATCAAAAACATAAAAACAATCTTCATCCCTCATATCATCCACAATTCTTCCTTGTTATGATCCATACTTCCTAAATCATGTGATTTCCTATAAATAACACTTCATAAACTCATTAGATTTAAAATAATTTTATTAACACCAAAACATAAAAGAGAAGTGGAACTACGTTCCAACACCTCCCCAGCAATGGCACCAACTTGTTCGTCGTGATATGTGTTAAAGGAGTTTTATCATTGTAGTTGTGAATCATGTTGAAACAAAAAATATTTGTAGATTTTTTGGAAAACCCAAGTCGTTCGTAGGGAGGCAAAACAAGATTTTTATGCGAAAACTTTTCAGAAAGTCAATTTAAGAAAATATTTATATATTTATATATGCATATATGGACAAGCATTCAAGAGATTGGATAAACATTTTATTGATCAAGAGGATGTCTCATAAATCTAATGTAATTGAATAACATGAAATAGAAGAATAAACTATGGAGGAGGAAAAGGAGAAGAGAATTTGGTGGAGATGATGGAGCCACTTGTGGGATGCTTGTAAGAAGTGCAGTAGCACTTCAGATCTAGGGTGTCAGGAAGAAGCCCGAAGAGAAGTTGCAGAGAGAGAGGCTGGAGATCTGTTTGGTGGGAGTTGTTCTTCAATTGGGGGCCCTAGGGCTATTTTTATAGCTTTATTAAGTGGTAAAGTAGGCATTTAAGCCCTCCAACTCATGCACAAGGCTTGGATTTATCAGATCCACTGATCGAGAGATCAACGGCTCTGATTGCACTTCAGAAGCCTTCCCAAGTGCTTCATCTACTTGGAGCTCTCCTCTGGATGACACGTGGCACACTCCCCGCCCTTGGATCTCCATCGCTCAACTATGCATGCACCTCACCCGCACCGCCAACGCTTCTTCAACAATGAATGTTGAAATTGCATGCTCGATCCTCAGTCGTCCAATCTCACGATCAGACGGCTTAAATTCACCGCACCCACCACCTTTGAATCCTAACGCATGTGCGCGTTCGGTTGCGTGTGATCGAACGCATGGCCATCTGATCCGTACTAGATCTCGGAAGCGTTGGACTCCCGTTGTCATTCTAAGCAGATCCGTACAGTTGGATTTATCATTCGCATCCTCGAGTTACCTACAATTAGTATTTCCTCTTAATTAGAATATACTATGACATTATTATTCACAAAGTTAATGAATCAACTATGATGCAGAATAAGATGTTTATGCATGTATGAAGCCTAGGTTAGGATAGGATCTGAATTAATTTAGGTAGATTAGGACTTATGATTACTGTGCAATCATTATGTAAATATTTTATTAGGTCTATAGCGACGCATGTATATGTTACTATATGATGTGCATACATCTAATTGACCTAAAATGGCTATTTATGCATGTTTCTAGTGCTATAGAAACATTCATCATTATAAATATTGCATAACATGGATCATCATGCATTTAGGTTAGATTGTATAAATTATAGGCTAATTTTCTCTTTTTGTGGCCAGGGGATAAGGCATATTTATCGAGGCCTTGGATTGAAGATCCAACCATACTAATCTGATCAAGGCAGCGATCGGAGTCTAACACCTCTGAGATCGCCCCGATCAAACATCCATAGCATTAGATGCAATATAAGGAAGACCATAGATCAAAGGGAAAGGTGGTGTAAAATCTAGACTTCAAATGACAAATCCAACCCCATGGATGGGTTTAAGATCGACGATCGTAGCCCAATGGCGTGAAAATCGGTCCAATTTGACATCTGTGGCACCACCTATGAGCAATTGAAGATGGACAGCTCAGATGGCGCCACGTGGTGCCATCTAAGTAGCCCACGGTCGATGCAGCTCTTCTTCATTAGATGATCAATGCATCTCAGTCATTGGATCATCAATCTAACAGTTGAGATTCAATCTTGGCCGTGCATGCATTCAGCTGAAGGCAAAGCTCACACGCCCTCAGTCATTGGATCTTCATCCAATGGCTGAGGGCATGTGAGCATTAATTTGTAAACTCAACCAAAAGGAGGGCTTGGCACAGTGGTCATGCACCCGCTAGTGAAGGCAGCAGTGCGAGATCGAGATGCCAAGGGCCTCAAATCAAGCATGAGCACAGGTGTGGGTGAAATTCACCTGTTGGATGGAGATTGGGCAGTGGAGAAGGCGGCTACATGGCAGCATGGATGAGCACGGATGTGCATGTGCGATCTAACACCCAAGTAGATGTGTGATCTAACACTGAGGAGCGATCTGAAGGCGTGATGGTGCCTGATCTAGGCCGTTGATTGATGATCGAACGGCTATAGTGGCATGACGCTTGGGTTGAGGTGGTTTCAGCTGAAGAGGAGGAGGCATGGACATGGCCTCTTGTGAGCACTTAGATTAGAGATGAAGGGCGGAGATGGAGCACGCAACTTTACCAAAGCTTAGCTTCAGCGATGTGCGCATCTGTCACTAAAGACCCTGCCATCAATTTTAAGCCTTTAAAAGACCTTTTTGCCCCCCAACTTTTGCACCTATAAAAGGGCACCCCTACCACTGATTTTCATCATCTCTTTCTCTCTTCTCCCACCTCCTCCAAAGCTTTAAAAGCTCATCCCAAATGCAGGATGCTCCATTAAAGTTAAAAAGATAATTTTTCCATCTTCTCATCCCCTTCGTAGAGCATCCCACAGTTGTCCTCACCGCCATTTGAGAAGCGGATCCCGCTGCGACGTCGTCCTGCTCCATCCACCTTCCTCCGTCTTTGTTCTCCCTCGTCCAGGATCTCACCACCCTCGTCCGGGCGCTCCATCAACGCGGCTCATCCTTCAAGCAACCATCAAGGAGGATAATTTCTCTCCCTCTTGTCTTTATCGCTTTCTAGATTAAATTTCCTACTTTCTAGTATAGCAAGTAGCTGTAATGAACATAAATCTGTGGCTATGAAATATTTGTTCATTCTCTCCCTATTTTCTCTTTATTTGTATTATTCTTTCTCTTTCTTCTATTAATTATTCTTTAAGTAGATAGCTAGCGTAGATTTAATTCAACCAGTTAATCTACTTTGTGACAACAAATATAAATGCAGTTTTTGATCAAATGTACACCTCCCCATGTTTGACTCGAGACTCACCAGGGTTTCGGTTAAATTATCTGTTTGATGGATTTTTACGCAACTACAATGACAGGGTTTTCAAAACTCAAATTTTCAGCATAGAATTCCCGTCCAACACTATATATGTAATATATGTTACTATAGATATTACTATGTTGATATAACTTAGTATAGTAGATATTTGTAGCTATTTTTCTACCTACACTTAGGTATTACTTGTAGTAGTTGTATATAATTGACATAATGTAGTAGTAGCTAGTTTTTGTTGCCTATTTATTATACATTTGATTCAGGCATGATAACACCTATTAATCAATTCTTTTGTAAATAATTAACAAATTCTTTCATTTATTGATTCATTGATTTATTTTCTAAATAAAATTAATATTTTTTTTGGAATAAAAGAGCATTTTTGGACTTAGAGAGTGATGTATATCAATAACTGCCTCCCAGTAAATGACATGGAAACAAACCAGTAAAAATTATAAATAAATAAAATGGATACAACATTAGTTTGCATTTGTGACACATATACTATAACAACGACATTTAAAACACCATTTTTAATGCAAATCGGTTGTCGATGATCAAGGACCCATCCGGTAAAGCACCAACACACAAGAATACGGCCTTTCAGTCCAAATTAACACCACCAAAAGTTTCAACGTAGCAAGTCAGAGTAAAGCCCTAGGTGATTGTACAGCAATCATTCAACCTAAATCAATTGAATTAAGCTAGATTCTAGCATAACCTAGGAATAATGCATTCATAGGCATTGTAATTTGCACAATAGCTAGTTTATTAGTCATATAAATAATATCATCATTTTAATACCTAAAATCATCTCGATTCTAATTGCAGATGATTCGAAGCTGTGGTTGACAGATTAAACTGGATAGATTTTATCAGAATGACAACGGGAGTCCAACGCTTCCAAAATCGTCTCGATCAGACAACTAGAGCATCTTGTGTAGTCCATAAAAGAATGGAGAACATAAAGCCAAAGGACAAAGATCCAAGCCTCAGATGAAGAATCTAATTGCATGGATGAATCTGGATTGATGATCACAGTCCAACGGCGCAAAAATCAACTCGATCGGAGGTCTACATCACCAGATACAAGGAAAAGAAGATGGATGGCCATGATGGCACCACATGGCGCCATCACAGCCACTCCCTCACCACTGCCCCATCTAGGTAGGCCACCTCGTACGTTGTGGGCCATTGGATCTTCATCCAACAGCCATGAGCGTGCCACGTCGCTCGTCCAGTTGGATAAGTATAAATAGAAACAAACAAGTATAATAGAATGTTCGTGAAGCACGTTGGCTCACATGCTCGCGCAGAAGCGTGGGATGTGCGTGATGTGCATACATCTGATTAACCTAAAATGTCTATTAATGCATGTTCTTATTGTGACATTAGCATCATACATTGTAAATAGTGCATAACATGCATAATCATGCATTTCGATCAAGTTGTATAAATTGTATAGTAATTATCTCCTTTTTATGGTCAGGGACAGGGAAACCTTTTATCGGGGCCTCAGATTGAAGCTCTAATCATACAGATCTGATCAAGGCGACGATTGGAGTTCAACGACTCCAAGATCGCCCTAATCGGACATCCGTAGCACCAGATAGAGATCGAGGAACCCTAAAGATCAATGGCCAAGATGGTGTTAATTTGCACCTTAGATGACAAATCCGACCACACGAATGGATTCGGATCGACGATCGCAACTTAACGGCATGAAAATCGGTCCAATCTAACACCCGTGGCACCATCTACAATACTCAAAAGATGAATGTCTAAGATGGCACTACGTGGCACCATCTCAGCCGCCCAACCAGTCCCCAACCATCCGATCGATGATTCTCCACCATTGGATGCCCATCCAATGGCTGTAGACCCACGTGCACAAAACCAACCGCACAACATAAAGCCACATGCAGCGCGTTGGTCCAGCGCCATTCGCGAGAAGAGCGGACGCATGTTCGAATCCGCCCGATAGCCAAATCAGCGCAAGTGGGCGTGGGCGAGAGAGCGAGTGGGGTCACACGATGAGGATCGGATGGCGCTGAGAGAGCAATAGCGCCCACGTGCGATCAGACGCGCGGCACTTACGCGTGATCGTACGCGGGCGCATAGCGCAAGCGTAGGTGGTCTTAAGCTGTCCAATCTCTTGATTGGACGGCTGTGAGTGCGCGGACGTGCGCGTGCGTTGAAGGACGTGGATGCGAGGAGGCTCGTGAGCGGCGGGCACGACGGTCACGTTCAGGCCTTTAGTGACAGATTTATCCGTCACTAAAGGTCTTGAATTAATGTTTTTGAAATTGTAATGTCCAAAATGCCCCCACTCTTTGCAACTATAAAAGGAGACCCCCTCCATACGAATTTCTCATCCCTTCCTTCTCTTCTCTCCCTCTCCAAAGATCAAGAGAAACTTGTCTCACACCCAGGATGCTCCTCAAGAGCTAAAATCAATTTTTCGCCCCCATTCCGGAAGCGGATCCCACGACGACGACGATGTGTTGCCCTGTTCCCATTCCTCCTACTTCGACCTCCTTCTTCCCGCTCCGTTCCTTGTCTTCCAGGCGTCGTCTTGTCCGGCTCGTCCTCCAAGCGATCATCGAGGAGGATAACTTCTCTCTCCCATTCCATTTTCCTGCTTTCTAGAGTAGAATTTTCCTACTTTCTAGTGTAATAATTTCTCGCTTTCTGGTGTAATCTTTTCTCACTTTATTAGTAGAATATACATTTTGCAACATCAAGTGAATGTTTTCTCTCTCTCTCTCTTATTGTTTATATTGATTCCATTCATTGTAATTACTCCGTTTCTTAAACAAAAACACAAAAAAATATAATTGCGAATTTTGATCGACATAGCCTCCTTGAATTCGACCCAGGACTTCTTTTCTAGTATAAATTTTATTTGTTGAACCTGAGTTCTTCGCTATTCAAACTACGACAGGTTTTCAAAACCAACTCCGATAGCGTAGTCCTCCGACGTTCAACATTTTGGTGCCATTGCCGGGGAGGCAACAATTTTCTGATCTTTTCACATTTCACGCACTTTACTGTCTTCTAACTTGCTTTCTCTTGTGTCTATTGTTTTGCAGGTACCTCTATCAGGGAATCGTCAAGCGGTAGATCAGAGTAAAGTGCAGTTGAAGACGACTCTAAGTGCTCCCCATTCTTCCCCCTCCATAGATTTCATTTCATCACATTAAATTCAAATTCCAATTAACCTAGGTATTTGCATAAATCCTAGGATTAGTTTGGTTGTTTGGATTTCCACTCACACTCACATTTCACCCTCGCATATTAAAAAAACAAAAAGATAATTTTGTGGGGTAATTCAACATACACACAACATACACCCACATTCAAGGCACTTAACCTACTTGATTTTCTTCTACTCAACCGGATTCTGATATGTGGAACCGGTACAAACAAATCAACACATAAAAGAGCAGAAATCATTCTTGGTTAATCATTTCTGTGTGCCTAACCTAATGGTGCAATTGTGGCCAATTGTTTGAGTTGTTTGAGCTGCACCACTCAACCTAAAATCAACTCACCAAGTAGCTTCCTCTTAGGGTTTTCAGTCTAAGTTCATACCAGGCACTCCACTTTATTTCTGATTTTAAAAGAAAAGCAATCTTCACCCATGATTAAAACCTGGTTTGCCTCAACTTGATTGAAATCAACCTAATTCTAAACCCTAAAAGTTACTTAAGCGAGATTTGAACATTAAAATCTACTCATCACAAATAATCTTGCTTGAATCCCCTAATTGTGCATGCACTTACACATACTCAATTGATCATTAAGGGCACAATCCATTTTAAGGGCCCACCACATTCCATAAGCACTACAATCCTAGGCCTCAATAAAATCGAGGAGACGTTGGCTTTAAGGACTGATTCGCTCTTCGGGGCCTAGTCTGAGATTTTTTATGATTAACCTACTTGTACTGATCAATCTGATGTCTAGCTAGGGGAGTAGCGTCAAATGACCGCGGCTGGGGGGTACACTAGGAACCGGAGGTGCAAGCCAAAGGAAGAACCTTCTCCCCAGTCCCTCCTAACTGGTTGGATTGAGCAGACACAAGTAGAGTAAATCGTTTATAATCTTAAGGCGGGTTCTGGGAGTCTGTAGATCCTTAGGCTACCCCCCCACTTAAGGACAGGCTTATTTTGTTGTGGTGTAAGGTTCTTATCCCCAGTCCTTCTGACCTTTTCCTAGTTTATGCTGGGAAGAAGGTCATTGAATCCCCGATTGGAAGGACCACTAGAGTATTCTAGGAGGCGTAAATTGGATTTTGGCCAAATTGATCCCATAGCTGATCAACAGCCTCCTCTGCCTCGGGATCCACAAGAGGAATTTAGAAGGCAACTGGAACAAATGCATAGAATGGTTCTAGAGAATGCAAGGCGCTCAGCCCTTTAAAGATTTTTATGATCCTTCAAATTATGGGGAACATCCCAGCATCTAGATTCCTGTTGGAGACATGGAAATCAAGCCCCAGGCGTTAAGCCTGATCAAACATTTCTATGGGCTTAGCCCTGAAGACCCGTTTCTGCACTTGGAGGACTTGACCACTTTGGTCCAAACCACCAAGGCACGAAATGTGAATGAGGAGCAAATGATCATGAAGCTCTTCCCCCACTCTCTTAGGGATAAAGCCGCTCATTGGTATAGGACTATAGGAAGACCAATTGCAACTTGGAATGAGTTGAAATTGACCTTTCTGAAGAAATTCTTCCCTGTCGGGCATACCAATGCTTTGAGACAGGCAATCACTACCTTTACCCAGCGGCCGGGGGAGCAGTTTCATGTGTCCTGGGAGCGATTCCAGGACCTATTACGGAGGTGTCCACACCACGAGGTGCTGAAATGGCCACTCATGTAGATCTTCTACCATGGGTTGACTGAGCAACTTAGAAATCACGTGGACGCTTCTTGCAGAGGTAATTTCTTCAACAAAGATGTAGATAGCGCGCAAGATTTATTTGAGATAAGAGAGAATTCGATCAATCATGCCTCCATGGATACTTTTAACCGGTCCCAGCAGCCCAGATCAAATGTTAATGAAGTCCACGACTCTCATTCATTCGATATGAAATTGATTTGTAATAAACTTGATAAGGTGGACTTGGTTGCTAAGAGAATGGAGGAGTGGATGGTGGGAAATTCAATGAACAACTCTCAATCCACTCAATCCCAGAATTCAAGATTCCATTCGTCACGAGCTCCTTCTGGACGGGAGTTTGTGAATCAACTTGATGCGGCTCAACCTACGAGCTAGCATTATTCGAAACCCCACGGGTTCCAAACTAGGGCCTTTGATCCCAGTTTCTCTGATCCTTCCCTTTCTTTCTCTCCATCCTCACCCTATGAGGATGTTTGTGCTGTACAGGAGAATGTTAGATCCAACCCCTATTCCAATGCTTATAATCTGGGTTGGAGAAACCACCCTAACTTCTCCTGACAAAGCCTGGGGCAACAGACATAATTCCGACCCAGCAACTATGCTCTGCAACGGCCAATGGGTCAAGGTCATGTTTATACTCAGTTGCCTCCGAATCAGGTCAATCAGCCAACTTGGAATGCCCGTCAACCCGTCGGGCAGGCTGATTTGAACTAACAAATGGTAGAGATGTAAGGATCCATGCTCCAGCTCATGCAGCAAATGAAAACCTCGCTAGACAACTTGCAAACCAAGCTCATAGCTAATTCTTATCAACCCAAATCTCTACCATCTCAACCCGTACCCAACCCATGAAATATCCTGAATTCGAGCAATCAAGGCCATGGGTATGGAAATCAGAGGGACCCACACGCACATGCTTAGGTGGTTGAGCAAGGTCCTTCCTCTTCTGCAAATCAACGATTCTTGGCTAATGAAGCCCCTCCAATCTTTCCTAACCCTCCCCAAGACCCAAACTCGTATGCATCGACAAATTTTGTTACCTTAAGGAATGGTAAACAAACTCAGGATCCACAACCACACTGTTCTGATTTACCAAATCCTGAAGAACCTGAGGAGAGAAAGGAGAACTCTGGAGAAGAAATCAAGGCTCAGAAACCTGATTCCAAAGATTCAACTCATGTTCCTTTTCCTGAAGCTTTGATCAGATCAAGGAAGAAGAAGTCTATTGATAGTAATGAGGAGCTTCTGAATATTTTCAAGAATGCCAAGATCAATATCCTACTCCTCGATGCTATCAAGCAAATACCGGCTTACTCGAGATTTTTAAAGGATTTATGTACACAGAAGCATAAGTCGAGAGAATCTGTCTTGAGGAAGGTGGTACTCTCTGAGCAGGCTAGTTCTATTACCTTGCACCACCTCCCTCAGAAAAAAAGAGATCCAGGTGCTCCTTTGATTTCTTGTGTCATTGGAGATTACACTTTTGATAGAGCACTACTGGATCTGGGTGCATCCATTAACCTAATTCCGACTTCTCTTTACAAGAAATTCAGATTAGGTGAACTTCGACTGACTTCAGTAACGCTGCAGTTAGCGGACTGTTCGGTCACAAATCCGCGAGGCGTTATTGAAGATGTTATTGTTAAGGTTAAGGATTTCTATTTTCCTATAGATTCCCTTGTCCTTGACATGGATGTACCTAAAAATATGAGGAACATGCCCATCATTCTGGGGCATCTATTCCTGGCTACCGCTAAGGCCAACAATAACTGTGAAAGCAGTAGCATGGAAATTGCCTTTGGGGATCAATGAATGAAATTGGATATTTTTAAGGTGATTAATAAATTTGAGGATTGTGGATTTATCAAGGAACTTGAGGATGATAATGTGAATATTGAAACTTGTATGATGGTTTCTGCATTTGAAAGTTCCTCCTTTGATGATGAATTAGACCCGCAACTCTCTATGGCAAACCTGCCATCTTCTTAAGAGGTTATTGATTTTGTTCACTCTCAACCTCTTCCTCTTGATAAGTCTTCATCAGCATCTTCCTTACCTTCAATCTTCAACCCGCCCCAGCTTGAACTGAAACCCTTGCCTAAGAATTTGAAATATCAATTTTTAGGACCACACAAGACACTCCCTGTGATTATTAGTCCTAAATTAACATAGGAGCAGGAGATTAAACTGATTAAGGTCCTGAAGGAACACAAAGAGGCAATTGGTTGGACTATTCATGACCTTAGGGGGATCGATCCATCTTATTGCAATCATAGAATATTTTTGGAAGATGGATCCCGCCCTTCTCGCCAGATGCAGAGGAGATTAAATCCAAATATGCGAGAAGTGGTCAAAAAGGAGATTATTAAGTGGCTCGATGCAAAAATCATTTATCTGATCTCTGATAGTCCTTGGGTAAGTCCTGTGCAGATTATTCCCAAGAAAGGCAGGATTACAGTTGTGACTAATGAGAAAGGAGAATCTGTTGCAACTCGTTCAGCTTCCTCTTGGAGGGTTTGTATCGATTGCAGGAAGCTGAATAGCCACGAAAAAGGATCATTTCCGTCTGCCTTTCATTTATCAAATCTTGGAAAGATTAGCCGGGTAGAAGTACTTCTGTTTTCTTGATGGCTACTCAGGATACAACCAAGTTCCTATCCATCCCGAGGATCAGGGAAAAACTACTTTCACCTGTTCCTACGGAACCTTTGCTTTCCATAGGATGCCATTCAGTTTATGCAATGCACCTGTGACTTTTCAAAGGTGTATGTTGGCCATATTCTCTAACATGGTGGGAGAGTTTGTGGAAGTCGTCATGGATGATTTCTCTATTTTTGGAGAATCAATTGATTCTTGTCTAGCTAATCTTGAAATGATTCTTAAACGATGCATCAAAACAAGATTAGTCCTTGGCTGGGAAAAGAGTCATTTCATGACACAAGAAGGCATCGTCTTGGATCATGTAATCTCTGAACGGGGAATTGAAGTGGATAAAGCTAAGGTTGATGCTATCGCTAAACTTCCTCCTCCCACATCTCTTAAATAAATTTGATCATTTCTGGGTCATGCAGGATTCTAGAGGAGATTCATCAAGGACTTTTCAAAGGTTGCTCATCTTCTGAGCAATCTTCTTGCCAAAGAAACGTCGTTTGATTTCGACGAATCATGCCGTAAGGAATTTGATTTTCTTAAAATGGCAGTCACTTGTGCTCCGGTGCTGCAACCACCAGTTTGAACAACCCCTTTTGAGATCATGACCGACACATCTGATTACGCAGTCGAGGCTATTTTGGGTCAAAAAGTTGATAGGAAGCCTTCTGTCATTTACTACTCTAGTAAAACTCTGGATGAGGTCCAAAGGAATTACACTGTTACTAAGAAGGAATTACTAGCCGTAGTATTTGCTTTGGAGAAATTTAGGGCTTATCTCTTAGGGTCTCACGTCATTATATATACCGACCACTCGGCCTTTAGACATCTCTTGGCCAAAAAGGATGCCAAACCTCGACTTATTCATTAGATTCTTCAGCTTCAAGAATTTGATCTTGAAGTTAAGGATAAATCTAGGGTACAGAATGTGGTGGCAGATCATCTGTCGAGACTTCTGAGTTATTCTTCTTGTCCAGACATCCTAATTGCTGATACTTTTCTGGATGAAACCATCCTTATAGTTTTAGGCATCCAAACCCCGTGGTTTGTTGACATTGTTAAATATTTGACCGTTGGTCAAATCCCTCAGGATTGGACCAAGCAACAATGGGATAGACGCAAATCTGAGGCCAAATATTACTTCTGGGAGGACCCTAAACTGCACCGCATTGGCTCTGATCAGATTATTCGCCGATGTATTCCAGAAAATGAATTCAACAATATTCTCGAGTTCTGCCATGCATCTGCGTGCGGTGGACACTTCTCCGGGAAAAACAAGGCTGCAAAAATTTTGCAATCTAGATTCTATTGACCGTCTTTATTCAAGGATGCCCAGGATTTCTCACGGTCGTGTTCCCGATGCCAGACACTTGGGAGCATAACTAAGAGAGATATGATGCCCCTAAACCCAATTCTTCCTGTCGAAATCTTTGACGCTTGGGGCATCGATTTCATGGGACCCATCCTCCCTTCATTTGGACGTCAGTACATTCTTGTCATTGTTGATTACGTTTCCAAATGGATTAAGGCGATTCCCACCCGAACTAATGACCAGAAAGTGGTCATTGATTTTGTTAAGAAGAACATCTTCAATAGGTTCGAGATTCCGAGGGCCATCATCAGTGATGGTGGCACTCATTTCACTAATGCCCAGTTTCGTAATTTGCTGGCTAAATACGGGGTTAATCACCAAATCTCCACACCTTACCATCCCCAGATGAATGGACAGGTCGAGATCTCCAATCGAGAGATCAAGAATATTCTGTACAAAACGGTTAGGCCTGATCGCAAAGACTAGACTCAAAATCTTGAGGATGCTCTTTGGCCCTATCGTACGATGTATAAAATGCCCATCAGCATGTCTCTATTTCATCTGCCGTTACCCGTAGAGATTGAACATAGGGCATTCTGGGCAATCAATTAGTGCAATCGAGATCTGAGTTTAGCTGGGAAGACCAGGAAACTTCAACTATCTGAGTGGAGGAGCTTAGAAATGATGCATATGAGAATGCCAAGATCTGCAAGGCTCGGACCAAAGCTCTACATGACCAATTGATTTCCTGCAAGAGCTTTGAGCCAAACCAGAAGGTCTGGTTATTCGATTCTCGACTTAAGCTCTTTCCTAGCAAACTTAGGTCGAAATGGAACAGCCCATTCATTATCGACCAGATTTTTCCAAACAGAGCTATTCAAATCTCTGACCCGAAGATAGGTAATTCATTCAAAGTCAACGGTCAACGTCTAAAGCCTATTATTGACCGTACTCTTCCAGAACCCGTCTCAGATATGGTTGCTCTAGCCATGTTGTGACTTCTTTGGCTAGACTTCGCCTAGCTGACGGCATTAAACTCAGCAGTTGTACATATGACTCAGAGCTGACTCGAGCTTCATATTCAAGTGATATCTTTCGTACTCTACCCTTCATTTCATGTCTCTTTTTCTTAATGTGTACATTGCATCATCTAGGCATGGGGGGGTGAATTCATTTTTGAATCATTTTGTCAGCTCTGTGAAGTTCTTGTAAATTCTATTTCTCTTCTTATATATACATAAAAAAAATGAATTAGGAAGGAATACTTGGACATTAGGACTTTTCAATTTTAGGAAATATTACATTAGGATATCAACACTAAGACCCTTCAGGTCTTTAGGCTTAATCAGCCTAGGTATCCACTAAAATGTGGATTTGTTTTTTGAGTCATCGCCATCCTAAATTCTATGGTAATTTGATTAAATAAGTTTGGTGATAAGTACACGACTTATCAACCCGCCCTTTGATTTGAGGGAACTTTAAGTCTAAGCATCTACACACTATCTTTTCACTGACTTGTTGATCGACGATTTTAACGGAAATTGGGTAGTTAATGAACCTTCTAGGGTGATATGGCTGGCAAGTTATCGTAGGTAATAGCCCATAGATAGGTTGTCTAGAGCCCAATCATTGAACCATTCTCTTCTTGCTGCCTTTAGGTAAATCTTAGACAAGGGAAGACACCTACTTAAAAAGAAAAAGAAAAAAAAAGTCAAAAAGAAAAGAAAAAGAAACAGAAAAGGAGAAAAGAAAGAAAAAAAGAAGAAAACAAAAGAAGTAAGCCACACTTCATCGCACGAGTATGGCTGGCAAGTTGTCGGTGGTAACTCATCGATCGGTTGTCCAGAACCCAGCTCAAGAAATGCACTAAAAATTTCCAAAACACTTAGGAAGAAGCAGAGAAGTAGAATAAGTCGGGGAGATATACACTGGATTTACCCTTGTATTGACCCCATAAAAATAAAAGTAGGGAGAAAGCTACCGGTCGTAAAGATACACCTTTAGGCAGAACTCTCTTTTTAAGGTCATCTAGAGGCATAGAAATCCGAAGTTTGTTCTAATTGCTGATCAATGAGTCTATCACATTCACAATAAGCTGCTTAGAACTTAGGGTTCTCATCAAATCTTGGGTGGGTTGAATGGCCGTAGAAATTCACTCTTTAACCCTAAACTCAAAAATTCAAAAAAATTAGAAAAGAAGAAAAAGAGAAAAAGAAAATTTTCTTTGAATAAGGCAAGGGCTTGAGGCAGTCTACATTTTGGTAGATACCTGGGTGCTATTGTGTCTTTAAAAGTTCAGATCCTAAGTAAAAAAGTTTCTTAATATTGAAAATAACTTATGCCCAAGTAATCCAACCTAATTCTTTTATAAATAGCATGTAGTTTTTGCTAGGGACTAGCAAAAGATAGGAATGGGGTGTGATGTGCATGCATCTGATTAACTTAAAATGTCTATTAATGCATGTTCTTAGTGTCACATTAGCATCATACATTGTAAATAGTGCATAACATGCATAATCATGCATTTAGATCAAGTTGTATAAATTGTATAGTAATTGTCTCATTTTCATGGTCAGGGACAGGGCAACTTTTTATCAGGGCCTCGAAACGAAGATCCAATCATACGTATCTGATCAGGGCGACGATTGGAGTTCAACGACTCCAAGATAGCTCTAATCGGACATCCATAGCACCAGATAGAGACTGAGGAACCTTAAAGATCAAGGGCCAAGATGGTGTTAATACACACCTCATATGACAAATCCGACTACATGGATGGATTCGAATCGATGATCGCAGCATAACGGTGCAAAAATCAGTCCAATCCGACACCCGTGGCACCATCTACAATACTCAGTAGATGGACGGCCAAGATGGTGCCACTTGGCACCATCTTAGCCACCCAATCGGCCCCCAAGGACTCACCTCTAACTTTCCTCTTTATCTGATCGATGATTCTCCATCGTTGGATGCCCATCCAATGGCTGCAAACCTATGTGCACAAAACCAATCGCGTGACACAAAGCCACCTACAGTGCGTTGGTCTAGTGCCCTTCGCGAGAAGAGCGGGCACACGTTCGAATCTACCCGATCGCCAAATCAACGCAAGTGGGAGTGGGTGGGCCAGAGAGCGGGGCCGCGCGATGAGGATCGGGTGGCACTGAGAGAGCGATAGCGCCCACGCGCGATCAGATGCATGGCGCTTACGCGTGATCGCACGCGGGCGCATGACGTAAGCAAAGCAGTCTTAAGCCATCCGATCTCTTGATCGAATGGCTGTGAGTGCGCGAACGTGCACGTGCATTGAAGGACGCAGAGGCGAGGAGGTGCGTGAGCTGCGGGCACAACGACCATGTTCAGGCCTTTAGTGATGGATTTATCCGTCACTAAAGGTCCTGAATTAATTTTTTCAAATTGTAATGTCCAACATGCCCCCACTCCTTTCAACTATAAAAGGAGACCCCCTCTATACGAATTTCTCATCCCTTCTTTCTCTTCTCTCCCTCTCCAAAGCTCAACAGAAGCTTGTCCCATACCCGGGATGCCCCTCAAGAGCTAAAATCATTTTTCCATCCCCATTCCGAAAGTGGATCCTACGATGATGACGATGTGTTGCCCTGTTCTCGTTCCTCCTCTTCGACCTCCTTATTCTTGCTCCTTTCCTCGTCTTCCAAGCATTGTCTCATCCGGCTTGTCCTCCAAGCGATCATCGAGGAGGATAACTTCTCTCTCCCATTCCTTTTTCCTTCTTTCTAGAGTAGAATTTTTCTACTTTCTAGTGTAATAATTTCTCGCTTTCTAGTGTAATCTTTTCTTGCTTTATTAGTTGTACAAACATTTTGCAACATCAAGTGAATGTTTCTCTCTCTCTCTCTCTTATTGTTTATATTGATTCCATTTCATTGTAATTACTCCGCTTCTTAAACAAAAGCACAAAAAATATAATTGCGAATTTTGATCAACGTAGCCTCCCTGAGTTCGACCCAGGATATCTTTTCTGGTATAAATTTTATTTGTTGAACCTGAGTTCTTCGCTATTTAGACTACAACGATAGGTTTTCAAAACCAACTTCGATAGCGTAGTCCTTCGATGTTCAACAGCGCGTTTGAGCTGCGATTTGTGTGAAATCAAATGTGTGTTGGGTGCGGGCACAATTGGTCTTTTGATCTTGATTAAAGGGGTGTCGGAGTGACAACATGGCATGATCTGTGCGTGCTGCAGCCAAATGCTAGATCCCACATGCGCATAATGCGTGAACTAACGTGTTTCCTTCGTCGCGAAGGAGATGCAAGCATGCATTTAAGCCATCCGATCGTAAGATCAGACGGCTGACGGTTAGGTGCTAAAATAAGGTGACCAGCAAAAGGAAGGAGACAAGCGGGTGTTGGGCGAGCGTGAGGTGCAAGTGGGGCTGTTAGATCACGATCTATGGGTGCAGCGGGCGCCACGTGTCAGCTAGGGATTAAATCTGCACGTTGGAGGTGAATTTGAAGTTTTTTGAGACCGGATCTGATTCGTTGATCTCTCGATCGATGGATCTGATCAAACAAGAGTTGTTACACTAGATTAAGGGTTAAAATACCCTTTTTTCCCTCCACAAAAGCTATGAAAGAAGGCCCAGGGCCCCCCAGTTGAAGCATCTCTCTCTTCCATCAACTCCACACATCTTCCACCTTCTTTACAGCTCTTCGTTCCTCTACAACTCTGCTCTAGCATTCATCCCGACGCTCTAAATCTAAGGTGCTACCACATCTCGCACAAGCATCCAACAAGCGACGTCGTCTCTCTGCCACTTTCTATCTCTTTCTCTATCTCTCTTTCTCTCTTTCTTTCTATCTATTTCTATTTAACGTAGAAATTTCTACTGTGAAAAACTCTTTATCAATACAATAAAATTTGATCTCATGAATATCTGATGCCTCTTTGCACATATATACATATATAAATACCTGTTTATTGAAAAGCTTCTGCAAAAATCGAGATTGCCTCCCTACGAACGACCCGGTACTCACCGGAGTTTTATAAATTTATTTGTCGATGTGTTTTCACGCTATACTACAATTGATTAACTTTTAAAATGCAAATTACACGTCGAAAAATAGGTCTATTGGATGCGGGGGTGAACGGATAGTCAGGCCAGTGGAGCTTTGAAGAAGCTCACGGTAGTAATGGGGATGATGATGGAGGTGATGTATGGACCAATTAGCTTGGGCAAAAGCTTAGAGAGGGTGAGGAAAAGCTTTTTCCCAAGTTAATTGTGTAAGGGGAAGGCGAAGGTCATCGGCTATAGTCGAAGAGGGTGCTAGAGGGGATGGACAGAGCTCTATTGCTCCAAAAATCTAATTAAGAGGGTAGGGAAGACAAGCCCTAAGGTAATTTAAGGAAAGAAAGAGGGTAGAGGCTCACCACCAGAGAGGAGGAAGAAGGAGAGGTCATCGGAGTCGATGAAGGAGAATTAGGCCACGTAGCTTCGTGAGAAGCTCCGTGGGACAAAGAGGAAGAAAAGTCTTCAACCTATTATACATGGTAGAGGGTGACGACGTGGGAAGAAGAAGCTCTGAGGTGCTTATGTCACTAGTGAGGAAGAAGAGGAAGAGGAGAAATTCGACTTAATTGAGCATGAAATTGTGCTTGGGAATGTCCAAGCACTTATATAGAGGAAGAATCTGAGTCAAATAATCCCAAACTTGCTAATCTCAGCTCGGCAACAGTGAATTACACCAAATTGGAGCTTGTGATGATGCTTGCCAGATTTGGAACGATCTCAAGATTAATCCCACCAAAATTGGTGGGGTTTGGCGAGGATTTGATGGATCAATTCTTTATCCAAATCTTGCATGATTTGGGTTGATTCTACTGTTGTTACTACTTTAGGAAGAAGAAGAAGGCTGACATCAGCCAAGGACTTGGATGCGAGATTATTCGAATCATAGGAGGTTTTGCGATAAAAAGAGACTAATGGGGTTAAATGCAAACTTAGTCAAGATGTACCCTAATAGGGATCAAAATTTAGGGGTAACCTAATTTGGACCTAAAGAATCTAATGGTGACCTTAAATTGGGTTTTGACAAAGTTTGATCAGGTAATTTACACTTTAGTCCAAAATATAGTAATTTCTCACTTTGGTCTCTATTTTTGGTAAAAATGGGTTCCATTTGTAAAAGTGAAAGTTACAAACCTCATATATATTTTTCAATGATTTTTAGAAGGTTTATATTACATTTATATCCACTAGAATCCTTTCAATTGAAGTAAGGCTATATTTAGGATTTTAATTGTTAAATTAATCTTCAATTCTCAGAAAATCCTGATTCAGTTAGTTTGAGCCTACTTCTTGGGAATTTAAGTTCATTTGATCTTTCATTAGGCACTGATTCACCACTTAGTTAATCTACATTTTTGAATACTCGATAAAATAGAAGGATTAACTCAATTTCCCTTTTTCTTCTCAAATTCAAGACTTGAATTATGCCCTTTTGATGATTATTAAGGAGCTTTTTCCTTGGAAATTAGTTAAATTAAGCCAGTTATGGCAGATGACGATGTTACCATCACTTCAGAATGCCATGGTCGTCACTATCATGAAGTGTTAATTGCTAGGGTTCTGGGGGTTGCCATGGGCGATGCTATCCAGGAGCATCAATTGCCAAGGACCTTTCGAGGATCGATGATGGGAACAAGGAATCTAATATAGGCCATGTTAAGGGCCAATTCGATGTTGGATTTAGAGGAGTCACAAAAAAATTACAAAAATAAAAAAATCTCGAAAATATCACCCTCCTTGTTCTGAAAAATGCACTGGTAAGTTAAACTTGGAACTTTTTGCATGAACGCATGGGTGCTTTAACCACTAGGTTCAACGAATTCTTGGGCAGGCTCTAAGGACTTAGAAACCTTTGTTGTAGACTTAAGGTTGAAGCTGATCAGGTTTGTATCTTGGTCAGTACTTGTGTACCTTAAGGCTTAAGGTAGGTATTTCAAACTAGTTGTTAAAGGTGTGGTACGATAAGGTGTCCTGATGACAAATTCTGGTCTAGAGATTTGGTTCTGTTCCATAGGATTTTGCTAGGGACTAGAAAAAGTTAAGCATTGGGTTATGATGGTAACACCATCATCTTCCATAATTGGCCTAATTTATCCAAATTCAAGGGATAAATGCTCCTTACTGATAAGAAATAAGGCATAATTCAAGTTTGCCTTGAATTTGAGAAGAAAAAGGAAAATTAAGTTGATTATGTTGTTTTAATGAGTAATTACAAGTGTAGACTAATGAGTAATTAGAAATGCAGATTAACTAAGGGGTGAGCTTGTCCTTAATAAAAGGTCAAATGAACTTAAATTCCTAAGAAGTAGGCTTAAAATGACTGAATTAGCAGTTTTTGAGAATTAAAGGTTAATTTATAAATAAAAACCCTAATTTCAACCTTAAGGGTTATGGTGAAAATAAATGTAATCTAAACATTTTCAAAATCGTAGAAAAATATTTTATGAGGTTTGGAATATTCACTTTTACCAAATGAGCCCAGTTTGACCAAAAATAAAGACCAAGGTGGGAAATTGATACATTTTGGGTTAAACTGTAAATGACCTTGTCAAACTTCATCAAAACCCAAAGTTGAGGTTACTATTAGATTCGTTGGGTCCAAATTAGGTTACCCCTAAATTTTGAGCCCAATCGTAGTCCATCTTGACCAAGTTTGCATTTAACCCCATCAGTCTTTATTTATTGCAAAACTCCCCTATGTTTTGAATATTCTTGCATCCAAGTCCTTGGCTGATGTCATGATGATGTAAGACAAACTTCTTCCTTCCCAAAGTGGCAACATGCAGTAGGCAATCAACCCAAAGACACAAGATTTGATCGAAGATTTGAGCAATCAAATCTCAACCAAATCTTACCAAATTTTGTGGGATTGATCTTGAGATAGTGCTCTATCAATCAAGCTATGTCATAAGCTCCAATTTGGAGAAATTATCCTCTGATAGGCTGAGATACGTGAGGCCCAAAGTCGCCAAATTCGCAAGCAAAACTTACGAATTTAGGATCAATTGATGTGGCATTCTCTTCTATATAAAGGCCTTGATGTTCCTAAGCACAAGGGTGTGTGAAATTGACTTAGATTTCTCCTCTCCTTCCTCCTTGTCAGCATTGTCGAGCATCTTGGAGCAAGCTTGTCCCATGTCCTCTCCCTCTGCCACGTACAACAAGTAGAGGGTTTTCCTTCCTTTTCCTCCCACAGAGCTTCTTTCAAAGTTTCGAGCTCTAATTCACCTTCTTCCACTCCGACAACCTCTTCTTCTTCTTCCTCTCTGGAACACCACCAATGAGCTTTTCCCCTCTCCCTTTCTTCCAATTAACATAGGGTTTTTACTCCTCTCCCCTCCGATTAGGTTTATGGAGCTCTAGATTCCATCTATCAAGTCTACCCCCGTCTTCGACCACCGCTGATGACAACCACTGCCACCTTCACCGTCTTATCTCCTTCGCCTTCCCCTCGATAAATTAACTTGGGAAAAAGCTTCTCCTCACCCTCGACAAGCTTTTTCCCAAGATAATTTACCTCTACATCACCTCCATCATTGTCCACCATTACCGCTAGTGAGCATCTACAAAGTTTCTCCACCTCGACCATCCACCTATGTTCACATCCAATAGTCACAGGGCTTTAATTAGATGTCCTCCACCGGAGCATTTTGTGCATTAAATTGGTACCAAGAGGCTCGTATCTTCACATGTAGGTCTTCGTCGGAGTAGCCATCTTCTCTGGCATCAAACGAAGCATTCGACGACCTGATTAGAACACCTCCACCTCCATCAACTATGAATTCATTGTGGAAAGCACTTTGGGTTGTGGATCTAATAAACGCCAGTTTATCATCATTCTTAGGCATTAAAACAAACCTAGCTCTTAGGATTTTGCTCTGCAAATGGGTTTTTGGGCTGCAATTAGGCATTAACTAGGTTAGGCATGCATTGTATTTTTTCTTATCTTTTTAATGTGTTTTTGTGAGTCTTAGGGATGAACAGATATATAGATCCCTAAAACCCTAGCACTTAAGAAGGCAACTGGTGAAGAAGAAGCTCAAACTAGCAGGAACTCAGCTTGATCCAACTCACCACAATTGGAATCTAGCTCACTTGGACTAGGGTTAACTCATCCTCACTCCATTCAGCTCATCTCAGCTGAATGGCAGCTCAAGAGAGCTCATCTTAGCTCACCCTAGCTCAGGTCAGCTCAGATCCAGCTCAACTTAGCTGAGTCTAGCTCATCTTAGCTCCCACTAATATACAGGGAGCTCTAGCTAGCTTAGCTAAGTTGACTAGAGTTCACCCCAGCTCAGGTCCAGCTACATCCAGCTCCACTCAACTCTAGCCAACTGAAGATGAATTCAACCCAGCTCAGGAAGCTCAAGTCCAGCTCCAGAGGACTTAGCTTAGATAAACTTAGTTGAGCTAAGCTACCCTAGCTATCTCAACCAGCTCAATCCTCCCTGGGAGCACCAGGCCCAGCTCACCTCAGCTCCATTCAATAGAAGCCAGCTCATTGGACTGGCTTTGCAGCTAGCAAAGAACTAGCAAGCTAAGCCAGCCAGAGTAGCCTCATGTTGACCTCTTCAGTAGCTGCCGGCTCCAGTTCAGCTCCAGACTCTTCATATCTAGCTCTTCTACTCAAACCCTAAGCTCCACATGCATATTCCTCTACTCCATAGCTAGCTAAGCTAGCCTAGCTTAGCTTAGCCTAGCTAGCATCCAACTCCTTGGCACCAAAAACCTAACCCTAACTCCACCTACATAACCTACCACTCCAAGTCCACCTAAGCCTACCTAAGCTAGCTCCACCTCTACTCAAGTTGGTGCCACCTTCTTCACCACCCTTCACCCCTCAATCACCACCAAAAGACACCTAGGTGTTGGCGCCAAAACCACCCTAACCACCTCCCTTTTTGGTGCCAACTTCAACCCCCATACCCACCGTACACATAACCCCTCCAAGCCATCTCCAACATCCACCTCAACCTTCTTCTAGAAGCCTAGAAGTTGGCGCCAACCCATGGCACCTCTCCATGGTTGGCACCACTTTTATGTGACTCTTTGCCACCCATAACTACCCCCCTTGCATTCCTTAGGTGGCGCCAACTCTCCTTAGCCCTAGGATCACCTAACCACCTCCATCTTCCCATCTTAGCCATCCATCTCAAGAGTCACCTTAACCCCTCATCCTACCCAATAAAAAGACCACCACCCACCACCTTACAATCCTTCCTTGGCTAGCAAATTACCTCTAATACTCTACCTAAAGCTCACACCCAAGAAAGAAGAAGAAGAGGATTAAGGGGATATTCTATCCCCTTGGTGCCTTCCCCTCTTCCCTTCTCTCTTGTGCCTACGCCAGCCAAAGGAGGAGCCAGGCAAGGAAGACCTTTGGAGGAGGTCTTGAAGGTGGTCCACACCACCTTGGAGGAGAGCTTGAGGGTGGTGCACACCCACCCTTGGAGGAAAGAATTGAGGTGGAGAGCATCCACCTTTGAGGAGCTTTCAAGGAAGGAGAAGAAGGAGACCCTCTTTTCAAGAAAAGGAGCAGCTAGGCTTGGAGCAAGAAGACTCCCTTCTTCACCAAATTCTGCAAGAGGATTTGTGTTTCTTCTATTGCATTTATGTTTTTCATTTCTAGTAGAAGCATTCCTCTACTTGTCTTTGTAAAAGAACACAAATTCTGATAAATTAAATTGCCTTCTTTTTAATTTCTTATGTCAATTGCTTGTCCTTATTCTAGCACTTGTTTCACTTCCACTTCCTAATTACTCTAGGCCTTCACTTGCCTAAAGTGAGCTTAGGGAAGGGTCATATTTATCTCTTAAGTTTTAGCTTAGTAAATATAGGTGTTAGTTACTTTTTCGTCACAATTCGCATTTTGCCCTCATTATTTCAAAACTAAAAAAAAATTATATATTTAAAATATCAAAAAGAAAGTTGAGATTTATTTTCTAAGCAATAAAGTTGATTTGCAAGCATATTGCCTCCTCGAACAACCCTGGATACCCCACTATCTAGGAATATAAATTTAAAAGTGTATGCGAATTCACATGTTACAGCGACTTTAAAAACCCTAATTACAAATCATGCGATTTTTCGCATCACTTTTTGGAGCCGTTGCCGGGGAGGCACGGCTTTGCATTAATCATTTTCCTCTTGCTTGAAGTGGATCTCATCCCCTTCTCTTTCTTTTCTCTTGTGTTTGCAGGAATTACAGGAAGCAAGCGGGAATTTGGAAGCGAGAGCTCAAAGTTCCTTTTCTTCCTGCGAAATTCAGGTTGGTTCTGTTTTCTGGTCACATAGTCAATTAAAACTACCAAAAAAAAAAATATTGAACTTCGCTTTCAGGATCCCAAACATCGTAATTAAGTGAGTGGTGTCCATTAAACTTCATTATTTGCATGTATGCTTCATTTAACACCACTCCAATCCAAGTGTTGGTGTTCTGATTTTCAAGTCTAGATTTCTATCCAGATTTCAAAAATCAATTCCCAACACCACAAGCCTCCTAAAATCATAAAATTTCATACAATGATTCAAAATTAAGTTAGAAACATTTTTTCCAAATTTCAGATCCATTGGCTATGCATTTAATTTTTAAAAATTTGTGGACTGTAGAGGGGTCACACCCTCTAATCTTCCTATTTTTCTACTATCCATGAATTTTTAGAATTTTTATATTCATCTAATTTTTATGAAATTTATCTTTCTGGAATCCTTGTGAAATTATGCATCTCACTTAAAATCATCAAAATTTTCTGAGGCTAGTGGTGGTACAAAAAGTCCAGAATACTCACGGGTATCATTTCTGGACTTTAACACCAGCATAAATAAAAATTCAAAAAAAATAGCAAATAAATTCCTAAAATCTTACAAAAATATTTTATGGAATCCTTGTTTGATTCTATTCAAATTAGTGGTGTTTTTTGGATTGTTTGGACCACTACTTAATATAGAAAGCCTAAAAATAACTCATTGGTAGTTAAATTTCTGTCCTAGGATTAATTGGATTAGTGTTTCTTTTTTCATTTTAAGAGAGAAAAAATAAAAAGGAAACATATCTTCACCCATACAACTTGATTTCCTCTTATTTGTGGAATCACAAACTTGTTTGAAAACTTAAAAAGAAAATCCTAAAAATACACTAAGTTAAATCCAATCCTAAAAGATAGAAATACAATAATTGTGTGACAACTTGCTTTGCATTGGAACAACTTTCGAATTCCAGCACACACACAAAAAAATTAAAATAACAAGGCAATAAACCAAATTAACGCCCTCCACATTCCATGTGCACTATAGTATCCTAAACCTAACTAAAATCTGTAGCAACTTGACCCCTAAGGCTTCATCAACTTAGGCTTGCTATATAGGTCTTAAGTTTTCTCTAGTTAATACCAATTCTGGCATCTATATCTGGTGTTCAGGCTGAAGGGTCATGTCAAACGACCAGGCGCGGGTTTGTTCAAGCACCTGGGGTTTTCCTTGGGAAACGTTTGGGCCCAAACCTCCCCTTAAGCAACTTGGCTAGATTTGTTGACAAAATGGGTATTCACTATCGATTACTTATTTACTACGTAGACCAAGTCTTAGGTTTATTTTTAAGGAGTTACACTTAAGTTAGGTCTAGCTTTGGTTGTTTGAATTGCACACTTTCTCTCATCTCTTTGTCTTCTCCTCCCCTCCAATTCTTCCAAAATAGTGCATGCACGGGCGACGATCCCAAAAACCACATCTTGAGGAACCATCTGATTTCGCCCCCGGCAGCAGAAAATTGTTGTTTTCTTCTCCCTCCTCTTCTAAGAAAATGGAAAATCTAGGAAGTCGACAAAAAAATTCTGCTTCCACTTCTAACCCGTCAACCGACCCACAAGCTGACTTCCCCCTTCCTCACCTCCCTCATTTGGAGCAACCGGAAATTCCTGCAGGGCTAGGTGGCCCTCCAATTCTAACTCAAAATCCAAACCCCTTTGCCTTGATAGTCGACCATTTGGTTCGACTACAACAAAATCAAGAATATTTGGCTAGGACTGTCACGAACCTAGCTAACCAAGGGCAAAATCCACCACCCCGCCAACAGCCTGTCGTTCCTCTTAAGGATTTCTATGATCCTTCCAATTACGAGGAAAGACCTGAGGTGGTCATACAACAAGGGGATTTCAAGATCAAACCAGCCATTCTAAACCTTATGAAACATATTCATGGTCTTCCAAGAGAGGATCCTTTTTGTCATCTCGAGGAATTAACTGTCCTCGCTCAAACCACTCATTCCCGCAATGTGCAGGAAGACATTGGTTAATGAGACTTTTTCCTCTCTCTCTTAAAGACAAAGCTTCCAATTGGTTTAGAACAGTTGGGCGCCTGACTACCACCTGGCCCCAATTAAAGAGCACTTTTCTCAAAAAAATTTTTTTGATCGGTCGAACTAATGCTTTAAGAAGGTCCATAACAACCTTTCAACAAAAAATTGGTGAACCCCTCCACGAAGCCTAGGAAAGATTTCAAGAACTTCTAAGAAGTTGTCCCCACCATGAAATTCCACAATGGCAGTTAGTGTAGATCTTCTATCATGGATTAGAAGACTAATTGAAGCGATTTGTGGATGCCTCATGTGGGGCAATTTCCTTAGCAAAGATGCCGAAAGTGCCTATCTCCTCTTTGAAGAAATGAGTGAAAACTCATTTAATATGACTTCAATGAACACTTTTGCTAGAACACAAAACCCCAGACACAGAGTCCATGAAATTGACTCCAAATCCACCTCTGTTCCAGCCACTCAAGATGATCTATATATGTTAGCTCAATGACTGGACCAGATACAAATTCACCAGAAAAAATGGAAGAAAAGCTCACAAATAAACAAGCTCCACACGTTAACTCTCCACACACTAACACTCTACAACTTCTCCGAAGAGAAAATCTGCAAAACATTGATGCCACACGGGCTGGTCAGCAGTTTCCAACTGATTTCCGATAGGAATTGACTGGGAATTTTGATCAAAATATTTTTGATCCCACCATGGAAAATATTTATGCTCTCCAGGAGCAATTTAGAAACCCCTCCAACACTTTCAATCAAAACTGGAGGACTAACTTGAATCACTTCTGGAAAAACCCGAACCTGATTCCTTTTCCCAAACAAAACTATTTTGGGAACTATGGGCAACCTGTGTATCAACTTGGACCATCCCAGGAAGATATTAACACTCAAGTCATGAAAACTCTGCAAGGAATGTAGAATCAAATGACAAAAGTAACCTGCATGATTACCAACTTGCAACAAGTTAAGGTTACTCCTGATCATCGACCTATTGGGAATTTACCTTCCCAACCCATGCCCAACCCGAATAATCAACAGAAGTAGTTCCAAGGTGGATATCCCAGTCAGCCCATTAAACCAGCACCTCAGCATCCACCAGGTTTTAATAACAGTCAGGCTTCCCGTCCTCGTCCTAGAAACAACCAGACTGCAAATGCAATTACTTTGAGGAATGGGAAAACCACTCACAACCCCCTGCCTGTTAAAGAAACTTGTTTTAATGAAACACAAATGAACTCTTCCCCATCTTCCTCTCACACAGTTTAGGAATTGATTAATGCAAAATAGGGAAACCCTACTCCATTTCCACAAGCCCTCCATTCTTCAACAAATAAGAAAAAGAAGAAATCTGAGCCCACTGAAAAGGAATTAGTGGATTTATTTGGGTAAGTTGAAATTAATATCCCTCTCCTAGATGCCATAAAATACATCCCTGCCTATGCAAAATTCCTAAAAGATTTGTGTACCTCGAAAAGGCAACCCCGAAATTTGGGAAAGGTGATCCTTCCTGAGATAGTCAGCTCAGTTGTGCAGAGTCGATTGCCTCTTAAGAGAAAAGATCTCGGCACCCCCCTGATTCAAGTTATCATTAATGATACTTCTTTTGATCGTGCTTTGTTGGATCTCAATGCCTCAATTAATCTTATCCCAACAATTGTTTTTGAAGAATTTAAGATCGGTGAATTAAAGCCTATTGAGGTTACTCTTCAATTAGTCGACCGATATACAATTAAACCAAGGGGAATTATTGAGGATGTCCTTGTTTGGGTCAAAAATTATCTATTTGCAGTAGATTTTTTAATCCTAGACATAGAGATACTGGAAGCACTAAAATTTGCCCCCATAATTCTTGGAAGACCATTCTTAGCCACCGCCTGCACAAATATTGATTGTGATTCTGGAAAAATGAAGATCATGTGTGGCGGTGAATCTGTAACCCTAGACATTTTTCAAGCTTCTAGGCGGTTCCAAGAACCTGATTTCTTTAATGATTTGGATTTAGAAATAGAAACTATTGTGGAGGAAACTTTGCGGATTTCCCATTTAGGTTCCTGTTTTGCCATCAATACGGTTCCTGAACAATCCTCTTCTTCTCACCCTTCCACCCTAACCACACATTCAGCTAACCCTCCAGCTGACCCTTTCACTCTCACCTTACCACTAACCCACAAAGTAGAAATTCTTTCAGAGTTGGGTCCACAATTGGAATTAAAACCTTTGCTCGACTCCCTTAAATATGTCTTCCTAGGTCCAAATCAGACCCTGCCCCTGATTATAAATTCTTGACTTACCGGGGCACAAGAGCACAAACTTCTCCAGGTTTTGAGTAAATATAGAAAACTTATTGGCTGGACCTTTTCTGATCTTAAGGGTATTCATCTGTCCTATTGTACACACTGTATATATTTAGAGGACGATTCTCACCCCTCTCGCCAACCACAAAGGCGCTTGAACCCTATTATGCACGAGGTGGTAAAAAAGGAAATTATTAAGTGGCTTGATGCTAATATCATCTACGCTATTTCTGACAGTTCCTTGGTTAGTCCAACACAAGTTGTGCCCAAAAAGGCTGGACTAACAGTTGTCACTAATGATAATGGGGAGGATATAGCCACTCGAACTACCTCTTCTTGGCTCGTGTGTATTGATTACAGAAAATTAAACACCGCCACCTTGAAAGACTATTTTCCGCTCCCCTTTATTGATCAAATCTTGGAGCGTTTAGCTAGATGGGAGTTTTACTATTTTCTGGATGGTTATTTCAGCTATAATCAGGTAGCGGTTCATCTTGAGGACCAGGACAAAACAACTCTCACCTTCCCCTTCGGAACCTTTACTTTCTGAATGATGTCCTTCGGTCTTTGCAACGCACTTGGGACTTTTCAAAGGTGTATGCTTGCAATATTTTCAGACCTGGTAGGTGAATGCTTAGAAGTCTTTATGGATGACTTCTCTGCTTTTGGAGATTCTTTTGACCATTATCTCAAGAACCTTGAAAGAACTCTCCAAAAATGTATAGAAGTCAATCTGGTCCTCAGTTGGGAAAAAGTCATTTCATGGTTCAGGAAGGTATTGTCTTGGGTCATGTTATTTCAAAACAAGGAATTGTGGTAGATAAAGAAAAAATAGATGCTATATCTAAGCTCCCACCGCCCACTACTGTTAAACAAATTGGATCCTTTTTGGGTCATGTGGGTTTCTATTATAGATTCATATAAAATTTTTCCCAAATCTCCAAGCCCTTAAGTCAGCTACTTACTAAAGACCAGCCATTTGATTTTAATGATAAGTGCCTGGAGAGCTTTTTGAGGTTGAAGAAGGAGGTTACTGAGGCACCAATTTTATAGGGACCTGATTGGAATAGTCCCTTTGAATTAATGATAGATGCCTTAGATTTTGCTGTAGGGGTCGTTCTAGGGCAAAAAATTGGCAAGAAGCTCATTGTGATCTATTATGCTAGCAAAACTCTTGATGATGCACAACGGAATTACATGGTTACTGAAAAGGAACTTCTTGCCATTGTATTTGCCTTAGAAAAATTTAGATCTTATCTTTTGGGGTCACATGTCACTGTATTTACTAACCACTTAGCAATTAAATATTTGCTGACAAAGAAAGATGCAAAACCCCACCTTATTTGTTGGATTCTACTGATCTAGGAATTTGACATGGAAATCAAGGATAAGACAGGATTGCATAATGTAGTAGCCAACCATCTCTCTCATCTTATGACGAATGACATAATGACCCCACCTGATCAATTCCCTGATGAAAGCATTTTAACTGCTACTACCGTCCCTTGGTTTGCGCTCATTGCAAATTATTTAGCAACAGAATGAATCCCCACTGATTGGCCAAAAACAAAACGGGATAAGTTCTTTGCTGATATTAAATACTATTTTTGGGAGGAGCCTGACCTTTTCCATATTTGTGCCAATCAGGTCATTCAACGATGTGTACCTGATTTTGAAATCCATGATATTTTGACACATTGTCACTCAATGGCCTCTGGCGGACATTTTTCAGGGAAGAAAAATGTAGCTAAAATCCTTAATGCGGGATTCTATTGGCTCAGCTTGCACAAAGATGCCCATGACTTTGTTCGGTCCTGTGTGTGTTGCCAGAGCATTGGCAACATGACTCGGAAGGATATGATGCCCCTTAATCCTATTTTAGAGGTTGAAATTTTTGATGTTTGGGGCATCGACTTCATGAAATTGTTCATCAACTCTGGTGAGTATTTATATATACTAGTCGTAGTCGAATATGTTTCCAAGTGGATAGAAGCAATACCCACCTACATTAGTGATCACCGTGTGGTTGTCAAATTTCTTAAGAAAAATATTTTCTCAAGATTCAGCATTCCAAAAGCCATTATCAGTGACGAAGGTTCACATTTCACTCACTCAAAATTCCATCACCTTCTTTCTAAATATGGGGTTATTCATAAAATTTCCACACCTTATCACCCCCAAATAAATGGCCAGGCAGAAGTTTCTAACCGGGAAATTAAAAATATTTTACAAAAGACGGTTAGGCCCGATTGTAAAGATTGGTCCACCAAATTAGACGATGCTTTATGGGCTTACCGTATCGCTTTTAAAACTCCACTCGGCATGTCTCCCTTTCGTCTGATTTTTGGGAAGGCATGCCATCTCCCGGTAGAACTAGAACATAGGGCTTTTTAGGTAATAAAACAACTAAACATGGATTTATCTGATGCTGGTATCCATAGAAAATTACAATTAATTGAATTGGAAGAATTATGTAATTTTTCCTATGAAAATGTGAGGATTTATAAAGACCGAACAAAAAAATTTCATGATAAATACATTGTTCGAAAATACTTTGACGTTAATCAACGTGTTTGGCTTTTTGATGCTAGATTACATCTTTTTCCTGGAAAATTAAAATCCAAATGGATCGGCCCCTTTATTGTCCATAAAACTTATCCATACGGTGCTGTTGATCTTTTTGATCCTAAAACTAATACAACATTTCAAGTCAACGGCCAACGTTTAAAGCCTTATTTTAATCATACGCCAAATCTTTCGTCTGAATCTTTCAATTTCACTAAGCTAGCCACCTTTGATCACTAGTGCAAACTACGCCCGGCTGAATGGCGTAAAAGATAGCACTGGATGGGAGGTAACCCATCATTTTTCCTGCTTTCTTTTTTTCTTCTTTTTCCAAGTTTTGACCATCCTAAACCTGACCGTTCTTCATTAAGGTGATCCCTTTTTCCTCCTAATGCATGAGGACATTGCATATCATAAGCATGGGGGGGTGTTTTTAAAATTTGACGATCGATTTAGGATTTTCAAAACCTTAAAATATGCATTTTTTTCTTTAGTTATTTTAATTTCCTACTTGCATACTCAAAAAAATAAAATGTTAAAAACTTTTTGAGGAAAAATTTTGAAATTGGGACTAAGGTCGGAAAATTCACTTTTGAGTACAATGGGATTTAATCTTAGACAAACTAGGGATGAGGATGTGGATCTAATCATTAGAATTTTAGGGTATATTTTTAGACTAGATCAGATATCCTTCTCTAAAATTCCACCTGAACTCATGATAGTTTAGGTCACTTGATCCTATTTTGTAATGTGGAAAGTATCTAACTTAGTTTCTGATTCAAAAACTTGTATGTCTTGAGGAACTTCTTGTGTTAATTTTCACACAAAAGCCAACACTTAAAAACAACTAAAATTTAGAAAAACTCCCTTGTTTGGACTTAGTAAAAGTCTAAAGCAGATCATTGATTTGAGTTTCCACCACCGAGAAGGAGGAAAATGCCTCCTTTGAGGATGCAATGTCAACATGTTACCGCCTCAGCTCTACTCCATATCTATATTTCATATCTTTAGATGGAGCATTAAAGTGCATTTTAGCAGCTCAAGTGTCTTGGACGGTGCTCTACCTATAGTGCCGGAGCAAGAGCTTGAGTTTGCTTGGAGCACCCTTTTACATCGCATTGTGTTTTGGGGTTGTGAGCTCTTGGGTGGTGTCATGGACAGTGCTATCCCAAAGTACTGGCACCAGAGCCCCCTCGAGGATTGGTAACGGGAATGATGATCCCGACACATCTATTGTAAGACTAAGCTAAAAATAAGCATGGGGGAGAAAAAAAAAATTAAAACCAAAAACACACCCCTATAAATGTTGGCTTTTCACAAGTACGGACACAAGGTTTTAAAGGATATTGCAAGTTGTGAATCAGATTCAAGAGCCAGAAAAATCCTAAAAACGAAAATTTCAAGTCATCTGAATTAACAAGAGGTTAATTTGTGAATTTTTTGGAGGATATATTGATCCCATTTTGTCTAATTTTTGGATCCAAAAACAAATCCCGATGTTTATCCTTAACAAATCCCATGCCTCATGTGTTTTGATCAACCAAGGACCCTTAATATTTTTCTCCTCAAAAGTTGAAAAAAATTAGATTTTCCAAAAATTTCATTTTCCAAAAAATTAAAGTTTTTGCTAATAGACTAGCAAAAGAAAAGCATGGGGGTGTGACAAACGCCAGTCTATCATCATTCCTATGCATTAAAACAAACCTAGCTCATAGGGTTTTGCTCCGCAAATGGGTTTTTGGGCTGCATTTAGGCATTAACTAGGTTAGGCATGCATTGTATTTTTTCTTGTCTTTTAAAAGTGTTTTTGTGAGTGTTAGGGATGAACGGATATACAGATCCCTAAAACCCTAGCACTCAAGAAGGCAACTGGTGAAGAAGAAGCTCAGACTAGCTGGAACTCAGCTTGATCCAACTCACCACAACTGGAATCTAGCTCACTTGGACTAGGGTTAACTCATCTTAACTCCATTCAGCTCATCTCAGCAGAATGGTAGCTCAAGAGAGCTCATCTTAGCTCACCCTAGATCAGGTCAGCTCAGATCCATCCTAACTTAGCTAAGTCTAGCTCATCTCAGCTCCCACTAGTCCACAGGGAGCTCTAGCTAGCTCAGTTGAGTTGACTGGAGTTCACCCCAGCTCAGGTCCAGCTACATCCAGCTCCACTCAACTCCAGCCAGCTGAAGATGAATTCATCCCAGCTCAGGAAGCTCAAGTCCAGCTCCCGGGGACTCAGCTTAGCTCAACTTAGTTGAGCTAAGCTACCTTAGCTGTCTCAACCAGCTCAATCCTCCTCGAGAGCACCAGACCCAGCTCACCTTAGCTCCATTCAACATAAGCTAGCTCATTGGCCTAGCTTAGCAGCTAGCAAAGAACTAGCAAGCTAAGACAGCTAGAGTAGCCCCATGTTGACCTCTTCAGTAGCTGCCGACTCCAATTCAGCTCCAGACTCTTCATATCCAACTCTTCTACTCAAACCCTAAGCTCCACATGCATATTCCTCTACTCCATAGCTAGCTAAGCTAGCTTAGCTTAGCTTAGCCTAGCTAGCATCCACCTCCCTAGCACCAAAAACCTAACCCTAACTCCACCTACATAACCTACCACTCCAAGTCCACCTAAGCCTACCTAAGCTAGCTCCACCTCTACTCAAGTTGGTGCCACCTTCGTCACCACCCTTCACCCCTCAATCACCACCAAAAGTCACCTAGATGTTGGTGCCAAAACAACCCTAACCACCTCCCTTTATGGCACCAACTTCAACCCCCATACCCACCCTACACATAACCCCTCCAAGCCATCTCCAACATCCACCTCAACCTTCTTCTAGAAGCCTAGAAGTTGGCGTCAACCCATGGCACCTCTCCATGGTTGGCACCACTTTTAGGTGACTCTTGGCCACCCATAACTACCCCTTTACATTCCTTAGGTGGCGCCAAATCTCCTTAGCCCTAGGATCACCTAACCACCTCCATCTTCCCATCTTAGCCATCCATCTCAAGAGTCACCTTAACCCCTCATCCTACCCAATAAAAAGACCACCACCCACCACCTTACAATCCTTCCTGGGTTAGCAAATTACCTCTCATACTCTACCTAAATCTCATGCCCAAGAGAGAAGAAGAATAAGAAGATTAAGGGGATATTCTATCCCCTTGGTGCCTTCCCCTCTTCCCTTCTCTCTTGTGCCTACGCCAATCAAAGGAGGAGCCAGGCAAGGAAGACCTTTGGAGGAGGTCTTGTAGGTTGTCCACGCCACCTTGGAGGAGAGCTTGAGGGTGGTGCACGCCCACCCTTGGAGGAAAGAATTGAGGTGGAGAGCATCCACCTTGGAGGAGCTTTCAAGGAAGGAGAAGAAGGAGACCCTCTTTTCAAGCCAAGGAGCAGCTAGGCTTGGAGCAAGAAGACTCCCTTCTTCACCAGATTCTGCAAGAGGATTTGTGTTTCTTCTATTGCTTTTATATTTTCCATTTCTAGTAGAAGCATTCCTCTACTTATCTTTGTAAAAGAATACAAATTCTGCTAAATTAAATTGCCTTCTTTTTAATTTCTTGTGTCAATTGCTTGTCTTTTTTCTAGCACTTGTTTCACTTCCACTTCCTAATTACTCTAGGCTTTCACTTGCCTAGAGTGAGCTTAGGGAAGGGTCATATTTATCTCTTAAGTTTTAGCTTAATAAATATAGGTGTTAATTACTTTTTCATCACAATTCGCTTTTTTCCCTCACTATTTCAAAACTAAAAAAAAAAATTATATATTTAAAATACCAAAAAGAAAGTTGAGATTTATTTTCTAAGCAAGAGAGTTGATTTGCAAGAATATTGCCTCCTTGTACGATCCTAGATACCCCACTATCTAGGAATATAAATTTAAAGGCGTATGCGAATTTGCGTGTTATAGCCACTTAAAAACCCTAATTGCAAATCACATGATTTTTTGCATCAGGATCTGAGATCCCACGACAAATTGATCTTCAACACCTCTAGCAGCTCAACGAAGAAGAAATAATCCCAATAGCACTCGAGCTCGATTTTTGCCTAAATTTGAGCTTTGCTTAAGTCCCATGAAGTCTATGCCCCATATGTCAAAGATCACGTACACTAGAATAGGGTTTAAGAGCATCATGTCTCGGTGGCCAATACTGCTGAGAGATTGACACCGTGAGCATGCCCTAGTAAAATTGTGTGTCTTTGCACCTTGTGGGCCAGAAAAATCCACTTTGTAAGAATTTAGCAGTAGTCTTTTTGGCAGAGAAGTGACCACCACACTCCTGGTCTTGTCAGAACGACAAAATACTCTCTTTCTTCTTATCTGGGACACACTTTCTAATGATCTAGTCAGGGCAAGATTTGAACAACCAGGTTTCTTCTCAAAAATACTGATTGGCTTTAGCTCTAAGTCTATCTTTTTGTTGTCTAGTCCAGTCAAGGGGGACTACTCTAGAAGTTAAGTAGCTAACAATGTCAGCATACAAAGGAAGATTAGAATGAATGACCAGTAATTGCTTATCAGGAATGTGGTCAACTATAGGAAGTGAGGGAGAAATCTCTTCAGAAGGAAGGCAAGATAAGTGGTCAGCTCCCACATTCTACTTTCCGGCCTTGTCATAAATCTCTATATCAAATTCCTGTAGAAGCATGATCCATCTAATCAAGTGAGACTTTGCATCCTTGATGTGTATACATCTAATTGACCTAAAATGCCTATTTATGCATGTTTCTAGTGTCATAAAAGCATTCATGCATTATAAATATTGCATAACATGCATCATCATGCATTAGGTTAGATTGTGTAAATTATAGGCTAATTTTCTCTTTTTGTGGTCAGCGGACAGGGAAATATTTATTAGGGCCTCGGATTGAAGATCCAATCGTAAAGATCTGATCAGGGCGACGATCGGAGACCAACAATTATGAGATCACCCCGATCAGACCTCTGTAGCATCAGATGTAGTTCGAGCAAGATCAGAGGTCAAGGACCAAGGTGGTGTTAAATCCTCACCTTAGATGACAAATCCAACCACACGGATGGTTCGGATCAATGATCGCAAACCAAAGGCACGAAAATCGATCCAATCTGACATCTGTGGCACCATTTACAAGTCATAGAAGATGGACGGCCATGATGGTGCAGTGCCATTACAGTTGGCCAATCTTGCTCGTAGCATCTCTTCTTTGCCACATGATCAATCTTAGCCGTTGGATCTCAATCCAATGGTTGAGATGCATCCCAGCTGCGCCCCCTCACTTCTAAAGAGCGAGGCCAATAGAAGATCTCGACTGCTGGATTGAGATCCAACTGCTGAGAGAGTGCATGGAGGAAATCAAGAACTTGCTTCAAATGGCTGCGTAGTGCAGCGGTGAAGTGCCTTTCGCGAAGAGCGCGACGTGTACTTGAATCTGCTGAAGAAGAGGTGCGGCACAATTCCACCACATAATCTGTGATGAGCAGCTTAATGTAGTGACATGGTGCATTGGATGAAGGCATGCTTCACATGAGATCTAACACGTGAATGCATGCTCGATCGCACACGTGCACGTGGAGCATCTAAAGATGAAGAGGCATCGCTGCTTTTAAGTTGTCCAATCTCTTAATCGGACGGTTGAGAGCATGCAAACGTGGGTGAAGGCACGAAATGACTGAGGCTGAGAGTAGGCGACGTGGCGCAATGTGGATGCTTGAATTAAAGGTGAACGACGGAGATCAACGCACGGCTTCAGCAATGTGCACATCCGTTACTAAAGACCCTGCCATCAATTTCAAGCCTTCAAAAGACATTTTTTCCCTTATGTATGCAACTATATAAAGGACCCTACACCCCCCTTTGTAAATCATCTCTTCCTCTCTTTTCTCACCCCCTCCAAAGCTCTACAACCTTGTCCCAAACCCGGGATGCTCCATTAGAGTTAAAAATACCATTTTTCCACCTTCTCACCCCATTCGTGGAGCATCCTGTAGTTGTCCTCCCACCGACGTTTAGGAAGCAGATCCCACTATGACGTCACCCTACTTCGTCCTCTATTTTCATCCTCTTTTGTTCAGCATCTCACCACCCTCGTCCGGGTGCTCTATCAATGCAGCTTGTCCTCCAAGCAGTTGTCAAGGAAGATAATTCCTCTCTCTCTTCTCTTTATCGCTTTCTAGATTAGATTTCTCTCTTTCTAGTATAGCAAGTAGTTGTGATGAACATGAATCTATGGCTATGAAATATTTGTTCATTCCCTCCCTAATTTCTCTTTATTTGTATTATTCTTTCTCCTTTTTCTATTAATTATTCTTTAAGTAGATAGCTAGCATAGATTTAATTCAACTAGCTACTCTATTTTGTGATAATAATTATAAATGCGATTTTTAATCAAATGTTCGCCTCCCTATGTTTGACCTGGGACTCACCAGAGTTTCGATTAAATTATCTGTTTGATGAATTTTTACGTGACTGCAACAACAGGGTTTTCAAACTCAAAACTTTTAGCGTAGAAATTCCATTCAACATTTTGGCATCGTTGCCGAGGAGGTAACACTCTTTGATTTCTCGCATTTCTTGCCTTACTTATCTTTAACCTCACTTGTCTCCATTCTTATTGTGATTACAGGTACCCTCTCTCAAGGTGAGTAAAAGCGTTAGATTGTAATAAAGTGTTGTTGAAGGGTTTGTAAGTTTACCCCACACCTCCCACTAGTTTTCATTCCATCACCTAATAACACAAACCATAACTAACCTAGGAGCTCTCATAAACCCTAGGCTTAGTTTGGTTGTTTGGTTGTCACCTCTACCCACCTCACCCTCTACTTATAAAAAAAAAATCTAAAATAATCCCACGGAGGCACACAACCTCTTTTAATTCTTCATACTCAACCGGTAACCCAATCTTTGTAACCGATACACCCATCAACACATAATTGAGTAGAAATCAGATTAGGTAATCACTTGTGTTCCTAATTTAGTGGTGCATCTGACCAATTATTTGAGTTGTTTGGACTGCACCACTTCATCTAAAAATAACTCATTAAGTAGTTGCCTCTTAGGGTTCAACTTTTAGGAATTAACCATGCACTCTACATTCTTTAAAGTTTTAAAGGAAACATCTTCACCTGTGCTTTCAAAACCTGGTGTGCCAACTGAACTTGATTGAATACACCTAAAGTTGAATCCTAAAAGCTACTAAACAAGATTTAAACCCTAAAATTCACTGCATCCAAAAATAATCTTGCTTGAAAACCATTGGTTATGCACAAACACATTGAAACTGATCTTTAACGGCACAACCCAGATAAAGGGTCCATCACATTCCAAATCACATTCAAACCTAACCCTAATTAAAATAGAGTAGACGTTAGCCTTATAGATTGGACTCGCTTTCACGGGCTTAGATCGAGATTATTTTTGATTAATCTGCTCCTACCGTTCAATCTGATGTCTAGTTAAGGGAGCAGAGTCAAACGACCATGGTTGGGGGGTATCAAAGGAACCTGAGGTGAAAGCCAAGGGAAGAACCTTCTCCCTAGTCCCTCCCTCTAACTGGTTGGATTGATCGGAAAGAAGTAGATCAAATCATTCTTTTCATCTCAAGATAGCTTCTGGGAGTTTATAGATCTTTAGGCTACCCCACTTAAGGACAGGTTTGATTGTTTGTACTGCAGGGTACCTTTCTTCCTCCTACTTTTCCATGGATGCTTCCACATCCTACTCATATTTCCACTCTTATCCACCTACCACAACTTATTCCCAAGATGATTATTATCCCAGCCAGACTTATTCTCACCCATCTACTAGTTGGGATAATCTTGATTGGGGATATGGTTCTGGACCTTCGTGTTCAGGGTCTAACCGTGGACACCATGATCTTGATTTTTATCCTTCTCTAAGCTACATTGATTATAAATCACTACCTTTCCATGAACAACCTAAGACAATCTACAATCAAGAAGGATATGCTGATCCTTACCCTCCATTAGATTACACTACATATGGGTCACCACCCCTCTATGAACAACTTGAAATGACCTATTATCAGGGTGGGTACCAAGAATCTCAATTTGTTGACTCCCCTTGATTGAACCCAAACCCACCCAACCCTTAACCAAACCATTTGGTTCAGGTGAACTAGGTCCAAGATAGGGTGTTGGCTAACTTAAGGAGTATAATTCAATCTTTAGAAGCTTAGCCAACACCCTACACTGAAGAATTGGAGCACCTGATTCAAATGATTGACGATCTTAACAAGTATTTGTTGGATTGGCTCCAAGATGTTAAGGATAAGGACCCAGGTGAGTTTTTACTTGGGAAGTTATCGAAATTGAGGATGAAATTTGTGGCTGCCTTAGTTCAATCTTGGGATGATTCTTAGGATGAACCCCCTTAAGGAGAGCTAATGTAAGAATCAGCTCAGGCACTGATGAGTTGACTTTCGCTTTTGAAAATGATGATTAAGATAATTTGTCGTTATATTTCCAAGTGGTGGAAAATCAACTAATCAAAACAATTAAAAGAACCACTCAATAAGGAGCGAGTCATGTCTATAGGGAGTCAATGGCCTATTTAAACTTGGAAGGGTTAAAAATCGATGTTCACTATTAATTTTGTCAAGAAACCGAGTCAAAATCGCTTTCATATTAGATAAATAATAAGAGCTAATGCTGAAATAACAATTTTGCACAACTGAAGGATATATTTTGAAATGCAGCATAATAAAATAGTAATAAAATTTCACAATAGTACTAAATCTAATAACTAATACCCTCTTCACTATAGCAAAAAAGGGGAAATTCTTCCCCTTGCTCATGCGTGGAGGAGAGGTGAAGGCTGGAGGGGAGGATCTTGCCAGAGGTAGCTACTGTTGGGTCGCTTCTTTTGGTGGTGGTGGTGAGGCACGGCGTGGTTGGAGGTGGTTGGTAGGAGGTGAGGAGTGGTGGTGGGTGGCGGTGGCTGCAGCTCTTGTTATTGCTGGTGTGGCGTTCACGAAGGCACGTATGCAAGGGGCGTCAGACGCCCACGCACTTGCTGGAGGGGTCAGCGAGGGCGTGTGCAGGTCGTATTGGCACGCGTGCGGAAGTTGCTGAGCACGGCCGCGGTGCTACTGCTGTGGGTCGCAAGTGGCGGAAGCGATGCTATGTGATAGTGAAGGGGGCGCGGGACTACTGGAGGAGTGCGGGCACACGCGAGGGAGTTGCTGGAGGTGCACGTGGTCTGTAGCGAGGGGGCACAGCGCTGTTCAAGGGCTGTACGCAGGTGGGTGCCGTGCGTAGGGGAGGGGGGTCGTAGGCTACGCAGGCGTGTGCAGGGAGGGCTGGTCATGTTGTGGTCACAGAGATGGTTGCATGCAGTAGCGAGGGCGTTACTGTTGGGTGTGCACAGTTGAGGAAAGGATGCGGTGTAGTGAGAGGTGCAGTGGTGATGATGGGTTCCTTGAGCAACAGTAGGAGATGAAGAAGAAGAGACTGTTGGGAGATCAGACGTCTGGGAACATTCCCAGACGTCTTAAATGTGCGGGGGTTGGCTGCTGGTGCATGGTTGTGGTGGCGATGACAGTGATAGTGGTGAGGAATGATAACTGCGTGGGCTTCAGGCACAAGCTCATGGTAAGCTGTACAAGCCACTGATGGCATGGCAGTCTATCACCCTGCCTGCTCATGGTGGTGTGGACTTGTACTTGCGGTTGAGGCCGACAGTGGTGGAATGGAGGAGAGCTTGACCCTCTGCGTAGTAGTGGATCAGGGGTAATGGCCTTGCTGGTGATGGTGCAGCTGGAGTCTTCCTTTATTGTTGCAGGAACATGGAGAAGAGATAGCAACAGAGAGAAGAGGAAGCGACGACGACGTGCAGGATCCACTCTCCTCATCCATTAAGGTGTGCATTCAGTATTGGGAGGCCATTGCTGTAAAGAAGAAGAAAATAAAAAATAAAATGATTATTGGGTTATTTATATGTAAGACCTTAATTTCTATGTTAAATCCAAAACACTATATGTAATGCAACATATTTCAGTGCATGATTTCTAAATAAATTCTAAATGATATTATCAATGCATGTAATGCATGAAATGAATGAAATAGGTAATTTTATGTTATCCTATTTAAATATTAATGTATGATATACAAATGTACATGTTAACTTAATATCTAGGCATTAAAATACATAATTAGCCCACAAATATGGGCTCATCGCACACTTGTAGGGGGGACTGATGAACGGGTTTTGGCGAAGAAAAATCAGGGTTTCAAGAGCTTGTCATCGTAGCTCATAAAGCGCGTTATCAAATACAATTTATAACTGAAACTCCAAGGGAGTACCGGGTCGAACACAGGGAGGCGACGTTTACTTTTGTTGAAATCTGTGCTTCGTTTTGTTTCTTTTTGGTGTTTTAGGGTTTTGTGAATTTTTTGGTGTTTTTCAAATAAAAAGACAAGCGAGATAACTTCACAGAGTGGAGAACAAATATGATATTTCACAACGTCATCCAAATGTATATTACAATATGTTGAAACATAAAAGCAATAGAGGTGAGAAGAAATCTCCCAAATCGGTTGTTTGGCAAGACGACGGCTCTTGGTGGCAGCTTGCATGAAGAGGGTGAGATGCTAGACAACGGAGGTGACATGCAGGAGGATGCTGGGTAGAGGATGCTTCACCAAGGCTTCAGAATGGGGATGAGGAGCTAGAGATGATCTTCTACCAAAATGGAGGTGGGAGGGCAGCTCCAAGGCTTCTTACAATGGTGGTGGGATGGAGGACAAATATTTGGTGTGGATATAGGAGCATTACACTAATAAGAGGCTTTGGAGCTTGGGAATAAGCTCTAATGGAGCTTTAGAAGGCTACTAGAGCTTAGGAGTATGTGGGAGTAGAGTAGGTAGAGATGGTGAAGAATGGAGGTGTAGGGATCCTTTTATAGTGGAGGGAAGAGAAAGAAATTCGTGTAGAGGGCTGTAGTGACAACTGCAAGTGTCCCTAAAGACCCTTGCAGCTGTCGCTGAAGATCACACCCCCATCGCTCATGATGTAAACATGTTTACACTACTTAAGATGTCTATTTATGCATGTTCTTAAGTATAGGATTGCATTACATACTATAAATATTGCATAGCATGCATCATCTTGCATTTAGGTTAGTTAGAATAAAATGGAAGTTAATTGTCTCCTTTTATGTTTAGGGACAGGGCAAAATTTTATCAGGGCCTCGGATCAAAGATCCAACAGAACGGATGTGATCACGGCGACGATTGGAGTCCAACGACTCCAAGATCGCCTTAATTAGACATCTGTAGCATCAGATAGAGATCAGAGAACCTTAGAAGATCAACGGCCAAGATGGTGTGAATCCGCACTTCAAACAACAAATCCAACCACATGGATGGATTCGGATTGATGATTGCAACCTAACAGCATGAAAATCGACTCAATCTGACAACCGTGGCACAATCTACATCATCCAGAAGATGGACGACCAAGATGGCACCACGTGGCTCCATCTTGGCTGCCCAACCGACCACCCTCAACTTCTGAAGATGCTAGCACCCATGAATCTATGCTATTGGATCAAGATCCAATGGCTGAGATTGCGCCCAACCTGCATGCCCATCCTCTAAGCCGCACCTGAAGAAGCTGCCTTGACCATTGGATCTTGATCCAACAGTCCTAATCGTGCGTGCACAAATTCTTCCCCGTGACATAAGCATTGTTGTAGCGCAGCGGGTGAGCGTTCGAGTCACGAGGAGCGGGCGAGTGGAGTGTTGGATGAGGATTGAGCAGCTACGGGTGCTCGATAGCGCCCACGCGCTATCACACGCCCACGTCTCACGCGCCATCAGACGCAGGCGTTGCACTCAGGGGAGGTGCTGTGAGGCGCGAGATAAGGATCGGCTGAACGTGGAAAAGCACGTTACGCACGGGAGGCGAGCGGGCGCACGAGCGCCGCCCCCCTACGCCCATGATGGGGCTTTAGCGACAGTTTTATCCGTCACTAAAGACCATTGATTTAATGTTTTTCAAATTAAAATGACCAAATTGCCTTCACTCCTTGCACCTATAAAAGGAGACCCCCTCCACACGAAATTCTCATCCCTTCCTTCTCTTCTCTCCCTCTCCAAAGCTCAAGAGAAGCTTGTCCCACACCCAGGATGCTTCTCGCAAGATAAAGTCAATTTTTCGTTCCCCTTTCGAAAGTGGATCCCGCGGCGATGACGACGTGCTACCCCATTCCCATTCTTCTCGCTTCGTCCTCCTTCATCCTGCTCCATTCCCTGTCTTCCAGGCGTCGTCCCATCTGGCTCATCCTCCAAGCAACCGTCAAGGAGGATATCTCTCTCCCCATTCCTTTTACTGCTTTCTAGAGTAGATTTACTGCCTTCTAGTGTAATCATTTTCCCACTTCTAGTCGTAATGTTTAGTGTAATGAACAATCTTTTTGATGATGAATTCCATGTTCATTTTACATCTCTTTTGGTTTTTGTTTGTAATATTCTTTCTCTCTCTCTTATTCTTTCTCTCTCTTCTATTTATTTTAAATAGTTAGATAGTCTACTTCGTGACAAATAAAACAAACGAGTATTTTTAAATCAAACGTCCGCCTCCCTGAGTTCGACCCAAGATTTCTATTTCTGTATAAATTTTATTTGTTGAATACGAGTTCTTCACTTTCAAACTATGATGACAAGTTTTTCAAAACCAAATATGTTAGTGTAGCAACTCGTAGCGTTCAACATTTTGGCGCCGTTGCCGGGGAGGCGACGCTATTTGATTTTTTTTTTCACATTTTCCAACTTACAAATAGTTTACCTCACTTTTCCCCTTTCTTATTGTGATTGCAGGTACTCTTTTGAGACGAGCAAATGTGGTAGATTGGAGTAAACTGCTGTTGAAGGTTCTGTAAGTTATCCCCCACCTCCCACCCATTAGTTTTCATTTTACCACATAATAACACAAACATCAATCAACCTAGGTGTTCTTATAAACTCTAAGGTTAGTTTTGTTTGTTTGTTTGACACCCACACCCGCCTCAACCTCCACATTTAAAAAAAAATATCTCACAGAGGTACACAACCTCATTTGATTTTCAAACTCAACCGGTAAACCGATCTTTGGAGTCGGTACACACATCCAAACACATAATTGAGTAGAAATCAGATTAGGTAATCACTTGTGTGCCTAATTAAGTGTTGCAACAGGCCAATTGTTTGAGTTGATTGGGCTATACCACTTCAATTAAAATCAACTTATCAAGTAGCTGCCGAATAGGTTCAACTCTTAGCGATTTACCAGGCACTCCACATTCTTTTAAGTTTTAAAGGAAAATATCTTCACCTGTACTTTCAAAACCTGGTGTGCCAACAAAAACTGTTTGAAAACAGCTAAAGTTGAGTCCTAAAAGCTACTAAGCAAGATTTGAACCCTAAAATTCACCGCATCAAAAGTAATCTTGCTTGAAAACCACTGGTTGTGTATGCACACACAAATCAATCAATTATTAAGGGCACAACCCAGATAAAGGACCCATCACATTCCAAAGCACATTCAAACCTAGCCCTAAATAAAATAGAGTAGACGTTGGCCTTAAGGATTCGACTCTCTCTTCATAGCCCAGAAAGAGATTATTTTCGATTAGTCTATTTCTACTGTTTAATCTGATGTCTAGCTAGGGGAGCAGAATCAAACGATCGCGGCTGGGGGTACACTAGGAACCGGAGGAGCAAGCCGAAGGAAGAACCTTCTCCCCAGTTCCTCCTTCTAACTGGTTGGATTGAACAGACAGAAGTAGATCAAATCGTTCCTTTATCTCAAGATGGGTTGTGAGAGTCTGTAGGTCTTTAGGCTAGCCCACTTAAGGACAGGTTTGATTGCTTGTATTGCAAGGCACCTTTCTTCCTCCCGTCTCTCATGAATCCTTCCACATATTACATGCATTCCCACTCTTTCCCTCCTATTTTAAATTATCCTCAACATGACGATTATCCCAACTTGTACTGTAATCAACCATCAGTTAGTTGGGATAACTCGGATTGGGGATATAGTTCCGGACCTCCGTGTTTAAGGTCTAATCCTGAACACTATGATTGTGATTTCTATCTTTCTCAGAGCTACATCGATTATAGATTATCACCCTTTCATGGACAACCTAATACGATCTACATTCAGGAAGGATACACTGATTCTTACCCATCCTCTGATTACACTGCCTTTAGGTCATCACCACCTTTTGAACAATCCAAAATGACCTATTATTAGGAAGGGTATAATGAATCTCAATTCATTAACTCCTCTACACTAATCCCAAACCTGCCCAATCCTGAACCAACTCATTTGGTTCAGGGTAACCAGGTTTAAGATAAGGTTCTGGCTAACTTGAGGAATATCATTCAATCTTTAGAAGTTCTGCCAATACCTTCCATTGAAAGATTGGAGCCTCTGATTGAAATGATTGATGATTTGAACAAGTATTTGTTGGATTGGCTCCAGGATGTTAAGGATAAGAACCTGGGTGAGTTTCTACTTGGGAAGTTAGTGAAATTGAGGACGGGATTTGTGGTTGCTTTAGTTCAGTTGTGGGATGATTCCTAGGATGAAATCCCTTCAGCAGAGTCAATGTTAGAGCCCTCTCAGACACTTATTGGGGGGGACACGTGTTACGAGGTTGACCAGATTGAATTAGAGTAACCAATTAAGGATGATCTGATTTCTTCACCTGAGATCCCTGAGTCAAGGTACGGGGAAATGTATGTCTCCATGGATTAGAAAGTGACAGATGATTTTGGGACATACATTAATACGGATCTTGATTTCTTTGATTTTGATGGTGAAGATTCAATTTGCGAATTCTCATACAAGTTTACATAATATGATTTTTGTGAGATGATTGGGCCTGAGGAATCTGAAAGATCATTTAATAGCCCAATAAATAAGGAAACTGATTTTATTGGGGCTTACATTACGGATCCAGAATCGCATTTTCTAGAGGATTCAATCAAATGCCCTGATTGTCAGTTACACCCCATTGAGCTTATCGATGATTCTATTTTTGAGATAACTAGACCCAAGTCAATTCTGATCCAGCCACATCTTTTAGACTTGGAAATTTCAGACAGGGTGATTAATATGCAAGAGGTCCCAGAATTTAACATTCTGATTGAGGAGGATAGGAGTTGGGAAGTTCTGATTTGGGAAGCTAACTCCGGAGGAGGTAGAATACTGCATCTAAGGGTTCCATTTCATTTGAAACCATCAAACCAAAACCCTTATGACATTTGTTCTGAGGATGTTCAACCTAAGCATACATTCATTGACTATTCTTTCGAGCTTGAATTCTCTGTAACCCGACTTTTTGGTCTTGGGTTGCATCCTCATAAATCGCAGGCCCGACCCCGCTTGCATATTGATTTTAGGTTTTGGATAATTTTTATCCAGAACCTTAGATATTCTCGATTATGGGGTATGAGTCTGCACCACAATCTGGTCCACATCTGTGGACATCTGCTGGCAGGTCTGAGGTTTCATCTTTTTATTTTGATTCTGACCTGCACTTGTGAATTTTTTATTTCTCTTCTTTGTATAGTGTGCCTAGCTGAAGGCACTAAATTCAGCACGTATACAATTCTTTTTAGCTTTTATCTCGGAGCGGACCTAACATTCACGCAATTCAGGTGCTTTCTACTCTATTCCACTTTGTTTTATGTCTTTTTAATACAATGAGGGCATTGCATTAGATAGGCATGGGGTGGTGGATATTCATCTCTGAATTAATTTGTCAGCTCTGTAGATTTGTTTTATTTTCTTTTATTTATATTAAAAAAAATTTTTGGAATTAGGAAAGAGAACTTAGTTTTAAGAAAATTTTCAATCTTAGGAAATACTACATTATGATTTGAACACAAAGGCCCTTTAGGTCTTTGGACTTAATCAGCCTGTGTATCCATTAAAATGTGGATTTGTCTTTCGAGTCCTCACCATCTTAATTCTATCGTAATTGGAGTAAATAAGTTTGAGTGATAAGTACACGACTTATCAACCCACCCTCTAATTTGAGGGAACTTTAAGCCCAAAGCATCTACATACTATCTTGTCACTGACTCATTAATTGGCGATTCTAACGGAAATTGGGTAGCTAATGAACCTTCTAGGGTGATATGGCTGGCAAGTTATCGTGGATAATAGCCCATAGGTAGGTTGTCCAGAGCCCATTCACAGGACCTTTCTCTTTTTGCTGCCTTTAGGTAAATTGTAGACTAGGGAAGCTACCTACTTACAAGAAAGAGAAAAGAAAGTCAAAAAAAAAAGGAGAAAAGAAAAAAAAAAGAAATAAGCCACACTTCACTACACGAGTATGGCTGGCAAGTTGTTGGTGGTAACAGCTCATCGGCTGGTTGTCCAGAACCCACCTCATAAATGAACTGAAAATTCCCAAAACACTAAGGAAGAAGTAGAGAAGTAAAATAAACCGGGGAGATATACACTGGATTCACCCTTGTGTTGACCCCGTAAAAATAAAAGTAGGGAGAAAGCTAACAGTTGTAAAGATACACCTTTAGGTAGAATTCTCTTTTTAAGGTCACCTAGAGGTGTAGAAATCCAAAGTCCGTTTTAACTACCGATCAACGAGTCTATCACATTCACAATAAGATGCTTAGAACTTAGGGTTCTCATCAAAGCTTGGGTGAGTTGAATGGCCGTAGAAATCCGCTCTTAAACCCTAAAACTTGAAAATCCAAAAAAAATTATAAAAGAGAAAAAGAGGAAAAGAAATTTTTCTTTGAATAAGGCGAGGGCTTGAGGTGATCTGCATTTTGGCAAATACCCAGGCACTATTGTGTCTTTGAAAGTTAAGATCCTAAGTTGACATTTTCTTAATGATTGAAAATAACTCATGCCCAAATAATCCAACCTGATTCTTTTATAAATAGCATGTAGTTTTTGCTAGGGACTAGCAAAAGATAGGCATGGGGGTATGATGTAAACATGTTTACACAACTTAAGATGTCTATTTATGCATGTTCTTAAGTATAGGATTGTATTACATGCTATAAATATTGCATAGCATGCGCCATCTTGCATTTATATTAGTTTGAATAAAATGGAGGCTAATTGTCTCCTTTTATGATCAAGTACATGGCAAAATTTTTATCAGGGCCTCGGATCGAAGATCCAACTGTATGGATGTGATCAGGGCGACGATTGGAGTCCAACGACTCCAAGATCACCTTAATCAAACATCTGTAGCATCAGATAGAGATCAGGGAACCCAAGAAGATCAACGGCCAAGATGGTGTGAATCCACACTTCAAACAACAAAATCGACCATACGGATGGATTCAGATTGATGATCGCAGCCTAACAGAGTGAAAATCGACTCAATCTGACAACCGTGGCACCATCTACATCATCCAGAAGATGGACGGCCAAGATGGCGCCACGTGGTGCCATCTCGGCCGCCCAACTGACTGCCCTCAACTTTTGAAGATGCTAGCACCCACGAATCTACGCCGTTGGATCAAGATCCAATGGTTGAGATTGCGCCTAACTGATGGGCCCATCCTCTGAGCCGCACCGGAAGAAGCCACCTTGACCATTGGATCTTGATCCAATGGTCCTGATCGCGCATGCAGAAATTCTTCTCCGTGACACAAGCGCCGCTGTAGCGCAGCGGGTGAATGCGTTTGCATGAAGCGCGGGCAAGCGTTTGAGTCACGAGGAGTGGGCGAGCGGGCGCGTGGAGCATTGGATGAGGATCGAGCGGCTACAGGCACTCGATAGCACCCACGCGCTATCACACGCCCGCACCTCACGTGCCATCAGACGTAGGCGTTACACTCAAAGGACACGCTGCGAGGCACTAGATAAGCCATCCGATCTCACGATCGGACGGCTAGGATTGGCTGAATGTGGAAAGGCGAGTTACGCGTGGGAGGTGAGCGGGCGCATAAGAGCCGCCCCACTACGCCCACGCTGGGGCTTTAGCGACGGTTTTATCCATCACTAAAGATCCCTGATTTAATGTTTTTTAAATTAAAATGACCAAATTGCCCTCACTCCTTGCAACTATAAAAGGAGACCCCCTCCACACGAAATTCTCATCCTTTCCTTCTCTTCTCTCCCTCTCCAAAACTCAAGAGAAGCTTGTCCCACACCTGGGATGCTTCTCGCGAGATAAAGTCAATTTTTCGTCCCCCTTTCGGAAGCAGATCCCACGATGACGATGACGTGCTACCTGTTCTCGTTCTTCTCGCTTTGTCCTTTTTCGTGCTACTCCATTCCCGTCTTCCAGGCATCGTCCAGTCCAGCTAATCCTCCAAGCAACCGTCGAGGAGAATATCTCTCTCCCCATTCTTTTTACTTCTTTCTAGAGTAGATTTACTACTTTATAGAGTAGATTTACTACTTTCTAGTGTAATCATTTTCCTGCTTCTAATCGTAATGTTTAGTGTAATGAACAATCATTTTGATGATGAATTCCTGTTCATTCTACATCTCTTTTGGTTTTTGTTTGTAATATTCTCTCTCTCTTCTATTTATTGTAAATAGTTAGATAGTCTACTTTGTGACAAATAAAATAAATACGTATTTTTAAATCAAACGTCCGCCTCCCTGAGTTCGACACAGGATTTCTATTCCGGTATAAATTTATTTGTTGAACACGAGTTCTTCGCTTTCAAACTACAATGAAAGGTTTTTCAAAACCAAATATGTTAGCATAACAACTCATAGTGTTCAACAGCTCACGCCCACAGTTGTTCTCATGCATATAGGAAATTAGTGACAGCTGCAACCGTTACTAAAGACATGCCCAGGCTATCGCCGAAGGTCGGCACCCGCCATGCACACGCCCACTCACAGTTGCTAGCACGCGCATCACGCGGCTGTGTTGCACTTGTGTGCTGGCATGCATTGGCTGCTGCTGTGTGCGACTATGCTATGTGTGGTGCCCTTGTGCACGTGCATGGATGTGCATTATGCCTTTGTGCATGCGTGTGGCCATGTCTAATTAATGAATTGGAGGGGCCGTGGGAATTCGAACCTGCACCCCTCCCTTGGAGGCCAACATCCTAACCAATGTGTTGCGGCTAGGGATTGTCACAAGGAGTTCTTGAGGCCGTGGTGTGGAGGCTTCCTAGTCGTGGGGTGATGATCCAACAGTTAGGATTCGAAGGTGAAGATGATGAGGGGGTACCAATAGTCGTTGATGGCTGATGTTGGGTGGCCTAGATGGCACCACATGGCGATATCTGGGCCATCCATCTTCGTTCTGTTGCAGAGGGTGCCATGGTACTCAGATCGAGATGATTCCTGCATTGTTGGACTACAATCGTCGCTCCTGATTCATCTGTACGGTTGGATTTTTCATCCGAAGCCTGTAAGGATGTTGCATTGACCCCTTACCGTTGATCTTCCTCGGATCGTATAAGGTGATACAGGATTCCGATTAGGACGATCTCAGAGGCGTTGGACTCCGATCGTCATCATGATCAGATATGTAAATTTGGATCGTCAATCTGAGGCCCCAAAATAAATCTCCTCCTCCTAGCCATAAAAAGGACGCAATTAACCTAGAATATACACAACTATTCTAAATGCAGAATGATGCATGCTATGCAATATTTATAATATGAAATGCAAATCTAAGTCCCAGAACATCATGAATAGGCATTTTAACCTAATTAAATGTGTTTACATCATATCCCCATGCTTATCTTTTGCTAGTCCCTAGCAAAATTAAACTACATGCTATGTATAAAAATAAAATTAGGACTCGATCACTTAGGCCTAAGCCATTTATTAACAATAGAAAATTTCAACTAAGGTCCTAAAATACGAAAACTCAACAGTACCCAGGTGTCTGCTAGAATGCAAACCACCCAAGTCCTCGCCTTATTTGAGAAGGGAAGATACTTTTTCTTTGTTTTTCTTCTTTTCCAATTTTTTTTTGGACTTTTGGAGCTCGAGAGTTTCGAGATAACTTTTTACGGCTACCCAACCCACCCAAGACTCGAAAAGGACTCTAATTGCTAAGCATCTTGTGAAAAGAGTGAAAGACTCACTATGTGGCCATTAAAATGGACTTCGAGTTTCTATGACCTTAGGTGACCTTACAAGTTTCTGCTTAAAGGTTTATCTTTCCGAATGGTAGCTTTCTCCCTACTTTTAAAACAAAAAAAATTTATGGGGTCAACACAAGGGCAAACCTAGTGTATATCTCCCCGGTTATTCTACTTCTTTGCTCCTTCCCTAGGTGTTTTGGGAATTATTGTGCATTTTTGTGAGGTGGGCTTTGGACAACCGGCCAATGGGCTATTACCCATGGCAACTTGCTAGCCATACTCGTGCGGTGAAGTGTAGTTTTATTTTTTTTATTTTCTCCTTTTTCTATTTTTTTTCTTTTCTTTTTATTTTTGAGCATCATTTTTTTTCTAAGTAGGTGGCTACCCTGATCTAAGATTTACCTAAAGGCAGTAGAATGAGTATGGTCATGTAGCTGGGCTCTGGACAACTTGCCAATGGGTTGTTACCCATGATAACTTGCCAGCCATACTACCCTAGAAAGTTCATTAGCTACCCAATTTCCGAAGAAACCATCAAAAAGTCAGTCAGTGCAAATAGTGTGTAGATGCTTAGACTTAAAGTCCCCTCAAATCAGAAGGCGGGTTGATAAAGTTGTGTACTTATCACCCAAATTTATTAACCAAATTAGGATAAAATTATTTGGTGAGGACTCGATATTAAGTCCACATTCGAGTGGACACTCGGGCTAATTAAGCCTGAAGAGCTGAAGAGTCTAAGTATTCAGGTCCCAAAGTATCAATTCCTAAAGTTTGCAACTCCTAATGCCTAGGTTCACTTCTCCTACTTCTATTTTTTTTATTTTTTTTCTAATAAAATAACAGGAAATTACTGTTACTGCTGACAAAAGGATTATTTCATAAGATATCCACCCTCCCATGATTATCTAATGCAATGTCTTCATTGTTAAAATGAAAGCATGCAGGAGAGCAAAAATGGAAGAATAGCACCTGGTTTTTGTGAGATTCTGGTCAGCTCGAAACAACCTTTACACATGGTAAGTTTAGTGCCTTCAACTAAGCGATGTTCAGCCATTGGTGGTTAGGGCAAGGTTAGAGCAACCTTGTTCAAGACAGGTTCAGGGAGCCCATGGTCAACAAAGGGTTTGAGATGTTGCCTATTGACCTTAAAGAATACCCATCATTGGGTCAGAGATTTCGACGACCCCGTTAAGAAAAATTTACTCAATAACGAATGACCATTTCACTTAGACCTAAGCTTACCAAGGAAGAGCTTCAGTTGAGAATCGAAAAGCCAGACCTTCTGGTTTGTCTCAAAGCTCTTATGTGAAATCATTTGGTCATGAAGAGCTTTAGTCCTTGCCTTGTAGATTCTGGCATTTTCATAGGCATCATTTCTATGCTCTTCCAACTCAGATAGTTGGAGTTTCTTGATCTTCCTAGCCAACTTTAGGTCAAAATTACATTTCTTGATGGCCCAAAATGCCTGGTGTTCTAACTCTATAGGTAAGTGATACGCCTTACCAAACACCAGATGGAACGGAGGCATACCGATAGGAATTTTGTATGTCGTACGATAGACCCAAAGAGTATCATCTAGCTTTTGGGTCCAATCCTTCCTATCAGGCCTTACGATTTTCTATAAAATGTTTTTGATCTCCCAATTGGAGACCTCGGCCTGTTCATTTGTCTATGGGTGATAAGGTGTGGAAATTCGATGATTTACCCCGTATTTCCCCAGTAAATTCCAAAACTGGGCATGAGTGAAATGTGTGCCACCCTCACTGATAATTGCCCGAGGAATCTCGAACTGATTGAAGATATTTCTCCTCACAAAATCAATGACCACTTTGTGGTCATTGGTTTGGGCGGGGATTGCCTCAATCCATTTGGACACATAATCAACAGTGACTGGAATATACTGGTGTCCAAATGAATGAGGGAAGGGTCCCATGAAGTTGATACCCCAAATGTCAAAAATTTCAATTGAAAGTATTGGGTTTAGAGGCATCATGTCTCTCTTAGTCATGTTCCCGAGTGTTTGGCATCGAGTGCACGACCTTGAGAATTCTTGAGCATCCTTAAATAATGACAGCCAATTGAATCTGGATTGCAAAATTTTGGCCATTGTCTTTTTCTCGAAAAAATTCCACCACATGCAGATGCATGGCAAAACTCAAGTATACTATGGAACTCATTTTCCAGGACGCATCGGCGAATAATTTGGTCAGCGTCGACACGATAAAGCTTGGGATTGTCCTAAACATAATATTTAGCCTTGAACATAAGTCTATCTCGTGTTGTTTGGTCCAATCTTGGGGGATTTGACTAACAGCCAAATAATTGACAATATCCACAAAATAGGGGGTTTGGATACTCGAGATTGTAAGGATCATCTCATCTGGAAATGTTTCAGAGATAGGGATATCCGGATGAGGAGAATCAATTAGGATTCTTGACAAGTAATCCACCACTACATTTTGTGCCACAGCTTTGTCCCTGATTTCAAGATCAAATTCTTGAAGTAACAGAATCTAGCGAATAAGTCAGGGATTGGCATCCTCTTTGGCCAAGAGATGTTTCAAGGGCGAGTGGTTAGTATAAATGATAATGTCAGAACCTAAATGATAAGCCCTAAATTTTTCTAAGGCGAAGACTACGGCTGGCAATTCTTTTTCAGTTATAGTGTAATTCCTCTGGGCCTCATCTAGAGTCTTGCTAGCATAGTAGATTACAGAGGACTTTTTCTTGATTTTCTGACCTAAGATAGCCCCGACTACATAATCAGATGCGTCCGCCATTATCTCAAATGGGGCTGTCCAAACTGGTGGTTGCAACACCGGAGCACAGGTGATTGCTGTTTTTAAGAAATCAAATGCCTTACGGCATGATTCATCAAACTCGAATGTGTCTTTGGCCAAAAGGTTACTCAAGGGTGGTGCAACCTTCAAAAAGTCCTTGATGAATCTTCTATAGAAACACACATGCCTATGGAAAGAGCAGATCTATTCTACGGATGTGGGTGGAGGGAGTTTAGAGATAGCATCCACCTTAGCCTTATCAACTTCAATACCCTGATTAGAAATCACGTGACCCAAGACAATGCCTTCTCGGGTCACGAAGTGGCTCTTCTCCTAGATATGGACCAACCGTGTCTTGATGCATCTCTGGAGGATCAATTCTAAGTTAGTTAGGCATGACTAAAAGGAATCTTTGAAAATGGAGAAATCATCCATGAACACCTCAAGACAATCTGCCACCATTTCCGAAAAGATGGCCAGCATGCACCTTTGAAATGTCGCGGGTGCATTGCAAAGGCCGAAGGCATTCTACGGAATGTAAAGGTTCCATAGGGACATGTGAAAGTTGTCTTTTCCTGGTCTTCGGAATGGATAGGGACTTGGTTATATCCCGAATAACCGTCCAAGAAGCAAAAGTACTTTCGCCCAGCTAACCTCTTAAGGATTTGATCAATGAATGGCAAGGGGAAATGGTCCTTTTTGGTGCCTATGTTCAGCTTCCTATAGTTAATACAAACTCTCCAAGCAGATGCTAAACGGGTGGTAAAGGATTCCCCTTTCTCGTTAGTCGTAACGGTTATGTTTGCGAGTGAAATTGAGGTTATAAAAGCTATTGTTAGTCGCTCGAGATCGGATTTAAAATAGTTGCATTACAGTATAGTCGAAATCTCACGAAAAATAGATAAAATTTATACTCAAAAAGTCCTAGGTTGTTCGTTGGGAACAAGTAGGAATTCAATTCTCAAGATTGCAATTTAAAACAATAGAGATAAGAAATTATAATCAGAAATTGATTCAAAATAATGTAGCAATGATATCGAGTGTCTAACTGCAAAAAGAATGGAGTAAAATGGTAATTTGAATCACCAATTACTCCTTACAATAATATCTAATGGAACTCAATATCTTATGAATGAAATAAACTCAAGTCAGTCGTCTGATGGTAGGATCATACGTCTTAAACGTCTGATTCTACAGTGCTCTACTTCCTCTTCTCTTCTTCTTCATTCTCTATTCTATGTGGCTCTTCTTCTTCTCCTCTTCTTTCTTTCTCTGCTTGTGTTCCTCTTCTGCTTTTCTTTCTCTACTCTTCTTCATAGACTCTGCTTTCTCTTCCTCAAGCATAGCGAAATGGTCTTTATATTTGGCTAAGTGTTAGCCAACTTCCCAAAGAGCAAAACCTTCCCCTACCTTGCGCTGATTCTCTTCCCTTTCTCTCCTTGGGTCACGCTCTCCCAGAGCCTTCAACAGTACCGGGTATTCGAGTAATCGGACCTAGAGCACACCTGGGTCCAGGGTTGCGGGCATAGGTCACAACCATGGAGTGTATAGGGCTTAGGCGAGTTATTGGGTATGCACTAGGTCCATGGGGAGTGTGTCGCGGATGAGGCATGTGAGGGGTGTGAGGGACCTCACCCCTTGTGATCTGAGGTGATAAGCCTCTATCACAAAATCAATTTATGTGATAGCGCCGCTTCCAAATCTTCCAAGGTGGGACTAAACGTCCCACCTTCTCTTCACATGTGGCTGTAGTGGAAGCTCCCTCAATTGGGTTAGCTGCTGAGGTTATCTCCCTCAAATGAAGACCTGGGCGTGTGCATGTGATGAATCTACAGGGCGTGGAGCTAAGACCTGGAGTGAAGGTTCCTTGGAGCAAGATTGAAGCTTGCTCGAAGCTTGGCTTTAGTGGTGGAGGGGGCTGGTACCTGAAATCACAAATAAGGCCTTTCGGCCGCATCAAAACATTCAGGAATGATATCAGAGCACGGTGAACTTGCTAAGGGGGTCGGCGTGGTTGTGCGTGAGTGATGAGGCCTGTCAACCTCGTGGAGGGTGGCCAGATGTGGGTTTGTTCGATGGGGCATTTGGAGGGGCAATCATCCTAACAAAATTAGGGCATTTTCTCCTGAGGTCGAGGAGGAGGTGTGGAGTGCGTGAGCGGCTAGGTTGGCAGTGTGTGGAAGCTTTTAGGGCTCATCGGAGTTCTGCTGGAGAGATGGAAGACGGAGTCACAGACGATTGTGCGGCAGATGGAGAGGTGTGTTGGATATGCTGGCGTGAAGAGGAGAAGCTAAGGAGTTGGTTGAGAGCGGTAGCGGACGAAGGGGAGCAAAGATGGCGCCCGTTGCGGTATGGCTGGTGTCGGAGAAGGAAGCTACTCTGGTGGATAGGAAATGGTGAGGAAGGCAGCGAAGGGGGCGTCAGCTGGTACGACTCGACGCGAAGGAAGATGGGGGAGATAGCTATGCCACCAATATTGTGAACAGAGGAAGAACAGAGGCAGGGAGGGTCACTAGATGTCGAGGAGCAATTCAGCAAAGAAAGAGGAGAGGAATTGGAGGTGTTCATGGCCGTATTCGAGCGTGGGAAGAATGCCCTGATCTAGAGGTCCTTTTATAGTTCTGTAGAGGGAGTTTTGAGCTTGGGAAGAAAGCTTTCCAAGCTTGGAAAGATTTGCCGAATTTAGAATTTTTAGGATACCCTAATCTCTCATGCGTTCTCATGAGAGATTGGGAAGGCTCTAGGGCGTGGGAATTGGCTCAAAAGGAAGAGAATTCCTTGACGAACTTCCCTTTCAAATCTGAGAGGGATTCATGAAGGAATCAAGAAGAACATGCCACTTTTAGGTTGCTGGAGTTTGTAGGAATAGGATTAACGGTGGCAGGGGCCTATTCATGAAAATGATGACAAAGTTAGGAGCCTTTTTGTAAAGATTTTGAAAGTTAAGGGCATAAATGTGATTAGACAGGACCAAGTTGCAAACTAGGTCAAGACAATCTCAGATTGGGTCCAAATTTTGATACAAACCTAATTTAGATCTAAAGAATCCAATGGTGAAGTTAGATTTTGGTTTTGACCACATTTGACTGGTTAATTTATGCAAAAACCTAAATTAGGACAAATGACTGTATGAGACTTTGTTTTGGGTCAAGACAGGTTCTGATGGTCAAATTGAAGATACCAAACCCTAGAGAATATTTTTCTATGAATTTTAGAGGGTTTAGGTGAATTTTATCCTGACTAGAACCTCAGTTAATTAAGTGGGTCTGTTTTTAGGATTTTAGAAGTCATTTAATTCTCAAACACGCAAAAATCCTTTTCTGTCTGTTCTAACCCACTTGTTAGCCTTTTAGGATCATTTGACCTTTAATTAACCCCTAAGAAAACCCATGGTTATTTTGCATTCAAGATATGATGGTAAAATTACAGTTTTAACCTTGGTTTCTTATCTTTCTCTCAGAACTATTATGCAATGAATTATGGCCTTCTAGAGGTTATGTAGGAAAATTTAATGACTTAATCAAATCAAATTGAGCTAGTTATGGCTCATGATGGTATTCCCATCAGCTACATCATAGTATAGGTCGAAATCACTTGAAAACAAATAGAATTTATTACTCGAATAGAAGTCCGAGGTCGAACACAGGGAGCAATTGGCAAAAATGATTCTCAAGATTGCAATTCCACACAAATATATGCAGTTGATAATAAAATACCAAGAAATAATGATATATGAATGAAAGCGTATGTCAAATTGTGCAAAAAGAATGAGATAAAATGGTGATTGGAATCACCAATTACCCTCGCAATTATATTAAATATTTCAATAGTAAGAATCAATCTAAAACAACATAGGATAAGTGATTTGAATGTCAGATGTCTGCTCAGCCAATCAAATGGCTTAACCAACTCACTGCTACAGTGTCCTTCTGCTTCTTCCTCTTATCTGCCTTCTCCTTCTTTTTCTTCTCCTATGGCTTCCTCTCCCTCTTCCTTTTCTCTATTCTATAGCTGCTCTTCTCTTCTTTCTCTTCTTACACAAGGGGGAAGGATTCCTTAAATGGCCAAGTGCCAGCCTTTTGAACCACAGAGCAAAACACCCCCTGCACGACACACTCTTCTCTCATTTTCTCTTAGGGATCCGCCCTCCCAGGGCCACAGACCAGGTTATCAGGTATTCGGCTGAGTGCACCTAGGAATAGGTTCACTGGCAGTGCGTGGTGAGCGAGGAGTGCTTAGATTAGGCAAGTAATCAGATGTGCCAGACCCACAGGGGACATGTCATGGGTGAGGTGTGCGTGGGTATGGAGGACCTCACCCTCTTGTTAGGAGGCAAAGAGGCTAAGGTAGAAATTCAATTTATGTGCCTGCAAGAGCTTGGGAGTTTACGATGTGGGACTAAAGTCCAACACCGTCTTCTTTGTTCACAGTAGCAGATATCTTCAGCTAATTCATGCGAGGGAGGCAGTCAACACCCCAATTGACTAGTCAGGAGCAAAACTGGGTCGATTCCGTGTTGCCTGATGCGGATACTTGCAACTGCAGCTACTGGAGAAGGCTTCAGGCAAGCTCTAAGCCAGCATGTTAATGGTGGCTGGAGGTGAAAACTTGAAACACAAAATAGGGCCTCATGGCTACGTTAGAATACCTCAGGAGCTTCGCCAGACCACGACGAGTGTAGCGGAAGTGGTTTCATCGAGGATGGTGGTTTGTGGTGGCCAGTCGGAGTCGGGGAAGGTAACCGGTGATGGGTGTGTTTGTGGGAAGTGTTGGGTGTGTGAATTGAGAGATAAGGAGAGGGCTTTTGTGCAGGAGGATGAGGCAAATGTTATGAGGTGGTCTGCAAGGCATTTCGAGTAATGGAATGAGTGGAGAGCCTCGTCGGATGTCTAGTCGGAGCGGAGGACGTTGGAGGTGAACGGCAGCGTTGAGGATCGAAATTTGAATATCGAGAGCAGGAAAGATAGTGTAAACCTAACTAAGCCTTACTAGCCCAATGTAAATGGATGAAAGGGGGGAGAATTAGCACCGGGGGTACGTCAACAATGAAGAAGACGAAGTGCTCTAGTGAGGGTAGGAACGACGACGACGATAGGAAGGAGGCTCCTGCTGGTACAGCCAGGAGTGGACGAGAGAGATGAAGGAAATTTGACCGCTGATATTGCGGATGGATGATGAAGGAGGTCAGGAGAAATCATCGGAGCTTGAGGAGCTTCTTGGCCGGAGCTGAGAGAGGAAGGGAGGGGTTTCATGGACGGAATCAAGCTTGGGATCTTCGATCTGATCTGGGGGCCCTTTTTTAGGCCTCAAGATGGTGTTTTAGGCTTGGGAAGCAAGCTTCCCAAGCATGGAAAGCTCACCGGAGATAGGAATTGTATGATACCTGAATCTCTCATGGACTTGCATGAGAGATTGGGAAAGTTTTAGGGCTTAGGAATTGTCTCACAAGAAAGGGAATTCCTTGACGAACTTCCCTTTCAAATCTGAGAGGGATTCGTCAAGGAATCAAGAAGAACATGCCAATTTAAGGTTGCCAAAGTTGTAGGATTTGGATTCATGGTGGCAGGGGCCTTTTTGAAGAAAATGATGATAAAGATAGGGACCTTTGTGTAAGAAATTCAGAACCTAAGTACCCACGTGGAATAAAGGAAATCAGACTTGGACCAAATTGCAAACTAGGTTGAAACAATCTCAGATTGGGCCAAAATTTTGGCACGAACCTAATTTCTACCTAAAGAATCCAATGGTGATGTTGGATTTTGGTTTTGACCTAGTTTGACTAGGTAATTTGCGTAATTACCAAATTAGAACAAATGTCTATCTGAGAATCTATTTTAGGTCAAGATGAGTTCCAATGGTCAAATTGAAGGTACCAAACCCTAAAGAATATTTTTATATAATTTTTAAGGGGTTTAGGTGATTTTTTCCCTGACCAAAACCTTATTAGATTAAGCGGGTCTATTTTTAGGTTTTCAAATGTCCATTAATTCCTATAGCGCATGAAAACCCTTTCCAGTCTGTTCTGACCCATTTATTAGACTCTTAAGGCCATTTGACCTTTTTTCCACCCCTAAGAGAACCCGTGGTTATTATGTTTTTGTGATAGAATGGTAAATTTGCAAAAATAACCCTGTATTCTTATTTTCTTCTTAAATCAATGTTTTGTGCCCTTAAGACCTTCTGATGGATATGTAGGAGCTTTTATTAACTTAATCATATTAAAACTGAGCTAGTTATAGCTCATGATAGTGTTCCCATCATACCCCCATGCCTTGCTTTTGCAAGTCCCTTAGCAAAATCTCACGGAATTAACTTAAATTCTAGACCATGCCTTTTTATGCTTAGATTTCTGCTGTATGCTTTCTTTTGTAGATTAAGTCAGAATGCCAATAGTAGGCCTAGTGGTATTCAAGTACAAACCAAGATTCAGACCAGACCAGTTCTAGCCTCAGTCTGTAGCGAAGGTTTCTAAGGCCCACAGGAACTAACTTAAGGTTTGTTGAACTCTGTGGTTAAAGCACCCATGCTTGTAACATGTTTAGCCCAGGTTTAGTTTATAGTGCATTTTTGTAAGAGAGAGATAGAAGATGTTTTGCATTTTTTGGAGAGTTTTCTCTCTTTCTCTTCTTTATTTCTATCTTTGGATTGTCTTTACAACACGGTCTGTATCGGATTCCTAGCTCCCACCATCAATCCTCGTAGGGTCCGTGGCTTTTGATGCTTCTGGATAGCACCACCCATGGCAACCCCTAGAACCCTGGCTTTTGACACTTTGAGATAGTGATGCCCATGGCATTCTATAGCTAAATTCAGGCCCTAGCAATCGACATTTCAGGATAATCCCACCCATGGCACCTGAACCAGCATAAGGTGCTCACGTGGCCCCAGTAGGATATTTAGATATCCTAAGAGACAAGCACCAAGGGGACAGTATGTTATTACGCGTCTTCGAGGGGAATTTCCCACAACTCTACATCGAGAACACTTCCAAAAGAAACTTGTGTTGATAAGATGCTCCTAATCTAGGTAGCTTTCTCAGAATAGAATTAATGCATTTGTATGATTTTGATAATTAAGCGCACTGAACCAGACTGTGTGTGGATTAGGGTGCTTAGGTTACCGAGTCCTGCAAACCAAAGGTTAGTTAACGAGGTCAAATAATCCCTAAGCCTTAAACCTAATACTTAAGCTTCACATTTTCCTCAACCTCTTGAGGACTATCCAGATCTTAACGAATACTTGAATTTTTAAGCCTAAAACACAGTCCAAGAGGCCTAAGATCAGCATTCATAGTAATTTCTTTTATCTCTTAGCACTTTTTACCTTTTATTTATTTATTTCTTTTTTTTTAGTCTAGAACTAAGTAGATTCCTTAACCTTTTACTAATGACTGTCTCTTTTTGTTTCAAATTGTTGCTCCTTTTGACATTTATATCACCTCCCCTTTTCCTCCTCCAAAATGATATGTAGTTTTCAAAATTTCCTCCCTTCTCCATTTTTTTTCTTTTTCAATATTTTTATTTTTTTTGGTTTTTTGGAATATGTATTTTTTTTTATGAAACCCTTTCTTGTGTAGTGATTCCCATAACATTTTCCACTTTAATACCCCCCCATGCCTATGATTTGCAATGTCATTGTAAATTATGTGGGTTTGAATTCAGCTTAGATTGTATATTAGAACAGGTTTTGGGTGGGTGGACAGGTTGGGATGATTATTACGGACTATTTCAAGCTCAGGTACAGGTACCAGAGGTGGAGTCGGTTGTTCTAATGGATGAAGCCTAAAGTACAATATGAGTTCAGCACGGGATGTGTCAAGAAGTGTTTCAATTTTCTTTTCAAAAAGATGATGGGTTGCCTCCCGTTAAGCACTAATTTTAACACCATCAGCTGGGTGCAATATGATTGTGATGGATGAGAATTGGATGGCCACAGATAAGTATCAAAGCATGGTGGAGAGTCATTCTAGAATATCTCAGATATACGTCAGGCTGATTTGTTTCTGGATGATCTTTCTTGAGTTTCTATGGAGGTGATTGAGGTGTTTTTCGCGAATTCAAATCGGGGGTTTGGAGGATCGGTCATCGTAGCTTGCAAAATGCATCTATCAGATAAAATTTATAATCGAAACTCGAAAAGTGAGTCTTGGTCGAACATAGGGTGGAGAACGTTTGGTTTTATAAAAATCCGTGCTTCACTTTTATTTTTTTTATCATTTTTATCTTTTTTAATATTTTTTTGTATTTTTATCAAGCAAGAGATTAGGTCGATGAAAATTTTATCTACTTGCAAAAATATATGAGAGAGAAGAAGAAAGAGAGAGAGAGAAACAATCATCTATTCACGAAGAATTGTTTGTTACAACTATGAAAGTAGGAAAACTACACTATGAAAGCGAAAAAGATAGAAAGAGGTGAGAGAATCCCCCTCGACGGTTGCTCGGAAGACAACTCGCTCTGACGTCGCCTGGAGGAAGGTGGTGAGGAGAGGGACGAAGGAGGATAGAGCTGGAGGACGGAGGATAGGGTAGGATGGCATTGTGGTGAGGATCTTCTTCCCGATGGGCAGTGAGAGGACGACCACAGGATGCTCCATGAATAGGGATGAGGGGAGGAAAAACTATTTGATTTTCTACCCTAGAGGAGCATCCCGAGCTTGGGACAACCTCTCTCTAGTCTTGGAGGTGGTGAGAGGAAGAAAGGAAGAGATGAAGAAAAATGGGAGGGGTAGGCATCCTTTTATAGTGGAGGAAAGAATCAAATTCATGTAAAGGACATTTTGTGACGGTCATAAACGTCATTGAAGATCCACCGCAAGCGTCACTGAAGACAGCCCACGTGCCCACCCACTGCTACGCTGGTGCACGCTCCACGCTCCTGTGTCGTGCGTTTCCGGGTGCACGCCCGCGTGCCCTTCCGCTACGCGCGCGTGCCTCCACACGCGCACGCACCCGCACTGTTGTGCATGTGCGGTGTCCCATGCGTGCGCATGGGTAGCCTAGGTTTTACCACATGGAGTAATCTGGGTCATCCATCTTCTTTCTATTCTAGGGGCTACTATAGTGGTCGGATTAAGTTGATTTTTGTACCGTTGGACTATGATCGTTGACCCAAATCCATTTGCATGGTCAGATTTGTCGTTTGAAGCTCCGAATTATGTCACCTAGTCCCTTGGCCACTGATTTTCCTCGGACTACATATGGTGCTACGAGACTCTGATCAAGGCAATTTCGGAGGCGTTGGACTCCGATTGTCCTGATCAGATCCATATGGTCGGTTCGTCAATACGAGGCTCCGAAATAAATCTCCTTCTCTCCTAACAACAAAAAGGACACAATTAACCTAAAATATACACAACTACTTTAAATGCAGAATGATGCATGCTATGCAATATTTATAATATGGAATGCAAATCTAAGCCTAGGAACATGCATAAATAAACATTTTATCCTAAATGGATGGGTCTACATCATACCCCCATGCCTATCTTTTGCTAGTCCCCAGTAAAATTAGACTACATGCTTTGTATAAAAATAGAATTGGGATTCGATCGCTTAACCCTATGTTGTTTATTAACAATAGAAATTATAAACTAAGGTCCTAAACTACGAAGACTCAATAGTACCCAGGTGTCTGCCAGATTGCAAACTGCCCAAATCCTCACCTTATTTGAAAAGGGAAGATACATTTTCTTTTACTTTTCTTCTTTTCTTATTTTTTTGTACTTTTGGAGTTTGAGAGTTCTGGGATAACTTTTTACGGCTACCCGACCGGCCCAAGACTCGAAAAGGACTCGAAGTTCTAAGCATCTAGTGAAAAGAGTGAAAGACTCACTAGGATGCCATTAAAACGGACTTCGGGTTTCTATGACCCTAGGTGACCTTGCCTAGAGGTTTATCTTTTCGAATGGTACCTTTCTCCCTACTTCTTTTATTTATGGGGTCAACACAAGGGCGAACCCAGTGTATATCTCCCCAGTTTATTCTACTTCCCTACTTCTTCTCTACGTGTTTTGGGAATTATTGTGTATTTTTGTGAGCTGGGCTCTGGAAAATCGGCCAATGGGCTATTACCCACGGCCTCTTGCTAGCCATACTCGTGCGGTGAAGTGTGGCTTTATTATTTCTTTTTGTTTCTCCTTTTTCTTTTTCTTTTTCTCTTCTTTTTGGGTGTTTCTTATTTTTTCTCTTTTTTCTATGTAGGTGGCTTCCCTGATCTAAAATTTACCTAAAGGCAATACAAAGAAAATGGTATTGTGGCTGGGCTCTGGACAACCGGCTGATGATCTGTTACCACTAACAACTTGCCAGCCATACCAGCCTAGATAGTTCATTAGCTACCCAATTTCGAAAGAAATCGCCGAAAAGTGAGTCATTGCAAAAAGTGTGTAGATGCTTAGGCTTAAAGTTGCCTCAAATCAGAGAGCGGGTTGATAAGTCACATACTTATCATCCCAATTTATTTACCAAATTAAAATGAATTTGAATTGGTGAGGACTCGAGACTAAGTCCAAATTCGAGTGGGCACCCGGGCTAATTAAGCCTGAAGACTTGAAGAGTCTAGGTGTCTAGGTCCTATCGTATCATTTCCTACAGTTAATAACTTCCAAATGCCTAAGTTCTCTTCTCCTAATTCTTCTTATTTTTCTAATCTTTTTGAATTTTCTTTTTTTTTTAAGAAATTAAAAGAAATTCTATGGAGTTTACAAAATGATTTCAGGATAAAGTTTCTACTCCCATGCCTAAATGATGCAATGTCCTCATTGTAAAAACAAAGACATGAAAAAGGCATAGTAAACAGAATATCACTTGAGTATCGTGAAAATCCGGTCAGCTCTGCAGAGAGGAGAGTATACACACGCACTAAATTTATTACCTTTAGCTAGTTATAACATACATACAAGGAAGAAATTGAGAATTCACAAGTGCGAGTCAGAATCAAAATCAAAAGATTAATCCTCTGAGCAGCCAGCAGAAGATGTCCACAGATGTGGACTAGATTATGATGCAGACCCATGCCCCAGGGTCGAGTGGTTCTAAAGTTTTGGATGAAAATCACCAAAAACCTAAGATTGTTGTGTTTGTAGGGCTGGGCCTGCGGTTTTGCGGTGTGCAACCCAAGACCAAAGTGTCAGACAATGGGTATAGATGGTTCAATAGGTTCAGATGTCCTCTTAACATTTAGCTCAAAAAAATAATCAGTTATTTCGAGCTTAGGTTGCACTTGAAAGATATCGTAAAGGTCCTGGTAGAAAGTAGGTGGTTTCAGGTCAATAGGTACCCATAGATCCAAAATCAAAGTTCCCTCAGAATTGGCCTCCCAAATTTTCATTTTAACAATTCTATCCTCCAACATCAAGAGCTCAGACTCTGAGACCTCTAGCATATCATTCACCCCATATGATTCACAAAAGTCCAAAAATCATGGCTAAATCAAAATTGACTTGGGCACAATGATCTTAGAAGTCAGCTCTTCAGGGTGCGGATGAGGAATGGGGTCATTGATTGAATCATCAAGATTTGGATCCTCCAAGTTAACCCCAATCGAATCAAATTCCTATATTATCAGGCTGTCAAATGGTTCATCAGATTCCTCATACCCATTTGTCTCACTAAAATCATTTCCTTTATGCTCAAGTGAGACTTCACCTAAAGATTCTTTACCCTCAGAGTCAAAGAATTGATGATCCTCATTTATATATGTCTCAAAATCATAAATCATTTCATGATCCAAGGAGACAATTTTCTTCGTTTCTTGATTTGGGGATCTCAGGTGAATCAATCGGTTCATCTTCAAATGGTTGCTCTAGACCAATTTGGTCATCTCTAGTCTCAGAATATGTATCCCCCCTGACAGGCACCTGAGCAGGTTCAGACATTGGTTCTCCTAAAGGGGATTCATCTTGAGAATCATCCCAAGATTTGACTAGGGCAACCACAAATTTCATCCTCAGCCTCGACAATTTCCCAAGAAGAAACTCACCCAGGTCCCTATCCCTAACACTTTGGAGCAAATCCAGTAGAGAACTATTAAGTTCATCAATCATTTTGATCATAGGCTCCAATGCTTTAGTGCATGGTGTTGGCTGAGCTTCTAAAGATTGTATACTGTTCCTCAAATTAGCCGACACCCTATCTTGAATCTGGTTCACCTAAATGACTGGTTCGATTTAGGTTTGGGTGGGTTTGGGTTAAACCTAGGGGAGTCAAGTTGTCGAGGTTCTCGAGTTCCTCCCTGATAGTAGGTTGTCTCGGGTTGTTCAAAGGATGGTGGCGACCTATATTCAGTGGAATACTAGAGAGGGTAGGTGTTATAATCATTATATCCTTCTTGATTGTAGATTGAGTTGGTTTGGCCATCAAAGGATGGAGATCTATAATCATTGTAGCTCTAGGAAGGATAGTAATCATAGTCTTGTTGTCCAGGGTTAGACCCTGGACACTGAGGTTTGGATTCGTATCCCCAATCAAAGTTATCCCGGCTAGTGGATGGGTAATTACAAGTCAAGTCAAGATAGTAATCATCTTGGGGATAAGTGGTGGTAGGAGGATAGGATGTGAAATGTATGTAGGATGTGGAAGGGTACATGGTAGAAAAGGAGGGAAAATAGAGAGGAGAAAAGGTGCCTTGCAATACAATCAACCAAACCAGTCCTTATGTAGGTAGCCTAAAGACCTACAGACTCCCAGGACCCATCTTGAGATTATAAACAATTTGGTCTACTTTTATCTGGTCAATCCAACCAGTTAGAAGGAGGGACTGGGGAGAAGGTTCTTCCTTTGGCTTACGCCTCCGGTTCCTAGTGTACCCCCCAGCCATGGTCGTTTGACACTACTCCCCTAGCTAGACATCAAATGGACTAGCAGAAGCATATTAATCGAAAAAAATCTCAATCTAATCCCCGAAGAGCGAATCAATCCTTAAGGCCAACGTCTTCTCAGTTTTCGTTAGGCTTGGGATGATCGTGCTCTTGGAATGTGATGGGCCTTAAGAAGGGTTGTGCCCTTAATGATCAGTTAAAATGTGTGTGTGCACAACCATGGTTTGCAAACAAGGTTATTTGATGATGTGTCTTTTAGGGTTTAACCTTATTTAGTAGCTTTTAAGGTTTAATCTTAGGTATATTCAATCAAGTTTAGGAGAACACTCCAAGTTTTGAAGGCACGGGTGTAGATATATTCCTTTAGAAATAAGAAATAATATGTGGAATGCCTGGTTCAGCCCTAAGAATCAACCCTAAGTGGCAAGCTACTTGATGGATCACTTTTATCTTAAGTGGTGCGGCCCAAATAGTTCAATCAATTGTCCCATTGCACCACTTAGTTAAGGCACACAGAAATGTTTAACCTATTCAGATTTCTGCTCACTTACGTGTATTGGGTTGAAGCGTACCGGGTCAACAGGTTAGATCTCGGTTAACTGGTAGAATCGATGTGATTGTGACCCTTAGGGTGAGAAGTTGTGGGTGTTAAGTGTGTAGCTTTCAGAAAATCCCATAAGAGAAGAGTATTCTTTTCTTTTCTTTTATATATGTGGGGGTGAGATGAGTAGAGGTGGCAAACAAACAACCAAATCTATCCTAGGGTTTATAAAAAACACCTAAATTGATTTGGATTTGAGTTATTAGTGTGGTCAAATGAACTAATGGGTGGGGGTGGTGGGGATAAACTTACAAAACCTTCATCCACATTTTTTTCCGATCTAATCGCTTTGGCCCGCCTTGGAAGAGTACCTACAATCACAGTAAGATTAGAGAAAAAGTGAGATAAAAGTTAGGTAAGAAGGAAAAAACACGAAAAAAAACCAAAGAGTGTTGCCTCCTTGGCAACGATGCCAAAATGATAGCTTGCAAAATGCGTCTGTCAGATAAAATTTATAACCGAAACTTGAAAGGTGAGTCCCAAGTCAAACACAGGGAGGCAAACATTTGGTTTTATAAAAATCCGCGCTTCACTTTTATTTGTCTTTGGTCATTTTCATCTTTTCTAATTTTTTTTGTATTTTTATCAAGCAAGAGATTAGGTCGATGAAAACATTATCTACTTGCAAAAATATATGAGAGAGAGGAAGAAAGAGAGAGAGAGAAACAATCATCTATTCATGAAGAATTGTTTGTTACAACTACGAAAACAGGAAAACTACACTATGAAAGCGAAAAAGATAGAAAGTGGTGAGAGAATCCCCCTCGATGGTTGCTTGGAGGACAACTTGCTCTGACATCTCCTGGAGGAAGGTGGTGAGGAGAGGGACGAAGGAAGATAGAGCTGGAGGACGGAGGATGGGGTAGGATGGCATTGCGACAAGGATCTTCTTCCCGATGGGTAGTGAGAGGATGGCCATAGGATGCTCCATGAATAGAGATGAGGGGAGCGAAAACTATTTAATTTTCTACCCTAGAGGAGCATCCCGAGCTTGGGACAACCTCTCTCTAGAGTCTTGGAGGTGGTGAGAGGAAGAAAGGAAGAGATGAAGAAAAATGGAAGGGGTAGGGGTCCTTTTATAGTGGAGGAAAGAATCAAATTCGTGTACAGGACATTTTGTGATGGTCATAAATGTCGCTGAAGATCCGCCGCAAATGTCACTGAAGATAGCCCACGCTCCCACCCACCGGTACGCTGGCGTGCGCTTCGCGTAGCCGTGTTGTGAGCCTCCACATGCATGCCTGAGTGCGCTGCCGCTACGCGTGTGTGCCTCAATGCGCGCACGCACCAGCACTGCTGTATGCGTGCGGTGGCACGTGCGTGCGCATGGGTAGCCTAGGTTGCGCCACGTGGCACGATCTAGGTCATCCATCTTCTTTCTATTGTAGGGGCTGCTACAGAAGTCGGATTGAGTCAATTTTCACGTCGTTAGGTTGCGATCATCGACCCAAATCCATCCACGCGATTGGATTTGTCATTTGAAGCTCTGAATTACGTCACCTAGTCCCTTGGTCGTTGATCTTCCTCGGATTGCATATGGTGCTATGGGACATCAATCAAGACGATTTTGGAGGTGTTGGACTCTGATCGTCATCCTAATCAGATCTATATGGTCGGATCGTCAATCTGAGGCTCCGAAATAAATCTCTCCTCCTGACAACAAAAAGGACATAATTAACCTAAAATATACACAACTACTCTAAATGCAAAATGATGCATGCTATGTAATACTTATAATATGGAATGCAAATCTAAGCCTAGGAACATGCATAAATATATATTTTAGCCTAAATGGATGTGTCTACATCAAGAGGGAACATTTGGAAGGTATAGTGATCATGGGATTTTGTAGTAGGATTATGGTGATTCCAAGGCTCAATAGAAATGGGTCTTGTTAGTGTATCCCAGATGTGTGGTTCCTCTTGTGCTCTATGACTTATCAAATTGATACCTGATGAGTCATTGTGATTCTTTTCTTTTGGTTTTGAGATTATCTCCTCAAAAAATGACTCATAGATTGGGTCATCAAATGAATTTTTCCTATAATCTTCATCCCAAAAAGTGAATGCTTGGAGAGTGCCTTTTGAATCATAAAACTTGAAATATGTAAAGTATTCATATTCTGGATGAAGGTCACTCTTAATATCGTCCAATCCTAATTCCTGGTGGTCTTCAAAACAAAAAGTCTCCATATCCATGGACTCTAAATCTGGTTTGACATTTCTGGGTATATCCTCAAGTTAGAAGGTGAAAGCCTCCATTGTGCTCATGTCATTATGCTCGTCTAGATCATCATCTAAGATGTGAAAGGTTTCCAATTCAGGTTCTAGGTTTTCTATTAAGGATATGGTCATGAGATCCTCTATAAAACCTATTTGTTCTGTCAAGCATTTTCCTTTTGTTGCCTCAAAACTATTAATCTCAACATGTTGATTTCCGGAGGTGATTGTCATATGCCCTGATTCACAATTGATTATGGCTCTTGCAGTGGCCAAGAATGGTCTTCCTAAAATCACAGGCATATCTTGTACCTATTGTGGTGTCTCCATGTTAAGTATTAGGAAATCTACTAAGTAGCTGAAGTCCTTAACTTTAATTACCACATCCTCTATCATCCCAATTAGTGTGATCAGGGTTCAGTCAGCTAGTTGCAAAGTAACATGATCGAGTTTTAGCTGTCCAATCTGTAATTTTTCCAATAGGTTGGTAGGAATGAGGTTGACTGAAGCACCCAGGTCTAGTACATCCCGCTTGAAGTTTGTATCACCGATATTGCAAGGAATCCTTGGGGTGCCTGGATCAAATTTCTTAGGGGGTAGACTATTTTGGATTATGGCACTTATATTTTCAGATAGTGCTACCTTTCCTAGTGTTTGTTCTTTCATCTCCCATTTGGGTAAGTCAGGTGCAGTTGGGTTGAGAGTGAAGATGTCAAGTAGTGGAATCGTGACTTGTGCATTCCTCAAAGGTTCTGTTATATCACTTTCTGACAATCCTTTAGTGTGAAGGTGAGATATGACCTAGGATAGGGAAATGGATTGGCTATCTTTAGGGATGGGTTTCTATTCTTTGATAACATTGATTAGAGCACAATCATGGTGGAGTGGTGGATGGGGAAAAGTCGGACGTTGCTGTTGCTGTAGGGGTGGGGTAGGGTAAGTCATGGTGTGTTTTAGCTCAGCTGAGGTGGATGGAGAAAACACACAGGTATGAGTTGCTGGATCGTGTTGGGTATAACATGTTTGGCCTTGGATTTGGTTTACAACATGTTTTTGGGTGAACATGTTGTTAAGATTTGGCAGAGGTTGGGAAGGAAGTGTGCCAAGCTGGCAAGAACTTGCCAGCTAGGTCATTTGATTGTGAAGTTCGGTGATTTCTTCTTTGTGTTGTTTTTGCATGTCAATAAAGGTTTAAAGAATCAAAGATGTCTAATCTTCCTTAGGTGGTCTAGATTAGAAACTTTTAGTGGGCCTTGGTTGGGTGGGCTGATAAGGATGCGGAGCCTATTGTCAGGGTTGAAATTGAGGTCATGGATTCAGGTTATTTCCCGACCATGAAAAGTTATGATGGTTATCCAGAGTTGTAAGTGTTGGAGAAAGGATTATTCTGGATGGCATGGAGATCCTTGCAGGTCTGAGGGGCTTAGAGATAATCAAGATACAGGGGTTCAGAGTTCCCCCAACTGTGGTGGGCTGACCTAGAGTTGCCTTTGAAGCCATAATCAGACATGGGTGGATATGCATCCATCCCTAGGGAGTGGTAGATGTTGTGTGTAGCCTCCCTTCCTGTGGGCGGGTGCGCTTATGTGCTTTGAGGTGCAGAGGTGGATTTGTGTAGATGACGAGTGATGTCGTCCACCTTCTTCTCGATAATGGAGATCTTATCCAATTATTTGGCTACCAACTCCAGATCAACAGATGTGGACAGGCCTCGGGATTCGTGTACCTCCCGATTATTTGTCAATGCATGAGTGGGCGTTCGGTCGTACGCACCCAATGACTCATTGTTCATGGAGTTCTCGCACATGTTCTCGAGAATTTCCCAGATTGCGTCCTCATGTTGACCCATGATGCTACCACCATAGGTTGCACTGACAAAGAGCTTGATGTCTTCATGGAGTCCATGGTAAAAGGATTGAATTGTTCCCACTTCGAAAGTCCGTGATGGGGGCACTTGTGCATGAGACCTAGAAAATGATCCCATGCCTCATGTAGAGATTCTCTCGCTCCTTAGGAGAAGTGTGTGATTTGGTGCCACATCGTATTTGTACGACCAATGAGGTAGAATTTTTGCAGGAAGGCGGTTTGAAGTTCTCCCCATGTGTTGATCGTGTGTGGTTGAGTTTGGAACCAGTGAGCAGCTTTGTCAACTAGAGAGAATGAGAAGAGTTTCAAAAGTAATCTATCCCGATTCTGCACATCTACCCCAAAAGTGTGGACCAGATGTTTTAGGTTTTTGATGTGCTGGAAAGGATCCTCGGAGTTCAAGTCATGAAATTTTGGGGTCATATGAAGCATGCTAGGCTTGAGATCCACCTCAGGTCCTCCTGCGGGAATGTTGATTTGGGGTTCGATCTCCATCGCTACGGGATTATAGTGATCTAATAAACGCTAGTTTGTCATCATTCTTATGCATTAAAACAAACCTAGCTCTTAGGATTTTGCTCCGCAAATGGGTTTTTGGGTTGCATTTAGGCATTAACTAGGTTAGGCATGCATTGCATTTTTTCTTGTCTTTTTAATGTATTTTCGTGAGTGTTAAGGATGAACAGATATACAGATCCCTAAAACCCTAGCACTCAAGAAGGCAACTGGTGAAGAAGAAGCTCAGACTAGCTGGAACTCAACTTGATCCAGCTCACCACAGCTGGAATCTTGCTCACTTGGACTAGGGATAGCTCATCCTAACTCCATTCAGCTCATCTTAGCTGAATGGTAGCTCAAGAGAGCTCATCTTAGCTCACCCTAGCTCAGGTCAGCTCAAATCTAGCTCAACTTAGCTAAGTCTAGCTCATCTCAGCTCCCACTAGTCCACAGGGAGCTTTAGCTAGCTCAGTGAGATGACTGGAGTTCACCCCAACTCAGGTCCAACTACATCCAACTCCACTCAACTCTAGCCAGCTGAAGATGAATTCATCCCAGCTCAAGAAGATCAAGTCTAGCTCCTGAGGACTCAACTTAGCTCAACTTAGTTGAGCTAAGCTACCTTAACTGTCTCAACCAGCTCAATCCTCCCCGGGAGCACCAAACCCGGCTCACCTCAACTCCATTCAATAGAAGCTAGCTCACTATAGCTTGGCTTAGCAGCTAGCAAAGAACTAGCAAGCTAAGCTAGCTAGAGTAGCCCCATGTTGACCTCTTCAGTGGCTGCCAGCTCCAATTTAGCTCTAGATTTTTCATATCCAGCACCCCTCTTCAAACCCTAGCTCCAACACCTCCTCCTCTACTCCACTACTAGCTAAGCTAGCTTAGCTTAGCTTAGCTTATCTTAGCTATTCTCCAGCTCCCTTGGCTTTTACCACCTAAAAACCCTACCTAACAACTCCACCAACTAGCTCCACCTAAGCTCCACATAAGCTAACCCTACTTCCACCTCACCTTGGTGCCAACCTAGCCTACCCACTACCTCCAAAAGACACTACAAAGTGGCACCAAAACCACCCTAACTACCGTCCTTATTGGCGCCACTTTTTCCCTCCAAAAGCCCCTTCATCTCCACCACATATGTTCCCTTAAACCCATCTTCACCATCCACCTAACCCCCCCTTCTAGAAGCCCTCATGGTAGCACCAAACCCAAGGCATCCCTTCATGGTTGGTGCCACCTTTAGGTGGCTCTTCACCACCATAACCACCACCTTCACACCCCCTCACTTGGCGCCAACTCTCCTTAGCCCTAGGATCACATAACCACCCCCATCTTCCCATCTTAGCCATCCATCTCAAGAGTCACCTTAACCCCCTCATCCTACCCTATAAAAAGACCAACACCCACCACCTTACAACCCATCCTTGGCTAGCAAAATACCTCTCATACTCTACCTAAAGCTCACACCCAAGAGAGAAGAAGAAGATGAAGATTAAGGGGATATTTTGTCCCCTTGGTGCCTTCCCCTCTTCCCTTCTCTCTTGTGCCCATGCCAGCCAAAGGAGAAGTCAGGCAAGGAAGACCTTTGGAGGAGGTCTTGAAGGTGTTCCACGCCACCTTGGAGGAGAGCTTGAGGGTGGTGCACGCCCACCCTTGGAGAAAAGAATTGAGGTGGAGAGCATCCACCTTGGAGGATCTTTCAAGGAAGGAGAAGAAGGAGACCTTCTTTTCAAGCCAAGGAGTAGCTAGGCTTGGAGCAAGAAGACTCCCTTCTTCACCAGATTCTGCAAGAGGATTTGTGTTTTCTTTATTGCTTTTATATTTTCCATTTCCAGTAGAAGCATTCCTCTACATGTCTTTGTAACAGAACACAAATTCTACTAAATCAATTTGCCTTCTTTTTAATTTCTATTGCAATTGCTTGTCTTTGTTCTAGCATTTTTTTCTTCCACTTCCTAATTACTCTAGGCTTCCACTTGCCTAGAGTGAGCTTAGGGAGGGGTCATATTTGTCTCTTAGGTTTTAGCTTAGTGATTATAGGTGTTAGTTACTTTTTCATCAACAATTCGCATTTTGCACTTATTATTTCAAAACATAAAAATTATATATTTAAAAAACCAAAAAGAAAGATTGAGTTTCCCTTAAAAGCAAGAGATTTGAATTGAAAACTTGCCTCCTTGGACGATCCTAGATACTCCCCAATCTAGGAATATAAATTTAAAAGCATGTGCGATTTTGCGTGTTACAGTGACTTTAGAAACCCTAATTACAAATCACGTGATTTTTCACATCATGATCTTCCATTTGAGGAAGCAGCGGTGGGTTGATGATGGCATTGATTTGATTTTGGAAATCATGGAATTGTTGCTCAAGGTTAGGTTGTTCTTCTTGGTGATCCATAGCTGATGAAGGGGAAGTAGGTTTTGAATCAAAGGATATGTCAATGTAATTAGGTTGTTGCACAAGCATGGAAGTCAAGGCTCAACCTCGACGAGAGTGAATAGCTAATGGAGGCCTCAAGGATGGTCTTAGTGACCTCCTCCCAAACATGCACCGGTGGAATAGATGAGGGATAGTTGTTGGACCCTAGTTCCATCTCTCTTCTATGTTTTGGTGTTAACAAAATCGTTTTAAAATCTAATATGTTTATGAAGTAATTATAGGTCAAAAGAATTTGTGGATGTAAGCAAAAAGATTGCACATGAAGGAAGAAGTTTTGTAGACTTTAGATTTTATTGTATCTTAGAATTTTTGTATGTCTCCAAACAAGTAAAACATAATCTAGGTGTTAAAATCAAAGTAGAGATAACTAGGATTCAGAATATCATTCATTTACTCAGTTCTTAACTCAAAATCGACTCTTTCAAAACAAAGTCGCCTAGAGTAGATTGGATTTCTCCAAAAATTGATTTACACTAATGATCTTCGGTACATGCTAGGCACAGGTTTGGGCCTAAGTTCCAAACTGTGAACATCAAGTACCAGTACTCATCATGAGTACCGGTATCAAGTGGTCACAGTTTGTGCACCGGGTTTTTTCCTGGACCTTACAAGTACCGGTACTCATCACAAGTACTGGTACATGAAGGTCACAGGACGCAAGTTTGTGTGTCACAAGTATCGATACTCACAATGAGTACTGGTACCCAGTGATTTGGTTGTACTGACTATATGTAGTTAGTACCGGTACCAAGAGTTCAGTACCGGTACCAACTAACCATTGTGACCAGTCTGAACGGCTATTTTGCAATTAATCATATTTCTAATGTTCCTAAAATACCCCTAACGGCTAGAATTCGTGGGCGAGGTGGTTAGTGACTTATATAAGCACTCTTTGAGTGTTTTTTGATATCTCCAAAAAAAACAAAAACCATACTCTTGCTAACACCTTCATTCCTCAATTTTCAAGCTGAAAAAGAGCTTGGTTTGTTGCATACCTTTCAAGGCCTCTCACCATTTGCAACAAATTGTTTGTTTTACGCCTTAGTTTTCTTGTTAGATTTGTTTATACTTGTAAGAAATATTCTTTTTGGAGACTTAGGAAATAGTTGTAAGCTACTACTTACATTTTTCTTACACCTGTATCTTTATCTCTTTTCATATCTTGTAATTGGGTTGAGGTAACCCGTTAATTACCTCTGATATTAGTAAATTGATTCCCTCTGAGTTGAGGGAATCGAGTTAAAAATCCTAAGTTAGGAGACTTAGGTAGTGGAGTACCCAAGTGAGGGGAACCACTATATATGTTGTGCCTTTGTTTTTGTGATTTGTTTTGTCTTGCAATTTTTATTTCCCACACTATTCATCCCCCCTTCTAGTGTGCTTGTGATTTACAGATCTTACAGGTGGTATTAGAGCCAAGTTGCGAGAAGACGTGACAAATCGGCTTGTAATGGCATCTTCAGTCAAGTGCACCAAAGGACATTCATCCACTCATCCTCCCTTCTTTGATGGGATGGACTATGGATGCTGCAAGAGGAGGATGCAAATCTTCCTCAAAGCCATGGATGAAGATTCATGGACTCTCATTCAAGAGAGGTACATGGATCCAGAACTGCTGGAAGGAGTTGGATGGACAGCTGAGCAAAAGGAAAAGATTGCGGGAAACATGAAGGCGATGAACACACTCTATTGTGCATTATCAAGGGAAGAGTTCAACCGGATCTCCGCATGCAAGTTTGCCTACGAGATATGGAATACTCTACAAATCACCTATGAGGGTACGAGTAAAGTTAAAGAAACACATATTTCTATTCTAACAGAAAGCTCTGAGTGTTTTAGGATGCAGAAAGGTAAAACAATCAAAGGGATGTACACAAGATTTAGAGAGATCGTGAATCCAATGAAGAATCTTGGAGTCAAGCTGAAGGAGTAGATTGTAAGGAAAATCTTAAGATCTTTTACAAGTGATTGGTCTCCAAAGACCACAGCCATCCAAAGGCAAAAGATCTTTCTACTCTCTCCTTAGATGAGTTAATTGGAAGCCTCATGGAATATGAAGTCCAGTTGGAAAATATGAAGAAGAATGAAGAAAAATCCATAAGCAAGAAAAAGAAGCTTGCTTTCAAAGCTTTAAAGAAGGTATCAGACTTTGATGACTCCAATTCCGATGAAGAAGAGGAGCTTGCTCTTCTAACGAGAAGATTCAGAAGATTCATCCAAAAATAAGGTAAGAAAGTCAATAAATTTTCAAATGACATTATTTGTTTTGAGTGCAAGAAGAAGGGGCATGTACAAAAAGATTGTCCAATGATCAAGAAGAAGAAGGAAGAAAAGAAGGACAAAGAGCTCGATCGAAAGAAAAGGAAGATTTCAAGAAAGGCATACAAGGCAACTTGGGATGATAGTGATTTCGACAAGGAATCGTCTTCCGAAGAATCTGAAGAAACAGAAGTTGCACATCTTTGCTTAATGGCAAACAATGACAACTCGGAAAATGAGGTAGATTCTGAAGTCACCTTTAATGAATTAGTACAAGCATAGGAAGATTTATATAATAAGGCTACTATGATTAAAAAGGAAAATAAGGTTTTGCATGATAGTTATAAAACTCTATAAATAAAGAAATCTTGTTTAGAAATAGAATTAGATATGTCCTAAGAAACTAGCAATCAATTACATGCAAAAATAGTAGAATTAGAAGATATTTATGAACACTTTGAGGACACTTTGAATAATTTAAAAACAACAACTAGGCTGAATACGGAATTTTGTAATAATTTAAAAGCCAAGTTCAATAATAAGAAGAACACACAAAATAAATCACATGCACCTAGACATACATGGATTTATCAAAAGGTCAAGAATCCTAAGAATTATAGATCTAACACTAAAGTGATCTATAAACCTAAGGATTTGAAAGGTACTAACCATCAAGGACCCAAAAGAAAATGGGTGCCTAAAATAGATTTAATAAATTATTTTGTAGGTCAAAAAGGACAAATGGATCCTAGATAGTAGGTGTTCCAAGCATATGACGGGACACTCCAACCTCTTTATCAAATGGACCAAAATCGAAGATGGAGGACACGTCAAGTTGGGCGACAACAAACGTTGTCGCATTATTGGTGAAGGTACAATAGGAAACTCTTCTAAGCAGGTACGTAATGTTCTTTTAGTAGAAAACTTAAAACATAACCTGCTTAGTGTTAGTCAAATATGTGATAATGGATGTGATGTTTTGTTCACTAAAGTTGGATTTAAAATATTAAAAGAAGGAACAAATACGGTTTTAATTGAAGGCTTTAGATATGAAAATATCTATGCTCTTCATTTTTCAAAAGAGAAATGTGTACAATGTTTGCTTGCCTCCTATATTGAACTAGATCTTTGGCACCGTAGGCTAGGTCACATTAATCACAAATATCTTAATAGGTTAGCCAAAAATGAGTTAGTAAGGGGCCTACCTAAACTAACTTATAAGAAGGATGTTTTGTGCAAGTCGTGTGAACTCATAAAAATGCACAAAGCCTCTTTTAAACCTAAAGACTTAGTTTCAACAACACGACCTTTAGAGTTGTTACACCTTGATCTATTTAGATCAACATGATTTGAGAGTCTAAATGGATCAAAATTTTACCTAGTTATTGTTGATGACTTCTCTAGGTTCACTTAGGTCATCTTCTTAAAACATAAGGATGACTCATTTGATTCCTTCCTTCGAAGACTTCAAAAGGAAAAATCATCCTCTATTCTTAGACTTAGGATTGATCATGGGGGTGAATTTGAAAATGAAAAATTTTCATGTTTTTGTGTCAATTTTGGCATAACCCATGAATTTTCATTTCCTCGGGCTCCATCTCAAAATGTGTTGTAGTACACAAGAATCGCACTCTACAAGAATGTGCCCGAACTTTGCTCTTGGAGTCTGGGCTTCAAAAATATTTCTGGGCAGAAGCCATTAATACGACATGTTATGTTCTAAATAGGACACTTTTAAGGCCTATTGTTAAGAAAACTCCATATGAGCTTTATTATGAGAAGTATCCTAGGATATCATATTTTAGGGTGTTTGGAAGTAGATGTTATTTATTAAACACTCGTGATTGGTTTGATAAGTTTGATGCTAAAGGTGATGAAGGCATTTTTATTAGCTATTCAACAAGAAGCAAAGCTTATCGAGTCTTTAATAAAAGAACTTTTGTCATTGAAGAATCCCTGCATGTTTCATTTGATGAAACAAACTTAGGTGAACTAGAATCAAATCATTTAGATTCTAATGATGAAGATACCCCCTTCATTGATGTATTAAAAATAGAAGATTCACGAAATGTACATGATCTTCCAAAAGAATGGGTACACCATAAGGATCACCCTCAAGAATAGATTATTGGTGATATTGAACAAGGTGTGAAAACCTGATCTCACTTTAGAGCTGATTTTGTCCTTAATGCTTTTGTTTCACAACTTGAACCCAAGAAAGTTGATGAGGCATTAAAGGATGAATCATGGGTTGTAGCTATGCAGGAGGAGCTACTCCAATTTACTAGGAACAATGTATGGAATTTGGTACCCGCTCCTGAGGGTAATTCCATCATTGGAACAAAGTGGGTGTTCCGAAATAAAATGGATGAATCTGGTTCAGTGATCAAGAATAAAGCCAGACTTGTAGCTCAAGGCTATAACCAACAGGAGGGTATTGACTTTGATGAGACATATGCTCCTGTTGCTCGCTTGGAGTCCATACGAATGCTACTTGCCTTTGCAATTGCAAAGGACTTCAAGCTATATCAAATGGATGTCAAGAGTGCTTTTCTTAATGGTTATATTAAGGAAGAAGTTTATGTTCTTGAACCTCCCGGGTTTGAGGACCTAGCACACCCAGAGCATGTATAGAAGCTCAATAAGGCGTTATATGGGCTTAAACAAGCTCCTAGGGCCTGGTATGATAGGCTTAGGACCTTTCTTCTTCAGCATGATTTTAGAATTGGAGTTGTTGATTCAAGTCTTTTTGTAAAAGAAGAAGGTAATGATATTTTATTGGTTCAAATATATGTCGACGATATTATATTTGGATCAAATAAGGAGTCCCTGTGTCAACATTTCTGTGAGACTGAAGACTGAGTTTTGAAATGAGTATGATGGGTGAACTCAGATTCTCTTTAGGACTCCAAATTCAACAATTAGACACAGGAATTTACATTAGTCAAACAAAATATGTTCTTGAAATTCTCAAGAAATTTGACTTTTAAAATGTAAATGGCAAAGAGACTCCGATTGCTCTATCTACTTCTCTTGGTGAAGATTTATCTGACAAGAAGGCAGATGAAAAGAAATACTAGGGAATGATAGGTTCACTACTATATTTCACAGCTTCTAGACCTGATATTTTTTTACTACATGTTTATGTGCGAGATTCCAGTTCGAACCCAAGGAATCTCATTTTAATGCAGTAAAAGAATATTTAGATACCTAAACAACACAAAAGACCTTGATCTTTTCTATCCTAAAGCAAAATCCTTAGATTTATTATCCTATAGTGATGTAGACTATGCAGGGAGTTAGACAGACCAAAAGAGCACAAGCGGCACATGTTATTTTATTGGAGAATCTCTAGTCTCATGGTTCTCTAAGAAGTAGACTTGTGTTTCACTTTCTACAACTGAAGCAGAGTATATTGCAGCTTCACTTGCTTGCTCTCAGGTCATTTGGATGAGACAAACTTTGCCCGACTTTGGATTGATTTTTGCACAATCCAAGATATTATGTGATAATATAAGTGTAATAAATCTATCTAAATTTCTGGTACATCATTCACGTACCAAACATATTGACATTAGACATCATTTCCTCAGAGATAATGTACTTCAAGGCTCTATTAAATTATAATTCATTGACACTCAAAACCAATTGGCAGACATCTTTACAAAACCTCTTGCAGCAGAGAGATTTTGCTCTATAAGGAGAAAATTAGGACTTTATACAATAAAAGAGATTTTAATCTAACAATTTGTTTGATATGAACTTTGTTTGTACTTATGAAAATTCTCGAGGTCTTTCTTGCAAATTACCCATGCTTACTAAAAGAGGGGTAAATTGTAATATTTCCATATGTCTGGAAATACCAGAGTGTTATTTGAAATTTGGTTGCTTAACTTAGGCTGTTGACTACATTATTTTTTTCAACACCTAAGTTAATTTTTCTTCTCTTAACCACTTAAGTGCCCATATAAAAGAGGTCAAGTGCAAACACTTGCCTCATTTCATCACAACCAAACCCTAGTTCCACCACAAGTCTCTCCAAGTCCTTGCCAAGAAGAAGAAGAATCATCTCCAATCTTCATACCCTAGGTACATTCTTCTCTTCTCATCAAATCATGTTTCCTTGAGCCATTCTACATCATGTTTCATCTTTTCTCGACATCATTTCTGCTATTGCAATGTGTTCTCATCGAGTACCAGATGGTACTGGTACCCATCATCGATACCGATACTTACTGGGCACAGTAGTGCCTGCTTTAGAGAGCAGGTACCGGTACTGAAGATGAGTATCGGTACTAGCTTGAATTTCTGGTTGGGACAGAAACCAACCAGTACCAGTACCAATCACCAGTACCAGTACATGCAAACTTAAATGTGTTGTTACCTAAACACATGATAAGAAATTATCTTTATCTCTAATTGTATTTCCTATTCCTTGTTGTTGTATGTTTTCAGATGGCACCTAAATCTAAAAGTAAGGGAAAAGCACCTCAAGATTCATTCCACAAGTTTTGCATCAATGAGGATGCTAAATCAAAATTTGATTGGTATAAAGGCCTAAAACTCCATTACTATAGGCTTATTAAGTGGAAAGATTTTTCTCTTCAAATCTATGAGTTTACTACCCATCTTTCCAAATAGCATCTTATGCATTTCTTTGATAAGTCATTTTTTGCTGATGTTCTTGGAGTTTACCCTGACATTAATTGTCTATTTTTTGCTAATCTCCAAGAACAAGAAAATCGAGGCCATGTAGTCATAACATCCAAAGTTTTTGGTCAAAAAATCACCATTACTCCTAAATTTTTATCAACCATCACCCAATGCCCAAATGAAGGTCATCCTTTTAACACACTTAAGGAGTAATTTCCTAGTCACAAAATTCATGAAACTCAATTGTTTCCTAATTGCCAGGGTAAACCACTGGTTGCCCCCAACATGACTCTTTTTGCTCGTGTTCTTTTCCGTATCTTAGCATGGAATTTAAGGGCTAAAAATTCAAGTTTTCACAAAATTCCCATTGACATTTTACCCTTAATTTATGCTATCATTACAAGATTTCCGGTCAACTGGAACACGGTTTTCATTCACTTTTTTAGACCTCATTACCATGCATCGGCTTTACCCTTAGACATCTTGGTGTTTCATATATTTCCTAAAAATAAAATTGACCTTTCTAATTTCACTCCTCTTAGAAAAGTGGTCTATTTCAAATGGACCACTCTCTGGAAAATGGGAGTGAAACCCGCTAGAGAGGAATCTACTAGTGATGATGAAGAAGATGAAGTTGATCCAAATGCTTAATCTTCTTCTCATCCACCTCCTGAATCATCTTTGGCTTTTGTCCCCATTACCTATCCCTTTCCGAAAGCCGAAACTCCTTAGAGGAACCTATCTCATGAGTCTAGCACCGATCCCTATATGATCAACACTTTCAATTATATTGGTCAAAATTTAACCAATCTGAATTTTGCCTTTCATCACATGGAATGCAAATTTCATGATCTTTTTGTCTCTTGAGTCTTCATATGTTGCATCTTCCACTCAACAAACTAAACAAAGGAAGCGAACTCAACCAAAAGCACCTTCGAAATACAGTGAAAGAAGACAGAAACACTTCCAAGATCCATCTTTTGTTTCTTCTCCAGTAGCAGAAAAAAAACCTATTATCCATGAAGATGAGGAAGAAGAAGACACAGAAGATGAAGAAAATGTTTCATATGAAGAAGGCGATGATGATGATAACGATGACAACGACGATGATGATGACAACAACGATGATGATGACAATGACAATGACAATGATGAACAGCCACTTATTAGAAAACGTCGTAGAAATTAGTTTAGTTTTTAAGTATGTAAGCTTGTTGTTGCTTGTATGACTCTTAAGATTGTTAAACTTGTATGACTCTTAATATTTCTTTTGTGTCATAAACTTTATCATGTTATGAAAGTTGATGCTTTGTTTGATAATATGAGCCTGTTTGATAATGTCATGCTTTATGGTATTTGCACTTTTTTTTTGCTTGCTTGACAAAAAGGGGGAGAAATGAAATGAATGAATGGATACTTCATATCTAAAATAAGGAGAGCTTAGTTTGAGGGGGAGGTTTTTCACTCTCTTCTGGAGTTCTTTCTATTCTTCTCTTATTAAGTCCCTGTTTATCTTTAATATAAGTATCTTGTTTGTTTTGTCAACAACAAAAAGGAGGAGATTGTTGGGCCCTAGTTCCATCTCTCTTTTGTGTTTTTGTGTTAACAAAATCATTTTAAAATCTAATATCTTTATGAAGTAATTACAGGTCAAAAGAATCTGTGGTTGCAAGCAAAAGATTGCACATGAAGGAAGAAGTTTTGTAGACTTTAGTTTTTATTGTATCTTAGAATTTTTGTATGTTTCCAAACAAGTAAAACATAATCTAGGTGTTAAAATCAAAGTAGAGATAACTAGGATTCAGAATATCATTCATTTACTCAGTTCTTAACTCAAAATCGACTCTTTCAAAACAAAGTCGCCTAGAGTAGATTGGATTTCTCCAAAAATTGATTTACACTAATGATCTTCGGTACATGCTAGGCACAGGTTTGGGCCTAAGTTCCAAACTGTGAACATCAAGTACCGGTACTCATCATGAGTACCGGTATCAAGTGGTCACAGTTTGTGCACCGGGTTTTTTCCTGGACCTTACAAGTACCGGTACTCATCACAAATACTGGTACATGAAGGTCACAGGACGCAAGTTTGTGTGTCACAAGTACCGATACTCACAATGAGTACCGGTACCCAGTGATTTGCTTGTACTGACTGTATGCGGTCAGTATCGGTACCAAGAGTTTAGTACTGGTACCAACAAACCATTGTGACCAATCTGAACGGCTATTTTGCAATTAATCATATTTCTAATGTTCCTAAAATAGCCCTAATGTCTAGAATTCGTGGGAGAGGTGATTAGTGACTTATATAAGCACTCTTTGAGTGTTTTTTGACATCTCCAAAAAAACAAAAATCATACTCTTGCCTACACCTTCATTCCTCAATTTTCAAGCTAAAAAAGATCTTGGTTTGTTGCATACCTTTCAAGGCCTCTCACCATTTGCAACAAATCATCAAAGGCGATCGTGTTTTTCTATATTCAATCATTTATTTTATGCCTTAGTTTTCTTGTTAGATTTGTTTATACTTGTTGTAAGAAATATTCTTGTTGGAGACTTAGGAAATAGTTGTAAGCTATTGCTTACATTTTGCTTACACCTGTATCTTTATCTCTTTTCATATCTTGTAATTGGGTTGAGGTAACCAGTTAATTACCTCTGATATTAGTAAATTGATTCCCTCTGAGTTTAGGGAATCGGGTTAAAAATCCTAAGTCAGGAGACTTAGGTAGTGGAGTACCCAAGTGAGGGGAACCACTATATCTCTTGTTCCTTTGTTTTTGTGGTTTGTTTTGTTTTGCAATTTTTATTTCCCACACTATTCATCCCCCCTTTCTAGTGTGCTTGTGATTTACAGATCCTACAATAGCAGGTGATGGACCCAATAAGACACCCAAAAAAAAATTTGGATGACTATAGAGTTTCGAGGCAAATGATACCCCTTAGTTAGAAAGCTGTCCACCTGAGAATTACCTGGGCAGCCAGAGTGGGAGAGTCCCGCGAAGACCCCTACACGGTAAAGTGCCCCCACGAGTTATAAGATTTCCCCCACCTGACCCCTCTTGTCACTAAGGATCTAGATAGACCAGAATGGGGACTTGACCTCTTAAGTTTACCAGTTTTAAGTTAAGAGCAAAGGTACTTATGATTTCACTTGAACTTTAAGATTTTTTTGTGCAAAGTGACCTAATTTGAAGATTGGTTAACCCAACAAGGTGGGTCAACTTCACCTATTTGGTCATTTGAGAAATTTAGGTCCCTCTTTTAGTGTTCAAATGAAATTAAGAGCCTGATTTTAGGGTTTTCCTTGAATAGATCAATTCAACCAAGGCTTAGGCACACACTATTTGGGAAGGTTTCTTGATTAAGCAAGTGTGTCTCTAAAACCTTAAACTAGAAACCCCAATTAGCTCTGATTGGTCCAATTTCATCCATCCAAATGTGGTAGATAGGGCTCAAGCAAGAAGGTAATAGCCCTAGATACCTTAAAACTCTAAGTAGGTGCACAAATCAGGGTTAGGTGTTCTCTAATCAGAATGTATCAAATCAGGCAACTTATGATTAATCTAAGAATAGAATGCAAGTAGCCCTAATTGATTTGTTTCCTTTATTATCTTTTGTCAGAATCAGGGGCTTAGAGAACGGTGGATGGAGTTTACTTGCCCCTAGAGTGGCTGTTGTGCGGCTGATCTTCCTCCAATGAATCCTTGAAACAGATCACAGTAAAAAAGAGAGAGAAAGTTAGTACCAAATCAGATATCGCAGTCAAGAGATCAAATTACGCATTGCTCCCCGGCAACAGCACCAAATTATTTACGAGCGAAATCAAAGTTATAAAAGCTGAGTCATAGTATAGGTTGAAATCGCTTGAAAATAAATAGAATTTATTACTTGAATAGAAGTTTGAGGTCGAACATAGGGAGCAATTGGCAAAAATGATTCTCAAGATTACAATTCCACACAAATATATATAGTTTATAATAAAATTCCAACCAATAATGACATATAAATGAAAGCGTATGTCAAATAGTGCAAAAAGAATGAGGTAAAATGGTGATTGGAATCACCAATTATTCCTCACAATTATATCAAATATTTCAATAGTAATAATCAATCTAAAACCACCTAGGATAAGTGATTTGAATCTCAGACGTCTGCTTAGCTAATCAGATGGCTTAACACTCTCACTGCTATAGTGTCCTTTTGCTTATTTTCTGCCTTCTTCTCCTTCTTCTTCACCTGTGGCTTCCTCTCCCTCTTTCTTTTCTCTATTCTGTAGCTGCTCTTCTCTTCTTTCTCTTCCCACACAAGGGGGAAGGATTCCTTAAACGGCTAAGTGTCAGCCATTTGAACCATAGAGCAAAACACCCTCCTCCCACATGCACTATTCTCTCTTTCTCTCTCTGGGATTCGCTCTCCTAGGGCCACAGTCCGGGTTATCGGGTATTCGAGTGAGCGAACCCTGAACCAGGCTCACTAGTAGTGGGTGGTGAGCGAGGAGTGCTTAGATTAGGTGGGTAATCAGATGCGCCAGACCCGTGAGGGACATGTCACAGGTGAGACATGCATGGGTAAGGAGGACCTCACCCTCGTGTTAGGAGGGCAAAGAGGCTAAGGTAGAAATTCAATTTATGCACCTGTTGGAGCTTGCGAGTTTATGATGTGAGACTAAAGTCCCACACCATCTTCTTTGTTCATAGTAGCAGCTATCTTTGGCTAATTCATCCGAGGGAGGCAGTCAACACCCCAATTAACTGGTCAGGAGCAAAACTGGATTGATTCCATGTTGCCTAATGCAGATACCTAGAGCTGCAGCTGTTGGAGAAGGCTTTAAGCAAGCTCGAAGCTTGCACGTTAATGGCAGCTGGAGGTGAAAACCTAAAACATGAAATAGTGTCTCGTGGCCACGTTAGAATACCTTAGGAGCTTCCCCGGACCATGGTGAGTGTAGCGGAAGTGGTTTCATGAAGGATGGTGGTTTGTGGTGGCCGATTAGAGTCGGGGAAGGTAACCAGTGATGGGTGTGTTCAGGGGAAGTGTCGGGTGTGTGAATGGAGAGATAAGGAGAGGACTTTTGTACGGGAGGATGAGGCGAAGATTATGTGGTGGTTGCAAGTTGTTTGGAGTAGTGGAATGAGCGGAGAGACTCGCCGGAGGTCTGGTCAGAGCGGAGGATGTTGGAGTGAACGGTGGCGTCAAGGATCGAAAAGGATCGAAACTAGGATATGGAGAGCAAGAAAGATAGTGTAAACATAACTAAGCACTACTAACCTAATCTAAATGGATGAAAGGGGGGAGAATCAGCACTGGGGGTATGTCAGCAACGGAGAAGACGTAGTGCTTCGATGAAGGTAGGAACGGTGACGACGATGGGAAGGAGGCTCCTACTGGTACGGCCAAGAGTGGACGAAAGAGATGAAGTAAATCTGACCATTGGTATTGCGGACGGACGACGAAGGAGGTTATGAGAAATTGCCGGAGCTTGAGGAGCTTCTCGGCCAGAGCAAAGAGAGGAAGGGAGGGGTTTCATGGCCGGAATCAAGCTTGGGATCTTCAGTCTGATCTCGGGGTCCTTTTATAGGCCTCTGGATGGTGTTTTGGGCTTGGGAAGCAAGCTTCCTGTTACGAATGCGTGCCCCGGACGTATTTTAAGACGTCTGGGAGGTGTCCCAGACGTCTTACCAGACGTCTGGGACCACATCCAGACGTCCTGGATGGTTTACAGACGTCTGAAAAACCGTTATCGTCCACACCCGCGAGTCGTCTGCACGCCTGCGCGCGCAGACCGCATATTCGTTATTCCCTCTTTTTCTTCTGCGGCTGCAGACGCCTGCCGCGCCTTCTCTCTCCTCTCCGCGCGGCCTTAAAAGGGCCACGCCTCCCCTCCCGTCTCCACCGTCTCCTTCTTCTTCTACTTCCTGCGCACGAGAGCGAGCGAGCGCGAGGGCTGCAGCGGCGGCCGCAGCGAGCACGGAGGAGGCGCGGCGTGCGAGGGCGGAGCTCTGCTGTGAGGGCGAGCTCGCTGGAGCAGCTTGGCCGGCCGACGGAGGGCGCAGGGGGCGCGGAACGACGCGGAGAGGGACCTGTTGCAGTCTGAACAGCAGGAGTGCGAGGTGCGACACGGGCGGCGTCGCGAGCAGAGTCCGGGTCGCGCCCTGATTCTGGAAAAATTTCCAGAATCAGATGTCTGGGTTGATAGGCAGACGGCGAGGACGACGTCTGGTATCTCATACAGACGTCTGAAAGGTGAGTATTCCGTTTTCTTCTTCCTTCCTGTCGACTGACCGTACTGAGGGAGGGAGTTGGCCGTGCGCAGGCTCGTTGATTCGCCATCCTTTGCGAATCAGACATCTGGAAGTTGTACTAGACGGCTTGAGTGACCTCCAGACGTCCGGGGTTACCATCGGACGTCTGGGAGATAGGCCAGACGTTCCCGCAGACTTCTGGACGTCTGGGAAACCACGCTGAACAGGTAATTCTCTGATCCACTTTTTAAGACGTCTGGAATAAGTTCCAGACGTCTGATTTTGCACAGTATCGTCTTTTTCGACCCGTTTAGGGCCCGTTCGGGCTCCGTTTTCCGTGATTCGAGTTGCGTTCTTTTCAGAATTAATTCCTCTACCTGTCTACAGTAGCTATACATTGTTTTGAGACACTCCCTGTGTTTGATCCTTGTGATAGGACCTCGTTCAGTTGCAGTCTTGGGAGTCGCGGAGGCACGCGGGATTCCCGATCACGCCCCCATTACTCCCGTTGTACCTGGTAGAGTGGCTTAAGTTTATTATTAAAATCTGTTAAAGTATGGAACCATAACTAGAATCTAGGACATTGCATGAATCCTAGGAATGAGAAATGTATGGAATGATAGCTCCTAGGTGATGCATGAATCCTAGGGCTGGAAACTAGTTGTATGCTAGATCCTAGGATGTGGCATGAACCCTAGGATGGAAAAACTAGTGGAATGTATAATACTGCAGTCTTGGAAAAATGGAAAGGAATATAAAGCTGCCTGTAAATTGAATTAACAGCTGCCTGTTATGAATAAAGAAACATGATTGAGATCATGGATTGTGAGAACGTGAAACTGGAAAGTGAAACATATGATGTTCTGAGATAAAGAGCTGGAACCCTACGGGGAATTAGGAGTGGAACTCCTGGAAAGAAAAAGGAATGGAACTGAGATGTAGTTTGTACTGTCTCTTGGGTACGCAGTACCAAGGGAAGTACCTGTACCTGTTTAGTGCAAAGTAGGGCCAGCCACCCCAGGGACCCGGGGGTTAGGATTGGCCGCTCTGTACCGACTTGTTGGCCCTCGTGTACGTAGTACCGAGGAGAGCTACTAGTGTTAGGAGAGTACTAGCTACCCCACGGGCCCCGGGGTTCTGCTAGCCTCCTTCACCGACTTGTTAGGCCCACTAGGGCAAACCAGGGTAGTTAGGCGAGGGTGCGCGGACTGTGGAGGGGCAAGGCCCCGGTTTGGTTACTGTGGAGGGGTTGGACCCCTGTTACTGAGAGGGCTCTGCCCTGGTTCCGTGCTGTGCTTTGGGCGCACCCGTTAACGGAAACGACTGACCGCGTGCCAGTGCGGGCTAGCTACCTGTGCGTTTATCGCGCGTGCCGTAGTCACCGTTACGTCTGTCAGTGACCTTGGGGTGGTTGACTGAGGGTAGGATCACCACGGGGGACTCTCCCGGCCAGGAGAGCACCACGTGCTACTTCTACTTTTGGAAAAGACTGCAATCAAGATCGTTCCCACAAGGACATTCGAGATCAAGTAAAGGATCTGAGAAATAAATGAAATAGTGAGAAAATTGAAAGATGTGAATAAAGGAAGTAATAGAACATAACAGCTACTGTACACTCTACTGTTGCCTTTAGTTAGTTTGCCACTCTACTCAGCGTTTTCCTGACGTGTTACACTCGTTACCTTTTCCAGGACCAGGTGTTGAGCAGCCAGGGTCGGCGGCTGCAGAGGACGCTGGGCCGAGTAGGGTCCAGTAGAGTTACCACAGTCTTTTGTACCTCTTTTGTTTCTATTCTAGTGAGTAGTTTTTGTTTCCGCTATACCTTCTTTACCTGCAGTTCTTGTTATATGATAAATGTTGTTCTACTGTTGTGGTGGTACCTACTGTAGTAGTTTCTTTCCTTACTGCTGTACTTTCTTACTGTTAGTTATATTCATGCTGAATGTGGTTTATTTTACTGTCTTTTGGTTACTTCCTCGTTGGGCGACTAGGTCTTGGGATTAGTCGAGTCGGTCCGATTCTCGTGTCTCATAGGGACTCGGGAACCGGGTCGTTACAAGATGGTATCAGAGCAAGGTCGTCCCGAGAAGTGAATCAACTGACTGGAAAATAACCAATTCACATGTTTATAGCTAGAGTAGCCACCACAACATATCTCTTGACATGAGCTCTTAGAAGTTTTGTTAGGTACTGTCTGTTTTGACGTTTCCATTTTGTTTCGCGTCTCCTTGCAGGAGATGCCTCGTCGCGGGACTGGCGAGACTGGTCGTGGGCGCGGCCGAGGGCGAGGTCGGCGAGGTGGACGTGCTGTCGTTGACGTCTCGGTGGACCAGCCACCACTCCCTGGCATCCAGGCCCAGGACCTCGCCAGACTGATACGGGATATTGTACAAGAGGAGCTCCACCCATCTCCCCGAGCACCTCCTCCTGGGGTTGCAGAGGGGGAGTCCTCTGTGGGACCACGCGACGGACACGGCGCTGGACACGAGGGAGGGGATGGGCCCCTGCCACCCCCACCTTCCTCCGACACTTCTGTACACGAGGCACCTTCGCCTGGAGGTGCACCAGCACCTCCCCTACAGCGCCACTTCGAGCTTTTCGGACAGTTCCGGAAGTTGAAGCCCCCCTCCTTCAAGGGGGATGAGGACCCGACCGAGGCAGAGGATTGGCTTGAGTAGCTGGAGAAGATCTTCAACACCCTTCGCCCCCCGGTGGAGTGCCGCGTGGCCTTTGCCACGTACCAGCTGGAGAGTGCGGCACACCGGTGGTGGAGGGCGGTCCGGGGACAGGAGAGGGACGAGCCGACGTGGGACCAATTCGTCACCCTCTTCTGCGAGCAGTACTTTCCCCAGACGTGGCAGGACCAGAGGAGGCGGGAGTTCCACACTCTCCGCCAAGGGACTATGACTGTGAGCGCGTACCGCACGCGTTTCTTGGAGCTGTCCCGCTTTGCAGCGACAGCGATAGCCACTGAGGAGGAGTGCCTTTGGAGGTTCACCGAGGGACTCCGGCCTGCGATCCGGGGGTATGTCAAACCCCTGAAGCTACCGACGTTTTCGAGGGTGGTAGAGGCAGCTATGACTTACGAGGAGACCAACCCGTCCACGCGAGAGACCGACGGCGGGCGGAAGAGGCCCTTTCAGCCAGACTTCTCACAGGGCCAGCGAGAACGGAGACACGTGGCGTCCACAGGAGAGCCGTCACGTTGTGCAGGGCCATCAGTGGCCTTTGCGGGCCCTCGACAGGGGCCAGTCGCCAGCACCGGACCCCCGCCTAGCCGACAGCAGGGACTCACTAAGGGCGGGAGTCGGGTTCCCCTCTGCTACCAGTGTGGCCAGCCGGGCCACGTCAGGAGGGACTGCCCATCTAGGGCAGGAGGTCAGCAGATACTTCCCGTGCAGAGCACTGGAGGGCGCGCAGGAGGCCGCGGTTCCCAGGCACGAGGAGGAGGACAGCAGTCGCGAGGAGGGTACCAGCCAGCACCTACCCGTCCGACGCAGAGTGTGGCTGCTTCGTCCGCACCTAGAGCCGAGGGGCATATCAACGCCCTAACACACAGGGACGCCAGAGCATCGGGATCCGTGGTAGCAGGTATGGTTTCAGTTTCTGGCAAACTCGTTTACACGCTTTTCGATTCCGGCGCAACGCACTCGTTTTTCGCAGCCAGTTTCGCAGTTAGTTTGGACCAGGATTATACACTGTTAGAGAATCCGTTCGTAATCAGAGGTCCGAGTGGTCAGCTGTTTGTAGCTGAGGAGGTGTACACGGGTTGCGAGGTTAGCATCGGGGGACATAGCCTGCCAGCTGACCTGATTATGATACAGATGGAGGACTTTGGAGTGATTCTGGGGATGGATTGGCTGTCCGCTTACCACGCCTTGGTAGACTGTTTTGAGAGGAAGATTGTCTTCTCCATTCCGGAGTTGCCTTCTTTCGAGTTTCACGGGCAGCCAGTGGACGGAGGTTTCAGGTGCATTTCGGCACTTCGGGCGGCGAGACTTTTGAGCCAGGGGTGTGAGGGCTTCCTAGCCTGTGTGGTGGCAGAGCCCAGCCCTGTGGCAGACTTCCAGAGCATCCCGGTGGTCAAAGAGTTTCCCGACGTGTTTCCAGACGAGTTACCAGGACTACCGCCCGAGCGTGAGATCGAGTTTGAGATCTCACTGGTACCAGGGACCAGCCCCATCTCCACCGCGCCATACAGGATGGCACCGCTTGAGCTGCGAGAGCTCAAGTCCCAGTTGCAGGACCTTTTGGAGAAAGGTTTCGTGAGGCCCAGTGCGTCTCCCTGGGGAGCCCCGGTACTGTTTGTGAAGAAGAAGGATGGGACCCTACGCCTTTGTGTGGACTACCGACAGCTGAATAGGGTCACCATCAAGAACAGATATCCGCTGTCGAGGATCGACGATTTGTTTGACCAGTTGCAGGGTGCCACGGTGTTTTCCAAGATAGACTTGAGGTCTGGATACCACCAGTTGAGGATCAGGGAGACCGACGTCTCCAAGACAGCTTTCCGCACCCGGTACGGACACTACGAGTTTTTGGTCATGCCGTTTGGGCTGACCAATGACCCCATTGCTTTCATGGACCTGATGAAAAGGGTGTTTAGACCGTACTTGGATCAGTTCGTGGTGGTTTTCATAGATGATGTGCTCATCTATTCTAGAGATCGAACGCAGCACGGACAGCACTTGCGGATGGTTCTGGACACTCTGAGACGACGCAGGCTGTACGCCAAATACAGCAAGTGCGAGTTCTGGTTGAGGGGGGTGACCTTCTTGGGTCATGTGATATCTGGTGACGGCCTGGCGGTGGACCCCGCCAAGGTCGAGGCAGTGCTCAGGTGGGAGAGACCGCGTTCAGTCACTGAGATTCGCAGTTTCCTGGGACTGGCAGGTTACTACAGACGGGTCATCAGGGGATTTTCACAGATTGCGCGTCCTATGACACAGTTGACCCGGAAGGACGTGCCTTTTGCTTGGACAGACGCCTGTGAGGCGTGTTTTCTGGAGCTGAAGGAGAGGTTGACCTCGGCTCCCGTGCTCACCATCCCTGACAGTAGTGGCGGGTTCGTTGTGTACACGGACGCTTCCTTGCACGGGTTAGGAGGTGTGCTCATGTAGAGGGGTCATGTTGTCGCTTACGCTTCGCGGCAACTGAAGCCCCATGAGCATACCTACCCTACCCACGACCTAGAGTTGGCAGCTGTTGTCTTCGCGCTGAAGACCTGGAGGCACTACTTGTACGGTGAGACCTTCGTGATTTTTACAGATCACAAGAGCCTCAGATATCGTTTTTACCAGAAGGAGCTCAACATGAGACAGAGACGTTGGTTGGAGCTCCTGAAGGACTACGATTGCAGCATCTCCTACCACCCGGGAAAGGCCAATGTGGTGGCTGACGCCTTGAGCCGTAAGGCGCCCACACGCTTGGCCAGTCTACAGTTACAGAGTTGGAGCCTTTTGGAGGAGGTGGGCAGTTGGCGACCTCTAGAGTTACGAGGATACTGTGGGGCAGGGACGGTGACACGGCAGACCAGGCCAGAGCTGATAGACCGTATCATCACAGGACAGATGGCTGATCCGTACTTGCAGTCTTTGCACGAAAGAGTACTATCAGGGGACCCAGGGGACTTCTCTTTCACAGACCAGGTGTTACGCTTGAGGGGACGGTTGTGCGTTCCCAAAGACGAGGAGCTGTTGAGAGAGCTCCTGACTGAGGCACACGGTTCCAGATTCACCATACATCCTGGAAACACGAAAATGTACCATGACTTGAGACGCGAGTTTTGGTGGAGAGGGATGAAGCGGGATGTGGGTGAGTTCGTGCAGCAGTGCTTAGTGTGCCAGCAGGTGAAAGCCGAGCATCAGAGGCCTGTGATGGTCGACCTGGATAGGTTGTTAATATGATATTTTTATCGTTGAAATGTGTATAGTGGTTAACCTAATTCAGACCTAACCATCTCTTTACAAAATTTTTAACCTGGCCTAATTGATTTTATCTTGTCACTTTTAAGCCCAGGGTCGAACTCAGGGAAGTGGGGTTCAAGTCGAGTTTCTACGTTTTCCTTAAAACGCGTCTCTTCCGTTCGTTTATTCTGTTTTTGGTATTTTTCTTATTTAGGTTTTTTTTTTCTGGTAATCCTTGTTCTTGAGGCACACCCTCAAAATTGTGTCCTTGGCTTTTAGCCAAAACAGAGTTTCAAAACACGTCTTGCTACTTGCAAGATGGGGTACCTGCAAATCAAAGATTATCTTTTCACTTTTATACCCCTTTTTTTTTTTTTAATCTTTTTACTAAGGAAGCTATCAGATAGAAAGTAAATATAGTAGCTATAGATATATATTTATATGTAGTATATATATAAAGGGGTGGGGGTGGAGGTGACGATGGAGTGTAGCACTATGTCGAGTCAGCCGACGTCTAGAGAGACGCAACCAACACGACTAGGTGCCGCGTGGAGTGTGGATGGAGGATGGATGATGTATGGGACCACGCTTTTTTTTTGTACGCGTGTATCAGGGAATATCAGCAACTGGTGCAGATATCCCCGCGATACAGCGTATAATAAATAACGTGAAAATATATGTACATATATATGTATATAAATGTATAATTATATATGTATAGATATATATAGATATATATATATATATAGGTGTATATATATATATATATATATATGTATATATGTATATAGCTATGTATACATGTATATAAGTATATATATATAATACTAAATAGATATATATATATATATGTATATAGGTATATATGTATCTATATATATATGTATATATATATATGTGTATAGGTATATATGTATCTAGATATATATGTATATATATATATGTGTATATGTATAACTATATAGATATGTATATATATATATATGTATATGAGTATGTGTATATATATATATATATATATATATATATATATATATATATATATATTATATATGTATATGCATATATATATTATATTATATGTATGTATACATAACTATATAGATATACTATGTATATATAAGTATATATATATAGATATATGTATATGTATATATATATATATATATATATGTATATAAGTTACTATTAGTGTGTGAGTGTGTGTGTGTGAAAGTGTTGGTGTAGATGTCTGTGTGCGTCGGTGTAGTGTGTGAGAAAGTGTTGTGAGAGAGAGTGAGAGAGAGAGAGAGAGAGAATGGGAGAGAGAGAGAGCAGGAGAGAGCTGGCAGGAGCGGAGAGAACGGAGGCAGCCGCACTGCAGGAGGCGAGTTAAGACGTCCGGAGGTGAAGACCGTCGTCTGATGGTCGCGGGCGCACGGGCGCGTCTTCGCCCAGAGGAGGAGAGGAGTCTGCGTCGCCGGCTGCGAGCGCGGAGGCTCGCGACAGCGCGCTCAGAGAGGGAGGCGGGGAGTCTGCAGGCGGGCGCGGAGGAGGTCTGCAGGCGCGCGCGGACGCTTGCAGAGGTTGGCAGGGAGCGGGAAGACGCTTGGCCGGCCGCTGCTGAGGAGCGCAGCGACCGGTTGCGGGCGCAGAGGCGGGCGACAGAGCAGACGAACGGAGGCGGGGAAGGCCTGCAGGCGCGTGCAGAGGGGCTGGGGCGCCTGCAGACGCTCGCGGAAGCTGCGGGGGCCGCTGCCGCTGCTGCTGCTGCTGCCGCCGCTTAGCTGCTGCTGCTGCTTCCGCTTAGCTGCTGCTGCTGCTTCCAGCTTCAGACTTTGAAGAAGCAGCAATGGCGGGAAGGGCAGGAACGGAAAACAAATGAAAACAGAGAGCCACCACGCCCACCGGCTCTTTGAAGAGCTGGGCGGTGATGGTCTCACTGTGGTAGTGTGCACCACAGTGAGCTCCTGCCCGTCGGGTTTCTCCTCGAAGGAGGTCCGGCGTATGGAGGGGAGAGGGAGGAGAGGAAGGTGGCGGCCTGCTGGTGTGATTCTTTCTTGCTGCAGCCAGCCGCAGCTGCGTATTGCAGCAATGTTCCCCCCCTCCCTCGTCGCGAGGAAGAGCTGCGGCTTTATAGAGGAGGAGAGCATGGCGGGGAGGCATGGCAGCAGCAGGGAGAGGCGTTGGAGAGTGGCTGCTGCAGGGAGAGGCGCGGGAAGTTGCAGCAGCGGGAAGGACGGCAGGGAGAGGCAGCGGAGAAGAGGTTGCTGCAGCGGGAGATGGGAGGAATGGCAGCCGCAGGGAATGGCTTGGGCAGGGAGAGGGCGGACGCGCGCGTGCGGCTGCGGGAAGGCGCATGGCGGGGAGAGGTTGCGGAGAAGTTGCAGCCGCGGGAGATGGGAGGAATGGGCAGCGTGGCAGTTGCAGCCGTAAGAGAAAAAAATAAAAATCAAGTGGAGATAAAAAATAGAAGAGATGGATTTTTGTAAAGAGGCACTTGAGGAAAATGTAAATTATGAAGCCCTTTTATTCCAATCTTCCCTCCTCTTAATTAAATGCATGAATGCAAGTATTTTTACAGATGCGACTATAGGATTATAATATACATAGTTAATGCTAGAAAATAGCATAAGAAGGCGTCCCTATAGGCGTGTTTTGAGGTGCAAACATATACCCCCATGCCTATCTTTTGCTAGTCCCTAGCAAAACCGTATTTAGAAATGTTCTTAAGCTGAAGATTTTCTTCTGAGATGATATCGGTGTGTTTATTATCGGATATTGTGAGAACCAATTGTAAAGAAGACTACCAGTACTTTAAGTCTTACATGACAAAGATTATCTCTCAACTAACCAGGACTCTTGATATTTAAACCTTAAGTACGATTTCCAGGACCCAGGAGGTTTTTCCAAACTCGAGAGCTCAAGAGGTTATGGTTTGTGCATAGTGAAGGATCAAGACTGACCAGATGAACCTTAAGACTCACTCCCAGGGTTTCACGAATTTTTAAGTACAGGTTGGTCCCAATTTCAGCTCGTGTTTTCGGATTGACCCTTAAGATGATTACGGAAAACTCAACTCCCATTTTCGAAAAACAAATTATACCGACATTTATGAGATATACTGACTCTTTTGCAACATCTTTTTTTTTTTTTTTTTTTTTTTTTTTTGAAACATATGTCAGTATATCTCTTACAACACATTTTGAAAGAGCACACTTTTTTTTTTTTTTTTTTTTTTTTTTTTTTTTTTTTTTTTTTTGGGAGAGTTTCTTTTTGGTGGAAAGAGCCACTCCTAAACACAAGACTAAAACTTGGGATAAAAAGTCTACCTGCGCGCACAGGTAAGGACTCCACCTTTCCTAATGAACACTAGGGTTGGATCTTATGTTCACCTGATCTTTCCTGATATGTGTAGTGTGAACCAAGTTTACTCAAGCTCTCAAGAAAAAGCAAACCAACGAATCCTGTACTGGTGTCTCAGGTACAAGAAACGTTCTTAGTTAGGAGAGATTTTGATCTATTTCGTCAATGCTTTAAGTGAATTAAGCCGAGCCTGAGCGAATCAAGCTTCTGTGGCCTGGAAATTCTTCAAAACAGAGGTTGAATATCCATAAACACTTATTGTATTTATTTCTTTTTTTTTTTTTTTTTTTTTTTTTTTTTTGTTTCAGCTTTTAGATCATTACTAAACACCATTTATTACTAATATATATATATATATATATATATTTTTTTTTCTTTTCTTTTTTCTTTTTCTTGCATATTTATAAATAGGTGGTAATTGTCTGATACCATAAAATACCCGGATCCTATGGATGCCTATCCACCCCCCATGCCAAACAATGCTATGTCCTCATATGCATGCAAGGAAAGGCAGAGAACGGACGACAGATCGGGTAACAGGAGCTGAGGTTTAGGGTATAAATCAGGGTGGAAGGGTGGGTGGATGGTGGGTGGTGAAGAGAAAAGCGAAGTAATCGCGATAGAGGCGTGAAAAGTAATGGTGGATGGTGAGAGATTTGGCGTTTTCTGGGACGAGAATGTCCCAGGCGGATCAGAAAACAGATCAGGAAGAGGAAGTTGGCCCTTAGATTGGCCAAGAAGGGGGGCTTTTTGGATAGATGGATCCAAAAGGGAATAGCCCCGGTGAGTAAGCTGTGGGCTCAAGGTCCCAGTGTGGATTTGCAAATCCGCCTGATTTAGTGGGAAAGAAAGGGCAATCCTGTCTTCCATAGTGTGGACCGGCGGTGAGCAGCCCGGCAATGACTCAGACCACGAGGTATGGGAAGCGGAGAAAACCTCGTCAGAAGTCTGGTCAGGAGAAGGTACAGGAATAGGGAGGGATTGGGGAACGTCACAGTTTGTGTTGGTCAGGCAGTCGTCAGGTAATTTGCAGCAGTCTGAATCGGCTCCAATTAGTTCGATACACGTACTGACAGTCACGTCCTCGTCAGACGTGTCATCCATGATGTGATCACTATCATCATAAGAGTGCGGTGCTGCAGCGGGATTAACCTGAAATCCCGAAGGAATACTCGGAGCTTGCAGAATTTGATGAACCTGTTCCTGAGAAGGTTGTACCTGTGGTTGCGGACCACAGGGTACAAAGTTTTGCGGGTTTGGAACAGGTTGGGCGGGAAAAGTGCCCTGAGATCGAGTCACCATGCTTAGTTGACTGATCTCAGCATTCTGCTGCGCCAAATGCTGAAGAGAGGTCATGTTTTCTTTATGGCGCTTTGACATTTCCGTCATCATTCGCATCAATTTATCAAGAGGTTTTGATGCGTGTTTGGTTTTCTGTACACAAGGGCCTGATGGCAGAGTTGCCATAGGATTAGACTGGGCCCTTGGGATGACGGGTGCGGACGATCGCATTGGTCCACCAGCGGGGTTTCGACGCTGCGGGTTGTTGGACCATGCAAAATTGGGATGATTGTGCCACCCTGGGTTATATGTGGCAGAAAACGGGTTATTCCCCAGGGTGCAGGCATCTTCTATGCCAGAAGACGTGTCCGCATATGTGTCCGAGTACACGGAGGCTTGGTCCTCCATGTTGAAATACTGGCTCGCAGAAGCCAGTTCCACATGACTTACCGAGTCGCTTGGCGCGACACTCGATAAGGAAGGTCTTACAGGGTTTCCAGGGATAAGCCTGGTGTTGAAAGAATTGAAATTGTGACAAAGTGGTGAGGCGGAGGTGTGTGCCATGTTTGTGGAGGAGGAGGATGATTCAGCTCTTTTTCTAGATTTATCAGTCAATACAAGCAATTCAGGGTTTTGTGACCTCCTCCAAAACATGCACTACCGCAGGAAGAATTGGGGAGATGAGAAGGGAAAAGGGATGAGAGAAATGACGCCGCAAAGGTACACTTGATTACAAATCAATACAGTCAAGTTCCTAACCTCTACAGTGTGCCCTTAGACCTAAAGATCTAAGTTACCTACTATCACGAACTACGGAACCGAATGCGAGCACCGCGGAACCATCGGGCCAGATTGAAAGGCCGTTTGCCCCAGTCTTAGACACCCGATAGCACGCGGGAACTCTCACCAGCACGTAGTCGCTACACACAGGTAGTTAGACCTCCAATCCTTAGTAAGGGTCAAGTTACTACCAGTTTTAATTAGAGGCTTAGGGTCAAGTGCTTTTGGAATGTGAAGGGCGTTGTTTACGGGTAATGCCCAAGTGATTGATTTTAAGAGTGTGTAAGAACAAGCATGCAACAGGGAAATCTCCCCGAATTGAAGTTTTAATTGGTGAATGGTTTTTAGAGTTCAACCTTAAGTAGTATGAATTTTAGGATTTTGCTGAATTACCAATTCAACCAATCTCCGGGTTTTTGCAAAAAATACAGGTTTTCCTTCTAAAGCCCAAGAAACCCTTCTTCAATTATCAATTAGTTAATGCATGCTAAAATGCAATGGGCTACCCTAAATGGAGATTTCTAAGTGTGGATGCACGAATCAGTTTTATATCAATGTGACAGGGAGCCAAAACACTTCAATTCAAGTGCTCCCAATCACCAGAAAGATATCCACACACAAGGCTTCAACCAACAGATAAAGAAACTAAAACTGTTGGGGTTGAAGTATTCAGGATCGAATCACAGGCAAGTTTGAAAAGTCGTGGTGGGGTTGGAATCAACTCAATTCCAAATCTCCCCACCAAAAATGTGATCCTGAATTAAAGATAATTGAGGCAAAAGAGGGATACAAGCAATCTTTTTCTTTGCCTCAAAGAATACTTCCCATGGCGAAAAATCTAAGAATCAAGATTCTAGAATTTTCGCTATGCGAAGTAAGGCGGGAAATCCCGGGGCAGTGGGAGTGAAGACAACCAATCAATCAAGTGAATTTTAATCCACTTGCCCTCAAGAAATCCCAAGAAGTTTTTCTAATTTTTAGTTTTAAAATTTTTTTTTCTTTTTTTTTTTTTTTTTTTTTTTTTTTTTTTGTGTGGTGGCAAGTTAACCCTAATTTGATGAGAAAAGAAAACCTACTTGTTCGGCAACGTGTGCGAAGCTCCAATGCGATGTCGGCGTCTTCACGCTCTCGTTCCCGCCTTGGATCTGCTCACGTCCTCGACTTCGTTAGCCTTCTTCTCCTTCCACCAGGTTCACCTGCACACCAAAAACAATAATACCCGTGAAGAGAGAAGAGACAAATTTAAAGGAATTGGATAGAAACTTACTCGAAAGCGCACGTCCCCGGCAGCGGCGCCAGAAAAGCTATGATGGTCGACCTGGATAGGTTGTTAATATGATATTTTTATCGTTGAAATGTGTATAGTGGTTAACCTAATTCAGACCTAACCATCTCTTTACAAAATTTTTAACCTGGCCTAATTGATTTTATCTTGTCACTTTTAAGCCCAGGGTCGAACTCAGGGAAGTGGGGTTCAAGTCGAGTTTCTACGTTTTCCTTAAAACGCGTCTCTTCCGTTCGTTTATTCTGTTTTTGGTATTTTTCTTATTTAGGTTTTTTTTTTCTGGTAATCCTTGTTCTTGAGGCACACCCTCAAAATTGTGTCCTTGGCTTTTAGCCAAAACAGAGTTTCAAAACACGTCTTGCTACTTGCAAGATGGGGTACCTGCAAATCAAAGATTATCTTTTCACTTTTATACCCCTTTTTTTTTTTTTAATCTTTTTACTAAGGAAGCTATCAGATAGAAAGTAAATATAGTAGCTATAGATATATATTTATATGTAGTATATATATAAAGGGGTGGGGGTGGAGGTGACGATGGAGTGTAGCACTATGTCGAGTCAGCCGACGTCTAGAGAGACGCAACCAACACGACTAGGTGCCGCGTGGAGTGTGGATGGAGGATGGATGATGTATGGGACCACGCTTTTTTTTTGTACGCGTGTATCAGGGAATATCAGCAACTGGTGCAGATATCCCCGCGATACAGCGTATAATAAATAACGTGAAAATATATGTACATATATATGTATATAAATGTATAATTATATATGTATAGATATATATAGATATATATATATATATATAGGTGTATATATATATATATATATATATATGTATATATGTATATAGCTATGTATACATGTATATAAGTATATATATATAATACTAAATAGATATATATATATATATGTATATAGGTATATATGTATCTATATATATATGTATATATATATATGTGTATAGGTATATATGTATCTAGATATATATGTATATATATATATGTGTATATGTATAACTATATAGATATGTATATATATATATATGTATATGAGTATGTGTATATATATATATATATATATATATATATATATATATTATATATGTATATGCATATATATATTATATTATATGTATGTATACATAACTATATAGATATACTATGTATATATAAGTATATATATATAGATATATGTATATGTATATATATATATATATATATATATGTATATAAGTTACTATTAGTGTGTGAGTGTGTGTGTGTGAAAGTGTTGGTGTAGATGTCTGTGTGCGTCGGTGTAGTGTGTGAGAAAGTGTTGTGAGAGAGAGTGAGAGAGAGAGAGAGAGAGAATGGGAGAGAGAGAGAGCAGGAGAGAGCTGGCAGGAGCGGAGAGAACGGAGGCAGCCGCACTGCAGGAGGCGAGTTAAGACGTCCGGAGGTGAAGACCGTCGTCTGATGGTCGCGGGCGCACGGGCGCGTCTTCGCCCAGAGGAGGAGAGGAGTCTGCGTCGCCGGCTGCGAGCGCGGAGGCTCGCGACAGCGCGCTCAGAGAGGGAGGCGGGGAGTCTGCAGGCGGGCGCGGAGGAGGTCTGCAGGCGCGCGCGGACGCTTGCAGAGGTTGGCAGGGAGCGGGAAGACGCTTGGCCGGCCGCTGCTGAGGAGCGCAGCGACCGGTTGCGGGCGCAGAGGCGGGCGACAGAGCAGACGAACGGAGGCGGGGAAGGCCTGCAGGCGCGTGCAGAGGGGCTGGGGCGCCTGCAGACGCTCGCGGAAGCTGCGGGGGCCGCTGCCGCTGCTGCTGCTGCTTCCGCTTAGCTGCTGCTGCTGCTTCCAGCTTCAGACTTTGAAGAAGCAGCAATGGCGGGAAGGGCAGGAACGGAAAACAAATGAAAACAGAGAGCCACCACGCCCACCGGCTCTTTGAAGAGCTGGGCGGTGATGGTCTCACTGTGGTAGTGTGCACCACAGTGAGCTCCTGCCCATCGGGTTTCTCCTCGAAGGAGGTCCGGCGTATGGAGGGGAGAGGGAGGAGAGGAAGGTGGCGGCCTGCTGGTGTGATTCTTTCTTGCTGCAGCCAGCCGCAGCTGCGTATTGCAGCAATGTTCCCCCCCTCCCTCGTCGCGAGGAAGAGCTGCGGCTTTATAGAGGAGGAGAGCATGGCGGGGAGGCATGGCAGCAGCAGGGAGAGGCGTTGGAGAGTGGCTGCTGCAGGGAGAGGCGCGGGAAGTTGCAGCAGCGGGAAGGACGGCAGGGAGAGGCAGCGGAGAAGAGGTTGCTGCAGCGGGAGATGGGACGAATGGCAGCCGCAGGGAATGGCTTGGGCAGGGAGAGGGCGGACGCGCGCGTGCGGCTGCGGGAAGGCGCATGGCGGGGAGAGGTTGCGGAGAAGTTGCAGCCGCGGGAGATGGGAGGAATGGGCAGCGTGGCAGTTGCAGCCGTAAGAGAAAAAAATAAAAATCAAGTGGAGATAAAAAATAGAAGAGATGGATTTTTGTAAAGAGGCACTTGAGGAAAATGTAAATTATGAAGCCCTTTTATTCCAATCTTCCCTCCTCTTAATTAAATGCATGAATGCAAGTATTTTTACAGATGCGACTATAGGATTATAATATACATAGTTAATGCTAGAAAATAGCATAAGAAGGCGTCCCTATAGGCGTGTTTTGAGGTGCAAACAGCCTGCAGGGCTGCTTCAGCTGCTTCCAGTGCCAGAGTGGAAGTGGGAGAGCATCACCATGGACTTGGTGGTGGGCTTACCTGTTACCCAGCGGGGACACGACGCAGTCTGGGTAATAGTGGATAGATTGACGAAGACGGCGCGATTCTTGCCGATCCGAGTCACTTTGGGACCAGCACAGTTGGCAGAGAGGTATATCCGTGATGTGGTGCGACTACACGGAGTTCCGCGGGAGATCGTATCCGACCGGGATACCTGCTTTACGTCCTAGTTTTGGGCTGAGTTTCAGCAAGCCTTGGGGACGAGGTTGAGGTTTAGCACAGCTTACCACCCCCAGAAGGATGGACAATCTGAGCGCACGATACAGACACTCGATGACCTTTTGCGTGCCTGTGTACTAGACTGGAGGGGCTCTTGGGAGGGGCACCTGCCCCTAGCGGAGTTTGCATACAACAACAGTTATCACTCGAGCATCGGCATGGCTCCCTACGAGGCTTTGTACGGACGGAGGTGTACGGCACCCTTGAGTTGGGTTGAGGTGGGGACCAAGTGGGAGGTTGGCCCCAGGTTGATCCGGCAGAGTCAGGAGGTAGTTGAGCAGATCCACAGACGACTCCGCACTGTCAGGAGCAGACAAAAGAGCTACGTGGATCGGAGATGCAGAGAGGTACAGTTTGAGATTGGGGACCACGTCTTCCTTCGTGTTTCGCCCATGAAGGGCCTACAGCGGTTTGGGGTGAGAGGGAAGCTCGCGCCGACGTTCGTGGGGCCCTTTGAGGTCCTGGAGCGGGTTGGACCCGTTGCTTACCGATTTGCCCTCCCCTTGCAGTTTTCTGGTGTGCACGACGTGTTCCACGTGTCCAACCTCAGGAAGTACGTGCCGATCCCAGCCACGTACTGAGTCACGAGAGCGTCGAGGTGAGCGACGACCTGACCTACCCCGAGCGGCCAGTGCACATCCTAGACCGAGCCGTCCGCAGTTTGAGACGAAAGCAAGTACCCCTGGTAAAGGTTTTGTGGAGGAGCCAGCGGTACGAGGAGGCTACCTGGGAGCCTGAGGCGGCAATGCGGGAGCGGTACCCAGAGCTTTTCGCGGGTACGTCTTTTCGGACCGGGTTGGGACCTCTTTGAGTTCGTTATGGTTATTTGGACGTCTTTTCCCGGACCCTAGTTGGCGCAAGTTTCGGGGACGAAACCTCCTTTGAGTTTGTTATATTGTTACGAACGCGTGCCCCGGATGTATTTTAAGACGTCTGGGAGGTGTCCCAGACGTCTTACCAGACGTCTGGGACCAGATCCAGACGTCTTGCCAGACGTCCTGGATGGTTTACAGACGTCTGAAAAATCGTTATCGTCCACACCTGCGAGTCGTCTGCGCGCCTGCGTGCGCAGACCGCATATTCGTTATTCCCTCTTTTTCTTCTGCGGCTGCAGACGCCGGTCGTGCCTTCTCTCTCCTCTCCGCGTGGCCTTAAAAGGGCCACGCCTCCCCTCCCGTCTCCACCGTCTCCTTCTTCTTCTCCTTCCTGTGCACGAAAGCGAGTGAGCGCGAGGGCTGCAGCGGCGGCCGCAGCGAGCGCGGAGGAGGCGCGGCATGCGAGGGCGTAGCTCTGCCGTGAGGGCGAGCCCGCCGAAGCGGCTTGGCCGGCCGGCGGAGGGCGCAGGGGGCGCGGAACAACGCGGAGAGGGACCTGCTGCAGCCTGAGCAGCAGGAGCGCGAGGTGCGACGCGGGCGGCGTCGCGAGCAGAGTCCGGGTCGCGCCTTGATTCTGGAAGAATTTCCAGAATCAGACGTCTGGGTTGATAGGCAGACGGCTAGGACGACGTCTGGTATCTCATACAGACATCTGAAAGGTGAGTATTCCATTTTCTTCTTCCTTCCTGTCGACTGACCGTACTGAGGGAGGGAGTTGGCTGTGCGCAGGCTCGTTGATTCACCATCCTTTGCGAATCAGACGTCTGGAAGATGTACTAGACGGCTTGAGTGACCTCCAGACGTCCGGGGTTACCATCGGACGTCTGGGAGATAGGCCAGACGTTCCCGCAGACTTTTGGACGTCTGGGAAACCACGCTGAACAGGTAATTCTCTGATCCACTTTTTAAGACGTCTGGAATAAGTTCCAGACGTCTGATTTTGCACAGTATCGTCTTTTTCGACCCGTTTAGGGCCCGTTCGGGCTCCGTTTTCTGTGATTCGAGTTGCGTTCTTTTCAGAATTAATTCCTCTACCCGTCTACAGTAGCTATACACTATTTTGAGACACTCCCTGTGTTTGATCCTTGTGATAGGACCTCGTTCAGTTGCAGTCTTGGGAGTCGCGGAGGCACGCGGGATTCCCGATCACGCCCCCATTACTCCCGTTGTACCTGGTAGAGTGGCTTAAGTTTATTATTAAAATCTGTTAAAGTATGGAACCATAACTAGAATCTAGGACATTGCATGAATCCTAGGATTGAGAAATGTATGGAATGATAGCTCCTAGGTGATGCATGAATCCTAGGGCTGGAAACTAGTTGTATGCTAGATCCTAGGATGTGGCATGAACCCTAGGATGGAAAAACTAGTGGAATGTATAATACTGCAGTCTTGGAAAAATGGAAAGGAATATAAAGCTGCCTGTAAATTGAATTAACAGCTGCCTATTATGAATAAAGAAACATGATTGAGATCATGGATTGTGAGAACGTGAAACTGGAAAGTGAAACATATGATGTTCTGAGATAAAGAGCTGGAACCCTACGGGGAATTAGGAGTGGAACTCCTGGAAAGAAAAAGGAATGGAACTGAGATGTAGTTTGTACTGTCTCTTGGGTACGCAGTACCAAGGGAAATACCTGTACCTGTTTAGTGCAGAGTGGGGCCAGCCACCCCAAGGACCCGGGGGTTAGGATTGGCCGCTCTGTACCGACTTGTTGGCCCTCGTGTACGTAGTACCAAGCAGAGCTACTAGTGTTAGGAGAGTACTAGCTACCCCACGGGCCCCGGGGTTCTGCTAGCCTCCTTCACCGAATTGTTAGGCCCACTAGGGCAAACCAGGGTAGTCAGGCGAGGGTGCGCAGACTGTGGAGGGGCAAGGCCCCGGTTTGGTTACTGTGGAGAGGTTGAACCCCTGTTACTGAGAGGGCTCTGCCCTGGTTCCGTGCTGTGCTTTGGGCGCACCCGTTAACGGAAACGACTAACCGCGTGCCAGTGCGGGCTAGCTACCTGTGCGTTTATCGCGCGTGCCGTAGTCACCGTTACGTCTGTCAGTGACCTTGGGGTGGTTGACTGAGGGTAGGATCACCACGGGGGACTCTCCCGGCCAGGAGAGCACCACGTGCTACTTCTACTTTTGGAAAAGACTGCAATCAAGATCGTTCCCACGAGGACATTCGAGATGAAGTAAAGGATCTGAGAAATAAATGAAATAGTGAGAAAATTGAAAGATGTGAATAAAGGAAGTAATAGAACATAACAGCTACTGTACACTCTACTGTTGCCTTTAGTTAGTTTGCCACTCTACTCAGCGTTTTGCTGACGTGTTACACTCGTTACCTTTTCCAGGACCAGGTGTTGAGCAGCCAGGGTCGGCGGCTGCAGAGGACGCTGGGTCGAGTAGGGTCCAGTAGAGTTACCACAGTCTTTTGTACCTCTTTTGTTTCTATTCTAGTGAGTAGTTTTTGTTTCCGCTGTACCTTCTTTACCTGCAGTTCTTGTTATATGATAAATGTTGTTCTACTGTTGTGGTGGTACCTACTGTAGTAGTTTCTTTCCTTACTACTGTACTTTCTTACTATTAGTTATATTCATGCTGAATGTGGTTTATTTTACTGTCTTTTGGTTACTTCCTCGTTGGACGACTAGGTCTTGGGATTAGTCGAGTCGGTCCGGTTCTCGTGTCTCGTAGGGACTCGGGAACCGGGTCGTTACACTTCCCAAGCTTGGAAAGCTCACCGGAGATAGGAATTTTATGATACTTGAATCTCTCATGTGTTTGCATGAGAGATTGGGAAAGTTTTAGGGCATAGGAATTGGCTCAAAAGGAAAGGAATTCCTTGACGAACTTCCCTATCAAATCTGAGAGGGATTCATTAAGGAATCAAGGAGAACATGCCATTTTAAGGTCGTTGGAGTTGTAGGATTAGGATTCATGGTGATAAGGACCTTTTTCAAGAAAATGATGATAAAGATAGGACCTTTGTGTTGGAAATTCAAAAGCTAAGGACCCATGTAGAATAAAGGAAATTAGACTTGGACCAAATTGCAAACTAGGTTGAAACAATCTCAGATTGGGCCAAGATTTTGGCACAAAGTTAATTTGGACCTAAGGAATCCAATGGTGAAGTTGTATTTTGGTTTTGACCTAGTTTGACTAGGTAATTTGCATAATTACCCAAATCAGGGCAAATGTCTTTTTGAGAATCTATTTTAGGTCAAGATGGGTTCCAATGGTCAAATTGAAGGTATGAAACTCTAGAGAATATTTTTTTATTATTTTTAGAGGGTTTAAGAGAATTTTATCCTGACCAGAACCTTAGTATATTAAACAGGTCTTTTTTTAGGATTTCATATGTCCATTAATTCCTATAACGCATGAAAACTCTTTTCTATCTGTTCTAACCAACTTATTAGACTCTTAAGACCATTTGACCTTTGTTCCACCCTTGAGAGAACCCAAATTTATTCTATTTTGTGATAGAATGGTAATTTTGCAGAAATAACCCTGTATTCTTATTTTCTTCTCAAATCAATGTTTTGTGCCCTTAAGACCTTCTGATGGATATGCAGGGGTTTTTTTGACTTAATGAGATCAAAACTGAACTAGTTATGGCTCATGATGGTATTCCGATCAGGTTATTCCCACATTTTTGGGTACAATTTGAACAGGGCTAACCCATGGTCTATCTGAGATAGGGCAAATAATTCCAAAATGGAGCCACTTGATTATCTCCTTTTCAACCACTTCTCACATATTCAGGTTTAATCACCTTTACATTTCGCGAGAAGGGAAGGATCCATCTTCCATAAAAATATGGTGATTATGGTAAGATGGCTCGATCCCCCTAAGGTCGTGGATGGTCCAACCAATTGCCTCTTTATTTTTCTCAAGGACCTTAATTAATCTTACTTCTTGCTCCTTAGTCAAATCAGCACTAATAATCACAGGGTGCATATTCTTAGGTTCTAAGAACATGTATTTCAAATTTTTAGGCAATGGTTTCAATTCTAGCTGAGGTGGGTTTAGTACAGCGGGAAGGGAGGATGCTGATGAAGATTCATCAAAACAATCTAGAGGAAGAGGCTAGGAATGAACAAAATCAACAGCCTCTTTAGGATGTGTCAAGTCTACCATAGAGGGTTGTGGGTTGGGTTCGCTAAAGATGGTGGAGTCCTCAAGTACACTAATTGTCATACATGTCTCAACATTAAAATTGTGATCCTCAAGCTCCTCAACGAATCCACAATCCTCAAATCTTTTTATCTCCTTGAAAATATCAAGAGTTAGCTTCCTATCCCCAAAGGTGATTTCCATACTACCTCTCTCACAATTTATGTTAGCCTTGGTGGTAGCTAGGAACGAGTGCCCTAGAATGATGGACATGTTCCTCAAATCATTAGGTACATCCGTGTCAAGAACCAAAAAATCTACGGGAAAATAGAAATCCTTGACCTTGATGATTACATCCTCAATAACACCCTTTTGTGCGGTGATCGAACGGTCTGCTAATTGTAGCGCTACTGAGGTTGGCCTAAGTTCACCTAACCCAAACCTCTCATAAAGAGAGGTCAAGATTAGGTTGAAGGATGCACTTAGATCCAATAGTGCCCTATCAAAAGTGTACTCCCTAATGACGCATGAAATCAAGGGGGCACCTAGATCTTTCTTCTTTCGAGGAAGGTGATGCAAGATAACAGAACTTGCCTGCTCAGAGAGAATCACCTTCCATGGAGTGGTTTCTCCCAACTTATGCTTTTGGGTACATAAATCTTTCAAAAATTTAGCGTAAGTCGGGATATGCTTAATAGCATCGAGGAGCGAAATATTGCTCCCTACACTCTTGAATAAATTCAGGAGCTCCTCGTTGCTCTCTAAGGTTTTCTTCTTCCTAGTTTTCAATAAGCTTCAGGGAATAGGATATAGGTGGTGCCTTCAATTTTTGATCCTTGGGTCTTATTATCTTCTTTAATCTCCTTTTCTCTCTTAAGCTCCCCAGGGTTTTGGTTTCTAAAAGGTAATTTAGGGTCCTGGGTTTGCTTTCCACTTCTCAAGGTGATAGAGTTTGTAGAGGCTTATGAATTCGGGTCTTGAGGTGGGTTAGTGAAGATTGAAGGGCCTTGATTGATCATGTATCCAGAAGAAGAGGAGGGATCCTACTCAACCACCTGAGCATGTGCGTGTGGGTCCCTTTTATTTTCATACCCTTGGGCTCTATTGCCCTGATTTTGCACATTGCGCAGGTTGGATACGGGTTGGGATGGTAGAGAACCGGGCTGTCGGGTGTTAGCAATAAGCCTGGATTGCAAGTTGTCCAAGGATATCTTCATTCCTGCATAAGTTGCAGCATGAACCCTTGCATTTCTACCATCTACCGGTTTAAATAAGCCTGCCTTGCAGATTGTTGGGCATTCCATGGTGGCTGAAAAATCAGTCTCGGGGGCAACTAGGTGTATACCTGACCCTGACCCATAGGTCTTTGAGATGCATAGTTGTTGGGTCGTGTTTGGGTCTATTACCCTAACTTTTCCAAGAGAAGTTAGGGTGGTTCTTCCAACCTGAATTATAAGTATTGGAATACGGGTTGGACCTAGCATTCTCCTATATTGCATACGCATCCCCATAGGGTGAGGATGGAGGGAAGGAAGGATCAGAAAAATTGGGATCAAAGGCACTAGTTTGGAACCCATAAGGTTCCAAGAAATCTTGGCTCATAGGTTGAGCCGATTCAAGTTGGTTCATGAACTCCCGCCCTGTGGGAGCTCATGAGGAATGAAATCCTGAATTCTGGGATTTAGTTGGTATAGATGTGTTTCCCAAATTCTAGACATCCATTCTTCCATTCTTTTAGCAACCAAGTCCATCTTATCAAGCTTGTTACAAATCAATTCCATGTCAAATGAATGAGAATCGTGGATCTCATTAGCATTTGACCTGGGTTGTTGGGACCGCTTAAAGGCATCCATGGAGGCGTGATTAATTGAATTCTCATTCATTTCCTCAAACAGGTCGTATGTGCTATCTGCATCCCTGTTGAGGAAATTACCTCCGCAAGAGGCATCCACATGATTACAGAGTTGTTCAACCAACCTGTGATAGAATGTTTGCATGAGTTGCCATTTCAGCACCTCGTGGTGTGGAAACCTCCTCAAAAGTTCTTGGAATCGCTCCCAGGCACTATGAAATGGTTCCCCCGACCACCAGGTGAAAATCGTAATTGCCCGTTGCAAGGCATTGGTTCATCCGATTGGGAAGAATTTCTTCAAGAAAGCTAACTTAAGAGTAGCCTATGTTTCTATCGACCTTCTAATAGTCTGGTACCAATGTGCGGCCTTATCCCTGAGAGAGTGGGGAAAGAGCCTCATGATCATTTTCTCTACATTCACATTCCTCGCCTTGGTGGTCTGAACCAAAGTGGTCGAATCCTCCAAGTGCTTGAATGGGTCCTCTAAGCCAAGCCCATGGAAATGTGTAATCAAACTTAAGACTTGGGGCTTGATTTCTACATCTCCAGTGGGAATCATGATGTCGGGACATTCCCCATAGTTTGAAGTATCATAGAAATCCTTTAAGGGTCGAGAACCCTAACCATACATTTGTTGGAACTATTGCTACATTTGCTGCCATTCTTCCAACTACCTCTGAATCAGCTCCTGCTGGATCAGGGGCAGGAGAGGTGGTTGTTGATCAACCATAGGATTTGCTTGTCTATAACTCAACCTGCGCCTCTAGGAATGGTCTATAGGTCCTTCCAAATGAGGGTTCAATGACCTCCTTCCAAGCATACACTGGAAGGAAGTTGGAAGGACGGGGAAGAGAAGGAACCTTGCAGCATAAAAATACAAGCTTGGCCTTAGGTTGGGTAGCCTAAAGGTCTACAGACTCTTAGAATCCATCTTAACATTATAGAAAATTTACTCTACTTGTTTCCAGTCAATCCAACCAGTTAGAAGGAGGGACTGGGGAGAAGGTTCTTCCTTTAGCTTATGCCTCTGGTTCCTAGTGTAACCCCCAGCTGCGGTCGTTTGATGCTACTCCCCTAGCTAGACATCAGATTGACTAGTATAAGTAGGTTAATCATGAACAATCTCAATTTGAGCCCCGAAGAGAAAATCTATCCTTATGGCCAATGTCTAATCAATTTTAGTTAGGCTTGGGATATTCAGTGCTTTCGGAATGTGATGGGCCCTTAATAGGTTGTGCCCTTAATGATTCATTGAAAATGTGTATATGTGTACAACCAAAAAGCTTTCAAGCAATATTATTGATAATGAAGTGAGTTTTAGGGCTCGAATCTTTCTTAGTAGCTTTTAGGGTTCAAATATTAGGTATATTCAACCAAGTTTCCAGGAGGCAAACCAACTTTGAAATCATGAGTTCAAGTATTTTCCTTTACAAATCAAGAAAAATATGGAGTTCCCGGCTTGACCTAATTATTGAATCCTATGGGGGAGCTACAGAATGACTTCCTTTTATATTAGGTGGTGCGACCCAAACAATTCAATCAACTGGCCCAAATGCACCACCAATTAGAGCACACAAAGAAGTGATTAACCTAATATGATTTCTACCCTTCTATGTGTTGAATTGGTATACCGGTTCCACAAGTCGGAATCCTAGTTGAGTAGACAAAAATCAAGTTAGGTTATGTGCCACAAGTGTGGGTGTACGTAGACTGTATGTTGATTTGTCCACAAGAAGTATCTTTTTATTTTTTTTTGTAATATGTGATTGCACAACAATCATGGGTCCTAATCAACCTAAATAATGTTTGAACCTAGCTTAATTTGTGGATATTGCACTCATATCTTGCATATCATGCATTGCATCAGTTTATTTAGAATAAGATGAGATATCCTGCTATTTAATGATTTTTATTACTATTTGCAAGTAATAAAGTGATCCAGGATGGAGATAGTGGAATAAAGCAATAAAGGAAGAAGAAGACTGATCTAGATAAGAGGAGTGAGGAGGATAGCCTTATCCCTATCCTTAAAAACCCTAGGATAGCCTTCCTAAACCTAAAACCACCTCCATTATAACACCTTAGCCTCAAAACCCAAACATGGATAGCACTATCCACATTCTTATCCACCCTATCAATCTCCCAAACACTTAGGAACCAAAACCCACCTTATAAAACCTAAAACCCACTCTCCAACACCTTTTAGGATGTCCCGACCTTTGGTTGGACGTTTGATTTATGTAAAATAACAATCTAGGAAGCCAAAACTCATACTGACATAGAATTGGACGTCTAATTTATTGTCCAGACATCCAATTTTGTAGTATAAGACGTCTGACCACTATCTTGGATGTCTGATACTACTGTCTGGTTCTTGATTTTGGTGCTAGAAGCCTGATCTTGCCTACTTTGACCTAGGAACCTCACCGGACACCCTAGGAAACCTAATTAGAGACCTCCTAAAACTAGTCCACTATCCATAGCCATACTTATCCTATCCCTAACCCAATTGAACCATCCCATACCTAATTGGGTGCATCTACAGTTGATTGGGTGCACCTGAGACCAATTAGATCCACTCAGGATCTAATTGACTCATACCTATTAGGGTTACCCTAGCCTAATCACATGCACACATCCAATTAGACTTGACCTAGACCTAATTAGGATCACTCCTATCCAATTAGACTTTCCTAAGCCTAATTAGGTCCACACCCACTTAATCTAGATTGACACAACCTATTTAGCACCTAATCCTACCAAAACCCACAACCTAGCCCTACGAAAAACACACACCCACACACACCTTCCTATTTTACCCCTACCAAACCCAAGCACACTCTCTTGGAAACCCTAAAACTTGTGTCAAACCTAGATCCTAAAAATGTGGCATTAGCCAATTTTGGAGCGACCAAAAGTGGTAACCAAATGGAGCCTTCCAAAAGGCCAAAGAGAGGACCACGAAATTGACTACCAATCTCCATTCACTCTCTTGCTCTCCTCCCACTTGTGCCACCCTTCCATCCTCCAGAACCTTAGGGCCGTCCTCCTCCTCCAAGGCACCCTCCATGGATGGCTAAAGAAGAAGCTCCTCCAAGGCATCTCCATGTGGGCGGCAAGAAGAAGGAGAGCACTAGGGTGCGACACCCTCTTCTCCTCTCTTCACTTGGGCGTGTCCTTTCTTCTCCATAGAGAGGATGCCCCCCCATTTTCTTTTCCTCTTAGACGGCCATAGAGAAGACCCCCCTCAAGGTCTTCTCAAAGACGGCCTTTGGTAGAGAAAGGGTGCACCACCCTCCTCTCTCCACTTTGGGGCACACACCCATCCTCCTCTCTTTAGTGGACGGCTAAGAAGGCTTCTCCTTAGCCTCTCTTGGTTGATCCCTTTCTTTAGTTTAGCTTTATTTCCATGTATCCAGATTTTATAGTGACTTAATTTTTGATGCATGGTACTCTTGTCTAATAGTTTTATATGCATACTATTTTTTTTTTTTTGAAGCAGAAAGGAGAGCTATCGTCTTGCGATAGCAGTTTGGAGTAGTATATTATGTGCAAAGCAAGGGAGATTACAAAAAGGATCCCCAAGAATGCATGAGGGACCAGCACTCTCTTACAATATTCTGACAACATACCCGCCTCTCCTGAAAAAGTCTCTCGTTCCTTGCCTTCCATACACACCAAAAAGTAGCAGCCATGTGGACATGTGGTTTCCCTCTCACCTCAAACCCATGCCAGATAAAATCCCACTCTGGTAATGGCTCCAGACATTTTTCTCCAGATTACATCAGTGGCAAGGCAAGAAGAGAAGAGGTGATTTACATTATTAGTGCTCATCTCACATAGAAAACACACATGATGATCAGTACCCAATCTTCTGTGGCATAGATCACTTGTGATTAACCCATCTCTCCAACACAGCCCAAGGAAAATTTGTACCTTGAGTGGAATTTTTAACAAGCATATCTTCTTGTCAATGGAATCATGTCTCCATCCCTCTTCAAAAGTTAACATTCTGTTATAGACAGATTGGACACTATAGATCCCCTCCCACAGATATCTGTCCTCCCTTCCAGCCCTAGGTCTGAAATTTTCAAGGTCTGATAAAAGCCTTCTCTTTTCTTCCCATAACCGGGTAGCTCTTCTACTGGACTCCACACCATCCAGATTCCAACTGTGGCTACTGCAGGACCAGATCTTGCTGACCGTAGCATCCTTGTCATCTGCTGCAGCAAAAGCTCTCGGATAGAGCTCCTTCAAGACACCCATTTCAGACCATTCCTCCTTCAAGAATCTGAAAGACCTGCCATCTCCAAGTGACGGTTGCAACAAATGGAAGTGAACATCCAAAGCCTTAGTTACAGATTTCCAGAAAGGTGATGGATAGTTGGGCTGAAGTCTGGATAACCTGCTGTTGGAAGCTCCATATCTATCTCTGATCAAAGCAGACCACTATTTCAGATCACCTTGCAGTAGCTTAACAGCCCATTTGAGTAGCAAGGCATCATTAAAATGCTGCAAGGACTTGATCCCAAGACCACGCATCTCCTTAGGATAGCAAATTTGATCCCATTTGATAGGCTGCAAGAAACTGCCCTTATGTCTAGCTCCTTTCCAAAAGAATCTCTTCCTCATCACATCCAATCTTTTCCAAATGGATCTTGGTGCTTTCAAAATGGAAAAGTAGAAGACAGGGATGGAGGTGATCACCTAATTGAGCAAGATAAGCCATCCACCTCTAGATAAGAACCTGCTATGCCAACCATCAAGTTTCATAGAGATCTTGTCAAAAAGGTAGTTCCAATCACTTCTCTTCAACCTGGAAAACCTCAAGGGCAGCCCAAGATATCTGATAGGAAGACTAATGCGGGGAGTCATCAGGATGGTTGCTAAGGCTTGTTGCTCCTCCTCAGATAAACCAAAGCAGACCAAGCCAGACTTGTCCCTATTTAACCTCAGTCCAGAAAGCTCACCAAAGATATCAACCAAATGATGCAGAGTCAACGCTCCATCCATGGAACCTTCAACAAAAAAATAGTATCATCTGCATACTAAAGAATGGGAGCCAGACTGTTCCTACAAGATAGTGAATATCCTCTGACAAGTCCCACTTCAGAATGCTTACAAGCAAACCAAGCTAAACTGTCAACTGCCAAATTAAAGATCAAAGGGGCCAGGGAACATCCTTGCCTAATGCCACATTGAGGCTGGATCCATGCACCACAGGGTTTCCCATTTATTAGAGGGGTAAAGGAGGACGTGGTAATACATCTCTTAACCCAAACTATCCAAGTAGAGGGAAAGCCCCTTATTTTAAGCACATCCCATAGATAAGGCCAACCGATTGAATCATAAGCCTTACGAAAGTCAACCTTCCACAGGAAGGCCTTGCATCTTCTCTCATGCCAGCCACAAACCATCTCTTGGGCTAAGATAAAAGATTCTTGTAGGGATCTACCTGGGAGGAAAGTAGACTGAGCAGGATGGATCAGATCTTGCAATACAGGCCTCAACCTATTAGCCAGGACCTTGACAATCACTAAATACAAGGAGTTAGAAAGGGCAATGGGTCTAAATTCCTGGAAGGATTCAGCACCCGGGGTTTTTGGCAAAAGAAATAGATAAGATCTTTCGAAGCCAAAATTGCCACTTTGGAATTCTCTAATTACATCCATAACCTCTGAGCCCACAATGTCCCACAGTTCTTTGTAAAAGAACACCTGGATTCCATCAGGACCAGGCGATCCTTCACAGTTGAGGTCTTTAATAGCCTTCAGTACTTCAGCTTCAGATATAGGTTCAATCAGGCTGGACCCCTGAAACTCATTAATCATGGGCAGATCATTTGCTGTCATTCTCCAGTTGCCCCTACCTGCAGCTCTTGAAGAATCCTTGAAGTATCTGACGGCCTCAGCTCTGATATCAGATAAGGAGGTAATTCTCTGCTCCTCTATAACCATTGACGAGATCAGATTTGTTCTCCTCCTAGAGCTAGCAGCCAGATGAAAGAATTTGGTGTTTGCATCCCCCTCACTTAGCCATAGCTACCTAGAACTCTCCCTCCAATACATCTCCAATTTCAGGTCTTCTTCATTACCACCCCCTGCCATCTTCTTCTATCAGCAAGATCCAATTCAGATAGATGATCCATAGCCTCCTTGGTATCCAATTCTTGAATTTCAGCAAGGCCTCATGACGCTTCTGATGTCTGAGAACTTAGACAATATCTCCATATTCCTTCAGCATGCCTTTCAAAGCCATAAGCTTAGAAGCCAGTCTGGAGGTGGCCATGCCTACACCCTGCTGTGACCTCCACCAGCTGGCAAACATGTCTCTGAATCCTATTTCCCTCAGCCAAGATCTCCTAAATTTAAAGTAAGATCCAGCCACCACCTGCTCACCATTGTCCCACACCAGGGGTGTATGGTCAGAAATTGGACATTCAAGACCACACACAATTGACATCTAGAAGAGATCCAACAGCTCAGCATTCCCAAAAAATCTGTCAATCTTGGACATGAGCCCATTACTATTCCTCCAGGTGAATTCAACCCCTGATGAGGGAAATTCACACATCCCTAAGGCCTAGACCACCAACTGAAATCCAGTGGAGGAGCTATCAACCACCACATTAGGTTTATCACTCCCCATTAAAGTACAATTAAAGTCACCTCCAACAAGCCAAGTCCCCCCACCTACAAAGTCTGCAGCCAGATTCCAATCCTCCCACAGTTCCTGCCTCCTGTTTGGATCGCTTGGCCCATACACACCTATCACATAGAAGACACTGTCCCCCTCGCCTCTTGTGAATCTACAGGTCAGAAGGTGTTTAGCCATATAAACCTCCTGCAAGCATAGCATCTGCTTCTTCCACCAAATGGCAATTCCCCCAGATCTGCCATTGGAATTGACCATCACAAGGTCATTTGCAGATCCTACCCTCATCTCTTCCCATGCCCTATTAGACTCACAATCAATGTGTGTCTCCTCAAAGATGGCACAGTCGATTTCCCATTCACACAGATATCTAAGTAGAGACCCCCTCCTGCTTCTATCACACAGCCCACGCACATTCCAGCTTAGGACCTTCATTTGGGAATCAGGTCTGTCCCTTCTTAGCTGCAAAAGTCCTGCTAACCTTCATCACAGCTGCAACAACTAATTCATCAACCTTTTGTGTGGGAGTGCGCCTTCTTAGCCTCAGCTTATAGGGAGGTTTCCCACTCCTAGCAGTAGGAGTCTTTGACTTCGAGTGCACAACTTCAGCCACAAGAGAACAAATCTGCAAGTTCAAGGAACTCATAGAAGTGTCCACCATAGAAGAATCAGCAAGCTCATTAATCACATTCATAGTCATCCCTTCATCAGGCTCATCAAGATGGGTTTTCAGATCCTCAACCACAACTTCATTAGACATAAACATTTCCTTCCCATTAGCATCCACCATTGCAGCTGCCTCTTGGATCAGGGGTACATCAGCTACATCATCTAGAGCTTCAGACCTCATCTTCACAATTCCCAGACTTCCCATCTCATCTATCAATTCCCTCTCTTTTGAGCATTCTGCCACCACCTCCTGATAGTCACCATGTGGTTGCAAGGAAAGGGCTTTGGTCTTCAGCACCTCAACACAAGAGGGGAGTTCTTGGATCAGACGTACTTCAGCCACATCTGCCAGAGCTTCAGTCCTCGTCTCCACAACTCCTAGGTTCCCTACCTCATCCACCAATTCCCTATCTTTAGAGCATTCTGCCACCATATCTTGATTAGCACAGTTTGGTTGCAGGGGAGGAGTTTTGGTTTTTAGCACCACAGCATAAGAGGGGGGGCGATGTCTAGGCACGACCTTTCAATTTGCCACAGTAAAATTCAGAAGGAGCATCCAAGAACTACCCCCACATCTGAGGATCAGTTTATCAGGAATGGTACCAGCCCTGAAAACCTTCACCCTCACATTCAAAAACTGGCATCTCCTTCAGTCAGACCAACAACAGCTTCCACGGCCACAGATGCAAACCTAGCTATCACATTTTCCACCACCTTCCTAGACCTTAGATGCAAAGGCAGACCTCTGATCTCAAGAAACCCAGACCTGGAGGCTGCTCTTTGAGGGGGACGTTCAGGCAGAGATCCATCAAAAGGGGATACCAGCCGCCAGATACTGATAATCCATCCAAAATGCTAGTCTGAAAATAATATCTTTCAACATCTATTGCACCCACATCAAATAGCACAAATCGCGATAAAGAAATAATCGCAATCTTCCAAGCATCAGTTGACAGAGGAAGAGATCTCACCAGTTGCCGAATTCTATCCATCAATATGGTGCCCATCAAAACTTCTCCAATCAGAGCACTACGTAGTGCCAGTTCCGCTGCCTTGACATCCTCAGTCAGGGGAACCTCCACATCCATAGCGCATCCCCCTAGCGTTGAGGTGGGAGGGGCATCTGCAACTCACCCCTAGGCCATGAAGGTGTATTGCAATCCCTGCCCCCAGAACCATCACAGGTCGCTGATGATATAATAGTGTAATGGTGTTGATGGTTGGTGTAATGTGTGAATGACAATGATAACAATGACACCGATGATCTACAATGTGTATATAACACAATGCTTGTATGATGATGAATAATTATTGTTATGATCATGTCGTTGTAGTATAGGGTGTATAATATAACATTAAGGATGTCGTATAGTGGTGAGTATGGGTGAGTACCAGTCATTACAACCATTATTATCATTTGCTTATTTATCTAATTTTTACTGGTTTTGTTCCAGGTCGTTCTCTGGGAGGCAATTTATTGAATTTAATTCGGTCACTCTTTGATCTCAAAATTATTCTCTAATTCCAAAAAGAAACTTTACATCTTAAAGAATGAATGAATGTTTAATTTACCTAGTTACTAAGAAGTGCTTGCAAAAATACTAACTATGAACAAGCATCAAACAATCCATTATTATACTCTAAACTATGTATTTACAAGTTATACTATTAACACTAATATGTTAGTTCATACTACATTAGGATACCATAGTGTAAAAACTTAACTTACTAGTCTTTTATTTATAGTGACATATATATCAGTTTTAGTGACAGATATAAACGTCGCTAAATCTCATAAAACACTATATACAACCTAAAGAAGCAAACTGAGGTCTTTAGCGACGTTTATAGTGTCGTTTTATTCTGTTAGTAATTATGTGGGTTTACTTATACGTATGTATATTACTTATTCTACTGCTGTATGTACAGTAAGTCTTTTCTGTTCTTGCTATCTATTTGTTCTCTCTTTTTCTTCTCTTTATGTCAACTTTACTCGTCTGTTCTTTTGTTCTGTCTTGAGATACTTCAGAGGCGCGGTGGAGAGGGGGTTAGGCTAATGTCATTAGTTTAAAACGTGCTTAGTTTGCGGGCGCGCCTTTCGAGGGATACGCTGCACCGAGAGGGCGGGACCAGACCTTTACTTACCGCGCCCTAATCTCCGATTAGGTGGCCTAATTACGTCTTTATACAGCACCAGGCCTCAGACCATCGCTTTAGTGCTCGCACACGCTCGGGCCCCCAGCCCCACACACATATTAGAGTTCAGCACACAACAGGTAATCGGATCGGACATAATCGGCAGTGTTTCGAGCGCCCTGCGCCTTGACGACTGCTTAAGTTATAGCATAAATTATATTTATATGGCTGCGGCTAGAAATCAGACGCAGCTGCATCTGTGCGCGTTTTTGGCCCTTGATTTGGGGGCCATAAATTATTAAAAAAAATAAAATAAAATATGGTAAATAAAATATTTACGTAATACTACATAATTGATTAATTAATTTTGAATTTTAAATATTTTTACTATACAAATAAATTCACTAAACTAGGCTGATTATACAGGTTGATTTAGGTGATTAAATAGTTAATTACTTGTAAAATAATTAGTAAATGGTCTAATTGACCTTAAACAGTTTTAATTTACATACTTAAATATTTAATACATATTTTTATTGTATTTTTACGAATTTATTTATGTTTTATTTAGGCTAAAATAGCAGTTCTGGGTGTTTAAAATTAAAACTAAGTTACAGTAAGTTATACTAGGTATAATTATACTTTGACTAACTTAAATTACTTAATATATATATATTCCAAAGTTTATAGATTTATTTACTTGATTATTGCTCTAACTTATTAACTTAGCTACTAAATAAGTAAATATAAATCTCTACATACATATATACATAAATCAGTAAATACATACATAATAGATTAGTATATATACATATTTTTACATAGATTACATATGTATATGAATTTCTGTACAGGTTTTATACATATTTACAGTATAACTATGTATCTAACTGATATGCTATAGTTATAATACTATGAATAGGTATATTTACAGTTTTAAAATAAGTCTATGTCATTAGGCTTTTGTATAAAGTTAGGGAATTAGAGTTGATTGAGTGTTAGTGCTCAATTAAGACAGCAGCCACAGCTACTGTCAGAAGAGATGGAGAGAAGAAGAATGTATTTAGTATGTGTAGTTTACAGTGGCAGTGGCTTAAGCCACTGTCAAGTGGCTAACTGCTGCTGCAGTTAGTCCACTTAGAGAAAGGGGAACAAAAAATTCACAGATGAAAGGGGAATCTGGAGGAGAAGAGAATTTGGAGATGGAGGGAAATGTAGCTGCAAGTTGCAGCATGTTGCTGTATAACTGGGAATAAGATTAAATTCAAAACAAACTAAACATTGAAGAGATGAAATCCAAATCTGAAAGGGGTTTAAATCTCACGAAAATCTCATGTAAATTCAGCTCAAATACTCATTAGGAAAAACCTTATCAGAAGCATCCTTTCAGATCAACATTCAAATGGCATTGAGTTAGTCTTCCTAATGCCATAGACAGCATGAAGGAAGACTTAGCTCGATCAATTAAAACCAAAGAAACACAATCCCAGTTTCTTGCAACCTTAAGGAGTATGGAAAACTCCTTAGGTTAGAGAATCACCATACAGAAATGATCATCAACACAAATAGTGTATGGCAGTTCTGAAATAGCAAAAACAGACTAAGAATGCATTAAGGAAATTTAATGGAAGCTGGCGAATGCATTCAAAACAAAGTATAAACAGAATCATGAAAGGCTCTTCTAATTGGTTCTCTGTCACCAGAGAACTTCTCAGAGTCCTTGCCCACAATGAAAACCAAAAATCCCTTCAATTTGTCAGATCTGTCAAAACATTTCAGAGAGTAAAAATCCTTTAAAATCCAAATCAAAAGTGCTCTGACAAACTGAGGCAATCCATTTAAAACAGAGGGGCTTTTGTGAAACAAATGGAGTGAGTGAGAAGCCCCAAATGGTGCTTGTGACGCCACTTTCAGATCTGAGGCAGTGTGCCATCAGATCTGAAATTGGGTCAGGATGTGTGGGTGATTGATGAAAAATTCATCGTTAAAAAGGAAAAACAAGAACCAGAATTTGGATGATGGAAAAACAAAACATGAAGAGGGAGATAAATTGAACAATGAACAGATGATTCTTCCCCTCTGATCTGGACTGATCAGAGGAGGTGAGGGAGGGGATCTAATACTAATTCTACTCCTAAGACTAATCTAACTACAGCTAACATTAAACACTAACAATTAAAACTAAATCTATTCTAAACTACTGCAAACTAAATCTAACACTACTTGTGCAGAATTAAAAACCTAAACTAAAAGGAAGAATGGGACCTATGGGTCCTTAGCCTGCGGCTAAGGATGAAGAAAGGAGGAGGGTGACTCCAGCGGAGGGAAGAGTCTGCTAGTGAGACTCCAGGGTCGTCCTCAGGTGCTACGAGGTCCTTAGCGACGAGGAGGGTCGAGAGCAAGCGATGATTCCACAGCCGGTGGCTGTGAAGTCAGGGTCTAGATGAGGAGGAGAGACTAGAGTGGACGAACTGATCGCTAAGAGATGTAGGAGGGAGCGATCCCTTGCGCACGACACCACTGAGGTGCTTAAATAGCAGCTCAGTGACTGGAATCACCGCAAGGGTGAGGTTAATCAAAATTAGGCTGGCGGTGAGGATGAGATGAGTAAAGCGCGGGGCGAGTCGAGAGGGAAATCTGACCGTCAGATGTGATCTGGGAAGAGAGGTGAACGCACGCACCGAATCGCGCGAAGGTTCCAATAGAATCCAGCCGCAGATCGAGATCAAAAGTGCGATGGACGGTCGAGAATGGCTGTGTTCTTCGCGTGCTACAGTGCGCGTGAAGAACACAGGCTTCTCTCTGAAATGAGGGAAAACTTGCAGGAAGACCCTTGAACGAAGGGGTAGAAGAATAGCGTGCAGGTCCAAAAGTGAAAAGAACTATAACTGGAAGGGCCTTGCAGTCATACAGAAGGGTCCCTGCGGCTTGCAAAAAGGTCCAAGAAGGAGTTTTGAAGGGTAGAAATGTAATGCATGAAGGACCTAATTGTAATCTATTTATTTCTAAGCCTAAATGATGTCCAATTGCTTTCAAATTTTTACATGTGCTTAATTGAACATTTAAGACATTGATTTTACTTCTGATTTGGCTTTTCAAACTTGTTTATGTGTTCAATTGATGCATGGATCATCATTTATTCTTTTATTTTCAAAGTATCTCCTTTTGTGACCTAATTATGAAGTTTTAACACACATTAAAAGTTTTAGGTCTTTTCTTTAATTCCCACACTTAACCCTTTTTATATGTTAATTTGATATTGTTTTGCTTAGTGTCTAGCTTAATTTCAGCCTTTTAGCCATGTTGAGTAGCCACTCATCAGTCGCCAGGCAAGTGTCCCGTTTGTGACCAGACCCTCCACATGCCAGACACAGCAATGGATGCCGACAGGTTGCCACCAGGTGTCCCCGAAGTCGACATTTATAGTAAATCACCTCCCTTCGACTTTTGCCCCAGCCATCTTGAAAAGCCCTCCTACCCAGGTTCCTAACTCCATCAGGGACATGGATGCCACGTGCCTTCCTAAGCCAAGATCGTGGATGCCATACCGCCCATCCATCAGAACCATCGACACCGGCGCTGGGCCCCCTTAGGCGGCCGGCCATCCAATCTGATTTTTCCCACCCAAAGGGGAATTCAAAATTTCGCCACCATCCGATTCTTTATACGCATACTATTATCTTCACGGCTTACAAATTTGATGCATGCTTTCAATTTGTGTTTCAAAATAAAGATCAAAAACACAAAAAGACAAGAATATTAGGTTAGATTAGATTTAGGTTCGATTAAGCAGATCCAAATCTCAACTTGTTTTCATGCCTCCCAGAGACGAATGACTAGCACTCATGTTTTCAAAAGAACAAAATCAATCAAGTTTCGTTATTGAAAATATTTTTGTCAAGGGGATTTTACGAGTATACTATGATTTTCGACAATTTCAGAATGCGCTATTTCCACGCTTGTCAATATGCAAGGGTGAGATGAGTGGAGGTGACAAACAAGACAAATAAATTCTATCCTAGGGTTTATGCAAACACCTAAGTAGATTAGGTCTTGGTTATTGATGTGACGAAATGAAACTAGTAGGGGGGAATGTGGGGGGCACTTACAGATTACTCTACCCGCACATTACTCCAGTCTATCACACTTGGATCTTGTTGCTAGGATACCTACAAGACAGAAAATCAAAGACAAGCAAGGTTAATAATAAGTAAATGCAAGGAAACAAGGAAGACAAGAAAGCAAATTCCGTTGCCTCCTCGGCAATGGCACCAAAATAATGAACGGGTTTTGGTGAAGAAAAATCAGGGTTTCAAGAACCCATCATCGTAGCTCTCAAAATGCATTATCAAATACAATTTATAACCGAAACTCTAAGGGAGTCTTGGGTTGAACATAGGGAGGAGACGTTTACTTTTTTTGAAATTTGCGCTTCATTTTATTTCTTTTTGGTGTTTTAGGGTTTTGTGAATTTTTTGGTGTTTTTGAAATAAAAAGACAAGCGAGATAACTTCACAAAGTGGAGAACAAATATGATATTTCACAATGGCATTCAAATGTCTATTACAATATGGTAAAACATAAAAGAGATAGAGGTGAGAAGAAATCTTCCAAATCGGCTGTTTGGCAGGACGACGGCTCTTGGCGGCAGCTTGGATGAAGAGGGTGAGGTGCTAAACGACAGAGATGAGATGTAGGAGGATGCTGGGTAGAGGAATGCTTCACCAAGGCTTCAGATTGGGGATGAGGAGCTTGAGATGATCTTCTACCCAAATGGAGGTGGGAGGACGTCTCCAAGGCTTCTAATGAAGGTGGTGGGATGGAGGATGAATATTTGGTGGAGATATAGGAGCATTACACTAATAAGAGGCCTTTGGAGCTTGGGAATAAGCTCTAATGGAGCTTTTGTAGGTTACTAGAGCTTAGGAGTAGGTGGAAGTAGAGTAGGTAGAGATAGTGAAGAATGGAGGTGTAGGGGTCCTTTTATAGTGGAGGGAAGAGGAAGAAATTCGTGTAGAGGGCTATAATGATAGCTACAAGCGTCACTAAAGACCCCTGCAGCTGTTGCCAAAGATCGCACCTCCCACCGCTCATGACCACAGCTGTCCTCATGCATACAGGCAATTAGTGACAGCTGCAAGCATCACTAAAGACCTACCCAGGTTGTCATTGAAGGTCAACGCCAGCCATGCACAAGCCCGCTCATAGCTGCTAGCGTGTGCATCACGCAGTCGTGTCGCACACGTGTACTAGCATGCATTGGCTGCTGTTGTGCATAGCTGTCCTATGCACGACGCCCTTGTGCGCTCGCGCGGCCATGTCTAATTAGCAAATTAAGGGGGACGTAGGGATTTGAACCTGCGTCCCTCCCTTGAAGGCCAACATCCCAACCAATGTTCTGCGGTTGGGGATTATCACAAGGAGAAGTTCTTGAGGCCGCAGCATGGAGGCTTCCTAACTGTTGGATGATGATCCAATAGTTAGGATTTGAACGTGAAGATGATGGGGGGGCCCAGTAGTCGTTGATGGCCGATGTTGGGCAGCCTAGATGGCACAACATGGTGCCATCTAGGCCATCCATCTTCTTTCTGTTGCAAAGGGTGCCACGATGCTCGGATCGTGATGATTCCCATGCTGTCGGACTGCGATTGTCATTTCAGATTCATCCGTATGGTTAGATTTATCATCTGAAGCCCGTAAGGATGTGGCATTGACCCCCTAGCTGTTGATCTTCCTCGGATTGCATAAGGTGATACGGGATTCCAATTAGGATGATCTCAGAAGCATTGGACTTTAATCATTATCCTGATCAGATCCATACATTCAGATCGTCAATCCGATGCCTCGAAATAAATGTCCTTCCCTCCTGGCCATAAAAAGGATGCAATTAACCTAGAATATACACAACTATTCTAAATACAGAATGATGCATGCTATGCAATATTTATAATATAAAATGCAAATCTAAGCCTAGGAACATGCACGAATAGGCATTTTAACCTAATTAAATGTGTCTATACCAGGGACACGTTTTACGAAACTGGGGATGACCAAGTTGTTCTAGAGTAGCCAATTTTGGATGAGTTGATTACTTCACTCGAGATCCATGAACAAGGGTACGAAGAAAAGTATGTCTCCAGGCACTAGGAAATGTTCAATGATTTTATGACATATATAAATGCAGATTCAAAATTCTTTTATTCTGAAAGTGAAGAATCGTTGTGTGAAGTCTTACTTGAATTTGAGGAGGATAATTTTAGTGAGACAAACGGGCCTATAGAGTATGATAAATCATTTGATGGCCCAATAACTGAGGAAATTGATCTTGTTGTGGCTAGAATGGTGGATTCAGATCCTGATTTCATGAAGGATTCAATTCATAGCCCTATTCCTCAATTATACCCATTCGAGCATAATGACGATTTTGATTTTGAGGTCACTATACCCAAGTTCATTCTGATTCAGCCACAAATCTTGGACTTGGAAATTTTAGATGGGGTGAATAACATGCAGGAGGTCCCAGAATCTGAAATCCTAATTCTAGAGGATAGGAATTTAGAAATGAAGATATGGGAAGCCAATTCTAGGGGAAGTAGAAATTTGAGTCTAAGGGTTCCTATAGACCTAAAACCACCAACCTTCTACCGGGACCCTTGTGACATTTTTGATTCTGAGGATGTGCAACCCAAGCACAAATTCACTGATTATCTTTTTGACCTTGATTGTCCTATTGTCCAACTTTTTCGACTTGGGTTGCATCCTCACAAACCACAAGCCTGACCTCGCTTGCATACTGATTTTAGGTTCTAGGTAATTTTTATCTAGAACCTTAGATACACACGACCATGGGGCATGGGTCTGCATCACAACCTCATCCATATCTGTGGACATCTTCTCCTGGCAGGTCCAAAAATAGATTTTCTTATCTTGATTTTGACTTTCATTTGTGAATTCTTTATTTCCTCCTTGTTTGTATAGTGTGCCATGCTGAAGGCACTAAATTCAGCACATAGACAGTCTATTTTCATCTCGGAGTTGTCCGGGTAATCACAAAATCCAGTTGGTTTCTTCTCTACTCTGCTCTTTTTCATGTCTTTTTAATAAAATGGGAGCATTGCATTAGATGGGCATGGGAGGGTGGATATCATTATCGGAATCATCTTGTTAACTCCGTAGATTCTTTTTATTTTCTCTTTATTTTTTTAAAAAAAATTGAATTAGGAAAAGAGAACTTGGGCTTTAGAAATTTGTCAACCACAGGAAATAATACAATAGGACCTGAACACTTAGATTCTTCAGGTCTTCAGGCTTAATCAGCCAGGGTATCCACTAAAATGTGGATTTGTTTCTCGAGTTCTCACCATTAATAAATTTATGTCAAATTGGTTAAATAAGTTGGGATGATAAATACACGACTTATCAACCCACCCTATGATTTGAGGAAACTTTAAGCCTAAGCATCTACACACTATTTGCACAGACTCATTTTTTGACAATTTTAATGAAAATTGGGTAGCTAATGAAGCTTCTAGGGTGGTATGGCTGATAAGTTGTCGGTGGTAACAGCTCATCGATCGGTTGTCTAAAGCCCAACCACATGACTATTCTCTTCCTGCTATCTTTAGGTAAATCTTAGATTAGGGAAGCCACCTACTTAGGAAAAAAAGAAAAATATCCAAAAATAAAAAAAAGAAATAGAAAAGAAGAAAAGAAGAAAATAAATAAACCACACTTCACCATACGAGTATGGCTGGCAAGTTGTCGGTGGTAATAGCTCATCGACCGGTTGTCCAGAACCCAGTTCACAGAAATGCACATTTAATTCCAAACATTTATGAAGAAGCATAGAAGTAGAATAAGCTGGGGGGATATACACTGGTTTCACATTTGTGTTGACCCTATAAAAAAATAAATGTTGGGAGAAAGCTACCGATCATATAGATACACCTTTAAGCAGAATTCCTTTCAAGGTCACCTAGAGGCGTAGAAGCACGAAGTCCTTTCCAATAGCTGATTAGTGAGTCTATCACATTTACACAAAAGGATGCTTAGTACTTATATTTCTCTTCGAGTCTTGGGTGTGTTGGGTAGCCATAGAAAACTACCTCGAAACCTTAAACTCAAAAATCCAAAAAATTAGAAAAGAAGAAAAAGAAAAAGATCCTTTTGCTTTTGAATAAGGCGAGAGCTTGGGCGGTCTGCATTTTAGCAGACTCCCAAGCACTGTTGTGTCATTGTAGTTCAGGTCCTTAGTAGAAATTTTATAGTGTTGAAAATAAACTTTTGCTTAAGAATTCTGATCCTAATTCCTTTATAAATAGCATGTAGTTTTGCTAGGGACTAGCAAAAGATAGGCATGGGGGTGTGATGTGCATACATCTAATTGACCTAAAATGCCTATTTATGCATGTTTCTAGTGTCATAGAAGCATTCATGCAATATAAATATTGCATAACACACATCATCATGCATTAGGTTAGATTGTATGAAATATAGGTTAAATTCTCTTTTTGTGGTCAGGGAACAGGGCAATATTTATCGGGGCCTCGAATTGAAGATCCACCCATACAGATCTGATCAGGGCGATGATCGAAGTTCAACGCCTCCGAGATCACCTCAATTGGACCTCCATAGCATCAAATGTAGTTCAAGAAAGATCAGAGGTCAAAAGCTAAGGTGGTGTTAAATCCGCACCTCAGATGACAAATCCAACATCACGGATGGGTTCGGATCGATGATCGCAGCCCAATGACGTGAAAATCGGTGTAATCCAACATCTGTGGCACTATCTACAAGTCAAAGAAGATGGATGGTCATGATGGCACCACATGGCACCATCACAGCTGCCCAATCCCACCCATAGCATCTCCTCTTCACTGCATGATCAATCCCAACCGTTGGTTCTCAATCCAATGGCTGAGATGCATCCCAGCCGTGCCCACTCACTTCTAAAGAGTGAAGCCAAGAGAAGAACTTGACCGCTGGATTGAGTGCAATGGTTGAGAGAAAACATGGAGGATATCAAGAACTTGCTTCAAATAGCTGTGTAGCGTAGCGGTGAAGCACCTTTCGTGAAGAACATGATGCGTGGTAGAATTCGCATGAGCAGATTTAATCCACTGCATGATTTATGATGAGCAAATTTGATGCATCGACGTGGTGCACTGGATGAAGGTGCGTGCTTTACGCACGAATGCATGCTTGATCTCACACATGCGCACAGAGCGTCTGAAGATAAAGAGGCATGCATGGCTTTTAAGCCGTCTGATCTCATGATCGGACAGTTGAGAGCGTACAAACGTGGGTGAAGGCGTGAAACGACTGAGGTTGAGAGCAGGTGATGTGGTGCAACATGGATGCTTGGATCAGAGGCGAATGACGGAGATAAATGCGTTGCTTCAGCGATGTGGGGGCTTCAGCAACGTGCACATCCGTCACTAAAGACCCTGCCATCAATTTTAAGCCTTCAAATGACCTTCCCTCATGTATGCAACTATATAAAGGACCCTACACCCCCCTTTGTAAATCATCTCTTCCTCTCTTCTCTCACCCCCTCTAAAGCTCTACAAGCTTATCCTAAACCCGTGATGCTCCATTAGAGTTAAAAAGATAATTTTTTCACCTTCTCACCTCATTCATGGAGCATCCGGTAGTTGTCCTCTCACTGCCGTTCGGGAAGCAGATCCCACTGCAACATCGCCCTACTCCATCCTCTATCCTCCATCTTCGTCCTCTTTCATCAGCATCTCACCACCCTCGTTCAAGTGCTCCATCAATGCGGCTCATCCTCCATGCAGCCATCGAGGAGGATAATCTCTCCCTCTTCTCTTTATCACTTTCTAGATTAGATTTCTCGCTTTCTAGTATAGCAAGTAGTTGTAATGAACTTGAATCTGTGGCTATGAAATATTTGTTCATTCTCTCCATAATTTCTCTTGATTTGCATTATTCTTTCTCTCTCTTCTATTAATTATTCTTTAAGTAGATAGCTAGCGTAGATTTAGTTCAACTAGCTACTCTACTTCGTGACAATAATTATAAACACAGTTTTTAATCAAATGTTCGCCTCCTCATGTTCGACCTGGGAGTCACCAGAGTTTCAGTTAAATTATCTATTTGATGGATTTTTACGCGACTACAATGATAGGGTTTTCAAACTAAAAAATTTTAGCGTAGAAATTCCATTCAATAGTCCTTAGTGAGAAGATGTCAAACTGTAGTGTGGTCAGTGTAGACTATGATGTGGGAACTGATGAGGTGTGGCCGATCATAGCTAAAATGCTCAAGTTAAGCAAGAAACTAAGTTAAACACTATCTTATTAACATAATAAATGGGTTAAGTGTGAGAAGTAATGAAGATGACATAAAACATCAAATTTGTGTTAAAAATGCACAATTAGGTCAAATAATGAGATATTCTATTCATAAACACAAATTGATGATCCAAATGTAAATTGAACACTTGTTTGAGTTCAAAAGTACAAATCAAGGGTGAAATTATATTCTAACATGTTTGATTAAGCTTTAATAAAAATCTCATGGCATTTTGACATCATTTGGACCTTGCACTCATGAGATTACATATTGGTCATTATTCATATCATTTTATTCACAGATATAACTAACAAGGATTCATGTAAAAACCTCCAAGGACCCATTTGAGAAACTTTTGGATAGCTCTGCAATCATTCTTTTCACTAATGAATCATTCTTTCAATCTTTCCATTGGTTCACTCATTTGGGCTATTGGCGTAAAAGCGCCAATAGACCTAGGAGTGAACTTTGTCACTATTCCTCTATGAGGAACATGTGAAACAACCACCGTTCGTTCTTGCTTCTCTCTGATCTGACGGTGGATTTTGATCCAATCCTCTCGTGCCCTTGTGCGCAGCACCATGTCTCTCTAGATCTGATCTACCGGTGGTATTTTGTCTAAAATCTTCCGGCGCACCTATCCTTTTCATCCCACTGTTCAACCTAATTGCACCTAATCTCACTTAGCTGTTCTCAGATCTCACCCTCAACTTATAAAACCAATGCCATAGACCCTTGCGTGCAACTATCAGCCCCCCTCTTGCACCTCTTGGGTTGATCATTCTTCCTCTCCAGGGCATCTTCCATTTCACTGGTGCTATTGGTGATAGCGATAGCATTTCTTCTCCCTCGATCATCCTCACTGCTAGGGATGACGTACGCCTAAGGGTGACCTTGGAGCTTCATTGAAGGCTTTTCACTCACATCCTCTTCAGCTGCATGTTGTCGGTCCAGGAGAATCCCATTCCTCTTATTAGTTAGGTTTTTAATGTTTTCCTAGTTTAGTTTATCGCTTTCTAGATTAGATCTACTACTTTCTAGGAGTAGAATTAGTTAGTGAACTGATTGATTGATTGTTAGATTTAGGAGTAGATTAGATTAGGTAGATTTTCACTAATCCACATCCTCTGATCAATTCATATCAGAGGAGATGAATTCGCCCATGCATTATGTTCACTGATCTCACTCCTCACTTCACACTCACTTATGAATGTTTTCCTGGCAATATTAATCGCCCTTCACCCATCCATCGTGGCATCAAATCAGATCTGATGCTCTTGAGTATTTAGATCTAATTTGAGTGACAAATTCCATCTAAGGGTCATCTGACTCATCTCACTTGTTCGCAATCCCCTAATGGTTTTGAACAAAGTAATGCAATGGTTTTGAGAGATTTGAAGGTTTAGGGATTTGCTTTTACTGGAATTCAGTAATTGATCTTATTTCTTCTCTTCATGTTGTCCACGGTGTAAGATAGGGATTAGATTGGAGTGTGTTTTATCTTTGAAATTCAATATGGCTTTGAATGATTCCTAGACATATCAAACAACTTTTGAAACACTTTTGGACTAAGTTTTAATGGTTTTGAAAGCTTGATGTGAATTTTCATCTTACACTGTCTATAATGTAAGATAGGAATCATATTAGGATTTCAATGATTTTTTGGAGTTGAATTTGGTTTCCCTTGGATTTTAGAATGATTAGGATAGATCTTGAGATGGTTTTATGTGGATTTCACTAGCATTTTTACATCCTAGACTTGAGATGTAATCTATAATCCAAGATGTTTATTGGTGATTTTGATGCTTAAATCTAATTCTTAAGAAGAGTTTAGAGTTTAATTAATTCTTTAATTGATGGTTAAACGCTTGTTTTTGGATTGAATCTCCCAAATTAGTACATTAAAGGGATGCATAGTAGGTACATTTAATGGGATTAAACTCTATTTTCGAGTGATGTTGTGATCAGAGATGAACATTACAACAACCATTGCTGGTCAAACAACAGCAGATGAGCTACCAATCCCATTAACTAAAACAATAGCAGATGCCGCTGTTCACATCCAGATCAATAGTAGCAGATGAGTTGCTGAGAAATGCAACAGCAACAACAGATGGTTTGAAGGGGCAGTTGAGCTATGTTCTGGTGTTTTAAGGAGCTGACCTAGTTTTGTACTTAGAGAATAATGTTTACAAGCATTCATGTACCATTTGGTGACTTTAGATCTAATTTGAATGTCATGTAATGTTCCATCATTATCAGTTTCGTGTAAAGAGGTCCAACTGTCCTAATTGAGATTTGAACTGAAATTATGTTGAAAATCATGTTTAAATGTTGAATCACCTCTCAAGAGATGTATTGAGTGTATTTGAATGCTTATAGAACTCTTCCAAACCTTAGAATGCATTTCAAGACCTTAGTTGCATGTTATAGGTGCTTACCTAGAGCATTTTGTGCCAACACTAGATCACTACTGTCCTCTGTGTAGATTTGGAGAAGATCATGTACAACATGTCTTTAGTGCATGCCTTTTGCAAATGAAGTCTGGTTACGTTTGTGCCACCGTCCAATTCCAACCTGGAAGGAGCGTTGACGTCAACTTGTAGGTGGGGATTCTACAACCTCTTCCTTGTGTTCGTCCATTCTATGGGCCATTTGGCATGGTAGGAATAATGTGGTGTTTAATGGAGAGAGATGTAGTGTGGATAATCTTTGTAGGGTGATGTTGTATTGGACCATACTGTGGTCTTCATGATGCACTAGCTGAATTTCTATTTTAAAATAAATTTCTTGGATCTCTACTGATATAGTGGAAACCCCTCAAAAAAGACCTTGGCTACATGTTTTTAATACCCATTTAGGCCTTATTTTGTTGAAATTATAAATAAATAAATAATTACAAAATAATCATACAAAAATGAAACAAAGGTGTCTTGAGTAGGATTAGATGATTTTATAGGTGTGTGTGAGGTTTCAAAGTATTATGAACACTCCAGCTGATAGAACATACTAGTAGACGGTTTAGTCTACGCTCGAACTGAATAAAAGAACTTGAAAAAAACAAAAAGAATTCTATCTACCCTCTTCTCACCTTCTCTCTCTCTTCCCTTATCTTTATAATATAAAAAAATACCATAAAAACTCGAAAATACCCAAAAATACCTAAAAATGCCATGTATATAGTATTTATACTTTTAAATATCAATAAATTAATGAGTTATATGTAAATAATGCAATATATGTATATAATGTACAAAATTAACTTATATATGTATCATATATATTTAAAAAATATTTATGCTGAGTTATTATATATATATTAATTATATAATTATCTGTTAATTTACAATACATTATATGCACATATATCTATATAATTATAAATAAATATGTAAACTTGTATAGTTGTATCTACAACTGTATATGCATATCTAAGTACTTATTATATGCTGCATTATATGTTTATATGTATTTATTTATGTATTTATTGCAGGGAATTAAGTTATTAAGTTAAATAGATAAATTATTATGTTAAAATAAAATAAACTAGTAATTTAAGTTATTACTAAAGTAACTTATAGTGTATTTTTGTATATAATAATTTTAAATATTTTCAACGTATTTATAATATATTTATACTAAATAATAGTATTTATAACTAAATTATGTATTTATCTATTAAAAACATGTAAATAAATGTACATAAATTAAAATAAATGATTAAAAATAAATTAGAAATGTGTAACAAATACTATATTATGTGCATTAACTAAATTATAACTCAATTGAGTCATTAACTTATTAATTTATACATTAATTAAGGTATTAAGCTTTAAATCAATGTATATAACTCACTAACTTTAAGTAATTTTTAAATATATATAAATAAATAATTATCCTAAATTAACTACACAATTAAGTAGCCCTATGTAAGGGATTTCAAACCATATATTTTATTTTAAGAACGAATGATAATTAGGCAGGCAATTCAATGCTAAAGTTACCTCAACCGGTCATGTTTCAATGTATTTCCTTGTTGATTTCAGTGTGGGAAAGGTCCCACATCATGGAACTCGGAGCATTTACATTCACTTATTAGCATAAGTACTCATGACCTTCTCGGTCGTCAGTGCTGGGTGCACAAAATGGGCATCGAGGTCCTTAAGCATTGGTTTGCGTGCTCGTACGTGCCTACGAGCATGTGCATGTGTGGCCGCTTGTAGGTGTGTGGGTGTGGGCCTGATTGCATAGCAATCATGCAACCTAAATCACCTGAATTAAGTTAGATTCTAGCATAACTTAGGAATAGTGCATTCATAGGCATCGTAATTTGCACAATAACTAGTTTATTAGTCATATGGATAAAATTGCCATTTTATGACCTAAAATAGAGATGATTTTAATTACAGATGATTTGAAGCTACGGATATCAGATTAGATTAGATAGATCTGATCAGAACGAGGATGGGAGTCCAACGCTTCTGAAATCGTCCTGATCAGACAACTAGAGCATCGTGTGTAGTCCATAGAAGAATGGAGATGATGGAGCCAAAGGACAAAGATTTGAGCCTCAAATGAAGAATCCAACTACATGGATGAATCCGAATCGACGATCGCAATCCGAAGCAAAAATCAACTCGATTGGAGGTCTACAGCACCATATACAAAGAAAAGATGGACGACCATGATGGCATCACGTGGAGCCATCACAGCCGCTCCCTCACCACCGCCCCATCTAGGAAGGCCACACCGCATGCTATGGGCCATTGGATCTTCATCCAACGGCCACGAGCGTGCCACGTCGCCTCCCTAGACTAGATAAGCATAAATACAAATAAACAAGTATATATAACAAAAGGTTTGTGTAGCGCATTGGCTCGCACACGCGCGTGCATGCACGGGGAGCGGGTTCGAGCATGTGCAGGTGCAATTGCATGTGATTGTAAGACGTAGGTGCGTCGACATGGCACGATCAAAGCACGTAGCAGGTACACGTGATCTCACACAGTTGCTTTGATGCTAAGGCAGCGGCACTCGTTACGATCAGACGGCTGACGTTGAGGTAGGTTTTGATGGCGAGCGGTGGGCTAAGAAGATAAGCGTGTGCATGAGGAGGAAGTGGGGCCATGCGATCTTTGATCTAATGCTTCAGCGGTTGCCACATGTCGCCACCAAAGCAAAATCGAGTGTAGAAGGCTATTTTGAGGCCAAATCAGAGCCGTTGATCCCCCAATCGACAGATCTGATTAGCCAAAGGGTTGTTGCACGAGATTAAGGGTTAAAATACCCTTTTTTCCCTCCATCAAAACTATAAAAGAAGACCTAGGCCCCCTAGTTGAAGGTATCAACTTAGAATCTCTCTCTCCCATCAACTCCAGATCTCTTCTACCATCTTCTCTGCAATTCTCCATCCCGGCACTCTGGATCTGAGGTGCTGTCGCATCTTGCAGAAGCATCCCACAAGCGACGTCGTTTCTCTGCCACTTTCTTCTCTCTCTCTTTCTATCTATCTATCTCTATTAGCATTTTCTATTGTAAAAAACTTTATCTAATTGCAATAAAATTCTGATTCTCTGAATATCTACTTTATACATATGTACATATATATCTAGTTAGAATTAGTTTTATTGAAATGCTTCTGCAAAAATCAAGATTGCCTCTCTACGAATGACCCGATACTCACCGGAGTTTTATAAATTTATTTGTCGACGTGTTTTCACACTATACTACAACTAAATAACTTTTAAAATACGAATTACATGCCGAATAAGTTGGCGCCATTGCCAGGGAGGCAACAAAAATTTTTGTAGTTTTTTAGTGCGTATTTGAGATTTCTAACTTGCTACATTTTTCGTTGATTTCTTGTGTGTAGGAAACAAAGAAATCTGAACCAAACATGACAACAGAGAAAGTGCGAGTTCTAACCTCAGGTAAGTACCCATAGTTTAGATTAGTTAGATTTAGGATTTGCTTGAACCCTTGGATTAGTTAGAATTTGTTTGCTTATTAAAAATAAAAAAAAATATTTATCTTGATTTCGGGCTGAAATAAAACTTTATCTTAAAAATTCAATTTTTGAAGATCCGCAAGTCAAAAAATTCTCAACTTTTTATTGGATGTAGATTTCAAAGTCAGCAAAAACATACCTAAATTTTGCTACAATCAAAGTTATAGAAAAAGTTTAAAAATTCACGTACTGATCTGTTATCAATTGGTTGAGGACAATTGGTAGACCAATCCTAACTTGGGAAGACCTAAGAAGCACATTCCTAAAGAAATTCTTCCCCGTAGGAAAAACTAATGCCCTTAGATGTTCCATAACAACCTTTAAGTAGAACCTCGGGGAACAACTACATGAGACTTGGGAGAGGTTTAATGATTTAGCTAGGAAATACCCACATCATGGGATTCCAAAGTAGCACTTGGCCCATATTTTCTATTATGGGTTGAGTGATAATCTGAAGAATTTTGTTGATGCAGCATGTGGGGGCAATTTCCTGAGTTGAGATGCTGAGAGAGCCTTTCAATTATTTGAGAATATGAGTGAAAATTCCCTCAACAATGCCTCAATGTCCACCTTTAACAGAGCTAATCAATCAAGAAGTGGAGCTTATGAAGTTAACAATAATTCAAACTTGGTTGATTTAGAGCTAATTGCACAATGATTAGATAAGGTGGAACTCATGGGAAAGAATGTGGAGAATTTGGATAAGAAACTGGATAACCTTCTAAAGGGTGAGAATTCCTTAGGTAAACAATCCAGATTAAATCCTATTCCTACCCAAGGAGTGCCTATATTAACCCACAACCAATTCCCCAACCCACTAGGTTAGGAATCAGTGCACAACATTAATGACCTAATAATGGCTCCACCTATGAGCCAACTGTGCTTGGACCCATCTCTTTCTGGGTACCAAGGAGGGACCTTGATGCCCTCGAATTCTGAACTAAGCAGCTCGATGCCTAGTTATCCTAAGGATGTGAATGCACTCCAGGGTTACACTAGAAATGAGCCTTATTCAAAGACTTGCAACCCTGGATGGCGCAACCATCCTAACTTTGCTTGGTCAAGTCAGAAACCATCCTAAGGTCCTAACTTGACTGAGCCAAACACTTATGGGCAACCTAGTAGGTATACACAACCACGCACATATCAACCACAACCTACTCAAGAAAACCAACCCTCTGATTTGAGTCTAGTCCTAAAAGAAATGAGAGACATGAATCTGAGACATAAGGAAGAAATGAATCAACTGAGGACAGAATTGACGAGACGACTAGACCAGTTAGTAGATGTTAGACAACACAGGATGCTACCATCCCAACCTGTCCCAAACCCAAGAAACTTCAATAGGGTTAATTAGCACAACACACAGGAGCAACAAGCACACCTAATTCAGCCTGCTCCCCAGCACCCACCAGGTTTTGTTAACCCTAACCCATTTTGCAAAACCCACCTTACCCTTCTAACCCTAATACACATGCCTGTGCTATCACTTTAAGAAGTGGGAAACAAATCCAAGATCCTTCTACATCAAAATCATTCCAAGATCTTGAGGAGCCTGAATCTGACCTGGGAAACCAAACTAATTTAGAAAACAAGACTCAGGATTTGAATACTCATGATTTTTCTCAAGCACCTTTTCCTGAAGCCTTGATCAAACCCAGGGAAAAGAAAATTGATCAATCCAAGGAGTGGCTTGAGATTCTAAAGCAAGTCCATGTAAATATACCACTCCTTGAGGCTATTGAGAATATCCCAGCCTATGCAAAATTTCTAAAGGAAATATGCACACCGAAATGCCAGGCCAAATCATCAAAAAGGGTAGTGATTTCTGAACAAGCCAGTGCAATCATCCTAAACAAGCTCCCTCCTAAAAGGAAAGATCCAGGGACCCCCTTAATTTCATGTGAAATTGATGGATTCATCCTGGATCGAGCCTTACTGAACCTTGGTTCCTCCATCAACTTAATCCCCACAAAATTATATGAAGAATTGAATTTAGGCCCCTTGCAACACACAGATGTGACCCTTCAGCTTGCTGATAGGTCAACCAAAATTCCAAAGGGCCTTTTACAGAATGTGATTATAAAAGTGTGGGATTTTGAGTACCTTGTGGACTTCCTTGTTCTAGATGTGGAGGCATCAAAAAACTTGAACCACACCTCGATAATCTTAGGGAGACTTTTCTTGGCCACAGCCAAGGCCCTAATCAACTGTAAGATGGGGATTATGCACCTCACCTCTGGAAGGAAAAATTGTCAACTCAATATCTTTAAAACTTTCCAAAATAATAAGGTGAATTGTTGTTCCATTGAGGTTGTAGGAATAATTGAACAAGTGTTGGCAATCCATACTAAAGATGATCCAAATCCTGCCAAAGCTCAAGACCAGCACGAAGGGAAAGAAGGGGATGTACTTGAGGATAATTCTGATCTACCATCTCCCATGGAAAATCAAATTGAACAAGACATTAGTGAGATTGTGAAACTTCTCAGAGTAACTTATGATGAACTAGATGATAATATAAAGAATCCTCAATACATTTACCCTGAAATTCAAGAATTTTTGAATTCTGAGGGAGTTCAAGAAAATGGGCAATCTAAGGACATGAACCAAAAATTAACCCCAGAAGAAGAAGTTCAACACATAATGGACTGGGGAAAAACTTATAAGCAACTGGTTCAAATGGATGGCTTGACTCAGAAGAAGTGACTTCGGATGAGGAAGAGGAAATTTCTGATGAAGATTTTGATGAATTCCACACAACTCTACCCCTATCTTCATATGACCCAGAGCCTGAAGAACTCATGATTTTTTATATCAACTACCATTATGAAGATCCTTATGATTTTGATTTGGAACCAGATCTAAATCTTAATCATGATCTCGATCCAGACCCTCTACCACCTCTTTTTGATCTATGGAACTGGATTAACCGACAGGCTCTGCATCTTCAACCTCATCCACCTGATCCCATTTCATATTCCAAGTTAGAAAGACTCTTTGGAATAGGGTTGCATCATCAGCTGGTCCGCATTTGTGGGTCAATGAGTCTGAGACCAAATGATCATATCTTTCTACTAATCTTGAATTACCCTGCAACTGTTATTACTTCTTCTCTTAACCCACAGTATTGAACTGCATATTTTTGGGTTTAAGTCCAGCAAATGACGTTAAACTTAGCGCTAGCTGGGAGGCAACCCAGTATTCATTACAGGTAGCTCTGCATCTTCTGCATCCACACTGACCTGGATTAACAAGCATAGTCAAGTGATATCCCCTTCTCTTGCTTATTATATTTTGATTTTCATTCATACATTTCAATGAGGACAATGTAATGAATAGGCATGGGGAAAATGCATTTAGGCATAAAGAATTTTTATTAAGGTTTTATTGGGGATTTATTCTTAAGTTGATTCTAGAGTTTAGAATTCAGTATAATTTGACACTTACATGTAGAATTTGTAATGGATCCTCTATGAAGACCGATAAACATCTTTAGTTTGTCGAGAAGTAGTGCTTCTTCTCCTAAACCTTTGGATAGTAATTAGGGAGTCAGGCAAACTATCTTCTAACAGATCCACCAAACAAGTATGAGGTGAGAGTAAAAAGTCTACTGGTGCTCTAAGGCTAGTATGAGGAATCTTAAACTCTGGATAATGAGATCAGAGTTAGGCATAGTTTTCGCTCTCGATTTCTACGTACAAGTTCTTAGTGCGAATCTCTTGAGAGCCACCAAATAAGGCAAATACGCAGAGAGCGGGTTCTGATAAAACTAGGACTGAGGTTGATGGCCACGACCATCCTTTATGGAATCCTCGCTGGAGGAGGGTATTAATGTCAAGGTTAGAAATACATTATCCTATCCATTCCTTTCCTAGTGCCGAGAATAGGTACTTCCACCAAATAAGCCACTCGATATCCTCTTGAACATCCCCTAATCCTGAATAATGCCTCGTGAATAAAAGTCGTATGTGTTACTGTGTTGCATTAGTAAATGATTCTCTGTAAGAAAAAAAAAAAGAGCAGAAAAGAGAGAAAGAAAAAGTAGAAAAGAAAAGAAAAGAAAAGAAAAAGAGTTTATAAGTGTTTTTAGAGTTTATTTCAAGTGTATTGAGGCAACAACACCCATCACCCTCACGATCCACCAAAAATAATCTTGACCTACTTTTCTGTATTTCTGGCCACCTGAATACAGGCTGAGGAATGTTGACTTAGTTGTAGAGTTATCAAAACCTAATCAAAGTGTTAGTATTAGGAGAGACCACCAAATATACTGATAAATCTGGTGAGATTTTGAGCTCAGAAAGAAAGAAAAGAAAATGAGAGAGAAAGAATTAGAGAAAACACATACAAAGGAACTAAAGAGAGCACAGTTTCTCACCTCTCTCTGAGTTGAATTATTTAATAATATGAAAATTTAGGTTCTAAAGTACTAGTCTATATGTAATACCAGATAAGTGTGAGCCACCAACAATAAATCCACTTGACACAAATCTTCTACCTAACCCAAAAGCCGGGGCTGAATATATAGGTTACCATTAACCCCAAGGGGATAAGTCTGCCTATCCCAATAGATTTTTACTACGGGTCAAGTACGAGCATTAAATGTGGATTGACTTTTCACTTGGATCTGTTGCATACTGCTCGAGTGCTAAATCGGTGTTTTAAGATTGTCGTGTTGTAGTATAGCCAAAATAGTGCTTAAACAAATAAATTTTATTACTCGAAAAGGTTCTGAGGTCGAACACAGGGAGCAATATGAAATTTAAAACTCAAGATCACAATTTAAATTAAGAATAAAGATTGCAATAAAGATAATGTCAAGATCAATATGCAAAAAGAATGGAGTAAAATGGTGATTTAAATCACCAATTACTCCTTACAAATAGCACTCAAATCGAGTCTCAAATATATGCAATTAAAGTATCAGATGTCTTAAGTATCCTTGTGCTACAGTGCTAGGGTCTCTTGCTTTTCTTCTTCTGCTCCATTTCTTCTTCTTCATCTTCTTCTCCTCTTCTTCTTGTGCGGGTCCTCTTCTTCTTCTTCTTCTTTTCTTCTTTTTCCTCTTTCTTTCTTCCTCTACTGCTCAAGCCTTCTTCTTCTTTCTTTGTTCAGCTACTTCGCACAAAGGGGGAAACTTCTTGAATTGGCTAAGTGTCATCCAATTCTCTCTGCAGCAAAATCTCCCCCCTACCCCTCAGGATCTCTCCTTCTCTTTCTCTCTTAGGCTTCGCCCTCCCAGGGCCTCTTAGTGGGTAATCGGGTAATCGGGTAGGCGCAAACCAAAGTTTAGGGCTACGGGTGTGATCGCAGCCAAGGAGTGAAGGGCTTAGGTGGGTCGGGCGCACCAGGTCTTCGAGTCAGGTGTCGTGGATGAGGCGCATGTGAGGGGAGAGTGCAGGGGGCCTTACCCCTTGTGTGTCGAGGAGATAAGGCTGTGTCACTTTTTCAATTTATGCCACTATGGGCATTCTTTAGCCAATGAGGTGGGACTATCGTAGTCCCCCTCCGTTCAACAAGAGCCAAGGAAGATGCTTCCAATTGAGGTCTGGGGCGCAGTCAAAGTGCCCAAATGATCACCTGTTCCTCTGACTGGGTGGATTCCGCTTCACCTGGGATGTGTCCCTAGTGTTGAAACCTCATGAACACTGCTAGAGCTTGCTCAAAGGTGCTCCGTTAATGGCGATTGAAGGTCCTATACCTGAAAACATAAACACAGCCTCATGGCCACATCAAAAGTTCTTAGGAGCTTCGCTAGACGTCAGGGAATGTAACTATGGTGGTGGTGTCGTGTGCGAGAGGATGTGGAGGCCTGTCGACCTCGTGAATTGTGTGTAAGTGTGTGAGTCAGGGGAGGCGATAAAGAGGCCAATCTCCTCAACTACTTGAGGGGTTTTAGTCGGTGGGTAGAGGCGATGGTGAGGAGAGTGGAAGCGGCATGATTGGGAGAGTGTCGAAGCCGCTAGGGCTCTTCGGAGGTCTACCGGTGAGTTGGAAGATGAAGTCACGGAGGGTGAGTCGGCGATTGAAATGAAGTTGTGAATGTCTAGGAATGAAGAGTGGAAGATGAGGAGTCATTTAGGAGAGATGGCAGATGACAGGGAGTGGAGTTTGCACCAGTTGCGGTATGGCCGACGTCGGAGACGAATCTGCTCTTATAAGGGGTGGTTAGCAAGGATGGAGATAGAGACGCCGGCGAGTACTGCTTGATGTGGAAGAAGGCAAGGAAGGAGAATTTGCCATTGGTATTGGAGTCAAATGACGAGGGGAGGCAAGGAGGGTAGCTAGAGCTTGAAGAGAAATTTGACCGGAGGAGGAGTGAAGAATTTAAGGGTTACTCTGGTCGAATTCAAGCTTGAGGGGTTCGGCCTGGCCTCGGCTTTCTTTTATAAGTCGTCAAAGGGCAGCTAGAGCTTGGGAAGCAAGCTTCACAAGCTTGGAAAGCTCATCGGATTTTGGGAATTCCTTGATACGCAAATCTCTCATGCATTCGCATGAGATTGAGCAGGTTTTAGGGCTTAGGATCAGGTTCAAAAGGAAGGGAATTTCTTGACGAACTTCCCTTTCAAATTTGAAAGGGATTCGTCAAGAAATTAGGGAGTTCTTTCCAATTTAAGGTCGTCGGAGCAAGTAGGAATAGGTTTAATGGCGGTAGGGACCTTTTTATGAGAACAACGACAAAGTTAAGGGCCTGTTTGAAAAGATTTTCAAAGTTAGGGGTAGAATGTAATCAAACAGGACCAATTTTCAAACTAGGTCAAGATAAATTCATCTTGAGTTCAAATTTTGCTACAAACCTAATTTATACCTAAGGAATCCAATGGTGAAGTTGGATTTTGGTTTTGACCAAGTTTGATAGGGTAATTTATGCAAAAAACCTTAATTAGGGCAAATGTCTGTCTATGACTCTTTTCTGGGTCAAAATGGGTTCTGATGGTCAAATTGAAAGTTCCAAACCCTAAAGAATATTTTTCTATGAGTTTTAGAGGATTTAAGTGAATTTTATCCAAATCAGAACCTCTGTTAATTAAGCGGGTCTATTTTTAGGGTTTCAAAAAGTCATTTAATTCTCAGAAACGTGCAAACCCTTTTCTGATTGTTCTAACCCACTTGTTATCTTTTTAAGACCATTTGACCTTCATTCAACCCCTGAGAAAACCTGTGGTTGTACTGCATTCATGATAAGCTAGTAAAATTGCAGCTTTAACTCTAGTTTCTTATTTTTGCCTCAGAATGATTATGCAGTGACTTGTGACTCTCTAGCAGTTATCTAGGAGCATTTACTGACTTAATTGGCTCAAAATAAGCTAGTTATGGCTCATGATGGTGTTCCCATCACATAGGCTACAACAAAACATAATCACGATTATCTGGATTACTAAAACTTTGGATAAAAGTAAAAAACATAAACCTCTAGTCAAACTCTTGATAAAAATTACGCATGTAGGAACAACTTTGCATTTAGCCATGCATTTGCTAGGGACTAGCAAGATTTAGGCATGAGGGTGTGATTGCATAGCAATCATGCAACCTAAATCACCTGAATTAAGCTAGATTCTAGCATAACTTAGGAATAATGCATTCGTAGGCATTGTAATTTGCACAATAGCTAGTTTATTAGTCATATGGATAATATCGTCATTTTATGACCTAAAAGAGAGATGATTTTAATTAGATGATTCGAAGCCGCAGATGTCAAATCAGATCTGACAGATCTGATCAGAACGAGGATGGGAGTCCAACTCTTCCAAAATCGTCTCGATTAGACGACCAGAGCATCGTGTGCAGTCCATAGAAGAATGGAGATGATGGAGCCAAAGGACAAGATCCAAGCCTTAGATGAAGAATCCAACCGCACAGATGAATTTGGATCGACGATCGCAATCCAACGGTGTAAAAATCAACTCGATCGGAGGTCTACAGCACCAGATACAAAGAAAAGAAGATGGATGACCTTGATGGAGCCACATGGCACCATCATAGCCGCTCCCTCACCACTACCCCATCGAGGAAGGTCGCACCGCATGCTGTGGAACGTTAGATCTTCATCTAACAGCCACAAGCACGCCACATCACCCACCCAGACTGGATAAGCATAAATGCAAGTAAACAAGTATATATAACAAAAGGTTTACGTAGCGCATTGGCTTGCGCACGCATGTGCATGCGCAGGGTGCGTGTTTGAGTGTGTGTGGGTGCAATTGCACATGATTGTAAGGCATAGGCACACCGATGTGGTGCGATCAGAGCACGTAGCGGGTACACATGATCTCACGTGGTTGCTTCGACGCTAAGGCAGTGGCGCTCGTTACGATCGAATGGTTGGAGTTGAGGCAGGTTTTGAAGGCGAGTGGTGGGCGAAGAAGATAAGCACATGCGCGAGGAGGAAGCGGGGCTGTGCGATCTTTGATCCAACGCTTCAGTGGTTGCCATGTGTCTCCACCAGAGCAAATCCAAGCGTAGAAGGCTATTTTGAGGCCAAATTAGAGCCGTTGATCTCCCGATCAATGCTGATTAGCCAAAGGGTTGTTGCACGAGATTAAAGGTTAAAATACCCTTTTTTCCCTCCATCAAAACTATAAAAGAAGACCTAGGGCCCCCCAGTTGAAGGCATCAACTTAGAATCTCTCTCTCCCATCAACTCTAGATCTCTTCTACCTTCTTCTTTGCAATTCTCTGTCCTGATGCATTGAATTTGAGGTGTTGCCGCATCTTGCACAAGCATCCCACAAGCGGTGTCCTTTCTCTGCCACTTTCTTCCCTCTCTCTCTCTCTCTTTCTATCTATCTATCTCTCTATTAGCATTTTTTACTGTGAAAAACTTTATCTAATTGCAATAAAATTCTAATTATCTGAATATTTGCTTTATACATATATACATATATATATCTAGTTAGAATTAGTTTTATTGAAACGCTTCTGCAAAAATAGAGATTGCCTCCTTGCGAACGACCCGGTACTCACCGGAGTTTTATAAATTTATTTGTCGATGTGTTTTGCGCTATACTACAACTAAACGACTTTTAAAACGTGAATTACGTGTCGAACAGGGCCTAGAAAATACATAATAAAACACCTAATATAAACTAGGGCCTGGGCCTAGTAGTGGTTTGATCCAGCCCATTAGGGCTATAGATTCTATGAAAAGCTTGGGCTCGCAAATACTAAATTTTTGCTAAGGAGTGCTAGTGTGTGCTGTGTGTTAACTAAGTGTTAGCTAAGTTATATATGTGTACGTGCTATGTGTGTATGTAAGTTAAATACTATAGGTGTGTGTGTTATACATATAAGCTATATGTATGTATAATAGATATGTATATAAATATATATATGTAGTATATGTATAGGTGTATATTAAGTAGAGTATATATAGTGTACGTATATCCTTTACACTTTAGTTTGTATATAATTTTTACTAAGGTTTTTAGTGATGCTTAGATCTGTCACTATATATGTTAATTATGTTAGTATAGATGTTATATATATGTTACTATGCATATGTTAGTATATTGGTTTAGTATTTTTGTGTATATCCTTAGACATTACTTAGTATAGTTGTAAATAACTAACATAGAATATATTAATTAGTTTTTTATGCTTGTTGATAAATGCCAGTTTATCATCATTTTTATGCCCTAAAACAAACCTAGCTCTTAGGATTTTAACTCCGCAAACGAGTTTCTAGGTTGCATTTAGGCATCAAATAGGTTAGGCATGCATTGCATGATTTTCTGTATTTTTGACATGTTTACTTGAGTGTTAGGCATGAATAGATAGTCAGACCCCTAAAACTCTAGCATTCAAGAATGCAACAGGTTAAGAGGAAGCTCAATTTAGCTGAACATTAGCTAAATCCAGCTCATCATAGCTGGATACGAGCTCACTTGGGTTAGGGTTAGCTCTATTAAGCTCTATTCAGCACATCTTAGCTGGATGTCAGCTTAGGCTAGCTCAACTTAGCTCAACCTAGCTAAAGCCAGCTTAGATCTAGCTCAACTTAGTTGAGTCAAGCTCATCTTAGCTCCAATCAGTTCACTGGGAGCTCTAGCTCGATCAACTAAGTTGACAGCAGTTCAAGTCAGCTCAGATCTAGCTTAACTTGGTTGAGTCTAGCTCCTCTTAGCTCCAATCAGTTCACTAAAAGCTCTAGCTTGCTCAACTAAGTTGACAAGAGTTCACCTTAGCTCAGGTCCAGCTACTTCCAGCTCCACTCAACTCAAGTCAGCTGAAAATGACCTCAACTAGCTCAGGCCAGCTCAAGTCCAGCTCCCGGAGACTCCACTCAGCTCAATTTAGTTGAGCTAAGCTTTTTAACCTAAGCTAGCTACTCCAGCTAGTTAGGTTATCTCCAGGAAGATCAGACCCATCTCACCTCAGCTCAACTTAGCAAAAGCCAGCTTACTTTAGCTTGGCTTAGTAGCTAGCAAAGAACTAGCAAGCTAAGCCAACTCAGGTAGCTCCTTGCTGTTCTCTTTAGCAGCCACTAGCTCCAATGCAGCTCTAAACAGTTCTTCCTCGGCTCCTCTTCCCAAAACTCTAGCCTCCTCCTACCTCCTTCTCTACTCACCTACTAAGCTAGCTTATCTAAAATATCCACTACATGGTTGTCCACCACCTACTTATACCCTAACCTAACTCCACCCTAACTCTACTCCAAGTCCACCACCTAGGGAAGGTACCTACTCCACCATAGTTGATGCCACCAACCTCCATGACCTTTCACACCACCACCTCCAAAAGCCATCAACCTCCATGACCTTTCACACCACCTCCAAAAGTCACCAATGTTGGTGCCAACTACCCCTTTTAGAACCCCTTACCTTTGGTGCCAAAACACCCCCATATCCTAGACTTACATCTACCCCCTAAACCCATCTCAACCTTACACCTACCCCCCCTTCTAGAACCCCCTTAAGATGGCGCCAAACCATGGCACCCTTCCATGGTTGGCACCAACTTTAGGTGCCACTTAGCCAACCATAACCACCCCCATAGCACCCCCTTAGGTGGCACCAACCTACCCTTTCCATTGGATCCCCATAACCACCCATAACCACCATTTGAACCCATCCTAGCCCTACATGTGTCCACGCCAACCATACCCTCATCCCTTCCTATATATATCCCCATTAACCACCACCATAACCTCACTTTTGGCTACCATTAATCTAGCACATTTCCACCTTCATCTTCCACCTATCACCACAGCCAAGAGAAGAAGGAGAAGAAGAAGATTAAAGGGACACTCTGTCCCCTTGGTGGCTTCCCCTTTGCCCTTCTCTCTTGTGGCCATGCTAGCTAGAGGACAAGCCAGGTGATGGGAACACCATCATGAGCCCTAACTAGCTCATTTTGATCTAGAAAAGAGAACAAAAACTCCTACATAACCAACTGGAGTTCTTAACTCAAGGAAAAACCCTTCTGAAAGAAAAGAAAGAAGCAAGGGGTAAAGCTGCAATTTTACCATTGCAGTACAACAACGGGATTTCTCATGGGCTAAACAAAGGTCAAATGGTCTTAATAAGATAAAAGTGAGTTGGTTCAAACAGAAAAGGGTTCATGTGAAATCTCAGAATTAAATGACTTCTTGTAACCCTAAAATATACCCACTTAATTTAGCAAGGCTCTGGCTAGGAAAAAATTCACCTAAACCCTCTAAACATCATGGAAAAATATCTTGTATGGTTTAGAACCTTCAAATTGGCCCTTAGAACCTATTTTGACCTAAATAGGGGTCCTAGTCAAAAGTTTGCCCTAAATTAGGTTTTTGTGTAAATTGTTCAGTCAAACATGTCAAACCTAAAATCCAACTTCACCATTGGATTCCTTAGGTCCAAATTAGGTTTGTACCAAAATTTGGACCTAAGGGGAATTCACCTTGACCTACTTTGCAACCCAGTCTAGCCTAATTACATTTATACCCCTAACTTTTGAAAACTCTTGCAAACACCACCCTAGCTTCCTCATCGTTCTTTGCAATTAGGTCCCTCCACCATTACATCAGAGGAAATCCTACTCTAGAAAGAATTCAAGGGAAAGAACACCCTGATTGCTAAGAGAATCCTTCTCAAATTTGAAAGGGAGACTCTCTGAGAAATCCCTATTCATGTGAACCTAATTTGGAGCTCCAATTTCTACCCAATCTCTTATGCGAACGCATGAGAGATTTGGATCTTTTCTACCTACCATCTCTAGTGAGGTTGCCGTGCTTGGAAGCTTGGCTTCCAAGTGCAAGGCTCTCTGCCAGAGGCTATAAAAAGGTCCCCAGATCATTCCGCTCCTGTCGAGCTTGAATTGGCCTGAGATACCCCCAATTTCCTCCTTCCCCTCCGGTCAACCTCCTATCAAGCTCAGGTGACTCCTATCTCCTTCTCTCGTTGCCCTGCCACAATACCAGTGGTAGAGTTACTTTTGTCTCCTTCGCCCACGTTGCACCGCACCAGCCGACGCTCCTACTTCCCTCTCATCGTCGCCGTCCTCCTCTCACTAGGCCTTTGTCTTTGACGACGGCACATACGAGCCGTCTGCCTCCTCCGCATCCCCCTTCATCTAACTACCCTTAGACAAGTCCTCTCTCTCTGCTCGTCCTTTTTCCCTCACTTATTTCTGCTATCATGCGTCGACATTCGCAAATCACCTCCATCTTCTGCACCTCCGGCAGACCACCGGCGAGGTGCTCCCCCCACTCCATGCATCCACCCACCTCGCCAACCACCTCAGGAGCTCTGCCACGTCTCACTGACCATAACCCCCCTCTATTTATCACCACATGCCCCCAACACGTCCCTTGAACATACCCACCTTCACAGCTACAGGATGACCTAGGCACGCACGCCCTGGCCACCCCGCACCACGTCGACCACCGTGACACCTTTGGCATGCCAAGGCGGAGCTTCCTATGTATTTTGATGAGGCCATAAGGCCTTTTGCTTGTGGACAGGGTACAGGCCTCTGCTTCCATTGAAGTAGGCTCGAAGAATCGCAAGCTTGCTCCAAAACTCCAGGCTCTAGGCTTCAGGTTCCCAGATGGTGCGAATTTCCTTCGCACACGTTTCCAGCCCAGCAATTGGAGTCCAAGCCCCCCTCATCTGCTGCAATTCGCGCGAACACCTGCTGTGCGGGCACCTGTGAAGAAGGTGGGACATTTAGTCCCACCTTGGAAGATCAGGAGCAGGTGTAATGGAATAAAAGGAAAAGTGTCAGGGGCTTATCGCCTCCTGACATGGGTTGAGGTCCCATTCACCCACCGCCTTGTCCACGGCCCACTACCCACGGACTTGGTTCTGACCCGACTACCCGTGCACTCCTCGCCCACCACCGCACGTCAGTGGGCCTAGTCTCGAGCACGCTAACCTGACTTGGTAGCTCGAGAAGGCTTTGAGAGCGAGCCTAAGAGAGAAGAAAGAAGAGAGATTGCGGGGAGGATAGGGGTAGGTTTTGCTCTTAGGGGAAAAAGAGGAAGAAGAAGCCAAGGGTGAAGCCAAGGAAGAGGAAGAAGGAAGCCACAGAGGAAGCCAAGGAAGAGGAAGGAGGAAGCTACAGAAGAGAAAGAAGAAGAAGAGCCAAAGAAGAAGAAAGAAGCCAAAGGAAGGAGAGGGCAGAAGTTTGAGCAGCTAAGGAAGCAGAAGGCAAAGCACGGCTTAGAAAGGCAAGGCTGAGGAGGAGCTGAAGTCAGAGGTAGAAGAGAAAGAAGAAGAAGAGCCAGAGAAGAAGAAAGAAGCCAAAGAAGAAAGAAGAAGCTGAAGATAGAGAACAGAAGAAAGAAGAAGAGAGAAATCAGACAGCACTGTAGCACTTGTTATTTAAGACATCTGATTTTCACATCAGACGTCCATACTTTATTTTGAGCTTATATATACATTGAGATTATCTTTCTTCCTTTACAACTTTGATTCGTCATTGCATATTGTAAATTTGAAAGTTGTGTTCTTTGTTTTGAACCCTAATTTGCTCCCTGTGTTTGACCTCGGATTTACATTTTTTGAGTAATAAAATTCATTTGTTTTCAAAGTGATTTTGGCTATACTAAGACACATTATTTTAAAATCCGATTTCACCTTGTAAACATTTTGGCGCCGTTGCTGGGGAGCAATGGGCAATTTAGAAATCTTGATTACAACTTCAGATTCCATACTAACTTCATCTATCTCTTTTGTTGTGATTATTTCAGGGGAGAAGATTCAAAAGAAGACAGCTGCACAACAACCACACCCAGGGCAGGTAATCTCTCATTAGCCCTTTCTCTTAATCCCCTCAATTCTGAAAAGGAAAAACAAAGACAAAATCAATTTAGGGCTACCTGCTTTCAATACATTTTGAATTGTGCATCCATTTAAGGTAACTAGGGCTATCACCTTCTTGATTGAGCCCTAGATACCATCTTTATGGCAACTAACTTGGACCAATTAGAGCCAACTTAAGGATTCCAATCTATGGTTTTAGAGACACATCTTTTCTAAGCAAGAATCAATTTTCCAAAAAGAGGTGTGCCTAAGCCTTGATTGAAAAGACTTATCCAAGAGAAACCCTAAAAATCAAGCTCTTAAGTTCACTTGAACCCTAAAAGAAAGGACTTAAAGCTCTCAAAGAACAAATAGGTGAACTTGACCCCTTGGGTCAACCAACCTTGAAATTAGGTCACTTTTGCACTCAAGACATCTAAAGTTCAAGTGGAACCCTAAGCACCTTTGATCTTAACTAAAAGTGGTAGACTTAAGAGGTCAAGGTCCCCATTCTGGTCTACCTGGAATCTCAGTGACAAGAGAGGTTGGGTGGGGGAAACCCTGTAACTCGTGCGGATGCTCTACCATGTAGGGGTCTTTGTGGGACTCTCCCTCTCTGGCTACCTAGGTATTTCTCAGGTGGATGGCTTTTTCTAACTAAGGGGTATCATCCGCCCCGAACCTCTATAGTCAACCAAATTTTCGGGTGTCTCGATTGGGTCCAGCACATTCTAATCTCGTCTAATCCATCAGTGCATGTTTGGTAGGCGGTCCTTGAGACCATCCTTAAGACCTCCTTTAGAAATCCACTCTCGCCGAGGCTAAGCCTCGACGTCCGTGTTTGTGCAGCAACCCCACCACATAGACCTCTCCTTTGATTCATCAGAACCAAATTCTCCTTCTTCCATCATGGCACAACCAATTGAAGAAGAGAACAACCTTGAACACCAACTCCAGCGCTTGAATGATCTATTCCAGAACTTTGTAAACCTGCCGCAACATCCTATGATGTGAGATCACTATAATCCCGCTGCAGTGGCGATAGAACCTCGAGTCCAAATCCCGGCTGGAGGTCCTGATTTTGAACTCAAGCCCAACATGATTCATACTATCCCAACGTTCCATGGGCTTAACTCCAAGGATCCCTTCTAGCACATCAAACAACTCAAACATCTAGCCCATACCTTCGGGTCAGATGTACAAAATCGGGATATTCTACTTATGAAGATGTTTTCCTTCTCCCTTATGGACAAGGCAACTCATTGGTATCAGACTCAGACGCATCCGATCAACATGTGGGTTGAACTCCAGTCTAAATTTTTGAAAATGTTCTTCCCCGTTGATTAGACGAATGCCTTGCGCCACCAGATCACTCACTTCACTCAGCAATCTGGAGAACCTCTTCATGAGGCATGGGACCATTTCTTGGATCTCATGCGAAAGTGCCCCCACCACGGAGTTCCTAAATGGGAACAAATCTAGTCTTTTTACCAGGGAATCCATGAAGACATTCTCTTATTCGTCAATGCAACCTACGGAGGAAATATCATGGGTCAACATGAAGACACTGTGTGGGAGATTCTCGAGAATATGTGCGAGAACTCCATCAATGATGACCCCATGGGCTTATTCGACCGGACGAATGTCCGTGCATCGACAAATCCTAGGGTAGCACACGAGATGCAGGGCCTGTCCTCATCCGTCGACATGGAATTGATGGCCAGTCGGTTGGACAAGGTCTCTATCATAGAGAAGGTGGATGAGCTGACTCGACATCTACCGCAAGCCACCTCTACGCAAAACCCGTTTTGACAACCACCTCTTGGGAGGGAAACTGTGCAGAACATCTATCACCGATCTTCTTAGAGGATGGATCCGTATCCACCCCCGTATGACTCCAGGACCGGAGGAAACTCCAATTCGATCTACTCTAGTTGGGGGAACTATGAACCCTCGTACTCTGAATTTCCTGAGGTTCCTCAGACCTGCGAGGACCTCAACGCCATTCAGAATGATCCATTCTCCAATACCTGTAACCCTGGATGGTAGAATCATCCCAACTTCCTATGGATGGGAAATACTTAGAATCAAAGACCACCTTATCAACCTCGTCCACAAGATCCTCGTCCATATAGCCACCTCAGCTCAACCCCACCTATCAATCTAGGCCAAACCAAGTAGATCAAATGACTCTTATCCTTCAGACTCTGGCTGACATTCAGAAGACGAATGCGGTAATACAAAAATAGCACAAGGACGAGATCACAGAGGTTCGCAATCAACTCGCCCAGATGGCGAATTCTCGCCAACCTGGCATACTCCCCTTGCAACCTCTCCGAATCCAAATAACGTGCCGAACCAGAGGCACATTATGAACCCAAATCTAGGCCATGCCCACATGATTTATCAGGCCCCTTATGTTCCATCACATGATGGGATGCAAGCTTCGACATCTTATGCGGGATTTCAACAGTAGCCACCTATTTTACCAACCCCAAACCAAAACAAGGCAGGACTAAACTTCGTAGCAACCTGTAGTGGTAAAGCAACTCAAGACCCACCTTATCCAAGCCACTCTAAGCTTGGTAGTAACCCAAGCCCTAGGATAGTTATCTAAGACACCCCTGTCCTAGACCAAGAACCTGGACCTATTATAGAGGAACCAACCAAGATTTCATTTCCCAAGGCCTTGACCAAGGGAAAAAGGATAACCAAACCTGTGGCTCCTGAGGAGGATCTGGTCAAGCTCTTTGAACAGGTCCATATAAACATCCCCTTGATGGATGCAATCCACCATGTACCGGCTTACGCATGATTTCTGAAGGACGTGTGTACACCCAAGCGTAAGCCGCGAACCAAAAGTGGGAGTCCGATCGTAGTATCAGAGCAAGCCAGCTCTATAATTTTGAGCAAACTCCCACCTAAGGCTAAAGATCCAAGTACTCCCCTAGTTTCATGTACCATTGGTGATACCCAATTTGACAGAGCATTATTAGATTTAGGTGCCTCCATAAACTTAATACCTACATCCCTCCTTGACCACCTTGAGGAATCTGAGCTTAAACTGACAGAGGTGACATTGCAGTTAGATGACCGATCCATTAAGTCACCTAAAGGAGTACTCAAGGATGTCATCGTTAGGGTACGGGATTTCTATTTCCTGGTGCATTTTATAGTCTTGGATATGGATGCACCTGAAAACCCAAGGGATACACCAATTATACTAGGGAGACCCTTTCTGGCCACTACTAGGGCTAATATAAACTGTGAGGGCTAAATAGAACTGAAAGTCAGGAACCAAACACTAAAAATTGACATCTTTAAGGCCCAACAAGGGATTAATTGCGGGGTTATAGAACAAATATGTGATATCAAGATCGTGGTTGATGAACCATACATTGAGGACAACCTGATTACTCCCGATCAACCACAAGAAGATCAAAACCCACAATCAAAGGAATCTGATCCTGATTTCGATACACCCATAACTCTGTCCCTTGCTCCTAACACACACCCTGAACCACCCGCTGCTGCTGATAACCCCGTTCTGGAACTCAAGCCTCTTCTCGACCATCTAAAGTAAATCTTTTTGGGTTCCCATCAGACATTTCCTGTGGTTATAAACTCCAGACTCACACCTGACCAGGAATCCCATCTAATTACTGTTCTTCAGCAACATTGTAGAGCCATTAGATGGACTCTCAATGATTTGACTGGTATCAACCCCTCTTACTGCACACACCGTATCTACGCTGAAGAGGGCACATGACCTTCTTGAGAAATGTAGAGACATTTGAATCCTAATTTGTAGGAGGTTGTGAAAATGGAGATCCTTAAGTGGTTAGATGCAGGGATCATCTACCTGATCTCCGACAGTCGGTGGGTCAGTCCAATCCAGGTTGTGCCTAAGAAGGCAAGATTCATCGTCATCACGACTGAAATCGAAGAAGTCATACCGACCCATGTGGCTAACTCGTGGAGAGTCTGCATTGATTACAGAAGACTCAATTCCTCCACGAAGAAGGATCATTTCCCACTACTGTTTATTGATCAGATCCTTGAGAAACTAGTGGGAAATAGGTTCTTCTGCTTTTTGGACAGCTACTCCTGTTATAACCAAGTGGCAATCTTTCCTGAGGACCAAGAAAAGATAACTTTCACCTACCCCTTTGGGACGTACGCGTTCTAAAGGGTGTAGTTCGATCTCTGCAATGCACCCACGACTTTTTAGCGGTGCATGCTTGCCATATTCTCAGATATGGTAGGTGATTATCTGGAAGTCTTCATGGATGACTTTTCAGTAGTCGGATCATCATTTGATGATTGTCTCCTGCACTTGGTCCAAATCCTTAGGCAGTGCATTGACATGAATCTGGTTCTTTACTGGGAAAAGAGCCATTTCATAGTGCCTGAAGGAATTGTCCTGGGACATCTTATTTCAAAAAAAGGCATCCAAGTCGATCGAGCCAAGGTGAACTTGATTTCCAAACTCCAGATGCCTAGCTCGATCAAGGACATCTGATTTTTTCTAGGATATGTGGTTTCTACAGTCGATTTATTCCTGATTTCTCAAAAATTGTGCACCCCCTGACCTCTCTACTCACTAATGATGTACCTTTCAAAATCTCCAAGAAATGCACTCAAGCATTTGAAATCCACTGTGACCGAGTTACCTAAGCCCCAATCCTACAATCTCCTGATTGGTCTCAACCCTTTGAGATCATGTGCAATGCATCTGATTTCGCTGTAGGAGATGTACTGGGGTAGAAAATTGATGGGAAACCCATGGTCATCTACTACGCTAGCAAGACACTTGACAAGGCTCAGCATAACTACACAGTTACTGAGAAAGAGCTGCTAGCCATAGTATTTTCCTTGGAAAATTCAGATCTTATCTCCTGGGTTCCCATGTTATCATTTACTTGAACCACACAGCTGTGAGGCATCTCCTTACAAAGAAGGATGCGAAACCTCGATTAATCCACTGGATCTTGCTGTTGCAAGAATTTGACCTCGAGATTTGCGACAAAGTAGGAAAATAAAATGTGGTAGCTAATCACTTGTCCTGCCTTCCTTCTAAGATCATCGACCTTTCCGGACCCATCATGGAACATTTTCCTGATGAGCACCTTCTGACTATCAATATAGGGCTTCCATGGTTTGCTGATATAGTAAACTACCTGGCATCACATCAGATCTTGTCCATTTGGCTGAAGGCCAAGAAGGACAAATTGCTTTCCGATGCCAAGTATTACTTCTGGGAAGACCCATATCTTTTCCGCATCGGTGCTGATCAAATTATTCGACGATGCATCACGGAAGTGGAAATCCAAGACATACTATTTTTCTGCCATGACCAGGCATGCGGTGGATATTTTTTAGGTCATAAAACTGCAGCGAAAGTCCTCTAGTGCAGCTTCTATTGGCCCACAATTTTCAAAGATGCGTACAATCACTGTAAGGCATGTACTCATTGCCAGACCTTGGGCCACATGAGCCATCGTGATATGATGCCTTTACAGTCGATTTTAATATGCGAAATTTTTGACATATGGGGGATTGATTTCATGGGACCCTTCCCTGTCTTGAACGGCTTTGAGTACATTTTACTCGCTGTTGACTACGTGTCCAAATGGATCGAAGCCATTCCGACCCAAACCAACGATCACAAGGTAGTTATCAAATTCATTCATCAGAACATCTTCTCACTGTTCAGGATTCCATGTACTATAATTTCTGACGGAGGGACCCATTTCACCAACGCTCAATTCAGGTCACTGATGACCAAATACAGGGTGTCACACCGAATCTCTACTCCTTACCACACCTAAACTAATGGTCTAGCTGAGCTATCAAACCGGGAGATCAAGAAAATCCTCTAGGTTACTATTCGACTTGACAGGAAGGACTGGTCATCCCGGCTTCTGGAAGCCTTGTGGGCTTATAGGATCACCCACAAAACCCAATTAGTTATGTCTCCCTTCAGATTGGTGTACGGGAAGGCATGTCACCTCCTCGTTGTGTTGGAGCACAAAGCCTATTAGGCAGTACGGAACTGCAACCTAGATCTTTCTAAGGTAGGAACCCATAGAAAGCTTTAAATGAGCGAGATTGATGAATTACGCCACGATGCATATGAGAACTCGCGAATTTATAAAAAGCGGGTTAAGGCCTTTCACAACAAACACATATCTAGAAAGATCTTCTATCTTGGTTAAAAGGTCCTACTTTTTGATGCCAAGCTTAAACTGTTCCCAGGAAAACTACGATCAAAATGGATCGGACCCTACCTAGTCCGACGAATCTTTGGAAATGGAGCCATTGAGATCAACCCACTCAACCACGATTCCAAACCTTTCATCGTGAACGGTCAGAGACTCAAATCATTCATTGACTTGACCGATACAAATTTGGCTGAGATATCCTTTACCCTCCATTCTCCCTAAGCTCATTGCGCCCAATAGATGGCTTAAACTCAGTGCTTAACGGGAGGCAACCAGTCATTCTTGAAAAACCTGAAACATTGCTTGACATTCCTATGCTGAATTCATATTGCACTTTAGGGTTCATCCATTAGAACAACAAGACCCCACCTCAAGTGCTTGTACCTAAGTCTAAAAATCGTTCGCAGCAGTCACCTCGACCTGTTCACCCACCCAAAACTTGTTCTAATGAATGAACTAAGCCGAATTCGAACCCACCTAATTTACAATGGGGACATTGCAAATCGTAGGCATGAGGGGGTATGAAATAGCAAAACATCATGAAAACTCATCTCACAAGAAAAGGTTTCAACAAAAAATCACATATCACAAAAAACACCAAAAAAATAAAAAAAATCTTGAAAAGGAACAAAAAAAACTGAGGGGAGAGAAAATTTTGAGGCCATAGAAATCATGAGGAGAAAATGAGGAGGAAAAGAGTAAAATGTCAAAAAAAGGAGCACAAAATAAAAAAAGAAAAAAGAGATAGTCATTAGTAAGAAATTAAGGGATTAACCGAAGTTCTAGATCATATCAAGAAAAAGAAAAATGAAGAAAAAAATGCTAATGAGACAAAAGAGATTAGTAGGAACGCTGATCTTAGGCTTAAAAATTCAAGTATCAACTAAGATCTGGATAGTCCTTAAGAGGTTGAGGAAAATGCGAAGCTTAAGTATTAGGTCTAAGGCTTAGGGAGTATTTAGCCTCATTAACTGGCCTTTGGTTTGCGGGACTCGGTATCCTAAGCACCCCAATCAACACACAGTATGGTTCAGTGCGCATAACTATCAAAATCACGCAAAAGCATTTAAATGTTCTGAAAAAAGTTACCTAGATTAGGAGCAGCCGATCAACAGAAGTTGATTTGGACGAGTTCCCAACATGGAGAGGTGGGAAATTCCCCTCGAAGATGCGTAATAACATATCGTCTCCTTGGTGCTTGTCTCCTAAGATATTTACATATCCTACCGGGGGCATGTAAGCACCCTATGCCGGTTCAGGTGACATGGGTGGCATTATCACAAAATGTCGATTGCCAGGGTCTGGAGTTAGCTACAGAACGCCATGGGAGGGATTATCTCGAAATCTCAAAAGTCGGGGTTTTGGGGGTTGCCATGAGCAGTGCTACCATGAAGCATCGATTGAGAGGAACCTTTTAAGGATTGATGATGGGGACGAGGAATCTGATACAGACCGTGTTGAAAAGCCAATCAGAAGCTAGAAATAAAAAGAAAAAAGAGAGAAAACTCCCCAAACAAATAAATCTTCTGTCTCTCTCTTACAAAAAAAATGCACTGCAAACTGAATCGAGGCTAAAATACGTTACAAGCATGGGTGCTTTAACCGTAGAGTCCAACGAACCTTAGGATAGTTCCTGTGGGCCTTAAAAACCTTCGCGGAGGATTGAGGCTAGAGCTAGTCAGGTTCAGATCTTGGCTGGTACTTGAGTACCTCTAGGCCTATTGTCAGCATTCTAACCTAATCAAAAAGAAAAAGCACTCATCATAATCTCAGAACATCACAGGAATTCATGGTCAAGAACAAAAGTTAAAACCTTAAAATTTTGCTAAGGGACTAGCAAAAGCTAGGCATGGGGGTATGATGGGAACACCATCATGAGCCCTAACTAGCTCATTTTGATCTAGAAAAGAGAATAAAAGCTCCTACATAACCAACTAGAGGTCCTGACTTAAGGAAAACCCTTCTGAAAGAAAAGCAAGAAACATGGGGTAAAACTGCAATTTTACCATTGTAGTACAATAATGGGATTTCTCATGGGCTAAACAAAGGTCAAATGGTCTTAACAAGATAAAAAGTGGGTTGGTTCAAATAGAAAAGGATTCATATGAAATCTGGGAATTAAATGACTTCTTATAACCCTAAAATAGACCCACTTAATTTGATAAGGTTCTGGTCAGGATAAAATTCACGTAAACCCTTTGAAAATCATGGAAAAAAATCCTCTAGGTTTTAGAACTTTCAAATTGGCCCTTAGAACCTATTTTGATCTAAATAGGCATCCTAGTCAAATGTTTGCCCTAAATTAGGTTTTTGTGTAAATTATTTAGTCAAACGTGGTCAAACCTAAAATCCAACTTCACCATTAGATTCCTTAGGTCTAAATTAGGTTTGTACCAAAATTTGGACCTAAGGGAAATTCACCTTGGCCTACTTTGCAAACCAGTCCAGCCCAATTACATTTCTACCCCTAACTTTTGAAAACTCTTGCAGACACCCCCTAGCTTCCTCGTCATTCTTTGCAATTAGGTCCCTCTGCCATTACAGCGGAGGAAATCCTACTCCGACGAGAATTCAAGGGAAAGAACTCCCTGATTGCTCAGAGAATCCCTCTCAAATTTGAAAGGGAGATTCTCTGAGAAATCCCTTTTCGTGTGAAACTAATTTGGAGCTCCAATTTCTACCCAATCTCTTATGCGGACACATGAGAGATTTGGGTCTTTTCTGCCTACCATCTCTAGTGAGGTTGTCGTGCTTGGAAGCTTGGCTTCCAAGTGCAAGGCTTTCTGCCAGAGGCTATAAAAAGGTCCCCAGATCATTCCGCTACTCTCAATCTTGAATTGGCCTGAGATAGCCCCCAATTTCCTCTCTTCCCCTCCGATCAACCTCCCAGCAAGCTCCAGCAACTCCTATCTCCTCTCATCGCTCTGCCACAATACCAGTGGCAGAGTTACCTTTGTCTTCTTTGTCTGCATCGTGCCACACCAACTGACACTCCTGCTTCCCTTACATCGTCACCGTCCTCCTCTCACTGGGCCTTCGTCTCCGGCGATGGCACATACAAGCCGTCTGCCTCCTTTGCATCCCCCTTCATCTAACTACCCTTAGATAAGTCCTCTCTCTCTGCTCAGCCTTTTTCCCTCACTTATTTCTACTATCACGCCTCTACATTTGCAAGTCACCTCCATCTTCTCCACCTCCGGCAGACCACCGGCAAGGTGCTCCCGCCATACCACCCATCCACCCACCTCGCCAACCACCTCACGAGCTCTGCCATGTCTCACTGACCATAACCCCTCTCTCTATTTATCGCCACACGCCACCAACACATCCCTCGAACACACCTACCTTCACAGCTACAGGGTGACCTAGGCACGCACGCCTAGGCCACCCGCACCAAGCCGACCATCGTGACACCTTCACCATGCCAAGGTGGAGCTTCCTACGTATTTTGATGAGGCTGCAAGGCCGTTTGCTTGTGGATAGGGTACAGGCCTCCGCCGCCATTGAAGCAGGCTCGAAGAAGCTCGCAAGCTTACTCCAGGACTCCAGGCTCCAGGCTTCAGGTTCCTAGATAGTGCGGACTTCCTTCGCACATGTTTCCAGCCCAGCAATTGGAGTCCAAGTCCCTAGCATCTGCTGCAATTCATGCGAACACCTGCTGTGCGGGCGTAGTGGAATAAAAGGAAAAAGTGTCAGGAGGTGACCGCATGTTTCCAACCCAGCAATTGGAGTCCAAGCCCCCAGCATCTGCTGCAATTCACGCGAACACCTGCTGTGCGGGCGTAGTGGAATAAGAGGAAAAAGTGTCAGGGGCTTATCGCCTCCTTACACGGGGTGAGGTCCTACTCACCCCACTACCTCATCCGCGACCCACTGCTCGCGGACTTGGTTCTGACTTGACTACCCGTGCACTCCCCGCCCACCACCGCATGCCGATGGGCCTGGTCCCGAGCACGCTAACCCGACCCGATAACTCGAGAAGGCTCTGGGATAGCGAGCCTAAGAGAGAAGAAAGAAGAGAGATCGCAGGGAGGGTAGGGGTAGGTTTTGCTCTCAGGGGAAAAAGAGGAAGAAGAAGCCAAGGGTGAAGCCAAGGAAGAGGAAGGAGGAAGCTACAGAAGAGAATGAAGAAGAAGAGCTAGAGAAGAAGAAAGAAGCCAAAGGAAGAAGGAGAGGGCAGAAGTCTGAGCAGCTAAGGAAGGACAAGGCAAAGCATGGCTGAAGAAGGCAAGGCTGAGGAGGAGTTGAAGTCAGAGATAGAAGAGAAAGAAGAAGAGCCAGAGAAGAAGAAAGAAGTCAAAGAAGAAAGAAGAAGATGGAGATAGAGAACAGAAGAAAAAAAAAGAGAGAGATCAAACAGCATTGTAGTACTTGGCATTTAAGACGTCTGATTTTCACATCAGACGTCCATACTTTATTTTGAGCTTATATATACATTGAGATTTTCTTTCTTTCTTTACAACTTTGATTCGTCATTGCATATTATAAATTTGAAAGTTGTATTCTTGGTTTTGAACCCCAATTTGGTCCCTGTGTTCGACTTGGATTTACATTTTTCGAGTAATAAAATTCATTTGTTTTCAAAGAGATTTTGGCTATACTACGATGCATTCTTTTAAAACCTGATTTCGCCTTGTAAACACCAGGTAGGGGGACATCCAGGAGGAGGTCTTTAGGGTGGTGCATGCCCACCTTAGGAGTTCTTTTGGGTGGAATTCTTCCACCCTTGGAGGAGCAAGGGCATGCCCATCTAGGGCTTGCCAAGGAGAAAGCAGCATCTCTGGAGGTGCACTTCAAGAAGGAGTTGGAGAGACCCTTTTCAAGCCCAGGAGCAGCTGAGCTTGGAGCAAGAATCTTCTTCTCTTCACCATCATCACAGGAGAATTCGTGTTTTATTTGTTTGTATTTTCATTTCTAGAGTAGAAGCACTCCTCTACTTGTTTTCTTGTAAAACATTTTTCTCCTTAATCAAAGTTGCTTTCCTTTTAAGTTTTGTCACATTTTCTTTCTTTTATTGTAGTGCACTCACACCCTCTTTCTAATTACTCTAGGTCTGCACGTACCTAGGGTGATCTTGAAAGAGGAAATTGTTGCCACTTAGGTTTTAACTTAGCAATTAGGTGTAGCCTTTTGATGTAAACACATCTATTTAGGTTAAATTGCCTATTCATGCATGTCCTTAGGTTTAGATTTGCATTCCATATTATAAATATTGCAGAGCATGCGTCATTCTACATTTAGAGTAGTTGTGTATATTTTAGGTTAATTGCGTCCTTTTTATGGTCAGGTGGGAAGGAGATTTATTTTGGGGCATCGGATTGATGATCCGAATGTATGGATCTGACCAGGATGATAATTGGAGTCCAACACCTCTGAGATCATCCTAATCAGAATCCCGTATCACCTTATGCGATCCGAGGAAGATCAATGGCCAGGGGGCAATGCGACATCCTTATGGGCTTCAGGTGAAAAATCCAACCATAATGATGGATCCGGAGCGACGATTGTAGTCTGGTAAAGCAAAAATCATCTCGATCTGAGCACCGTGGCACCCTCTACAATAGAAAGAAGATGGATGACCTAGATGGCACCATGTGAAGCCATCTAGGCCGCCCAACACCGACTAGCAACCACCGCCCACATCTAGATCATCCATTCTCAGCCCTTGGATCTTGATCCAATTGCTGAGAAGCTTCCTCCACCGCATGCCCATAAGATGTCTCCTCGACAAAAACATTGACATGGCGTGTTAGTTGAAGATCTGGCCTCCAAGGGAGGGGCGTGGGTTCGAATCCCTACAACCCCCCCCCCCCCATTTCGCAACTGAGGCGCGCTCAACACTAGTGGATGCAGTGTAGCGCACCAAGAACGCGCATCACTCACAGTGGCAGTAGTAGTGCATTGCACAGCCAGCATGCACGCACGACAAGGAGTACGAGGCACGGGCGTGTGATGCACGCGCCAGCAGGGAAGAAGATTGGCATGGATCTTCAACGACAGTTGGGTGTTGAAGCGACCATCTCGATCATGTTTTAACAGTTATTACGTCGTAGTATAGGTGATCGATTGTCGTCAACAAATAAAAGTTTTTATTACTCGAAAATCGGAGTATCTGAGGTCGAACACAGGGAGCAATCGGAATTTACTACTAATCTCAAATGTAATTGAACACTCTAATTTACTCAAAAGTTTAATTCAAATGCATTTAAAAAGTAATCCAGGCAAAAGAGTAAAATTGGACGTCTGGTCACAAGATCAGACGTCTTAGAAGTGTTTTCCCTTCTTTGATTATTCTTCTTCTTCTGATCTTGCTTTCTTTCTCTTCTGTCTTGGCCTTTCTTTTTCTCTGCAGTCTCTCTCTTCTTCCTTCTCTTCTCTCTTCTGCAAAGGCTTCTTCTTCTTCCTTGGTCTTCTGTTTCTTCTCTGCAGCCTTTCTTCTTCTTCTCTGCCTTGCTCAGCCTCTTCTTCAGAGTTTCTTCTTCTGCTCCTTCTCTTCTCCTTCCTGCGGCTAAGTCTCTTCTCTTCAACTCTCAGCCTGCCTACACAAGGAGCAAAACCTACCCTGTCCCTCTACCCGCACGTCTCTCTCTCTCTGCAAATCACTCACAGGACGCTCTCCCAGAGCCGCGGGTAATCGGGTCGGGTAGCACACCCGGGACCAGGCGCACAGGCGTGAGGGTAATGCGCGAGGTGTGCTCAGATAAGGTCGGGTCGGATCCCGCCAGATCCGCGAGGTGTAACCGCGGACGAGGAGAGTGTGGGTAAGGTAAGGGATCTCACCCCTGTGCGTTCGGAGGCAACGAGAAGATAACACAAATTCACTTATACTACACCTGCGCCTCGTAGATTTTCGATGTGGGACTATTAGTCCCGCCCTGCTCTCGTGCGCGCCCGCAGAACGCTCTTCGCGCTCCGCTCAGTTGCAGCCTCAACTCTCTTCACTGGATAACTGGCTGCTTGCACGCAACTCACTCCACTGCACAGCAGCTGAAATCCTGAAGCCACGGAGCCTGAGCGTGCTTGGAAGCTGCTTCAACCGTTGTCAATAGCAGCTGCAGCTCCGATCCTGTCATGCATGAATATGGCCTATTGGCCTAATCAAACCACCTGCAAACCTTCGCCGTGGCACAGCGAAGGTGGTGCGACGTGCAGCAGGTCGCGGGGTGGCCTAGGCATGCGTGCCTAGGTCGTCCTGTGACCGGAGGTGTGGGTGTGTTTGGGGGAGCGTTGAGTGGGAGTAGAGCAGCAGTGGGTTGGCGGAGGTTGTTCAGCGAGGTGAGATAGAGCCTCTGAGTTGGTCGGTGAGTCGTGCGAAAGTGTGGAGCGATGGGGGCGACTCGCCGGAGGTTGGTCGAAGGCGAGGAAGATGGCGGTGGTCAGCGATGGTCGAGGATCGATTCATGAAATAAGGTGAGGGGAATGAGAGAGGGGATAGAGGAGAATAGTTTAAACCTAACTACAGGGATGAAGGGGGATGGAGAGGCGGACGGCTGTACCTATTGTCGCCGGAGAAGAAGATGCCCAGTGGGGGAGGACGGCGGTGACAATGGGTCTGAGGCAGTGTGAGCGGGTATTACGCGACGTGGAGGAGAATCAGGAAGAAGTCTCTGCCACTGGTTTTGTGGCAGAGCGAAGAGGAAAGGAAAGAAAGCTCGCCGGAGCTCGCTGGGTACTCAGGTCAGGAAGGAAGAGACGAAACTGAGGTGAAACCCCGGCCAAGTCGAGCTGAAAATGAGCGGCCGGGTTTGGGGGTTCTTTTATAGGCATTGGGCCGTGTGTTCAGAGCTTGGAGGGCACGTATCCATCTCCGACGGCTCGCCGGAGAAGGAAAGTGGGTGGATACCCAAATCCCTCGTGTGTTCGCATGAGAGATTGGGATCAAATCAGGGATCATGCCTGACCTCAGATGGAAGGGAATTCCTCAGAGAATCTCCCTTCCATTTCTGGGAGGGGATCTCTGAGGAATTAGAGAGTATTCCCTCTCTAATCCTCGTCGGAGAAGGATTATGCCGCAATAATGGTGGAAGGACCTGATTGCAAGGTTGGCGAGGAAATTAGGGGGCTCTCTGTGATGATTTTCAAAAGTTAGGGACCAAAATGTGATTTGGGTGTACTAAATTGCAAAGTAGGTCAAGATGACCTCCACTTAGGTCCAAATTTTGGTATAAACCTAATTTGGACCTAAGGAATCCAATGGTGAAGTTGGATTTTAGGTTTGACCACGTTTGGCTAGATATTTTATGTAAAAACCCAAATTAGGTTAATTGATGAACTAGGACCCTAATCTAGGTCAAACTGGGTTCCAAAGGCCAAATTGAATGTTATAAACCCTAGAGGATATTTTTCCAAGATTTTTAGAGGGTTTACTTGATTTTTATCCTGACCGGAACCTTGTTAATTTAAGTGGGTCTGTTTTAGGGTTACCAAATGTCATTTAATTCCTGGATTGCACATAAACCTATTTCTGATTGATTCAACCCACTTTTTATCTTATTTAGACCATTTGACCTATGTTTTGCCTCTGAGAAATCCCGTTTATGTACTACAATGGTAAAATTGTAGTTTTAACCTTTATTTCATGTTTTCTTCTCAGAATACTTATTTCTCCAATTAGGCTTTCTTCTAGGTTATGTAGGAGCTTTTATTCTCTTTATTGGGTCAAAGTGAGCTAATTATGGCTCATGATGAGGCTCTCATCATTGGGCGAGTCTTTAGTGATGATTGCAGCTGTCATTAATGCCCTATGCACAAATGCCTCCTCTTCCTTCCACTGTAAAAGGACCTACCCCCCTTCCATTCTTCACCATCTCTTCCTTTCTTCTCCTCACCACCTCCAAGGCTCTAGAGAGAGCTTGTCCCAAGCCCGGGATGCTCCTCTAGAGTAGAATCAAATATTTTGTAGCCTCTCATCCCCATTTGTGGGGCATCCCGCAGCCGTCCTCTCACCTCCTTTGGGAAGAAGATCCTCACTGTGATGACGTCATGTCCCGTCCTCCTTCCTCCATTTCCATTCTCCCTTGTCTTGCTCCTTACCACCTTCTTTGAGGCACCTTCTTTGGGTGTCATCAGAGCGAGTCATCCTCCAAGCAATCGTTGAGGGGGATTCCTCTCATCTATCTCTATCTTTTCGCTTTTATAGTGTAGTTTTCCTAGTTTCATAGTTGTAGAAACATTTGTTCATAAATATATGATTGTTCCTCTCTCTTTGCATTATTTTTGCAAGTAGATAATGTTTTCGTCGACCTAATCTCTTGCTTGATAAAAATACCTAAAAAATAAGAAAAGATAAAAATGACAAAAATAAATAAAAACGAAACATGAATTTCATAAAACTTAACGTTCGCCTCCCCGTGTTTGACCTGGGACTCACCTTTCGAGTTTCGGTTATAAATATTATCTGATCGATGGATTTCTTACGAATTGAACTACGATGATAGGTTTTCCAAACTCAAACCTTTTCACGACGAATCTCTGCCGCATCATTTTGTCACCGTTGCCGGGTAGGCAATACTCTTTGATTTTTCTTGCGTTTTTCCACTTTACCCAACTTTTGTCTCACTTTTTCTCTAATCCTACTATGATTGCAAGTACTCTCCTGAGGCATGCCAGAGTGGTTAGATCGAAAGGTTTTGTAAGTGTACCCCCGTCACCCCTACCCTTGATTTCATTTCACCACACTAATAACTAAAACTCAAATCAACCTAGGTGCTTTTATAAACCTTAGGATAGATCTGGTTGTTTGATTGTCACTTCGCCTCATCTCTCCCTCCCACATAAATTAAAAAAATAAAAAAAAGTTATTTGATTGCAGGATTTACTGAAAGAGACACACATTAACACCCACAACTCTCAACTTAAGGTGCACCACTTTACATTGATTCCACCACTTAACCAGAATCTGACCTGTGGATCCGGTACACCATAACGCAACACACAAATAAGTGAGTAAAAAATTTGAATAGGTTAAACATTTTGTGTACCTTAATCAAGTAGTGCAACGTGCCGATTGATTGAGTTGTTTGGGCTACACCACTTAAGATAAAAGCAATCCATCAAGTAGCTTACCACTTAGGGTTGATCATTAGGGTTGAACTAGACACTCCACATTTTTTTTTCATTTCTAAAGGAATATATCATCACCAGTACTTTTAAATCCAAGAGTGTTCTATTGAACCTTGATTGAATACACCTAAAGATTAAACCCTAAAAGCTACTAAACAAGGTTAAACCCTAAAAGACACATCATCAAATAACCTTATTTGAAAACCCAGGTTGTGCAAACACACACACATTTGACCTGATCATTAAGGGCAACCCATTTAAAGGTCCCGTCACATTCCAAGAACATAATCATCTCAAGCCTAATTAAAACTGAGTACACATTGGCCTTAAGGACTGATTCGCTCTTCAAGGCTCAGATTGAGATTTTTTTGATTAATCTGCTTGTACTAGTCCATCTGATGTCTAGCTACGGGAGTAACGTCAAATGACTATGGTTGGGGGGTATCGAAGGAACCGGAGGTGCAAGCCAAAGGAAGAACCTTCTCCCCAACCCCTCCCTCTAACTGGTTGGATTGACTGGATATAAGTAGACCAAATCATTTCTATCATCTCAAGACAGGTCCTGGGAGTCTATAGGTCTTCAGGCTATCCACATAAGGATAGGTTTGGTTGCTTGTATTGTAGGACTCCTTTCTTTCTCTTCTCTGTTTTCCCTCCTACTCTACTATGTATCCTTCCACATCTTACACACATTTCCCATCCTACCCTCCTACCACTACCTGTCCTCAAGATGATTGCTATCTCAACACAACTTATGACTACCCATCCCCTAGCAGGGACAACTTTGATTGGGGATATGAATCTGGACCTTAGTGTCCATGGCTTAGCCTTGGACAGCAAGACTATGATTACTATCCTTCCCTAAGCTACAATGATTATAGATCTCCACAATTTGATGACCAAACCAACCCAATCTACAATCAGGAAGGATATGATCATTATAACACCTACCCTCCCCAGTATTCCATTGAATATAGGTCACCACCATTCTTTGAACAACCTGAAATAACCTACTTTCAGGGAGGACCCCAAGAACCTCAATATCTTGACTCACCTAGATTTAATCTGAACCCACCCAACCCTAAACAGAATCATTCAGTTCAGGTGAATCGGGTCCAAGACAGGGTGTTGGCTAACTTGAGGAACATCATACAATCTTTAGAAGCTCAACCAACAGTATGCACTGAAGCATTGGAGCCTATGATCAAAATGATTGATAGGCTTAATAGCTCATTATTGAATTTGCTCCAAGATGTTAGAAATAGGGGCCCAGGTGAGTTTATACTTTGGAAATTGTCAAGATTGAGGATGAAATTTGTGATTTCCTTAGTCCAATCTTGGGATGATTCTCAAGATGAACCCCCTTCAGGAGAGCCCATGTTTGAACCCTCTTAGGCGCCTGTCGGGGGGGATACATGTTCTGAGAATGGAGATGACCAGGTTGGTCTAGAGCAACTGATCGAGGATGAATCGATTTCTTCACCTGAGATCCCCGATCTAGGGAACGATGGAAAATATGTCTCCCGGACCATGAAATGACATATGATTTTGAGACATATAAATGAGGACCAAGAATTCTTTAATTCTGAGGGTGAGGAATCTTTGAGTGATGTCTCACTTGAAGTTAAGGAAAACGAATTTAGTGAGACAAACAGGCTCGAGGAGTATGATGAACCATTTGATAGCCCAATTATTGAAGATTATGATCTGGTTGGGGCTAACTTGGAGGATCTAAATCCTCATTTACTAGATGATTCAATCAGTGGCCCCTTTCCTCAACCATACCCCAAAGAGTTGAATGATCATACTTTTGAGATCATTGTGCCAAAGTCAATCCTGATTCAGCTACAATTGTTGGACTTGGATATTTTAGATGGGGTGTACAATGTTCTAGAGGTCCTAGAACCTGAACACTTGATGTTAAAGGATAGAAATTTGGAAGTTAAAATCTGGGAGGCTAATTTTGAGGGAAATACAATTTTGGATTTAAGGGTTCCTGTTGATTTGAAACCACCTACCTTCTACTAGGACCCTTATGATAATTTTGATATTGAGGATGTGCAACTCAAGTACATAACAATTCACTATCTTCTGTGATGAACTCTAAGTGGGCATATGAACCTAGTAAATCAGATCTACCAATTGTTCAACATTTCAGACTTGGGTTGCACACTAGAAAATTGTAGGCTCAGCCCCGCAAGCTCAATAATCTTCGATTCTGGGTGATTTTCATCTAGAACCTTAGAACAACTCTACCCTGGGGCATGGGTCTACACCACAACTTAGTCCACATCTGTGGACATCTTCTGCTGATGGGTTTAAGGATCAATCTTTTAATCCTGATTCTGACCCGTACCTGTGAATTCTTAACCTCTTCGTTGTTTGTATTTTATGCCTAGCTAAAGGCATTAAACTTAGCGTGTGTGTATACTCTCTTCTCTTTGCAGAGCTGACCAGATTGTCATGAAACTCAGGTGATATTCTATTATTCTACCTATTTCATGTCTTTATTTCTACAATGAGGACATTGCATCATTTAGGCATGGGGGTGGATACTTAATCTTGAAATTATTTCCTTAACTCTGTAGAATTTCTTTTATTTTCTATTCTTTAAAAAAAATAAAAATTCAAAAGGAAAATATAATTAGGAGAAGAGAACTTAGGCATTAGACGTTATTAACTTTAGGAAACGATACTTTAGGACTTGAAAACTTAGACTCTTCAAGTCTTCAGGCTTAATTAGCCTGGGTGTCCACTCAAATGTGGACTTGGTCTCGAGTCCTTGCCAAGTTAATTTTATGTTAATTTGGTAAATAAATTAAGGTAATAAGTACATCACTTATCAACCTATCCTCCAATTTGAGGGGACTTTAAGTCTGATCATCTACACACTATTTGCTGACTCACTCTTCGATGATTTTTATGGAAATTAGGCAGTTAATGAACTTTCTAGGGTAGTATGGCTAGCAAGTTGTTGTGGGTAACAACCCATTAGTCGGTTGTCCAGAGCCTAACTACATAACCAAACTCATTTTACTACTTTTAGGTAAATCTTAAATCAAGGAAGCCACTTACTTAAAAAAGGAAAAAAATGATGCTAAAAAATGAAAAGAAAAATAGAAAAAGGAGAAAAATAAAAAATAGAAAAATAAACCACACTTCTCCACACGAGTATGGCTGGCAAGTTGCCGTGGGTAATTGCCCATTGGCCAGTTGTCCAGAGCCTAACTCACAAAAATGCATAAATAATTCTCAAAACACTTAGGGAAGAAGCGGGGAAGTAGAATAAATTGGGGAGATATACACTAGGTTCGCCCTTATGTTGACCCTATAAAAAAATTTTTTAAAAAAAAGTATGGAGAAAGCTATAGATCAAAAAAATAAATCTTTAGGCAAAAACTCTTAAGGTGACCTAGGGTCATAGAAACTTGAAGTCCATTTTAATAGCCGCTTAGTGAGCCTATCACTCATTCACAAGATGCTTAGTACCTAGAGTTGTTCTCGAGTCTCAGGTGGGTCGGGTAGCCGTAAAAAGTTATCCCGAAACTCTCAAATTCCAAAAGTCCAAAAAAAATTAGAAAAGAAGAAAAAAAAAAACAAATGTATCTTCCCTTTTCAAATAAGGCCAGGACTTGGGCTATCTACATTCTAGTAGACACCCGAGTACTATTGAGTTTTCGTGGTTAGGACCTTAGTTGAAATTTTCTATTGTTAATAAACAACTTAGGCCTAAGCGATCGAGTCCTAATTCTATTTTTATGCATAGCATGTAGTTTAATTTTGCTAGGGACTAGCAAAAGATAGGCATGGGAGTATGATGTAGACACATCTAGTTAGGTTAAAATGCCTATTCATGCATTTTCCTCAGCTTAATTTGCATTCTATATTATAAATATTGCATAGCATGCATCATTCTGCATTTAGAGTTGGTATATTTTAGGTTAATTGCATCCTTTTTATGGCCAGGAGGGAAGGAGATTTATTTCGGGGCCTCAGATTGACAATCCGAATGTATAGATCTGATTAGGATGATGATCGGAGTCCAACACCTCTGAGATCATCCTAATCGAAATCCTGTATCACCTTATGAGATCTGAGGAAGATCAACAGCCAGGGGGCAATGCAACATCTTTATGGGCTTCGGATGAAAAATCTGACCATATGGATGTATCCGAAGCAACGATTGCAGTTTGGCAACGTGGAAATCATCTCGATCCGAACACCATGACACCCTCTACAATAGAAAGAAGATGGATGGCCTAAATGGTACCACGTGGTGCCATCTAGGCCACCCAACACCAGCCAGTAGGCACTGCCCACATTTGGATCATCCATTCTCAGCCATTGGATCTTGATCGTGCCTTCCTACATCTCGGTGCCTTATTGAGTACGATTTCTAGGCTAAAAGAATGAGTTTGAAAACCCTGTCGTTGCAGTTTTATAAAAATCCATCAAACAGATAATTTAATCGAAACTCTGGTGAGTCTCGGGTTGAACATGGGGATGTTGATTCTTACGGGTGGAGGTGAGATTTGCGGAAAATATATAAAGTGTGAAAATGAAATATAACAATCTCATAAAGAAGACAATCACACAATTGCATAAGAATTTTTAGTTGGAAACCCAAACCGGGTGAAAACCACCACCTAGCCCTCTCGAGTTAGGATTTTTCGATCGACCAAGTCGATCGAAATCCACTAACCGTACTACTTAAACAAGGGTAGTTTAACCTCTTACAACCGATGCTACTTTAAACTTGGGTAGCGTGCCTTAAACCCCTTCTCTTCACGAGAAGGTTTTTGTCTCACGAAGGAGACAGGAATTTGTAAAGCAAATACCCAACCAAAGATAAATAAAACAACAATAATCCTATAGAGCCATGAAGTATGTAAATGAAACTAGCTACTATAGGTAAAGGATATTCCCTTTGGTGGAAGTGCATCGACGAATGATGTGGGTGCTTGAACCACGTGTAGGCACTCTATCGCTCTCATATTCGTGAAGTGAGAGAGGGTGCATAGCTGGATGAAGCTCTCAAGTGTGGAACTAAAGCTTCGAGAGCTAGAGCTTCTTGTCAAAATCAAAGTGAAAAAATGTATGTGGAAATAGTATTGCTTGGTGTATTTTTGCAAGGCAAGGGTACTCCTCTATTTATAGAGGGCCTAGGAAGGGTTAGGAAGGCTTTGGAAGCCCTAGGTAGCCGTTGGTTATCATCCCAAAGCAAATCAGGCTACAATCAGAATCATTAATGATTTTGACAGGGTCATCAGACGTCTGGGAAAAGTGTCAGACGTCTGGAAGACACTCTTAAGACATCTGGAAACTAAATCAGATGTCTAATTCTAGACAGGATTCCTTCCTGACTTGAGTCAGACCAAAACAGGGTTCTTTTGAAATCGGGTCAAACGATAGGTTGGATATCTGTCACTATGTCTTGACGTCTGGAAACCAAATTAACTACAGGAATGAATTCTCAAGACATAAATGACTATAACCCTCAAGAGAAGTGATTTTGGCTTAATCGAGGGCTAACATTCACTTATCAGACGTCTGAGGTCCTCTATGAACATTTAATAGAAGCCTAAAGGTCATTTCTCAATGATCATATTCTTACACTGACATTCCAGTAGTTGGATGTCTGACAAGTCATCATACGTCTGCTAAGATGTTTGGACTAAGGGCTGGTTGTCTGAATTAGGTAGACAGAAGCTACTAAGTCGAGCTTAAGTGTTTGGACGTCTAATTCAACATTCAGACGTCTTAAAGTTCACTATCAGACGTTTTATTTTAGTATTAAACATCTAAACAGGCTATTTGAAGCCTATTCTGGTTTTCTAAGTTCTCTACGAAAAATTTAAATATTCTAGGGTTGTGCAAGTGTTCCTAGGCTAAAATGCTGATACTTTGAGGCTCTTTAACATACAACGAAGAAAGAAAATAAAAGGCAACAAAAGAAATAATAATACAACAAACAAGAAAGAAAATCTATCCTATTCTTCATCTCCTTCCTTCTTCAAGCTTTCACTCCTCGTGAAGCTCCTTCTCCTCTGTCAAGCTCCTTTAATCCGCCATGGATGTGAGCTTGAACTTCATCTTTACACTTGTAACATTTGCAATCGACCTAAAATATAAGACTTAAAAGAAAATGTAAAATAACAAGTGTTTTGTTATCATGAAAATAAACGATCGTAGTGCCCTTGCACCAACAATCTCCCCCTTTTTGATGATGACAAAGCCATAAATAATAATCCATAACAATCTCCCCCTTTTTGACATTATCAAAAAGGTTTTATGAATTTTAATTCTCCTAAACTCCCTCTTAAGGCATGCTTTTCTAATTTCATCTTTTTCATAAAACAAGATAGCCATGTTATTATCTCCCCCTTTCTAAAGGCAATATAGTTATGTTAATTTTTTTTTTAAACCTCACCCTTAATGATGGACAAATAGCTTCATTAATTTTGAACTCCCCCTATCTAAATGCTATTTATCAAAAATAAGGTTTAGAAATTACCTCACTTACCAAGGCTAATAGAATGGCCCATATGGAGGTGGATGCTAAACAAGATGAGGCTCCCATCCATAGCTTGGAGGTTCGAGCATCGGTGCCAATCTCCAATTGGGTGGTTGAGGCGAAACAGCTCGGACATTTGTTCGTCATCTCGTTGGTCTTCTCTTCTTCCTCAGTCTACTCCTTGGTCCTCCCAATTTGAGTTGGCCACCTTTTAGCATGTAATTCCAATCCTTGATGTTGAATTCTCCCTTGAAGCCTACAAAATAAGTTTTAAGTTGATCTTTCAGTTTCCAAGTTAGCTTGGATTCAGATGTGTTAGTTGGTTTCCTTGAAGGAGATCCTTTCTCAACCTTAGGGCTATTGCTAACTCTATTTAACAAATTTTCAGAATTCTTCCTAAGACATGCAAGCTTATCTTCTATAACATGCATCTTGGTTTTTAAGCTAGAGATTTCATTTTTTAAACTTGTGTTCTCCTCAATCAATTTACTATTTTCATTGATTAGGTCTTTATTTTCTAAAAGCAAGTTATCATCCTTAGGACTAGAACTAGTTTCTAGATCCTTAAGTTGTTTTTCGAACCTTTCATTTTATAATTTAAGAAAATTAAGATTCTTTTTAATGCTTTTGGTTTCTACTTTAACTGACTTACTGATTTGAAATAGCTCATCAAAGGCATCTTGTGAATTAGAATTTACCTCATCATTGTCAGAGTCACTATCGCTTGCAACGGCCATGAAACCCACGCAAGCGGTTTCATTCTTCTCCTTGAGATCTTCCTATTTTTCCTCTGAGCTCGAGTCATCCCAAGTAGCTTGGAACACCTTCTCCTTGTACTTCTTGTCCTTCTCCTTCGTCTCCTTCTTGAGAAGAGGGCACCCGAGTCGAATGTGCCCCTTCTTGTTGCAGTGATAGCAATGGTTTGGGCTCTCTTTTTCCTTCTCCTTCTTATCTTTCTTCGAGTCCCTACGAAACTTGAAAAATTTTTTAATTAAAAACTTAGAGTCTTCGTCATCGAAATTTACCTTGCTATCTGACGCGGCTCTGAAGGCGAGAGACTTCCTTGGTTTTGGTTCTGGTGTGTCCTTCTTCTGCTTCAACTTCATCTCATAGAACATGAGATTGCCTAGGAGATCCTCCATGTTGAGCTCCTCTACTTCGTTTGCCTCCTTAATGGTGGTGACCTTCTGTTCCCACTCTGGTCCGAGGGAACGAAGAAGCTTTCCTTGAAGCTCCCCTTGGTAAAGGTCTTATCTAAAGCCTTAATATTATTCACTATAAGAGTGAACCTAATATACATCTCACTCAAGGATGCGTTAGTCTTCATAACAAAAGATTCAAATTCTTGAGAAAGAATGTTGATTTTAGAAGACTTTACCTTGGAGGTACCCTCGTGGGTTACCTCAAGTGCATGCCAAATCTCATATTCGATGGCACATTGTGAGATTTGGTTGAACTCCTCCAGATTGAGTGCACAATACGTGTTCGTTGTCTTTGTGTTGAGTGAAAGCTCCTAAATCTATTGCTACGAGTAGCCTATGGCAGGTCTTTCCGAGATTTCGAAGGGGGTCTCACATCTGGCCCAGATGGTGAAGTTGTTGGCTTGAAGCCATCTCTTCATCCTAAGCTTCCAATACTTGTAATTACTCCCGTCGAAGTAGGGAGGATGGGTAGTGGACTACCCTCTGACAAGTCTGATGGCGGTGATGCTTCCCTCCATTGGATCCTTGCAGGGTGTTACACCGATATCGTAGGAGCCTGCTCTGATACCAACTGTTCATTCCTATGAGAGGGGGTGAGATTTGCCAAAAATAGATAAAGTGTGGAAATAAAAATATAACAATCTCACAAAGAAGACAATCACACAATTACATAAGAATTTTTCGGTGGAAACCTAAATTGGTTAAAAACCACCACCTAACCCTCTCGAGTTTGGATATTTCGATCGACCAAGTCGATCAAAATACACTAATCGACTACTTAAATGAGGGTAGTTCAACCTCTTACAACTGATGCTACTTTAAACAAGGGTAGCGTGCCTTAGACCCCTTGTCTTCAGGAGAAGGTTTTTGTCTCATGAAGGAGACGGGAATTCGTAAAGTGAATACCCAATCAAAGATAAATAAAACAACAATAATCGTATAAGGCCACGAAGCATGTAAATGAAACTAGCTACTATAGGTAAAGGATTTTCCCTTTGTTGGAAGTGTGTCGACGAATGACGTGGGTGCGTGAACCATGCATAGGCACTATGTCGCTCTTGTAATCACAGAGTGAGAGTGGGTGCACAGCTGGATGAAGCTCTTAGGTGTGGAACTAAAACTCGGAGAACTAGAGTTTCTTCTCAAGATCAAAGTGACACAATGTTTGTGGAAATAGTATTGCATGGTGTATTTTCGCAAGGCAAGGGTACTCCTCTATTTATAGAGGGCCTAGGAAGGCTTAGGAAGGCTTTGGAAGCCCTAGGTAGCCAATGGGGATCATCCGAAGGAAAATCAAGCCACAATCAGAATCATTAATGATTCTGACTAGGTCATCAGACATTTGTGAAAAGTGTCAAACATCTGGAAGACACTCTTAAGATGTCTAGAAACTAAATCAGACATCTAATTCTAGACAGGTTTCCTTCCTGACTTGAGTCAGACCTAAACAGGGTTCTTATGAAAGTGGATCAAACGATAGGTTGGACGTATGGAAACCTAATTAACTGCGGGAATGGATTTCCTACGGCACAAATGGCTATAACCCTCAAGAGAAGTGATTTGGCTTAATCGAGGGCTAACGTTAACTTATTAGGCGTATGAGGCCCTCTACGGATGTTTGATAGAACCTAAAGGTCATTTCTCAATGATCATATTCTTAAGCTAACGTTCCATTAATTGGATGCCTGGCAAAGTCATTAGGCGTCTACTATGACGTCTGGACTAAGGGTTGGTTTTTAAATTAGGCAAACAGAACCTACTAAGTCCAGCCTAATTGTTTGGACGTCTGATTCGGCATTCAAACGTCTTAAAGTTCACTATCAGCCGTTTGATTTTATTATTAGACGTCTGAATAGGCTGTCTGAAGCCTATTCTGGTTTTCTAAGTTCTCTACGGAAAACCTAAGTATGCTAGGGTTGTGCAAGTGTTCTTAAGACTGCAGTGTTGATACTTTGAGGCTCTTTTACATGCATCTAAGAAAGAAAATAAAGAGCAACAAAAGAAACAACAATACAACGAACAAGAAAGGAAATCTATCATATTCTTCATCTCCTTCTTCAAGCTTTCGCTCCTCGCGAAGCTCCTCCTCCATTAAGCTCCTCTAATCCACCATGGATGCGAGTTGGAGCTCCATCTTTACACTTGCAACATTTGCAATTGACTTGAAATCTATGACTCAAAAGCAAATGTAAAATAATAAGTGTTTTATTATCATCAAAATAAACAATCATGGTGTCCTTCCACCAATAGGGGAGGCGAACGTTTCATCAAAAATCGTGTTGGATTTATTGTCATGAAAGCAGATTAGATGGTTGAAATCAATCTACTATCTATTCTACTTAAAGAATAATTAATAGAAGAGAGAGAAAGAATAATACAAATAAAGAAAAAATAGGGAGAGAATAAACAAGAATTTTATAACAATAGGTGAATGTCCATTAAAACTACTTGCTACACTAGAAAGTAGGAAATCTACACTACACTAGAAAGTAGGAAATCTACACTAGAAAGTGATAAAAGAGAAGGGGATGAGAAATTATCCTTCTCGACGACTGCTTAGAGGACGAGCCACGTTGATGGGGCTCCCGGACGAGGGTGGTGAGATGCTGGACGATGTAGACACATCCATTTAGGTTAAAATGCCTATTTATGCATATTCCTAGGCTTAGATTTGCATTCCATATTATAAATATTTCATAGCATGCATCATTCCGCTGTTAGAGTAGTTGTGTATATTTTAGGTTACTTGCATCCTTTTTGTGGTCAAGAGAGAAGGGGAATTATTTTGCAGTCTCGGATTAACGATCTGATTATAGAGATTTGATTAGGACGACGATCGGAGTCCAGCACCTCAAAAATTGCCTTGATCAAAATCCCATAGCACCATATGCAGTTCGAGGAAGATCAATGGCCAAGGGACTAGGTGATGTAATTCAGAGCTTCAAACAACAAATCTGACCGCATGGATGGATTCGGGTCGACAATCACAGCCCAACAATGTGAAAATCGACTCAATCCGACCTTTGTAACAGCCCTTACAACAGAAAGATGATGGATGACCCAGATCACGCCATGTGGTGCACCCAGGCCACCCATGTGCATGCATGTGCCATCGCACACACATAGCAGCGTGGGCGCACGCACGCGTGTGGAGGGACTCATGCACAGCAACGTAGCAGGTGCGCATGGGAGTGCACAAAGGCAGTGGTAGCGCAAGTGAGCCCGTAGCACGTGAAGGCACGCGACACGGGTGCGCGGAGCATGTGCCAGTGTAGCGACAGTGTGGGTGCAAGGCTATCTTCAGTGACATTTGCGGCAGATCTTCAGCGATGTTTATGATCGTCACTAAATGTCCTGTATGCGAAATTGATCCTTTCCTCCACTATAAAAGGACCCCTACCCCTCCCATTCTTCTTCCTCTCACCACCTCCAAGGCTCTAAAGAGAGCTTGTCCCAAGCCTGAGATGCTCCTCTAGAGTAGAAATCAAATATTTTTCCCACCTCTCATCTCCCTTCATGGAGCATCCCATGGCCATCTTCTCACCTCCCTTTGGGAAGAAGATCCTCGTCGCGACATCGTCCTACCCTGTCCTCCTCCAGCTCTGTCTTTGTTCATCTGGCTCCTCACCACCTTCCTCCAAGTGACGTCAGAGCGAGTCATCCTCCGAGCAATCATCGAAGGGGATTCTCTCTCCTATATCTTTCTTTTTGCTTTTATAGTGTAATCTTTCTTGCTTTCTTAGTTGTAGAAACATTTGCTTCAGAAATATATGTGATTGTTTCTCTCTCTCTCTTATATTTTGCAAGTAGATTAGTAGATAATAATTTATTGACCTAATTTCTTACTTGCTAAAAATACTAAAAAAATTAGGAAAGACAAAAATGACAAAAACAAATAAAAGCGAAATGCGGATTTTCAAAACCAAATGTTCGCCTCCCTATGTTCGACTTGGGACTCACTTTTCGAGTTTCGATTATAAATTTTATCTGATCGATAGATTTTCTTGCGAATCAAACTACGACGATGGGTTTTCCAAACTCGAAGCCTTTCCATGTGCGAATTCACCGCTATCATTTTGGTGGCATTGCCAGGGAGGCAATGCTCTTTGGTTTTTTCTCACATTTTCTTGCATTACTAACATATTTTTCTAACCTATCTTTCTTCAATTTATTGTCTTGTCGAAACTTGATCGAGGAGCCGAAGGCGGTAGATTGGAGTTAAGTGTAGGTAGAGACATTTTTATATTATTCTCCCCACCCACCCACTATATTTCCACTCCATAACCTAATAACTCAAACTTAAATCAACTTAGTTGCTTGCATAAAGCCTAGGATAGGTTTGATTGTTTGATTGTCACTTCAACTCACCTCACCCACTTGCATATATTAAAAAATAAAAAAATACTCCTCTTGTGGGATTTAATTAAAAGAGATACACTTAACACCCACAAATTCTCATCCTAAGATGCACAATCACTTTGATTCTACCACTTAACCGAGATCTGACTTGTGGAATTGGTACACTTCAACTCAATACAGATAAGTGAGTAGAAATCTGATTAGGTTAAGACATTGTGTGCCTTAATTTGTGATACGAATAGGCCAATTGATTGATTTGTTTAGGCCGCACCACTCAAAATAAAACTGATCCATCAAGTAGCTTGCTACTTAGGGTTGATTTTAAGGGCTAAACCAGGCACTCCACATTATTTTTTTTATTTCTAAAGGAATATATCATCATCAGTACTTGCAAAGCTTGGAGTGTTCTCCTGAACTTGATTGAATACACCTAAGATCAAACCCTAAAAGACACCTCATCAAATAACCTTGTTTGCAAACCCTAGTTGTGCATGCACACATATATTAACTGATCATTAAGGAGACAACCCTTCTAAAGGGCCCATCACATTCCAAGAGCATGATCATCCCAAGCCTAACTAAAACTCAGTTGACGTTGGCCTTAAGGATTGATTCGCTCTTCAGGGCTTAGATTGAGATTTTTTTTTTTATTAATCTACTTCTATTGGTCCATCTGATGTCTAGCTAGGGAAGTGATGAGTCGGCCTGGATAGGTTGTTAATATGATGTTTTTATCGTTGAAATATGTATAGTGGTTAACCTAATTCAGACCTAACCATCTCTTTACAAAATTTTTAACCTGGCCTAATTGATTTTATCTTGTCACTTTTAGGCCCAGGGTTGAACTCAGGGAAGTGGGGTTAAAGTCGAGTTTCTACGTTTTCCGTAAAACGCGTCTCTTCCGTTCGTTTATTGTGTTTTTGGTGTTTTTCTTATTTAGGTTTTTTATGGTAATCCTTGTTCTTGAGGCACACCCTCAAAATTGTGTCCTTGGCTTTTAGCCAAACAGAGTCCCAAAACAAGTCTTGCTACTCGCAAGACGGGGGTACCTGCAAATCAAAGATTATCTTTTCACTTTTATACCTTTTTTTTATCTTTTTACTAAGAAGGAAGCTAACAGATAGAAAGTAAATATAGTAGCTATAGATATATATTTATATGTAGTATATATATAAAGGGGTGGGGGTGGAGGTGACGATGGAGTGTAGCACTATGTCGAGTCAGTTGACGTCTAGAGAGACGCAACCAACACGACTATGTGCTGCGTGGAGTGTGGATGGAGGATGGATGATGTATGGGACCACGCTTTTTTTGTACGCGTGTATCAGGGAATATCAGCAACTGGTGCAGATATCCCCGTGATACAGCGTATAGTAAATAACGTGAAAATATATGTACATATGTATGTATATGAGTAAATATAGCTATATGTATATAAATGTATAAGTATATATGTATAGATATATATAGATATATATGTATTATATATATATATATATATAGGTGTATATGTATATATATATATGTATGTATATATGTATATAGCTATGTATATATGTATATAAGTATATATATATAATACTATATAGATGTATATATATATATGTATATAAGTATATATGTATCTAGATATATATATATATATATGTGTGTATATATATATATGTATGTATATATGTATATAGCTATGTATATATGTATATAAGTATATATATATAATACTATATAGTTGTATATATATATATATGTATATAAGTATATATGTATCTAGATATATATATATATATGTGTGTATATATATAAGTATATAGATATGTATATATATATATGTATATAAGTATATATGTATATATATATAAGTATATGTATAAGTATATAGATATATATATACGTGTATATATATATATATATAGATATATTATATATATGTGTGTGTATACATAAATATATAGATATACTATGTATATAAGTATATATATATATATAAGTATATGTATAAGTATATAGATATATATAAGTAGATATATATATATATATATATATATTATATATATATGTATGTATACATAACTATAGATATTACTATGTATATAAGTGTATATATATATATATATATATATGTATGTATATATTATGTATAGATGTATATAAGTATATATATGTTACTATATATAACTATACGTATAGTGTAAGTGTGTGTGTGGGTGTGTGTGTGTGTCGGTGAAGATGTGTGTGTGTTGGTGTAGTGTGTGTCTGTGAGTGAGTGAAAAAGAGAGAGAATACGTGAGAGAGAGAGAGCGGGAGAGAGAGATCAGCAGAGAGAGAGAGAGCGGGCTGGAGAGATCGCGAGCGCGGACGATGGCAGCGAGTTAAGACGTCTGCTCGCGACGGCGGACGTCTGACACCGCGTCGTCTGAAGGCGGAGGCGGACGTCTGAAGACGGCGGGTGCGGGCGCACCTTCGCGCAGGGTTCTGCAGGCCTGTGCGAAGTCGACGAGCGGGCGATGGCGCGGAGGAGCGAGCGTGGAGGAGGTCTGCAGGTGGTCGCGTGAGGCCGTAGCCGGCCGCTGCAGTACGCGCGGCGGCGGGCTACGGGTGCAACTGCGAGGCGGACAGAACGGAGACGGAGGCGGGGAACGCCCTGCAGACGCGCGCGGAGGCGGTGAGCGACTGCGGGGACGGTCGCGGAGGGGCGGGAGGACTTGCTGCTGCTGCTGCTGGGCTGCTGTTGGGCTGCTGCTGCCGTGGCTTCAAGCTTCGAAGCTTGGAGCGGCGGCAATGGCGTTAAAGAGAAAAAACGAAGCGAGGGAATGCACCACGCCCACCGGCTCGTCGAAGAGCTGGGCGGTGGTGCTCCCACTGTGGTGGTGTGCACCACAGTGGGTTCTCCTGCTCGCCGGGTGCCTCCTCGACGGAGGGCCGACGTATGGGAGGGGAAAGCGGTGGAGAAGATGGCTGCGGGTTTTTTTTAGCAGCTGCAGCAGCTGCGTCGCGAGGATGAAGCTGCAGCTACTTATAGAGGAGGGGAGAGTGGTGTGTCGGCTGCAGCAGGGAGAGGGTGTGCGAGTTGCAGCTATAGGGAGCGGCGTTGGCAGGGAGAAGTGACGGGAAGAAGTGCTGCGGGCTGCTGCATGCAGCTGCGGGAAGAGTGCAGCCGCGGGAAGGATGCAGCCGCGGGAAGGAGAGAAAAGAAGAAATCAAGAGGAAAAATAAAAAGAGGGTGATTTTGCAAGGAGGCACTTGAAGAAAAATGTAACTATGTAGGCGATTGTTTCACTCCTCTTCCTCTCTTGATTAAATGCATGCATGCAAGTGTTTTTACAAATGCGATTACAGGATCCTATTATGCAATGTTAATGCTAGAAAATAGCACAAGAAGGCGTTATTACAGGCGTGTTTTGAGGTGCAAACATATACCCCCATGCCTATCTTTTGCTAGTCCCTAGCAAAATAGTATTTAGAAATGATCTTAAGCTGAAGATTTTCTTCTGAGGTGATACAGGTGTGTTTACTATGGAATATTGTGAGAACCAATTGTAAAGAAGACTACCAGTACTTTAAGTCTCACATGACATAGATCATCTCTCAACTAACCAGGACTCTTGATATTTAAACCTTAAGTACGATTTCCAGGACCCAGGAGGTTTTTGCCGTACTCGAGAGCTCAAGAGGTTATGGTTTGTGCATAGTGAAGGATCAAGACTGACCAGATGAACCTTAAGACTCACTCCCAGGGTTTCACGAATTTTTAAGTACAGGTTGGTCCCAGTTTCAGCTCGTGTTTTCGGATTGACCCTTAAGATGATTACGGAAAACTCAACTCCCATTTTCTGATTTTTTTTTTTTTTTTTTTTTTGGGCTCACCGAAAAACAAAGTATACAGACATTTATGAGATATACTGACTCTTTTAAAACATCTTTTTTTTTTTTTTTTTTTTTTTTTTTTTGAAACACGTGTCAGTATATCTCTTACAACACATTTTGAAGGAGCACACTTATTTTTCTTTTTGGTGGGAGAGTTTCTTTTTGGTGGAAAGAGTCACTCCTAAACACAAGACTAAATGCTGGGATAAAAAGTCTACCTGCACGCACAGGTAAGGACTCCACCTTCCCTAATGAACACTAGGGTTGGATCTTATGTTCACCTGGTCTTTCCTGATATGTGTAGTGTGAACCAAATTTACTTAAGCTCTCAAGAAAAAGTAAACCAACGGATCCTGTACTGGTGTCTCAGGTACAAGAATACGTCCTTAGTTAAGAGAGATTTTGATCTATTTCGTCAATACTTTAAGTGAATTAAGCCGAGCCTGAGCGAATCAAGCTTCTGTGGCCTGGAAATTCTTCAAAACAGAGGTTGAATATCCATAAACACTTATTGAATTTTTTTGTTTCAGCTTTCAAATCATTACTAAACACCATTTATTATTAATATATATATATATTTTTTTTTTTTCTTTTCTTTTTTCTTTTTCTTGCATATTTATAAATAGGTGGTAATTGTCTGATACCATAAAATACCCGGATCCTATGGATGCCTATCCACCCCCCCATGCCAAACAATGCTATGTCCTCATATGCATGCAGGGAAAGGCAGAGAACGGACGACAGATCGGGTAACAGGAGCTGAAGTTCAGGGTATAAATCAGGGTGGAAGGGTGGGTGGATGGTGGGTGGTGAAGAGAAAAGCGAAGTAATCGCGATAGAGGCGTGAAAAGTAATGGTGGATGGTGAGAGATTTGGCATTTTCTGGGACGAGAGTGTCCCAGGCGGATCAGAAAACAGATCAGGAAGAGGAAGTTGGCCCTTAGATTGGCCAAGAAGGGGGGCTTTTTGGATAGATGGATCCAAAAGGGAATAGCCCCGGTGAGTAAGATGTGGGCTCAAGGTCCCAGTGTGGATTTGCAAATCCGCCTGATTTAGCGGGAAAGAAAGGGCAATCCGGTCTTCCATAGTGTGGACCGGCGGTGAGCAGCCCGGCAATGACTCAGACCACGAGGTATGGGAAGCGGAGAAAACCTCGTCAGAAGTCTGGTCAGGAGAAGGTACAGGAATAGGGAGGGATTGGGGAACGTCACAGTTTGTGTTGGTCAGGCAGTCGTCAGGTAATTCGCAGCAGTCAGAATCGACTCCAATTAGTTCGATACACGTAATGACAGTCACGTCCTCGTCAGACGTGTCATCCTTGATGTGATCACTATCAGCATAAGAGTGCGGTGCTGCAGCGGGATTAACCTGAAATCCTGGAGGAATACTCGGAGCTTGCAGAATTTGATGAACCTGTTCCTGAGAAGGTTGTACCTGTGGTTGCGGACCACAGGGTACAAAGTTTTGCGGGTTTGGAACAGGTTGGGCGGGAAAAGTGCCCTGAGATCGAGTCGCCATGCTTAGTTGATTGATCTCAGCATTCTGCTGCGCCAAATGCTGAAGAGAGGTCATGTTTTCTTTATGGCGCTTTGACATTTCCGTCATCATTCGCATCAATTTATCAAGAGGTTTTGATGCGTGTTTGGTTTTCTGTACACAAGGGCCTGATGGCAGATTTGCCATAGGATTAGACTGGGCCCTTGGGATGACGGGTGCGGACGATCGCATTGGTCCACCAGCGGGGTTTCGACGCTGCGGGTTGTTGGACCATGCAAAATTGGGATGATTGTGCCACCCTGGGTTATACGTGGCAGAAAACGGGTTATTCCCCAGGGTGCAGGCATCTTCTATGCCAGAAGACGTGTCCGCATATGTGTCCGAGTACACGGAGGCTTGGTCCTCCGTGTTGAAATACTGGCTCACAGAAGACAGTTCCACATGACTTACCGAGTCGCTTAGCGCGACACTCGATAAGGAAGGTCTTGCAGGGTTTCTCGGGATAAGCCTGGTGTTGAAAGAATTGAAATTGTGACAAAGTGGTGAGGCGGGGGTGTGTGCCATGTTTGTGGAGGAGGAGGATGATTCGGCTCTTTTTCTAGATTTATCAGTCAATACAAGCAATTCAGGGTTTTGTGACCTCCTCCCAAACATGTACTACCACAGGAAGAATTGGGGAGATGAGAAGGGAAAAGGGATGAGAGAAATGACGCCGCAAAGGTACACTTGATTACAAATCAATACAGTCAAGTTCCTAACCTCTACAGTGTGCCCTTAGACCTAAAGATCTAAGTTACCTACTATCACGAACTACGGAACCGAATGCGAGCACCGCGGAACCACCGGGCCAGATTGAAAGGCCGTTTGCCCCAGTCTTAGACACCCGATAGCACGCGGGAACTCTCACCAGCACGTAGTCGCTACACACAGGTAGTTAGACCTCCAATCCTTAGTAAGGGTCAAGTTACTACCAGTTTTAATTAGAGGCTTAGGGTCAAGTGCTTTTGGAATGTGAAGGGCGTTGTTTACGGGTAATGCCCAAGTGATTGATTTTAAGAGTGTGTAAGAACAAGCATGCAACGGGGAAATCTCCCCGAATTAAAGTTTTAATTGGTGAATGGTTTTTAGAGTTCAACCTTAAGTAGTATGAATTTTAGGATTTTGCTGAATTACCAATTCAACCAATCTCCGGGTTTTGCAAGAATACAGGTTTTCTTTCTAAAGCCCAAGAAACCCTTCTTCAATTATCAGTTAGTTAATGCATGCTTAAAATGCAATGGGCTACCCTAAATGGAGATTTCTAAGTGTGGATGCAGGAATCAGTTTTATATCAATGTGACAGGGAGCCAAAGCACTTCAATTCAAGTGCTCCCAATCACTAGAAATGATTTCCACACACAAGGCTTCAACCAAAAGATAAAGAAAATAAAATTGTTGGGGTTGAAGTATTCAGGATCGAATCACGGGCAAGTTTGAAAAGTCGTGGCGGGGTTGGAATCAACTCAATTCCAAGTCTCCCCACCAAAAATGTGATCCTGAATTAAAGATAAGTGAGGCAAAAGAGGGATACAAGCAATCTTTTTCTTTGCCTCAAAGAATACTTCCCACGGCGAAAAATCTAAGAATCAAGATTCTCGGATTTTCGCTATGCGAAGTAAGGCGGGAAATCCCAGGACAGTGGGAGTGAAGACAACCAATCAATCAAGTGAATTTTAATCCACTTGCCCTCAAGAAATCCCAAGAAGTTTTTCTAGTTTTTAGTTTTTAAAATTTTGTTTTTTTTTATTGTGGTGGCAAGTTAACCCTAATTTGATGAGAAAAGAAAACCTACTTGTTCGGCAACGTGTGCGAAGCTCCAATGCGATGTCGACGTCTTCACGCTCTCGTTCCTGCCTTGGATCTGCTCACGTCCTCGACTTCGTCAGCCTTCTTCTCCTTCCACCAGGTTCACCTGCACACCAAAAAACAACAATACCCGTGAAGAGAGAAGAGACAAATTTAAAGGAATTGGATAGAAACTTACTCGAAAGCGCACATCCCCGGCAACGGCGCCAGAAAAGTCATGATGAGTCGACCTGGATAGGTTGTTAATATGATGTTTTTATCGTTGAAATATGTATAGTGGTTAACCTAATTCAGACCTAACCATCTCTTTACAAAATTTTTAACCTGGCCTAATTGATTTTATCTTGTCACCTTTAGGCCCAGGGTCGAACTCAGGGAAGTGGGGTTAAAGTCGAGTTTCTACGTTTTCCTTAAAACGCGTCTCTTCCGTTTGTTTATTGTGTTTTTGGAGTTTTTCTTATTTAGGTTTTTTATGGTAATCCTTGTTCTTGAGGCACACCCTCAAAATTGTGTCCTTGGCTTTTAGCCAAACAGAGTCCCAAAACAAGTCTTGCTACTCGCAAGACGGGGTACCTGCAAATCAAAGATTATCTTTTCACTTTTATACCTTTTTTTTACCTTTTTACTAAGAAGGAAGCTAACAGATAGAAAGTAAATATAGTAGCTATAGATATATATTTATATGTAGTATATATATAAAGGGGTGGGGGTGGAGGTGACGATGGAGTGTAGCACTATGTCGAGTCAGTTGACGTCTAGAGAGACGCAACCAACACGACTATGTGCCGCGTGGAGTGTGGATGGAGGATGGATGATGTATGGGACCACGCTTTTTTTGTACGCGTGTATCAGGGAATATCAGCAACTGGTGCAGATATCCCCGTGATACAGCGTATAGTAAATAACGTGAAAATATATGTACATATGTATGTATATGAGTAAATATAGCTATATGTATATAAATGTATAAGTATATATGTATAGATATATATAGATATATATGTATTATATATATATATATATAGGAGTATATGTATATATATATATGTATGTATATATGTATATAGCTATGTAAATATGTATATAAGTATATATATATAATACTATATAGATGTATATATATATATATGTATATAAGTATATATGTATCTAGATATATATATATATATGTGTGTATATATATAAGTATATAGATATGTATATATATATATGTATGTATATATGTATATAGCTATGTATATATGTATATAAGTATATATATATAATACTATATAGATGTATATATATATATATGTATATAAGTATATATGTATCTAGATATATATATATATGTGTGTATATATATAAGTATATAGATATGTATATATATATATGTATATAAGTATATATGTATATATATATAAGTATATGTATAAGTATATAGATATATATATACGTGTATATATATATATATATATAGATATATTATATATATGTGTGTGTATACATAAATATATAGATATACTATGTATATAAGTATATATATATATATATAAGTATATGTATAAGTATATAGATATATATAAGTAGATATATATATATATATATATATATTATATATATATGTATGTATACATAACTATAGATATTACTATGTATATAAGTGTATATATATATATATATATATATATATATGTATGTATATATTATATATAGATGTATATAAGTATATATATGTTACTATATATAACTATACGTATAGTGTAAGTGTGTGTGTGGGTGTGTGTGTGTGTCGGTGAAGATGTGTGTGTGTTGGTGTAGTGTGTGTCTGTGAGTGAGTGAAAAAGAGAGAGAATACGTGAGAGAGAGAGAGCGGGAGAGAGAGATCAGCAGAGAGAGAGAGAACGGGCTGGAGAGATCGCGAGCGCGGACGATGGCAGCGAGTTAAGACGTCTGCTCGCGGCGGCGGACGTCTGACGCCGCGTCGTCTGAAGGCGGAGGCGGACGTCTGAAGACGGCGGGTGCGGGCGCGCCTTCGCGCAGGGTTCTGCAGGCCTGCGCGAAGTCGACGAGCGGGCGATGGCGCGGAGGAGCGAGCGTGGAGGAGGTCTGCAGGTGGTCGCGTGAGGCCGTAGCCGGCCGCTGCAGTGCGCGCGGCGGCGGGCTACGGGTGCAACTGCGAGGCGGACAGAACGGAGACGGAGGCGGGGAACGCCCTGCAGACGCGCGCGGAGGCGGTGAGCGACTGCGGGGACGGTCGCGGAGGGGCGGGAGGACTTGCTGCTGCTGCTGCTGGGCTGCTGTTGGGCTGCTGCTACCGTGGCTTCAAGCTTCGAAGCTTGGAGCGGCGGCAATGGCGTTAAAGAGAAAAAACGAAGCGAGGGAATGCACCACGCCCACCGGCTCGTCGAAGAGCTGGGCGGTGGTGCTCCCACTGTGGTGGTGTGCACCACAGTGGGTTCTCCTGCTCGTCGGGTGCCTCCTCGACGGAGGGCCGACGTATGGGAGGGGAAAGCGGTGGAGAAGATGGCTGCGGGTTTTTTTTAGCAGCTGCAGCAGCTGCGTCGCGAGGATGAAGCTGCAGCTACTTATAGAGGAGGGGGGAGTGGTGTGTCGGCTGCAGCAGGGAGAGGGTGTGCGAGTTGCAGCTATAGGGAGCGGCGTTGGCAGGGAGAAGTGACGGGAAGAAGTGCTGCGGGCTGCTGCATGCAGCTGCGGGAAGAGTGCAGCCGCAGGAAGGATGCAGCCGCGGGAAGGAGAGAAAAGAAGAAATCAAGAGGAAAAATAAAAAGAGGGTGATTTTGCAAGGAGGCACTTGAAGAAAAATGTAACTATGTAGGCGATTGTTTCACTCCTCTTCCTCTCTTGATTAAATGCATGCATGCAAGTGTTTTTACAAATGCGATTACAGGATCCTATTATGCAATGTTAATGCTAGAAAATAGCACAAGAAGGCGTTATTACAGGCGTGTTTTGAGGTGCAAACAGGAAGTAGCATCAAATGACCACAACTGGGGGGTACACTAGGAACCGGAGGAGCAAGCCAAAGGAAGAACCTTCTCCCCAGCCTCTCCCTCTAACTGGTTGGATTGACTGGATAGAAGTAGACCAAATTGTTTATAATCACAAGATGGGTCCTGGGAGTTTGTAGGTCTTTAGGCTAACCCACCTAAGGACAGGGTTGATGTTCGTTACACTGAATCGGTGTTTTAAGAATATCACGTTGTAATATAGCCGAAAGAGCATTCAAAACAAATACAATTTTATTACTCGAATTTAAAGTCCAAGGTCGAATACAAGGAGCAAATTGGTGTTTAGAAATCAAGATCACAATTCAGAATTTAGAGGAATATGCAATAATATCAATATCACAATGCAAAACTATAGGAGTAATTAGCAATGTAGATCACAAAATACTCAATAACTTAATATATATGAATAAAAAATTGGACATCTGATTTGTAAATCAGATGTCTTAAACTGTGCTCCTTCTGCTTTCTTCTCTCTCTGATTCTCTTCCCTTCTTATTTTTCCTTTGCGAGCTTTCTTCTCTTTCTATATCTTTATCTTTAGCTTTCTCTGTCTTTTCCTCCCTTCTTCTTCTTCCTTTGGTTTTTGTCTTCTTTAGCTTCCCTGCCTTTCTCTTTTCTCTTCCTTTCTCTACTGGCTGCCTTTTCTGTGTCCTTGTCTTCTCCTTCCTCTTCTTCAGCATCGCTTCTCCTCCTCTTCAGCCTGTAGAGCAAAACCTACCCCCTACCCATGTGCACTCTCCTCTCTTTTCTCTCTTAGGTTTCGTGCTCCTAGAGCGACACGTTATCGAGTAATCGGGGCAGGTACGTACCTGGGACCAGGCCCATTGGCGTACGGTGGTGGGCAAGGAGTGCAGTCGGGTTGGGTCAAGACCAGGTTCACAGGGTATGGTCACGGACGAGGCCGATTTGGTTCAGGTGAGAGGGACCTCACCCCGTGATTCAGAAGTGACAAGGCTATGGCAAGAATTCAATTTATACGCACATGACCGCTCTTCCAATTCCGTGGTTGGACTATCTTTCCACCTTTCTTCGCGTGTGCCTGCAGCAAAGGTGTTCCTCCAATTGCAACAGTTGCGACTGCCCTTGACTGGAATTGAATGCTTGGAGTCGTGCGCGAGGGTGCTCCGTACAATCTGGGACATGGTCCTGGAGCTGGCGAAGCTTGGAGCTCGCTTCAAGCTTGCTTCACGTTCTGTGCCAATGGCGGAGGGCACCTGCCACTTGAAATCACCAAGATGGCCTCGCGGCCACATTAAATTACTCAAAAATCTTCGCTGAGGCATGACGAGTGTGCTGCGATGGATGGCGTGTCATGGGGATGGCTGTGGTGGTGTGTCTAGGGTTCACTGTGGGCGTATGTGTGGGTGTGTTCGGTGGGATGCTTGGGCGGTTATGGAGTGAATGGAGTGGAGGGAAATGATCAGCGAGTCGAGGTGGAGGTCATAGGGTGGTTGGCAAGGTGGGTGGAGGTGCGGAGTGACGGGCGCACTTCGCTAGAGGTATTGCTGGAGGTGGAGAAGGTGATGGTGATCAGTGGCGTCGAGGGTTGGTTTAGGGAAATAAAGAGAGGGAAAGGAAGAAGAGGGTAAAAGGGACTTATCTAGAGTGATGTGGATGAAAGGAAGGCGAGGATGGTGTTGAGCAAGTACTGCCAACGCCGAAGACGAAGGTGCTCAAAGAGGAACAGTCGGCGAGGATGAAGGGGAGACAAGGGTGCCAGTGGGTGTTGCGTGACACGAGCGAATGCAAGGAAGAAGAATTTGCCACTGGTATTGTGGTCAAGCGACGAGGGAGATCAAGGAAGGTCATCGGAGCTTGATGAGCGAATTGGCTGAAGGAGGAGAGAAGAATTTTAGGGGGTTTTCAGTCGATTTCAAGCTTGGAGGAGTTGGTTGGATCTGGAGCCTCTTAAATAGACCTCTGGAGGGGGATTTTTGCCAAGCTTCCAAGCAAGGTATGCTTGCCAGAGATGGCAACTCCAAAAGAGACCCAAATCTCCCATGCGTTCGCATGAGAGATTGGGTAATAAGTAGGGCATCAAACTAGGTTCACATTGGAGGGATTTTCTCATAGAATCTCCTTTCCAATTTTGAAGGGGATTCTCTGAGAAACCAGGGAGAAATCACCTTCTAAGGCTCGTCAGAGTAGGATTCCTCCTCTATAATGGTAGAGGGACCTAATTGAAAGAATGATGAAGAAGATAGGGGGCTTTTGCAAAGGTTTTTGAAAGATAGGGGTACAGATGTAATCAGGTTGGACCTATTTGCAAAGTGGGTCAAGATGAGTTCCCCTTAGGTCTAAATTTTGGTATAAACCTAATTTGGACCTAAGGAATCCAATGGTGATGTTGGATTTTTGGTTTGCCCATGTTTGACTGGGTAATTTATGCAAAAACCCAATTTAGGGTAAATATCTGTCTGAGACCCCATTCTAGGTCAAGATGGGTTCCAATGGCCAAATGGAAAGTTATAAACCCTAGAGAATACTTTTATATGATTTTTAGAGGGTTTAGATGAATTTCATCCTAACTAGAACCTTAGTTAATCAAGCGGGCCTGTTTTAGGGTTTCAAAAAGTCATTTAATTCACAGGGTATACATAAACTCTTTTCTGTCAAATCTAACCCACTTTTTATCTTGTTAAGACCTTTTGACTTGTGTTTAGCCCTTGAGAAAACCCGTTGTTGAACTGCAATGGTAAAATTATAATTTTATCCCTTATTTCTTACTTTTATCTTAGAAAGGTTATTCAGTGAATTATGACCTCTAGTTGGTTATGTAGGAGCTTTTATTCTCTTCATTGGGTCAAAATAAGCTAGTTAGGGCTCATGATGGTTTTCCCATCATACCCCCATGCCTAGCTTTTGCTAGTCCCTTAGCAAAATTTTAAGGTTTTAACTTTGATTCTAGACCATGAGTTCCTTGATGTTCAAAATTGTGATGTGTGCTTTTTTTTCTATAGATTAGGTTAGAATGCCAATAGTAGGCCTAAAGGCACTCAAGTACCAACCAAGATCCGGACTTGACCGGCTCTAGCCTCAGTCCACCGCAAAGGTTTTTAAGGCCCACAAGAACTATCATAAGGTTCGTTGGACTCCACAGTTAGAGCACCCATGCTTGTAACATATTTTAGCCTTGGTTCAGTTTGTAGTGCATTTTTGTAAGAGAGAGACAGAGGAATTTTCTTTGTTTGGAGAGTTTTCTCTCTCTTTCTTTTTATTTCTAGCTTCGGATTAGCTTCACAACACAGTCTGTATCGAATTCCTAGTCCCCATCATCAATCCTCGAAGGGTCCCTGGCAATCGATGCTTCGTGATAACACCGCCCATGGCATCCCCTAGAACTGTGGCTTTCGAGATTTTGGGAAAATCCCACCCATGGTGTTCTGTAGTTAAATCCAGACCCTGGCAATCGACATTTCATGATAATGCTACCCATGGCATCTGAACCAGCGCAGGGTGCTTACATGCCCCCAGTAGGATATGTAAATATCCTAGGAGACAAGCACCAAGGACATGATACGTTATTGCACATCTTCGAGGGGAATGTCCCGCCTCTCTGCCTCGGGAACTCATCCAAATCAACTTGGGTTGATCAGCCGTTCCTAATCTAGGCAACTTTTTCAGAACAATTTAAACGCATTTGCATGATTTTGATACTTATGCGCACCGAACCAGACTGTGTGTGGATTAGGGTGCTTAGGTTACCGAGTCTCGCAAACCAAAGGTCAATTAACGAGGTTGAATACACCCTAATCCTTGACCTAATACTTAAGCTTCGCATTTTCCCCAATCTCTTGAGGACTATCCAGATCCTAGCAGATACTTGAATTTTTAAGCCTAGGAGTATAGCCCAAGAGGCCTAAGATCAGCGTTCCTACTAATCTCTTCTGTGTTTCATTAGCACTTTTTTCTTTCATTTTCTTTTTCTTGATATGGTCTAGAACTCAGTTAATTCCTTAATTTCTTACTAATGACTATCTCTTTTCTTTTCAATTTGTGCTCCTTTTTTGTCATTTTTCACTTTTCCGCTTTTCTCCTCAAGATTTGTATGGCCTCAAAATTTTTCTCTCCCCTCAAAATTTTTTGTTCTTTTTCAAGAATTTTTTCATTTTTTAGTATTTTTGTGATATGTAATTTTTTTTTATGAAACCTTTTCTTGTGAGATGATTTCACGGCATTTTGCACTTTCATACCCCCCCATGCCTACGATTTGCATTGTCCCCATTGCAAATTAAGTGGGTTTGAGTTCAACTTAAATCATTCAATAAAATAAGTTCTAGGTGGGTGAACGGGTCCAGGTGGCTATTGCGGATGATTTCAAACTTAGGTATGGGTACCTGAGGTGGGGTTGACTGTTCTAATGGATGAACCCTAAAGTGCAATATGAATTCAGCATAGGAATGTCAAGAAAGGTTTCGGGTTTTTCAAAAATGATGGGTTGCCTCCCGTTAAGCGCTAAGTTTTACAGCATCGGTAGGGCACAGTGAGCTCTGGGAGAATGGAGGGTAAAGGATGTCTTAGCCAAATTTGTATCAGTAAGGTCAATGAACGATTTGAGTCTCTGACTGTTCACGATGAAAGTTTCTGAATCGTGGCTAAGTGGACTTATCTCGATGGCTCCATTTCCAAAGATTCGTCGGACGAGGTTAGGTCCGATCCATTTTGATTCGAGATTTCCTGGGAACAGTTTGAGCTCGGCATGAAAGAGTAGGACTCTTTGACGAGGGTGAAAGATCTTTCTGGATATATGCTTGTCGTGAAAGGCCTTGACCCGCTCTTTGTAAATTCGAGAGTTCTCACACGTGTCGTGGTGTAATTCATCGATCTCGCTCATTTGAAGCTTTCTGTGGGTTCCTACATTAGAAAGATCTTGGTTGTAGGCTTGTACTGCCCAATAGGCATTGTGCTCCAATTCGACGGGGAGGTGACATGCCTTCCTGTACACCAATCTGAAGGGAGACATGCCTAATTGGGTTTTGTGGGCATCCTATAAGCCCACAAAGCTTCTGGAAGTTGGGATGACCAGTCTTTCCTGTCAGGTTGAACAGTAACCTGGAGGATTTTTTTGATCTCCCGATTTGATAGCTCAGCTAGACCATTAGTTTGGGGGTGATAAGGAGTAGAGATTCAGTGTGACACCCCGTATTTGGTCATTAGTGACCTGAACTGAGCATTAGTGAAATGGGTCCCTCCATCAGAGATTATCGCACGTGGAATCCCAAACCGTGAAAAGATATTCTGATGAATGAATTTGATAACCACCTTATGATCATTGGTTCGAGTCGGAATGGCATCGATCCATTTGGACACGTAGTCAATAGCAAGTAGAATGTACTTGAAGCTGTTCGAAACAGGAAAGGGTCCCATAAAATCAATCCCCAGGCATCGAAGATTTCGCATACGAGAATCGACTATAAGGGCATCATATCATGGTGGCTCATATTACCTAAAGTCTGGCAACGAGTGCATGCCATACAGTGATTGTATGCGCCTTTGAAAATCATGGGCCAATAGAAGCCACACTAGAGGACTTCTGGTACGGTTTTATGACCTGAGAAGTGTCCACCGCATGCCTGGTCATAGCAGAAGTACAAGATGTCCTGGATTTTCGCTCCCACGACACATCGTTGAATGATTTGATTAGCACCGATGTGGAAAAGATATGGGTCTTCCCAGAAGTAATACCTAGCATCGGAAAGCAATTTGTCCTTCTTGGCTTTCAACCAATCGGACGGGATCTGATGTGATGCCAGGTAGTTTACTAGATTAGCAAACCATGGAAGCTCTATACTGATAGTCAGGAGGTGCTCATTAGGAAAATGTTCTGTAATGGGTCCGAAAGGGTCGATAGCATCAAAATGAAGGTGGGACAAGTGATCAGCTACCACATTCTATTTTCCCACTTTGTCACGAATCTCGAGGTCAAACTCCGGCAATAGCAAGATCCAGCGGATTAATCAAGGTTTCACATCCTTCTTTGCAAGGATATGCCTCACAGTTGTGTAATCAGAGTAAATGATAACACGGGACCCCAGAAGATATGATCTAAACTTTTCTAGGGTAAATACTATAGCTAGTAGCTCTTTCTCAGTAACTGTGTAGTTACGCTAAGCCTCGTCAAGTGTCTTGCTAGCTTAGTAGATGACCACGAGTTTCCCATTAATTTTCTACTCAAGTATTGCTCTTATAGCGAAGTCAGATGCATCGCACATGATCTCAAAGGGTTGGGACCAATCAGGGGACTGTAGGATCGGAGCTTGGGTAACTCGATCACGGAGGATTTCAAATGCTTGAGTGCATTCCTTGGAGATTTTTAAAGGAACATCCTTAGATAGTAGAGTGGTCAGGGGGCACACAATCTTTGAGAAATCAGGAATGAATCGATGGTAAAAATAGACGTGCCCCAGAAAAGATTGGATGTCCTCTATTAAGCTAGTCATAGGGAGTTTGGAAATCAGATTCACCTTGGCTCGATCGACCTGGATTCCATTTTTTGATATTAGATGTCCTAGGATAATTCCTTCAGGCACCATGAAATGGCTCTTTTCATAGGAAAGAACTAGATTCATGTCAATGCACCGCTTGAGGATATGGACCAAGTGTAGGAGGTAATCGTCAAATGATTTTCCAAATACCGAAAAGTCATCCATGAAGACTTCCAGATAATCACCTATCATATCTGAGAATATGGCAAGCATGCACCGCTGAAAAGTAGCAGGTGCATTGCAGAGACCGAACGGCATCCTTCGGAACTCGTACATCCCGAAGGAGTAGGTGAAAGTGGTCTTTTCTTGGTCCTCAGGATGGATTGCCACCTGGTTATAATCGGAGTACCCGTCCAAAAAGTAGAACCTATTTCCTGCTAGTTTCTCAAGGATCTGATCAATAAATGATAGTAGGAAATGATCTTTCTTTGTGGAGGTATTGAGTCTTCTGTAATCAATGCAGACTTTCCACAAATTCGCCACACGGGTTGGTAAGATTTCTCCAATTTCAGTCGTGATTATAGTGAGTCCTGCCTTCTTAGGGACAACCTGGATTGGACTCACCCACCGACTGTCGGAGATCAGGTAGATGATCCCAGCATCTAACCACTTGATGATCTCCTTTTTCACGACCTCCTACAGATTAGGATTCAGACGTCCCTGCATTTCATGGGAAGGTCGTGTGCCCTCTTCAGTATAGATATAGTGTGTGCAGTAAGAGGGGCTGATGCCAGTCAAATCATCGAGGGTTCATCCAATGGCACTTCGATGTTACTGGAGAATAGTAATCAGACGGGATTCCTAATCAGGTGTGAGTATGGAGTTGATAATCACAGGAAATGTCTGATTGGAACCCAAAAAGATGTATTTAAGATGATCGGGAAGAGGCTTGAGTTCCAAAACAAGGTTATCAGCAGCAACGGGTGGTTCAAGGTGTGTGTCAGTAGCAAGGGAAGGAGTTATGCGTGTGCCTAAGTCAAGTTCGGACTCCTCTGATTGTGGGTTTTGATCCTCTTGTGGTTGATTAGAAGTAGTCAGGTTTTCCTCAATATATGGATTGCCAACCACAGCCTTGATATCACATATCTGTTCTATAACACCACAATTAATCCCTTGTTGGGCCTTAAAGATGTCAATCCTTAATGTTTGTTTCCCAAATTTCAGTTCAATTTGGCTCTCCTCACAATTTATGTTGGCCCTAGCAGTGGCCAGAAAGGGTCTCCCTAGTATAATTGGTGTATTCCTCAGGTTTTCTGGAGTATCCATATCCAAGACTACAAAGTCCACCAGGAAATAGAAATCCCGAACCTTAACAATGATATCCTCAAGAATTCCTTTGGGTGAGTTAATAAATCGATCAGCCAACTGTAATATCACCTCTGTCAGTTTGAGCTCAGATTCCTCAAGATGGTCAAGTAGGGATGTAGGTATTAGGTTTATGGAGGCTCCTAGATTCAATAAAGCTCTATCAAATTAGGTATCACCAATTGTACAGGAAATCAGGGGAGTACCTGGGCCTTTTGTCTTAAGTGGGAGTTTGCTCAAAATTACACAGCTGGCTTGCTCTGACAATACGATTGGGTTCCCACTTTTGGCTCGCGACTTACGCTTAGGTGTACACACGTCTGACAAACCCATTTTCGCGTGTTTTGAAGTCATCGGAAATTGTAGTATAGTCGCACTAAAACACTCGTCAGAAATGATTTGTAAAGATAACGAGACTTGAGTCCCAGTCATTCGTCTCTGAGAGGCATTTATGCAAATTTGAAATTGATCTCATTCGCTCTAGTTGCTTAAAATCGCATGTCTATTTATGGTTATTATGTATTTATGCACGACATGCTTAGTTGCCAAAATATCAGAAATTATAAGCACGCAACTTTAATCACACAAAATATTTTGCAATAAGCTCATGGTGATTCTCAACACATAGATATATATATAGAAAAAGATCTTTCATTAATTCATCATGGTGTTTGCAACATGGAACTCGTGGAAAGATTATAGAGGAAAGCTTGAAAATGTAAATCTATCTAACAGAAAATGATCGCATACATGAATCTAAAGGGGGATTATGCATGCATCATTGGGGGAGAATATAGAGCTACACTACTAAGCAGTAATAAAAGTATGTAAACTATGAGGAACTAAGCTACTAATCTAGAAGAAATAAGGGCATTCGGAGGTGGGCTCCGATGGCCTTTGAGTTGGTTGAGAGGAGGAGAGGCGGCCAATGGTGCCTAGGCTGGCCCTTGGAGAGAGGTTGGAGAGGTAATCTAGCATCTTGGCGTGAAGATGGTGGTGGCCATGGTGATGCTACTCGTGGAGATGGAGTGGAGGTGGATGTAGCTAAACTAAATGGAAGCCAAGTGTGAATGAAGCCAAGAATGGATGGGTGCAAATGGCCACCCCTTAGGTCTTTTTATAGACCTAAGGGAAGCTCTCTAGAGAATTATGGAATTCTGTAGAGAGGCCTATGGTGGGAGCTCGTGAAAGAGAGAGAGAGGATGGATGGTGGATTTTAGATCCACCAAATGTGGATCTAAAAATTGAATGGCTCTTGGTTGCTAATTTTAGCAACCAAGGCAACAACACATGGTAGAGGGTTATAGAGAACTCTAGGCTAGGTATTTTCGTGTGGATGGTGTGTGTGGGTCGAAACTTAGGTGGCTGGGTTGATTAGGTTAGGTTCTAGTGGGTTTATGTCAAGGTAGGTCTCAAATTAGGGTTGTAAACCCTAATTCACTAAGGTAAAGTGCAATTAAACTTAATGCAAGTTTAATTGGGTGTGTGGAAATCTAATTGAGAGTAAAATAACTCAATAAGTTAGGTCTAGGTCAATTGGACTCTCACTGAGTCCAATTGGACAGAGTGTGCTGAGATCAGGGCTCAATTGAACTCAATTAATCCAATTGAATAGGCTGATGGAATTGACTAAGATCCAAGTCAATTAGGTTTAGTGAGGACCTAATTAGGTCCTTAGAGAGGTCTAGAGGTGATGTACAAGGGTTAGGGCAACTTAATTTAGGTTTCTATGGGGTTGAAATTGGGTTTAGGGACCTAGAGATCCAAGATCAAGGCTTGAATCTCAAAACAGGGTCTGGAGGGCAGTTCCGGATGTCCAATAATAGTGTCAGACGTCTTATAGTGAAAAATCAGAAGTCTATACTTGTTTTCTGGACATCTAATCAGAGTCAGGAGGGATTCTAGGTTCTGTCTTGGCTATTCTGCAGAAATTGGACGTTTGACCAAGTGTCTAGACGTCCAATAACACTGCAGAAGTGGGTTTAAGGTGTGCGGGAGTTAGCTATGAGTTGGACTTCCTATAACTTATCTAGACATCCAGATAGAGGCTAGAATTAGGGTTTTAAGGTTTCCTAAGGTGTGGTGACCTAATCTAAGGGTGGCTAAGACTTGGGGAATCTTCTAGGCTGTCCTAAGGCTAGGATGGTCCTAAGTTCTTCATATTTTACTGATTTATTCCTACTTAATAGAATAGCAAACCTTAACTCCCTTACATTATTATCTATTACATCTAATCTAGGTCTTCCACTCTTGCTCTACTACAACACCAATTATTCTAGCTTCAGATCCAGTTTCTGATCTAGCTTCTGGTCAGCTTATCACCTGTAATTGTCATAATGGACCTAATCAGTACATTATAGCATTATTTTATGCATAGCGAAAAGAAAGCAGTAAAGATGCAAATAATGCTTATGCATGCGTGAACTATCCTAACTTGCGTTAAGTCCTAGCCTAATTTAGGTCAGTTATGACCTATGATTGCTGCACAATCTTACCCCCATGCCTAAATCTTGCCAGTCTTTAGCAAATGCAAGACTAAATTATTCACAGAAGGGTCCCTAAGGGATTGATTATTTTATCAAGTGTATGCCTAGAGATTTTTCTCCTTTTTGTTTTCATCCAATGCTCTAGAAATCCAAACAATCGTGGAAGTGTAACTATGTAGCTTTTGCAACAGATTCGAGTGAAAAACTAATTCACCTCTAAAGCCTATACTTGACCCCTAGTAAAAATTCTAGTAGGATAGGCAGACTTCTTCCCTCGGGGTGTTCAAGATATTTTATGAATTCCACCCGGCTTTAAGCTTAGGTAGAGAATCTTAGAGGGAAAAGATTATATATTTGGTGGCTCACTCTTGATTGGTGCTACATAGAGATTAGTACTTAAGAATCTAGATTCCCGGATTATCGAGTAACTCAACTCGGCGAAACAAGAGAAAAATTATGTTCTCTTTTGGTTCCTTTGTATTCATTCTCTCTTACTCTTTTTCTTTTTCTTTTCTTTTCTTTCTTTTTCTTAGAGCTCACAATCTCACTAGATTCACACATATGACCTGTATTTGGTATTCTCACTTGGCATTAACACTTTAATTGAGTTCCCATAACTCTAATACTAAGTTAGAATTCCTCAGCCAGTATTCAAGTGGTCAAAAACACAAGAAAGGTGGGTTAAGGCCATATTTGGTGGATCTCAAATTTATTTGGTGATATTGCCTCAATGCAACTAAAGTAAACACTAAATATTCACACACTCTTTTTTCTTACTTTTTCTTCTTTTTCTCATTTTTCTTTCTTTCTTTTTCTTTTTCTTCTTTTTTTTTCTATGTAAATTTTTTCAACACAACACATGGTAGCATACATTCATGAACTTTATTAAGGAGGCATTATTAGGGATTAGTGGTACTCAAGAGACATTAGGTGGCTTATTTGGTGGAAGTGCCTATTCACGGCACCAGGAGAGATGGATAGGATGGTGTATTTCTGACCTTGACATCAATACCCTCCTTCAACCGAGGATTCCGTAAAAAAATGGTCGTAACCATCCACCTTAGCCCTAGTTTTATGAAAACTCGCTCTCCGCGTATTTGCCTTATTTGGTGACTCTCAAAATTTTGCTAAAAAATGTATACGCAGGAACTGAGAGCGAAAACTATGTCTAATCTCTGAGTATCATCACCTAATTATCTTGGATTCCATATTCTTTGCACTAATCTTAGAGCACCAGTACTCTCTATTCTCATCTCACATTATTTGGTGGATTTTTAGAAGAAAATCTGCCTAACTCCCAAAACACTATCTAGGGGTTTAGGAGAAGAAGCACTGCTTCTTCTCGACAGACTAAAGACATTTATAGCCTTCACTATGAATCCATTGCAAATTCTACATGTGTGTGAAAAATTATACTGGATTCCAGATTACAAGAATCAACTAGTGGATAAAATCCCTAATGCATTCTCTTGATAAAAATCTTATTCATGGATGCATTATGTATATATGCTATAACAAGTAACCTCATATAATTTGTACTTCGTAAAATTCCCGTATCGGGTTACATTCAGCTTGACCCTAAATTTAGAACAAAAGTGTGAGCGGGTGAGTCGAAAGTGGCTGTTGCGGATGATTTTTAGCTCCAATGCCAGCATTGGAGGTGGAGTCGGTTATTCTTTCATTTAGGGTCCTAAAGTACGTGTAACATGCAGCTTCGAGGCTATCCTAAGGGTTGGCATAAAAATTTTTCGATTTTACTGTATCTACCCCCCATGCCTAAGTTCTTGCATGTCCTCATGCATGAATAAAAATAAAATAAATTTGACAGAGGATGAATGGGTAGAAGTCACCTGGAATTGCTCCTGAAAATATACATTCAGCACCAGCCAACCTGACAGTATGCAATATGCTGAAAGAAAATATGCTAAAAGAAGAATATGATATGTATAAAAATGAATATGTATAGGGTGATGGATGAAGAGTAGATGCTGAGTTTAACACCTCCAGCTGGGTGAAAACTCAATCACACGTCCTTAATAAGATGAACGATCTCGTCAGCTGGATCTGGTTCCTGGGCCAAAAATGGCTTGAGGCACTAGCCATTTACCATAGATATATGCCCAGATTTTGGGTCCCTGATCTAGACTGCCCCATTAGGATATGGGTGAATCACAACATATGGTCCAGTCCACTTGGACTTGAGCTTCCCTACGAAATGTTTTAATCCTGAACCAAACAACCAAACTTGCTAGTTGGGTGTGAATACTTTCCTCCAGATGTGACAGTCATGAAAGGACTTGGTATTGCCCTTGTATATCAATGCATTCTCATAGGCCTCCCGCCAGATCTCTTCTAATTTGCTAAGCTAGAGTTTCCGTTCTTGACCTCTTACATTGAGGTCAAGGTTACATTTTCACACCACCCAAAAGGCATGGTGTTTGCTAAGCTGGAGTTTCCGTTCTTGACCTCTTACATTGAGGTCAAGGTTACATTTTCGCACCACCCAAAAGGCATGGTGTTCCAACTCTACAGGAAGGTGACAGGCCTTGCCATATACCAAACGATATGGTGACTGATGAGAGCCTCATCATGAGCCATAACTAGCTCATTTTGACCTAATAAAGAGAACAAAAGCTCCTACATAACCAAGAGAAAGGCTTAATTCAAAGGATCACTAATCTGGGAAGAGAACATGAAACAAAAGGTAAAATTGCAATTTTACCAGTGCAGCTCATCAACAGGATTTTCCACGGGCTAAACATAGGTCAATTGGGCTTAATAAGAGGAAAAGTGGGATGATTCAGTCAGAAAAGGGTTATTGTGAAATTTAAGAATTAAATGACACTCTGTAACCCTAAAACAAACCTACTTAATTTCACAAGATTCCAGTCAGGATAAAAATTAACTAAACCCACTAAAATTTATGAAAAATATCTCCTAGGGTTTAGAACCTTCAATTTGGCCTTTGGAACCTGTTTTGACCTAGATTGGGGTCCAAGCTCAATATTTGACCTAATTTGGATTTTTGCGCAAAATATCCAGTCAAACATGGTCAAACGTAAAATCCAACTCCACCATTGGATTCCTTAGGTCCAAATTAGGTTTGTACCAAAATTTGGACCTAAGGGAAGGACATCTTGACCTACTTTGCAAAATAGTCCACCCAATTACATTATGGCCCCTAACTTTTGAAAACCCTTTCAAAAACCCCCCCAACTTTTCTTGTCACTTTCTGCATTCCGGTCCCTCTGCCAATGCAGCAGAAGACCCATACTTCGGCGAAGTTTCGAGGAGGATTTCTCCTCGCTTCCCTAGGGAGCTGCTCTCAGATTTGAAAGGGGGGTTCCCTAAGAAGTCTCCTACCGCCTGAGCACCTCCCCATGCCCTGATTCGCACCATACCTCTCGTGTGAACGCTCGAGAGGTATGGGTATTGTACCTGCGGTGACCTCCGATGAGAGCCTTGCTCACCCTCCGTGCATCTGACCCTCTGCTTGTGCCTATAAAAGAAACCCCAGGACCAGTCGCTTGAGGTAAGCTTGTCTTGGCGGAGAATCTCTCAAAATTTCCTCTCTTCCTTTTTTGACAGGAAACGCGCAAGCTCTGGCAGTCACTCCTCCTCCTTCTCGTCGCTCTGCTGCCATACCAGCAGCAGAGTTTGCTTCGTCTAGTCTTCCTGTGTCGCGCTGCACCAACCGCACGCTTCCCTTCCCACTTCCTCGTCGTCGCTCTCTCCCTCTGGGTGCTTCTTCTCCAGTGACAGTCAATATGATTGCCCGCCTCTCTGGCCCCCTTCGTCCTTGCAAGTAAGTTAGAACTACTCCCCATTTTCCCCTCTTTCTTTTCCCACATTACTTCATTCAAACCAACCCTCGACCACGCCTGACCACCATCACCTTCCTCGCCTCTGGCCAACCTCCAGCTAGTTGTCCCCATTGATCCGCAGCTCCATACAACTCGCCGATCGTCCCAGAAGCTTCACCTCATCGCACTGAATACGCACCACCTTCGCCGTGCCACGGCGATGGTCTTCCGGTAGTTTAATTAGGCTGTGAGGCTGTATTCGTCTCTGACAGATTCTGAGTCTCGACCGCCACTAAAGCCACCTTGAAGCAGCTTCTTCCGAGCTCCAGGCTTCAGGGCTCCAGGTTTTCAGCTGCTACAGATTGGGGAGACTTCTGCGAAGGCAGCCAGCCAGCAACCGAAGAGAACCGAAACTGCAGCTGAGGAGATTGCGAAGAAGTCTTCCTGTGGGCGCGCGCGAGGAGAGGCACCAGTTAGTCCCACATCGTGAGTTCATAAAGCGCTGCAATGGTTTAACTTGATTTTGTGAATTAGCCTTATCGCCTCCAAAGCACCAGGGGTGAGGTCCCACGCCCCACGCCCGCCTCGTCCGCGGATTCACCACACAGACCTGGCGGATCTGACCCGGCACACTACTGAGCACACCTCGCGCACCATAACACGCCGGTGCGCCTGGTCCCGGGTACGCAACCCGACCTGTTAACCCGGCTCTGGGAGAGCTTCCTGTGAGCGGTTTGCACAGAGAGAGATACGCGCAGGTAGAAGGAAGGGATAGGTTTTGCTGCCTTGTGTGCAGGCAGACAGAGCGCTGAAGAGAAGAAGCTCAGCACTTGGCCGCAGGAAGGAGAAGAGAAGAAGCTAAAGAAGAAAAGCTGAGCAGAGGAAAAGGCTCGCCAAGGCAGAAGAAGAAGAGAAGCCTTAGCAGAAGTGAAGATTGCAGAGAAAGAAAGTGGACATAGAAGGACTCAGAAGAAGAAGAAGGCAGACAGAATCAGAAGACCCGCCAAGGTGAAGAAGAAGAAGGAGGACTAACAGTAGACAGAATCAAAAGAAGAAGAAGAACAGTAAGGCAGAAGAAGACTTACATTTAAGACGTCTGATGCAAAAATCAGACGTCCAATTCTGCCCTTTTTAGCAATTCATTTTTTATAATTCTCTCATTAAACCGATTATTTTTCATTTAAATGAAGTTGTATTCTCAAGTTTTTAAAAGTACTTTGATTGCTCCCTGTGTTCGACCTCGGATACTCCGATTTTCGAGTAATAAAAATCTTTATTTGTTTTGATTGCTTTTTGGCTATATTACAACGTGACATCCTTTAAAAACTCGACAAAATGTTCTGAAACATTTTGGCGCCGTTGCCGAGGAGCAACGGGCACTTTTAAAGCTTTTGATCATAACTTTTGATCTAATATTTGATCTAATTCATCTCTTTTATTGTGCTTATCTCAAGGGAAAGTAGAGAAAAAAAGAGCAGCTGCACAACAGACACTCCAAGGAACAGGTAATCTTCATTAACCCTCTCTTAACTCCCTTAAAGTATGAAAAGGAACAAAAGAAGAATCAACTTAGGGATACCTGTTTCATACTTAGTAATTCATCAAAGTTGCCTAATTTTTCATTTCAACACATTTTTAACTGCTCATCCAACTAAGGTAACTAGGGCTAAAACTTTCTTGATTGAGACCTAGATACTAAATTTTGAGGCAACTAAATTGGACCAACTAGAGCCAACCCAAGGATTGAAAAGCTAGGGTTTTTAGAGACACACCTTCTCTTAAAAAAGAAAAAAGTTTTTCCAAAAAGAGGTGTGCCTAAACCTTGTTTGAAAAGATCTATACAAGAGGAACCCTAAGCAAATCAGGCTTTTAAATCCATTTGAACCTTAAAAGAAAGGACCCAAAAGCTCTCAAAGGAACAAGAGGTGAAGTTGATCCCTTGGGTCAACAAACCTTAAAATTAGGTCACTTTTTCACTCAAAATACCTAAAAGTTCAAGTGGAACCTTAAGCACCTTGATCTTAAAGTAAAAAAGGTAGACTTAAGAGGTCAAGGTCCCCATTCTGGTCTACCTAGAACCACAGTGACAAGAGAGGCTGGGTGGGGGAAACCCTGTAACTCATGGGAATGCTCTACCGTGTAGGGGTCTTTGCGGGACTCTCCCTCTCTGGCTACCCAGGTATTTCTCAAGTGGACGACCTTTCTAACTAAGGGGTACCATCCGCCCCGAACCTCTATAGTCACCCAACAATTTTTGGGTGTCTCGATTGGGTCCAGCACCTTCTAATCTCATCACATCCTTCGGAGCATTTTCGTAGGAGGTCCTTAAGACCACCCTTAAGACCTCCTTTAGAAATTCACTCTCATCGAGGCCAAGCCTCAACACCCTTGTTTGTGCAGCAACCCCACCACATTAATCTTTCATCTGATTCAGAACCAAGTTCTCCTTCTTCTCCCATCATGGCACAACCCATTCAAGAGGAGAACCTTGAGCACCAACTTCAACGCCTAAATGATCTCTTTCAAAACTTTGTAAACCCACTGCAGCGACCTATGATGCGAGATCACTACAATCCCGCTGCGGTGGCAATCGAACCTCAAGTCCGAATCCCGATTGGAGGTCCTGATTCTGAACTGAAGCCCAATATGATTCATGCCATACCAAAGTTTCATGGGCTTAACTCTGAGGATCCATTCCAACACAATAAACAACTCAAGCATCTGGCCCAGACCTTTGGGTCAGATCCACAAAATCAGGATATTCCTTCTCATGAAAATGTTTTCGTTCTCCCTCTTGGACAAGGCTGCCCATTGGTATCAAACTCAGACCCATCCGATCAACACATGGGAGGAACTTCAGGCTGAATTTTTGAAAAAAATTTTCCCCGTTGGCCGAACGAATGCCTTGCGCCACCAGATCACTCATTTCATTCAACAACCGAGAGAACCTCTTCACGAAGCATGGGATAGATTCTTAGATCTCATGCGAAAGTGCCCCCATCACGGAGGGCACATTCGACTTGGAACTGATGGGCTTATTCGATAGGATGAATGCCCGCACATCGACGAATCTGAGAGGGGCACATGAGATGCAGGGCCTGTCCACTTCCATCGACTTGGAACTGATGGCCAGTCGGTTGAACAAGGTTTCTATCATAGAGAAGAAGGTGGACTAGCTAACTCGACATTTGCAGCAAGCCACCTCTGGGCAAAACTCTTTTGCACGACCTCCTCTGGCAAGGGAAACTGTGCAAAACATTTACCACCAATCTACCAAGGGGATGGACCCATATCCACCCCCGTTTGCTTCTCAAACCGGAATGACCTCCAATCCATCCTACTTTAGTTGGGGGAACTCTGAACCCTCGTATTCCAACTTTCCTGAGGTTCCTCAGATCTGCGAGAACCTCAACACCATCCAGAATGATCCATTCTCAAATACCTACAACCCTGGATGGCGAAATCATCCTAATTTTCAGTGGACGGGAAATTCTCAGACTCAAAGACCACTATATCAACCCCGTCCACAAGCCCCTCGTCCATATCAGCCGCCTCAGCCTCGGCCCAATCCCACCTACCAATCCGAGCCAAACCAGGATCAACTGACTCTTATCCTTCAAGCACTGGCTGACATTCAAAAGATGAATGCGGCAATGCAAAAACAGCACAAGGACGAGATCACAGAGGTTCGCAACCAACTGGCCCAGATGGCAAATTCCCGCCAACCTAGCACCCTTCCTTCGCAACCTCTGCCCAACCCAAATAACGTGCCGACCCAGAGGTGCGTTATGAATCCAAATTTAGGCCACACACATTTGATTTATCAGGCCCCTGCTGCTCCATCACCAGATGGGATGGAAGCTTCGACATCTTATGTGAGATTTCAGCAGCAGCCACCCCTCTTACCAAACCCAAACCAAAATCAAGCCAGATTAAATTCTATAACAACACGTAGTGGTAAAACAACCCAAGACCCACATTATCCGAACCACTCCAAGCCTGATAATAACCAAGACCCTAGGGTAGTTATCCAAGATACCACTGTCCCAGATCAAGAACCTAGACCTATCCTAGAGGAACCAACTAAGATCCCATTTCCTGAAGCCTTGACCAAAGGAAGAAGGATAACCAAACCCGTGGCCCCTGAGGAGGATTTGGTCAAGCTCTTTGAACAGGTCCAGATAAGCATTCCATTGATGGATGCAATTCGCCACATACTGGCTTACGCAAGATTCTTGAAAAACGTATGCACACCCAAATGTAAGCCGCAAACCAAGGATGGGAATCCGATCGTACTGTCAGAGCAAGCCAGCTCTGTCATCTTGAGTAAACTCCCACCCAAGGCTAAAGACCCAGTAACTCCCCTGATTTCTTGTAAAATTGGTGAAACCCAATTTGATAGAGCCTTACTAGATCTAGGTGCCTCCATAAATTTAATACCTACATCCCTCTTTGACCACCTTGAAGAATCTGAACTCAAACCAACTGAGGTGACATTGCAGTTAGCTAATCGATCCTTCAAGTCACCTAAAGGAACACTCAAGGATGTCATTGTTAGGGTACAGGATTTCTACTTCCTGGTGGACTTCATAGTACTGGACATGGATGCACCTAGGAACCCAAGGGACACACCAATCATATTAGGGAGACCCTTTTTGGCCACTGCTAGGGCCAACATAAATTGCGAAGAGGGCCAGATAGAGTTAAAATTTGGGAATCAAACCCTGAAGATTGACATTTTTAAGGCCCAATAAGGGATTAATTGCGGGGTTATAGAGCAGATTTGTGATATCAGAACCGTGGTTGGGGAAGTGCATACAGAGGACAGCCTGATTATCCCTGATCAACCACTAGAAAATCAAAACCCGCCAACAGAGGAGTGCGAACATGATCTTGACACACCTATGACTCCAACCCTTGTTCTTGATACAAACCATGAACCACCAGCTACTGCTGACAATCCTGTCATGGAACTCAAGCCCCTTCCCGAGCATCTGAAGTACATCTTTTTGGATTTGAATCAGATGTTTCCTGTGATTATCAACTCTTGACTCACACCTGACCAGGAACTCTGTTTGATTACTGTTCTCCAGCAACATCGTAGAGCCATTGGATGGACTCTCGATGATTTGACTGGTATAAGCCCTTCTTGCTGCACACAACGAATCTACACAGAAAAAGGCACACGACCTTCAAGTAAAATGCAAAGACGCCTAAACCCTAGCCTACAGGAAGTTGTGAAAAAGGAGATCATAAAGTAGTTAGATGTAGGGATCATCTACTCGATCTCCGACAGTAGTTGGGTGAGTCCAATACAGGTGGTGCCTAAAAAGGCAAGACTTACCATCATCACGACTGAAGCCGGAGAAGTCATTCCTACCCGAATAGCTAACTCGTGGAGAGTCTGCATTGATTACAGAAGATTCAATTCCTCCAAGAAGAAGGATCATTTCCCACTACCGTTTATTGATCAGATCCTGCTTTCTTGACGGGTACTCCGGTTACAACCAGGTGGCAATCCATCCAGAGGACCAAGAAAATACCACATTCACCTGCCCCTTCGGGATGTACGCATTTCGAAGGATGCCTTTCGGTCTCTACAATGCACCTGCAACTTTTCAGCGGTGCATGCTTGCCATATTCTCAGATATGGTAGGTGGCTATCTGGAAGTCTTCATGGATGACTTTTCAATTTTTGGAGCATCATTTGACGATTGCCTCCAACACTTGGTCCAAATACTCAAGCGGTGCATCGATGTGAATTTGGTTCTTTCCTGGGAAAAGAGCCATTTCATGGTGCCTGAGGGAATTGTCCTGGGACATTTAATCTCAGAGAAAGGCATCCAAGTTGATCGAGCTAAGGTTAACCTAATTTCCAAGCACCCTATGCCTAGATCGATTAAGGACATCCGATCTTTTTTGGGGCACGTCGATTTTTACCGTCGATTTATCCCAGGTTTTTCAAAAATCGCGTGCTCCCTGACCACTCTTCTCTCCAAGGATGTGCCTTTCAAAATTTCCAAGGAATGCACTCAAGCATTTGAGATCCTACGTGACCGAGTCACTCAAGCCCCAATCCTACAGTCCCCTGATTGGTCTCAACCCATTGAGATCATGTGCGATGCATCTGACTTCGCTGTAGGAGCAGTTTTGGGGCAGAAAATTGACGGGAAACCTGTGGTCATTTACTACGCTAGCAAAACACTAGATGAGGCTCAGCGTAACTATACGGTTACTGAGAAAGAGTTGCTAGCTGTAGTATTTGCCCTAGAAAAATTCAGATCATACCTTCTAGGTTCCCGTGTCATCATATACTCGGATCACACAGTTGGGAGGCATCTCCTTCCAAAGAAGGATGCGAAAACTCGATTAATCCGATGGATCTTGCTGTTGCAAGAATTTGACCTTGAGATTCGTGACAAAGCGGGAAAGCAAAATGTGGTAGCTGATCACTTGTCCCGTCTTCCTTCTGAAATAATTGACCCTTCCGGACCCATCACAGAACATTTTCCTGATGAGCACCTCATGGCTATCAGTACAGGTCTTCCATGGTTCGCAGATATAGTAAATTACTTGGTATCACATCAGATTCCGTCCGATTGGCCGAAGGCCAAGAAGGACAAATTGCGTTCCGATGCCAAGTATTACCTATGGGAAGACCCGTATCTATTCCGCATTGGTGCTGATCAGATAATTCCACGGTGTGTCGCGGAAGTGGAAATCAATGACATACTCTCATTCTACCATGACCAGGCATGCGGTGGGCATTTCTCAGGACATGAAATCGCATCAAAAGTCCTCCAATGTGGCTTTTACTGGCCCACAATTTTCAAAGACGCATACGATCACTGTAAGGCATGTTCCCGTTGCCAGACTTTGGGCAACATGAGCCATCGAGACATGATGCCTCTACAGCCTATCTTGGTATGCGAAATTTTTGATATTTGGGGGATTGATTTTATGGGACCCTTCCCGATCTCGGATGGCTTCGAATACATCTTACTCGTAGTTGACTACATGTCCAAGTGGGTAGAAGCCATTCCGACCCGAACCAACAATCATAAAGTTGTTATCAAATTCATTCATCAAAACATTTTCTCAAGGTTCGGGATTCCACGAGCAATAATTTCCGACTGAGGGACCCATTTCACAAACGCTCAGTTCAGGTCACTGATGACCAAATACGGGGTGTCACACCGAATCACTACTCCTTACCACCCCAAAACTAATGGTCTAGCTGATCTATCAAACCGAGAAATCAAGAAAATCCTTCAGGTTACTGTTCGACTTGACAGAAAAGATTGGTCTTCTCAGCTTCCGGAAGCATTGTGGGCCTATAGGACTGCTCACAAGACCCAATTAGGAATGTCTCCCTTCAGACTAGTCTACGGGAAGGCATGTCACCTCCCCGTCGAATTGGAGCATAAAGCCTATTGGGTAGTACGAAATTGTAATGTAGATCTTTCTAAGGTTGGAACCCACAGAAGACTTCAAATAAGAGAGATCGATGAATTACGCCACGACGTGTATGAGAACTCGTGAATTTACAAAAAATAGGTTAAAGCTTTTCACGACAAACACATTTCTAGAATGGACTTTCATCCTGGTCAAAAGGTTTTACTCTTTGATGCTCGACTCAAATTATTCCCAGGAAAGCTATGATCTAACTGGGTCGGACCTTACCTAGTCCGACAAATCTTTGGAAATGGAGCCATTGAAATCAGCCCACTCAGCCACGATTCCGAACCCTTTGTTGTGAACGGTCAGGGACTCAAACCGTTCATTGACAGGACCGATATAAATTTGGCTGAGTCATCCTTTACCCTCCATTCCTCTTGAGCTCATTGCGCCTAGCTGATGGCGTAAAACTCAGCGCTTAACGGGAGGCAACCCGTCATTCTTTGAAAAACTCAAAACCTTTTCTGACATTTCTATGCGGAATTCATATTAGGATTCATCCATTAGAATAGCCGACTTCACCTCAGGTATCCCTACCCGAGATTAGAAATCGTTCGCAGCAAGTCATTTCTACCTGTTCACTCACCACACACCTGTCCTAATGCATGAACTAAGCTGAAATCGAACCCACCCAATTTACAATGGGGACATTGAAAATCTTAGGTATGGGGGGGGTATGAAGGTACAAAACGTTAGGAAAATTCATATCAAGAAAGGGTTTCATCTTGAAAAAAAAAAAAGACTTGAAGGAGGGGAGAAACAATTCAGGGTCAAACAAAATGAGAGGAGGAAAAGAGTAAAATGCCAAAAAAGGAGCACAAAATGAAAAAGAAAAAAATAGTCATTAGTAAAAGATTAAGGGATTAACGGAAGTTCTAGACCAGATCAAGAAAAGAGAAAAAGTGCTAAGGTAACATAACAAGAGATTAGTGGGAACGCTGATTTTAGGCCTCTTGGGCTAGATTCTTTAGCTTAAAAATTCATGTATCCGTTAAAATCTGGATAATCCTCAAGAGGTTGGGGAAAATGTGAAGCTTAAGTATTAGGTCTAAGGCTTTGGAAGTATTCGGCTTCGTTAACTGACCTTTGGTTTGCGGGATTCGGTAACCTAAGCACCCCAAATTCACACACAGTCTGGTTCAGTGGCATAAATATCCAAATCACGCAAAAGCGGTTAATGTTTTGCAAAAGTCACCTAGATTAGGAGCGGTCAATCAACACAAGTTGATTTGGACGAGTTCCCGACGTGGAGAGGCGGGAAATTCCCCTCGAAGATGCGTAACAACATATCGTCTCCTCGGTGCTTGTCTGTCAGGTTATTTAAATATCCTACTGGGGGCATGTAAGCACTCTGCTGGTTCAGATACCATGGGTGGCATTATCACGAAATGTCTATTGCCAAGGTCTGAATTCGGCCACGGAATGCCATGGGCGAGATTATCTCGAAATCTCGAAAGCCAGGGTTCTGGGGGTTTCCATGGGCGGGATTATCTTGAAATCTAGATAACCAGGAACCCTTGAGGATTGATGTTGGGGACGAGGAATCCGATATAGACGGTGTTGAGAAGCTAATCCGGAGCTATAAATAAAAAAAGAAAAGAGAGAGAAAAGCTCTCCAAACAAATAAATCTTCTATCTCTCTCTTACAAAAACGCACTGCAAACTGAACCTAGGCTGAAAATGTCTCAAGCACGGGTGCTTTAACCGCGGAGTCCAACAAGCCCTAGGTTAGTTTCTGTGGGCCTTAGAAACCTTTACGGAGGACTGAGGCTAAAGCGGGTCAGGTCACGATTTTGGTTGGTACTTGAGTACCTCTAGGCCTATTGTCGGCATTCCGACCTAATCACAAAAGAAAAGAAGCAGTTATCATAATTGTTGACAGACACTCAGGGTCTAGAATGGAAGTTAAAACCTTGAAATTTTGCTAAGGGACTAGCAAACGCTAGGCATGGGGGTATGACGAGAGCCTCATCATGAGCCATAACTATCTCATTTTGACCTAAGAAAGAGAACAAAAGCTCCTACATAACCAAGAGAAAGGCTTAATTCAAGGGATCACTAATCTGGGAAGAGAACATGAAACAAAAGGTAAAACTGCAAATTTACCAGGATTTTCCAGGGGCTAAACATAGGTCAATTGGGCTTAATAAAAGGAAAAGTGGGATGATTCAGTCAGAAAAGGGTTATTGTGAAATTTAAGAATTAAATGACACTCTGTAACCCTAAAATAAACCTACTTAATTTCACAAGGTTTCAGTTAGGATAAAATTAACTAAACCCACTAAAATTCATGAAAAATATCCCCTAGGGTTTAGAACCTTCAATTTGGCCTTTGGAACCTGTTTTGACCTAGATTGGGGTCCAATATCAATATTTGACCTAATTTGGATTTTTACGCAAAATGTCTAGACAAACGTGGTCAAACGTAAAATCCAACTTCACCATTGGATTCCATAGGTCCAAATTAGGTTTGTACCAAAATTTGGACCTAAGGGAAGGACATCTTGACCTACTTTGCAAAATAGTCCACCCAATTACATTCTGGCCCCTAACTTTTGAAAACCCTTGCGAAACCCCCCAACTTTTCCTGTCACCTTCTGCATTCCGATCCCTCTGCCAATGCAACAGAAGACCCATACTACGGCGAAGTTTCAAGGAGGATTTCTCCTCGCTTCCCTAGGGAGCTGCTCTCAGATTTGAAAGGGGGGTTCCCTAAGAAGTCCCCTACCGCCTGAGTAGCTCCCCATGCCCTGATTGGCACCATACCTCTCGTGTGAATGCTCGAGAGGTATGGGTGTTGTACCTGCGGCGACCTCCGGTGAGAGCCTTGCTCACCCTCCGTTCATCTGACCCTCTACTTATGCCTATAAAAGAAACCCCAGGACTAGCCGCTTGAGGCAAGCTTGTCTTAGCGAAGAATCTCTCAAAATTTCCTCTCTTCCTTCTCCGACAGGAAACCCGCAAGCTCTGGTGGCCACTCCTCCTCCTTGTCGCTCTGCTGCCATACCAGCAGTGGAGTTTGCTTCGTTTAGTCCTCCTGCGTCGCGTCGCACCAAGCGTACGCTTCCCTGCCCACTTCCTCGTCGCCGCTCTCTCCCTCTGGGTGCTTCTTCTCCGGCGACAGTCAATACGATTGCCCGCCTCTCCGGCCCCCTTCATCCCTGCAAGTAAGTTAGAACTACTCCCCATTTTCCCCTCTTTCTTTTCCCACATTACTTCATTCAAACCGACCCTCGACCACGCCTGACCACCATCACCTTCCTCGCCTCTGGCCAACCTCCGGCGAGTTGCCCCGTCGATCCGCAGCTCCATACAACTCGTCGATCGACCCAGAAGCTTCGCCTCATCGCACTGAATACGCTCCGCCCCTCCACAGTTCCTCCATACTCACACAACTCACCCCCGAACACACCCAACTTTTCAGCCACAAGTCGACCTAGGCACGCACGCCTAGGCTGCCCCGCAGCCTGCTGCACATCGCACCACGTTCGCCGTGCCACGGCAAAGGTCTTCTAGTAGTTTAATTAGGCCGTGAGGCCGTATTCGTCTCTGACAGATTCTGAGGCTCGACCGCCATTAAAGCCACCTTGAAGCAGCTTCTTCCGAGCTCCATGCTTCAGGGCTCCAGGTTTTCAGCTGCTGCGGATTGGGGAGACTTCTACGAAGGCAGCCAGCCAACAAACGAAGAGAACCGAAGCTGCTGCTGAGGAGATTGCGAAGAAGTCTTCCTGCGGGTGCGCACGAGGAGAGGCGCCAGTTAGTTCCACATCGTGAGTTCACAAAGCGCTGCACTGGTTTAAGTTGATTTTGTGAATTAGCCTTATCGCCTCCGACACACCAGGGGTGAGGTCCCGCACCCCACGCCGGCCTCGTCCGTGGATTCACCACGCGGACCTGGCGGATCTGACCCGGCACACTACCGAGCACACCTTGCACACCATAACACGCCGGTGCGCCTGGTCCCGGGTACGCAACCCGACCCGTTAACCCGGCTCTGGGGGAGCTTCCTGTGAGCAGTTTGCAGAGAGAGAGATACGCACGGGTAGAAGGAAGGGATAGGTTTTGCTGCCTTGTGTGCAAGCAGACAGAGTGCCAAAGAGAAGAAGCTCAGCACTTGGCTGCAGGAGGGAGAAGAGAAGAAGCTGAAGAAGAAAAGCTAAGCAGAGGAAAAGGCTCGCCAAGGCAGAAGAAGAAGAAGAGAAGCCTTAGCAGAAGTGAAGACTGCAGAGAAAGAAAGAGGATGCAGAAGGACTCAGAAGAAGAAGAAGGCAGACAGAATCAGAAGACCCACCAAGGAGAAGAAGAAGAAGAAGGACTAACAGTAGACAAAATCAAAAGAAGAAGAAGAACAGCAAGGCAGAAGAAGACTAAAGTCCAATTCTGTCCTTTTTAGCAATTCATTTTTTATAATTCTCTCATTAAACCAATTGTTTTTCATTTAAATGAAGTTGTATTCTCAAGTTTTTAAAAGTACTTAGATTGCTCCCTGTGTTCGACCTCGGATACTCCGATTTTCGAGTAATAAAAATCTTTATTTGTTTTGAACGCTTTTTCAGCTATATTACAACGTGACATCCTTTAAAAACCCGACAAAATGTTTCGAAATAGTGACATTCAGAGTGGGGTCTTATATGCGGTCCGATATGCCCAGAGTGCATCAACTAATTTATCGGACCAGTCCTTGCTGTCTGGTCTAACCGTCTTCTGGAGAATCAGCTTAATCTGATGGTTAGACACTTCAGCCTGCTCATTGGTCTACGGACGATACGGGGTGGCTATACGGTGATGTACCTCGTATTTCTTTAATAATGTCCTGAAGTGGGCGTGGATGAAGTGGCTTCCCCCGTCGCTAATCAGAGCGCAGGGTATTCCGAATCTCGTGAAGATGTATTGCCATACGAAAGAAATGACGGTCTTATGGTCAGCCTGTCTCATCGAGATGGCCTCGACCCACTTCGAGACATAGTCAACGGCTAGTAATATATACTTGAAGCCATGTGAGTTTGAAAAAGGGCTCATAAAATTGATGCCCCAGACGTCGAACACTTTTACAACCATGATGGGTTGGAGTGGCATCATGTCTCTCCTGGTCATAGAACAGACCGATTGGCATTGTTTGCAGTGTTGGGCATATTCATGTGTATCTCTGAAAATAGTTGGCCAGAAAAATCCCGACTGCAAAATTTTTGCAGTGGTTTTCCATCCCGAGAAATGACCACCACAAGCATCATTGTGGCAAAAAGATAACACACTAGGAATCTCAAAATCTGGGATGCATCTTCAAATAATTTGATCCACTCCAATGTGGAAGAGTAGTGGGTCATCTTAGAGGTAGAATTTGGCCTCTGCAGTAAATTTGAGTTTCTGGTCCTTGGATAGGTTTGCGGGAATCTTGCTTGCGTCAAGATAGTTCTCAATATTAGCATACCAGGGGAACTCAACAGAGTGAACTGCCAAAAGGATTCATCCAAAAATTGGTCGTGGATAGGTAGGGAATAAGGAATGTGTCCTAGGTCCAGTCTGGATAGGTGATCTGCCACAACATTCTGCTTTCCAGCTTTATCGCGAATTTCAATATCAAATTCTTGCAATAGAAGGATCCATCTGATGAGCCGGGGTTTGGCATCCTTCTTTGCCAGCAAATGCTGTAGGGTAGAGTGGTCAGTGAAGATGATGACTTTGGACCCTAATAAATAACATCTGAATTCCTCCAACCCAAATACTAGTGCTAGCAGTTCTTTTTCGATGACAATATAATTGCGTTGAGCCTCATTCAGTGCCTTGCTAGCATAGTATATGACAAAAGGTTGTTTTTCCCAACGTTGGCCTAAAACAGCACCGACGGAAAAATCAGAAGCATCGCACATCATCTCAAAATCAAGCGACCAGTCGGGTGGTTGGAGAATCGGGGAATTAGAGACAGCGCTTCGTAAAGTCTCGAAGGCACTGAAACACGAGGTGTCAAATTCGAATGGGGCATCAGCAACAAGGAGACTCGCAAAGGTCGCGCAATTTTTGAGAAATCATGTATAAATCTCCGAGAGAAGTCGACGTGACCCAAGAATGATCTGATCTGCTTGACCGAGCTAGGTGGCGGTAAGTGGGAAATAATCTCAGATTTAGCTCGATCGACCTCGAGTCCATTTTTAGAGATTCTATGCCCTAGTACTATGCCATCCCTCACCATGAAATGGCTTTTCTCCTAGGATAGTACTAGGTTTACCTCAATACACCGTTTCAGGATTTTGGTGAGGTTATGAAGACAGGATGCGAAATCATCTTCGAAAATGGAGAAGTCATCCTTGAACACCTCCACATAGTCCCCAATCATGTCAGAGAAGATGGCCATCATACAATGCTGAAATGTTGCTGGTTCATTGTACAGGCCAAAGGGCATTCGCTTGAAAGTGAATGTTCCAAAGGGGCATGTGAATGTGGTCTTGTCTTGATCTTCCGGGCTAATCGCTACTTGATTATACCCAGAGTATCCATCCAGAAAGCAAAAGAAACTACGTCCGGCTAACCGTTCCAAGATCTGATCAATGAAAGGCAGGGAAAGTGGTCCTTCTGGGAAGCCATGTTCAATTTCCTATAGTCGATGAAGACTCGCCAAGATGTCGCAGTGCGGGTTGAGATGGATTCACCTTTATCATTTTTCAGTACAGTGAGTCCTGCTTTCTTGGGCACTATTTGGATCAGACTCACCCATTGGCTGTCAGAGATTGGGTATACAATACCTACATCCAGCCATTTGATGATCTCCTTCTTAACAACCTCTAGCATGTTCGGGTTTAGCCGTCTTTGAGGTTGTCTCGAAGGTTTCACCCCCTCATCCGTGGAAATGTGATGAGTGCAATACAAGGGGCGAAAAATGCAGAGATCAGCAATGCTCCACCCTATAGTAGCCCTATGGTCTTGTAGCGTAGAAATCAATTGATGCACCTGTTCTTGGGTTAAGTGGCGCTAATAATGACCAAGTATGTCTCACTTTCGCCCAAGAACACATACTTAAGTGAGTCAGGTAAGGGGTTTAATTCAATCACGGGTGGGTCAGAGTCAGAAATGGGAATAGGAAGAGCAAATTCGAAGGTGGAAATCTAATGATTCGGATGCACGTGAATTCCCGCTGATTCGCTTCCTGTGAGATAATTGGTTGTGACTACGGTAATGGGAAACCTGTTAACTGTGGTCACATCTTCTTATAACAACAGGGGCGATCCAGTAGTGTACGGATCAAGATAGCTAGATTCAGGGGTGTTGTGGTCAGAAACACACCCTAAACAGTTGGATCTTCGGGGAGATATGTGTAGTGCAGTGGTCTCAGTCCCTTGTGGATCGAGGTCCAAGAACCCTGATAGTGCAGATGAATGAGACATTGGATCGTCACAAAGGAGTCCAATGTTACCACAGTATGCCAAATCTTCGTCATCACCATCCTCCTTTATGCGATCACAGTCAAAATTCCTTGATGCCCTGAATATGTCAAGTCAAAGTGCTCATTACCTAGGGCTATCTCCATACACCCGGATGCACAATCAATGTTTTCTCGGGATGTCACTAGAAATGGGCGACCCAAAATGATTGGTGCATCTCGGAGATTAGGAGGAACCTCCATATCGAGAATGAAAAAGTCTACGGGAAAGAAGAATCTGTGAACTTTTACTATCACGTTCTCAACCACCCCTCTCGATGCTTTTACTGATCTATCAGCCAGCTGAATCGTGATCAAGGTAGGCTTTAACTCCCCAAATCGATCAAATACGGCAGTAGGAGTTTGGTTGATGGACGAACCCAGATCTTGAAGGGCCCGATCAAATGGAGAATCCTGCAAGAAGCAGGATATGAGTGGGGTACCAGGGTCTTTCTTTTTCGGTGGCAAGTTAGCTAGAATCACGATGCTAGCTTCTTTTGACAGTATCGCCTGTCATCTAATTCTAGGCTATCACTTCGGGGTACAATAGTCCTTGAAGAACCTAGCGACAGTGGGGATGTGATCAATTGCCTCGAGGAGGGGGACCTAAATATGTGCTTCCTTGAACATCGACTTCAGGTCCTCAAAATTCCACATGTCCTTCTTCCACACTATATTTCATGTCAAAGCCTCAAGAAAAGGGACGAGAATCTCAGGGTCAAGTGGCCTCTTACCCTTATCTACTATAGGTGGCTCCTGAGATGGACTCAAACCTGCCTATGGCAAAGGGTGAGAAAAATCAGGACCCGCTTGCCTATGTGGTGGGTTGAATGTCTTCCTTCCATTCCTCAATGAGAAAGCATGTGCATCGGCTTGCTATCCATGAGGTGGTAGGGGAGCAGAAGGGGCAGTGTATGTGGGGTTCTGCATCAAAGGTGACTGGCCTTGAGCATAACTAGGTGGTGTAGGAGGCGCCTGTAATATGGCGTGTACCTATCCCTATGGTGCCTGAAACCTAGGCAGGGCACCTTGGTTCTACACATACCGAGGGTTCGGGATAGGTTGGGAGGGCAAGGCTCCCTGAGTCCTATGCTCCTGCAATAGCTGGTTTTGCATGTTCTGTATAGTCTGTATCTGGTCAACCATCGCCTTCACTATCCACAAGCTATCCTGTGTAGACTTCCTCATCGATTCTTGTTGCTCCTCTTTCAGTGCCTCCAGAGAGTCAACCTACTTTGGAGGTTGACTGGCAGCTTGGTGCAGTGGCTGGTATATAGAATAGGGTTGCTGCTGATACGAGAATGGCTACTGCCTAGGGTATGTGTTTTGCGCATTCCCATATTGCCTGGTCTGATAGTGTGGATCATGATGTGGTCTCTATGAGTTACCAGACCAGGATAAGTTCAGATGTTGGTGCCAACCAGGGTTATACATCTCTAAATATGAGTTATTACGCTCGTATCCTTGAATAGCACTGACGTCCTCGTAGGCTAAAGACGTTTGAGACGTATATCCATCAAGGGGAAACATATTATAGTTAGTGGGTGGTTTGTAACCCTGGTCATAAGGTGCCAGATTGAGACTGTTTATGGGATCCTTATATGCAGGATCTCGTAAATAAGGAGAAGATGCATCCCGAGTGAGTAGGTTAACTCGAGCAGGGGACTCGGGTGCATAGGAGGGTCTTAGAGTAGCAGAGTTCAGGTCAGATTGACCCTGACTAATTTGGTCAATCTTTTCCTCGATCAGGTTTATTCTATCCAACTGCTTGACGATGATATCCATGTTGACTCGAATAGACTCAGTGTGAGCCTCATGGACACCAACCCACTGTTGACCAGGACGCTGGAACTGGTTCATGGATGCGGCATTCATCGAGTTCTTTGCCAAAGATTCGAACAACTCAAATGCGCTGTTTTCATCTTTCGCAATGAAATTCCCACCACTAGATGCATCGGCCAGATACCGATGTGTGTCATCCATCCCATGGTAAAAGATCTAAGCTAGGTGCCATCTGGGTATACCATGGTGCGGGCATTTCCAGAGAAGGTCATGAAATTGGTCCCAGGCTTCATGCAACTTCTCTCCAACTCCTTGGGAGAAAGTCGTGATCGCACGCCTCATCGTGTTCATTCGACCGATTGGGAAGAACTTTTACAAGAATTCATGTCATAATTCCGGCCAGGTTCCAATTGGTTTCCCAATGGTCTTGAACTAGTATGAAGCTTTGTCCCTCAGAGAAAATGGGAAAAGCTTCATCAGAACAATCCCAAGATCAATATTCCTGGGTCAAATTGTTTCTACGAGTCGACTCAGGTCCTCTAAGTGCTGGAACGGATCTTCACTTGAGTTTCCATAAAAATGACTTCTGATCAAACCGATCACATTAGGCTTGAGCTCAAACGCATCTCCGCCTACGAGAATCCTGACTAAGGGTGCACTGATCGGTGCAGCTGGATCATAGAAGTCCCGAAGTTGTTCTCCTCGCGGTGGATGCTACATTCTATCAAGCATTGTCAAGATATGGTCCATGCTTTGCTAATTCCGCTCCTCAGATTCAACAACCTAGGCCTCCAGATGAGCCATCGGGTCCATATTACCAGCATCTTGACCTGGTCTAAGTCCAGGTCCAGGATTAGCCATTGTGGCTAAGGGAGCAGAAGAAGTGGGGGGAGAAGATGGTCCTGGCAAGGTGACTCGCCTCCTTGTGAGTGGCTCCCAAGGTCCAACCAGTTGAGGTCTAAGTGACCTCCTTCCTTGCATACACCACCCAAACCCTGGGTTGGTGTAGCCAAGCCAAACAAGGCTAAGGCCCTATCAATCAGATGGTCCTTATGATCGGGTGACCAGATTTTTTGTTCTAAGTTTGAATTTCTGAAGAAAAGTTCGTCGTACAACCGACTGAAAGTGATTCCCGCCTCTCAAGCTAACCCAGCCACTAGGTTTGGCAAGAGAGGTTGAAAGCACCCAGTAGTATGACAATGAATTTAGGTTGATTTCGTATTTTTTAAAATTGATTTTAGCCTATTTTTCTTCAGTTGAGGTTTGTGATGAGTAGCCCACAATGTGACCAAGCTCACCGGCTAAGCACTAGACTTGACTAAGTCTAGGTTAGCCCAATGTGGTCTCTAGATTGTAACCCTAAAGATGTAACCTAGGTTTCATGCAATTCTAGGGTTTTTTTATTTTCTTCTTTTCAGTAGACCACGAAATAAAAATAGTTCTCTGGCAAAAATTGGAATCCAAATAAGTTGAAATCTTGCAAGTAGATTCCTTTTTCAATTGTCATTTCATAGGATATTTTTATGTAATTTTTATTGTTTCAACCGAATTTATAGAGATTTTTAAATGTCAAGGGGTCAAATTTGGAATTTTGACCCCTGGTCTATTTTTCTAATTGAAACAGTATCACATGATTTTCAAAAATTCAGGAAAAATATGGAAATTAAAGCCAATGAGATTAACTTTCAAACCCTACCATTTTTAGTTAAAAAACTTCCGAATTGCTCATAATTTCTTTTCGAATTTTGAAAAATCTCAATTCTAGGTCAGTCTGACCCCCTTGCACTTCGTGAATTATTAAAAATTTTTTGCTTGGAATTTTTTCAAATGAATTATTCCATTTGAAATATGGTTTGAAAATGAAGGTCTAACCTTAATTTTAGAATTTTTCGCTCATTAATTTTATCGACAATTGAATTTTTAATACGGACTTTGAAATCTGGCAGAAAATCAAAGAATGGTAGAAAAGCTTTTAAAAGGTGTTTGAATTCAAGCTTTCCACCAAAATATTTTTTCCTTTTTTTTAAAAGAAATTTGAAAAAAAAAATTAAGAAGGATTTTTTTTGCAATTAATTTTCATATATATATATATATTTTGCTTTTTCAAAACTAGCCTAGGATTCAAAAAGAAACCTAATCTAACTGCATAGATTTTTTTCTTTGATTTTTTTTCTTTTCCACGAAAATAAATAGACTTTTTTTCTTCAGATAAATCTAACATAGGGTTCAAAAAAAACCTAGACTAAGGAAGGTATGATGTGCACTTGAAATTTTTTTCCCACGTTCGTTGTGTGTGCAGATTCCCGTTTTCTCATGTTGTCTAGCACATCCAAAAACAAAGTAGAGGAAGATTTGTCAGTGAGAATTCTAGAGATTGAAATAAAAAATGACATTGCCTCCCCGGCAATGGCGCCATTTAACAAACCCATTTTCGTGTGTTTTGAAATCGTTGGAAATCGTAGTATACTCGTGCTAAAATGCTCGTCAAAATGATTTGTAAAGATAACAAGACTTGAGTCCTGGCCGTTCGTCTCTGGGAGGCATTTATACAAATTTGAAATCGATCTCTTTCTCTCTACTTGCTTAAAATCGCATGTTAGTTTATGGTTATTACGTATTTATGCACAACATGCTTAGTTGCCATAATATCAGAAATTATAAGCAAGCAACTTTAATCACACAAAATATATTGCAATAAGCTTATGCTGATTCTCAACACATAGATATATATATATAGAAAAAGATCTTCAATTAATTCATCATGGTGTTTGCAACTTGGAACTCGTGGAAAGCTTATAGAGGAAAGCTTGAAAATGTAAATCTAGCTAATAGAAAATGATCGCATACATGAATCTAAAGGGGGATTATGCATGCATCATTGGGGGAGAATATAGAGCTACACTACTAAGAAGTAATAAAAGCATGTAAACTATGAAGAACTAAGCTACTAATCTAGTACAAATAAGGGCATTCGGAGGTGGGCTCTAATGGTCATTGAGTTGGTTGAAAGGAGGAGGGTCGGCCAATGGTGCTTAGGCTAGCCCTTGAAGAGAGGTTGGAGAGGTGATCCAGCATCTTGGTGTGAAGATGGTGGTGGCCATGGTGATGCTACTCGTGGAGATGGAGTGGAGGCGGATGTAGCTAAACTAAATGGAAGCCAAGTGTGAATGAAGCCAAGAATGGATGGGTGCAAATGGCCACCCCTTAGGTCTTTTTATAGACTTAAGGGAAGCTCTCTAGAGAATTATGGAATTCTCTAGAGAGGCTTATGGTGCTCGTGAGAGAGTGAGAGAGAGAGGATGGATGGCGGTTTTTAGATCCACCAAATGTGGATCTAAAAATTGAATGGCTCTTGGTTGCTAATTTTAGCAACCAAGGCAACAACACATGGTAGAGAGTTCTAGAGAACTCTAGGCTAGGTATTTTCATGTGGATGGTGTGTGTGGGTCGAAACTTAGGTGGCTAGGTTGATTAGGTTAGGTTCTAGTGGGTTTAGGTCTAGGTAGGTCTCAAATTAGGGTTGTAAACCCTAATTCACTAAGGTAAAGTGCAATTAAACTTAATACAAGTTTAATTGGGTGTGTGGAAACCTAATTGAGAGTAAAATAACTCAATTAAGTTGGGTCTAGGTCAATTGGACTCTCACTGAGTCCAATTGGACAGTGTGTACTGAGATCAGGGCTCAATTGAACTCAATGAGTCCAATTGAATAGGCTGATGGAATTAACTAAGATCCAAGTCCATTAGGTTTAGTGATGACCTAATTAGGTCCTTAGGGAGGTCTAAAGGTGATGTACTAGGGTTAGGGTACCTTAATTTAGGTTCCTATGGGGTTGGAATTGGGCTTAGGGACCTAAAGATCCAAAATCAAGGCTTAAATCTCAGAACAAGGTCTGGAGGGCAGTTCTGGACATCCAATAATAATGTCAGATGTCTTATAGTGAAAAATCAAAAGTCTAAACTTGTCTGGACATCAAATCAGAGTCAGGAGGGATTCTAGGTTCTATCTTGGCTATTCTACAGAAATTGGATGTCAGACTAAGTGTCTAGATGTCCAAAAAAATTGCAGAAGTGGGTTTAAGGTGTGCAGGAGTTGGCTAAGGGTTCTAGACATCCTATAACTTATCTGGACATCCAAATAGAGACTAGAATTAGGGTTTTAAGGTTTCGTAGGGTATGGTGACCTAATCTAAGGGTGGCTAAGACTTGGGGAAGCTTCTAGGCTGTCCTAGGGCTAGGATGGTCCTAAGTTCTTCATATTTTACTGCTTTATTCTTACTTAACAGAATAGCATACCTTAACTCCCTTACATTATTATCTATTACATCTAATCTAGGTCTTCCGCTCCAGCTCTGCTGCAACACTAGTTATTCCAGCTTCAGATCCAGTTTCTCATCTAGCTTCTGGTCAGCTCATTACCTGTAATTGTCATAATGCACCTAATCAGTACATTATAGCATTATTTTATGCATAGCTAAAAGAAAGCAGTAAAGATGCAAATAATGCTGATGCATGCGTGAACTAACCTAACTTATGCTAAGTCCTAGCCTAATTTAGGTCAATTAAGACCTATGATTGCTGCGCAATCAACGTCTTTCAGAAATTGTGCCTAAGCCAGTACATGGCAGATCTCATCCATCAAGGGGATGTTTATATGGACCTAGTCAAAGAGCTTGACCAGATCCTCCTCAGGTGCCACGGGTTTGTTTGCCCTCTTTCCCTTAGTCAAGGCCTTAGGAAATGGAACCTTGGATGGTTCCTCTTGAATAGGTCCAGGTTCTTGATCAGAGACAGGGGTATCCTGGATAACTATCCTAGGGCTTGGGTTAGCACTATCAGGCTGAAAGTGGCTTGGGTAAGGTGGGTCTTGTGTTGCTTTGCCACTATAGGTTGTTACTGATATTAGTCCTGTCTGGTTCAGAGTTGGTAAAATAGGTGGCTGCTACTGAAATCTCGAGTATGATGTTGAAGCTTCCATCCCGTCAGGTGATGGAACAGAAGGGGCCTGATAAATCATGTGGGCTTGGCCCAGATTTGGGTTCATAATGCACCTCTGGTTTGGCATGTTATTCGGATTCGGTATAGCTTGCAAAGGGAGTGTGCCAGGTTGGCCGGAATTTGCCATCTGGGCGAGTTGATTGCGAACCTCTATGATCTCATCTTTGTGCTGTTTTTGCATAACCGCATTCATCTTTTAAATGTCAGCCAGAGTCTGAAGGGTATGAGTCATTTGATCTATCTGAGTTGGCCCAGATTGATATGTGGGGTTGGGTTGAGGCTAAGGTGGCTGATATGGATGAGGAGCTCGTGGATGGGGTTGATATGGTGGTCTCCGATTCTAATTATTTCTCGCCCACAGGAAATTAGGATGATTCCACCATCTAGGGTTATAGGTGTTAGAGAATGGGTCATTCTGGATGGCATGGAGGTCCTCGCAGGTCTGAGGAACCTCAGAAAAGTCAGAGTACAAGGGTTTAGAGTTCCCCCAACTAGAGTAGGTAGGAATGGAGTTTCCTTCAGTCTTAGATTCAGACAGGGGTGGATACGAGTCTTGCGTCTCATCTTCTCCCCTTGGATTCGTTGATGCGTAGGCATTCGTCCGGTCAAATAAACCCATGGAGTCATTATTGATGGAGTTCTCACACATATTCTCGAAAATCTACCACACAGTGTCTTCGTGTTGACCCATGATATTTCCTCCACAAGTTGCATTGACGAATAAACGGGTATCTTCATGAAGTCCCTAGTGAAAAGACTAGACTTGTTCCCATTTAGGAACTCCGTGATGGGGGCACTTTTGCATGAGATCCAGGAAACGGTCCCACACTTCATGAAGTGGTTCTCCATGTTGCTGGGTGAAGTGTGTGATCTGGTGTCGTAAGGCATTCATTCGACCAATTAGGAAGAACTTTTTTGGAAACTCGGATTGTAGTTCAACACATGTGTTGATTGGACGTGTTTGAGTCTGATACCAGTGAGCTGCTTTGTCCATGAGAGAGAAGGAGAACATCTTCATGAGAAGAATATCCCGATTTTGGACATTTGACCCGAAGGTCTGGGCCAGATGCTTGAGTTGTTTGATGTGCTGGAAGGGATCCTCGGAATTAAGCCCATGAAACTTTGGAATAGCATGAATCATGTTGGGCTTGAGTTCAAAATTAGGACCTCCAGTCGGGATTTGGACTCGAGGTTCGATCGCCATCGTAGCGGGATTGTAGTGATATCGCATCATAGGATGCTGCGGCGAGTTTACAAAGGCTTGGAATAAATCATTAAGGCACTGAAGTTGATTCTCAAGGTTATTCTCTTCTTCTATGGGTTGTGCCATGATGATGGAAGAAGGAGAATTGGGTTCAGATGAATCAGAGGAGATGTCTATGTGATGGGGTTGCTGCACAAACATGGAAGTCGAGGCCTGGCCTTGACGAGAGTGAATCACTAAAGGAGGCCCCAAGGATGGTCTTAAGGACCTCCTATCGAACATGCACCGATGGTCTGGATGAGAGTAGAATGTGATGGACCCAATCAAGACACCCACAAAATTTGGATGACTATTGAGATTCGGGGCGGATCATACCCCTTAGTTAGAAAGCCATCCACCTAAGAAATACCTGGGCAGCCAGAGAGGGAGAGTTCCACAAAGACTCCCACACGGTAGAGCACCACCATGAGTTACAGGGTTTCCCCCACCTGACCTCTCTTGTCACTGATGTTCCAGGTAGACTAGAATGGGGACTTAACCTCTTAAGTCTACCAGTTTTATTAAAGAGCAAGGGTGATTAAGATTCCACTTGAACTTTAGATGTATTAAGTGCAAAAAGTGACCTAATTTCAAGGTTGGTTGACCCAACAAAGTGGGTCAACTTCACCTATTTGTCCTTTGAGAAGTTTTAAGTCCCTTCTTTTAGGATTCAAGTGAGATTAAGAGCCTGAATTTTAGGGTTTTCTTGAATAAATCACTTCATTCAAGGATTAGGCACACCTCTTTTTGGAAAGTTAATTCTTGCTTATGAAGGTGTGTCTCTAAAACCCTAAACTGAAATCCTTAATTTGGCTCTAATCTTGGTCCAATTTAGTTTGTCAAATGTGGTATCTAGGGCTCAATCAAGCATGTGGTAGCCCTAGTTACCTTAAATGGGTGCACAAATCAGTTTTGTTGTTGAAATCAAATTAGGAAACTTGATGAATTAGCTAAGAATATAAAGCAAGTAGCCCTAATTGATTTTATTTTTTTTCCTTTCCAGAATGAGGGGCCTAAGAGAGAGAGAGTAATTAGAAATTACTTGCCCTGGGCATGTTTGATGTGAGGTTGTCTTTCTTTGAATCTTCTCCCTAAAATAACCACAACAAAAAGAGATATAGTAAGTTAGTACCAAATCAGCAATTGTAATCAAGAATTCTAAATCACCTGTTGCTCCCCAGCAACGACGCCAAAATGTTCATTACGTCGAATCGGTGTTTTAAGAATATTGCATTGTAATATAGCCGAAAGAGCGTTCAAAACAAATACAATTTTATTACTCGAATTTAAAGTCCGAGGTCAAAAACAGGGAGCAAATTGGTGTTTAGAAATCAAGATCACAATTCAGAATTTAAAAGAATATGCAATAATATCAATATCACAATGCAAAAATATAAAAGTAATTAGCAATGTAGATCTCAAAATACTCAAGAACTCAATATATGAATAAAAAATTAGACATCTGATTTGTAAATCAGATGTCTTAAATTGTGCTCCTTCAACTTTCTTCTCTCTGATTCTCTTCTCTTCTTCTTCTTATTTTTCCTTTGCGAGCTTTCTTCTCTTTTTGTTTCTTTGTCTTTAGCTTTCTCTGTCTTTTCCTCCCTTCTTCTTCTTCTTCCTTTGGCTTATGTCTTCTTTAGCTTCCCTACTTTTCTTTTTTCTCTTCGTTTCTCTGCCGGCTGCCTTCTCTACGTCCTTGTCTTCTCCTTCCTCTTCTTCAGCTCCGCTTCTCCTCCTCTTCAACCTACAGAGCAAAACCTACCCCCTACCCATGCGCACACTCCTCTCTTTTCTCTCTTAGGTTCCACTCTCCCAGAGCCACATGTTATTAGGTAATTAGGTCGGGTACGTACCCAGGACCAGGCCCACTAACGTGCGGTGGTGGATGAGGAGTGCAGTCGGGTCGGGTCAAGACCAGGTCCGTGGGGCGTGGTCGCAGACGAGGCTGGTTCGGTTCAGGTGAGAGGGACCCCACCCCGTGATTCGGAGGCGACAAGGCTATGGCAAGAATTCAATTTATGCACACATAGCTGCTCTTCCAGTTCCAAGGTGGGACTATGTTTCCACCTTTCTTCGCGCACGCTTGCGAAAGAGGTGTTCTTCCAATTGCAACAGCTGTGACTGCCCTTGACTGGAATTGAATGCCTAGAGTCATGCGCGAGGGTGCTCCATGTAATCTGGGACACGGGCCTGGAGCTGGCAAATCCTGGAGCTCGCTTCAAGCTTGCTTCAAGTACTGCTCCAATGACAGAGGATGCCTGCCACCTAAAATCACCAAGACGGCCTCGCAGCCATGTTAAATTGCTCAGGAATCTTCGCCGAGGCATGACGAGTGTGCTATAGTGGATGGTGTGTCGTGGGGACGACTGTGGTGGTGTATCTAGGGTTCACTGTGGGCGTATGTGTGGGTGTGTTTGGTGGGATGCTTGGGCGGTTAATGGAGTGAATGGAGATGATCAGTGAGTCGAGGCGAAGGTCGTAGGGTGGTTGGCGAGGTGGGTGGAGGTGCGGAGTGATGGGCGTACCTCGCCAGAGGTATTGCCGGATGTGGAGAAGGTGATGGTGATCAGTGGCGTTGAGGGTTGGTTTAGGGAAATAAAGAGAGGGAAAGTAGAGGGTAAAAGGGACTTATCTAGGGTGATAGTGGATGAAAGGAAGGCGAGGATGGCATCGAGCACGTACTGCCGATGTCGAAGACGAAGGTACTCAGAGAGGGACGGCTGGCGAGGATGAAGGGGAGACAAGGGCGCCGACGGGTGCTGCACGACGCGGATGAATGCAAGGAAGAAGAATCTACCGCTGGTATTGTGGTTAGGTGACTAGGGAGATTAGGGAAGGTCGCCAGAGCTTGATGAGCGAATCGGCTGGAGGAGAGAAGAATTTTAGGGGGTTTCCGGTCGATTTCAAGCTTGGAGGAGTCGGTTGGATCTGGAGCCTCTTAAATAGACCTCTGGAGGGGGATTTGTGCTTGGAAGCCAAGCTTCCATGCAAGGTATGCTCGCCGGAGATGGCAACTCCAAAAGAGACCTAAATCTCTCATGCGTTCGCATGAGAGATTGGGTAACAAGTAGAGCATCAAACTGGGTTCACATTGGAGGGATTTTCTCAGAGAATCTCCTTTCCAATTTTGAAGGGGATTCTCTGAGAAACTAGGGAGAAATCACCTTCTAAGGCTCGCCGGAGTAGGATTCCTATGCTATAATGGCAGAGGGATCTAATTACGAGAACGATGAAGAAGTTAGGGGGCTTTTGCAAAGGTTTTTGGAAGATAGGGGTATAGATGTAATCAGATTGAACCTATTTGCAAAGTGGGTCAAAATGAGTCCCCCTTAGGTCTAAATTTTGGTACAAACCAAATTTGGACCTAAGGAATCCAATGGTGAAGTTGAATTTTGGGTTTGACCATGTGTGACTAGGTAATTTATGCAAAAAAACCCAATTTAGGGCAAATATCTATCTAAGACCCCATTTTAGGTCAAGATGGGTTCTAATGGTCAAATTGAAAGTTCTAAACCATAGAGAATATTTTTCTATGATTTTTAGAGGATTTGAGTGAATTTTATCCTGACCAAAACCTTAGTTAATCAAGCAGGTCTGTTTTACAGTTTTAAGAAGTCATTTAATTCACAGGGTATACACAAACCCTTTTCTGTCAAATCCAACCCACTTTTTATCCTGTTAAGACCTTTTGACCTGTGTTTAGCCCTTGAGAAAGTCCATTGTTGTATTGTAATGGTAAAATTACAGTTTTACCCCTTGTTTCTTGCTTTTCTCTCAAAATGGTTATTCAATGAATTATGACCTCCAATTGGTTATGTAGGAGCTTTTATTCTCTTCATTGAGTCAAAATGAACTAGTTAGGGCTCATGATAGTGTTCCCATCAATTGATTGCTTGTATTGCAGGGCTCCTTTCTCTCTTCTAATTTTCCTCCTATTCTACCATGAATCCTTCCACATCTTACATGCATTTCCCATCCTACCCTCCTACCAACACTTTTCCCCAAGATGATTACTGTCCTGACTTGACTTATAATTACCCATCCACTAGTCGGGATAACTTTGATTAGGGATATGAATCCAGACCTCAGTGTCCAAGGCCTAACCCCGGACAACAAGACTATGATTACTATCCTTCCCAGAGCTACAATGATTATAGATCTCCACCCTTTGATGATCAACCTAACCAGATCTACAATCAAGAAGGATATGTTGACTATAACACCTACCCTCCCCAGTATTCCACTGAATATAGGTCACCACCATTTTTTGAATAACCCAAGATGAATTACTTTCAGCGAGGATCCCAAGAACCTCAATATCTTGACTCCCCTAGAATAAACCCAAACCCACCCAACCTTGAACCGAACCATTCGATTCAAGTGAACCAGGTCCAAGACAGGGTGTTGGCTAACTTAAGGAACACCATCCAATCTTTAGAGGCTCAGCCAATGCCATGAACTGAAGCATTGGAGCCTATGATACAAATGATTGATGAGATGAATAGCTCTTTATTGGATTTGCTACAACATGTTAGGGATAGGGGACTAGGTGAGTTTCTACTTAGGAAATTGTCGAGGTTGAGGATGAAATTTGTGGTTGCCTTAGTCCAATCTTGGGATGATCCCAGGATGAACCCCCTTTAGGAGAGCCAATGTCTGAACTCGCTCAAGCACCTATCGGGGGGATACATGTTCTGAGACTGGAGATGACCAGGTTGGTCTAGAGCAACTGATTCAGGATGAACCAATTGTTTCACCTGAGATCCCCAAGCCAGGGAACGAAGAAACATATGTCTCCTTGGATCATGAGATGACATATGATTTTGAGACATATATAAATGCGGATCAAGAATTCTTTGACTCTGAGGGTGAAGAATCTCTTAGTGAAGTCTTACTTGAGCATAAGAAAGATGATTTTAGTGAGACAAATGGGCTCAAGGAGCATGAGAGACAATTTGATAACCCGTTCATTGAAGATTTGGATTCGGTTGGGGCTAACTTGGAGGATTCGAATTCTCATTTAGTAGAAGATTCAATCAATAGCCCCTTTCCTCAACCACACCCCGAAGGGATTGATTTTGATTTGGAAATCATTGTACCCAAATAAATTCTGAGTTAGCCACGATTTCTGGACTTGGGTAAATCATATGGGGTGAATGATATGCTAAAGGTCCCAGAGCCTGAACACTTGATGTTGGAGGATAGGAATTTGGAAGTGAGGATCTGGGAAGTTAACTTCAAGGAAAGAAGGAGTTTGGATTTAAGGGTTCTTGTTGACCTAAAATTGCCTACTTTTTACCAGGACCCTTACGATACCATTGATGTGCAACCCAAGCTTGGAATAACTAATTATTTTTATGAGCTGAACGTTAAGTGGACATCTGAACCTAGTGAACCAAATCTACCTTTTGTCTGACTTTAGTCTTGGATTGCACACCACCAAACCACAGGCTCGACCTTGTAAATACAACAATCTTCGGTTCTGGGTGATTTTCATCCAGAACCTTAGAACCACTCGGCCTTGGGACATAGGTCTACACCACAACTTGGTCCACATCTATGGACATCTTCTGTTGGCAGGTCTGACGATTAATCTATTGATTTTGATTCTGACCTGCACTTGTGAATTCTCAAATTCTTCTTTGTATGTATATTATCCCTAGCTGAAGGCATTAAAACTTAGCACGTGTGTATACTCTCTTATCTCTGTGGAGCTGACCAGATTGTCACGAAATTCAAGTGATATTCTGTTTACTCCACCCTTTTTATGTCTCTATTTCTATAATGAGGACATTTCATCATTTAGGCATGGAGGGGTGGATACTTAATCTTGAAATTTTTTTGTTAGCTCTGTAAAATTTCTTTTATTTTCTTTAAAAAAAAATTGAAAATTCAATAAGATAAAAAATGGAAAAAAATAGAATTAGGAGAAGAGAACTTAGGCCTTGGGAAGTTATTAACTTTAGGAAATGATACTTCAGGACTTGAACACTTAGACTTTTCAGGTCTTTAGACTTTTCAGGAGAAGAGAACACTTGAATGTGGACTTAGTCTTGAGTCCTTGCCAAGTAATTCCATTTTAATTTGGTCAATAAAATCGGGTGATAAGCATACGACTTATCAACCCATCCTTTGATTTGAGGGGACTTTAAGCCTAAGCATCTACACACTTTTTGCACTGACTCACTTTTCGGTGGTTTCTTCAGAAATTGGGTAGCTAATGAACCATCTAGGTTGGTATGGCTGGCAAGTTATTCATGGTAACTGCTCATTGGCCAATTGTCCAGAGCCATTACACGACCATTCTCTTCCTACTACCATTAGGTAAATCTTATATTAGGAAAGCCACTTACTTAGAAAAAAAAAAGAGAAAAAAAGAAATACTTAGAATAAAAAAAAGAAAGAGTAAAAAAAATTAAAAACATAAGAATAAAACCACACTTCACTACATGAGTATGGCTAGCAAGTTGTCGTGGGTAACAGCCCATTGGCCGGTTGTCCAGAGCCCAGCTCACAAAAATGCATAAATAATTCCCAAAAATACTTAGGCAAGAAGTAGGGAAGTAGAATAAATCGGGGAGATATACACTGGGTTCGCCCTTGTGTTGACCCCATAAAAAATAAAGTAGGGAGAAAGCTACCATTCAAAAAGATAAACCTTTAGGCAGAAACTCTTAAGGTCACCTAGGGTCGTAGAAACCGGAAGTCTGTTTTAACGGCCGCTTAGTGAGTCTATCACCCTTTCACAAGATGCTTAGAACTTAGAGTCCTTTTTGAGTCTTGGGCGGGTTGGGTAGCCGTAAAAAGTTATCTTGAAACTCTCAAATTCCAAAAGTCCAAAAAAGTTAGAAAAGAAGAAAAAAAAAAAAATGTATCTTTCCTTTTCAACTAAGGCGAGGACTTGGGCAATCTGCATTCCGGCAGACTGCCGGGTACTGTTGAGTTTTCGTAGTTTAGGACTTTAGTTGAAAATTTCTATTGTTAATAAATGACTTAGGCCTAAGCGATCGAGTCCTGATTCTCTTTTTACACATAGCATGTAGTTTAATTTTGCTAGGGACTAGCAAAAGATGAGCACGGGGGTATGATGTAGACACATCCATTTAGGTTAAAATACCTATTTATGCATGTTCCTAGGCTTGGATTTTCATTCCATATTATAAATATTTCATAGCATGCATCATTCTGCATTTAAAGTAGTTGTGTATATTTTAGGATAATTGCATCCTTTTTGTGGTTAGGAGAGGAGATTTATTTCAGAGCATTAGACTGATGATGATCGAAGTCCAACACCTCTGAAATCGCCTTGATCGGAGTCCTGTAGCACCATATGCAGTTTGAGGAAGATTAACAGCCAAGGGACTAGGTGATGTGATTCAGAGCTTCAAATGACAAATTCGACCAAGCAAATGGATTCGAGTCGATGATCGCAGCCCAATAATGCAAAAATCGACTCAATCCAACCTTTGTAGCAGCCCCTACAACAGAAAGAAGATGGACGACCTAGATCGTGCTACGTGATGCAACCTAGGCCGCCCATGCTCACGCATGTGCCACCGCACGTACACAGCAGTGTGAGCACGCGCTCGCGGAGGGACACATGCATAGCAGCATAGCGGGAGTGCATGGGCGAGCACGGAGGCAGCAGTAGTGCACGCAAGCACGTAGCGCACGGAGGTGTGCGACACAGGCACGTGTAGCGCGCACCAGTGCAGCAACAGCGTGGGTGCAAAACTGTCTTCAACGACATTTGCGACAAGTCTTCAGCGATGTTTATGATCATCACTAAATGTCCTGTATACAAAATTGTTCCTTTTCTCCACTATAAAATTACCCCTACCCCTTCCATTCTTCTTCATCTCTTCCTTTCTTCCTCTCACCACCTCCAAGGTTCTAAAGAGAGCTTATCCCAAGCCCGTGATGCTCCTCTAAAGTAGAAATCAAATATTTTTCCCACCTCTCATCCCATTTCATGGAGCATCTTGTGGCTACCTTCTCACCTCCCTTCAGGAAGAAGGTCCTTGCCGTGCTACTATCCTGCCCCGCCCTCAGTCCTCCAACTCCATCCTCGTTCATCCCGCTCCTCACCACCTTCCTTAAGGCAACGTTAGAGCGAGTTGTCCTCCCAGCAATCGTTGAGGGGGATTCTCTCACCTATATCTTTCTTTTTGCTTTTGTAGTGTAATCTTTCCTGCTTTCTTAGTTGTAGAAAACATTTACTTCAGAAATATATGTGATTGTTTCTCTCTCTCTCTTATATCTTACAAGTAGATTAGTTAGATAAGAATTCATCAACCTAATCTCTTGCTTGCTAAAAATACCAAAAAAATTAGACAAGACAAAAATGACAAAAACAAATAGAAGCGAAATGTAAATTTTCAAAATCAATCGTTCGCCTCCCCGTGTTCGACCCGGGACTCACTTTTCTTGTTTTGGTTATAAATTTTATCTAATTGACAGGTTTTCTCGTGAATCGAACTACGACGATGGATTTTCCAAACTCGAAGCCTTTCCCCGTGCAAATCCTCCTCTATCACTGGATGAAAGAGGACGAAGATGGAGGATGGAGGACGGAGCAGGGTGACATAATAGTGGGATCTACTTCCCGAACGGTGGTGAGAGGACAATCGTAGGCACTCCACGAAAGGGGGTGAGAAGATGAAAAAATTATTTTTATAACTCTAATGGAGCATCCCGGGCCTGGGATGAGCTCATAGAACTTTGAAGGGGGTGAGAGAAAAAGAGAAGGGATGAAGAATAATGTGGGTGTAAGGTCCTTTTTATAGCCAAGGAGGAATGGGTAGAATTGGATTTTTAAAGCGTTGAAATAAATGGCAGGGTCTTTAATGATGCTTGCAAACGTTACTAAATACCCCATGTCGTTGAAGCTCGCATGCATCCTTAGCTGTGAGATGGAGATTAAAGCATCCACATGTAACCACATCGACGCTGCCCCACCTTCATACATTCACCTTCATCGCGTCCAATTGTCCTTAGCCGTCCGATCGCACGATAGGACGATCGAGATCTCATCGTGCCACTTCACCTTCAACCATTTAGCATGCTTGCATTAGATTAGGTGTAGATCGGCGCATCATCACATGTGTATGTGATCCTCGCTTCTCCGCACGTCACGTTGCCACTTAATCGGCCATCTATGCTGCATCCTACGGTCGAATTTCCTCGTGCACTACTCTCCACCTAATTTGAGGTGGGGTGGGGATTGAACCTGCGCCTCCCTCTTCGCGCACAGGCGCTCAACCAATGCACTACGCCTCTTCTTGTGTCACGCTTTCATTTTTAGGCATGTTTGCTCTCAACGGTTGGATCTCGATCCAATGGTCGAGATTAATTGCCCTTTGTCTTCAGAGAGGAGTGAGGCATTGAAAAGAGATGACGTGGCTCTTTCTCAGCCGTTCGATGGGCATCCAACGACTGGGATTCATTGAGAAAGTGGAGAGGAGGTGTTGCGGTCAGTGTTTTATGGCTGTGATGGCACCACATGGCACCATCATGATCGTGCATCTTCTTTGACTTGTAGATGGTGCCACAGATGTCAAATTGGACTGATTTTCTCATTGTTGGGCTGCGATCGTCAATCCGAACCCATCCGTGTGGTTGGATTTGTCATCTGAACTATGGATTTGCACCACTATACCCCTTGACCTCTGATCTTCCTGGGACTGTATCTGATACTATGGAAGTCCGATCGGGGTGATCTCAGAGTCGTTGAACTTCGATTGTTGCCCTGATCAGATCCATGTAGTTGGATCTTCAATCCAAGGTCTCTATAAATATCACCCTATCTCCTAACCATAAAAAGCGCAAATTAACCTAAAATTTGTACAAGCTAATTTAAATGCATGATGATGCATGTTATGTAATATTTATAATGCATGATGCAATTATATGCCTAAGAACATGCATAAATAGATAGTTTGTGGCATAGATATGTCTACATCATGCCTCAATTAATGTCATCCCCATAGTCATTTTTGAGGAATTTAAGATCGGTGAATTAAAGCCTATCGAGTTAACACTTCAATTAGTAGACTGATCTACAATCAAACCAAGGGGGATTGTTGAGGATGTTATTGTCTGAGTCAAAAATTGTTGATTTGCTATAGACATTTTGGTCTTGGATATAGAGGTACCAAAAGCTTTAAAGAATGCCCCCATAATTCTTGGAAAACCATTCTTAGCCACCGCCAAGGCCAATATTGATTGTGATTCTGGAAAGATGAAACTCATGTGCAGTGGTGAGTCTATTACCCTAGATATTTTCCAATCTTCTAGGAGTTTCCAAGAACTAGATTTCTTTGATGACTCAAATTTTGACATTGAAAATTTAGTGGAGCAAACAATGCAAATTTCACACATGGGTTCCTACTTTGTAGTTAACACGGTCCTTGAACAATCTGATTTAACCCACCCTACCACCCTAACCACACCTTCTTCATCTGACTCTTCATCTAACTCCCTCCCCTTCAGTTCACCTCTGGATCAAAAAGTAGAAATTATCTCAGAGTTGGGCCCCCAACTTGAGTTAAAACCCTTGCCCGACTCCCTTAAATATGTTTTCCTTGGACCAAACCAGACCATTCCCCTGATTACCAATTGTGGACTTACTGGGGCACAAGAGGAAAAATTTGTCCAGGTTTTTAGTAAACACAGAAAAGCTATTGGCTGGACCCTTTCTGATCTTAGGGGTATTAATCCGTCCTATTGCACCCATCGCATATATCTTGAGGACGATTCTCGCCCCTCCCACCAACCACAAAGGCACTTGAACCCTAATATACAGGAGGTGGTAAAAAATGAGATTATAAAGTGGTTTGATGCTGATATCATTTACGCCATTCTAACAGCTCCTGGGTTAGTCCCACGCAAGTTGTTCCAAAAAAAGTTGGACTAACAGTTGTCACTAATGAACATGGGGAAAATATAGCCACAAGGATCGCTTCTTCTTGGCATGTGTGCATTGATTGCCGAAAAATGAACACCACCACCAAGAACATTTTCCTCTCTCTTTTATTGATTAGATATTGGAGCGATTAGCTAGATGTTATTATTACTGTTTTCAAGATGGTTGCTCTGGCTATAATCAAGTTGTGGTCCATCTTGACGATCAAGACAAAACTACATTCACTTGTCCCTTTGGAACCTTTACTTTCCGAAGGATGCCCTTCGGTCTTTGCAATGCACCTGCGACTTTTCAAAGGTGTATGCTTGCAATTTTTTCAGACCTGGTAGGTGAATGTCTTGAAGTCTTTATGGATGACTTCTCTGTACTTGGAGACTCCTTTGATCTTTGTGTTAGAAATCTTGAAAGGACTCTCCAGAAATGCATAGAAGTAAGTTGATCCTCAGTTGGGAAAAAGGTCATTTCATGGTCCAGGAAAGCATTGTCCTAGGCCATGTCATTTCCAAAAAGGGAATTGTAGTAGATTGAGCTAAAATTGATGCCATCGAGCTAAAATTGATGCTATCTCTAAGCTCCCACTGTTCACTACTGTGAAACAGATCCAATCTTTCTTGAGGCACATGGGCTTCTACCGTCGTGTCATTAAAAATTTTTCCCAACCTCCAAGCCCTTAAGTCAATTACTTACTAAAGACCAGCCTTTCGACTTTAATGAACAATGCCTAGAGAGTTTCAATAGATTGAAGAAGGATGTCACAGAGGCACCAATTTTACAGGGACCTGACTGGAATTGTCCCTCTGAGTTAATGACAGATGCCCCTGATTTTGCTGTGGGGGCCATTCTAGGGCAAAGAATTGTAAAGAAGCCCATTGTGATCTACTATGCTAGTAAAACCCTTGATGATGCACAACAGAATTACACAGTTACTGAAAAAGAACTTCTTGCCATTGTGTTTGCCCTAGAAAAATTCCACTCATATCTGTTGGGGTCACATGTCACTGTATACGTTGACCACTTAGCAGTTAAATATTTGCTGAACAAGAAAGATGCGAAAACCTACCTTATCCATTGGATCCTGCTGCTCCAGGATTTGACCTAGAAATCAAGGATAAGGAGGGGTCGCAAAATGTAGTGGCCGATCATCTCTCTCATCTCATGATGAATGATATGTTGACTGCTCCTGATGTGTTCCCTTATGAGACCATCTTAGCTGCAATACGCTCCCTTGGTTTGCACCTATTGCAAACTATTTAGCAATAGAATGAATCCCCTCTGATTATCCAAAAACCAAAAGGGATAAGTTCTTTGCTGACATCAAATATTATTTTTGGGAGGAGCCCAACCTTTTCCGCATCTATGCTAATCAGGTCATTCGATGGTGTGTCACCGACTCAAAAATTCATGATATTCTAACACACTATCACTCAATGGCTTGTGGCGGCCATTTCTCAGGCAAGAAAACTACAACTAAGGTCCTTACGTCTGGTTTCTTTTGGCCCAGCTTGCACAAAGATGCTCATTCCTTAGTTGGTGCTGTGTGCATTGCCAGAGCATCGGCAACATGACTCGGAAGGATATGATGCCCCTAAATTCGATATTAGAAGTTGAAATTTTCGATGTATGGGGCATCAACTTCATGGGACTATTCATCAACTCTTGTGGGCATATATACACTAGTCGTAGTTGACTATGTATCAAAATGGATTGAAGTAATACCCACATGCACCAATGATCACAAGGTTGTTATCGAATTCATCAAGAAAAATATTTTTTCGAGATTCAGCATTCCCAAGGCCATCATCAGTGATGGAGGATCACATTTCACTCACTCTCAATTTCGTCACCTTCTTTCCTAATATGGGGTTAATCATAAAATTTTCACTCCTTACCATCCCCAAATGAATGGCCAGCAGAAGTTTCTAACAGGGAGATAAAAAATATTTTACAAAAGATGGATAGGCTTGATCGTAAAGATTGGTCCACTAAATTGGTAAATACTTTATGGGCCTATCGTACAGCTTTTAAACCTCCACTCAGCATGTCTCCTTTCCATCTGAGTTTTGGAAAGGCATGCCATCTCTTGGTAGAACTCGAACATAGGGCTTTTTGGGCAATTAAACAATTAAACATTGATTTATCTGAAGTTGGTAACCACAGGAAATTACAATTAACTGAATTGGAAGAATTGCGTAATTTCTCTTACGAAAACGTGCAAATTTACAAAGATCAAACAAAGAAATTTCATGATAAATGTATTGTTCGAAAAAATTTTCATGCCAATCAATGTGTTTGGCTTTTCGATGCTAGATTATGAATTTTTCCAGGAAAACTAAAATCCAAGTGGACTGGCCTGTTTATTGTCCTTAAAACTTATCCATATGACATTGTTGTTCTTTTAGATCCCAAAACAAATAATACTTTTCAAGTCAACAACTAGCGTTTGAAGCCCTATTTAGATAATACCTTGAATCTCCCATATGACACTACTGATTTAACCGACTTACCCTCTAATGATCATTGATGCAATTCACGGCTAGCTAGAAGTCATAAAAGATAACACTGGATGGGAGGAACCCATCATTTTCCTGCTTTACGTTTTTTCTTTCTTTTAGAGTTTTGCCTATCCTGATTCGAACCATCCTCGCTACAGTAATCTCTTTTCCCCTCCTATTGCATGCGGACATGCCATATCTTAAGCATGGGGGGATGTTTTTAAATTTTGACTATCAAATCAGGATTTTCAAAACCTAAAAACATTCAATTCTGTTGCTTCATTTTTTGCATGCATAACCAAAAAAAGTAAAAAAATAAAAAAAAGTGTTAACTTTTTGAGGAAATTTGGAAATTGGGACCAAGATTGAAAGATTCATTTTAAGGCACAATGGGACTTAATCTTTAACAAACTAGGGATAAGAATACAAATTTGATTATTAGAATCTCTAGGTTTATTTTTAGACTATATCAAGTATCCTCCTCTAAATTCCATTTGAACTCATGATGATTCAGATGACTTGATCTCCTTTTGTGACCTGGAAATTACCTGGCTTAGTTTCCGATCCAAAAACTTGCTTCTCTTATAAAATTCTTGTGTAAAATTTCACACACAAGCCAACACCTAAAAGACATTTAGAAATTAGAAAAACCCCTTGTCTAGCCTTAGTGAAATCCGAAGCAAATCGTTGGTTTGAGTTCTCACCGCCAAGAAGGAGGAAAATACCTCCTTTGAGGATGCGATGTCAACATGTTATCGTCTCGACATTACTCTATATCTATATCTCATATCTTCAGATGGAGCATTAAGGCACAATTTTACAACTCAATTGTCTTGGACGGTGTTGTACCCATAGCGTCAGAGCAAGAGCTTAAGTTTTCTTGGAGCGCCCCTTTACACCACATTGTGTTTTGGGGTTGTGAGCTCCTGGGTGGTGTCTTGGACAGTACTATCTTAAAGTGCTGCCACTAGAGCCCCCTCGAGGATTGGTAATGTGAATGATGATCACGACACATCTGTTATAGGATTAAGCAAAGAATAAGCATGGGGGAGATTAAAAAAAAATGTTTTAAATAAGTACACAACCATATAAATATTGGCATTCACTGATGGGAACACCATCATGAGCCCCAACTAGCTCATTTTGGCCCAGAAAAGAGAACAGAAGCTCCTACATAACCAACTGGAGGTCCTAACTCAATGAATAACCATTCTGAGAGAAATGTAAGAAACAAGAGGTAAAACTACAATTTTACCATTGCAGTGCAACAACGAGATTTCTCATGGGCTAAACACAGGTCAAATGGTCTTAACAAGATAAAAAGTGGGATGGTTCAAATAGAAAAGGGTTCATGTGAATTCTAAGAATTAAATGACTTCTTGTAACCCTAAAATAGACCCACTTGATTTGATAAGGTTTTGGTTAGGATAAAATTCACCTAAACCCTCTAAAAATCATGAAAAAATATTCTCTATTGTTTATAACCTTCAATTTGGCCCTTGGAATCTATTTTGACCAAAATTAGGGTCTCAATCAAATATTTACCCTAATTGGGTTTTTACGTAAATTACCAAGTCAAATGTTGTCAAACCCAAAATCCAACTTCACCATTGGATTCCTTAGGTCTAAATTAGGTTTGTACCAAAATTTGGACCTAAGAGAAATTCATCTTGACCCACTTTACAAATAGGTCCAGCTTAATTACATTTCTACCCCTATCTTTCGAAAACCTCTACAGAAACCCCCCTAACTTCCTCGTCATTCTTCGTAATTAGGTTCCTCCTCCATTATAGCGGATAGAATCCTACTCCGGTGAGGTTTCAAAAGCAAGAACTCTCTGATCTCTTAGAGAATCCCCTTCAAAATTGAAAGCGAGATTCTCTAAGAAATCTCCTCCAATGTGAACCCATTGATGAGCCCTAATTTCTACCCAATCTCTCATGCGAACGTAGGAGAGATTTGGGTCACTCTGAGTTTCCACCTCCGATGAGATTTCCATGCTTGGAAGCTTGGCTTCCAAGCTCAAACCCAACCTCCAAAACCTATTTAAGAAACCTTAATTCATTCCACACCTCATCAGCTTGAAATTGGGCCGGTCCACCCCACGTTCTTCTCTCCTCGCTGGCCACAACCACTTCGTAGGCTCTGGAGGATCCGTCTTCTCTCACTCGTCGCCCAACCACAATACTAGTGGTTGGGTTACCTTCCTCTCATTCATCCGCGTCGGCCGCACTAGCCCAGACGCTGCCTCTGCCCCTGTCATCGCTGCCGCCTTACCTACAGAGAGCTTCGTCTCCGACGACGACAACACGAGTCGGCTGCCATCCCTACCTCCTTCATCCTTAGGTTAGGTTAGTTTAACTTCTCTCTCCCTCCTCTTCCTGTTCCCCCTCTTTATTTCTTGAAAACATCCCTTGACGCCACCAATCACCGCCACCTTCTCCACCTCCGGCCACACTCCGGCGAGGCATCCCCACTGCTCCACACCTCCATCCTCCTCCCCAACCACCCCATCAGCACCGCAACACCTCACTGATCCTAAACCCTTACTCCACTCACCGTGCCACACCCGCAGAACACCCCCCGAACACACCAACTCTCACGCACACAGGGTGCCCTAGGTGGTGTGACGACCTTCCTCTATAGTTTTATTATTCCGTCGTAGTATAGTATAGAGGGAGGTGATTACCAGTTTAATACAATTTGTTACTCGAAAATAAAAGAGAGTTCCCGAGGTCGAACTCAGGGAGCAAGTTGTATTCTAGGGGTACAAGTTTCTTTTACAAAAATAAAGAAAGAGAGAGAGAGAGAATTTGTTGGCTTCTTTCTTCTTCTCTTCTTTTCTCTTTGCCTATCTTCTTCTGCTTGACTCTTCTGCTTTATATGCAGCAGTAGTGATGCTTTTCTTCTTCTTTCAGTTCTTGTTTCTACTCGTCTCTTTCTTTTTCTTCTCCCTTGCGGTCCTGTTCTTCTTCTTCTTCTTTCTTTCTTCTTTTCCTTTCTTCAGACCTTCTTCTTCTCGCGCTCTTCTTCTTCTTTCAGTTCTTGTCTTGGCCTCTCTGCGTTCTCCTTTGCCTCGCCTTCCTTCTCCTTCCTTGCCTTCAGGACATCGTCTGATTTTCCAATCAGACGACTTAAACTGCAGCTGCTACAGTGCCGCTCGGTGATCCTCCTTCCTTCAGCTTTCGTCTTCTTCCACGGTTCTTCTTCACCTGTGCCTGCACACTTACACAGCTTGATCAGAGAGGGGCAAAACCTATCTCTACCCTCCCCCCGCGTCTCTCTCTCACAGAAGCCACTCTTCGGAAAGCTCTCCCAGAGCTGCCGGGTTGCCGGGTACGGGTCGCGCCCGGGTCCAGGCCCACCGGCGTGCGTGGTGGGCGAGGAGTGCAGGTCATTCTAAGTCGGGTCGGGCCAGGTCCGCGGGGCGTGAGCGCGGACGAGACCGAGTAACCGGGCGGGTGAAGGGGACCTCACCCCGTGTGCTGAGGCACTAAGCCTCCAGCACTTTTTCACTTTATACCGCTGCGCCTCTTCAGAGTTTTCCGAGGTGGGACTAAATGTCCCACCCCGAGTTGGCGCCTGCGCGGAGGAAACAGCTGGTAATCGCGGCGTTACGCGAGGCCTTCGCGCGAGGGCTTGGCTTCAGCTGCAGCCTGACGCTTTGTCGAAATGCCTCGCACGGCCTGGGAGTCGAATCTGGGCGTGGCGCGCCTGCAGCTGCAGGCGAAAGCAGCTCCTTCTGCACGGCAGTGGCGGCGGAGGACGGGTGACCTGTTCACAGCAAAACGGCCTCTCGGCCTAATCAGAAGGTGCCGGGAGCTTCGCCAGAGTGCGGCGAAGCTCGTGTGGGTTGTGGCGAGGCGTGGGGCGGCGTGCAAGGGCTGCCCTAGGTCGGACTGTGGGTCGGAAGATGGGTTTGTTCGGTGGGGTTGCAGAGGGTGATGTGGGGGAAGTGGAAGCGCGGGGGTTGATCAGGGTGAGGAGGCGGAGGTTCTGCGGTGGTCGGCGAGCCGTGTGGGTTGCTGGAGTGATGGGAGCGGCTCGCCGGAGGATGGCTGGAGGCGGAGAAGGTGAGGGTGAGGGGTCGGAATCGAGAGCGACAGTAGATGTTTAAAGTGAGGAAAAGGAAGAGGGGAGGAAGAGGAGGAGTTCTACCTACTTAGCAGGAGAAGGAGGGGCCGGAGCGGGCGACAGTCGTATCGACTGTCGCCGGAGAAGAAGATGCCCGGGGGAAGGGGCGGCGGCGAGCAGAGGGCCGGAGAGGCGCCAGCTGGGTGCGGCGTGGCGCGGGAAGAGCAGGGGAAGAAGTCTCTGCTGCTGGTATTGCGGCAGAGCGAAGAGGAGGAGGAGGAAGAACCGCCGGAGCTGGTGGGCGTCTGCCGGAGTGAGAAGAGAGGAAAGTTGGGGGTTTTCTCCGTCAGATCCGAGCTGGGAAGAATGGTGGAGCGACGGGGGTATTTATAGGGACCGAATCAGGGAGGAAGGCGGAGGGAGACGACGTGTCTCCCTCGCCGAAGGACGCCGGAGATGGAAACCCATACCGTCCGTGCGTTCGCACGGCCGGTATGGTGGGTTACAGCGACCAGGGGGGTGTCCCTGCGACGGCTGACGACGCAGGGCACCCCTGGTTTACTTGCCAGGCTCTCCCCCTCACCCTACGCGGCGCCATGCTCCGCGCAAGGTCGCCGGAGCATGGTGCTGGCAGGTTTTGCAGGGGGGACCTGAACGCAAAGAACGAAGGAGAGTTAGGGGCCAAAATGCGAGGGTTGAAAAGTTGAGGGCCAAAAAGTAAATATATGAGGACCAAAGTGTAAAGTTGGTCAAGAAGGTTTCTTCTTAGGCTCAAGTTTTCATACATGACTAATTAGAACCTAAGGAATCTGATGGTGAATTTTATTTCTAGATTAAACCTTTTTTGACTGGTCAATTTACCCAAAAACCCAAATTAAGTTATTAATTGGGTATGGTTCTCAATGTAGGTCAAGATGGGTTCCTAAGGTCAAATTGAAGGTTCTAAACCCTAGAGATTATTTTTCTATGAATTTTAGAGGGTTTATTCCATTTTTGCTTTGCCTTGAACCTCGTGAATTGAAGTGGGTTTGTTTTAGGGTTACAGATTATCATTTAGTTCCTTGGAATTGCTATAGCCCTTGCTAGATCATCTCATCCCACTTTTATTCTTATTAAGTTGCTTTTACCTATGTTTGGACCCTGAATTACCCTGTATGCAGATTATACTGGTAAAATTGCATTTTTACCCCTTATGACTTGTTTTCTCCTTAAACTCAGAATTCTCTAAGTTAAGCCTTTCCTTGAGTTATGTAGGAGCTTTTATCCTTTGTATTGGGTCAAAATGAGCTAGTTATGACTCATGATGAGGTTCTCATCATACCCCCATGCCTAGCTTTTGCTAGTCCCTTAGCAAAAACTTAAGGTTTCAACCCTTGTTCTAGACCATGAAGTTTTTAATAGCTTTAGATAAGTGCTTTTTTATTTGAGCATAGATTAGGTTAGAATGCTGACCATAGGCATAAAAGGTACTCTAGTACCAATCAAGATCCAAATCTGTCTAGCCTTAGCCTCAGTCTTTAGCAAAGGTTTTTAAGGCCCACAAGAACTAACATAAGGTTTATTGGACTTTGTGGTTAAAGCACCCGTGCTTGAAATGATTTTAGCTCTGGCTCAGTTCGCAGTGCGTTTTGTAAGAGAGAGATAGAAAGTTATTCTGTTTGGAGAGTTTTCTCTCTCTTTTTCTTTTTAGTTCTAGCCTAGGATTGGCTTTTCAACAGGTCTGTATCAGATTCCTTGCTCCCATCATCAATCCTCAAGGGTTCCTGGCAATCGATGCTTCGAGATAGCACCGCCCATGGCAACCCCCGGAACCCTGGCTATTGAGATTTCGAGATAATCCCATCCATGGTGTTCCGTGGCCGAATCCAGACCCTGGCAATTGACACTTCGAGATAATGCCATCCATGGAATCTGAATCAGCAGAGTGCTTACATGCCCCCAGTAGGATATGTAAATATCCTAAGAGATAGGCACCGAGGAGATGATATTTTGTTACGCATCTTCGAGGGGATTTCCTGCCTCTCCACGCTGGGAACTCGTCCAAATCAACTTGTGTTGATCGGCCGCTCCTATTCTAGGTGTTCTTTTCAGAATTTTGCGACGCTTCTGCGTGATTTTGATTTTTACGCTTACTGAACCAGGCTGTGTGTGAGGTTAGGGTGCTTAGGTTACTGAGTCCCGTAAACCAAAAATTAGTTAACGAGGCCAAATACTCCCTAAGCCTTAGACCTAATACTTCAGCTTTTCATTTTCCTCAACCTCTTGAGGAGTGTCCAGATCTTAATGGGTACTAAGAGTCTATTCAAGAATGCCTAAGGTTTGCGTTCTTACTAATCTCATTATGCACTTTTCAGTTATTTTCTTGAATGAGGTCTAGAACTTAGGTTAATTCCTTAGTTCCTTACTAATGACTATCACCTTTTCTTATAATTTTGTGCTCCTTTTTCATTTTGTTTCTCTCCTCCTTCTCCTTCACAAAATTTCCTTCTCCTTTTATTCTTTTTCGAAAAAATTTTTAATTTTTATGGTGTTTCTGGCATATGTGAATTTTTTTGTTTGAAACCCTTTCTTACAAGTTTTGCACTTTCATACCCCCCCCATGCCTAAGATTTGCAATGTCCTCATTGTAACCTAGGGGTTTTTTTTTTTTTTTTTTTTAGTTCATTCCTTAAGACAGAAATTTGGATGAGTGGATGGGTCGGGTTGAATTTTTGCGGACGATTTCTAATCCCAGATGCAAGCATCTGAGGTGGGGTCGGCTGTCTACAAGGGTGAACCTCAAGTGCAAAAAGGTGTCAGAACAAGTTTCAGGTTTTCAAAGAGAATGACGGGCTGCCTCCCGTTAAGCACTGAGTTTTACGCCATCGGCTGGGCGCAATAAGCTCAAGGGGAAAGGAGGATATAAGATGCTTCAGCCAAATCAGTAGAAGTTACATCAATGAACGGCTTGAGTCTCTGACCGTTCACGATGAAAGGTTCAGAATCGTGGCTGAGTGGACTGATTTCGATTGCTCCATTTCCAAAAACCTGTCGGACCAAATATGGTCCGACCCACTTGGATCTCAGTTTTTCGGGGAAGAGTTTTAGTCGGGCATCAAAGAGTAGGACCTTTTGACCAGGATGAAAGATCTTTCTCGAGATGTGTTTGTCGTGGAAGGCTTTAACCCGCTCCTTGTAGATTTGCGAGTTCTCGTACGCGTCTAGGCGTAATTCATCGATCTCGCTGATTTGGAGTTTTCTGTGGGTCCCAGCCTTGGAAAGATCTAGATTACAGTTTCGTACTGCCCAATAGGCTTTATGCTCCAGTTCTACGGGAAGGTGGCATGCCTTTCCGTACACCAGTCTAAAGGGAGACATGCCCAATTGGGTCTTGTGGGCGGTCCTATAGGCCCACAATGCTTCCGGAAGTCGGGACGACCAGTCCTTCCTGTCAGGTCGAACAGTGACTTGCAGGATTTTCTTGATCTCCCGATTAGACAGCTCAGCTAGACCATTAGTTTGGGGGTGGTAAGGAGTAGAGATTCGGTGAGACACCCCGTATTTGGTCATCAGTGACCTAAACTGAGCATTTGTGAAATGGGTCCCCCCATCAGAGATTATTGCACGAGGAATCCCAAACCTTGAGAAAATGTTTTGATGAATGAATTTGAGAACGATTTTGTGATCACAGGTTCGGGTCGGTATGGCTTCGATCCATTTGGACACGTAGTCCACAGCCAACAGAATGTATTCGAAACCATCCGAAACAGGAAAGGGGCCCATAAAATCAATCCCCCAAACATCAAAGATTTTGCATACTAGAATCGGTTGCATAGGCATCATGTCGCGATGGCTCATGTTGCCCAAAGTCTGGCAACGACTGCAGTGATTGTATGCGTCTTTGAACAGTGTGGGCCAGTAAAAGCCGCACTGGAGGACTTTTGATGCGGTTTTATGCCCGGCGAAATGGCCACCGCATGCCTGGTCATGGCAGAAAGAGAGGATATTGTTGAATTCCTCTTCCGGGACACATCTCCGGATGATCTGATCGGCACCTATGCGGAAGAGGTACGGGTCTTCCCAAATGTAATACTTGGCATCGGAGCGTAATTTGTCCTTCTTGGCCTTCGTCCAATCGGACGGGATCTGATGAGATGCCAAGTAATTTACTACATTAGCAAACCATGGAAGGCTAGTACCAATAGTCAGTAGGTGCTCATCGGGAAAATGTTCAGTGATGGGTCCGGAAGGGTCAATTATTTCAGAAGGAAGACGGGACAAGTGATCAGCTACCACATTTTGCTTTCCTGCTTTGTCGCGAATCTCAAGGTCAAATTCTTGCAACAGCAAGATCCATCGGATTAATCGAGGTTTCGCGTCCTTCTTTGCAAGGAGATGCCTCACAGCTGTGTGATCCGAGTATATGATGACACGGGAACCTAGAAGGTACAATCTGAACTTTTCTAGGGCAAATACTACAGCTAGCAGCTCTTTCTCAGTAACCGTATAGTTACGCTGAGCCTCATCGAGTGTTTTGCTGGCGTAGTAAATGACCACAGGCTTCCCGTCAATTTTTTGCCCCAAAACCGCTCCTACAGCGAAGTCGGATGCATCGCACATGATCTCAAAGGGTTGAGACCAATCAGGGGACTGTAGGATCGGGGCTTGGGTGACTCGGTCACGCAGGATTTCAAATGCTTGAGTGCATTCCTTGGAAATTTCGAAAGGAACATCCTTGGAGAGAAGAGTGGTTAGGGGGCGCGCGATTTTTGAAAAATCAGGGATAAATCGTCGATAAAAATCGACATGCCCTAAAAAGGAACGGATGTTCCTGATCAAGCTAGGCATAGGAAGGTGAGAAATCAGATTAATCTTAGCTCGATCCACTTGGATACCTTTCTCCGAAATTGAGTGTCCCAGGACAATTCCCTCAGGCACCATGAAATGGCTCTTTTCCCAGGAAAGAACCAAATTCACATCGATGCATCGCCTGAGTATCTGGACCAAGTGTTGGAGGCAATCGTCGAATGATGCTCCGAAAATTGAAAAGTCATCCATGAAGACTTCCAGATAATCACCTACCATATCTGAGAATATGGCAAGCATGCATCGCTGAAAAGTAGCGGGTGCATTGCAAAGACCGAAAGGCATCCTTCGGAAAGCGTATGTTCCGAAGGGGCAGGTGAACGTGGTCTTTTCTTGGTCCTCAGGATGGATTGCCACCTGGTTATAACCGGAGTACCCGTCAAGAAAGCAGAAGAACCTATTTCCCGCAAGTTTTTCGAGAATTTGATCAATGAAGGGTAGTGGGAAATGGTCCTTCTTCGTGGAGGAATTGAGTCGGCGGTAATCTATACAGACTCTCCACGAGTTGGCTAATCGGGTAGGAATGATTTCTCCGGTCTCAGTTGTTATAGTGGTGAGTCCTGCCTTCTTGGGCACGACCTGAATTGGGCTCACCCAACGACTATCGGAGATCGGGTAGATGATTCCGGCATCTAACCACTTGATGATCTCCTTTTTCACGACCTCCTGCAGATTGGGGTTTAAGCATCTCTGCATTTCACGAGAAGGTCGTGTGCCCTCTTCCGAATAGATATGATGAGTACAATAAGAGGGACTTATTCCAGTCAAATCATCGAGAGTCCACCCGATGGCTCTGCAATGTTGCTGGAGGACAACAATCAGATGGGATTCCTGTTCAGGACTGAGGTTGGAATTGATAATCACAGGAAGGGTCTGATTAGAACCCAAAAAGATGTATTTCAAGTGAGCAGGAAGGGGTTTCAGTTCGAGGATGGGGTTATCAGCAGCAGCGGGTGGTTCAGTATAGATGTGAGGTTCGAGGGTGGGAGTTACTGGGTTATTCATATCTGGATTCGACTCCTCTGTTTGCGGGTCAAGATCCTTCTGTGGTTGATGAGGCATAATCGTGTCATTCTGGAAGTGTGATTCATCAACCAAGGTCCTGATGTCACAAATTTGTTCGATGACGCCGCAATTAATTCCTTGTTGGGCCTTAAATATATCAATTTTCAGAGTTTGATCTCCAAACTTAAGCTCTATTTGGCCCTCCTCACAGCTGATGTTGGCTCTAGCAGTAGCCAAGAAAGGTCTCCCTAGAATGATTGGTGTATCCCTAGGGTTCTCAGGTGCATCCATATCTAAGACTATAAAGTCCACTGGAAAATAGAAATCCCGCACTCTTACGATAACATCCTCGAGAATCCCTTTTGGTGACTTTATAGATCGATCTGCTAATTGTAATGTCACCTCGGTTGGTTTTAGCTCAGATTCTTCTAGATGGTCAAGTAAGGATGTGGGTATCAGGTTTATGGATGCACCCAAGTCTAACAATGCTCTATCAAATTGGGTACCACCTATCTTGCAGGAAATCAGGGGAGTACCAGGATCTTTTGCCTTGGGTGGGAGTCTACTGAGGATTACAGAGCTGGCTTGCTCTGACAGAACAATTGGGCTCCCTCCCTTGGTTCGCGACTTACGCTGGGGTGTACATATATTCTTTAGAAATCGTGCGTAAGCTGGTACGTGGCGGATTGCATCCATCAAGGGGATGTTTATGTGGACCTGCTCAAAGAGCTTGACCAGGTCCTCCTCAGGGGCCACGGGTTTGGTGGTCTTCTTTCCCTTGGTCAAGGCCTCGGGAAACGGGATCTTGGTTGGTTCTTCTAGGATAGGTCTAGGTTGTGGATCTGGGATAGTGGTATCTTGGATAACTATCCTAGGGTCATGGTTATCAGGCTTGGAGTGGTTTGGATAATGCGGGTCTTGAGTTGTTTTACCACTACGTGTTGTTACAGAATTTAATCCGGCCTGATTTTGGTTTGGGTTTTGTAAGAGGGGTGGCTGCTGCTGAAATCCCGCATAAGAAGTTGAAGCTTCCATCTTGTCTGGAGATGGAGCAGTAGGGGCCTGATAAATCCATTGTGCGTGGCCTAAATTTGGATTCATAACGCACTTCTGGGTTGGCACGTTATTCGGGTTAGGAAGAGGTTGGGAAGGGAGTGTGCCTGGCTGGCAAGAATTTGCCAACTGGGCCAGTTGAGTTTTAACCTCTGTAAGTTCGTCCTTGTGCTATTTTTGAATAGCCGCATTCGTTTTTTGAATGTCAGCCAGAGTCTGAAGGATTAGGGACATTTGATCCTGATTTGGCCCTGATGGATAAGTAGGGTTGGGCCGAGGCTGAGGCGGCTGGTAATGACGAGAGGGCTGTGGGCGGGACTGAAATGGTGGTCTTTGGGTTTGGGAATTTCCCGCCCACTGAAAATTGGGATGGTTTCGCCATCCAGGTTGTAAGTGTTGGAGAATGGGTCGTTCTGGATGGTGTTGAGGTCCTCGCAGGTCTGAGGAACCTCCTGAGAATCAGGGAAAGGGGAAATGGAGTTCCCCGGGCTGGTGTAGAAAGGATCGGATGATCCTCCGATCCAAGAATCAGATGGGGATGGATATGGATCCATCCTAGGGGAAGATCGGTGGAGGATGTTTTGCACAGTCTCATGTGTGGAAGGAGGTTGTGCAAAGGAGTTACGCGCGGAGGTGGCTCGCTGCAAGTGCTGAGTCAGCTCATCCACCTTCTTTTCAATGATTGAGACCTTGTCCAATCGACTGGCCATTAATTCCAGGTCGACTGATGCGGACAGGCCCTGCGTCTCATGTGCTCCCTTAAGATTCGTCGCTGCGCGGGTATTCGTCCTGTCGAATAATCCCATGGAGTCATTGTTGATGGAGTTCTCGCACATGTTTTCGAGAATCTCCCATACGGTGTCTTCATGTTGACCCATGATGTTTCCTCCGCAAGTTGCATTGACGAAAAGGCGGATGTCCTCACGGAGTCCCTGGTAAAAAGATTGGACTTGTTCCCATTTAGGAACTCTGTGATGGGGGCACTTTCTCATGAGATCCTGAAAACGATCCCATGCCTCATGGAGAGGTTCTCCTGATTGTTGAGTGAAGTGTGTAATCTGATGGCGCAAGGCGTTGGTCCGACCAACGGGGAAAAACTTTTTCAAAAACTCGGATTGAAGTTCTTCCCAAGTGTTGATCGGCCGGGTCTGAGTTTGATACCAATGGGCGGCCTTGTCTATAAGAGAAAAGGAGAACATCTTCATGAGAAGAATATCCTGATTTTGCGCATCTGATCCAAAAGTGTGGGCCAGATGCTTTAGCTGTTTGATGTGCTGGAAGGGATCTTCAGAATTAAGCCCATGGAATTTAGGTATAGCATGAATCATGTTGGGCTTTAATTCGGAATCAGGTCCTCCAGTCGGGATTCTGACTCGAGGCTCAATGGCCACCGCAGCAGGATTGTAGTGGTCCCGCATCATAGGACGCTGTGGTGGGTGCACGAAGTTTTGGAAGAGGTCATTGAGTCGCTGGAGCTGGTGTTCCAGATTATTTTCTTCCTCAACTGGCTGAGCCATGATGGGGGAAGAAGAAGAACTTGGTTCTGAATCAGAAGAGAGAATAATGTGAGGGTGTTGCTGCACAAACACGGGCGTCGAGGCTTGGCCTTGACGAGAGTGAATTTCTAAAGGAGGTCTTAAGGACCTCCTTCCGTACATGCACTGTTGGAAGAGGTAAGTTTAGAAGGTGCTGGACCCAATCAAGACACCCAAAAATGTGTTGGGTGACTATAGAGGTGCGGGGCAGATGGACCCCTTGATCAGAAAGATCGTCCACCTGAGAATTACCTGGGCAGCCAGAGAGGGAGAGTCCTACGAAGACCCCTACACGGTAGAGCGTCCCCACGAGTTACAGGGTTTCCCCCACCCAACCTCTCTTGTCACTGCGGTTCCAGGTAGACCAGAATGGGGATCTTGACCTCTTAAGTCTACCAATTTTAAGATCAGGGTGCTTAAGGTTTCACTTGAACTTTAGTCTTTTAAGTGCAAAGAGTGACCTAATTTAAGGTTGGTTGACCCAAGGGGTCAACTTTACCTCTTGTTTTCTTTGAGAGCTTTTAGGTCTTGTCTTTTAGGGTTCAAGTGTTTAGAGAGCCAATTGTTTTAGGTTTTCTTTTGAATAGGTATTTTCAATCAATGGTTTAGGCACACTTCTTTTGGATTTTCTCCATTCTTGATTTAAGTAGTGTGTCTCTAAAACCCTAATGTTGAATCTTATGTTGGCTCTACTTGGTCCAGTTAGTTCTTTGTTGGGTAATTAGGGCTCAAGCAAGAATGTGTTGGCCCTTAAATACCCTTAATAGTGTGCAGGACTAATGAGTTGAAAACATGCAACTCTTTATGGTTACTAAGTATGGAAGACAGGTTAGCCCTATATTGCTTGTTCTTTTTCTTTTCTTCCTCTTTAGAGTTTAGGGGTTAATAGCGAGAGGAAAAATTTACCTGTCCTCAGAGTGGTTGTCGTGCGGTTGCTTGTCTTCTTGATTTCCTGTAGCTGCACAAAAGAGGGGAGATTATCAGAAATTAAAAAGAAACAGGAATGTTTACCTCTAGAATAGCCGTTGCTCCCCGGCAACGGCGCCAAAAACTGGTGTGACGACCTTCCTCTATAGTTTTATTATTCCGTCCTAGTATAGTATAGAGGGAGGTGATTACCAGTTTAATACAATTTGTTACTCGGAAATAAAAGAGAGTTCCCGAGGTCGAACTCAGGGAGCAAGTTGTATTCTAGGGGTACAAGTTTCTTTTACAAAAATAAAGAAAGAGAGAGAGAGAGAATTTGTTGGCTTCTTTCTTCTTCTCTTCTTTTCTCTTTGCCTATCTTCTTCTGCTTGACTCTTCTGCTTTATCTGCAGCAGTAGTGATGCTTTTCTTCTTCTTTCAGTTCTTGTTTCTGCTCGTCTCTTTCTTTTTCTTCTCCCTTGCGGTCCTGTTCTTCTTCTTCTTCTTTCTTTCTTCTTTTCCTTTCTTCAGACCTTCTTCTTCTCGTGCTCTTCTTCTTCTTTCAGTTCTTGTCTTGGCCTCTCTGCGTTCTCCTTTGCCTCGCCTTCCTTCTCCTTCCTTGCCTTCAGGACGTCGTCTGATTTTCCAATCAGACGACTTAAACTGCAGCTGCTACAGTGCCGCTAGGTGATCCTCCTTCCTTCAGCTTTCGTCTTCTTCCACGGTTCTTCTTCACCTGTGCCTGCACACTTACACAGCTTGATCAGAGAGGGGCAAAACCTATCTCTACCCTCCCCCCGCGTCTCTCTCTCACAGAAGCCACTCTTCGGAAAGCTCTCCCAGAGCTGCCGGGTTGCCGGGTACGGGTCGCGCCCGGGTCCAGGCCCACCGGCGTGCGTGGTGGGCGAGGAGTGCAGGTCAGTCTAAGTCGGGTCGGGCCAGGTCCGCGGGGCGTGAGCGCGGACGAGACCGGGTAACCGGGCGGGTGAAGGGGACCTCACCCCGTGTGCTGAGGCACTAAGCCTCCAGCACTTTTTCACTTTATACCGCTGCGCCTCTTCAGAGTTTTCCGAGGTGGGACTAAATGTCCCACCCCGAGTTGGCGCCTGCGCGGAGGAAACAGCTGGTAATCGCGGCGTTACGCGAGGCCTTCGCGCGAGGGCTTGGCTTCAGCTGCAGCCTGACGCTTTGTCGAAATGCCTCGCACGGCCTGGGAGTCGAATTTGGGCGTGGCGCGCCTGCAGCTGCAGGCGGAAGCAGCTCCTTCTGCACGGCAATGGCGGCGGAGGACGGGTGACCTGTTCACAGCAAAACGGCCTCTCGGCCTAATCAGAAGGTGCCGGGAGCTTCGCCAGAGTGCGGCGAAGCTCGTGTGGGTGGTGGCGAGGCGTGGGGCGGCGTGCAAGGGCTGCCCTAGGTCGGACTGTGGGTCGGAAGATGGGTTTGTTCGGTGGGGTTGCAGAGGGTGATGTGGGGGAAGTGGAAGGGCGGGGGTTGATCAGGGTGAGGAGGCGGAGGTTCTGCGGTGGTCGGCGAGCCGTGTGGGTTGCTGGAGTGATGGGAGCGGCTCGCCGGAGGATGGTTGGAGGCGGAGAAGGTGAGGGTGAGGGGTCGGAATCGAGAGCGACAGTAGATGTTTAAAGTGAGGAAAAGGAAGAGGGGAGGAAGAGGAGGAGTTCTACCTACTTAGCAGGAGAAGGAGGGGCCGGAGCGGGCGACAGTCGTATCGACTGTCGCCGGAGAAGAAGATGCCCGGGGGAAGGGGCGGCGGCGAGCAGAGGGCCGGAGAGGCGCCAGCTGGGTGCGGCATGGCGCGGGAAGAGCAGGGGAAGAAGTCTCTGCTGCTGGTATTGCGGCAGAGCGAAGAGGAGGAGTAGGAAGAACCGCCGGAGCTGGTGGGCGTCTGCCGGAGTGAGAAGAGAGGAAAGTTGGGGGTTTTCTCCGTCAGATCCGAGCTGGGAAGAATGGTGGAGCGACGGGGGTATTTATAGGGACCGAATCAGGGAGGAAGGCGGAGGGAGACGACGTGTCTCCCTCGCCGGAGGATGCCGGAGATGGAAACCCATACCGTCCATGCGTTCGCACGGCCGGTATGGTGGGTTACAGCGACCAGGGGGTGTCCCTACGAGGGCTGACGACGCAGGGCACCCCCGGTTTACTTGCCAGGCTCTCCCCCTCACCCTGCGCGGCGCCATGCTCCGCGCAAGGTCGCCGGAGCATGGTGCTGGCAGGTTTTGCAGGGGGGACCTGAACGCAAAGAACGAAGGAGAGTTAGGGGCCAAAATGCGAGGGTTGAAAAGTTGAGGGCCAAAAAGTAAATATATGAGGACCAAAGTGTAAAGTTGGTCAAGAAGGTTTCTTCTTAGGCTCAAGTTTTTATACATGACTAATTAGGACCTAAGGAATCTGATGGTGAATTTTATTTCTAGATTAAACCTTGTTTGACTGGTCAATTTACACAAAAACCCAAATTAAGTTATTAATTGGGTATGGTTCTCAATGTAGGTCAAGATGGGTTCCTAAGGTCAAATTGAAGGTTCTAAACCCTAGAGATTATTTTTCTATGAATTTTAGAGGGTTTATTCCATTTTTGCTTTGCCTTGAACCTCGTGAATTGAAGTGGGTTTGTTTTAGGGTTACAGATTATCATTTAGTTCCTTGGAATTGCTGTAGCCCTTGCTAGATCATCTCATCCCACTTTTATTCTTATTAAGTTGCTTTGACCTATGTTTGGACCCTGAATTACCCTGTATGCAGATTATACTGGTAAAATTGCATTTTTACCCCTTATGACTTGTTTTCTCCTTAAACTCAGAATTCTCTGAGTTAAGCCTTTCCTTGAGTTATGTCGGAGCTTTTATCCTTTGTATTGGGTCAAAATGAGCTAGTTATGGCTCATGATGAGGTTCTCATCACTACGCACACACACTCTGGCCAGTCCACTCTACGTCGACCTCCGTACTACATTTGTTGTGTCTTGGCGAAGCTCCCTGAGCTTTCTGACAAGGCTGCAAGGTTATTTTCTTGTTGATAGGTGTTGGAGGCTTGCCGCCATTGAAGCAAGCAAGCAGTTAGCTTGCAAGCTCGTTCTAGGTCTCTTCGCTCCAGGCTACGAGTCCCAGGGTGTGCTGACTCCTCTCGCGCACAATCTAGATGAGCAATTGGCTTTGAAGACCTACTAGCTACTACAATCAAGGAAGCATCTTGCTGCGGGCACACGCGAAGGAAGGTTGGACGTTTAGTCCCACCTTGGAAGATCTTGAGCAGGTGCAGTAGAATAAGAGGAAAAAGTGAATAAGGCTCTTTGCCTCCTGACCACGGGGTGAGGTCCCACTCACCCTCTCATCGCCTCATCCGTGACCCGAACCCCGCGGAGCTGGCTTGACCCGTTTACCCAACCTGCACTCCTCGCCCACCACCATACACCTGTGGGCCTGGTCCCGGGCACATACCCAACTCGATTACCTAAGAAGCGGCTCTGGGAGAGCAAGACTAAGAGAGAAAGAGGAAGAGAGAGTGAGGGTGGGTGAGGGGTAGGTTTTGCTCTTGCAGGAAAAGAGAAGAAGCCAAGGAAGAAGAGGGTGGATGCCAGAGAAGCTAAGGGAGGACAAGGCAAGGACTGAAGAGAAAGAAGCTGAAGGTAGAAGAAAGAGGCGGCGCCAGAGAAAGAAGAAGAAGAAGAAAGAAAAGCCAAAGGCAAAGAGAAAGGTAAAGGCACAGGCCGAGAACAGAAGGAAAGAAAGAAGAAGAAGAAGGAAGCGGTCAGAGACAGAAATCAGAAGAAGAAGAGAAGACAAGAGATTGCAAGAGAAATAAGAGAAGAAGAAAAATCAGAGGAAAGTACTGTAGCACATACTTTTAAGACGTCTGATTTTAAAATCAGACGTCCAATTTTCCATAGGTCATTATATTTCTTGCTACATTTACTCCTATTATCCATATACTCATGCTTTATATTTTTCATTAGATTTTTTAGTAATATTATGTGTTCAAATTGCATTCATTGAGCTTAGTGTATGAATTCCATTTTCACCCTGTATTCGACCTCAGACTTAAACTTCAAGTAATAAAATCTATTTGTTTTCGAGCGATTTCAATATACTACGACGCATCAATTTTAAAACCCTGATCTCTCCTGTTAAACATTTTGGCATCGTTGCCGGGGAGCAGCGCGCAATTCATCACTTGTCTCTGCATTATTTTGATTATATTTGAGCACTAACTTGCCCTATTTGTTTTATTGTGTTTTTGCAAGAAATTTCACGAGATCTCCCACACAAATCAACTACTCCAGGGCAGGTAACTTCTCTATTCTTCCCTAATCAAATCTCTTAATCTTGGGGAAGAGGAAACAATCAAATTAGGAATCACGTGCCTTCTTTTTATAGTAATTATCGTTTAAAAATCTAGTTTCCTGATTTGCGAAAGTTTTTTTTACATCTTATTGGAGTTGAAGCGATTCTATTTAGAGAACCTACCCAAAAATTCTGGTGCCTATAAGGGATTACGGTTAATTTCTAATCTTCTTGGACTACGCATTTCTTGTTTGAAGTCCAAGAAGAACATTTAACTCAAAAAAAGAATTGGAAATAGAGCTAAATTAGGGTTTCTAAATTAGGGTTTGGGAGTGCTAGTTCACACATGCATGCATAAAAGGAAACAAACCCGCCCACATTTGTGTGCTACCTAAGCCCTTGATTGAAAAAATTTAATCAAGAAAAACCCTAAAATCATATTCTAAACTCACTTGAATCTTAAAAACCTTGACCTAATAACCTGGGAGTCAAATCAGGGTGATTTCTAGGTCTTGACCTAGAGTCAATCTGCCATCTTTAGGGAAGATCAGGTGAAGTTGGACTACATTGTAGGCCAACCAACCTCCAAATTAGGTCACAAGTCCAAATAACTGCTAATTCAAGTGAAATCAAAGGCACAAACTAGGACATAAAACTAGTAGACTTAAGAGGTCAGAGTCCCCATTCTGGTCTACCTGGAATCTCAATGACAAAAGAGGTCAGGTGGAGGAAACCCTGTAACCCATGGGAGCACTCTACCGTGTAGGGGTCTTTACGGGACTCTCCCTCTCTGGCTGCCCAGGTAATTCTCAGGTGGACAACTTTCTGATCTAAGGGTATCATCTGCCCCGAACCTCCATCGTCATCCAAATATCTTTTGGTGCCTTGATTTGGTCAACATAACATCCAGTCCCTCATCCCTTCTCTTTAGGGCACACACATAGATTTTCTTTGGGAGTCTCTATTCAGATCAAATCACTTCAATCCAAACTTGAATTCTGATTCTACATCTTGATTCCACCATCAGATCCAAATATGCACCCTGGTTACTTAGGAATACCATTCAAGAAACCTGAATCACAAAGATCCATGAGAGATAGAATGATTGAGGATGCCCTTGAATTTTATGAAATTGAATACAAAACCTCAAAACTAGTAGAAGACATTTAGATTAGTGTACCAACAACAACAACCTTCATCATAAACTGTGCCCAATTACTATTAACAGAAGCTACAAAAGGATCAACTCGAGACATTCTCATAACAGGATACATTAAGATAGAAAAATTACATAACTTTGAATACCTCCAATGCATGACAAATCCTGTACTTTGGGAACAACACCAAGATGTTCTTGAAAAATGGGAAGAGATGATGAGATTATTGAAACAAGTTATCGATCAGAGATACCCGTACATGCCCCAAACAGATAATGAACCATCTTGGAATAGTATTGAGGACCAATTTGATTTCCCAAATCCTGAGTTTGAGGCACAAGGTTGTTGTGGATTCCCAACCCAGACAGAATATAACATGCCTGATCTTGAATTAGGTTGGGAAGTCCCAATTGTAGAACACGATTTTGAACCAGCCCCAGAAAACCAAAATCCTGGTTCACCAAGCATAGAATTCTGAGACTCCTATAATGATGAGATTAAAACAGAACCTCTCGAGGGTGTAATTCCTGTCCCTTATTTTGATAAGGTGACCCTCGAAGGCAACCTACATCCTCAGCCTAGAATCTGGATCTGAAACTTATTGGAAAGATTACAAGGCCCCGCATGATGAAGATCAAAGTTTAAATGAAGAGTATAATTGTGGGCCTTTATTTGATAAATATCCCTCTCTAACATCCTCAGAGATACAGATCAATTTCTTGGAAGTCACACTAATCTACGATACAGAAACCGAGTTGGAAGAGTGGGGTTTTCCTACAAGACTAGAACCTGAACCTAGACCAGATAAGGACACCATTTTAAGCTCAGAATCTACATAAAGGCTAGACCCAAGTCAAGCTACTGAGTCCACATCGTATGATTTATTCTGTGGTGGAACCTCTGATCTCGAATCTCATTCAGAACTTGATTTTCGCAATTTCTCCGACGATTTCGAATCTTACCATGATTTCGAAGAACCTTTGTTTCTTGACTACGACAAGCCAATCTACAACCTTAGCTCACATAATTCATTCTCCGACTCTGACTCTGAGGTCCCAGATCCCGAGATCACTGATTTAAATTCAGGTTCCAGTGAGATGGAATCATTTCTTTTCAATCCTCAGGAATCAAAACCAGAAAATGCAGAGAGTGACTACAACCCAGAGTTTGAATCTTTTCTTAACTCAGATTCCCTCATCCTATAAACACTCTTCAGGCATTCACTTTTGAATTTGATAACTACTATGAGGACTCTCTAAATGAAACCACCTATAACTCCTTTCTAGAAGAGCCCTCATACACAATTCTTATTGAAGCCACCTCCTCCGCATATACAGAACCCATCCAAACTTGTTTTCAACCCCGACCTGCAATCGGACTCAATTTCTATTATGATTCCGCTCTTACTGAGCTGATTGCAGATGATTCGCTTTATCAGGTTTTGGACATTAATCAGATCACAAATCATGCTCCATCATTCTCTGATCACTCCTGTAGGGTTTCCACATTATCCACTGATTACTTTACGGGTTCCTACTCTGACCAAGCTTATTCGACTCAGCCAAACCCTGAATTCACACTTCCACATCATTCCGAGCTCCATAGTATATGGTGGTTTCCACATCTCTTGATCTACACTTATTAAACACCAGGTTGATTGGGTTTGGGCTACATCATCAGCCCATTGATCTGAACAAGCACCTGGTTGGACCAACCAGGCTCTTGATCAAGGTGCTTGTTCTACAAAACTCAGCTGATTTAACCACTCCCTCTCCCTACCATTTCCCGCTCGGCTGAAGGCATTGAATTTAAACTTAACGGGAGGCAACCCGTCATTCCAAAAACCCAAGATCCTTCTGATTATCCGTCTGTACTTCACGTCTATTGCACCCTGAGTTCAGTCTTAGAACAATCGATCCCACCTCTGGTACACGTGCCAGAGCTTGAAATTGTACGCAATAGTCATTCCCGACCCATTTGCCCACCCAATAAATCCTGTTCTAAGTCCCTTCCATTTACAATGAGGACATTGCAAAACTTAGGCATGGGAGGGTGGTAAAGTGCAAATATACAAAAATCAAAATTCAAAAAGGTTCTCACAGAAAAATCTCATATGCCAAAAATACCAAAAAAATAGAAAATGGTGAAAAAGAACAAAAAAAATAATTGGAGGGAAGAAAATTTTGAGGCCACACAAAACTTGAGGAGGAAAAGTGAAAAATGTCAAAAAAGGAGCATAAAATGAAAAGAAGAGAAAAAAAAGAGAAATAGTCATTAGTAAGAAATTAAGGGATTAACCAAGTTCTGGACCACATCAAGAAAAAGAACATGAAAGTAAAAAAGTGCTAATGAGACACAAAAGAGATTAGTAGGAACGCTGATCTTAGGCCTCTTGGGCTAGATTTTTAAGCTTAAAAATTCAAGTATCCGCTAAGATCTGGATAGTCCTGAAGAGGTTGGGGAAAATGCGAAGCTTAAGCATTAGGTCTAAGGCTTAGGGAGTATTCGACCTCGTTAACTGACCTTTGGTTTGCGGGACTCGGTAACCTAAGCACCCCAATCCATACATAGTCTGGTTCAGTGTGCATAATTATTAAAATCATGGAAAAGCAATTAAGTGTTCTGAAAAAGTCACCGAGATTAGGAGCGACTGATCAACACAAGTTGATTTGGACAAGTTCCTGATGTGGAGAGGTAGGAAATTCACCTCGAAGATGTGCAATAACATTTCATCTCCTCGGTGCTTGTCTCCTAGGATATCTACATATCCTACTAGGGATACGTAAGCACCCTGTGATGGTTCAGATGCCATGTGCAGCATTATCATGAAATGTCGATTGCTAGGGTCTAGATTTAGCTACAGAACACCATGGGCGGGATTATCTCAAAATCTCGAAAGCCAGGGTTCTGGGGGTTGCCATGGGCGGTGTTATCATGAAGCATCGACTACCAGGGACCCTCCGAGGATTGATGATGGGGACGAGGAATCCGATACATACCGTGTTGAGAAGCTAATCCGAAGCTAGAAATAAAAAGAAAAGAGAGAGAAAACTCTCCAAACAAAGAAAATCCGTTGTCTCTTTCACAAAAAATGCACTACAAACTGAACCGAGGCTAAAATACATTACAAGCATGGGTGTTTTAACTGCAGAGTCCAAAGAACCTTAGGATAGTTCTTGTGGGCCTTAAAAACCTTTGCGGAGGATTGGGGCTAGAGCTGGTTAGGTCCAGATCTTAGTTGGTACTTGAGTACCTCTAAGCCTACTATCAGCATTTTAACTTAATCAAAACGAAAAAACACACTCATCATAATTTGTGAACATCAAGGAACTCATGGTCTAGAACAGAAGTTAAAACCTTAAAATTTTGCTAAGGGACTAGCAAAAGCTAGGCATGGGGGTATGATGGGAACACCATCATGAGCCCTAAGTAGCTCATTTTGACCTAGAAAAGAGAACATAAGCTCCTACATAACCAACTGGAGGTCCTAACTCAATGAATAACCATTCTGAGAGAAAAAGAAAGCAACAAGGGGTAAAATTGTAATTTTACCATTACAGTACAACAATGGGATTTCTCATGGGATAAACACAGCTCAAATGGTCTTAAGAAGATAAAAAGTTGGTTGGTTAAAACAGAAAAGGGTTCATGTGAATTCTAGGAATTAAATGACTTCTTGTAACCCTAAAATAGGCTCACTTGATTTGACAAGGTTCTGGTTAGAATAAAATTCACCTAAACCCTCTAAAAATCATGGAAAAATATTCTCTATGGTTTAGAACCTTCAATTTGGCCCATGGAACCTATTTTGACGTAAATTGGGGTCTCAGTCAAATATTTGTCTTAAATTATGTTTTTACATAAATTGCCTAGTTAAACATGGTCAAACCCAAAATCCAACTTCACCATTGGATTCCTTAGGTCCAAATTAGGTTTGTACCAAAATATGGACCTAAGAGAAATTCATCTTGACCAACTTTACAAATAGGTCCAGCTCAATTACATTTCTACCCCTATCTTTAGAAAACTTCTGCAGAAACCCCCTAACTTCCTCGTCATTCTTTGTAATTAGGTCCCTCCTCCATTATAGCGGAGAGAATCCTACTCCGGTGAGGTTTCAAATGCAAGAACTCTCTGATCTCTTAGAGAATCCCCTTCAAAATTGAAAAGGAGATTCTCTAAGAAATCTCCTCCAATGTGAACCCATTGATGAGCCCTAATTCCTACCCAATCTCTCATGCGAACGCATGAGAGATTTGGGTCTCTCTGAGTTTTCATCTCCGGCGAGATTGCCGTGCTTGGAAGCTTGGCTTCCAAGTACAAACCCAACCTCCAGGACCTATTTAAGAAACCTTAATTCATTCAGCACCTCCTCAGCTTGGAATTGGACCGGTCCACCCCACTTTCTTCTCTCCTCGCCAGCCACAACCTCTCCGCAAGCTCCGATGGATCCGTCCTCTATCTCTCAACGCCCAACCACAATACTAGTGGTTCGGTTACCTTCCTCTCATTCATCTGCACCGGTCGCACCAGCCCAGACGCTGCCTCTACCCCTGTCGTCGCCGCCGCCACACCTACGAAGAGCTTCATCTTCGACGACGGCAACACAAGCGGACCACCATCCCTACCTCCTTCATCCTTAGGTTAGGTTAGTTTAACTTCTCTCTCCCTCCTCTTCCTATTCCTCCTCTTTATTTCTTGAAAATATCCCCCGACGCCTCCAATCACCACCACCTTCTCCACCTCCGGCCACACTCCGACAAGGCGCCCCTACCTCTCCACACCTCCATCCACCTTGCCAACCACCCCATCAGCACCGCAACACCTCACTGATCCTAAACCCTTACTCCACTCACCACGCCACGCCCTCAGAACACCCCCCGAACACACCCACTCTCACACACACCGGGTGCCCTAGGCATGCACACTCCGGCCACCCAACGCCACGTCGACCCCCACACTACGTTCGCCATGTCTTGGTGAAGCTCCCTGAGCTTTTTGATAGGGCTACGAGGCTATTTTTGTGTTGACAGGTGTTGGAGGCCTGCCACCATTGAAGCAAGCAAGCAGCTAGCTTGCAAGCTCATTCCAGGTCTCCTCGCTCCAGGCTACGAGTCCTAGGGTGTGCGGACTCCTCTCGCACACAACTCCAAACGAGCAATTGATTTCGAAGACCTACTAGCTACTGTAATAGAGGAAGCCTCCTGCTGCGGGAGCATGCGAAGGAAGGTGGGACGTTTAGTCCCACCTCAGAAGATCTTGAGCGGGCGTAGCAGAATAAGTGGAAAAAGTGAATAGGGCTCTTCGCCTCCTAACCACGGGGTGAGGTCCCACTCACCCTCTCACCGCCTCGTCCGTGACCTGATCCCCGCGGACCTGGCTTGACCCGTATACTCGACCTACACTCCTCGCCCACCACCACATGACAGTGGGCCTGGTCCCGGGCACGTACCCGACCCAATTACCCGAGAAGTGGCTCTGGGAGAGCGAGCCTAAGAGAGAAAGAGGAAGAGAGAGTGCAGGCGGGTAGAGGGGTAGGTTTTGCTCTCACAGGAAAAGAGAAGAAGAAGAAGCCAAGGAAGAAGAGTGTGGACACTAGAGAAGCTAAGGGAGGAGAAGGCAAGGACTAGAGAGAAAGAAGCTAAAGACAAAAGAAAGAGGCATCGCCAGAGAAACAAGAAGAAGAAGAAAGAGAAGAAGCCAAAGGCAAAGAGAAAGGTAAAGGCACAGGCCAGGAATAGAGGGAAAGAAAGAAGAAGAGGAAGGAAGGAAGCGGTCAGAGACAAAAATCATAAGAAGAAGAGAAGACAAGAGATTGCAAGAGAAATTAGAGAAGAAGAAAAATCATAGGAAAGTACTGTAGCACATACTTTTAAGACATCTGATTTTATAAACAAACGTCCAATTTTCCATAAGTCCTCATTATATCTCTTGCTACATTTACTCCTATTATCCATATACTCATGCTTTATATTTTTCATTAGATTTTTGAGTAATATTATGTGTTCAAATTGCATTCATTGAGCTTAGTGTATGAATTCAATTTACTCCCTGTGTTCAACCTCAGGCTTAAACTTCAAGTAATAAAATCTATTTGTTTTAGAGCGATTTCAACTATACTACGATGCGTTGATTTTAAAACCCTGATCTCGCCCATTAAACATTCACAAGCACAAACACAAAGTTTTAAAGGATTATGCAAGTTGTGAATCAGATTCAAGAACCAGAGAAATCCTAACTACAAAATAATTTTGGGTCATTTGAATTAACAAACAGTTAACTTGTGAAGTTTTGGAGGATACATTGATCTCGATTCATCTAATCTTTGGATCCAAAGATGAATCTCGATGTTTATCTTTAACAAATTCTATGCCTCTCGTGTTTTAACCAACCAAGGTCTTGTAATCTTTTTCTCCTCAAAAGAAAAAAAAAAAATTTTTCCTAAGAATCCATTTTGTAAAAATTAGCTTTGCTGAGAGACTAGCAAAAGATAAGCATGGGGGTGTGATAAACACCAATTTATCATCATTCTTATGCCCTAAAATAAACCTAGCTCTTAGGATTTTAACTCTGTAAACGGGTTTTTGGGCTACATTTAGGCATCAAATAGGTTAGGCATGCATTGCATGATTTTGTGTATTTTTGACATGTTTATCTGAGTGTTAGGGATGAACAGATAGTCAAACCCCTAAAACCCTAGCATTCAAGAAGACAATAGGTGAAGAGGAAGCTCAATTCACTTGAACCTCAACTAAATCCAGCTCATCATAGCCGAATACCAACTCACTTAGGTTAGGTTAGCTCTATTAAGCTCCATTAAACTCATCTTAGCTAGATGGCAGCTCAGGGTAGCTCAACTTATTTCAGCCTATCTCAAGTTAGCTTAGATCCAGCTCAACGTAGTTGAGTCTAGCTAATCTTAGCTCCAATCAATTCACTGGGAGCTCTAGCTAGCTCAACTAAGTTGATAGGAGTTCAAGTCAACTCAGATCCAACTCAACTTAGTTGAGTCTAACTCCTCTTAGTTCCAATCAGTTCACTTGGAGCTCTAGCTAGCTTAACTAAGTTGGCAAGAGTTTACCTCAGCTTAGCTCTAGCTAATTCCAGCTCCACTCAACTCAAGTCAGCTAAAGATGACCTCAACTAGCTCAGGCCAGCTCAAGTTCAGGTCCCAGAGACTCCACTCAGCTCAACCTAGTTGAGTTAAGCTTTTTAACCTAAGCTAGCTACACTAGCTAGCTAGGTTATCTTCAAGAAGATCAAACTCAGCTCACCTCAGCTAAATTTAGCAGAAGCTAGCTTACTTTAGCTTGACTTAGCAGCTAGCAAAGAACTAGCAAGCTAAGCCAGCTAAGGTAGCTCCTTACTGTTCTCTTCAGTAGCCACCAGCTTCAGTACAGCTCCAAATAGTTATTCCTCAGCTCCTCTTCCCGAAACCCTAGCTTCCTCTAACCTCCATCTCTACTCACCTACTAGCTGAGTTAGCTTAGCTAGGTTAGCTAAAATATCCACTACATGGCCATCCACCACCTACCTAAACCCTAACCTAACTCGACCCCAACTCTACTCCAAGTCCACTGATTGCATAGCAATCATGCAACTTAAATCACCTGAATTAATCAAGATTCTAGCATAACTTAGGGATAATGCATTCATAGGCATCGTAATTTGCACAATAGTTAGTTTATTAGTTATATAGATAATATCATCATTTTATGACCTAAAAGAGAGATGATTTTAATCCCAGATGATTCGAAGCCGCAAATGTCAGATCAAACAGGACAGATCTGATCAGAATGATGATGGGAATCCAATGGTTCCGAAATCGTCCCGATCAGACAACCAGAGCATCATGTGCAGTCCATAGAAGAATAGAGATCATGGAGCCAAAGGATAAAGATCTGAGCCTCAGATGAAGAATCCAACCACACGAATGGATCTGGATCGACGATCGCAGTCCAACGGTATAAAAATCAACTCGATCGGAGGTCTACAGCACCAGATACAAAGAAAAGAAGATGGACGGCCATGATGGCACCACATGGCACCATCACAGTCGCTCCCTCACCACCGCCCCATCTAGGAAGGCCGCACCGCACGCTGTGGACCATTGGATCTCCATCAAACGGTCATCAGTGCACCATGTCGCTCGCCCAGATTGGATAAGTATAAATAGAAATAAACAAGTATATATAACAAAAGGTTCGCATAGTGCATTGGCTCGCGTGCACATGCGGTGGCGGGTGACGTGCATTCGAGCTATGCGCTACACAATATTGAAGTGGCGTTGGCTATGTGGGCGCGTACGAGCACAATCGGGCAATTGTAAGGCCACGTGGTGCGATGAGAGCGAGCAGCAAGCGGATGCACGATCTCACAGGCTTGCTTCGACGCTAAGGCAGCGGCGCTCGTTATAATCAGACGGCTGATGGTGAGGCGGGTTTTGAAGGCAAGCGATGAGCAAAGAAGATAAGCACATGCGTGAGGAGGAATCAGAGCCGCGCAATCAGAGATCGACGACGCAGCGGCTGCCACGTGTTGCCACCAGAGCGAATCCGAGTGTTTTAGGTGCATATGAAGGTATTTTGAGGCCAAATCAGAGCCATTGATCTCCCGATCAACGGATCTGATCAAATAAGAGTTGTTTGACTATTCTAAGGCCAAAATACCCTTTTTGCCCTCCATCAAAGCTATAAAAGAAGACCCAAGGCTCCCCAGTTGAAGCATCTCTCTCTCCCATCAACTCCAGATCTCTTCTACCGTCTTCTCTGTAAATCTCCATCTCCTCTGCAACTCCATCCCGACGCTCTGAATCTGAGGTGCTACCGCATCTTACACATGCATCCCACAAGTGGGGTCGTTTCTCTACCACTTTCTTCTCTCGCTTTCTCTATCTTTTTCTCTCGTTCTCTCTATCTATATCTACTTTTTGCATAGTAATTTCTATTGTGAAAAACTCTTTATCAATGTAATTAAATTTGATCTTATGGATATCTGATGCCTCTTTATAAATATATACATATATAAATACCATTAGAACTAGTTTATTGAAATGCGAACGACCCGGTACTCACCGGAGTTTTATAAATTTATTTGTCAATGTGTTTTCGCGCTATACTACAACTAAATAACTCTTAAAATGCGAATTACGCGTCAAACATCCACCACTCAAAAAAGCTACCTACTCCACCATAGTTGGCACCACCAACCTCCATGACCTTTCACGCCACCACCTCCAAAAGCCACCAACCTCCATGACCTTTCACACCACCACCTCCAAAAGCCACCAACCTCCATGACCTTTCACACCACCACATCCAAAAGCCACCAATGTTGGAGCCAACTACCCCTTCTAGAACCTTTACCTTTGGCACCAAAGCACCCTTATATCCTAGCCTTACACCTACCTCCTAAACCCATCTCAACCTTACACCTGCCCCCCCTTCGAGAACCCCCTTAAGATGGCACAAACCATGGCACCCTTCCATGGTTGGCACCAACTTTAGGTTCCCCTTAGCTAACCATAACCACCCCCATAGCACCCCCTTAGCTGGCGCCAACCTACCCTCTCCATTAGATCCCTATAACCACCCATAACCACCATTTGAACCCATCCTAGCCCTACATGTATCCATGCCAACCATACCCTCATCCCTTCCTATATATATCCCCATTAACCACCACCATAACCCCACCTTTGGCTACCATTAACCTACCACATTTCCACCTTCATCTTCCACCAATCTCCACAGCCAAGAGAAGAAGGAGAAGAAGGAGAAGAAGAAGATTACGGGGACACTCTATCCCCTTGGTGCCTTCCCCTCTTTCCTTCTCTCTTGTGGCCACGCCAGCTAGAGGACAAGCCAAGTAGGAGGACGTCTAGGAGGAGGTCTTAAAGGTGGTGCATGCCCACCTTAGGAGGAGTTCTTTTGGGTGGAATTCTTCCACCCTTGGAGGAGAAGGGGCACGCCCATCTATGGCTTGCCAAGGAGAAAGCAATATCTCTGGAGGAGCACTTTAAGATGGAGTTGGAGAGACCCTTTTCAAACCCAAGAGTAGATGAGCTTGGAGCAAGAATCTTCTTCTCTTCACCATCATCATAGGAGAATTTGTGTTTTATTTGTTTTTATTTTCATTTCTAGAGTAAAAGCATTCCTCTACTTGTCTTCTAGTAAAACACTTTTGTCCTTAATCAAAGTTGCTTTTCCTTTAAGTTTTGTCGCATTTTCTTTCTTTTTCCATAGTGCACTCACACCTTGTTTCTAATTACTCTAGGTCTTCATGTACCTAGGGTGAGCTTAGGAAGAGGAAATTCTTGTCACTTAGGTTTTAGCTTAGCAATTAGGTGTAGCCTTTCCCAGTTACCATTTCATTGTTGCCCTTTATTTCAAAATTCCAAAAAAATCTTATATTTAAAAATCTCAAAAAGAAAGTTGATTTCCCATCTTCAAGCGAGAGTACTAAAATTTGCAAACTTGCCTCCTTGGACGACCCTAGATACCCCACCATTTAGGTTTTATAAATTGTAAAAGCGATTGCAAATTTGCATGTTGCAACAACTTAAATCCTAGTTTTAAAAAATCATGCATTTCACGCATCACCTATCTACTTGTAAATATGTTTGAGGCATTGTAATTAGAATTAATTGATTCTTTTTTTATATAATTAACCCAATTCATTAGTTCTTTCATTCATTGATTCATTTGTACATAGAATTGTTATTTTTGGAATAAAAGAGCATTTTTGGATAATAAAGAGCGATATATATTAATAACTGCCTTCTAGTGAATGACCTAGAATAAACTAGTAAAACTTATGTAAATAAATAAATGATTGAACATCCATCTGGATTGCCACTCTATACTACAACTCAATAACGACATAATTATCGTGCAATCCAGAGGGGCGATTAATTTTTGGCATCGTTGTCGCTGACAAAAACCTGGCAAAGACACGTTCTTATGATTGAGGATGTTCATGTCATCAAGAATCTAAAAGATAAGTTTTGAATTTTTCTAAAACAAATATTATTGATAGCAATTCCTTTTCGGTGACTGTGTAATTTATCTATGCTTCATCTAATATCTTGCTAGCATAGTAAATGATTGTAGGTTTCCCATCCAATTTTTGCCCAAGGATAGCCCCTACTGCATAATCAGAGGCATCACACATGATCTCAAAAGGGTGAGACCAATCTGAAGGTTGCAGTATTGGTGCCTTGGTAACCAGATCACAAAGTGTTGTATAGGCACGAACATAATCGTCAGAGATCTGGAAGTCCACATCCTTATAGAGGAGATTGGTAAGAGGTCAGTATATCTTACAGAAGTCTACTATAAAGCGACGATAGAAACCAACATGCCCGAGAAGAGATCTAATCTATTTAATCGATAAGATATCAATTTTACCTTCGCATGGTCAACCTCAATTCCTCAGAAACTAGGTGACCTAAGACTAGTCCTTCTGGTACTATAAAATGTGACTTCTCCTAGGAAGGTACCAGATTCACATTAATGCATCTCTGTAAGACCTTGGTTAGGTGGGCTAGGCAAGTGTCAAATGTGCTCCCAAAGAATGAGAAGTCATCCATGAAACTTCCAGGCAATCACTTACCAAATTGGAAAAGATGGCAAACATACATCACTGAAAAGTGGCGGGGGCGTTGCACAATCCAAAGGGCATCCTACGGAAAGCAAAGGTTCCATAGGGGTAGGTGAATGTCATTTTCTCCTAGGCATCAGGGTGAGTTGGCACCTGATTATAGCCTGAATAGCCATCCAAAAAGCAAAAGAATCTATTCCTTGCCAATCTTTCCAGTATCTGATCAACGAAAAGCAATGGGAAATTATCTTTCTTTGTGGCTTGATTGAGCTTGCGGTAATCAATACATACTCACCACAAGCTTGCAATCTGTGTTGGAATGACTTCTCTAGACTCAATGGTTATGATGGTAAGTCCAACCTTCTTAGGCACTACCTGAACAGGACTCACCCACTGACTATCAAATATGGGAAACATAATTCCATTGTCTAACCACTTAATCATCTCATTTTTAACCACCTCTTGAAGGGTAGGGTTCAATCTACGCTGTGGCTACCTAGTAGGTCTAGATCCTTCTTTAGTAAAAATCCTATGGGTGCAATAAGGACTAATGCCAGTCAAGTTTGCCAAACTCCTTCCGTTGGCTTGTCTATGTGCTCTCAAGACAAAAATGAGTCGTGATTCTTGATCAGAGTTTAGATGAGAATTGATAATCATAGGATAAGTCTGATCTTGTCCTAAGAAGACATACTTGAATGATTTAGGAAGAAGTTTAAGTTCAACAAGTGTAGAATTAGGGGAAGGAGCAGGAGTGGACGTCTTAGAAGATCCTAAGGTCATGAAAGGAATTAGAGGTGAGTTCAAAGTGCTACTATTAGGTGCCTCATGAAAAGTCAAATCAGAAGTCAAAGGGAATTAAGGTTCTAAAGTGAGTGACTTAATTAAAGTGTCCTCAACCATCTTAGCCAACGAATCCAAGGAAAATATTTCCTCAGTCAAGCTATAAGGTGCATGGTCCCTTTTGAGCTTGAAAAAATCTATCTTCATCTTTTGATCTCCAAATTTTAACTCTAATAAGCCCTCCTCATAGTCTATGGTCTCCTTGGCTACTGCCAAGAAAGGTCTTCCTAGTATGATTGGTGTATTCTATATATCCTTAGGTACTTCCATGTTAAGGACAATTAAATCCATAGGAAAATAAAAGCCCTTGGCCCAAACTATAACATCCGCTAACACTTCCTAAGGCATTTTAACTAATCGATCAGCCAATTGCAGAGACATCTCAGTTGGCTTCAGATTGCCAACCTCGAAATGAGTCAGGAGGGAGGTTGGGATAAGATTGATGGAAGCACCTAAGTCAAGTAATGCTCTATTGAACGTGGTGTTTCCTATCATACAAGAGAGTAGAGGGATGCCTGGGTCATTCTTATTAATAGGGAGGTTTGAAATGATGAAACTCACTTGTTCCAAAAGTATGATAGGACTACTCCCATTCTAGATTCTCGCTTTACACTTAGGTGTACATAAGTCTTTCAAAAATTTAGCGTAATGTGGAATGTGACGGATTGCATCCAATAAGGGGATGTTTATGTGGACTTGCTCAAAGAGCTTAAGCAAGTCATCCTCAGGTGCCACATTAGATTTCTTCTTTTCTTTACTCTTCTTCTTTAAGGCCTCTAGAAAAGGTACAGAAGTAGTAGTACGAGGATCAATCAAAGGTTTAGAAGAGTTAGGATCAGGAGGTAAACTAGATGGAGGAGTGGAAGGTCCAAGTTGAGATTTAGAGGTAGGAAAAGGTGGATCAACTGCACTTCTACCACTCTTAGTAGTGATGGCATTTAAATAAGCTTGAGACGTAGATGGTGAATTAGAATCAAGTAGGATAGGTGGTTGTGGATCAGAATAAGAAGTAGGATTAAAATAGTGTTCAGGTTCATGCAAGGTTTGTGAAAGAAAGTGTGCTTGACCTTGCATAGGTGGTTTCGGATGAGCTTGTGATGGGAATGAATGTGATTGACGGGACTCCGTCAAGTGTGTTAGTTGGGTTCTCATCTTAGCTAAGGCCATATCCTATTTTTTCTGCCTAGCAATATTTTGTTGCTACATGTCAGCAACTGATTTCATGATAGTCCCTAACTGCTCATCTTGTGTAGGCCCAAATTGAGAATACTGGGTGGGCCTTAGTTGGGGTTGCTGGTAGGCATGCGATTGATATCCTTGTTGTGGTGGAGGTGATGCTCGGGTCAGGTTTTGAAGGGGTGGTGTAGAAGGTTGTTGGAAGTTTGGTCTTGTGACATTCCCGACCACGAGAAATTTGGATGATTACATCATCCAGAGTTGTAAGTCTGTGGATAGGGGTTATTCTGAATGTCATGGAGCTCCTCTGAAGCTTTAGGAAGTGCAGGAAAATTAGGATATGGAGAAACAAAGGTTCCTCCGATCGGTGGTGAAGGATAGTGCATTGAATAGTCAGAAGGTGGTGGTGGTGTGACAGAAAGATTATTCACAGTTTCCCTCCCTGTAGGAAATTGAGAATAAGTGTGATGTGCTGGTGACTAAGAAGAAAAAGACGAGTTAGAGAGAAATTTCCACACCTCATCTACTTTCTTCTCGATTAAGCCCACTTTATCCAACTGATTGTCTACAATCTCCATGTCACGTGTGCTAGATTGGACTACATGTACCCCATCATGTGAATGGGAATGCGAGGATTTTCTATTAAAAATGCTCATCGAAGTATTATTAATTGAATTCTTGGCCATACCTTTGAAGTACTCGAAGGCAGAATCCTTGTCCCAACATAGGAGATTGCCTCCACATGCAACATCTACGAAATTCCGTGTGTCATCATGGAGCCCATGATAGGAGATCTGGACCAATTGCCATCGTGGGACACCATGGTGGGGACATTTCCTAATAAGCTCGTGGAATCTCTCCCAAGCCTCGTGGGTCTGTTCTCTTGTGTTTTGCGTGAAAGTAGTGATGGTACGCCTCAAGGCATTTGTGCGGCCTACAGGAAACTACTTCTTTAAGAAACCTTGTTCCAAAGAAGGCCATGTTTCTATAGGTGTAGTCCGTGAAAGTGTACAATACCAAAAGGTGGCCTAATCCTTCAAAGAAAAGGAGAACATTGTCATGAGAAGTTGATAAATTCCAGTTTATCATCATTCTTATGCCCTAAAACAAACCTAGCTCTTAGGATTTTAACTCCACAAATGGGTTTCTGGGTTGCATTTAGGCATCAATTAGGTTAGGCTTGCATCACATGATTTTTTGTATTTTTGACACGTTTATTAGAGTGTTACTGATGAATAGATAATCAAGTCCTTAAAACCTTAACATTCATGAAGGCAACAGATGAAGAGAAAGCTCAATTCAGCTGAATCACAGCTAAATCCAGCTCATCATAGTTGGATACCTGCTCACTTGGATTAGGGTTAGCTCTCTTAAGCTCCATGCAGCTCATCTTAGCTAGATGGTAGCCTAGGATAGCTTAACTTAGCTCAAGTGAGCTTAGATCCAGCTTAACTTAGTTGAGTCTAGCTCCTCTTACCTCCAATCAGTTAACAGGGAGCTCTAGCTAGCTCATTTAAGTTGATAGGAGTCCACATCAGCTCAGGTCCAGCTACTTCCAGCTCCACTCAACTCAAGTCAGCTGAAGATGACCTCAACTAGCTCAGGCCAGCTTAAGTCCAGTTCCCAGAGACTCCACTCAGCTCAACCTAGATGAGCTAAGCCTTTTAACCTAAGCTAGCTACTCCAGCTAGCTAGGTTATCTTCGAGAAGATCAGAAATAGCTCACCTCAGCACAATTCAGTAGAAGCCAGCTCACTTTAGCTTGACTTAGTAGGTAGCAAAGAACTAACAAGCTAAGCCAGCTGTGGTAGCTCCTTGGTATTCTCTTCAACAGCCACTAGCTCCAGTACAGCTCCAGACAGTTCTTCCTCTGCTCCTTTTCCCTAAACCCTAGCTCCCTCCATTACTACCCTACTAGCTAAGCTAGCTAAACTGGCTTAGCTTAAATACACCTAAGCTCTTCATGGTCGTCCACTCTCCTCTTAAACTTCACCTTAACCCTACCTAAACCTAACCCTAAACCACCGTGGTTGGTGACAAAAACACACCACAAGTCCCCCTTCAAAGCGACGCCAACCATGGCACCTCCCCCCCCCCCCCCCCCCCCCGATAACCACCACCCTTCACAACCCTTAAGTTGGTGCCAAAACTCCCTTACACCCCTTCATAATTGGTGCCAAGTTGAATCCTTATCACATCCCTACACCTATCCCCATAAAGCCATCTACACCCTACACATCACCCCCTTCTAGAAGACCCTCTTGGCACCAACCTTAACCTACCCCTTGACCACCTTAACCAACCTTTAACCACCACATATGGTGGCACCAAAACACCATGCACCTTTCCCTTTGGTGTCATTTAGTATCCACCCTTGATCCCATAATCACCACCACATGGAACCATCCTAACCCTCCCCATTATCCATGCCAACTAACCCACCTAAGTTGGTGCCAGGCCTCCTTAACCAAATCTCCATACACCCCTTCTCTTGGCACCATTAAACCCTAGCCCTCCATCCCATAACTTCCACCCTTCAACTTCAACTCAACCCTACAACATGATTGGGTTTTTATGCAGTTTGTAAAATGCGTGTTTTATGAATCATTATAACGTGCAAAAATTGATTCGCTTTTAAATTTATAACCTAGATAGTGGTGGTATCTAGGGTCGTCCAAGGAGGCAACCTTCTACAAAATCAAATCTCTTGCTTGAATATGGAAACCACCTTTCCTTTTGTAAATTTTGAATATATAATTTTTATGGTTTTTGAATAACAAGACAATGTGAAAATGGTGGCAAGAAAAGACTAAACTTAATTTACTAATTAAGTGGCAAAAATGTCCTCTTGCCAAACTCGCCCTAGGCACATAAAGGCCTAGGATAATCGAGAAGAGGGAGTGAAAGTGCTAAAACAAGAACAAGAAAGATGATGCACCAAATTGAAAAGGCAACTTGATAGAAAATAGATTTCTGTTATACAATTGTAGAGGAAAGCTTCTACTACAAAATTAAAACTGAAAAGGTGAATAAAATAGAAATCCTAGATGATGATGGTGAAGGGGATGAAGCCCTTACTCCAACAGCAGTTGCTCTCATAGTTGAAAAGAGCTCCTCCTTCTCCATCTTCTTGAATCCAAGGTATGGTCTCCTCCTGGCAAGCCCAAGGGGGGGCATGCCTTAGCTCCTCCAAAGGTGGATAGCTTCCACCTTAATTTCTCCTCCAAGGGTGGGCATGCACCACCCTACTTTCTCCTCCAATGCCTGGTTGTCCTCCTTGATGTATAGAGTCTCCTCCTCTTGGCATGGCACAAGAAGAAGAATGGAGAGGAAGAAGGCACCAAGGAGGCAAGGGATAGCCTCCTTAATCCTCTTCCTTCCTCCTTCTTCTTGGCCATAGGATATAGGTGGGCCAGGGTGGAATTAACACTAAGGGAGGATGAATTTTTTGGTGTTATATGGTGGGTATATATAGAGGTGGAGAGGGGGGTAGTTGGAGTGGACATGTGGAGAGCTAGGATTAGGTTTGATAGGTGGTTAGTGGTGGTTATGGGGATCCTAAGGTGTAGGATGGGTGGCGCCACCTTAAGGGGTGTGATGATGGTGGTTATGGTGGTGGAGAGGCACCGTAGTTTGGTGCCAACCATGGAGAGGTGCCATGGTTTTGGCACCAACTATGGCGGCTTCTAGAAGGGAGTAGGTGGATGGTGGAGATGGCTTGGGAGGTTAGTTGTATGGTGGAGATGAAAGGAGAGGTTGGCACCAACTTTAAGGGTAGTTTAAGGGGTTTTGACACCCACATGGTGGTGTCTCTTGGAGTTGGTGGTGGTGTGAAGGGTTGTGGTTGAGTTGGTGCCAAGTAGGGTAGCTCATGTGCAGCTTAGGTGGACTTGAAGTGGAAGGTTATGTAGGTGGAGTTAGGGTTAACTAAGGTGGATGACCAAGGGGTGGAGAACTTAGCTAAGCTAGCTTAGCTAGTAGATGAGTAGAGAAGAGGTAAGAGGAATTAGGGTTTTAAGAAGAAAAGCTGAAGGAGAGCTGTCTGGAGCTATATAGGACTTAATAGCTGCTGAAGAAGATGGCAAGGAGCTACTTTAGCTGGCTTAGTTTGCTAGTTCTTTGCTAGCTGCTAAGCCAAGCTAAAGTAAGCTGCCTTCTGCTAAGATAAGCTGAGGTGAGCTGGGTTTGATATTCCCGAGTGTTGATGCAGATAATTGCCATAAAAAGATTTGAGTTTGGAAATCCTATCTTTGTAGCATAATTTGCGAGAAAATCCATTAACAAATAAATTTATTGAAACTTAAAAGCAATTCTAGGTCGAACACAAGGAGGCTACGTTGATTTACAATCCGCAATTATATATTTTTTTGTAATTTTAGTTTTAAGGTAGGATAATCACAATGAATCTACTTGTGATATTAACACTAGAAGAGAGAGAGAAAATAAAACACTTTTTATAATAGAGCTAATGTTTTTACAACTAGAAAGCAGTAAATTTAATCTAGAAAGTGGTAAAGAGAAGGGAAGTGAGAAATTATCCTCCTCAACGACTGCTTGGAGGACGAGATGGAACAAGCAATGCCTCGAAGACGTAGAGTGGAGACGGAAGACAGAGAACAAAGTAGGAAGAATAGGGGGAGAGGCAGGACATCATCGTCACAAGATCCACTTTCAAAACAGGGGTGAGAAGACCACCACAGGTGTTCCACGAATGGGATGAGAAGTGGACAAAATTTTGATTTTAACTCTAAAGGAGCATCTCAGGTTTAGTACAAGCTTCTTTAGAGCTTTGGAGAGGGAGAGAGGTGAAGGGATGAAGAAAGTGTGGGGGTTGTAGGACTATTTATAGGTGAAGAATGGAGGGAAATTAGGTCATTTCATCTTAAAACATTAAATGAGGGGGTGTTTAGTGATGGATTTAAGCATAACTAAAGCCCTGAATGTAGGTATAGTGTGCATGCACTCCTGTCATTTCTTTTCCCTTGGCTTCAATGCATGCACACGTTCTTAAATCCTCAGCTATCCAATTGCGAGATCAGATGGCTTAGGATCGATCGCACCAACTCTTCATCCTTCGAATGTTAAGAGGTGATGCGGCTTCTTTATCACCTTTAGATAAAGGATCAACAGTCCAGAACGTGCAATCGTGTGCTTTCACAAATCATGCCTCCCCCATGTCTGATCTCGCATGAGATCAAGCATCATCTCGCGCGTCTGGTCAATTGGTTCATCCGAGCCGTTCATGCTTGATTGGACAACTTGATTTTGTGCTCATGTAAGAGGAGAGGGCAGCATAGTGGGCCATACTCGTGCCTTTTGCGCAAACCGTGACTTAACCACTGCCCCACGGCCTCTCTTGAGGCAAGCTTCTGATTTAAGGTGCACACGTCCATGGCCATTGGATCAAGATCTAATGGCCTAGATCAAATGAGCGCATGAGGAGAGAGAGAGCAGCGGGCGTTCTTGGGCCAGTGTGGGTAGCTAAGATGGCGCCACGTGGTGCTATCTAGGTCATCCATTTTCCAATGCTTGTAGATGGTGCCACAGATGTCAGATTGAAATGATTTTCAAGCTGTTTGGTTGCAATTGTTGATCCGAACCCATCTGTGTGGTCGAATTTATCATCTGAAGTACGGATTTCCACCACCTGGTCTCTTGACCTCTGATCTTTCTTAGATTGCATCTGATGCTACGGAAGTCCGATTGGGGTGATCTTGAAATCATTGAACTCCAATCGTTGCCCTAATCAAATCCATACAGTTGGATATTCAATCTGAGGCCGTAATTAAATATCACCTTGTCCTTGACCACCAAAAAGAGCAAATTATTATATAATTTATACAATTTGACCTAAATGCATGATGATGCATGTTATGCAATATTTACAATGCATGATGCTTCTACAACACTAAAAATATGCATAAATGGACATTTTAGGTTACTTAGATGCATACACATCACACCCCCATGCCTATCTTTTGCTAGTCCCTAGCAAAAACTATATGCTATTTATAAAAGAATTAGGATTGGATTTCTTGGACAAAAGTTATTCTTCAACACTAGGAAATTTTTACTAAGGGCCTAAACTACAAAGACAAAACAGTGCCCAGGTGTCTACCAAAATGCAGACCTCCCAAGCCCTCGTCTTATTCAAAGAAGGATCTTTTTATTTTTCTTCTTTTCTTTTTCTTTTTTTTTGAATTTTTGAATTTATGGTTTCGGAGCAGCTTTCTATGGCCACTCAACCCACCCAAGACTCGATGAGAACTTTAAGTTCTAAGCATCTTTATGTGTGAAATGTGATAGACTCATTGATCGATGATTAGAATGGACTTCGGGTTTCTACGCCCTAGGTGACCTTAAAAAAAAAGAATTCTACCTAAAGGTGTATCTATACAACCGGTAGATTCCTCCCTACTTTTATTTTTATGGGGTCAATACAAGGGCAAACCCAGTGTATATCTCCCTGGCTTATTCTACTTCTCCAATTCTTCCTAAGTGTTTTGAATTAAATGTGCATTTTTGTGAGCTAGGTTTTGGACAACCAATCAATGGGCTGTTACCCACGATAACTTGTTAGCCATACTTGTGTGGTGAAGTGTGGCTTATTTCTTTCTTCTTTTCTTCTTTTCTATTTCTTGTTTCTTTTTCTCTTTTTGGATACTTTTTTTTTCTTTTCTTTCTTTTTTTCTTTAGTAGGTGGCTTCCTTGATCTAAGATTTACCTAAAGGCAGCAGGAAGAGAATGGTCGTGTGACTGGACTCTAGACAATCAACCAATGGGCTATTACCTATGATAACTTGCCAGCCATACCACCCTAGAAGGTTCATTAGGTACCCAATTTCCATTAAAATCGCTAAAAAGTGAGTCAGTGCAAATAGTGTGTAGATGCTTAGACTTAAAGTTCCCTCAAATCAGAGGGCGGGTTGATAAGTCGTGTACTTATCACCCCAACTTATTTAATCAAATTAGAAATACATTCAGATTGGCAAGGACTCGAGAAACAAATCCACATTTTAGTGGACACTGATGTGCATACATCTGAACAGCCAAAAATGTTTATTAATGCATGTTCTTAATATCATATTAGCATCATGTATTGTAAATATTGCATAGCATGCATCATCATGCATTAGGTCAAATTGTACAAATTGTATAGTAATTTCTTCTTTTTGGTTGCCAGGGATAGGAAGACTTTTAATCGGGGATTCAGATCCAAGATCCAACCATACGGATCTGATCAGGGTGACGATCAGAGTTCAACGACTCCAAAATCGCCCCGATCGGACTTCTGTAGCATCAGATATAATCCAAGGAAGGTCAGAGATCAAGGGCCAGGATGGTGTATACCCACACTTCATATGACAAGTCCAACCACACGGATGGGTTCGGATTGACAATCGCAGCCCAACGGCGTGAAAATCGATCCAACCTGACATCCATGGCATCATCTACAACTCACAGAAGATGGACAACCATGATGGCGCCACGTGGCACCATCACATCCACCCAAACTGGCCACAGCACCCCTTCTCAACCTCTGAAGGAGCGAGCAAGGCAAGATCTGGGCCATTGGATCTTGATCCAACGGCCATGGGCACGCATGCTTAAAACATAAGCGTGACAAAGTGGCAGCCGCAGCACAACGGTCGAGCACTTCTTCATGAGTGAGAGGCACAGGTTCAATCCTCACTGTGCCTCAAATCAAGGCTTGGGCATGGAGCAGTTGATTTCAGCAGTTGGATGCGACGCGAATTGTCAAATGGCATGCAACGTAGCTGCACGGATGAGCGAGGATTGCATGCTAGCAAGTGCTCTCATTGAAGAGGCGCGAGCGCGATCCGATCTGAGCTGTTGGATGCAAGATGGACGGCTGAGAGTTGGCATGCACATACTTTAAGGCACTGAAGCAACGAGCGGGTGTGCGCACTTTAAGCCGTCTGATCTTGCAATCGGATGACTAAGAATGTGCATACATGCTTATGCGTTGAGGCACGGGGAAAGGAGGAGATGCGGTGTGCGTGGCAGCTACGCCCACTATCTGAGCTTTAGTGACGATTTTATCCATCACCAAAGAGACTAATTCAATGTTTTTAAAGTAAAATGACCTATTTGCCCATTCAAACCTCACCTATAAATAGCCCTATGACCACCACACTTTCTTCATCCCTTCCTTCACCTCTCTCCCTCTCCAAAGCTCTAAAGAAGCATGTCCCAAACCTGAGATGCTCCCTTAGAGCCAAAATCAAAGTTTTTTGCCCTCATTTCGAAAGTCGATCTCGCGACAACGCCGACGCCTTGCCTCGCCCCTAGTTCTTCCTACTTCATTCTTCGTCTTCCATCTTCATCCTCTATCTTCCAAGTGTTGCCCCATCCAACTCATCCTCCAAGCAACTGTCGAGGAGAATAACATCTCTCTCCTTTCTTTATTACATTCTATAATAGAATTTCCCGCTTTCTAGTTGTAATCATTTCCTTCTTTCTAGTTGTAAAAACAATATTCAGTTGCAAAGTGATCTCTCTCTCTCTCTTAGTGTTAATATCAAACTCATTATGATTATCTCACTTTTAAAACAAAAATACCAAAAAAATACCAAAAAAAATATAATTATGGATTTTAGATCGACGTAGCCTCCCTGTGTTCGACCCGAAATCTCTTTATGAATTTTAGTAAATTTATCTGTTGACAGATTTCTTCACAAATCATACTACGATGACGGGTTTTTCAAAATCCAATCCTTTTTTCATAGATCTTCTGCTCAACATTTTGGCACCGTTGCCAGGGAGGAAACGATTCTCAATTTTCTTTCCACATTTCGTGCACTTTATTATTTTCTAACTTGCTTTTATTTCTCTTCTATTATTTTGCAGGTACCTTAATAGGGAATCTTCAAGTGGTATAAAGGAGTAAAATGCAGTTGAAGACAACTATAAGTGCTCCCTGATGTAAACATGTTTACACTACTTAAGATGTCTATTTATGCACGTTCTTAAGCATAAGATTGCATTGCATGCTATAAATATTGCATAACATGCATCATCTTGCATTTAGAGTAGTTTGAATAAAATAGAGGTTAATTGTCTCCTTTTATGTTCATGGACAGGGCAAACTTTTTATCGAGGCCTCGGATCGAACATCTAACCATATAGATGTGATCAGGGCGACGATTAGAGTTCAACGACTCCAAGATCACCCTAATCAGACATCTGTAGCATCAGATAGAGATCGGGGAACCCTAGAAGATCAAGGGCCAAAATGGTGTGAATCCATACTTCAAACAACAAATCCGACCGCATGAATGGATTTGGATAGACGATCGCAGCCTAACGGCGTGAAAATCAACTCAATTCGACACCTGTGGCACCATCTACATCATCCAGAAGATGGACGGCCAAGATGGCACCACGTGGTGCCATCTCGGCCGCCCAATCAACCGCCCTCAATCACTGAAGACAACAGCGCTCACGCATCTCCGCCGTTGGATCAAGATCCAATGGTCCAGATCGCACGCTACAAAGTTGCCCGCTTGCCCATCCGCGCTCGTAGCGCATTGGGAGAAGGCTTTATTGCAAGCGGGCGGTGCACGATCGAAACGGAAGGAGCAGGCAAGCTGTGCAGGCGAGCGGGGGCGATTGGCCACTCGATCGCGATCGAACGGTTGCGTGTGCGCAATTGCACTCACACTGTATTGCACGCCGCACCTCACGCGGAATCGTATGTGGGCGGGTGCGCGATTTAAGCCGTCCGATCTCGCTATCGGACGGCTGAGATTAGCTGGACGTGCGCGTGCGTTACGTGTGAGAAGGCAAGCGAGCGCACGCACACCGCCTACGTCAGCCACGTTTTGACCTTTAGTGACAGTTTTATCCATCACTAAAGGTCCTGAAATAATGTTTTTAGAGTTGTAATGACCAAATTGCCCCCACTCCTTGCAACTATAAAAGGAGACCCCCTGCATATGAAATTCTCATCCCTTCCTTCTCTTCTCTCCCTCCCCAAAGCTCAAGAGAAGCTTGTCCCACAACCGGGATGCTTCTCGCAAGATAAAATCAATTTTTCGTCCCCTTTCGGAAGCGGATCCCGCGACGACGATGACGTGCTGCCCCATTCCCATTCTTCCGCTTCGTCCTCCTTCGTCCTGCTCTATCCTCCTTCACCCAGGCATCGTCCCGTCCGGCTCGTCCTCCAAGCGACTGTCGAGGGGGAATTTCTCTCTCCATTCTTTTAATGTTTTCTAGAGTAGATTTACTACTTTCTAGTGCAATCATTTTCCCGCTTTCTAGTGTAATGAACAATCATTCTGATGATGAAACTCCATGTTTATTCTACATCTTGTCTTGGTTTTTGTTTGTAATATTCTCTCTCCCTCTTATTCTCTCTCTCTCTTTCTTCTATTTATTGTAAATAGTTAGATAGTTCTAATCAATTGAATTACTTCGTGACAAATAAAACAAACGTGCGTTTTTAAATCAAACGTCCGCCTCCCTGTGTTCACCCTGGGATTTCTATTCCAGTATAAATTTTATTTGTTGAACACGAGCTCTTCGCTTTCACACTACGACGACAGGTTTTCAAAACCAAACATGTTAGCGTAGCAACCTGACGTTCAACATTTTGGCGTTGTTGCCAGGGAGGCGACGCTCTTTGCTTTTTCTTCGCATTTTTACAACTTACAAATCATTTACCTCACTTCTCTCCTTTCTTATTGTGATTGCAGGTACTCTTTTGAGACGAGCAAATGCAGTAGATCAGAGAAAAGTGCTGTTAAAGGTTCTGTGAGTTATCTCCCACCTCCCACTCATTAGATTTCATTCCACAACATAATAACATAAACATCAATCAACCTAGGTTTTCTTATAAACTCTAAGGTTAGATTGTTTGTTGTTTGACACCCATACTCACCCCAACCTCCATATTTAAAAAGAAAATTAAAAAACATCTCACAAAGGTACACAACCTCATCTGATTTGCAAACTCAACCGGTAAATCGATCTTTGGAGCCGGTACACACATCCAAACACATAATTGAGTAGAAATCAGATTAGGTAATCACTTATGTGCCTAATTAAGTGGTGCAATAGGCCAATTGTTTGAGTTGATTGGGCTGCACCACTTCAATTAAAATCAACTCATCAAGTAGCTGCCGATTAGGTTCAACTCTTAGGGATTTACCAGGCACTCCACATTCTTTTAAGTTTTAAAGGAAAACATCTTCACCTGTGCTTTCAAAACCTGGTGTGCCAACAAAACTTTATTTGAAAACACCTAAAGTTGAATCCTAAAAGCTACTAAGCAAGATTTGAACTCTAAAATTCACCACATCAAAAATAATCTTGCTTGAAAACCACTGGTTGTGCACGCACACACGAATCAATCAATCATTAAGGGCACAACCCAGATAAAGGGCTCATCACATTCCAAAGCACATTCAAACCTAGCCCTAAATAAAACAGAGTAGACGTTGGCCTTAAGGATTCGACTCGCTCTTTAGAGCCCAGAACGAGATTATTTTTGATTAGTATGTTTCTACTATTCAAACGATCGCGGCTGGGGCGTACACTATGAACCTGAGGCGCAAGTCGAAGGAAGAACTTTCTCCCCAGTCCCTCCTTCTAACTTGTTGGATTGAACAAATAGAAGTAGATCAAATCGTTCCTTTATCTTAAGATGGGTTTTGAAAGTTTGTAGGTCTTTAGGCTAGCCCACTTAAGGACAGGTTTGATTACTTGTATTGCAGGGTGCCTTTTCTTCCTCCTGTTTCTCATGAATCCTTCCACATATTATACGCATTCCCACTCTTTCCCTCCTGTTTTGAATTATCCTCAACATGACGATTATCCCGATTCTTACTACAATCAACCATCAGTTAGTTGGGATAACTCGGATTGGGGATACAGTTCCGGACCTCTGTGTTTAGGGTTTAACCCTGAACACTATGATTGTGATTTCTATCCTTCTCAGAGCCACATCGATTATAGATTGTCATCCTTTCATGAACAACCTAATATGTGTTGGTGCTAGAGCACCACGATCATTTGTTTTGATGATAACAAAACACGTGTTATTTAACATTTGCAATTTGAGTCCTAGATTTCAGGTCAATTGCAAATGTGGACGTGTTTAGACGGAGTTCGAGCTCGCATCCAGGACGGATTGGAGGAGCTTGACGGAAAACAGAGGAGGTTCGCGTGGAGCGAAAGATTGAAGATGGAAGGAAATGAAGAATAGGATAGATTCCTTTTAATCCTTTCATGTACTTTTATCTTTATCTTTCTTGCACTTTATTGTCCTTAGAAAATTATGTTAAAGAGCCTCAAAGTACCCTAACAGTAGTCCTAGGAACACCGGCACAACCCTAGGATACTTAGGTTTTCTGTAAACACTTAGAAAACCAATATAGGGTTAAAACAGACTTTACAGACGTCTAATTCACAAATCAGACGTCTGATAAAGTATTTTAAGACGTCTGACTGTTGTTTCAGACGTCTGATAACTGTTAGGCTGGACATAGTTAGTTCTGTCTGATGAAATCAGACGTCCAGACCTTATACCAGACGTCTTAGAAGACGTCTGATGGATTTGCCAGACGTCCAATTAGTGGACCGTCGGCTGACTTGGCAGACACCCAAGAATATGACCGTTAGAGCCTTATCAGACGTCCATAGGCCTTTCCAGACGTCTGATAAATGACCGTTTTGCCTCGGCTGACCCAAAATCTCTTCTCAGAGATTTTCTAGCCGTTGCAACGTTTGGAAATCAATTCCCACAGTAAAAGTAGGTTTCCAGACGTCCAGACTTAGTGCCAGACGTCCTGTATGTCGTCTGATGGACTTGTACAAAAACCCTGTTTAGATCTGATTCAAGTCAGGGAGAAACCCGCATAGAATCAGACGTCTGACCTTGAAATCAGACGTCTTAAAGTGGCCTTCCAGACGTCTGATGCCAGAGTTAGACGTCTGATAACCTTGTCAAATGTAATCATTGCCCTGATTTCGGCCTGATTCTCTTGGGCTTTGCACCCAACGGCTATAGAACCTTTCTCAAGCCTTCCAAAGCCTTCCTAAGGCCTCTATAAGTAGAGGGGAGCCTTTGCAACACAAAAAACACACAAGATACACACTTAGAAAAACACAAGACACACTTAAGCAACATACTTCCACTCTCTTGTGTCCAAGAAGCTCTTGCTCTCTAAGCTCAAGTTCTACATCTTGAGAGCATCATTCCCTTCACGCACCCGCTCTCCCGCCGTTGTCTACGAGAGCGAAGTTGCGCCGTTGCGTGGCTCACGCACCCGCGTCATCATCGACGCACTCCTTGCAAAGGGGAGTTTCCTTATTCCTATAGAAGCTTAGGTTTATAATTACTTTGTTGGCTCTATAGGACGTGTTGTTTCTTTTATCTTTGTTATTTTGTTGGGTATTCGCTTTGCGAATTCCCGTCTCCTTCGTGGCACAAAATCCTTCTCGTGGAGAGAAGGGGTTGAGGAACGCTACCCTCGTACTTGTAGCGTGGTTGTATTGAGGTTGAATCACCCTCGTTTTAAGTGATTCGGTTTAGTGGATTTGATCAACTAGGTTGATCGGAAAATCCTAACTCGAGAGGGTTAGGTGGTGGTTTTCACCCGGTTTGGGTTTCCACCTAAAAATTACTTGTGCACATTTTGTGATTGCTTATTTTGTGAGATTGTTTATATTTTCAATTCCGCATTTTTTTTGTCACGCTGATCTCACCCCTCCTAGTAGGGAACTTTAAATTGGTATCAGAGCAGGTCTTGCTGTTTCGGCGTAATAACCCAGCAAGAGATCAAATGGAGGGAAGCACATCAGCAATCAGGATCTCCGAGGGGCAGTCCACAACCCGTCCGCCGTTCTTCGACGGGAGCAACTACCCCTACTGGAAGTTGCGGATGAAGACCTGGCTTCAAGCCACCGACTTCACGGTCTGGGCCAGATGCGAGACGCCTTTCGACATCCCAGAAAAACCCGCGGGAGGATACTCGCAGCAGCATATTCAAGAGCTTTCACTCAACGCAAAGGCAATGAATGCCATGTATTGCGCGTTGAGTCCGGAAGAGTTCGAGAAAATCCAAGAGTGCACCACCGCCCACGAGATATGGAGGAGGTTGGAAGGCACTCATGAGGAGACAAGCTCGGAGGAAGGAGAAGAAGAAGAAACCGCTTGCTTTGGTTTCATGGCCAGAGGAACCAACAGCGACAGCGAAAGTGGAAGCGACGACAGCGACAACGAGGTAAATCTCGATCTTCAAGAAGCATTTAATGAACTTTTTGAGATTAGTAAATCACTTAAAATAGAAAACAAAAGTATTAAAAAGAACCTTAGTTTTCTTAAATCTGAAAATGATAGGTTAGAAAAATAACTTAAGGACATAGAAACTAGTGCTAAGGATAATAACCTGTTATTAGAAAATCATAACCTCATCAATGAAAATAATAAGTTGATTGAGGAAAATGATAGTCTTAAGTTAGAAATTTCTGATTTAATGACTAAGATGAATACTATAGAAAAAGAAATTGCATGTCTTAGGGAAAGCTCTAACAAACTAATCAACAAAGTAGATGATTTATATAGCCCTAAGATTGAGAAAGGATCTCCATCAAGGAGACCTTCTAACAAATCCGGATCCAAGCCCACTTGGATACCGAAAAAAAAATTAGAATCTTGTTTTGTAGGGTTCAGGGATAATTACAACACAAAGGACTGGACCTACAAACTCAAAGCTGGTCAACTCAAGTTGGGAGAACCAAGGAGTAGACCAAGGAGGAGAACAAGAAGACCGACGAGACGGCGAACAAACGACGGACCCGCCGCACGTCAACCACCAGATTGGAGACCGGCGCCGATGCCCGGGCCTCCAAGCTACGGATGGGAGCCCCATCCAATGTGGCATCCACCACCACCATTCGGGCCATTTTATTGGCCATGGTAGGTGAGGTAAAACCCTTTACCCTATCTTTTTATCATAAGCATCTAGATAGGGGGAGTTAAAATTAATGAGCTAATTGTCAATTTTTAAGGGGGAGATATAAGGTAGCTAAATTTCCTTTAAGGGGGAGAAAAATAATAGCTATCTTGTTGTTACAAAAAGGGGGAGAATATCACCTTTGTTAAAATAAACTCATAGAAGAGCATGTTTTAAGGGGGAGTTATAGGAAATATAAAACCAATTAAACCTTTTTGATAATGTCAAAAAGGGGGAGGATTTTCTGCATTATTATTTACGATTTTGTCATCATCAAAAAGGGGGAGATTGTTGGTGCTAGAGAACCACGATCATTTGTTTTGATGATAACAAAACACGTGTTATTTAACATTTGCAATTTGAGTCCTAGATTTCAGGTCAATTGCAAATGTGGACGTGTTTAGACGGAGTTCGAGCTCGCATCCAGGACGGATTGGAGGAGCTTGACGGAAAACAGAGGAGGTTCGCGTGGAGCGAAAGATTGAAGATGGAAGGAAATGAAGAATAGGATAGATTCTTTTTAATCCTTTCATGTACTTTTATCTTTATCTTTCTTGCACTTTATTTTCCTTAGAAAATTATGTTAAAGAGCCTCAACGTACCATAACAGTAGTCCTAGGAACACCGGCACAACCCTAGGATACTTAGGTTTTCTGTAGAACACTTAGAAAACCAATAGAGGGTTAAAATAGACTTTACAGACGTCTAATTCACAAATCAGACGTCTGATAAAGTATTTTAAGACGTCTGACTGTTGTTTCAGACGTCTGATAACTGTTAGGCTGGACATAGTTAGTTCTGTCTGATGAAATCAGACGTCCAGACCTTATACCAGACGTCTTAGAAGACGTCTGATGGATTTGCCAGACGTCCAATTAGTGGACCGTCGGCTGACTTAGCAGACACCCAAGAATATGACCGTTAGAGCCTTATCAGACGTCCATAGGCCTTTCCAGACGTCTGATAAATGACCGTTTTGCCTCGGCTGACCCAAAATCTCTTCTCAGAGATTTTCTAGCCGTTGCAACGTTTGGAAATCAATTCCCACAGTAAAAGTAGGTTTCCAGACGTCCAGACTTAGTGCCAGACGTCCTGTATGTCGTCTGATGGACTTGTACAAAAACCCTGTTTAGATCTGATTCAAGTCAGGGAGAAACCCGCATAGAATCAGACGTCTGACCTTGAAATCAGACGTCTTAAAGTGGCCTTCCAGACGTCTGATGCCAGAGTTAGACGTCTGATAACCCTGTCAAATGTAATCATTGTCCTGATTTCGGCCTGATTCTCTTGGGCTTTGCACCCAACGGCTATAGAACCTTTCTCAAGCCTTCCAAAGCCTTCCTAAGGCCTCTATAAATAGAGGGGAGCCTTTGCAACACAAAAAACACACAAGATACACACTTAGAAAAACACAAGAGACACACCTAAGCAATTTAGTTCCACTCTTTTGTGTCTAAGAGAAGCCCTTGCTCTCCAAGCTCTAGTTTCATTCTCTTGAGAGCATCAAGTCTTCGCGCACCCGCTCTCCCGCCGTTGTCTACGAGAGCGAAGTTGCGCCGTTGCGTGGCTCACGCACCCGCGTCATCATCGACGCACTCCTTGCAAAGGGGAGTTTCCTTATTCCTATAGAAGCTTAGGTTTATAATTACTTTGTTGGCTCTATAGGACGTGTTGTTTCTTTTATCTTTGTTATTTTGTTGGGTATTCGCTTTGCGAATTCCCGTCTCCTTCGTGGGACAAAATCCTTCTCGTGGAGAGAAGGGGTTGAGGAACGCTACCCTCGTACTTGTAGCGTGGTTGTATTGAGGTTGAATCACCCTCGTTTTAAGTGATTCGGTTTAGTGGATTTGATCAACTAGGTTGATCGGAAAATCCTAACTCGAGAGGGTTAGGTGGTGGTTTTCACCCGGTTTGGGTTTCCACCTAAAAATTACTTGTGCACATTTTGTGATTGCTTATTTTGTGAGATTGTTTATATTTTCAATTCCGCATTTTTTTTGTCACGCTGATCTCACCCCTCCTAGTAGGGAACTTTCAATTGGTATCAGAGCAGGTCTTGCTGTTTCGGCGTAATAACCCAGCAAGAGATCAAATGGAGGGAAGCACATCAGCAATCAGGATCTCCGAGGGGCAGTCCACAACCCGTCCGCCGTTCTTCGACGGGAGCAACTACCCCTACTGGAAGTTGCGGATGAAGACCTGGCTTCAAGCCACCGACTTCACGGTCTGGGCCAGATGCGAGACGCCTTTCGACATCCTAGAAAAACCCGCGGGAGGATACTCGCAGCAGCATATTCGAGAGCTTTCACTCAACGCAATGGCAATGAATGCCATGTATTGCGCGTTGAGTCCGGAAGAGTTCGAGAAAATCCAAGAGTGCACCACCGCCCACGAGATATGGAGGAGGTTGGAAGGCACTCATGAGGAGACAAGCTCGGAGGAAGAAGAAGAAGAAGAAACCGCTTGCTTTGGTTTCATGGCCAGAGGAACCAACAGCGACAGCGAAAGTGGAAGCGACGACAGCGACAACGAGGTAAATCTCGATCTTCAAGAAGCATTTAATGAACTTTTTGAGATTAGTAAATCACTTAAAATAGAAAACAAAAGTATTAAAAAGAACCTTAGTTTTCTTAAATCTGAAAATGATAGGTTAGAAAAATAACTTAAGGACATAGAAACTAGTGCTAAGGATAATAACCTGTTATTAGAAAATCATAACCTCATCAATGAAAATAATAAGTTGATTGAGGAAAATGATAGTCTTAAGTTAGAAATTTCTGATTTAATGACTAAGATGAATACTATAGAAAAAGAAATTGCATGTCTTAGGGAAAGCTCTAACAAACTAATCAACAAAGTAGATGATTTATATAGCCCTAAGATTGAGAAAGGATCTCCATCAAGGAGACCTTCTAACAAATCCGGATCCAAGCCCACTTGGATACCGAAAAAAAAATTAGAATCTTGTTTTGTAGGGTTCAGGGATAATTACAACACAGGACTGGACCTACAAACTCAAAGCTGGTCAACTCAAGTTGGGAGAACCAAGGAGTAGACCAAGGAGGAGAACAAGAAGACCGACGAGACGGCGAACAAACGACGGACCCGCCGCACGTCGACCACCAGATTGGAGACCGGCGCCGATGCCCGGGCCTCCAAGCTACGGATGGGAGCCCCATCCAATGTGGCATCCACCACCACCATTCGGGCCATTTTATTGGCCATGGTAGGTGAGGTAAAACCCTTTACCCTATCTTTTTATCATAAGCATCTAGATAGGGGGAGTTAAAATTAATGAGCTAATTGTCAATTTTTAAGGGGGAGATATAAGGTAGCTAAATTTCCTTTAAGGGGGAGAAAAATAATAGCTATCTTGTTGTTACAAAAAGGGGGAGAATATCACCTTTGTTAAAATAAACTCATAGAAGAGCATGTTTTAAGGGGGAGTTATAGGAAATATAAAACCAATTAAACCTTTTTGATAATGTCAAAAAGGGGGAGGATTTTCTGCATTATTATTTACGATTTTGTCATCATCAAAAAGGGGGAGATTGTTGGTGCTAGAGAACCACGATCATTTGTTTTGATGATAACAAAACACGTGTTATTTAACATTTGCAATTTGAGTCCTAGATTTCAGGTCAATTGCAAATGTGGACGTGTTTAGACGGAGTTCGAGCTCGCATCCAGGACGGATTGGAGGAGCTTGACGGAAAACAGAGGAGGTTCGCGTGGAGCGAAAGATTGAAGATGGAAGGAAATGAAGAATAGGATAGATTCTTTTTAATCCTTTCATGTACTTTTATCATTATCTTTCTTGCACTTTATTTTCCTTAGAAAATTATGTTAAAGAGCCTCAAAGTACCATAACAGTAGTCCTAGGAACACCGGCACAACCCTAGGATACTTAGGTTTTCTGTAGAACACTTAGAAAACCAATATAGGGTTAAAACAGACTTTACAGACGTCTAATTCACAAATCAGATGTCTGATAAAGTATTTTAAGACGTCTGACTGTTGTTTCAGACGTCTGATAACTGTTAGGCTGGACATAGTTAGTTCTGTCTGATGAAATCAGACGTCCAGACCTTATACCAGACGTCTTAGAAGACGTCTGATGGATTTGCCAGACGTCCAATTAGTGGACCGTTGGCTGACTTAGCAGACACCCAAGAATATGACCGTTAGAGCCTTATCAGATGTCCATAGGCCTTTCCAGACGTCTGATAAATGACCGTTTTGCCTCGGCTGACCCAAAATCTCTTCTCAGAGATTTTCTAGCCGTTGTAATGTTTGGAAATCAATTCCCACAGTAAAAGTAGGTTTCCAGACATCCAGACTTAGTGCCAGACGTCCTGTATGTCGTCTGATGGACTTGTACAAAAACCCTGTTTAGATCTGATTCAAGTCAGGGAGAAACCCGCATAGAATCAGACGTCTGACCTTGAAATCAGACGTCTTAAAGTGGCCTTCCAGACGTCTGATACCAGAGTTAGACGTCTGATAACCCTGTCAAATGTAATCATTGTCCTGATTTCGGCCTGATTCTCTTGGGCTTTGCACCCAACGGCTACAGAACCTTTCTCAAGCCTTCCAAAGCCTTCCTAAGGCCTCTATAAATAGAGGGGAGCCTTTGCAACACAAAAAACACACAAGATACACACTTAGAAAAACATAAGAGACACACCTAAGCAATTTAGTTCCACTCTTTTGTGTCTAAGAGAAGCCCTTGCTCTCCAAGCTCTAGTTTCATTCTCTTGAGAGCATCAAGTCTTCGCGCACCCGCTCTCCCGCCGTTGTCTACGAGAGCGAAGTTGCGCCGTTACGTGGCTCACGCACCCGCGTCATCATCGACGCACTCCTTGCAAAGGGGAGTTTCCTTATTCCTATAGAAGCTTAGGTTTATAATTACTTTGTTGGCTCTATAGGACGTGTTGTTTCTTTTATCTTTGTTATTTTGTTGGGTATTCGCTTTGCGAATTCCCGTCTCCTTCGTGGGACAAAATCCTTCTCGTGGAGAGAAGGGGTTGAGGAACGCTACCCTCGTACTTGTAGCGTGGTTGTACTGAGGTTGAATCACCCTCGTTTAAAGTGATTCGTTTAGTGGATTTTGATCAACTTGGTTGATCGGAAAATCCTAACTCGAGAGGGTTAGGTGGTGGTTTTCACCCGGTTTGGGTTTCCACCTAAAAATACCTGTGTACATTGTGCGATTGATTTTTTTGAGATTGCTTTATATTTTATTTCCACATATTATTACGGCACCCCTCCTAATAGGGAACTTTCAATATGATCTACAATCAAGAAGGATACACTGATCCTTACCCATCCTCTGATTACACTATCTTTAGGTCATCACCATCTTTTGAATAATCTGAAATGACCTATTATCAGGAAGGGTATAACGAATCTCAATTCGTTAATTCCCCTCCATTGATCCCAAACCCGCCCAACCCTGAACCAACTCATTTGGTTCAGGGTAACCAGGTTCAAGAAAAGGTTCTGTCTAACTTGAGGAATATCATACAATCTTTAGAAGTTCAGCTAATACCTTGCATTGAGAGATTGGAGCCTCTGATTGAAATGATTGATGATTTGAACAAGTATTTGTTGGATTGGCTCCAGGATGTTAAGGATAAGAACTCGGGTGAGTTTCTACTTGGGAAGTTAGCGAAATTAAGGATGAGATTTGTGGTCACTTTGATTCAATCATGGGATGATTCATAGGATGAACCCTCTTCAGGAGAGACAATTTCCGAACCCATTTAGGCACCTGTTGGGGAGGACACGTGTTACGAGGCTAGCCAGATTGAATTAGAGCAACTAATTAAGGATAATCTTATTTCTTCACCTGAGATCCTTGAGCCGGGGCACGAGGAAACGTATGTCTCCATGGAATAGAAAGTGATGGATAATTTCGAGACACACATTAATACATATTTCGATTTCTTTGATTCTGATGGTGAAGATTCACGTTGCGAAGTCTCACGCAAGTTTACAGAATATGATTTCTGTGAGACGATTGGGCCTGAGGAATCTGATAAAATATTTGATAGCCCAATAATTGAGGAGACTAATCTTATTGGGGCTCACATTACGGATCCAGAATCGCATTTTCTGGAGGATTCAATCCAATGCCCTGATTGTCAGTTACACCCTGTTGAGCTTATCGATGATTCTGTTTCTGAGATAATTAGGCCCAAGTCAATTCTGATTCAGCCACATCATTTAGACTTGGAGATTTCAGATGGGGTGATTAATATGTAAGAGGTCCTAGAATTTGGCATGCTGAATGAGGAGGATAGGAGCCGAGAAATTTTGATTTGGGAAGCAAGTTCCGGAGGGAGTAGAAGACTGAGTCGATGGGTTCCTATTAAGCTAAAACCATCAAACCAGGACCCTTAAGACATTTGTTCTGAGGATGTCAAACCCAAGCACACATTCAATGATTATCCTTTTGAGTTTAAATTCTCTGTGACCCGACTCTTTGGTCTTGGGTTGCATCCTCATAAATCGTAGGCCCGACCCCGCATGCATTCTGATTTTAGGTTTTGGGTAATTTTTATCCAAAACCTGGGATATTCTCAATTATGGGGTATGGGTCTGCACCACAATCTGATCCACATCTGTGGACCTATGCTAACAGGTCAGAGGTTTATTCTATTTATTCTGATTCTGACCTACACTTGTGAATTCTTTATTTCTCTTCTTTGTATAGGATGCCTAGCTGAAGGCACTAAATTCAGCACGTATACAGTTCTTTCTAGTTTTCATCTTGGAGCGGACCTGACATTCACGCAATTCAGATGCTTTCTACTCTATTCCACTCTGTTTTATGTCTTTTAATATAATGAGGACATTGCATTAGATAGGCATGGGGGGTGGATATTCATCTCTGAATTTATTCGTCAGCTCCGTAGATTTGTTTTATTTTATTAAAAAAAATTAAATTAGGAAAGAGAACTGTAGTTTCCCTACTAGGAGGGGGTGACGTAATAAATTGCGGAAAGATAATATAAAACAATCTCACAAAATTCAATCACACAAGGTACACAACTATTTTTAGGTGGAAACCCAAACCGGGTGAAAACCATCACCTAAACCTCTCGAGTTAGGATTTTCTGATCAACCAAGTTGATCAAATCCACTAAAGAATCACTTAACGAGGGTGATTCAACCTCAATTACAACCACACTACTTTATATGAGGGTAGCGTACCTCAAACCACTTCTCTTCACGAGAAGGATTTTGTCCCATGAAGGAGACGGGAATTCCCAAAGCGAATACCCAACCAAAGTAACAAAGATAAATAACAACAATCCTATAGAGCCAACAAAGATTGAAAGCTAGCTTCTATAGGAATTAGGAAACTCCCCTTTGATGGAAGTGCGCCGACTCAATGACGTGGGTGCGTGAGCCACGCGACAACGCAACATCGCTCACGTGAACTACGACGAGAGAGCGGGTGCGCAAAGCTTGATGCTCTCTAGATGAAGAACTTGAGCTTGGAGAGCAAGGGCTTCTCTTGGACACAAAAGAGTGGAAATGCTTGTTTTTAGTGTGTCTAGGTGTGTATTGGTGTGCAAGAGGTTCTTCTCTCTTTATAGAGGCCTTAGGAAGGCTTTGGAAGGCTTAGGAAAGCTTCCATAGCTGTTGGGTGCAAAACCCAAGAGAATCAGGCCGAAATCAAGAACAATGATTGCACTAACAGGGTTATCAGACATCTGATCCTGGCATCAGACGTCTGGAAGATCAGTTTAAGACATCTGGGATCAAAGTCAGACGTCTGTTTTTAGGCGGGTTTCTTCCTGACTTGAATCAGATCTAAATAGGGTCTAGTGCAAGTCCATCAGACGACATACGGGACGTCTGGCACTATGTCTAGACATTTGGAAACCTACTTTTCTGCGGGAATGGATTTCTAAGAGAGTGCACGGCTAGAAAATCTTTGAGAAGAAATTTTCGGGTCAGCTGAGGTAAAACGGTCATTTATCAGACGTCTGGAAAGGCTTAAGGACGTCTGATAAGGCTCTAACAGTCATATCTTCAGTGTTTGTTAAGCCAGCCAACGATCCACTAATTGGACGTCTGGCAAAAACATCAGACGTCTTCTAAGACGTCTGGACTAAGGTCTGGACGTCTGATTTCATCAGACAGAACTAACTAAGTCCAGCTTAAATGTTATCAGACGTCTGAATCAACAGTCAGACATCTGTTTTTGGAATTAAACGTCTGAAAAGGCTGTTTGAACCCTATATTGGTTTTCTAAGTTTTCTACAGAAAGCCTAAGTATCCTAGGGTTGTGCAGGTGTTCCTAGGACTACTGTTAGGGTACTTTGAGGCTCTTTAACATGATGTTCTAAGGAACAAAAAGAGCAAGGAAGTATTGAGAAAAGTACATGAAAGAAATAAACAGAATTTCATCCTATTCTTCTTGTCCTTCCATCTTCAATCTATCGCTCCTCGCGAATCTTCTCTATTCTCCATCAAGCTCCTCCAATCCGTCCTGGATGCGAGCTCGAACTCCGTCTAATCACGTCTCCATTTGCAATTGACCTGAAATCTAAGACTCCAAGTGCAAATGTTAAATGACACGTGTTTTGTTATCATCAAAACAAACGATCGTGCTGCTCTAGCACCAACAATCTCCCCCTTTTTGATGATGACAAAACCATAAATAATAACTCAAAAAAAAATTCTCCCCCTTTTTGACATTATCAGAAAGGTTTAATTGATTTTAAATTACCTATAACTCCCCCTTAAAACATGCTCTTCTATGAATTTCTTTTAACAAGAGTAATGTCTTCCCCCTTTTTATAACAACAAGATAGCTATTTTTTTTTCTCCCCCTTACTAGAGGAAATTTAGCTAACTTGCACCTCCCCCTTAAAAATTGACAATTAGCTCATAATTTTTTTAACTCCCCCTATCTAAATGCTAATGATAAAAAGATGGGGTAAAGAATTTTTACCTCACCTACCATGGCCAATAAAATGGCCCAAATGGTGGTGGTGGATGCCACATAGGATGGGGCTCCCATCCATAGCTTGGAGGCTCGGGCATCGGCGCCGGTCTCCAGTCTGGTGGTCGACGTGCGGCAGGTCCATCATTTATTCGCCGTCTCGTCGGTCTTCTCGTTCTCCTCCTTGGTCTACTCCTTGGTTCTCCCAACTCGAGTTGACCAGCCTCGAGCTTGTAAGTCCAGTCCTTTGTGTTGTAGTCTTTACGAACTACAAAACAAGATTCCAATTCTTTCTTCGGTATCCAAGTGAGCTTGGATCCGGATCTGTTAGCTGGTCTCCTTGACGGATATCCTTTCTCAACCTTAGGGCTATATAGGTTATCTACCCTATATATCAATTTATTTGATTTCTCCCTAAGACATGCAAGTTCATTTTCTATAATATTCATCTTAGTCTTTAAATCAGAAATTTCTAATTTTAGACTAGCATTTTCCTCAATCAATTTAGTATTTTCATTGATTAAATCTTTATTTTCTAATAACAGGTTACTATCCTTAGGACTAGAGCTACTTTCTAGGTCCTTAAGTTTTATTTCTAACCTATCATTTTCACTTCTAAGAAAACTAAGATTCTTTTTCATGCTATTGTTTTCTATTTTTAGTGATTTACTAACTTCAAAAAGCTCATTAAAAGCGTCTTGTAAATCCGGGTTTACCTCATTGTCGGAGTCGCTTTCGTTGTCGATGTCGCTTTCTCCGATTTCCATGAAACCCATGCAAGTGATTTCATTCTTTTTCTCTGATTCTTCTTCCTCCGAGCTCATCTCTTCATGAGTGTCTTCTAACTTCCTCCATATCTCATGGGCGGTAGTGCACTCTTGGATTTGCTCGAACTCTTTCGGACTCAACGTGCAATACAGGGCATTCATTGCCTTTGCGTTGAGTGAAAGCTCTCAAATCTGCAGCTACGAGTAGCCTCCTTGGGGTAGCTTCGGGATCTCGTATAGGGTTTCGCAACATCCCCATATCTCGAACTCCGTGGCTTGGAGCCACGTCTTCATCCTCAACTTCCAATATCCGAAGTCCCTCCCGTCGAAATAGGCTTGTCGGATAGTGGACTGCCCTTCGGAGATTCTGATTGCGGATATGCTCCCCTCCATGATCTTCTTACCGGGTGTTACTCCGATCTCGCAAGAACCTGCTCTGATACCAATTGTAGTTTCCCTACTAGGAGGGGGTGACGTAATAAATTACGAAAATATAATATAAAACAATCTCACAAAATTCAATCACACAAGGTAGACAATTATTTTTAGGTGGAAACCCAAACTGGGTGAAAACCACCACCTAACCCTCTCGAGTTAGGATTTTTCGATCAATCAAGTTGATCAAATCCACTAAACAAATCACTTACACGAGGGTGATTCAACCTCAATTACAACCACGCTACTTTATACGAGGGTAGCGTACCTCAAACCTCTTCTCTGCACTAGAAGGATTTTGTCCCACGAAGGAGACGGGAATTCGCAAAGTGAATACCCAACCAAAGTAACAAAGATAAATAACAACAATCCTATAGAGCCAACAGAGATTTAAACCTTGCTTCTATAGGAATTAGGAAACTCCCCTTTGATAGAAGTGCGTCGAATCGATGACGCGGGTGCGTGAGTCACGTGACGGCGCAACGTCGCTCTCGTGAACTACGATGGGAGAGCGGGTGCATAAAGGCTTGATGGTCTCTAGATGAAGAACTTGAGCTTGGAGAGCAAGGGCTTCTCTTGGACACAAAAGAGTGGAAATGCTTGTTCTTAGTGTGTCTAGGTGTGTATTAGTGTGCAAGAGCTTCTTCTTTATTTATAGAGGCCTTAGGAAGGATTTGGAAGGCTTAGGAAAGCTTCCATAGCCATTGGGTGTAAAGCCTAAGAGAATCAGGCCGAAATCAAGAACAATGATTGCACTGACAGGGTTATCAGACGTCTGATCCTGGCATCAGACGTCTGGAAGATCAGTTTAAGACGTTTGGGATCAAAGTCAGAGGTCTGTTTTTAGGCTGGTTTCTTCCTGACTTGAATTAGATCTAAACAAGGTTCTAGTGCAAGTCCATCAGATGACATGCAGGACATCTGGCACTATGTCTGGACATCTGGAAACCTACTTTTCTGCAGGAATGGATTTTCAAGAGAGTGCAATGGCTAGAAAATCTCTGAGAAGAGATTATCGGGTCAGTCAAGGTAAAACGATCATTTATCAGACGTCTGGAAAGGCTTAAGGACGTCTGATAAGGCTCTAATGGTCATATCTTCAGTGTTTGTTAAGCCAGCCAACGGTCCACTAATTGGACGTCTGGCAAAAACATCAGACATCTTCTAAGACATCTAGACTAAGGTCTGGACGTCTAATTTCATCAGACAGAACTAACTAAGTCCAGCTTAAATGTTATCAGACGTCTGAATCAACAGTCAGACGTCTTAAAACCCATTATCAGATGTCTATTTTTGGAATTAGACGTCTGAAAAGGATGTTTGAACCCTATATTGGTTTTCTAAGTTTTCTACAGAAAACCTATGTATCCTAGGGTTGTGCAGGTGTTCCTACGACTACTGTTAGGATACTTTGAGGCTCTTTAACATGATGTTCTAAGGAACAAAAAGAGCAAGAAAGTAATGACAAAAGTACATGAAAGGAATAAATAGAATTTCATCCTATTCTTCTTGTCATTCCATCTTCAATCTATCGCTTCTTACGAATCTTCTCTGTTCTCCATCAAGTTCCTCCAATCCGTCCTGGATGCAAGCTTGAACTCCGTCTAATCACATCTCCATTTGCAATTGACCTGAAATCTAAGACTCCAAGTGGAAATGTTAAATGACACATGTTTTGTTATCATCAAAACAAACGATCGTGGTGCTCTAGCACAAACAAGAACTTGGGTTTAAGAAAATTTGTAATCTTAGGAAATACTACAATATGATTTGAATACAAAGACCCTTCAGGTCTTCAGACTTAATCAGCCTGTGTATCCATTAAAATGTGGATTTGTTTTTCGAGTCCTCGCCAACCTGAATTCTATTTTAATTGAAGTAAATAAGTTTGGGTGATAAGTACATGACTTATCAACCCGTCCTTTGATTTGAGGGAATTTTGAGTTTTAAGCATCTACACACTATTTTGTCACTGACTCGTTGTTCAGCAATTTTAACGGAAATTGGGTAGCTAATGAACATTTTAGGGTGATATGGCTGGCAAGTTATCGTGGGTAACAGTCCATATGTAGGTTGACCAGAGCCCAATCACTGGACATTTCTCTTTTTGCTGCCTTTAGGTAAATCTTAGACCAGGGAAGCCACCTACTTAAAAAGAGAAAAAGAAAAGAAAAAAGAAAAGAAAAAAAAGGAGAAAAGAAAAAAAGAAATAAGCCACACTTCGCCGCACGAGTATGGCTGGCAAGTTGTCAGTGGTAACAGCTCATCGACCGATTGTCCAGAACCCAGCTCAATAAATGCACTGAAAATTCCCAAAACACTTAGGAAGAAGCGAAGAAGTAGAATAAATCGAGGAGATATACGCTGGATTCACCCTTGTGTTGACCCCGTAAAACTAAAAGTAGGGAGAAAGCTACCGATTGTAAAGATACACCTTTAGGCAGAATTCTTTTTTTAAGGTCACCTAGAGGCATAGAAATTCAAAGTCCGTTTTAACTGCTGGTCAACGAGTCTATCACATTCACAATAAGATGCTTGGAACTTAGGGTTCTCATCAAATCTTGGGTGAGTTGAATGGCCGTAGAAAGCCACTCTTAAACCCTAAAACTTGAAAATCCAAAAAAAAATAGAAAAGAAGAAAAAGAGAAAAATAAAATTTTCCTTGAATAAGGCGAGGGCTTGAGGCGGTCTGGATTTTGGCAGATACTCGGGCACTGTTGTGTCTTTGAAAGTTCAGATCCTAAGTAAACATTTTATTAATGATTGAAAATAGCTCATGCCCAAATAATCCAACCTAAATCTTTTATAAATAGCATATAGTTTTTGCTAGGGACTAACAAAAGATAGGCATGGGAGTATGATGTAAACATGTTTACACTACATAAGATGTCTATTTATGTATATTCTTAAGCAAAGGATTGCATTGCATGCTATAAATATTGAATAACATGCATCATCTTACATTTAGAGTAGTTTGAATAAAATGGAGGTTAATTGTCTCCTTTTATGTTCATGGACAGGGCAAACTTTTTATCGGGGCCTTTGATCGAACATCTAACCGTACAGATGTGATCAGGGCGACGATTGGAGTTCAACAACTCCAAGATCACCCTAATCAGATATCTGTAGCATCAGATAGAGATTGGGGAACCCTAGAAGATTAAGGGCCAAGATGGTGTGAATCCACACCTCAAATGACAAATCCGACCGTACGGATGGATTCGGATCGACGATCGTAGCCTAACGGCACAAAAAATGACTCAATCCGACACCCGTGGCACCATCTACATCATCTAGAAGATGGACGGCCAACATGGCACCATGTGGTGCCATCTCGGCTGCCCAATCAACCGCCCTCAATCACTGAAGACAACAACGCCCATGCATCTCCGCCGTTGGATCAAGATCCAACGGTTGAGAGAGGAGCTCAACCGGCATGCTCATCCTCTGAATTGTATCTGAAGAAGGCGCCTTGACCATTGGATCTTGATCCAACAGTCTAGATCGCACGCTACAAAGTTGCCTGCTTGCCCATCCATGTGCATAGCGTAGTGGGCGAAGGCTTTATCGCGAGCGGGTGGCGCGCGATCGAAACGCAAGGAGCAGGCGAGCGGTGCGGGCGAGCGAGCGCAATCGGCTGCTCGATCTCGATCGAACGGTCACACGTGCGCAATTGTGCTCACGCTGTATGGCACGCCACGCCTTACGCGGAATCATACGCGGGCGGGCACACAGAGGAGGCAGGCGGTAACACGATTTAAGCCGTCCATTCTCGCGATCGGACGGCTGAGATCAGCTGGACGTGCACGTGCAGTATGTGCGAGAAGGCAAGCAGGCGTGAGCACGTCGGCCACGTTCGAACCTTTAGCGACGGTTTTATCTGTCACTAAAGGTCCTGAATTAATGTTTTTAGAGTTGTAATGACCAAATTGCCCCCACTCCTTGCAACTATAAAAGGAGATCCCCTCCATACGAAATCCTCATCCCTTCCTTCTCTCCCTCTCCAAAGCTCACGAGAAGCTTGTCCCACACCCAGGATGCTTCTCGCGAGATAAAGTCAAATTTTCTCCCCCTTTCGGAAGTGGATCCCACGACGATGATGACATGCTGCCCCGTTCTTGTTCTTCCACTTCGTCCTCCTTCATCCAGGCGTCATCCTGTCCGACTCATCCTCCAAGCGACCATCGAGGAGGATATTTCTCTCTCCATTCTTTTATTGCTTTCTAGAGTAGATTTACTACTTTCTAATGCAATCATTTTCCCGCATTCTAGTGTAATGAACAATCGTTCTGATGATGAAACTTCATATTTATTCTACATCTCATTTTGGTTTTTGTTTGTAATATTCTCTCTCCCTCTTATTCTCTCTCTCTTTCTTCTATTTATTGTAAATAGTTAGATAGTTCTAATCAATTGAATTACTTCGTGACAAATAAAACAAACGCGTGTTTTTAAATCAAACGTCTGCCTCCCTATGTTCGACCTGGGATTTCTATTCCGGTATAAATTTTATTTGTTGAACACGAGTTCTTCGCTTTCATACTATGACGACAGGTTTTTAAAATCAAACACATTAGAGTAGCAACCCGACATTCAACACTCCCCATTCTTCCCCCCTCCATAGATTTCATTCCACAATCTTAAATCAAACCCCAATTAACCTAGGTGTTCGCATAAACCCTAGGATTACTTTACATGCTTTGATTTCCACCTTCAATCATCTCACCTTCATAAAAACTAATAACAATAAAAAAATAAAAAATAATAAAATACTTCTTGTGGGATAAATCAACATACACACTACATGCACCCACATTCAAGGCACATAACCTAACTTGATTTTATCTACTCAACCGGGATTCCGACCTGTGGAACCGGTACACGTAAATCAACACATGAGAGTAGAAATCATTCTAGGTTAATCACTTATGTGCCTAACTCAGTGGTGCATTTCGACCAATTGTTTGAGTTGTTTGGGCCACACCACTTCATTTTAAAATCAACTCATCAAGTAGCTTCCCCTTAGGGTTTACAATTTAGGTCAATACCAGGCACTCCACTTTACTTTTTTATTTCAAAAGGAAAAGATCTTCACCCGTGTTTGAACATCTGGTTTGCCTCTGAAACTTGATTGAACTCACCTAATTCTAAACCCTAAAAGCTACTTAAGGAAGATTTAAACCTTAAAATTCATTCATCCAAATAATCTTGCTTGAAAACCCTGGTTGTACACGCACTCACACATATTCAATCTATCATTAAGGGCACAACCCATTTTAAGGGCCCATCACATTCCATAAGCACTACAATCCTAAGCCTAAGTAAAATCAAGTAGACGTTGGCCTTAAGGACTGATTCGTTCTTCAGGGTCCAGACTGAGATTATTTATGATTAACCTACTTGTACTAATCAATCTGATATCTAGCTAGGGGAGTAGAATCAAACGATCACGGTTGGGGGGTACACTAGGAATCGGAGGCGTAAGCTGAAGGAAGAACCTTCTCCCTAATCCCTCCTTCTAACTGGTTGGATTGACTAGATATAAGTAGAGTAAATCGTCTATAACCTTAAGATGAATTCTGAGAGTCTGTAGATTCTTAGGCTACCCAACTTTAGGACAGGCTTGTTTTGTTGTGCTGTAGGGCTCTTATCCCTAGTCCTTCCGACCTCTTTCTAGTTTATGCTTGGAAGGGGGTCATTAAATCTCATATTGGAAGGACCATTAGATCATTCTAGAAGGCGTAGATTGAATTTTGGCCAAATTGATCTTATGGCCGATCAACAACCTCCTCTGCCTTAGAATCCACAGGAGATGTTTCAAAGGCAGCTGAAAAAAATGAAGCGAATGCAAGAATGGTTCCAGAGAATGTAGGAGCTCAGCCCTTGAAGGATTTTTATGATCCTTAAAATTATGGGGAATGTCCCAGCATCCAGATTCCTACCAGAGACGTAGAAATCAAGCCACAGGCATTAAGCTTGATCAAACACTTTCATGGGCTTGGCTCTGAAGACCCGTTTCAGCATTTGGAGGACTTGACCACTTTGGTCCAAACCACCAAAACACAAAACATGAATGAAGAGTAGATGATCATGAGCTTGTTTCCCCACTCTCTTAGGGATAAAGCCGCTCATTTGTACAGGACCATAGGAAGGCCGATCGCAATATGGAACGACATAAAATCGGCTTTCCTGAAGAAATTCTTCCCAGTTGGACGTACCAATGCTCTGAGATGGGAGATTACTACCTTCGCCCAGCGACCAGGGGAGCAGTTTCATGTTTCCTGGGATCGATTCCAGGACTTATCGCGGAAGTGTGCACACCACGAGGTGCCAAAATGGCAGCTCATGCAGATCTTTTACCATGGGTTGACTAAGCAACTCAAAAATCATGTGGACGCTTCTTGCGGAGGCAATTATCTCAACAAAGATGCAAATAGTGTGCACGATTTGTTTGAGGAGATGAGTGAAAATTCAATCAATCATGCCTCCACGGATACTTTAACCGGTCCCAACAACCTAGATCGAATGTTAATGAGGTCCATGACTCCCATTCATTCGATATGTAACTGATTTGTAATAAACTAGATAAGGTGGACTTGGTTACCAAAAGGATGGAAAAGTGGATAGCGGAAAACTCTGCAAATAATTCTCGATCCACTCAATCCCAGAAATTGGGATTTCATTCTTTGCGAGCTCCTTCTGGATGGGAGTTCGTGAATCGACTGGATGCGGCTCAACTAGTGAGCCAACATTGTTTGGAACCCCACGGGTTCCAAACTGGGGCCTTTGATCCCAGTTTCTTTGATCCCTCCCTTTCTTTCTCTCCATCCTCACCCTATGTGGATGTCTATGCTGTACAGGAGAATGTTAGGTCCAACCCTTACTCCAATGCTTACAATCTTGGTTGGAGAAACCACCCTAACTTCTCTTTGAAAAACCCAGGGCAGCAGACCCAATTCCGACCCAGCAACTATGCTCCGCAAAGACCAATGGGTCAGGGTCATGTTTACACTCAGTTGCCCCTAAATCAGGTCAATCAGCCAACTTGGAATGCCTGTCAACCTATAGGGTAGGCTGATTTGAACCATCAGATGGTAGAGATGCAAGGATCTATGCTCCAGCTCATGCAACAAATGAAAGCCTCACTAGATAACTTGCAAAGTGGGTTCATTGCTAATTCTTGACAATTCGGATCTCTGCCATCTCAACCCATACCTAACTCGCGTAATATACAAAATCCAGGCAATCAAGCCCAAGGGTACAGGAATCAAAGGGACCCACACGCACATGCTCAGGTAGTTGAGTAGGGTCCTTCCTCTTCTACTTCTTCATCAAACACAAGGTTTCTGGCTAATGAAGCCCCTCCAATCTTTCCTAACCCTCCCTAAGACCTAAATCCGTATGCATCTGCTAACTCTGTTACCTTGAGGAGTGGAAAGCAAACACAAGACCTACAACTACCCTGTTCTGATCTACTAAATCTTGGAGAGCTTAAGGGGAGAAAAGAGAACTCTGAAGAAGAAATCATGGCTCAAGAACCTGATTTCAAAGATCTGACTCATTTTCCTTTTCCTGAAGCCTTGATTAAACCTAGGAAGAAGAAGTCTGTTGATAGTAACGAGGAGCTCTTGAATATATTCAAGAATGTCAAAATCAATAGCCCACTTCTCGATGTTATCAAACACATACCGGCTAAAATTTTAAAGGATTTATGCACACATAAGCATAAGTCGAGGGAATCTGTTACGACGAAGGTGATACTCTCTGAGAAGGCTAGTTCTGTTATCCTACATCACCTTCCTCTGAAAAAGAGAGATCCAAGTGCCCCTTTGATTTCTTGTCTCATCAAAGATTACACCTTTGATAGGCCACTTCTGGATCTTGGTGCATCCATTAACCTAATTCCTACTTCTCTTTACGAGAATTTCAGATTAGGTGAACTTCGACCGACCTCAGTAACGCTGCGTTAGCAGACCGTTCGGTCACAAATCCGAGAGGCATTATTGAGGATGTTATTGTCAAGGTTAAGGACTTCTATTTTCCTGTAGATTTCCTTGTCCTTGACATGTATGTACCTGAGAATTTAAGGAACACGGCCATCATCCTGGGGCATCCGTTTCTGGCAACCACTAAGGCCAATATCAATTGTGAGAGCGGTAGCATGGAAATCGCCTTTGGAGATCAGAAATTGAAATTGGATATTTTTAAGGCTATTAACAAATTTAAGGGTTGTGGATTTATAGAGGAACTTGAGGAAGATAACTTGAGTATTGAAACATGTATGGCAATTTCTACAATTGAAAGTTCCTCCTATTGTGATGGATCTGACCCACAACCCTCTGTGGCAAACCCGCCACATTCTGAAGTGGTTATTGATTTTGTTCACTTTCAACCTCTTCCTCTTGATGAATCTTCATCAACTTCATCCTTACCTTCCATCCTAAACCTGCCCCAACTCAAACTGAAACCATTTCCTGAGAGTTTGAAATATCAATTTTTGGGACCTCAAAAGATGCTCCCTGTGATTATCAATGCTAGATTAACTAGCACGAGATTAAACTAATCAGGGTTCTAAAGGAACACAAGGAGATAATTGGTTTGACCATTCATGACCTTAGGGGGATCGAGCCATCTTACTGCAATAATAGAATATTCTTAGAAGATGGATCCCGCCCTTCTCGCCAAATGCAAAGGAGATTAAACCCTAATATGTGAGAAGTAGTCAAGAAGGAAATAATTAAGTAGCTCGATGCAAAAATCATTTATCCAATCTCAGATAGTCCTTGGGTAAGTCCTGTGCAAATTATTCCCAAGAAAGCTAGGATTACCGTTGTGACTAATAAGAAAGGAGAATCTGTCACAACTTGTTCAGCTTCCTCTTGTAGGATTTGTATCGCTTACAAAAAGCTGAACATAGCCACGAAAAAAGATCATTCCCCTTTGCCCTTCATCAATCAAATCCTTGAAAGACTAGCTAGGAAAAAGTACTTCTATTTCCTAAATGGTTGTTTGGGATACAATCAAGTCCCTATCCATTCCAAGGATCAGGAAAAAATGACTTTCACCCATCCCTACGGAACCTTTACCTTCTGTAGAATGCCATTCGGCTTATCCAATGCACTTGCGACTTTTCAAAGGTGTATGCTAGCCATATTCTCTGACATGGTAGGAGAGTTTATGGAAGTCTTCATGGATAATTTCTTTATTTTCATAGAATCGTTTAATTCTTTCTTGGATAATCTTGAAATGATCCTTAAAAGATGCATCGAAATAAGATTGGTCCTTAGTTGGGAAAAGAGTCATTTCATGACACAAGAAGGCATCATCTTGGGTTATGTTGTCTCTAAACGGGGAATTGAAGTTGACAAAGCTAAGGTTGATGCTATCTCTAAACTTCCTCCCACATCTGTCAAACAAATTCGACCATTTCTTGGTCATGTGGGATTCTATAGGAGGTTCATCAAGGACTTCTCTAAGGTTGCTTGCCCTCTGAGCAACCTTCTCGCCAAAGATACACTATTTGATTTCAACGAATCATGCCATAAGGCATTTGATTTTCTTAAAATGGCAGTCACTTGTGCTCTGGTGTTGGAACCATCGATTTGGATAGCCCCATTTGAGATCATGACCGACGCTTCTGATTACGCGATAGGGGCTATTTTGGGTCAAAATATTGACAGGAAGTCCTCTATCATTTACTACTCTAGCAAAACTCTGGATGAGGCCCAGAGGAATTACACTGTTACTGAGAAGGAAATGCTAGCTGTAGTATTTACTTTGGAGAAATTCAGGGCTTATCTCTTAGGGTCTCACATCATAATTTGCATCGACCACTTAGCCTTGAGACATCTCTTGGCCGAAAAGGATGCCAAACCCCAGCTTATTCGATGGATTCTTCTGCTTCAAGAATTCGATGTTGAAATCAAAGATAAATCCAGGGCACAGTGATTCTTCTCGTTCAGATAATCAGATTGCTGATACTTTTCCGAACGAAACTATTCTTACAGTATTAGGTGTCCAAACCCCATGGTTTGTAGACATTGTAAATTATTTGGCCATTGGTCAATTCCCCAAGGATTGGACCAAGAAACAATGAGATATACTCAAATCTGAGGCCAAATATTACTTATGGGAGGACCCTGAACTGTATCACATCGGCTTTGATCAGATTATTCGCCGATGTGTTCTAGAGAATGAATTCCAAAGTATACTCGAGTTCTGCCATGCATCTACGTGTAGTGGACATTTCTCTAGGAAAAATATGGCTACAAAAATTTTGCAATCTGGATTTTATTGGTCATCTTTATTCGAGGATGCCCAGGAATTCTCAAGGTCGTGTTCCTGATGCCAGGTAATTGGGAGCATAACCAAGAGAGATATGATGCCTCTAAACCTGATTCTTCCCATCGAAATCTTCGGCATTTGGGGCATCGACTTCATGGGACCCTCCCTTCATTTGGACACTAATACATTCTTGTCATTGTTGATTACGTGTCTAAGTGGATTGAGGCTACCCCACCTGAACAAATGACCACAAGGTGGTCATCGATTTCGTCAAGAAGAACATGTTTAGTCGGTTCGTGATTCCGAGGGCCATCATCAGCGATGGTGGTACTCATTTCACTAATGCCCAGTTCTATAGTTTACTAGCAAAATAAGGGGTAAATCATAGAATCTCCACACCTTACCACCCCCAGACGAATGGACAAGTTGAGATCTCCAATTAGGAGATCAAGAATATTCTACAGAAAATGGTTAGGCCTAATCGTAAAGATTGGACTCAAAAGCTTGAGAATGCTCTTTGGGCCGTACGAAGTACAAAATGCCTGTCGGCATGTCACCCTTTTGTCTGGTGTACGGAAAGGCATGCCATTTACCTATAGAGATTGAACATAGGGCATTCTGGGCAATCAAGCAATGTAATTTGGATTTGAATTTAGCCGAAAAGACCAGGAAACTCCAACTATCTGAGTTGGAGAAGCTTAGAAATGACGCATACGAGAATGCCAAGATTTATATAGCTCGGACCAATGCCCTTCATGATCAATTGATATCCCGCAAGAGCTTTGAGCTGAACCAGAAGGTTTGGCTCTTTGATTCTCGACATAAGCTCTTTCCTGGCAAACCTAGGTCAAAATGGAATGGCCTGTTCATCATCGATCAGATATTTCCAAACGAGGTTGTTCAGATCTATGACCCAAAGACGGAAAATTCTTTTAAAGTCAACGGTCAGCGTCTAAAGCCTTTTGTTGATCGTATGTTTCAGAACCCGTCTCAGACATGGTTGCTCTAATCACATCATGATTTCTTTGGCTAGACTTCGCCTAGCTGATGGCATTGAAACTCAGTACAAGTAAAGTCTGACTCAGAGCTGACCTGAGCATCATATTCAGGCAATATCTTCTACATTCTACCTTTCCTTTCATGCCTTTTATTTTCAATGAGTACATTGCATCAGCTAGGCATGGGTGGGTGGATTCATTTCTGAATCATTTTGTCAGCTTTGTGGAATTCTTGTAAATTTTACTTATTTTTTCTATTCTTTATTTTTAAAAAATGAAAATAAAAATAAAATTAGGAAAGAATAATTGGGCATTAGGATTTTTCAACCTTAGGGAATAATACAGTAGGATCTGAATACTTAGACCCTTCAGGTCTTCGAGCTTAATCAGCCTGGGTGTCCACTAAAATGTGGACTTGTTTCTTGAGTCCTCACCATTCTAAATTCATATTTTAATTGGTTAAATAAGTTGGGGTTATAAGTACATGACTTATCAACCTGCCCTCTAATTTGAGGAGATTTTAAGTCTAAGCATCTACACACTATTTTCACTGACTCTCTTTTTGACGATTTTTTAGGAAATTGGGTAGCTAATGAACCTTTTAGGGTGGTATGGCTGGCAAGTTATCGTGGGTAACAACCCATTAGTAGGTTGTCTAGAGCCTAATCACACGACCATTCTTTTCCTGCTGCCTTTAGGTAAATCTTAGATCAAGGAAGCCACCCACTTAAAGAAAGAAAAGAGAAAAGAAAAATATCCAAAAAAAAAAGAAAAAAAAAGAAAAGGAGAAAAGAAAAGAAAAGAAAAAAAAATAAGTCACACTTCACCGCATGAGTATGGCTGGCCAAGTTATCATGGGTAACAACCCATTGATAGGTTGTCAAGAACCCAGCTCAAGAAATGCACGTACAATTCCAAAACACTTAGAAAGAAGCGGAGAAGTAGAATAAACAGGGGAGATATACACTGGGTTCACCCTTGTGTTGACCCCATAAAAATAAAAGTAGGGAGAAAGATTCCGGTTGAATAGATACACCTTTAGGTAGAATTTCTTTTCAAGGTCACCTAGGGGTGTAGAAACCTGAAGTCCATTCTAATCGTCGATCAGCAAGTCTATCACATTTCACATAAAGATGCTTAGAACTTAGGGTTCTCTTCAAGTCTTTGGTGGGTTAAGTGGTCGTAGAAAGCTGCTCCGAAACCATAAACGCAAAAATCCAAAAAAATTAGAAAAGAAGAAAAGAAGAAAAATATCATCCTTTGAATAAGGCGAGGGCTTGAGGCAGTTTGAATTTTAGTAGACACCCGAGCCCTGTTGTGTCTTTGTAGTTCAGGTTCTTAGCAAAAATCTCCTAGAGTTGAAGAATAACTTTTGCCCAAAAAATCCGACCTAATTCTTTTATAAATAGCATATAGTTTTTACTAGGGACTAGCAAAAGATAGGCATGGGGATGTGATGTGCGTACATCTGAACAACCAAAAATGTCTATTAATGCATGTTCTTAGTATCATATTAGCATCATGTATTGTAAATATTGCATAGCATGCATCATCATGCATTTAGGTCAAATTGTACAAATTGTATAGTAATTTCTTCCTTTTGGTGGCCAGGGACAAGGCGACTTTTAATAGGGGCCTTGGATTGAAGATCCAACTGTACAGATCTGATCAGGGTGATGATCGGAGTTCAACGACTCCAAAATCGCCCCAATCGAACTTTCATAGCATCAGATATAATCTGAGGAAGGTCAGAGATCAAGGGCCAAGATGGTGTAAATTCGCACTTTAGATGACAAACCTGATCGCACGGATGGGTTCAGATCGACGATCTCAACCTAACAGCGCAAAAATTGATCAAATCTGACATCCGTGGCACCATATACAACTCACAAAAATGGACGGCCAAGATGGCACCACAAGGCACCATCACAGCTGCCCAAACCGGTCACAGCACCCCTTCTCAACCTTTGAAGGCGCGAGAGAGGCAAGATCTAGGCCGTTGGATCTTGATCCAACGGCCATGGGTGCTCACGCTTAAAACCTAAGCTTGACAAAACGACAGCCGCAGCCGCAGCGTAGCGGTCGAGCAATTCTTTACGAGCAAGAGGTGCGGGTTCTATCCCCGTTGCACCTCAAATCAAGGCACGGGCGCAAAGCGGCTGATTTCAGCCATTGGATGCAGCGCGAGCAATCAGATGGCATGCAATGTGGCTACAGGGATGAGTGAGGATTGCGTGCGGCCGGGCACTTGCGTTGAAGAGGCGCGAGCATGATGCGATCAGAGCCATCAGATGCAAGATGGATGGCTAAGAGTTGGTGTGTGCATACGTTAAGGTGATGAAGCAACGAGCGGGTGCATGCATTTTAAGCCGCCTGATTGCGCATACATGCGCATGTGTTGAGGCGCATTGAGAGGAGGAGACGCGACGTGCGCAGCAGCTACGCACACAATCTGGGATTTAGTGGCAGTTTTATCCATCACTAAAGGCCTTGATTTAATGTTTTTAAAGTAAAATGATATATTTGCCAATTCAAACCTCACATATAAATAGCCTTACGACTACCACACTTTCTTCATCCCTTCCTTCACCTTTCTCCCTCTCCAAAGCTCTAAAGAAGCTTGTCCCAAACCCGGGATGCTCCTCTAGAGCCAAAATCAAAGTTTTCTCCCCCTGTTCTAGAAGTGGATCCCGCAACAACGACGACGCCCTACCTCGCCCCCAGTTCTTCATACTCTGTTCTTCATCTTCCGTCTTCTAGGCATCGCCCTGTCTAGCTCATCCTCCAAGCAACCGTTGAGAAGGATAACATCTCTCTCCCTTCTTTATTATTGCTTTCTAGAATAAAATTTCCCGCTTTCTAGCTGTAATCATTTCCTGCATTCTAGTTGTAAAAATAATATTCAGTTGCAAAGTGATTTTTCTCTCTCTTAGTGTTAATATCAAACTCATTGTGATTATCTCGCTTTTAAAACAAAATACCAAAAAAATATAATTGCAGATTTTAGATCGAGGTAGCCTCCCTATGTTTGACCCGGAATCCCTTTACGAATTTCAGTAAATTTATCTGTTGATGGATTTCTTTGTAAATTATACTACGATGACGGGTTTTCAAAATCCAATCCTTTTTGTGTAGATCTTCCGCTCAACAGACACCCAGGCTGATTAAGCCCGAAGACCTGAAGGGTCTAAGTGTTCAAATCCTACTGTATTATTCCGTAAGGTTGAAAAATCCTAATGCCCAAGATTCTTTCCTAATTCAATTTCTTTTTATTATTTCAATAAATAAAGAGAAAAATGAGCAGAATTTTCAAGAATTCCACAAAGCTGACAAAATGATTCAGAAATGAATCCACCCCCCCATGCCTAGCGATGTAATGTCCTCATTGAAAATAAAAGGCATGAGAAATAGGGTAGAATGAAGAAAATATCACTTGTATTCCATGATGTTCGTGTCAGCTCTAAGTCAGACTGTACAAGTGTTGAGTTTAATGCCATTAGCTTGGCAAAGTCCAGCCAGAGAAGTCACATTAAGGTTAAAGCAACCTTGTCTGAGATGGGTTCTGGAATAACACAGTCAACATAAGGTTTCAGACATTGTCCGTTGACCTTGAAAGAATTTCTTGTCTTTGGGTCAGAGATCTCAACGGCTCCATTGGGAAATAATTGATCGATGATGAACGGGTCATTTCACTTTGACCTAAGCTTGCTGGGAAAGAGCTTAAGTCGAGAATCAAAGAGCCAGACCTTCTAGTTCAACTCAAAGCTCTTGCGGAAATAAGTTGGCCATGAAGATCTTTAGTTCGAGCCTTATAGATCTTCGCATTCTCGTATGCATCATTTCTAATCTCCTCCAACTCAGATAGTTGGAGCTTCCTGGTCTTTCTAGCCAAACTTAAATCAAAGTTGCATTTCTTGATTGCCCAAAATGCCTGATTTTCAATCTCTATGGGTAAATGGCACACCTTTCCATGCACCAGACAAAACAGTGACATGCCGATTAGCATCTTGTATGCCACACTGTAGGGCCAAAGAGCATCCTCAAGCTTTTGAGTCCAATCTTTTCGATTAGGTCTAATCATCTTTTGCAGGATGTTCTTGATCTCCCTATTGGATATCTCAGTCTATCTATTTGTTTGAGGGTGGTAAGGTGTGGAGATTCTACGATTTACCCCTGATAAACACACATGAATTTATGATAACATGCTTATTTATGATAGTTCCTAGGCTTAGCATTGCATATCATGTTATAAATATTGCATAACATCCATTGCATGACATTTAGGATTGTTGTATATTATGTACACTAATTCTTCCATTTTACATGGCTAGGAGGTAGTACGACACCATTACAACCTTTGGATGAAGAATCTGATCGTACAGATGAATCCAGAGCGACGATCGCAATCTGTCAACGTGAAAATCACCCTGATTGGAGCTTCGTAGCACCCTCTAAAAGAAAAAGAAGACAGATGACCCAGATGGCACCACATGGTGCCATCCAGACCGCCCCACCTGAGCCGATGCGTTCTCAAGGCCATCGCAAGATGAGATCTCAGCTGTTGGTCTTAATCCAACAGCTGAGGGACACCCCAACCATGCGGCCGCACCAACACTCCACTTGACAAACCGCAGTCGTGGCACGTGGTGAAGGCAGGAGCTTTCAACGAAGGGGCGCAGGTTCGAAACCCGCTGCCCCCCCAATTGTGCGCATGAAGCAGCGCATGGCCAACCACAGTGCAGCACGCATGTGCATAGGCACGTGTATAGCCAACCACAGTGCCAGTGTGACGGCGTACGCATGACCAAGGGTGCGTGATGGGCGAACCAGCTGTGTGTGGGCAAGTGCTTGGTTGGAGCCAGCCTTCAGCGATAGCTTAGCTGGCAATTAGTGATGCTTACAGTCGTCACTAATTGTTCGCAGGCGTAAGGCTAGCTGCGTGCGTGATTGGGTGTAAGCTGGCTACACCGTCACTTACAGTAATGTCCTGGAGGTTGCTATTGGACTCATGCCTATTCTAGCCTCTTCTCATCCACTATATAAGGACCTACACCCCCTCCCTTCCAAGCCATCTCTACCTACTCTACTCCTACCTACTCCCAAGCTCTAGCAAGCCTACCAACTCTCTATTAAAGCTTACTCTCAAGCTCCCAAGGTGCCTATTAGTGTAACAAAACTCTGCCTCACCAAATACTCCTCCATCTTCCCATCCCCATTCATAGGTCACCTTGGAGCCGTCCTCCCACCTCCATTCTAGTAGCAGATCATCTCCGCTTTCTCACCTCCATTTCGGAGCCATGCTGAAGCTTTCCTCTTCCCGATGTCCTCCCACTTCTCACCTCCTTCACCTTGCTTCCCAATTCCTTTGTCCAAGCTTCCGCCAGGCACCGTCATCTCATCGAACAACCACTTTGGGAGATTTCTTCTCAACCCTTTTCTCTTTTTCTCGCTTTCATAGTTTATTGTAATTGACATTGATGCAATATATCACATATGATTTCATCTCTCTCTTGTAATTGCTTGTCATTTTATTTCAAAAACAAAAACAATAACAAAACCACAAAATACCAAAAAGAAACAAATCGAAGCACGATTTTCATACAAAGTAAACGTCGCCTCCCTATGTTCGACCTAGGACTCCCTCGAAGTTTCTGTATAAATTGTATTTAATTAAGCATTTTGCAACTATGACGATATGTTACTCTTAACCCTAATTTCAAACACGCGAAACCCGTGCGATCAACCCCATATTTTGCCAGTAAATTACGAAATTGGGCATTTGTGAAGTGAGTACCACCATCGCTGATGATGGCCCTTAGAATCTCGAATCGACTGAAGATATTCTTTTTGACGAAGTCAATGACCACCTTGTGGTCATTGGTTGTGGTGGGAATAGCCTCGATCCACTTGAACACGTAATCAACAGCAATGAGAATGTACTAGTGTCCAAATGAAGGAAGGTTCCCATGAAATCGATGCCCCAAAAGTCGAAGATTTTGACAAAAACGATTGGGTTTAGAGGCATCATATCTCTCTTGGTTATGCCCCTGAGTGCCTAGCATTGGGAACACGACCTCATGAATTCTTGGGCATCCTTGAATAAAGATGGCCAATAGAATCCAAATTGAAGTATTTTTACAACTGTCTTTTCCTAAAGAAATGTCCACCACAAGCAGATGCATGGCTGAACTCAAGTATGCTTTAAAACTCATTCTCCAGAACACATAGGCGAATAATCTGATTAGAGCCGATGTGATACAGTTCAGGGTCATCCCAGAAGTAATATTTGGTCTCAGATTTGAGTCTATCCCATTGTTTCTTGGTCCAATCCTAGGGTATTTGACCAACAGCCAAATAATTTACTATGTCTGCAAAATAAGGTGTTTGGACACTTGAAACTACCAGAATAGTCTCATCTGGAAAAGTATTAGTAATTAGAATATCCAGATGAGAAGAATCACTTAGAAGTCTCAAAAGATGATCCGCCACATTCCGTGCCTTGGATTTATCTTTGATTTCAAGATAGAATTCTTGAAGCAGAAGAATCCATTGAATGAGCTGAGGTTTGGAATCCCTTTTGGCCAAGAGATGTCTCAAGGCCAAGTGGTCAGTGAAAATTATGATGTGAGACCCTAAGAGATAAGCCCTGAATTTTTCTAAAGCAAATACTACAGCTAGAAATTCCTTCTCAGTAACAGTGAAATTCCTCTAGGCCTTGTCCAGAGTTTTTTTAGCGTAGTAGATGACAGAGGGCTTTCTGTCGATCTTTTGACCCAAAACAACCCCGATCGCTTAATCAGAAGCGTCGATCATGATCTTAAATGGAGCTATCCAGACTGATGGTTGCAACATCGGAGCATAAGTGACTGCCATTTTAAGAAAATCGAATGCCTTGCAGCATGATTCGTTGAAATCAAATGGCGTATCTTTGGTGAGAAGGTTTCTCAAAGGTCGAGCAACCTTGGAGAAATCCTTGATGAACCTCCTATAGAATCCCACATGATTGAGAAATGAGCGGATTTTTTTAACAGATGTGGGAGGAGGAAGTTTGGAAATAGCATCGACCTTAGCTTTGTCTACCTCAATTCTCAGTTTAGAGATTACATGACCCAAGGTGATACCTTCTTCTGTCATGAAATAACTCTTTTCCTAGCAAAGGATCAATCTTGTTTTGATGCATCTTTTAAGGATCAATTAGAGACTAGCCAGGCAAGATTTAAATAAATCTCCAAAAATGGAGAAATGATCCATGAAAACTTTCATAAATTCTCCCACCATGCCTGAAAAAATGGCTAGCATGCACCTTTGAAAAGTTACAGGTGCATTGCAAAGCCCGAATGCCATTTTGCGGAAAGTAAAGGTTCCATAGGGATAGGTGAAAGTCGTCTTTTCCTGATCCTCGCGATGGATAGGGACTTGATTGTATCCTGAGTAACCGTCCAGGAAATAGAAGTACTTTTTCCCGGCTAATCTTTCAAGGATCTGATCGATGAAGGGCAAAGGGAAATGATCCTTTTTGGTGGTTGTGTTCAGCTTCCTGTAATCGATACATACTCTCCAAAAGGAAGCTAAACGAGTTGTGACATATTCTCCTTTCTCATTAGTCACAACGATAATCCCAGCTTTCTTAGGAACAATTTGTACGGGACTTACCCATGGACTATCCAAGATCGAATAGATGATTCATGTGTCAAGACACTTAATAATTTCCTTCTTGACCACTTCTCGCATATTAGGGTTCAATCTCCTCTGCATCTGGCAAGAAGGGCAGGATCCATCTTCCATGAAAATTTTGTGATTACAGTAACATGGCTCAATCCCCCTAAGGTCATGGATTGTCCAACCAATTGCCCCTTTATGTTCTTTTAAGACCTTGATCAGTTTTATCTCCTGCTCCTTAGTCAATTTAGAACTGATAATCATAGGGAGCGTCTTCTTAGGTCCTAAAAATTGATATTTCAAACTCTCAGGCAATGGTTTTAGTTTGAGCTAGGGCAAGTCTAAGATGGAAGGTAAGGAGGATGCTGATGAAGATTCATCAAGACGATCGATAGGAAGAGGTTAAAAGTGAACAAAATCAGCAACCTCTTCAGAATGTAGTGAGTTTGCCACAGAGGGTTGTGGGTTGGGTTCATCGGTGTACGAGGAACTCTCAAAAGCAGATATAGCCATATAGGACTCAATATTCAAATGATCTTCCGCGAGTTCCTCTATAAATCCACAATAGTTAAATTAAATAATTGCATTGAAAATATCCAATTTCAGTTTTCAATCCACAAAGGCGATTTCTATGCTAACGCTCTCACAGTTGATATTGGCCTTAGCGGTAGCCTGGAATGGATGCCCCAGAATGATGGGTGTGTTCCTTAAATTCTCAGGTACATCCATGTCAAGGACAAGGAAATTTACAGGAAAATAGAAGTCCTTAACTTTGACAATAACATCCTCAATAACACCTCTCAGATTTGCAACTGAATGGTCTGTTAACTGCAGCGTTACTGAGGTCGATCGAAGTTCACCTAATCCGAACTTCTCATAAAGAGAAGTTGGAATTAGGTTAATGGATGCACCTAGATCCAAGAGTGCCTGGTCAAAAGTGTAATCTCCAATAACACATAAAATCAAAGGGGCACCTGGATCTCTCATTTTTGGAGGAAGGTGAAGTAGGATAATAGAACTAGCCTGCTCGGAGAGTATCACCTTCCTCGGAACAAATTCTCTCAGCTTACGCTTCTAAGTGCATAAATCCTTTAAGAATTTAGCATAACCAATATGTGTTTGATAACATAGAGGAGCGGGATATTGATTTCAACATTCTTGAATATATTCAAGAGCTCCTCGTCACTATCAATAGGCTTCTTCTTCCTTGGTTTAATCAAGGCCTCAGAAAAAGAAACATGAGTCAAATCCTCGAAATTGGGTTCCTAAGCCTTTATTTCTTCTTCAGAGTTCTCCTTTCTTTCCTTAGGCTCACCGGGATTTTCTTGACTAAAGCAAGGTAGGTGTGGGTCCTAGGTTTGCCTTCCACTCCTCAAAGTAACGGAGTTGGCAAATGCATACGGGTTTAGGTCATGGGGAGGGCTAGGAAAGATCAGAGGGGCTTTATTATCCAGAAACCCCTGATTTGATGAAGAAGCAAAAGAGGAAGGACCCTACTCAACCACCTGAGCATGTGTGTGTGGGTTCCTTTGATTCCTGTACCCTTAGTCTCAATTGCCCAGATTGTGTATGTTCCGCGGGTTGGGTACGAGTTGAGATGGTAGAGATCTGGGCTGACGGTATTAGCAATGAGCCCAGTTTGCAAGTTGTCTAGTAGGGTTTTCATTTGTTGCATGGAGCATAGATCCTTGCATTTCTACCATCTGACGATTCAAATAAGCCTGCCCTACAAGTTGACGAGCATTCCAAACTAGCTAATTTACCTGATTCAGGGGTAGATAAGTTTAAATATGACCCTGACCCATTGGTCTTTGAGGAGCATAGTGTAGATTCCCTACTAGGAGGGGGTGACGTAATAAATTATGGAATAGAATATAAACAATCTCACAAAAAATTCAATCACACAAAGTATACAATTATTTTTAGGTGGAAACCCGAACCGGGTGAAAACTACCACCTAACCCTCTCGAGTTAGGATTTTCTGATCAACCAAGTTGATCAAATCCACTAAACGAATCACTTAAACAAGGGTGATTCAACCTCAATTACAACCACGCTACTTTATACGAGGGTAGCGTACCTCAAACCCCTTCTCTTCACGAGAAGGATTTTGTCTCACGAAGGAGACGAGAATTCACAAAGCGAATACCCAACCAAAGAACAAAGATAAATAACAGCAATCCTATAGAGCTAATGATGAGAGCCTCATCATGAGCCATAACTAGCTCATTTTGACCCAATAAAGAAGATAAAAGCTCCTACATAACCTAGAAGAAGGCCTAACTAAAGGAACAAGTGCTCTGAGAAGAAAACATGAAATAAAGGTTAAAACTGTAATTTTACAATTGCAGTACATAAACGGGATTTCTCAGAGGCAAAACATAGGTCAAATGGTTTAAATGAGATAAAAAGAGGGTTGAGTCAATCAGAAATGGGTTCATGTGCAATCTAGGAATTAAATGACACCTGGTAACCCTAAAACAGACCCGCTTTAATTAACAAGGTTTCGGTCTGGATAAAAATCGAGTAAACCCTCTAAAAATCATGGAAAAACATCCTCTAGGGTTTAGAACACTTACTTTGGCCTTTGGAACCTAGTCTGACCTAGATTAGGGTCCTAGCTCCTCAATTAACCTAATTTGGGCTTTTACGCAAAATATTCAGTCAAACGAGGTCAAACCTGAAATCCAACTTCGCCATTGGATTCCTTAGGTCCAAATTAGGTTTATACCAAAATTTGGACCTAAGGGGAGGTCATCTTGACCTACTTTGTAATTTAGTACACCCAAATCACAAATAGGTCCCTATCTTTTGAATATCCTTGCAAAGAGCCCCCAAGTTCTTCGCCCCCTATGCAATCCGGTCCTGCCGCCATTGTTAGGGCAGAACCGAGCTCCGACGAGGTTCAGAGAGGGATTGCTCTCTAATCCCTCAGAGATTCCCTCCCAGAAATGGAAGGGGGATTCTCTGAGGAATTCCCTTCCTTATAAAGCCAATTACAATCGCTGGTGTGAACCCAATCTCTCGTGCGAACGCACGAGAGATTTGGGTATCCACCTTCCTTCCAACTCCGGCAAGCCGGCAGACCTAATTGCGCGCTCTCCACGCACTGATAGGAGTGGCCAGCACCTATAAAACACCCCCCAGACCCTGCCGCAGAAGGCGAGCTTGATTTGGCCGAGTGTCCACCCCCAATTCGTCTCCTCCTGCCCGGCCAAAAGTCCCAGCAAGCTCCGGCGAGCCCCCCTCCCCTCCCTCTTCGCTCTGCCACAAAACCAGTGGCAGAGTTAGCTTCCTGACTTCCTTCCGCGTCGCGCAGTACCCGCGCACGCCGCCTCAGCCCCGTCGTCGCCGCCGTTCTCCCCCACTGGGCATCATCTTCTCCGGCGACAGCAGGTACTACTGTCCGCCTTCCGTCCCCTTTTGTCCTTACAATTAGGTTAGAACTCCTCTCCATCCTCTCCTCTCTCTTTTCGCCCTGTTATCTCATCTGTTTACCCCTCGACCGACACTGACCACCCTCATCTTCCACATCACCGACCGACCTCCGGCGAGCCGCTTCCACCATTCCAGCCCCCCACACGGCTCGCCAACCACCTCGAGAGCTTCGCCTCACCACCAGGAACTCGCTCCACCCCACAACTGCCAGTCCAGACCTCCATAATCACCCCCCGAACAACCCACCATCTCCGGCCATAGGTTGACCTAGGCACGCACGCCTAGGTCGACCTGCGGCCTGCAGCATCGTCCACCGCCTTCGCTGTGCCACGGCGAAGGTCTCTAGCTGATCTAATTAGGCCGAGAGGCTCATTTTGTGCATGACAGTGTTTGAGCTCCTGCCGCCATGGACGACCTCTGATGAAGCTCCAACGAAGCTCCAGGCACCCTGTCTCCTAGGCTACAGGTGCTGCATACTCGCGCGAGTGTCGCGAGGTGAGTGAGTCCAGCAAGGAGCACCAGCAGAGCCAGCAGCTGTGGCGTTTGCATGCAGGTCTGCGGGCGTGCGCAAAGGCAGGGAGGAACCTTTAGTCCCACATCGTGGAATCGCGAGATGCGGGCATACCATAAATTGAATTTGTGTTTAATTCTCACTGCCTCCGTAAGCACAGGGGTGAGGTCCCTCACTAACCCCCCACCCGCCTCGTCCGCGGCTTGACCACGCGGATCTGGTAGATCCGACCCGACCTAAACGTACGCACTCCTCGTGCATCACACCACCTGCAGGTGCGCCTGGTCCTGGGTACTATTCGACCCGATTATGGCTGTGGCTCTGGGAGAGCGTCCCTGAGTGAATTGCTTAAGAGAGAGAGACACGTGGGTAGAGGGAGAAAGGATAGGTTTTGCTCTGTGTAGGCACAGGCTGAACGTTGAGGAAGAAAGACTTGGTCACGAGAAGGAAAAGAAAGAAGGAAGAAGGAAAGGCAGGAAGAACAGAGAGACCAAAGAAGAAAGAAAGAAGCCTTCGCAGGAGAAGAAGAAAGAGAAGAAAAGAAAGCAAACACAGCAGCAAAAAAAGAAGAAACAGAGAGACTGCAGAGGAAGAAGAATAATCAAGAAGAAAAGGGAACATACTTTTAAGACGTCTGATCACAAGATTTCATTTCTTTTTGTCCTAACTACTTTTAATCGCATACATTCATAGTTGAATTGATATTTTGAGTAAATTAGAGTGTTCAATTACATTTTGACTAGTAGTAAATTCCATTTGCTCCCTGTGATCGACCTCGGATACTCCGATTTTCGAGTAATAAAATTCTTTATATTTGTTTAAATGTTTTGTCTGTTGTACTACAACGTGATATACTTTAAACCTGCACAAAACGTTGACAACAGCTAACAAAGTAATTTTTAACTTAAGCTTCTATAGGAATTAAGATGCTTCCCTTTGCAAGGAGTGAGTCGAATTGATGACGTGGGTGCGTGAGCTACACGACAGCGCAACGTTGCTCTCGTGAACTATGGCGGGAGAGTGGGTGCGCAAAGGCTTGATGCTCTCAAGATGAAGAACTTAAGCTTGGAGAGCAAGAGCTTTTCTAGGACACAAAAGAGTAGAAAGTATGTTACTTGGGTGTGTCTTGGTGTGTGTTGAGTGGCAAAGGCTCCCCTCTATTTATAGAGGCCTTAGGAAGGCTTTCGAAGGCTTTAGAAAGCTTCCATAGCCGTTGCGTGCAAAGCCCAAGAGAATCAGGCCGAAATTAGGAACAATGATTGCACTGACAAGGTTATCAGACATCTGATCTTGGCATCAGACGTCTGGAAGATTATTTTAAGACATCTCGGATCAAAGTCAGATGTCTGATTTTAGGCGGGTTTCTTCCTGACTTGAATAAGATCTAAACAGGGTTCTAGTGTAAGTCCATCAGACGACATACAGGACGTCTAGAACTATGTCCAGATGTCTGGAAACCTACTTTTCTGCGGGAATGGATTTCCAAGAGAGTGCAACGACTAGAAAATCTCTGAGAAGAGATTTTCAGGTCAGTCGAGGTAAAACAGTCATTTATCAGACGTTTGGAAAGGCTTAAGGACGTCTGATAAGGCTCTAACGGTCATATCCTCAATGTTTGTTAAGCCAGCCAACGGTCCACTAATTGGACGTCTGGCAAAAACATCAGACGTCTTCTAAGACGTCTGGTCTAAGGTCTGGACGTCTGATTTCATCAGACGGAGCTACCGACATCTGAATCAACAGTCAGACGTCTTAAAACATATTATCAGACGTCTGATTTTTGAATTAGATGTCTGAAAAAGCTGTTTGAACCCTATATTGGTTTTCTAAGTTCTCCACAGAAAACCTAAGTGTCCTAGGGTTGTGCAGGTGTTCCTAGGACTACTATTAGGGTACTTTGAGGCTCTTTAACATGACGTTCTAAGGAACAAAAAGAGCAAGAAAAGTAAAGACAAAAATACATGAAAGAAATAAACAGAATTCTATCCTATTCTACTTGTCCTACCATCTTCAATCTATTGCTCCTCGCGAATCTCCTCTGTTCTCCATCAAGCTCCTCCAATCCGTCCTGGATGCGAGCTCGATCTCCATCTAATCACGTCTCCATTTGTAATTTGCCTGAAATCTAAGACTTCAAGTGCAAATGTTAAATGACACGTGTTTTGTTATCATCAAAACAAATGATCGTGGTGCTCTAGCACCAACAATCTCCCCGTTTTTGATGATGACAAAACCATAAATAATGCAAAAAATTCCTCCCCCTTTTTGACACTATCAAAAAGATTTGATTGATTTTAAATTTCCTATAACTCCCCCTTAAAACATGCTCTTCTATGAATTTCAAAAGTAATGTCCTCACCCTTTTTGTAACAACAAGATAGCTATTATTTTTCTCCCCCTTACTAAAGCAAATTTAGCGAACTTATATCTTCCCCTTAAAAATTGACAATTAGCTCATAATTTTTTTTAACTCCCCCTATCTAAATGCTTATGACAAAACGATAGGGTAAAGAATTTTTACCTCAGCTACCATGGCCAATAAAATGGTCCAAATGGTGGTGGTGGATGCCACATCAGATGGGGCTCCCATCCATAGCTTGGAGGCCCGGGCATCGGCGTCGGTCTCCAGTTTGGTGGTCGACGTGCGATGGGTCCATTGTTTGTTCGCCGTCTCGTCGATCTTCTTGTTCTCCTCCTTGGTCTACTCCTTGGTTCTCCCAACTCGAGTTGACCAGCCTTGAGCTTGTAGGTCCAGTCCTTCGTGTTGTAGTTATCCTTGAAACCTACAAAATAATATTCCAATTCTTTCTTCAGTATCCAAGTGGGCTTGGATCCGGATCTGTTAGCAGGTCTCCTTGATGGAGATCCTTTCTCAATCTTAGGGCTATAAAAATTATCTACTTTGCTGATTAATTTGTTAGAGTTTTCCCTAAGACATGTGATTTCTTTTTCTAAAGTATGCATCTTAGTCTTTAAATCAGAAATTTCTAACTTTAAACTATCATTTTCTTCAATCAATTTAGTATTTTCATTGATTAAATTTTTATTTTCTAATAACATGTTATTATCCTTAGGACTAGTTTCTATGTCCTTGAGTTATTTTTCTAACCTATCATTTTCATTTTTAAGAAAACTAAGGTTCTTTTTAATGTTTTTATTTTCTATCTTAAGTGTTTTACTAACTTCAAAAAACTCATTAAATGCATCTTGTAAATCGAAATTTACCTTGTTGTCGGAGTCGCTTCCGCTTTCGTTGTCGCTATCACTTCCTCTAGCCATGAAGCCAAAGCAAGCAGTTTCTTCTTCTATAGACTTTTCTTCTTCTTCTTCTTCCTCCGAGCTCGACTCGTCCCAAGTGGCTTGGAACGCCTTCTTCTTAGATTTTTTCTCCTTTTTCTTCTTCTCCTTTTTGAGAAGAGGGCATTCTGGTCGCAGATGCCCTTTCTCCTTGCAGTGGTAGCAACGTCTCAGCCTCTCCTTCTCCTTCTTTGATTCCCTACACAACTTGGAAAACTTTTTAAGTAAAATTTTAAAGTCTTCGTCGTCAGAACTTACCTCACTATCCGACGCAGCTTTGAAGGCGAGAGTCTTCTTCGATTTTGGCTCTGATGTATCCTTCTTCTTATGCTTCAACTTTGTCTCATAGGCCATTAGATTGCCTAGGAGATCTTCCATGTTGAGGTCCTCCACCTTGTTTGCCTCCTCAATCGTGGTGACCTTCTGCTCCCATTCTGGTCCAAGGGAACGAAGAAGCTTTCCTTGAAGCTCCCCCTTGATGAAGGTCTTTCCTAAAGCTTTCAAATTATTTACTATGAGAGTGAACCTAGTGTTCATCTCACTTAAAGTTTTGTAAATCTTCATAGAAAATGATTCAAATTCTTGTGAAAGTAAATTTATTTTAGAAAACTTTACCTTAGAGGTACCTTTGTGAGTTACCTCAAGTGTGTGCCAAATCTCGTATGCGGTGGTGCATTACGAGATTCTGTTGAACTCCTCTGGGCTGAGCGCGCAGTAGAGGGCGTTCATGGTCTTCGAGTTCAAAGAGAGTTCACGAATTTGTTGCGAGTAGCCTCCCGTGGGTTTCTCTAAGATCTCAAATGGCATCTCGCACCTAGCCCAAATCGTGAAGTCATTGGCTTGAAGCCAAGTTTTCATCCGCAGCTTCCAATAGGGGTAGTTGCTCCCGTCGAAGAACAGTGGACGGGTTGTGGACTGCCCCTCGGAGATCCGAATTGCGGAACTACTCCCCTCCCTTCTTGCCGGGTGTTACTCTAATTAGCAAGAACCTGCTCTGATAGCAATTGTAGATTCCCTACTAGGAGGGGATGACATAATAAATTGCGGAATAGAATATAAATAATCTCACAAAAAATTCAATCACACAAAGTACATAATTATTTTTAGGTGGAAACCCAAATTGGGTGAAAACCACCACCTAACCCTCTCGAGTTAGGATTTTCCGATCAACCAAGTTGATCAAATCCACTAAACGAATCACTTAAACGAGGGTGATTCAACCTCAATTACAACCACGCTACTTTATACAAAGGTAGCGTACCTCAAACCCCTTCTTTTCACGAGAAGGATTTTGTCTCACGAAGGAGACGAGAATTCGCAAAGCGAATACCCAACCAAAGAACAAAGATAAATAACAACAATCCTATAGAGCTAACAAAGTAATTTTTAACCTAAACTTCTATAGGAATTAAGATGCTTCCCTTTGCAAGGAGTGCGTCGAATTGATGACGTGGGTGCGTAAGCTACACAACGGCGCAACATCGCTCTCGTGAACTACGGTAGGAGAGCAGGTGCGCAAAGGCTTGATACTCTCAAGATGAATAACTTGAGCTTGGAGAGCAAGAGCTTTTCTAGGACACAAAAGAGTAGAAAGTATGTTACTTGGGTGTGTCTTGCTGTGTGTTGAGTGGCAAAGGCTCCCCTCTATTTATAGAGGCCTTAGGAAGGCTTTCAAAGGCTTTAGAAAGCTTCCATAGCTGTTGGGTGGAAAGCCCAAGAGAATCAGGCCGAAATCAGGAACAATGATTGCACTGACAGGGTTATCAGATGTCTGATCCTGTCATCAGACGTCTGGAAGATTATTTTAAGACATCTGGGATCAAAGTCAGACGTCTGATTTTAGGCGGGTTTCTTCCTGACTTGAATTAGATCTAAACAGGGTTCTAGTGTAAGTCCATCAGATGACATACAGGACATCTGGCACTATGTCTGGACATCTGGAAACCTACTTTTCTGCGGGAATGGATTTCCAAGAGAGTGCAATGGCTAGAAAATCTCTGAGAAGAGATTTTCAGGTCAACCGAGGTAAAAAGATCATTTATCAGACGTCTGGAAAGGCTTAAGGACGTCTGATAAGGCTCTAACGGTCATATCGTCAGTGTTTATTAAGCCAGCCAACGGTCCACTAATTGGACGTCTGGCAAAAACATTAGACGTCTTCTAAGACGTTTTGTCTAAGGTCTGGACGTCTGATTTCATCAAACAGAGCTACCTAAGTCCAGCCTAAATGTTATCAGATGTCTGAATCAATAGTCAGACATCTTAAGACATATTATCTGACGTCTGATTTTTGAATTAGACGTCTGAAAATGCTGTTTGAACCCTATATTGGTTTCCTAGTTCTCCACAGAAAACCTAAGTGTCCTAGGGTTGTGCAGGTGTTCCTAGGACTACTATTAGGGTACTTTGAGGCTCTTTAACATGATGTTCTAAGGAACAAAAAGAGCAAGAAAAATAAAGACAAAAGTACATGAAAGAAATAAACAGAATTCTATCCTATTCTTCTTGTCCTTCCATCTTCAATCTATTGCTCCTCACAAATCTCCTCTATTCTCCATCAAGCTCCTCCAATCCGTCCTGGATGCAAGCTCGATCTCCGTCTAATCACGTCTCCATTTGTAATTTGCCTGAAATCTAAGACTTCAAGTGCAAATGTTAAATGACATGTGTTTTATTATCATCAAAACAAATGATTGTGGTGCTCTAGCACCAACACATAGTTTCTGGGTGGCAATTGGGTCTCCTGCCCTGGATTTTCACAGGAGAAGTTAGGGTGGTTCCTCCAACCGAGATTATAAGCATTGGAATATGGGTTGGACATAACATTCTCGTGTACAACATAGACATCCTTATACGGTGTGGATGGGGAGAAAGAAAGGGAGGGATCATGGAAACTGGGATCAAAGGCCCCAGTTTGGAACCCATGGGGTTCCGAGTAATGCTGGCTCATAGGTTGAGCCATGTCCAGTTGATTTACGAACTCCCGTCCAGAATCCCGAATTCTAGGATTGAGTGGATCGAGAATTATTCACAGAGTTTCTAGCCATCTACTCCTCCATCTTTTTGGTAACCAGGTCCACCTTATCTAGTATATTATAAATCAGCTCCATATTGAATGAATGAGAGTCATGGACCTCATTAACATTCTATCTAGGTTGTTGGGACATGTTAAATGAATCCATGGAGGCATGATTGATTGAATTTTCACTCATTTCCTCAAACAAATCATGCACACTATCTGTGTCTTTATTGAGGAAATTGCCTCTGCAAGAAGCGTCCACATGATTTCTAAGTTGTTCAGCCAATCCGTGGTAAAAGATCTGCACGAGTTGCCATTTTGGCACCTCGTGGTGTGGACACTTTCGCAATAAATCCTGAAATTGCTCCTAGGCACCATGAAACTACTCCCCCAGCTGCTGGATGAAAGTAGTAATTGCCCACCTCAGTGCATTGGTACACTCGATTGAAAAGAATCTCTTTAAAAAAGTTGATTTAAGACCATTCCAAGTTGTGATCGGCCTTCCAATTGTCCGGTACCAATGTGCGGCCTTTTCCCTAAGAGAGTGGGGGAAAAGCCTCATGATCATTTGCTCCTTGACCACATTTCATGCTTTGGTGGTCTGGACCAAAGTGGTCAAGTCCTCCAAATGCTGAAACGGGTCTTCAGAGCCAAGCCCATGGAAATGTTTGATCAGGCTTAACACCTGGGACTTGATTTCATTGTCTACGGCTGGAATCTGGATGCTCTAATGAATGAATTTGATAACCACCTTATGATCATTGGCTCAGGTCGGAATGGCGTCGATCCATTTGGACAAGTAGTCAACAAGTAGAATGTACTCGAAGCCATCCGAAATAGGAAAGGGTCCCATAAAATCAATCCCCCAGACGTTGAAGATTTTGCATACGAGATCGACTATAAGGGCATCATATCACGGTGGCTCATGTTGCCTAAGATCTAACAACGAGTGCATGCCCTATAGTGATTGTATGTGTCTCTGAAAATTGTGGGCCAATAGAAGCCACACTAGAGGAGTTTTGCTATGGTTTTATGACCAAAGAAGTGTCCACCTCATGCCTGGTCATGGCAGAAGGACAAGATGTCTTGAATTTCTGCTTCCGAGACACATCGTCGAATGATTTGATCAGCACCAATGCAGAAAAGATACGAGTCTTCCCAGAAGTAATACTTGGCATCAGAAAGCAATTTGTCCTTCTTGGCCTTCCGCCAACCGGATGGGATCTGATGTGATGCCATGTAGTTTACTAGATCAGCAAACCATGGAAGCCCTGTACTGATAGTCAAGAGGTGCTCATCAGGAAAATGTTCCATAATGGGTCCGGAAGGGTCAATAATATCAGAAGGAAGGCGAGACAAGTGATCAGCTACTACGTTCTATTTTCTCGCCTTGTCACGAATCTAGAGGTCAAATTCTTGCAACAACAAGATCCAGCGAATTAGTCAAGGTTTCGCATCCTTCACAAGGAGATGCCTCACAGCTGTGTGATCAGAGTAAATGATAACACGGGAACCCAGAAGATATGATCTGAATTTTTCCAAGGTAAATACTATGGCTAGCAGCTCTTTCTCAGTAACTGTGTAGTTATGTTGAGCCTCGTCAAGTGCCTTGCTAGCGTAGTAGATGACCATAGGTGCCCAAGTACCACTCCTATAGCGAAATCAGAAGCATCACACATGATCTCAAAGGGTTGAGACTAATCAGGGGACTGTAGGATCGGAGCTTTGGTAACTCGATCATGGAGGACCTCAAATGCTTGAGTGCATTCCTTGGAGATTTCGAAAGGAACATCCTTAGAAAGTAGAGTAGTCAGGGGGGTGCGATCTTTGAGAAATCAAGAATGAATTGACGGTAAAAATCGACGTGCCCCAGGAATGATCGGATGTCCTTGATCGAGCTAGGCAAAGGAAGTTTGGAAATCAGATTCACCTTGGCTCGATCAACCTGGATTCCTTTTTCTGATATGTCCCAGGACAATTCCTTCAGGCACCATGAAATGGCTCTTTTCCCAAGAAAGAACCAGATTCACATCAATGCATCGCCTGAGGATCTTGACCAAGTGCAGAAGGTAATCGTCAAATGATTTGCCAAACACTGAAAAGTCATCCATGAAGACTTCCAGATAATCACCTACCATATATGAGAATATGTCAAGCATGTACTGTTGAAAAGTAGTGGGTGCATTGCAGAGACCGAACGGCATCCTTCGGAATGCGTACGTTCCGAAGGGGCAACTGAAAGTGGTCTTTTCTTGGTCCTCAAGATGGATTGCCACCTGGTTATAACCGGAGTACCCGTCCAAAAAGTAGAAGAACCTATTTCCTGCTAGTTTCTCGAGGATCTGATCAATAAATGGTAGTGGGAATTGATCCTTCTTTGTGGAGGTATTGAGTCTTCTGTAATCAATGCAGACTCTCCACAAATTCGCCAAATGGGTCGGTATGATTTTTTCGATTTCAATCATGATCACGGTGAGTCCTACCTTCTTAAGCACAACCTAGATTGGACTCACCCACCGACCGTCGAAGATCGGGTAGATGATCCCAGCATCTAACCACTTAATGATCTCCTTTTTCATGACCTCCTACAGTTTAGGATTCAGACATCCCTGCATTTCACAGGAAGGTCGTGTGCCCTCTTCAGTATAGATGCGGTCTGTGCAGTAAGAGGGGCTGATGCCAATCATATCATTGAGAGTCCATCCAACGGCTCTTCGATGTTGCTGGAGAACAGTAATTAGACGGGATTCTTAATCAGGTGTGAGTCTGGAATTGATAATCATAGGAAATGTCTGATTGGAACCCAAAAAGGCGTACTTTAGATGCTCGGGAAGAGGCTTAAGTTCCAAAATAAGGTTGTCAACAGTAGAAGCCAGTTCAGGGTGTGTGTCAGGAGCAAGGGAAGGAGTTATGGGTGTGTCTAGGTCAAGTTCGGACTCCTCTAATTGCGGGTTTTGATCCTCTTGTGGTGGATCAGAAGTAGTCAGGTTTTCCTCAATATATGGATCATCAACCACAGCCTTGATGTCACATATCTGTTCTATAACTCCACATTTAACCCCTTACTGGGCCTTAAAGATGTCGATCTTTAATGTCTAGTTTCCAAATTTTAGTTCAATTTGGCCCTCCTCACAATTTATGCTGGCCCTAGCAGTGGCCAAAAAGGGTCTCCCTAGTATGATTGGTGTGTTCCGTGGATTTTCTGGAGCATCCATATCTAAGACTACGAAGTCCATCGAGAAGTAGAAATCCCGAACCCTAACAATGGATCCTCAAAAACTCCTTTAGGTGACTTAATAGATCGGTCTGCCAACTGTAATGTCACCTCTATTGGTTTGAGCTTTGATTCCTCAAGATGGTCAAGTAGGGATGTAGGTATTAGGTTTATGGAGGCTCCTAGATCCAATAAATCTCTATCAAATTGGATATCACCAATTGTACAGGAAATCAGGGAAGCACTTGGGTCTTTTGCCTTAGGTGGGAGTTTGCTCAAAATTACAGAGTTGGCTTGCTCTGACAATATGATTGAGCTCCCACTTTTGGTTCACGGCTTACGCTTAGGTGTACACACTTCTTTCAAGAATCGTGCGTAAGCTAGTACGTGGCAAATCACATCCATCAAGGGGATGTTTATCTAGACCTGTTCAAAGAGCTTGACCAGATCCTCCTCAGGTGCCACAGGTTTGGTTGTCCCCTTTCCCTTCGTCAAGGCATCGGGAAATGAAACCTTCGAAGGTTCCTCCAGAACAGGTCCAGGTTCTTGATCAGGGATAGGGGTATCCTGGATAACTATCCTAGGGCATGGGTTAGCACTACCAGACTGAAAGTGGCTTCGGTAAGGTGGGTCTTGTGTTGTTTTGCCACTACGGGTTGTTACTGAATTTAGACCTACCTGGGTCAGGTTTGGTGTGGGTAAAATAGGTGGCTGCTACTGAAATCCAGAGTATGATGTTGAAGCTTCCATCCCATCAGGTGATGGAGCATAAGTGGCCTGATAAATCATGTGGGCTTGGCCTAGATTTGGGTTCATAACGTGCCTCTGGTTCGGCACGTTATTCAGATTTGGTAGAGGTTGCAAAGGAAGTGTGCTAGGTTGGAAGGAATTCACCATCTGGGCGAGTTGATTGCACACCTCTTTGATCTCATCTTTGTGTTGTTTCTGAAAAGCCGCATGGTTGCGCAGCAATCATAGGTCTTAATTGACCTAAATTAGGCTATGACTTAGCATAAGTTAGGGTAATTCATGCATGCATAAGCATTACTAGAACCATTACTGCTTTCTTTTAGCTATGCATAAAATAATGCTATAATGTACTGATTAGGTGCATTATGTCAATTGCAGGTAAGAAGCTAGATCTGAAGCTGAATCTAAAGCTGGATCTGAAAAATAAAGAATAACTTGTGTTGCAGTAGAGCTGGAGCGGAAGACCTACATTAGATGTACTTGATAATAATGTAAGGGAGTTAAGGTATGCTATTCTATTAGGTAGGAATAAAGTAATAAATTGTGAAGAACTTAGGTCCATCCAAGCCTTAGGATAGCCTAGAAGCTTCCCTAAGCCTTAGTCACCCTTAAATTAGGTCACCGCACCCTAGGAAACCTTAAAACCCTAAATCCAGCCTCTATCTGGACGTTCGGATAAGTTATAGGACATCCAGAACCCTTAGCCAACTCGCGCACACCTTAAACCCACTTTTGCAGTGTTATTGGACGTCCAGACACTTGGTCAGACATCCAATTTCTGCAAAATACCTAAGACAGAACCTTAATTCTTCCCTGACTCTTATTGGACATCTAGACAATAAGTCTGGACTTCTGATTTTTCACTATAAGACATCTGACAACATTATTAATCGTCTGATACTGTCCTCTACTTCTTGTTTTGAAATTCAAGCCTTGATCTTGGATCTCTAGTCCCCTAAACCCAATTCTAACCCCATAGAAAACTAAATTAAAGTGCCCTAACCCTAGTACATCACCTCTAGACCTTTCTAAGGACCTAATTAGGTCCTCACTAAACCTAATTGACTTGGATCTTAGTCAATTCCATCACCCTATTCAATTGGACTCATTGAGTCCAATTGAGCCCTGATCTCAGCACACACTATCCAATTGGACTCAGTGAGAGTCCAATTGACCTAGACCTAACTTAATTGAGTTATTTTACTCTCAATTAGGTTTCCACACACCCAATTAAACTTGTATTAAGTTTAATTGCACTTCACCTTAGTGAATTAGGGTTTACAACCCTAATTTGAGATCTACCTTGACCTAAACCCACTAGAACCTAACCTAATCAAGCTAGCCACCTAAGTTTCGACCCACACACACCCACAAAAACCATCCACACGAAAATACCTAGTCTAGAGTTCTCTAGAACTCTCTACCATGTGTTGTTGCCTTGGTTGCTAAAATTAGCAACCAAGAGCCATTCAATTTTAAATCCACATTTCGTGGATCTAAAAACCACCATCCATCCTCTCTCTCTCACTCTCTCACGAGCTCCCACCATAGGCCACTCTAGAGAATTCCATAATTCTCTAGAGAGATTCCCTTAGGTCTATAAAAAGACCTAAGGGGTTTCCATTTGCACCCATTCACTCTTGGCTCCATTCAGTCTTGGCTTCCATTTAGCTTAGCTACATTCCACCTCCACTCCACCTTCACGAGTTGCTTCACCATGGCCACCACCATCTCCATGCCAAGATGTTGGATCACCTCCTCAACCTCTCTCCAAGGGCCGGCCTAAGCACCATTAGTCGCCCCTCCTCCTCTCAACCAACTCAAAGGCCATCGGAGCAACCTCCAAATGCCCTTATTTATGCTAGAATAGATTATAGTTCTTCTTAGATTTACGTGCTTTATTTACTGCTTAATAGTGTAGTTCCTTACTTCTCCCCCAATGATGCATGCAAAATCCCCTCATAGATTCATGTATGCAGTCATTTTCTGGTAGCGAGTAGTTTTATTTCCCTGTACAAGCATTCCTCTACGTGTGCTCTGCAACTCTGATATCATCATCATCTTTTATATATATAAATATATATGTTGAAAATCACCATGTGCCTAGGTATCATCTTTTGGTGTGATTGAGGTGCATGTTTTAATTACTATCTTTTGGCAACTAGTATGTCGTAATCAATACGTAAATCACCATAAATCGGCATGAGATTTTAAGTAGAGCGAAAGAGATTGATTTCAATTTTGCATTTCCATAAATGCCTTCCAGAGACGAACGACCGAGACTCCAAGTCTCTTATCTTTATAAATATTTTTGTTGATCGTATTGCGCACTATACTACGACGCTTTTTCTGATCAAATATGCCCTATATGAGTCACAACAAAATGGCGTCGTTGCCTGGGAGGCAACGTCATTTTTTATTTCAATCTCTCAAATTATCACTAATAAATACTCCCCTGCTTGTCTTTTGATGTGTAGGAAAATACGAAAAAATGAGATTTGCGCACACAACGGGCGCGAAAAAAATACTAGGTGCACATCATTTCTTCCTTAGTCTAGGTTTGATTTGAACCTTAGGTTAGATTTCCTTCTAGCAATTTCAGTTGAAAACAAAAAAAAGGATATTTATCTTCATGAAAAAAAAAAGAAAGAAAAAAAAAATTCGGTAGTTAGATTAGGTTTCCATTTGAATATTAGGTTAGTTTGCTTGAAAAAAAAAGAAAGAGAAAAGAATCTTTTTGAAAAAAAAAAAAAGCTTTTCCCTTCGAAAAAACAAAGTTTCAAAAGATTTGAAAAAAACAAAAGAAAAAAAAATCATTTTGGTGGAAAGTTTGAATTTTGAATTCAAACACCTTTTAAAAGCTTTCCTAGCATTCTCTGATTTCCGATCAAGCATCAAGGTCTGATTTAAAAATTCAATTGTCGAAAAATTAATCAGTGAAAAATTCTGAAATTTTGACTTGACCTTCATTTTTAAACCACCTTTCAAATGACAGTGTTCATTTGAAAAAATTCTAAGTACCAAATTTTTAAAAATTCACGAAGTGTAAGGGGGTTAGACTGACCCAAATTTGAAAATTTTCAAAATTCAAAAAGCAATTTCAAGCAATCCGCCAATCTGTTTTGACTAACAATGGTGGGGTTTGAAAGTTGATCTCATTGGCTTTAATTTTCATATTTTTTCCAAAATTTTGAAGATCATTTGGTACTATTTCAAAGTAGAAAACTGACCAGGGGTCAAAATTCCAAATCTGACCCCTTGACATTTAAAAATCTCTATAAATTCGGTTGAAATAGTAAAAATTATAAAAAGATATTCTCTGGAAAGATAATTGAAAAAGAAATCTACTTGACAATTTCAACTTATTCTAATTCTAATTTTTATTAGAGAACTGGTCTTAATTTCGTGGTCTGCCGAAGAAGAAAAATAAAACAAAAAACCCTAAAATTGCCTGAACCCTTGGTTACACCTTTAGGGTTACAATCTAGAGACCACATTTGGGCTAACCTAGACTTATTCAAATCTAGTGTTTAGCTGGTGAGCTTGGTCACCTTGTGGGCCACTCACCACAAACCCTAACTGAAGAAAAATGGGCTAAAATTAATTTTAAAACACGTAAGCAACTCGAATTCATTGTCATATTACTGGGTGTTTTCAATCTCTCTTGTCAAACTTGGTGACTAAGTCTGTGGGGTAGTGTCAAATGACTGCGGCTAAGGGGTAACGGAACCAGAGGCGTGAGCCGAAGGAAGAACCTTCCCTTTAGTCCCCTCGTAACCAGATTGGCTGGGTAGCTTGAGAGGTGGGAATCACTTTCAGTCGGTTTCACGACAAATTTTTCTTCAAGAATTCAAACTTAAAACAAAAAATCTGGTCATCCGATTGTAAAGACCATCTGATTGACAGGGCCTTAGCCTTGTCTGGCTTGGCTACATCAACCCAAGGGTTGGGTGGTGTATGCAAGGAAGGAGGTCACTTAGACCTCGACTGGTTGGACCTTGGGAGCTGCTCCCAAGGAGGCGAGTCACCTCGCCAGGACCATCTTCTCCCCCACCCTCTTCTTCTATCTGCTTAGCCACAATGGCTAACCCTGGATCTGGACCTAATTAGGATCCAGAAGAGCTGGACCCACGAGCTTATCTGAGAGCTCGGGTCACTGAATCAGCTCAACCTTGAGATCATAACCCAAGGTGGCAAAGACGACTTTTCGCTTCGCCTGATCCTTCTCCTCGGTTTACCGAAACGGTTAACCCATATCCTGACCCTGGATATTATGACCCATACCAGTCGGTCCCTCAAAGGACTACATCTTATAACCCAAGATATGGATTTCATACTCCTGCATCTCACCCATGGAATATGGGTAGACATGATTCACCCCCTGGAAACCCTGAAGAGCTACCAGTGCATATACGATCGCATTATAGAATACAGAGAGCTATAACTAGTGCTAAGGAAAAGGCCGCATCCTACCTACACGAAATCCAAGCTATCACTGAGTCGAATCAAAGACAAAGCTGGATTCCGTATCAACAAGCTGTGATGGAGTTCCTTCAGGGAACAGCAGGGATAACAAGGCTAATTGGACAAAATTAGGAAACTCAAGAACTACTGCTTTTGAGATATCAAGTGGAAAATAGCCTTGAAGACCTTGAAGAATCTGAAACGACTACGTCGGACAGACTCACAGGAGATTCTCGGGAGCAGATGCCAGAAGATAATTTAGGTGAATAAGAATCCAACTTGGATATGAGATAGTAGGAAATGTTCTGAATGGGTTCATCTGAGAACTCCATTCAGGAAACTAAGGAGGAAAGGACTGATATCTACAAGACTAAGCCACAATCGGATTATCCTGAATCCTGGGAGGTACCTCTTGGGTTAGATAATCCAACCATGATAAGGGAAGTAGACCCATTTGAGGATATGGATCTTGAGGCAAACATTACATGTGACACTACTGATCAATCTAGGCCACTTCCCATTGTAGGTGAACCTGTGCTAGAGCCAACATCTTCTAATCTACACCCTTCTTCTTTCACCTACATACCTAATTCGGATGTTAGAGATTCTAAGATGACACTTTCTATCCCTGATCCTGACATCCAAAGACCAGAAGTAGCTATGGATGACTTGAACGAAAAAATAAATATGCTACCTGAGGCAGAAATTACTGAGGAACCCAATGCATATGAGGGTGAAGCTTTGAGTAGAATGAGCTGGGGACGCACCTACCATCCTAGTCAATCTAATGGATGGCTCGACTTAGAGCCTGAAGAGTTAGCCTCCGATGAATCAGAGATGAGTACTAATGAGGATGAAGTAATTTCTGACGAGGATTTCAGTGACCTCCCCACAGATCTTCTACTTTCACGGATACCCCCATATGATCTAGAGCCTGGAGAGGGCATGATCTTTGATGTCAATTATCATTATGAGGATCCCTATGACTTAGATTCTGATTCTAAGATACATTTTGATCTACTCCCTCAGCAACTTCCTACTGAATTGTGGGACATGATAAGTTAGCTGAATCAACATCATGAGCCCCCCTCTTATTATCCTCTATTTTCCACCACCACTCCACACATTCTTATAGATAGACTTTTTGGAGTAGGGGTGCACAATCAGTTGGTTTGCATCTCCAGACCACTGATTCTAGGAGCATACGAGCACATCGTTCTCTTAATCTTAACTGGCTCCTATTCTAGAACTGATACATCTGATTGAGTTTTCGCCCTGCTAGAGGCGTTAAACTCAGCATCTACCCCACATTCTACCATCAATTATACATACCTTTTTTATACATAGCATATTTTTCCTTTAGCATATTTTCTTTTCTCATATTGCATACTGTCAGGTTGGCCGATGCTGATGTTAAACTTCAGGAGAAATTCCAGGTGATTTCTACCCATTTACTCCCTATTGTATTTATTTTCTTTTATATTCATGCATGAGGACATACAAGAACTTAGGCATGAGGGGGTAGACACAACAAAACTGAAAATTTTTATGCCAACATTTAGGAAAACCTCAGAGCTGCATGTCAAATGTACTTTAGGACCCTAAATAAAAGAACAACCGACTCCATTGTCAATGTTCGCATTGGAGCTAGAAATCATCTGCAACAACCAGTTCCGACTCACCCGCTCACCCATTTGTTCTAAATTTAGGGTCAATCTAAATGTGAACCGAAAGGGAAGTTTCATGAAGTACGAATATAACAGGTTACTTGTTTATAGCATATATACATAGTGCATCCATAAATAAAATTATTTTACTAAGAGAATGAATTAGGGATTTTACCCTCTAGTTGATTCCTGTAATATGGAATACAGTATAATTTTTCACACACATGTAGAATTTACAATGGATTCAAGGTGAAGGCTAATAAACATCTTTAGTTTGTCGAGAAGAAGTAGTGCTTCTCCTGAACCCCTGGACAGTGTTTTGGGAGCTAGGCAGATTCTCCTCAAAAAAATCCACCAAATAGTGTGAGATGAAAATAGAGAGTATTGGTGCTCTAAGATTAGTGCAAGGAATCTGGAATCCTAGATAATTAGATGATGATACTCAAAGATTAGGCATAGTTTTCTCTTTCGATTCCTGCATATACATTTTGTGTAAAATTTTGAGAGCCACCAAATAAGGCAAATACGCGGAGAGCGAGTTTTCATAAAACTAGGGCTAAGGTGGATGGTTACGACCATTATTTACGGAATCCTCAGCTGAAGGAGGGTATTGATGTCAAGGTCAGAAATACACCATCCTATCTGTCTCTCCCGATGCCATGAGTAGGCACTTCCACCAAATAAGCCACCCAATGTCTCTTGAGTACCACCAATCTCTAATAATGCCTCCTCAATAAAGTTCATAAATATGTGCTAGTTGTGTTGTGTTGAAAGAAAAAAAAAAGAAAGAAAGAAAAAAAATGAAAAAAAATGAAAAGAAAGAAAAATTGAAAAAAAAATTAGAAAAGAAGGAAAGAGTGAATATTTAGTGTTTATTTTAGTTGCATTGAAGAAATACCACAAAATAAATATGAGATCCACCAAATATGGCCTTAACCCTCCTTTTTTGTGTTTCTTACTGCCCGAATACTAACTGAGGGATTCTGACGTAGTGTTAGAGTTATGGGAACTCAATTAAAGTGTTAATGCCAAGTGAGACCACCAAATACAGGTCATATGTGTGAATTTGGCGAGATTGTGAGCTCTGAGAAAAAGAAAGAAAAGAAACGAAAAAGAAAAAGAAAAAGAGAGAATGAATACAAAGGAACCAAAAGAGAGCATAGTTTCTCTCGTCTTTCTCTGAGTTGAGTTATGTAATAATTTGTGAATCTAGATTCTATAGCACTAATTTCTATGTAGCACCAAGTGAGAGTGAGCCACCAAATATATAATCTTTTCCCTCTAAGATTCTCTACCTAAGCTTAAAGTCATGCGGAATTCATAGAATATCTTGAATACCCCAAGGGAAGAAGTTTGCCTACCCAGCTAGAATTTTTACTAGGGGTCAAAGTACAGGTCTTAGAAGTGAATTAGTTTTTCACTCAAATCCATTGCAAAAGCTACATACCTACACTTTCATGATTGTTTAGATTTCTAGAGCATAGGATGAAAACAAAAGGAGAAAAATATCTAGGCATACACTTGATAACATAATCAATCCCATAGGGACCATTCTGTGAATAATTTAGTCTCGCATTTGCTAGGGACTAGCAAGATCTAGGCATGGGGGTATGATTGCACAGCAATCATAGGTCTTAATTGACCTAAATTAGGCTAGGACTTAACATAAGTTAGGATAATTCATGCATGCATAAGTATTACTAGCACCTTTACTGCTTTCTTTTAGCTATGCATAAAATAATGCTATAATGTACTGATTAGGTGCATTATGTCAATTGCAGGTAAGAAGCTAGATCTGAAGTTGGATCTAAAGCTGGATCTGAAGAATAAAGAATAACTGGTGTTGCAGCAGAGCTGGAGCGGAAGACCTAAATTAGATGTAGTACATAATAATGCAAGGGAGTTAAGGTATGCTATTCTATTAAGTAGGAATAAAGCAATAAATTGTGAAGAACTTAGGTCCATCCAAGCCTTAGGACAGCCTAGAAGCTTCCCTAAGCCTTAGCCACCCTTATATTAGGTCACCGCACCGTAGGAAACCTTAAAACCCTAAATCTAGCCTCTATCTGGACGTCCAGATAAGTTATAGGGCATCCAGAACCCTTAGCCAACTCCCGCACACCATAAACCCACTTCTGCAGTATTATTGGACGTCCAATTGCAGCAAAATACCCAAGACAAAACCTTAATTCTTCCCTGACTCTGATTGGACGTCCAGACAATAAGTCTGGACTTCTAATTTTTCACTATAAGACGTCTGACAACTTTATTAGATGTCTGATACTATCCTCTAGTTCCTGTTTTGGAATTCAAGCCTTGATTTTGGATCTCTAGCCCCCTAAACCCAATTCTAACCCCATAGGAACCTAAATAGAGGTGCCTTAACCCTAGTACATCACCTCTAGACCTTTCTAAGGACCTAATTAGGTACTCACTAAACCTAATTGACTTGGATCTTAGTCAATTCCATCACCCTATTCAATTGGACTCATTGAGTCCAATTGAGCCCTGATCTCAGCACACACTGTCCAATCGGACTCAGTGAGAGTCCAATTGACCTAGACCTAACTTAATTGAGTTATTTTACTCTCAATTAGGTTTCCACACACCCAATTAAAATTGTATTAATTTTAATTGCACTTCACCTTAGTGAATTAGGATTTACAACCCTAATTTAAGACCTACCTTGACCTAAACCAACTAGAACCTAACCTAATCAACCTAGCCACCTAAGTTTCAACCCACACACACCCACACACACCATCCACATGAAAATACCTAGCCTAGAGTTCTCTAGAACTCTCTACCATGTGTTGTTACATTGGTTGCTAAAATTAGCAACCAAGAGCCATTGAATTTTTAGATCCACATTTCGTGGATCTAAAAACCACCATCCATCCTCTCTTTCTCACTCTCTCAAGAGCTCCCACCATAGGCCTCTCTAGAGAATTCCATAATTCTCTAGAGAGCTTCCCTTAGGTCTATAAAAAGACCTAAGGGGTGGCCATTTGCACCCATTCACTTTTCGCTTCCATTTAGTTTAGCTACATTCCACCTCCACTCCACCTTCACAAGTTGCTTCACCATGGCCACCACCATCTCCACACCAAGATGTTGGATCACCTCCTCAACCTCTCTCCAAGGGCCAGCCTATGCACCATTGGCCACCCCTCCTCCTCTCAACCAACTCAAAGGCCATCGGAGACACCTCCAAATGCCCTTATTTCTGCTAGAATAGATTATAGTTCTTCTTTGATTTACATGCTTTATTTACTGCCTAATAGTGTAGTTCCTTACTTCTCCCCCAATGATACATGCCAAATCCCCCTGTTGGAAGGTCGTAGATCACATTTTTGATAAAAGTGTCATAGTATAGTTGCGAAATACGATCCAACAACGATATTGTTTTGCAAAAATAATGAGACTTTGAGTCCCGGTCGTTCGTCTCTGGGAGGCATTGTTTTTTCTTTTGAAATAGATCTTAAAGCCGCTCTACTTTATTTAAACGACATGCTGGTGCGTAATATATAGGCAATTAAAGAATATGCACTTAAATCATGCAACTATGATAATCATTCAGCTCATGGTGATTTCGAACACATAAGATATATATATATATATATATATATATATATATATATAAATGTGTTTTCATTCATTCATTTGGGAGTTGTTGAACAAGGAATCTAGAGGAAAGCTTGTACATAAATGCTTGAAAATTAAATCTAGCTACCAGAAAATGATCGCATACAAGAATCGATGGAGGGATTTCGCATGCATCATTGGGGGAGAAGTAAGACTACACTACTAAGCAGTAAATAAAAGTAGTAAATATACGAAGAGCATAATCTAAATCTAACAAAATGGAAGGGCATTTAGGGGTGGTCCTCGATGGCCTTTGAATGGTTGAGAGAAGAAGGAGGGGCGGCCAATGGAACTTAGGCCGGCCCTTGGAGAGAGGTTGGGTAGCTGATCCAGCTTCCTGGCGTGGAGATGGTGGCCTCCATGGTGGTGCTCAACTCGTGGAGGTGGAGTGGAGATGGAAGTGGCTAGCCTAAGTGGAATGGATGCCAAGGAAGTGAATGGGTGCAAATGGCCACCTAAGGGGTCTTTTTATAGACCTAAGGGAAGCTCTCTAGAGAATTATGGAATTCTCTAGAGAGGCCTATGGTGGGAGCTCGTGGGAGAGTGAGAGAGAGAGGGTGGATGGTGGTTTTTAGATCCACTAAATGTGGATCTAAAAATTGAATGGCTCTTGGTTGCTATTTTTGGCAACCAAGGCAACCACACATGGTAGAGAGTTCTAGAGAACTCTAGGCTAGATATTTTCGTGTGGATGGTGTGTGTGGGTGTGTGTGGGTCAAAACTTAGGTGGCTAGGTTGATTAGGTAGGGTTCTAGTGGGTTTAGGTCAAGGTAGGTCACAAATTAGGGTTATAAACCCTAATTCACTAAGGTAAAGTGCAATTAAACTTAATATAAGTTTAATTGGGTGTGTGAAAACTTAATTGAGAGTAAAACAACTCAATTAAGTCAAGTCTAGGTCAATTGGACTCTCACTGAGTCCAATTGGACAGTGTGTGCTGAGATCAGGGCTCAATTAGACTCAATGAGTCCAATTGAATAGGCTGATGGAATTGACTAAGATCCAAGTCAATTAGGTTTAGTGAGGACCTAATTAGGTCCTTAGGGAGGTCTAGAGGTGGTGTACTAGGGTTAGGGCACCTTAATTTAGGTTCCTATGAGGTTGGAATTAGGTTTAGGGACCTAGAGATCCAAGATCAAGGCTTAAATCTCAAAACAGGAATTTGAGAGCAATATCAGACGTCTAATAATATAACCAGATGTCTTATACTCAAAAATCAGAAGTCCAGACTTGTTGTCTGGACGTCCAATCAGAGTCAGGAAGGATTTCAGGTTCTGTTTTGGGTATTTTGCAGAAATTAGACGTCTGACAAAGTGTCTGGACGTCCAATAACACTGCAGAAGTGGGTTTGAAGTGTGCGGGATTTGGCTAAGGGTCCTGGATGTCTTAAAACTTATCTAGACATCTAGAGAAGGGTTGGAACTAGGGTTTTAGGGCTTCCTAGGGTGTTGTGACCTAATCTATGGGTGGCTAAGGCTTAGGGAAGTCTCTAGGCTATCCTAGGGCTAGGATGGACCTAAGCTCTTCACATTTTACTGCTTTATTTCTACTTAATAGAATAGCAAACTTTTAACCCCCTTACATTATTATTCCTACATCTAAACTAGGCCTTCTGCTCCAGCTCTGCTACAACTCCTGTTATTCCTGATCCTGCTTCAGATCTAGCTCCTGATCGGCTTATTGCCTACAATTGACATAATGTCTTAATCAGCACATTATAACATTATTTCATGCATAGCTAAAGGAAAGCAGTAAAGATGCAGACAATGCATATGTATGCGTGAATAACCCTAACTTATGCTAAGTCCTAGCTTAATCTAGGCCAATTAAGACCTATGATTGCTGCGCAATCACCCCCCATAGATTCATGTATGCCTTCGTTTTCTGGTAGCAAGTAGTTTTATTTCCCTGTGCAAGCATTCCTCTACCCGTGCTCTACAACTCTGATATCATCATCATCTTTTACATATATAAATATATATGTTGAAAATCACCATGTGCCTAGTTATCATCTTTTGGCGTGATTGAAGTGCATGCTTTAATTACTATCTTTTGGCAACTAGCATGTCGTACATTAATACGTAAATCACCATAAACTGGCATGAGATTTTAAGCAAGTAGAGAGAAAGAGATCGATTTCAAATTTGCATTTCCATAAACGCCTCTCAGAGATGAACGATCGGGACTCCAAGTCTCGTTATCTTTATAAATATTTTTGTTGATCGTATTGCGCACTATACTACGATGCTTTTTCTGATCAAATACGCCCTATACGAGTCACAACACCGCATTCGTCTTTTGAATGTCAGCCAGAGTCTGAAGGATGAGAGTCATTTGATCTGTCTGAGTTGGCCTAGATTGATAGGTGGGGTTGGGCCGATACTGAGGCGGTTGGTATGGACGAGGAGCTTGTGGATGGGGTTGATAAGGTGGTCTTCAATTCTGATTATTTCCCGTACACAAGAAATTGGGATGATTCTGCCATCCAGGGTTATAGGTATTAGAGAATGGGTTATTCTGGATGGCGTTGAGGTCCTTGCAGGTCTGAGGAACCTTAAAAAAGTCATAGTACGAGGGTTTAGAGTTTCCCCAACTACAATATGTAGGATCGGAGTTTCCTCCAATCCTAGAGTTGGACGGGGGTGGATACGGGTCCATCCCCTGAGAAGATCAGTGATAGATGTTATGCACAGCTTCCCTCCCAGAGGGTGGCTATGCGAATGGGTTTTGTGCAGAGGTGGCTCGCTGCAGATGTCGAGTTAGCTCATCCACCTTCTCCTCAATGATAGAGACCTTGTCCAAATGACTGACCATCAATTCCAAGTCAACAGATGTGGACAGGCCCTGCATCTCATGTTCTCCCCTTGGATTCATCGATGTGCAGGCATTCTTCCGGTCGAATAAGCCCTTGGAATCATTATTGATGGAGTTCTCGCACATATTCTTGAGAATCTACCGCACAGTGTCTTTGTGCTGACCCATGATATTTCCTCCGCAAGTTGCATTGACGAATAAACAGATATCTTCACAGAGTCCTTGGTAAAAAGACTAGACTTGTTCCCATTTAGGAACTCCGTGATGGGGGCACTTACGCATGAGATCCAAAAAATGATCCCATGCTTTGTGAAGTGGTTCTCCAGGCTGCTGTGTGAAGTGCGTGATCTGGTGTTGTAAAGCATTCGTCCAACCAACTGGGAAGAACTTTTTAGAAACTCGGATTGTAGTTCAACCCATGTGTTGATAGGACGTGTTTGAGTCTAATACTAGTGAGCTGCTTTGTCCATGAGAGAGAAGGATATCCTGATTTTGGACATCTGACCCGAAGGTCTGGGCCAGATGCTTGAGTTGTTTGATGTGCTGGAAAGGATCCTCGGAATTGAGCCCATGAAATTTTGGAATAGTATGAATCATGTTGGGCTTGAGTTCAAAATCAGGACCTCTAGCCAAGATTTAGACTCGAGGTTCGATTGCCACCGCAACGGGATTGTAATGATCTCGCATCATAGGACACTGCGGTGGATTCACAAAGGCTTGGAATAAATCATTAAGGCACTAAAGTTGGTTCTCAAGGTTATTCTCTTCTTCTACGGGTTGTGCCATGATGACGGATGAAGAGAATTTGGTTCAGATGAATCAAAGGAGATGTCTATGTGATGGGGTTGCTGCACAAACATGGGAGTCGAGGCCTGGCCTCGACGGGAGTGAATAACTAAAGGAGGCCTCAAGGATGGTCTTAAGGACCTCCTACCGAATATTCACTGATGGTCTGGATGAGAGTAGAATGTGATGGACCCAATCAAGACACCCAAAAGAAATTTGGATGACTATAGAGGTTTGGGGCAGATGATACCCCTTAGTCAGAAAGCCATCCACCTAAGAAATACCTGGGCAGCTAAAGAGGGAGAGTCCCGCAAAGACCCCTACATGGTAGAGCACCCCCATGGGTTACAGGGTTTCCCCCACATGACCTCTGCTGTCACTGATGTTCCAGGTAGACCATAATGGGGACTTGACATATTAAGTCTACCAGTTTTATTAAAGAGCAAGGGTGCTTAAGATTTCACTTGAACTTTAGATATATTGAGTGCAAAAAGTGACCTAATTTCAAGGCTAGTTGACAAAACAAGGTGGGTCAACTTCACCTATTTGTCCTTTGAGAAGTTTTAGGTCCCTTTTTTTAGGATTCAAGTGAGATTAAGAGCCTGAAATTTAGGGTTTGCTTGAATAAATCACTTCAACCAAGGCTTAGTCACACATCATTTTAGAGAGTTGATTCTTGCTTATGAAAGTGTGTCTCTAAAATCCTAAATTGAAATCCTTAATTGGCTTTAGTTTTGGTCCAATTTAATTTTCCAAATGTGGTATCTAGGGCTCAACCAAGAAAGTGGTAGCCCTAGTTACCTTAAGTGGGTGCATAAATCAGATTTTGTTGTTGAAATCAAATCAGGCAACTTGATGAATTAGATAAAAATGTAAAGCAAGTAGCCCTAATGGATTTTATCTTTTTTTTCCTTTTCAGAATGAGGGGCTTAAGAGAGAAAGTAATAAAAAATTACCTGCCCGTGGCATGTTTTTCTTTTTTGAACTGAAAAGGAGTGCTATCGAATTGTCAATAGCAGTTCGGGATAGCTTTTATTGATTAAATGAGGGAAAAAGATTACATGAATGAACCCCATTGATGTATGAGATTCTAGCAATTATTTAAAATATTATCCACAATCACAGGTCTCTTTTGAAACAAACTCTCATTTCTAGTTCTCCACATCGACCATAATACTGCCACCATGGGCAAATATGGCTTATTCACCCTCAAGAAGGAGCTCCATAGGATCTCCCACGTGGGAATAGTTTCCTTGCATACCTTCCTCCAAATGCAATCTGTTATCATGCAAGTGGAAAAAATATGAAGACTGGAGTCATTATGCATCCCACACAAATGGCAGAAATGAGCAGGGGTGCCCATTCTCCTATGCCTCAAATCTTCCGTTATCAGGCCATCTCTTCTGCATAACCACAAAAAAATTTGTACCTTCAGTGGTACGTTCAATTTCCATAGCTTCTTCCCAATCTCATCAACCTCTGCCATCCTGGAAGAAATGATGAGTTTTTCATAGGTAGCCACTAAGGAGAAAGCCCCATCCCATTTGTATGTGTCACCTGCCCCTGGCATGTTTGATGTGCAGCTATCTTTTCTTTGAATCTTCTCCCCTGAAACAACCACAACAAAAAGAGATATAGCAAGTTAGTACCAAATTAGAAATTGTAATCAAGAATTCTAAATTGCCCATTGCTCCTCGGCAACGGTGCCAAAATGTTTGTCGTGCTAAATCAGTATTTAAGAGTATTGCATTGTAGTATAGCCGAAAAAGCATTCAAAACAGATATAATTTTATTATTCGAAAAGATTTCCGAGGTCGAACATAGGAAGCAAATTCATATTTAGAAATCAAGATCACAATTTAAATTGAAAGAAATTACAATAATAACAATATTCGAGTGCAAAAATATGAGAGTAAAATGGTGATGTGGATCACCAATACTCCTACAATATCACCAAATGATTCAATGTAAATAATACAATGGAGACTAGAATCTGTCGTCTGATTCCTTAATCAGACAACTTAAAGTGATTTCTTCTTTTCCTTCTCTTCGCTATCTTCTCTTTCCTTCTTCTTCTTCTTTGGCTTCTGACTTCCTTTTCTCTTCACGTTCTTCTTCTTTCTGCCTTTGCCTTCCTTCTGCCTTGCTTCTCCTTCTTCTTCCTTCTTCTTCTTCTAGCCTCCTCTTCTTTAGGTTCTGCCTTTGCCTTTCGTCTACCTTGGTTTCTCCTTCTTATTCAGCCTTCTTCCTTCTTCAGCCTTTTGGCTGCGGCTAAGTGTTGGCCTGAAGAACCTGTAGCAAAACCTACCCCAACCCGTATGCAACTCTCCTCTCTTTTCTCTCTTAGGATACGCTCTCCCAGAGCCTCATAGTCAATCGGGTAATCAGGTCAGGTGCATACTCGAGACAAGGCCCGCCAGCGTGTGGTAGTGGGCAAGGTATGTAGTCGGGTCGGGTCAGGCCAGGTCCACGGGGCGTGAGCGTGGATGTGACTAGGTCTGGTGAGTGGGACCATACCCGTGGATCTGAGGTGACAAAGCTATGTCACTTTTTCCTCTTATGCAGGTGCAGGCGCGCCTTCACTTCCGAGGTGGGACTAAATGTCCCACCCTTTCCTCTTGTGCGCCTGCAGAAATGGCCTTCTTGATTGTAGTAGTAGCAGAGGTCTTCGACTCCAATTGAGGGCCTGAGTGTGTGCGCGAGGGTCTTCCGCACACCTGGGACAGCTGCACCTGGGCTTGGCATACCTGGAGCTGCAGCTAGCTTGCTTCAAGCTCGCCCGTCAATGGCGGAGGGGCGACGAACTTGAAAACACAAGATTGGCCTTGTGCCCACGTCAAAATGCTCAAAGAGGGTCGTCGGAGCACGGCAAAGATGCTGGGGTGTTGGCGTGGCTCCGCAGTGCCTGTGCGTGCGTGCCTAGGGCACACTGTGTGCGAAGGTGTGGGTGTGTTCGAAGAGGTGCGTGAGTTAGTGGCGCGGTGAGTGGAGTGGGGGAAAAAAATCAGTGGAGTGAGGCGAGGCTTATGGGCTTGTCGGCGAGGGTTGGGATGGCCTGTGGAGGTGGAGCAGCCTCGCCGAAGTTGGTGGTCGAAGATGGAAGGGATGGTAGGTGACGGAGGTCGGCAGTGGTCGATTTTGAGGAATAAAGGGTGAAGAATGTAGAGGGGAGAGGGAGCTAAGATGGGTTCAGATTGGAGGGATTTTCTTAGAGAATCTCCCTTCCAATTTTGGAGGAGATCCTCTGAGCAATTAGGAAGAGCTCTCCTTCCAAAGCTCACCGGAGTAGGATTCCTCCGTTATAATGGTGGAGGGACCTAATTACAAAGGAAATGAAGAAGCTAGGGGACTTTTTGTAAGGGTTTTTGAAAAATAAGGGTGCAAATGTAATCAAGCTGAACCTTTTTGCAAACTAGGTCAAGGCAAACTCAGCTTGGGTCCAAATTTTGGTACAAACCTAATTTGGACCTAAGGAATCCAATGGTGAAGTTGGATTTTTGGTTTGACCATGTTTAACTAGGAAATTTATGCAAAAACCCAATTTAGGGTAAATATCTGTCTGAGACCCCATTCTAGGTCAAGATGGGTTCCAATGGCTAAATTGAAGGTATTAGACCTTAGAGGATATTTTTATATAATTTTTAGAGGGTTTAAGTGAATTGTATCCTGACCAGAACCTTGGTTAATCAAGTAGGCCTGTTTTAAGGTTTTAAGAAGTCATTTAATTCATAGAATTCACACAAACCCTTTTCTATCTAATCCAACCCACTTATTACCTTATTAAGATCACTTGACCTTTGTTTAGCTCTTGAGAAAACCTGTTGTTGTACTGCATTGGTAAAATTATAATTTTAACCCTAGTTTCTTATTTTACTCTCAGAAAGGTTATGCAGTGAATTAGGACCTTCAGTTGGTTATGTAGGAGCTTTTATTCTCTTCATTGGGTCAAAATGAGCTAGTTAGGGCTCATGATGGTGTTCCCATCAGGCTTATGAGAACACCTAGGTTAATTAGGGTTTGAATTATGGTTACAAAATGAACTCTATGGGGGAGGGAAGAATAGGGAGCACTTACAATTATCTTCAACTGCACTTTACTCCTTTCTACCACTTAAAGATTCCCTGTCGAGGTACCTGCAAAATAATAGAGAAGAAACAAAAGAGAGTTAAAAAGTAGATAAGTATGTGAAAATGCGGAAGGGAAATCGAGATCCATTGCCTCCCATGCAATGGCGCCAAAATGTTGATGCGAATAATCATCGCAAAAAGATTTGAGTTTGGAAAACCCATCGTTGTAGCGTAATTTGCGAGAAAATCTGCCAACAAATACATTACCGAAACTCAAAAGGAATTCTGAGTCAAACACAGGGAGGCTACGTTGATTCGCAATCTGCAATTATATATTCTTTTGTAATTCAAGTTTTAAGGCAGGATAATCATAATGAATCTACTTTACTTGTGATATTAACACTAGAAGAGAGAGAGAGAGAGAGAACAAAACACTTTTTATAACAGAGCTGGTGTTTTTACAACTAGAAAGCTAGAAATATTACAACTAGAAAGCGGTAAATGTAATCTAGAAAGCGGTAAAGACAAGGTAGGTGAGAAATTATCCTCCTTGACGATTGCTTGGAGGATGACCCGGAATGGGTGACACCTAGAAGACGTAGAGCAGAAATAGAAGACGGAGAACGAAGTGGGAAGAACTGAGGGTAAGGCAGGACATCATCATCACGGGATCCACTTCTGGAACGGGGGTGAGAAGACGACCACGGGTGCTCCACGAATGAGGTAAGAAGTAGACAAAATTTTGATTTTAACTCTAGAGGAGCATCCCGGGTTTAGGACAAAGCTTCTTTAGAGCTTTGGAGAGGGAGAGGGATGAAGGAAGGGATGAAGAAAGTGTGGGGGTCGTAGGGCTATTTATAGGTGATGAATGGAGGAGCAATTAGGTTATTTCATCATAAAACATTAAATGAGGGGGTCATTAGTGATGGATTTAAGCGTAACTAAAGCCATGAACATGGGCGTAGTGTGCATGCTCACCCGTCGCTTCTTCTCCCTTGGCTCCAATGCATGCACACATTCTTAAATCCTCAGCTATACGATCGTGAGATCGGACGGCTTAGGATCGATCGCGCCAGCTCTTCATCCTTCAAATGTTAAGAGGCGATGCAGCTTCTTTATCACCATTAGATAAAGGATCAACAGTCCATAATGCATGATTGGATGCCTTTACAAATCATGCCTCCCATGTGTCTGACCTCGCGTGAGATCGGGCGTCATCTTGTGCATCTGGCTAATTGGTTCATCCAAGACATTGGCGCTCAACTGGAAGGCTTGATTTCATTCTCATGCACGAAGAGGAGAGGGCAGCACAGCGGCTCAAACTCACGCCTTTTGTGGGAACAGTGCCTTAACCACTACACTATGGCCTCTCCTGAGGCGAGCTTTTGATTTAAGGCACGCACGTCCATGGCCGTTGGATCAAGATCCAACGGCCTGGATCAGATGAGTGCATGAGGAGAGAGAGAGGCAGCGAGCATTCTTGGGTTGGTGTGGGTAGCTAAGATGGCACCACATGGTGCCATCTAGGCCATCCATTTTCCAATGCTTGTAGATGGTGCCACAGATGTCGGATTGAATCGATTTTCTCGTCGTTGGGCTGCGATTGTAGATCCAAACCCATCCATGCGGTCAGATTTGTCATCTAATGTATGGATTTACATGACCTATCTCTTGACCTCTGATCTTTCTCGGACTGCATCTAATGCTACGGAAGTTCGATTGGGGCAATCTTAGAGTCATTAAAATCCAATCGTTGCCCTGATCAGATCCATACAATTGGATCTTCAATCTGAGGCCCTGATTAAATATCACTCTGTCCCTAACCACCAAAAAGAGCAAATTACTATACAATTTATACAATTTGACCTGAATGCATGATGATGCATGTTATGCAATATTTACAATGCATGATGCTTCTATAACATTAAGAACATGCATAAATAGACATTTTAGGTTACTTAGATGCATACACATCACCGGGGAGGACCTAGCTAGCTGGAGTAGCTAAGGTAGCTTAGCTCAACTAAGTTGAGCTAAGTAGAGTGCCCAGGAGTTGGACTTAAGCTGGCCTGAGCTAGGGTGAAGTCATCTTCAGCTGGCTTGAGTTGAGTAGAGCTGGAGGTAGCTAGACCTGAGCTAAGGTGGGCTCCAGTCAACTAAGCTGAGCTAGGTAGAGCTCCCAGTGGACTGATGGGAGCCAAGATGAGCTAAACTCAAGTTGAGCTGCATCTGAGCTGACTTGAGCTGGGGTGAGCTAAGATGAGCTATCTTGAGTTACCATTTAGCTAAGATGAATTGAATGGAGCTAGGATGAGCTAACCCTAGTTCAAGTGAGCTGGTATCCAGTTGTTATTCACTCTGAAATGGGTTTTAAAATCATCATGTTGCAGTACAGTTTGAATCAGTGAGAAAAACAGATAGAATTTATACTCGAATATCAGAAATGAAAGTTTGAGGTCAAACACAGGGAGCAAATAGGAATTCAAGCACTAATCTCAATTAACATGTAAATGAGCACAAGAAAATGAGCCAAATAATGCTAAGCAATGATATTAATTACTCAAAATTGATCATCAATGTAGAATATAAGTCTAACAAGAGTTTGGCATATCAAAAAGAAATCTAGAATAAAAATAGTGGTGATTTAGATTACCAATTATTTAATCTAGATAAATATATAATAGTTAAGAAAGAATGCCAAATAAACCCACAATATCGAGGACCACTTAAGCAATTAAATAAATGAATAGTGCCTCAGACGTCTAATTCAATAATTAGACAGCTTAAGTTCTTTCTTATCTTCAGTTCTTTCCTTTTCTTTAGAACTTCTATTCTCAAGTCATTCTTCCTTTCTTCTACCTGTCTCTAAGCCTCTTCTTTAGCTGCTCTCTTCCTCTTCCCTGCCTTGGCTCCTCCTCTCTTCTTCCTTCCTTCTTCACTCATAGAGGGAAGCACCATCAGATTTGGCTATCACAGAGAGCAAAACCCCCCTTCCCTGCACTCTCTTCTCTCTTCCTCCTACATTCTGCCCTCCCAGGGCCCTTCATAGTGTCAGGTTGTCAAGTTATCAGGTAGAGCGCACCTGGGACCAGGCTCACCAGCATGGGTGGTGAGCAAGGTGTGAACGAGGCTTAGATGGTTAATCGAATCAGTGCCAGACACGTATGAGCAATGTCATAGGCTAGGTGCATGTGAGGGGCGTGTGAGGACCTCACCCCCTGTGTGTTAGTTGAGGCGATAAGCTTATGTGATAAAATCAAATTATGTGGTGTCATTTGGTTGTCAGCTTCCGAGGTGCGACTATATGTCCCACCCTTCCTTCACACAGCAATAGGTGATGTCGTCTTCGATTGCAGATGAACGAGCTGCGGTGTCCTTCTATTGGAAACCTAGAATGCAACCTGGAAGTAAATCACGTAGCTTGGGTGTGGAATTGGCGAAGAACACAGTCAGAGGAACTTAAATGACGTTGGAGATGGAAGCGGCGATGGCAAATGTCAATCCGAGACTATTTTAGGTTAAGACAGGTTCCGATGGTCAAATTGAAGGTACCAAACCCTAAAAAATATTTTTCTATGATTTTTAGAGGGTTTAGGTGAATTTTATCTTGACCAGAACCTCAGTTAATTAAGCGGGTTTGTCTTTAGGGTTTCAGATGTCATTTAATTCTCAAAATACGCAAAAATCCTTTTCTGTCTATATTAACCCACTTATTAGACTTTTAAGACCATTCGACCTTTATCTAACCCCTGAGAAAACTTGTGATTGTTCTACACTCAAGATATGATGGTAAAATTATAGTTTTAACCTTGTCTTACTATATTTCTCTCAGAATGATTATGCAATGAATTAACGCTCTCTGGTGGTTATATAGGAGCATTAATGACTTAATCAGATCAAAATGAGTTAGTTATGGCTCATGATGGTGTTCCCATCACCAGCTATGCTGAGTTGGATTAGGCTAAGTCCCAACTGGTTTGAGCTTCTTCTTCACCAGTTGCCTTCTTGAGTGTTAAGGCTTTGGGGATCTGAATATCTGTTTATCCCTAACACTCAAATAAACTCATCAAAAACACAACAAAAATGTGTAATACAAGTCTAACCTAATTTATGCCTAATGCAGCCCAAAAACCCATTCATGGAGTTAAAATCCTAAGAGCTAGATTTGTTTTAGGGCATCAAAATGATGATAAACTGGCATTTATCACACCCCCATGTGTATCTTTTGCTAGTCTCTTAGCAAAACAAATTTTTATGAAACATAATTTTTTGGGAAATCTACTTATTTTTTTCAACTTTTGAGGAGAAAGAGATTACGGGACCTTGGTTGATCCAAACACAAGAAGTATGGGATTTGTTAAAGATAAACATCAGGATTTATTTTCGGATCGAAAAATTAGATGAATCAGGATCAATATATCATCCAAAAAATTCACTGATTAACCCTTTGTTAATTCAGATGACTCAAAATTTTTGTATTTAGGATTTTTCTGGCTCTTGAATATGATTCGCAACTTGCAATAACCTTTAAAACCTTGTGTTTATGCTTGTGAAAGGCCAACATTTATAAGGGCGTGTTTTTGGTTTAAAACTTTTTTTTTCTCCCCCATGCTTATTTTTAGCTTAGTTTTACAACAAATGTATCGGGATCATCATTCCCATTACCAATCCTTGAGGGGTTTCTAGCACCAGTACTTTGAGATAGCACTGTCCATGATACCACCCAGGACTTCACAACCCCAAAACACAATGAGGTGTAAAGGGGTGCTCCAAGCAAACTCAAGCTCTTACTCCAATGCTACGGGTAGAGCACCGTGCAAGACACTTGAGCTGCAAAAATGCACTCTAATACTCTGTCTAAAGATATGAAATATAGATATAGAGTACCATCGAGGTAGTAACATGTTGATATTGCATCTTCAAAGGAGGCATTTTCCTCCTTCTCAATGGTGGGAACTCAAACCAATGATCTGCTTCTGACTTTTACTAAGGTCGAACAAAGGGGTTTTGTTTAAATTTTAATTATTTTTAGGTGTTGGCATGTGTGTGAATTTTGAAACAAGAAATTTTGCACAAGTTGTAAGTTTTTGAATCAGAAACTAAGCCAAATACTTTTCATGTTACAAAAGAGGATCAAGTCACCTGAACTATCATGACTTCTGGTGGAATTTTAGAGAAGGATATTTGATCTAGTCAAAAGGTAGACCCTGAATTTCTAATGATCAGATCTGTATCCTTATCCCTAGTTTGTTAAAGGTTAAATCCCATTGTACCAAAAGTGAATGCTCAACCTTAGTCCTGATTTCAAAATTTCCTCAAAAGTTTTCGACATTTCTTTTTGGGTAAGCATGTAGGAAAATGACATAAGAAAGATGCATATTTATAGGTTTTGAAAATCCTAAATCGATCATCAAAATTTAAAAACACCCCCCCATGCTTATGATATGCAATGTCCTCATGCATTAGGAGGGAAAAGGGATCACCTTAGAAAAAGGCGATCGGGTTTAGGATGGTCAAAACTTGGAAAAAGAAAGAGAAAAAGAAAGTAGCAAAAATGATGGGTTACCTCCCATCAAATGCTATCTTTTACACCATTCAACCAGGTGTGAATGTATGCATGGAAGACGAATTATCATGTAAGTAGTTGGACACTTGAATGCCCGCATAAAAAGGGTCTTCGTCTGGATCCCTAGAAAGTTGAGTGGTAAAATGATGGGGATCAAAATTTGATGGAAGATGGTAAGTGTGACCTAAGTCTGGCCATGGTTTTAATTTAGGATGAATGCCAAACTCGAGTAGGTCTGATGGTAGGTCTAGTTGAAAAGGGGCAGGAGAGGAATGATGAAGGGTAGGTGAGGTTAGTGTGCAATGGTGGGTTGAGAGAATAATGGGTGTGTCAGGGGAATAATAAGGGGGATCATCAGGAATAGATTTTTATTGAAGATAAGTCTCCGAGTCATAGATTTCGTAGACCACTGATTTTGAGTTAGATTCCTTGGAAAAATTATGGCTGGGAAGAGTATCTACCAACATTGTCCCCCCCACCAAATTTGATATTTCTATATTTAAGTCCTCGAAAAAGTTATCATCATGGAATCTCTTGGAGGATTTGAAAATATCAAAGGTGATAGTTTGTCCTGTGCAGGTGATATCCATTTTGCCTATATGACAATTTATATTTACCTTTGTAGTGGCCAAAAAGGGCCATCCAAGAATTATTGGGGCATTCATTAAAAATTTAGGCACCTCAATGTCAAGGACCAAAAAATCTGTAGGGAGGACACACTTTTGAATCTTGACCAAGACACCCTCGACAATCTCTCGAGGTTTGATAGTAGATGGGTCAACTAATTGAAGGGTAACCTCAATAGGTTTTAGTTCATCGATCTGAAATTCTTCAAATAAAATCGTGGGAAAGATATTAACTGTGGCACCAAGGTCAAGAAGGGCGCAATCAAAAGTAGTGTCATCAATAATCACTGAAATTAAAGGTATGGTCGGATCTTTCATCTTAAGAGGTAGCTTGTTCTGTATGATAGAGCTTACTATCTTTGAATGATGTACCTGTCCTAGATTTTTAGCCTGCTTTTTTTGAGTACATATCTCCTTCAAAAATTTGGCATAGGTAAGTATATATTTGATTGCATCTAGGAGAGGGATATTGATTTGAACTTGCCCAAATAAATCCATGAGTTCTTCAGTTGTGGGCTCGGATTTCCTTTTCCAATTGTGGTGGGGTGGAGAGCTTGTGGAAAAGGGATAGGAGTCGTGTCTGTGTTTCTTTTTCTTACTGATTTGGATGTTTAGAGTCAATTTGCACAGGAATTGGCATTTCACCAGGTTGTTGTGAAGTCTTGGGATCAGTGGTAGTTTTCCCAGTCCTCAATGTAACTGCATGTATAGTTGAATTATTATTTGGAGGAGGTGGGGGGGCCTGTTGTTGTGAAAACCTAGGAGGTTGCTGAGGTGATGGATTAGTAGGAGGCTAAGGAGGAACTGAGTTATTCTAGGAGTGGTTCAGGTAATTCTTCCAGTTGGAAGAATTTTTAAATTACTCCTAGAGGGCAGAAATATTTTTAGTGGGGTTAGTGTTTGGATAATTGTAATTCCCCAGTGAATCATGGAAAGCCTCGGGATATTAATGATAATCAGCAGGGGTGGTGTTTAGATTGTGTAAATTTTCTCTTAGTGGAATGTTAGGCTGGGTTAGATGTGGAATCTGTGGAGCTTAGGTTGGTGTGGCAAATCTTTCCTCAATTTTCTTTTGATTTATTTGCATCTGGTTGAGTTTTTGAGCGATCATTTGAAGATCATCTTGGGTGACAGGGATAGATTGAGTGCCTATTTCATGAACACTAAACTGCAGGTTTGAAGTTCTGCCAAAGGTGTTCATGGAGGCTTGATTAAATGAGTTTTCACTCATTTCTTCAAAAAGGTCATAGGTACTCTCAGCATTCCTATTTAAGAAGATGCCACCACACGAGGCGTCGACGAAATGTCGAATTTGATCTTCTAATCCATGATAAAAGATCTGCACGAGCTGCCATAAGGGGATCTCGTGGTGCAGGCAACTTCTTAGGAGATCTTGAAATCTTTCCCAAGAATCATGAAAAGTCTTGCCAGATTTTTGTTGAAAGGTCATAATAGATCTTCGCAAGGAATTAGTACGACCGATAGGGAAAAATTTCTTGAGGAAGGCACTTTTGAGCTGAGGCCATGTGGTGATAGGTCGGCCAATGGTTTTGAACCAATAAGCGACCTTATCTTTAAGAGATGATGGGAATAACTACATCAGCTAAAGGTCTTCTTGCACATTGTGGGAACGAGTTGTTTGTGCAAGAGGAGTCAGTTCTTCAAGATGGCTGAATGGGTCTCCCTAAGAAGGCCATGTAAATGCTTAATAAGATTTAGAATAGCCAATTTGATCTCGAAGTCCCCTTCAGGTAAGACCACCCTTGGTCTTTCCTCATAGTAAGAAGGATCATAGAAATCCTTTAGAGGAACGATAGGCTATTGACGAGGTGGTGGGTTTGGCCTTTGGTTGGCTAGGTTTGTGATATTCCTAGTCAACAATTGTTGATTGGCTTGAAGTTGAGCAATCTGCTCAGCCATCAAGTAGTAGAGATTAGGCAGGGGGGCTTGTTGTTGAGATTAAGGCATATTAGCATTAGGAAGCTCCAAGTGTGGGAAGCCAAAGGTGGGGGGATTGTTTTGGGTGGAAGGGTCAAAATTGGGATTAGAAGTGAGGTTAGAGGTGGGATTAGAGGTGGAGGTGGATGGGTTAGTGGACCTATTTTGTTGATTTTTCATTTTTTTAGAAGAAGATGAAAAAAGCAGTCTTTTAGCATGGGGGGTAAAATGAAATGGTCCCTCCAAGTGCGGATTTTGGGACTGTCACCCATGCATAAAGTGGAAGAATGGGAGGGGAGGAGAAGAGATGGAGATGAGAGAAAGTGTGCAATTCAAACAACCAGGCCTAATCTTATCTTAAGGTTGACTCCTTAAAACTTAAGACTTGGGAACCCAATAGGTAAGAAATCAGCAAGTGAATCTAATTCCAAAAAGAGAACCTGATTAGAATAAAGAGGTGGATTGGGCCCAAGCATTTCCTAGGAAAATCACCAGGGGCTTGTGTAAACCTTTACCCATCGTTTGACTTCCCTCTAAGTCTGTCACCACGTTGTGTAAAGGAAGTAGGAGTGCTTAGTGATCCTTAAATATTGGATATCAAGTCTAATTGAATGAAGTCCTTAAGTGGTCAAATGATTACTTGTATTTAGGCTTGGGTATCTAAATGTGCATGGGAATGTGGAGGGCGTTAATTGGGGTAATGCTTTGTTATTTCAAATTTTTTAGTGTATGCAGGATTGGAAAAGTGATTCCAATAGCAATCAAGTTAACGCATAATATTTGAATGTGTTTCTGCTTTTAGGATTTGCTTTAAATTAGTGTATTTTAGGGTTTTCTTTTTATGTTTTCAAATGAGTTTGATATCCACAATAAAAAATAAATAAGGTTGTATTGGTGAGAATATATTTCCTTTTTAAAAGTGGTTCTCTAGAAATGGAAAGAAATCCCTAATTGAATTAGTCCTCAAACAGAAATTTACTACCAATGAATCTCTTTCAGGCTTTTCATTTTAAGTAGTGGTCCAAATAAGGAAAACAACACCACTACTCTATGGCAAATCAAACAAGGATTCCAAAAAATATTCTTTGTGATTTTAGAAATTTGTTTGATATTTTTAAAAGATTTTTATTTATGTTGGTGTTAAAGTCCAGAAATGATACCTGTGGATATTTTGGACTATTCAGTATCTACCTAAATTTAATGTTTAAGATCCTAAAAGCCACCACTCTACCTAAATTTAATGTTTAAGATCCTAAAAGCCAATTTTAATAACTTTTTGGTAGTTTTTTAGAGAATTGTGTGACTAGTTCAAGTTACTAACCTAGAATTTCATGGGAAGATAAGGCACTTCAAGCTCTCAAAATCCCGCTTCTTTCCTATTACACCTGCATACAAGAGAGAAAAAGAGACAAGGGGATGAGATCCACTTATCAAGCAAGAGAACTACTTAATGCAAAGTCGTGGCTCCCCGGCAACAGTGCCAAAAAGTGATCGGGTTTTTACGCGGTTTGTAAAATGCAGGTTTCATGAATTGTTGTTACACGCAAAAATTGATTCGCTTTTAAATTTATAACCTAGATAGTGGTGGTATCTAGGGTCATCCAAGGAGGCAACTTTTTACAAGATCAAATCTCTTGCTTGTATACAGAAATCACCTTTCTTTTTGTAATTTTTGAATATATAATTTTATGGTTTTTGAATAACAAGACAATGTGAAATTGGTGGTAGGAAAAGACTAAACCTAATTTAGCAATTAAGTGGCAAAAATGTCCTCTTCCCAAACTCACCCTAGGCATGTGAAAGCCTAGGATAATTGGGAAGAGGGAGTGAAAGTGCTAAAACCAAAACAAGAAAGAAGAAGCACCAAATTGAAAAGGCAACTTAATAGAAAATGGATTTCTATTTTACAATTTTAGAGGAAAGCTTCTACTACAAAATTAAAACTGAAAAAGCGAATAAAACAAAAATCCTAGATGATGATGGTAAAGAGGATGAAGCCCTTGCTCCAACTGCGGTTGCTCCTGTAGTTGAAAAGAGCTCCTCCTTCTCCTTCTTGAATCCAAGGTATGGTCTCCTCCTGGCAAGCCCAAGGGGGGGCGTGCCTTAGCTCCTCCAAAGGTGGATAGCTTCCTCCAAGGGTGGGCATGCACCACCCTAATTTCTCCTCCAATGCTTGGCCATCCTCCTTAATGTAGAGTCTCCTCCTCTTGGCATGGCACAAGAAGAAGGATGGAGAGGAAGAAGGCACCAAGGAGGCAAGGGATAGCCTCCTTAATCTTCATCCTTTCTCCTTCTTGGTCGTAGGTTATAGGCGATCTAGGGTGGAATTAACACTAAGGGAGGATGATTATTTTGGTGGTATATGGTGGGTATATATAGAGGTGGAGAGGGGGGTAGTTGGCATGGACATGTGGAGGGCTAGGATTAGGTTTGGTAGGTGGTTAGTGGTGGTGATGGGGATCCTAAGGTGTAGGATGGGTGGCACCAACTTAAGGGGTGTGATGGTGGTGGTTATGGTGGTGGAGAGGCACCATAGTTGGGTGCCAACCATGGAGAGGTGCCATGGTTTTGGTGCCAACTATGGGGGCTTCTAGAAGGGAGTAGGTTGATGGTGGAGATGGATTGGGAGGTTAGTTGTATGGTGGAGATGAAAGGGGAGTTTGGAGCCAACTTTAAGGGTAGTTAAGGGGGGTTTTGGCTCCAACATGGTGGTGTCTCTTGGAGGTGGTGGTGGTGTGAAGGGTTGTGGTTGAGTTGGAGCCAAGTAGGGTAGCTCATGTGGAGCTTAGGTGGACTTGAAGTGGAAGGTTATGTAGGTGGAGTTAGGGTTAGCTAAGGTGGATGACCAAGGGGTGGAGAACTTAGCTAAGCTAGCTTAGCTAGTAGATGAGTAGAGGAGAGGTAGTAGGAATTAGGGTTTTGAGAAGAAGAGCTAAAGGAGAGCTGTCTGGAGCTATATAGGAGCTAATAGTTGTTGAAGAAGATGGCAAGGAGCTACTTTAGTTGGCTTAGCTTGCTAGTTCTTTGCTAGCTACTAAGCCAAGATAAAGTAAGCTGGCTTCTCCAAAGATATGTTGAGGTGAGCTGGGTCTAATATTTTCGGGGAGGACCTAGCTAGCTAGAGTAGCTAAGATAGCTTAGCTCAACTAAGTTAAGCTAAGTGGTGTCCCTGGGAGTTGGACTTGACTTGGCCTGAGCTAGGGTGAAGTCATTTTAAGCTAGCTTGAGTTGAGTAGAGTTGGAGGTAGCTAGACGTGAGCTAATGTGGACTCTAGTCAACTTAGATGAGCTAGCTAGAGCTCCCAGTGAACTGATGGCAGCTGAGATGAGCTAGACTCAACTAAGTTTAGCTGTATCTGAGCTTACTTGAGCTAGGGTGAGCTAAGATGTGCTATCTTGAGCTACCATTCAGCTAAGATGAGTTGAATGGAGCTACGATGAGCTAACCCTAGTTCAAGTGAGCTAGTATCCAGCTAAGCTAAGCTAAATTACGTTGAGTTCCAACTGGTTTGAGCTTCTTCTTCACTAGTTGCCTTCCTGAGTGCTAGGGTTCTGAGGATTTGACTATCTGTTTGTCCCTAACACTCAAATAAACTCATCAAAAAGACAACAAAAATGTGTAATGCATGCCTAACCTAATTTTTGCCTAAGGCAGTGCAAAAATCCCTTCACGGAGTTAAAATCCTTAGAGCAAGATCTGTTTTAGGGCATAAGAATGATGATAAACTGGCGTTTATCACAACACACCTTACCAAACACCTTAACCCTAGTTACCTCTAAGGATGGCACCAACCACCAAGTAACCATTCATTTTGGCACCATCAATCCTGGCCCTAGGATCTCCTAACCACCCCCTATGAGCCATCAGAGCCATCCATCCCTTAACTACAACTACCCCCCTACCACTCCAATAAAAGGACCTACCCTACCACCAAAAAAAGACACCTTTGGCTTCATTAATCCACAGATACTTCCACCTTCCATTCCATCATCTCCACGACCAAGAGAAGAAGAAGAAGAAGATTAAGGGGACACTCTATCTCCTTGGTGCCTTCCCCTTTTCCATTCTCTCTTGTGCCCCGCTAGCCAGAGGTCCATCCAAGTAAGGACATCCAAGACGAGGTCTTTAGGGTGGTGCATGCCCACCGTTGGAGGAGATTTTTGGGTGGAATTCTTCCATCCTTGGAGGAGCTAGGCACACCCATCTAGGGCTTGTTTTGGAATAGCTAGGGCATGCCCATCTAGGGCTTGTTTTGGAGGAGCTAGGGCATGCCCTATCTAGGGTTTGCTAGGAAGGAGAATCATCATCATTTGGAGGAGCACTCTAAGGAAGGAATTGGAAGGTTCTTTCTAAGCCCAGGAGCAGCTAAGCTTGGAGTAAGAATCCTTCCCTCTTCACCATCATCTTTGGGAGAAATTTCATTTTACTTGCATTTTTTATTTTTGTTGTAGAAACATTCCTCTACATTTCTTGTAAAATGACTTTTCTTCCTTTATAAAAGTTTCCCATCTATAATTTTGTTGCATCTTTTTGATTGCTTTCACTTTAGTATATTTCACTCCCTTTGTTTAATTACCCTAGGTCTACACGTACTTAGGGTGAGCTTATAGAGAGGTTACTCTTATCATTTAGGTTGTAGCACTTAAGAGTAGTCTTTCTTTGCTTTTTACTTTATTGTTGTGGTTATTTCAAAACTAAAAAGAAAAATCTTATATTCAAAAAAAAATCACAAAAATAAAGTTGATTTTTCATTTTCAAGAAAGAGGATTAAATTTTGCAAACTTGCCTCCTTAGACAACCCTAGTTACCCTACTATCTAGGTTTTATAAATTGTAAAAGCGATTGCAAATTTGCTTGTTGCAATGACTTAAACCCTAGTTTTAACAAATCACACATTTCTCGCATCAGAAGTGTGTGCTGTCATGGCCTTGTGGACCTAGTGTTTGGGCAAGATTTTTCATTTCCTATAAATGCGGAAAAGGATCCCCGAAGTAAGACCATGGAAGTGAGGTATAAGGGCTATGATGTTTGGCTTTAGTTCAGCAGCATGACCCCCAATGGGAAATTGAACCACAGGCATAATGGGTGCAACTACGGGATTATAGTAATTCCGTAGTTGAGGTCTACGAGCTTGGGGTCGAGGGTTACCTAAAAGATTAATAGCTTGAGTAAGCTGTTACACATGTTGTATAAGAGTGTTCATTTGAACTTGTATATTATACAGGTGTTGTAGGTTTGGTGGTGCACCTCTCTCTAGTTGAGGTTTGTTTGGAAAGTTAGTGTACAGAGGACGTGTATAGGTGTTTGAGGCTCGGGAGGTAAAGGAGTGGAAGTGGAAGGCATAGTAGAAGTAGTGGCTTGTGCATAGCACCTAAGGGAGGTACAAGTGGTGGGTTTTGGGATCTCCTACCGTCCATGAGTTCGACTTTTGAAAGCATGTCAACGATCAGTCACAATGGCATCTCTCAAATCTCAATCAATCAAATCAAAAACCAAAAATCTGAATCTTAATCTTAGAATCACAAGACCAATCAATACAATCAAGCGAGAGAAACACAGATTTTTCCTTAGGTCTACTACAGAAAATATACGTGCACAAACAAATGTATCGGTATAATTATACACTTCCTAAGAAAAACCTAGCGATGTGCAAACCTCTATAATCCACCCAAGATTTGGATAAGATCGACGTGCGAATCCAAATCCCTGTAGGTGCACAAGAAGATGAGATAGAACTCATGTGTGTACCTTAGGTGATTGTGAAGTGTGTACACAATAATCAATCAATAGATAGAGGTGAAAACATCACACAAGGTATCAAGCAAATTATTATATCTCTTTTTTTATTAAGATTTGAGTTCTTAGGAGTGTTTTGCAGGTAGATAGTCTCACCTTTTAGGTTTTTACAAACAAGTGATGGTCTTGTTTATTTTTATGTCAAATGCAAGGATGGCAGGACTAAGGAGGTATAGAAAGTGTACTTGGCTCCAGTACTATACAAGTACATAGTTTTTGACAAGTAAAGAAAATCTAGCAAGAAGTATGCAAACCTAAGAGTGAAATGCCTATGGATATGCTACTACTAGATAAGAAATGAGATATTTTTGATTTTTTTTTCTAATTTTTTGTCGTTTTGTAATGCAATAAACAAAATCAAATCGAAAAAAAATGAATCAGAAAATTGAATCAATGAGAGATAGAGAAGGAAATCACAAATCCATAGTCCAAGTTATTACAACCAATGTATGAGAATAGGCTCTCACAACTTATGCCTAACAACAATTCTTAAGTATATACCTAAGCCTAAACCTAATAGCCATACTACTCTAAGAAAGTAATAAATAGTTGTTTTGTTTGATATGAAATATACTGCCATCCGGATTGCTATCATTTCACGATAGCTTTCCTCACTATTTCAAAAATAAATAAATAGTAGCTCCAGGTCAAGGTTGATTCCACTAGGAAGTTGAGTTAGAGCCGCAACGTCTCCTCAAGGAAGTAGAAACTCCACCAGCAAGTAGATTGCCACCAGGAAGTCTTGACGGGGCTATTCAGGAGATTAAAGTGTCTCGTTGTAGTAAAGTCTACTAAATTGCTCTTCAACAAATAGAATTTATTACTTGAATTGAAATCCAAGATCAAACACAAGGAGCAAATATGAAATTCATGCACTAATCTTTAATTAGAATCAATGAGCACAATTAATTGAGCATTAAAAATAGATATTTAATAAATAATAACCTGTCACATTATTTATTCAATGCATTTAGAGATTACATGGAACAAAAAGAGGAGAATAAAAAACAATGGTGATTTAGATTACCACTAATCCTCTTAATTAAGCATGTATGCAATTATTCAATCAGAATTTGTTGAATGTATGAATCGCTATGCTTACGTGTTCGATTTTGGAAAACCTGTCGTTGTAGTTTGGAAGCGAAGAATTCGTGTTCAACAAATAAAATTTATACCGAAATGAAAATTCTGGGTCGAACACAGGGAGGCGGACGTTTGATTTAAAAACTACGCATTTCTTTTTATTTGTCACGAAGTAATTCAATTTAAAACTATCTAATTAGTTACAATAAATAGAAGAGAGAGAGGGTAAGAGAGAGAGAGAATATTACACATAGAAATCAAAATGAGATGTAGAATAAACAGAGAATTTATCATTAGGGGGATTTGTTCACTACAACTAGAAAGCATAAAACAATTGCACTAGAAAGCGATAAATTTACTCAAGAAAGCATTAAAAGAATGGAGGGAGAAATGTCCTCCTTGACGATCGCTTGGAGGACGAGCAGAACTACTCTAGAAAGCAGTAAATCTATACTAGAAAACAGTAAAAGGAATAGGGAGAAAGAAATCCTCCTCGACGGTCGCTTGGAGGATGAGCCGGACGGGACGACGCATGGATGAAGGAGAACGAAGCAGGATGAAGCATAAGAATGGGAACGGAGCAGCACGCTGTCGTCATCGTGGGATCCACTTCCAAAGGGGGACGAAAATTTGGACTTTATCTCGCGAGAAGCATCCCAGGTGTGGGATAAGCTTCTCTTGAGCTTTGGAGGGGTAGAGAAGAGAAGGAAGGGATGAGAATTTCGTATGGAGGGGGTCTCCTTTTATAGTTGCAAGGAGTGGGGGCAAAATGGACATTACAACTTTAAAATAATAAATGAGGGGTCTTTAGTGACGGATAAATCCGTCACTAATGCCCACAACGTGGGCGTAGCTCCCGCGCCCACACACACCTACTCAGCTGCTCGCGCGCGCAACTCATGCACACGTTCAGCGATCCTCAGCCGTCCGATCGCAATATCGGACAGCTTAAGTCTCGCCGTCACCCTCTACGCTGCGTACCCGCCCGCATGCGATCGCGCGTCCATGTCGCACGTTCAATCGCGCGTGAACGCTATCAGGCGGACGTGGCCGTTCGATCAAGATCCAACGCCCGCCCGCGCCCGATCGCCCACGCCTTCCAACCCTTCGCTGCGGCTCACACCTGCGCCCGCCGCTCGCGTAAGAGTGCTCGACCACTACGCTACGAGGCATAGACGGTCGAGCGGACGCTTTTAAGCGCGGCTGACCACAGCCATTGGATCAAGATCCAACGGTGGAGAGAGAGCGGGTGCAGGATCTTCAGAGGTTGCATGCGGCCGTTTGGGCAGCGGAGATGGCACCACGTGGCGCCATCTTGGCCGTCCATCTTCTAGAAGTTGTAGATAGTGCCATGGATATCGGATTGACTCGATTTTTATGTCGTTGAGTTGCAATCGTTGATCTGAATTCATCCGTGAGGTCGGATTTGTCATCTGAAGTGCGGATTTACACCACCTTGGCCCTTGATCTTCTAGGGTTCCCCAGTCACTATCTGATGCTACGAGTACCTGATTAGGGCGATCTTGGAGTCGTTGAACTCCAATCGTCACCCTGATCACATCCATACGGTTGGATCTTTGATCCGAGGCCCCGATAAAATGTTTGCCCTGTCCAAGCACATAAAAGGAGACAATTAACCTCCATTTTTTTCAAACTACTCTAAATGCAAGATGATGCATGTTATGCAATATTTATATCATGAAAAGCAATCCTATGCTTAAGAACATGCATAAATAGACATTTTAAGTAGTGTAAATGTGTTTACATCATACCCCCATGCCTATCTTTTGCTAGTCCCTTGCAAAAACTATATGCTATTTATAAAAGAATTAGATTGGATTATTTGGACCTGAGTTATTTTCAATCATTAAGAAATTGTCTACTTAGGAACTGAACTTTCAAAAACACAATAGTGCCCAGGTATCAGCCAAAATGCAAACCACCTCAAGCCTCGAATTATTCAAAGAAAAATTTCTTTTTCTTTTTACTCTTTTCTAATTTTTTTTGGATTTTCAAATTTTAGGGTTTAAGAGTGGCTTTCTACGGCCATTCAACTTACCCAAGATTTGATGAGAACCCTAAGCTTTAAGCATCTCATTGTGATTGTGATAGACTCGTTGACCGACAATTAAATGGACTTCGGTTTCTACGCCTCTAGGTGACCTCAAAAAGAATTCTGCCTAAAGGTGTATCTTTACAACCGGTAGCTTTCTCCCTACTTTTATCTTTTTTACGGGGTCAACACAAGGGTGAATCCAGTGTATATCTCCCCAGTTTATTATACTTCTCCGCTTCTTCCTAAGTGTTTAGGGAATTTTTAGTGCATTTACTAAGCTGGGTTCTGGACAACCGGTCGATGAGCTATTACCACCGACAACTTGCCAGCCATACTCGTGCGGCGAAGTGTGGCTTATTTCTTTTTTTTTTATTTTCTCCTTTTCTTTTTGATTTTTTTTTCTTTTTCTTTTTTTTTAAGTAGGTGGCTTCCCTGGTCTAAGATTTACCTAAAGGTAGCAAAAAGAGAAAGGTCCAGTGACTGGGCTCTGGACAACCTACCTATGGGCTGTTACCCACGATAACTTGCCAGCCATATCACCCTAAAAGGTTCATTAGCTACCCAATTTCCGTTAAAATCACCGAACAATGAGTCAGTGCAAAGAAAGTGTGTAGATGCTTAAGACTCAAAATTCCCTCAAATCAGAGGGCAGGTTGATAAGTCGTGTACTTATCACCCAAACTTATTTACTCCAATTAAAATAAAATTCAGGTTGGCGAGAACTCGAAAAACAAATCCACATTTTAGTGGATACACGGGCTGATTAAGGCTAAAGACCTGAAGGGTCTTTGTGTTCAGATCTTATTGTAGCATTTCCTAAGATTGAAAATTTTCTTAAACCCAAATTCTCTTTCCTAATTCTGAATTTTTTTTTTTATATATAAAAGAAAATAAAACAAATCTATGGAGCTGACGAATGAATTCAGAGATGAAAATCCACCCCCCCATGCCTATCTAATGCAATGTCCTCAGTGTATTAAAAAGACATAAAACAGAGTGGAAAAGCGAAGAAAGCACCTGAATTGCGTGAATGTCAGGTCCGCTCCGAGATGAAAATTAAAAAGAACTGTATATGTGCTGAGTTTAGTGCCTTCAGCTAGGCACACTATACAAAGAAAAGAAATGAAGAATTCACAAGTGCAGGTCAAAATTAAAATAAACAGAAGAATCCTCTGACCTATCAACAGTGGTCCGCAGATGTGGACCAGATTGTGGTGCAGACCCATCCCCCATAATCGAGAATATCTTAGGTTCTAGATAAAAATTACCCAAAACCTAAAATCTGAATGCAAGCAGGGTCGGGCCTGCGATTTATGAGGATGCAACCCAAGACCAAAAAGTCAGGTTATAGAGAATTGAAGCTCAAAAGGATAATCGTTGAATGTGTGCTTGAGTTTGACATCCTCGAAACAAATGTCGTAAGGGTTCTGATTTGATGGTTTCAGCTTAAAAGGAACCCTTCGACTCAATCTACCATTTCCTCCAAAATTAACTTCCCAAATCAGAACTTCCCAACTCCTATCCTCCTCATTCAGCATATCAAATTCCAGGACCTCTTGTATATTCATCACCCCGTCTGAAATCTCCAAGTCTAAATGATGTGGCAGAATCAAAATTGACTTGGGTCTAATTATCTCAGAATTAGAATCATCAATAAGCTCAACTGGGTGTAACTGATAATCAGGGCATTGAATTGATTCCTCCAGAAAATGTGATTCTAGATCCGTAATGTGTGCCCTAATAAGATCAGTTTCCTCAGTTATTGGGCTATTAAATGATCTATCAGATTCCTCAGGCTCAATCGTCTCACTGAAATCATGTTCAGAAAACTCGCGTGAGACTTCGCAACTTGAATCTTCACCATCAAAGAAATCAGGATTCGTATCAATGTATGTCCCAAAATCATTTGTCACTTTTTGTTCCAAGGAGACATACGTTTCCTCGTAACCCGGCTCAGGGATCTCAGGTGAAGAAATCAGATCTTCCTTAATTGGTCACTTTAATCCAATCTGGTCATAACACATGTCCCCCTCAACAGGTGCCTAAGCAGGTTCTGTCATTGGCTTTCCTGAATAGGGTTTATCCTGGGAATCATCCCATGATTGAATCAAAGCAACCACGAATCTCATCCTCAATTTCGCTAATTTCCCAAGTAAAAACTCACCCGGGTTCTTATCCTTAACATCCTGGAGCCAATCCAACAAAGACTTGTTTAAATCATCAATCATTTTAATCAGAGGCTCCAATCTCTCAATGCAAGGTATTGGCTGAACTTCTAAAGATTGAATGATATTCCTCAAGTTAGCCAGAACCTTATCTTGAACCTAGTTAAGCTGAACCAAATGAGTTGGTTCAGGGTTGGGCGGGTTTGGGCTTAATGCAGGGGAATTAACGAATTGAGATTCGTTATACCCTTCCTGATAATACGTCATTTCATATTGTTGAAAAGATGGTGATGACCTAAAGGCAATGAAATCAGAGGATGGGTAAGGATCGGTGTATCCTTCTTGATTGTAGATCGTATTAGGTTGTTCATGAAAGGAAGACGATCTATAATCGATGTAGCTCTGAGAAGGATAGAAATCAGAATCAAAGTGTTCAGGATTATACCCTAAACATGGGAGTCCGGAATTGTATCCCCAATATGAATTATCCCAACTAACTGATGGTTGATTATAGTACAAGTTGGGATAATCGTCATGTTGAGGATAATTCACAATAGGAGGGAAAGAGCGGGAATGCGTGAAATATGTGGAAGAATTCACGAGACACGGGAGGAAGAAAGGTGCCCTGCAATACAAACAATCAAACCTGTCCGTAAATGGGTTAGCCTACAGACCTATAGACTCCCAAAACCTGTCTTGAGATAAAGGAACGATTTGATCTACTTTTATCTGTTCAATCCAACCAGTTAGAAGGAGGGACTGGGGAAAAGGCTCTTCCTTCGACTTGCGCCTCCGGTTCCTAATGTACCCCCCAACCGCGATCGTTTGACTTTGCTCCCCTAGCTAGACATCAGATTGAACAGTAGAAACAGACTAATAGAAAATAATCTCCTTCTGGGTTCTGAAGAGCGAGTTCAATCCTTAAGGCCAACGTCTACTCTGTTTTATTTAGGACTAGGTTTGAATGTGCTTTGGAATGTGATGGGCCCTTTAAATGGGTTGTGCTCTTAATGATTGATTGATTTGTGTGTGCGTGCACAACCAGTGATTTTCAAGTAAGATTATTTTTGATGTGGTGAATTTTAAGGTTCAAATCTTGCTTAGTAGCTTTTAGGATTCAACTTTAGGTGTTTTCAAACAAGTTTCATTAGCACACCAGGTTTTACAAGCGCAGGTGAAGATGTTTTCCTTTGAAGCTTAAAAAGAATGTGGAGTGCCTGGTAAATCCCTAAGAGTTGAACCTAATTGGCAGCTACTTGATGAGTTGATTTTAATTGAAGTGGTGCGGCCCAATCAACTCAAACAATTGGCCACAAATGTACCACTAAGTTAGGCACACAAATGATTACCTAATCTGATTTCTACTTGATTATGTGTTTGGATGTGTGTACCGGCTCCTAAGATCAGTTTACCGGTTGAGTTAGAAAATCAGATGAGGTTATGTACCTCTGTGAGATTTTTTTTTAATTTTTCTTTTTTTTTTAATGTGGGGGTTGGGGTGAGTATGGGTGTCAAACAACAAACAATCTAACCTTAGAGTTTATAAAAATACCTAGGTTGATTGATGTTTGAATTATTATGTTGTGGAATGAAATCTAATGGGTGGGAGGTGGGGGATAACTTACAGAACCTTCCGCAACACTTTTCTCTGATCTACCGCTTTTGCCTGTCTCAAAAGAGTACCTGCAATTACAATAAGAAAAGAGAAAAGTGATGTAAATGAATTGTAAGTTACAAAACACGAAGAGAAATCAAAGATCGTTGCCTCCCCAGCAACGGTGCCAAAATGTTGAACATACGAATCGCTACGCTTACGTGTTTGGTTTTGGAAAACCTGTCGTTGTAGTTTGAAAGCGAAGAATTCATGTTCAATAAATAAAATTTATACCGAAATGAAAATTCCGGGTCGAACACAGGGAGGCGGACGTTTGATTTAAAAACTACGTATTTTTTTTTATTTGTCACGAAGTAATTCAATTTAAAACTATCTAATTAGTTACAATAAATAGAAGAGAGAGAGGGTAAGAGAGAGAGAGAGAATATTACACATAGAAATCAAAATGAGATGTAGAATAAACAGAGAATTTATCATTAGGGGGATTTGTTCATTACAACTAGAAAGCATAAAACAATTGCACTGGAAAGTGATAAATTTACTCTAGAAAGCATTAAAAGAATGGAGGGAGAAATTCCCTCCTCGATGATCGGTTGGAGGACGAGCAGAACTACTCTAGAAAGCAGTAAATCTACACTAGAAAGCAGAAAAAAGAATAGGGAGAGAGAAATCCTCCTCGACGGTCGCTTGGAGGACGAGGGCCGGACGGGACGACGCATGGATGAAGGAGAATGAAGCAGGATGAAGGAGGATGAAGCATAAGAATGGGAACGGAGCAGCATGCCGTCGTCGTCGCGGGATCCACTTCCAAAGGGGGATGAAAATTTGGACTTTATCTCGCGAGAAGCTTCCCGGGTGTGGGACAAGCTTCTCTTGAGCTTTGGAGGGGTAGAGAAGAGAAGGAAGGGATGAGAATTTTGTATGGAGGGGGTCTCCTTTTATAGTTGAAAGGAGTGGGGGAAAAATGGACATTACAACTTTAAAATAATAAATGAGGGGTCTTTAGTGACGGTTAAATCCGTCACTAAAGCCCCCAACATGGGCGTAGCTCCCGCGCCCACGCACGCCTGCTCAGCTGCTTGCGCGCGCAACGCATGTGCACGTTCAGCGATCCTCAGTCATCCAATCGCGAGATCGGACGGCTTAAGTCGCACCTTCACCCGCTGAGCTCTGCGCCCGCCCGCGTGCGATCGCACGTCCATGCCAGGCGTTCAATCGCACGTGAACGCTACCGGGCACATGCGGCCGTCCGATCAAGATCCAACGCCTGCTCGTGCCCGATCACCCGTGCCTTCCAACCCTTCACTGCGGCTCGAACCCGCGCCCGCCGCTAGCGTAAGCGCGCTCGATCGCTGCGCTATGAGGCGCGGATGGTCGAGCGGACGCTTTTAAGCGCGGCTGACCACAGCCGTTGGATCAAGATCCAATGGCAGAGAGTGTGCGGGTGCAGGATCTTCAGAGGTTGCATGCGGCCGTTTGGGCGGCCGAGATGGCACCACGTGGCACCATCTTGGCCATGCATCTTCTGGAAGTTGTAGATGGTGCCACGGAAGTCGGATTGACTCGATTTTTGTGTCGTTGAGCTGCGATCGTCGATCCGAATTCATCCGCGCGGTTGAATTTGTCATCTGAAGTGCGGATTTACACCATCCTGGCCCTTGATCTTCTAAGGTTCCCCAGTCACTATCTGATGCTACGGATGCCTGATTAGGGCGATCTTGGAGTCGTTGAACTCCAATCATCACCCTGATCACATCCATACGGTTGGATCTTTGATCCGATGCCCTGATAAAATGTTTGCCCTGTCCAAGCACATAAAAGGAGACAATTAACCTCCATTTTATTCAAACTACTCTAAATACAAGATGATGCATGTTATGCAATATTTATATCATGAAATGCAATCCTATGCTTAAGAACATGCATAAATAGACATTTTAAGTAGTGTAAATGTTTTTACATCAGAATTCAATTGTAAACTATAGTACTTAAATTATTCAACACTAACATAGATAATGCTCAATCAGATGACAAGTACTTAGATTCTACAGTGCAAAGGCACTGTTCATCTTCTTCAATTCTTCTCTTCCTTCTTCTTTCAGAGCTTCCCTTCTCCCTTTCTTCCCTTCGTAGGATAGGAGAAAAAATTCCCTCCTGGGACTAAGTGTTGCACAGGGACATACCTGCAGGAGCAAAACCCCCCTCTCTCTCCTCATAATTCATCCTCTATTTCTCTTCTCTTCTCTTCTCACTCTCAAACTCAAGTATATAAGCAGGTATATGAATCTGGGTAATCGAGTTTGTCCAGACCCACGTGCATGTGTGCATGGGCAAGGCGTGAGGGCGCAAGGAGGTGCGTGCATGTGGGACCCGACCCCCCGTGTGCTTGGGCGAATAGCTATCATCAAGAATTCAACTTATGTGTGCTCAACCCCTTGTCCAGACAAGATGTGGCACTAAACACAATGCCTTTCCTTCGTGAAATCGCAAGAAGTGCAACACTTGATTGTGAGCTGCTCGAATATGTTTTGTGCTCAATTGAAGATGCAGCTCTACTCCTGGGATGTGTCTACGTCGATTACGAGTGGAATTAGTAGCGGTGACGGCCAGAGGAAGCGTGACAGCGTTAGAGATGACGAAGGAGATGGTGAAGGGAGATGTAGACCTAAAACCACACATACAGCCTCTCGACCCAATTAAAATAGTCCAAGGGCATTTCCAGACCACGGTGAATGTGTGGGTGGTGATGGTGTGTCATGTGAGAGTGTATGGTGGCCGAACGAAGGTGAGAAGATGGGGTCGAACAATGGGTTGTTCGGTGGGGAGCTAGGGTGACTGATGGAGCGAAATAGGAGAGGTCTTTTGATGGAGGGAGCATGGCGGAGCTTTTGGAGGTGGAGCGGGCATGTTTGGTGGTGTGTAGTGAGCTCTTAGCCTCGTCGGAGCTTGGCCGGAGTGGATAAAGGTGAGGGCGTCAGGGGTAGTAGAGTGGTTGTTTGGAAGTGTAGGTGAGGGGGAAGTGTAGTAGAGGGATAAAGGAAGAGAAAGAGGAGCTAAGAGGAGAGAATTGAGGCGAGGATGCTCCAGTTGTGGCTGACCAGAGTCGGGGAAGGAGATGAAGGCGGGAGGACGGTGACGACGAATGGGATAAGGAAACATCCCCTCTTTGGCCAGAGAGGATCATGAGGAAGAGAGGAAGGATGTGGGCTGTCCAATTTGACGGTTGGATGGCTGAACAAGGGTGAACAGAGGAGGTCATCGGAGCAAACTTTGAAGATGGCCAAAGAAGGAGGAAGAAGGGATTTCTAAGGCCAAGTTTTGCCAAGGAACTTGGCCTTGCGACATGGGTCCTTTTATAGGGCTTAGGTGATCGTTTCAAGCTTGGAAACCAAGCTTTAAACCTTGAAAGCTTCACGCAATAGGAAACCCACATCTCCCATGCATTTGCATGGGAGATTGGGAAAGAGTTAGAGCTTAAGAATCGGTTTAGATCGTAGAGGATCCTCTAAGAAATCTTCCTTCCAATTTTGGGAGGGTTTAGCTAGGAAATCAGGGAGTAATCTTTGATTGAAGGTCGCCGGCGAAGTGGCTTTAGGAGTTGAAGGCGGTGGGGACCTATTAGTGAAGAATATGATGAAGTTAGGGCTATATTTGCAAAGAATTCAAAACTTAGGGGCCTATGTATGAGAGAAAAAAGTTAGACAAGACTAAAATGCAAACTTGGTCAAGTTGATCTCTAATTGGGCCCAAATTTTGGTACAAAACTAATTTTGACCCAAGGAATCTAATGGTGAAGTTGGATTTAGGTTTTGACCAAGTTTGACTGGGTAATTGGCATAGAAACCCAAATTAGGGTAACTATCTATCTAAGACTCTATTTTAGGTCAAAATAGGCTTTGATGGTCAAATCAAGGATGCCAAATCCTAGATAATATTTTTCTATGATTTTTAGAAGGATTAGGTGAATTTTATCCTGAGCCAAACTGGAGTGAATTAAGTGGGTCTGGTTTTAGGGTTTCAAATGTCATTTAATTCTCAAAACGTGTGAAAACTCATTTCTGTTTGCATAAACCCACTCATTAGACATTTATGACCATTTAACCTTTAATAAACCCTTGGGAAACCCCATGATTGTTCTGCATTCATGATATGATGGTAAAACTACAATTTTAGCCCTGATTTCCTATTTAACTCTCTGAAAGGATGTGCAGTGAATTACGGTCCTTTGATGGTTATGTAGGAGCATTTATCTATTGATTATGGCTAATAAAAGCTAGATATGGCTAATGATGACGTTATCATCAGGAAGACGGCACTTCTCCTACTCCACCTCAAGTGCTGCAAAAACAACAAATGATTAATAAGACAATTATATACAAAACAAATCAAAGAATATAATAAATCAAAGAATGTGTTTGAATAAAAGAATCAATATTTACAAAGAAATTAAAAGAAAGAACAAAAGGCAAATTTTGGCATATAGAGAGTTACCTCCCTGGCAATGCACTAAAAAATGTTGTTGGGTCTGAATCGCTTGTTAATTAGGGTTAATTAATTATGTCATAGTATAGTGTTGCTATCCAGACGAATGTCATTTTATTTATATACAATTTTTACTGGCTTTATTCTAGGTCATTCACTGGGAAGCAGTTGTTGATATACATCACTCTCTATTATCCAAAAATGTTAAGTTTATTTAAGAATGAATGAATCATGAATGAAAGAATCAAATAATGAATTAATCTAAGTTAATTATGTACAAGAATGAATGAATTGGTGTTAATGACAATGCCTCAAACATATAAATAGGTATAAAGGCATCAAAAACAAATCTCGGTTAATTATGTACACTAATAACTAAGTAATGCCTTAATATATGCACAAAAAGACTATCTATACTAACATATATAACTATATACACTAACATCTATAAACATCACTAAAAGAGCCTTAAAAAAATATGTATACAAAAAGGCGAAAAGAATGTATATATTACATTATGCATATACCATATATACATATATACTTTATATATACACTCAACTAAACTATTTACTTATGCACGCACAACATACACTAATACTTAACACTCACAACACACACACACATTACACAACACTTACTCAACACAACCATTTTAACACTTAACCTAACTTAACCCAAAAATTTATTTAAAAGGCAACCCCAACAGTTCACGGAATCTCTAGCACACTAGGGGTCGGATCGACCACTACTAGGCCAGGACCATAGTTTTGGCTAGTGTATCTTTGCCTAGTTCACGCCAATACTGGCTGATGAGTTGTGACTCATCATAGCTAAAATGCCCAAGTTAAGCTAGAAACTAGGTTTAACACTATCAAATTAACACATGAAAAGGGTTATGTGTGGTAAATAAGCAAAATGGCCTAAAACATAAATTTTATGCTAAAAATGCATAATTAGGTCATTTAGTGAGATATTCTATTATTAAATACAAAATGGTGATCTAATTGCAAATTGAATACACAAATGAGCAAAACTACAAATCAAAAGTGTAATTAACTTCTAATATGTTCAATTTAGCTTTAATAAAAACTTGGTTGCATTTGGACATCATTAGGCCTTGAAATTAGGGTTTCACATTTAGGTCCTTTACATATCACATTTCATGAATAGAAAACCTTCCAAGGACCTATTTGTAATCTACAGGGACCTATTTGAAAGCCTCCAAGGATTGCTCTGTAGGCATTCTTGTCACCAGTGAGCCTTCTTGTAATTCTTCTACCCCTTCACTGTGAGGCATTTCCTGCAAATTCACCAATAGAACTCTTAAGATGCCTGCAACTCTTCTGAGCACTGTTCATCGCAAGAATAGGGCTCATCTTGGCTGTTCATCTCATAGTCCTCGATCTGATGGCCACCTTGCAATCAAATCTTCATGTGAATCAATGCATGTGTTTACCACCTCGCCCAGATCCCATGTAGCAGCTAGGATTTGATTTGAATGCTCATGCACTTCTCTTCTCTCATCTTGGTCGTGAATACCGTAATCACTTAATCCCATCGCACGGTGAGTAGAATCACTAATCAACGCTACTTAAGCACTCCCTCAGCTTGCGCGCACACTTGAACCACTCCCTCCCCCTGAGTGATTCCACTCTTCCATGCCCTCAGCTTCCCTCACCTCAAGTTTGTTGGTCTACGGTGATATCACAAGCTTTCCCTCCCCTTTTAATCGCCTCCAGCCATTGGCCATTGGCTCTTGGACATCATCTTTGTCAGTTGATGGGTCTCCTCCCCTTTCATCGTCATCAACCAACGGCAGGTGACCTTGGACACCTCCTGCTTTCCATTAGATAGATTTTACATTCTTTCTAGGAGTAGAATTAGTGCAATTTACTGCTTTCTAGGTAAATTGCTTGTTAGATTAGTTTAGGAGTATGGTAATTTAGATCCCACACCTCCTTTGATCAATTTAGATCAAAGGAGAAGAATCCACTCACATTCACTAGATCATGACTCTTCCCTTGCATTCCATTTTATCGCGTTCGTCTGCACTCGATTTTAAATTCGCTGATCACCCCTTCATCAAGGTCTAATCTCAGATCTGAGGACCTTGGATCTCAGATCTAAAATTAGCACCAAAAACCACTTGGGGGGTCTCCCACTCATTTCACAAATTTACGAAGACCCCCAATCTTGTTCATAAACTCAATTGGGTCGATTATGTTTGAAAATGGTTTTAATTATTCAAATCAGTGATTTGAAATCAATTTTGAGCTTCATTGGATTTAATCGAGTTGTTTGAGGATTTTAAGAGCTTGAATTGGGTGTAAGGATTCCAATGTTTTCCGAGCTTTGGATTTGAATTTTGATATGTGGATGAGCATACACCTGAATCAAGCTCTTTGTTGGAGAGTTCTATCAAGGAGAATCAATCTCACTGATTTGAGATAGGATAAGAACCAACGGGTCTTGATCTATCATGTAATCACCTTGAACACCCATTAATGGTGTTCAAGGAGATTAAGTGGGAAGATCATCATAAAACCCAAAGTGGCAACATTTTACCCTCCATATATCTACTTTCCTAATTTTATATTGAAGGTGTGATTGGGATTTTAATGAATTTTTGGAAGGAGATTTGAAATTGTTTCAAAGGGTTTACAAATTATTTTTATGAACAATTGATTTTATATCATTTTCTCTGATTTTAAAGAGATCTAAGATAATAATTATACCTTGAGTTAGACACTAAAACATCCCAGATCAGACTTCACTAAGTCCGAACTTGGGTGTTTTCAAACTAAAATTGAGGAGCAGACACACTGCAACAGCACTTTGGTAAATATTTTAAGACATCTAATTTGATTTTGTAATGTCTGATCAATAGCAGCAACTTCAGTAGCTGCTAAATTTCAACAGCTTACTTAGCTGCTATGCTGCTGTACTGCTGCAAAATTTCAATAATTGTAGCTATTGCTGCTACGGCTGCTTGATTTCAACAGATGTAGTTACTGTTGGAGATCTGATTCTATCTGAATTGAATAGGGCAGTGGTTTGGATTTGAGTTTATTAAGATAGCTGATATGTTCTAACTGTTGTATACAATGTAAACAAGCTTTCATGTATTTGTAATGACTTTAAATCCAATTTGAATGCTTGTAATTTGGTTTTAAACTCTCTTTGTCAGCTAACTACTATGCTTAACTATCCACATTGGTAACTTGAATGAATTTGAATGAAAAATCATGTTTAATTGCTTGAACACCTCCTATTTGTCATACTGAATGTTCTGAGGTGTTCATACTGCATTGTCAGCCACTACAAAGCTTTCTAGTGACTTAGGTTCACATTAGAAAATCATTTTTAGGCCTAGAATGTGTTCCCTTTGTAAATAAATAAAAATGTTATAAAAAAAATCCAAAAAAATAAAATAAATGTGTAGAGAGTAGGCTTAGATATATTTTTAAGTATATGTAAAGTTTCAAGGTCATCTGAACCCCCAGCTTGGTAGAACATACCAACTGACGGTTCAGTATACCTTTAGACTTAATAAAACACTCCACTTGAAAAAAATACAAAAATACTCTATTGTTCTCATCTCTCTCTTTCTCTCTCACCTCCTACCTCCATAAAAGTCATAAAATCCATAAAATTCAAAAAAACCCCAAAAATACACAAAAACACTATGTATACTATATAAATACATGTATATATAAGCTATATATTAAGCTATGTAAATAATGTAAAATATGTACAAAGTATGTATATATAACTTATGTATGTACTCTATAGTGTAAGTTAAGTATTTAAGATAAATTAATATGTATATAACTTATTTATATAATTATCTATTAATTATATTAACTTATATGTACTATAAGCTACATAATTATAGAAACCCTAATAAATTAACTTATTTATAAGTGATACTGTATATATGTATTTATGTATATATAATATACATTAATACTCCTATAACTTAATTTAATTATATATATACAATAAATAATTAATTTATTAAGTTATTAGCTAAATTAATAACTTAAATTAAAATAAATTAGTAACTTAAGTTATTACTGCACTAATATTGTATATTTGTACTATAGTATTTTTAAGTAATTTAATCTAATTTAACTATATTTATAATTTATTATACTATTTATACATAATTTATATGTATAATAGCCTGAAAATAGATATTTAAATGTATATAAATTAAAATAGAATGTGTAAAATATAATAAAAATCTACAATAAATACTTTAACATGTTTATTAACTCGGTAATAATTCAATTTGACCATAAATTAACTAATTAATACTACAATTAGTAAATGAAATCTTAATTTAACTTGTATAAATGTTAAATTTTAGCTAATTTATTTATATAGTAAATATAATTATTTTTGCAAATAAATTAAATAATTATATAGTCGTATATAAGGGATTTCTAAAAATATATTTCATTTAAAAATTGGAATTAAAATCAAGCAATTAGACGCAGCTATGCTGGATTGGCAGCACTGAAGGGCGCCATCAATGGTGCCACATCATGCACCACAAAGCGCTCGCTGCCACTTATATTGTTTTTGCCCCTTCTCCCCAGCCATCACGGGCGTTGGGTGCCTGAAAGTACGTATCCCCTTATCTGATTTGAGCATTGGCATTAATTTGAAAATGTAAGTGCGGTGCATGGGTTGGGAGCCGTGCACTGTGCGTAGGCCTAATTGGGCCCATTAATGACATAAAATGAGATTAAGAGGCCTAATTAAGAAATTAGGGTGGCTCATAGTAGAGGTCTGGTCCTACCCCTTGAGGGTGTTGTATATCCCTCGAAAATGCTACCTGCCAATTAATTAATATAATTTTGCCATTGAAGAGGACTAATTAAGGTGATTAACAAAGAAGAAACATAGGAGAGTAGTAGCCGAAATCAACTAAGTGTTGGAGAGATCCCTGTGCCTGTGCGTAGTGTATGCTGTGAGTGTGTTGAGTATGTGCGTGTATATATATACATATGTACATATGTATATATAGTATAGATATATAATATATAGTATAAATGTAAATAGTATTTGAGTATACGTAGAGTATATGTTTGAGCTATATATGTATATAAATAATATAGATTTAGTGACATGCATCCGTCACTGTAGATAGAATAAACGTCAGTATAGATCCTATTTTTACCTTAGCTTTTGTAAATAGTTTTTCTAAGGTTTAGCAACACTTATGTATGTCGCTGTAGATACATTATATGTTACTGGAGATATTAGTAAGTTAACTTAAGTTGGTATAGTATATATTATTACTTATTATTGTACATATAATTAAGTATTACTATTATAAGTGTAAATAAATAATATAAAGTATTTAATTATACTTTTTGATGCTTGTTTTTATATAATTGTGTTCAATCATTTTAATTATTTGTAATTCATTCTTTTGTATATAATTGTTTGATTCTTTGATTCTTTGATTCATTCATTCATTATTGTGCATAAAATTAATCTTTTTGGAATTAAAGAATATTATTGGACTTAGAGAGTGATGTATATCAATAACTCCCTCCCAGTGAATGACTTGGAATAAACCAGTAAAAATTAAGTCTATAAATAAAATTAGCGCGACAACGGTTTGTATTTGTCACATATACTATAATAACAACTATTTTTGTACGAAACGGTAGTCAGCGACCATATTTTTGGTGCCGTTGCCTGAGATAAAAACCTGACAACAACGCTTTATTGTGATTATTTGATTACATGTCACAGAAAGTCGATTACTGACCCAGACTGAACCAGCTTAGCTGAACTGGGTTCCCATCCATTCCTCACTCTTCTCTCTCTCTCAATATAGTATAGTTTATGTAGGCTATGGGATCTGACCGTTTATCTTGGGATGGTAAGCCCATTGACACATTTCCTTTTATTATGCTATGAGCACTCAAGCCACGATGTGGCACTATGTAAAGTGCCCAAATTAGGAACATAGCACGTGGATTTCAGCCAACATTGGGGCATAATTAAGGTAATAAATTATTAATTAATTTACAATTAAATTATATGATTATATAGCTGATACATAGGCTACTTAATGGTGTAGTTTATTTACAATAATTAAATATATAATTATATTTAAAAATTTCTTAAAGTTAGTGAAAAATACACATTGATTTTAAGTTTAATTCCTTAATTAAAGTATAAATTGATAAATTAATGGTACAATTGACTTATAAATTAGTTAGATTATGTTATTAACTTATTATTATAGATTTTTAATTTATTTTTATTATTTATTTCAATTTATATACATTTAAATATACATTTATAAATATATGTACACATATATATAGTTTAAATATTATTTTACAATATAAACAAGTTAAAAGTATACTTAAAATACTTTAAACTATAATATACAAGTATACAACATTGTTTATTTCATTATTTTATTAATCAATTAATTTAAGTCATGTTAACTTACTAATATACCTAATTAACTTATGAATATAATTATATAAAATATTTAGGTAAATAAATAAATATAGGGCTACATTACTGTACATTATAATTACTTTAAGTTATGTATACAATTATAAATTTGTTTATAAATATATACATAGCTATTTATGATTACATATGGATTACATACATATAATATAATAAATAATTGCATAATTATATTATTATAATATATGCTGTATAATTTAGTATAAATATCTACTTAAGTAAATAGAATAGTTATATAAGCTATTTATATGCTTTATGTACATATAAGTTACCATATACAATTAATCTAGTATTATTTACAAGTATAATTACTATGTACATGTGTTTTTATGATATTTTTGAAGTTTTTCATATTTTTATTTTCATTTTGTGTTTTATAGAGATAGAGGAAGAGGAAAGAAAGGTGAGAAGAGAGGGAAGAAGACTCTTTTTGTATTTTTTTGCTTGTTTTCTTTTATTTCTAAACCAGAGAAGTCTAGGAGTTCTACTGGTATGTTCTACTAACTAAAAAGCCCAAAACCTAAATCTAACTCAACACACACCTAAAACTAAACCTAAGCTAACTCAAGATACTTTTATTTTATCTTTTTACAATTATTTTTTATTTTTCAAGCTATTTACAATTTAGGCCAACTAAGGTTCAAATGAAGTCAAGATAATGAACTCAAAGCCTTTAAAATTATTCTAAAGTGTTGAAAATAATTATTAGGGCAGTATAAACAGCCAAACATCAGTTAAGAATATAATAACTCTTGAAAACATGCTTTCATATTGATTTTGACAAAATTACACCAGTTAAACAATTTAGAAACTTAATCTGCTGACAAAGAATTCACAAATCAGATTCACATGGCATTTTTAATCTAGTTTATCATCATAGAAATGTACATGAATGCTTCTTATAATGAGCTCTAATATTACATCTTCCCACAAAGCTCAATTGAACTTAAAATAGCCTTGAAATTGATCAAGAAACTTCAATTTAGATCTTGTTTAGTCGATATATACAATTGCTGCAACTGCTACTAATCTACTATCAATGGCCAATCAGTTCTCTCATGAAAACTTGCAGCATTCTATAAATCCTTCACACAAGTTTCATGGCTCCTTAAGCATCATTTTTAAAACTCATTTAACTTCTCAATTAATCCATTGAAATGATCCATTCAGCCAAAAGCTAATGTTGTTGCTACTGTAGCTGTTACTATCAACAAAATGCATCTCAAACCTGATTTGAAACTTAAAACAATGAAACAATCACTTAAATCTATCACATAAACATTAGAATCTTCTTCAAAACCTTGCTCAATCATATTAGAAAAAAAAAAGAATTTAATGCTTAATTCACATGATTAACCATTAGATCTGGGTGATGCATACACATCCCAAATCTGATGTACACCATCAAAAATCCATGCTACATTGTCTCATATGTTTTCTAATGGATCTAAAACCCACTAAAAATAAGATTAAAACTCAACAATCCTTAAAAACCCTAATCAATCCTCCCTTCTGCACTATAGATAGTGTATAAGGGAGAGTCAAACTAGGCATTAAAACCCACTGAAATCAAGTCTCAGACATTCATTCAGATCTAAAGAACCTCTCTCAATCTATGAATATCAGATTAAAATGAACAGGGATTGAAATCAACTGTTGCCCACCTGGGCCCTTGATATGCCCAACCAAAGTGATATGACCACATTGAATCCTTGCACAATATTAATTAGTGTTCAGGGATTCTAGACGATCCTTTAGAATCCAGTAGGTCATTATGATAACCTCTTTTCAGTGTAGCTAAATTTCCTTGGCCACACTACCTCAGGCGATGAAATACATGGCATCAATCACTCAAATTAAATGCAAAGAATTCACTACATCAAAATCTAATCTGAGAAGTTAAAATCCATTGCACAGAACTTAATTTGATATCAAACAACTCAATCTACTTGATTAGAATCAAGTCAAACCCAATTGAACTCTGATCCTCTGATCAGGCGTAGAAACCAACTCTAAGTAAATCGATGTTACGACCCAATTTCCGAATCCCTACAGGACACAAGACCGGCCTGACTCGACTGATCCCAAGACCCAGTCGTCTAGCAAAAAATAACCAAAAAGCAAGAAAATAAACCACATTCACAATGCTATGCAACTAACAGTAAAAAGAGTATAAGCAGTAAGAAAGTAAAGGCTGCTACAGTACATATCACCACCATAACAGTAGAACAGTAACAAGGTACAGGGACGTAAAGGTACAGAAATGTAAAGGTACAAAAGTCTGGACTCACTACAACAAAAAGTACAACAAAGAAGACTACTGCTACTGGGCTTTATTGGGCCCAACACCCTCTGCAGCCGGAGACTCGAGCTACTCAACACCTGGACCTAAAAAGGGTTATGAGTACACGAAATTAGCGAACGCTGAGTAGAGTGGCAACTAACCAACTAGAGCAGTAAAAGCTAACAGGTAACTATATACTCCAATTACCTTATTTTACAAGTTATTCCTTTTCACCCGTTGGTTTATTTTTTAGATCTCTTTCTTGATCTCGAATGTTCCTCGTGGGAACGATCTTGAATGCAGTCTTTTTTGAAGAGTAAAAGTTGCACGTGGTTCTCTCCTGGCCGAGAGAGTCCCCCATGGTGGTCCTACACCCAGTCAACCACCCTAAGGTCACAGACAGACGTAACGGTGACTATGGAACGCGTGATAAGCGCACGGGTAGCCACCTCGTACTAGCATGCGGTCAGTCATTTCCGCTAATGGGTACTCTCAAAGTACAGCATGGAACAAATAGGGCCTAGCCCTCTCAATAACAGGGGTCTAGCCCCTTAGAACCAAACAGGGGTCTCACCCTTCCACAATCCGCGCACCCTAGTCTGACTACCCTGGTTTGCCCAGTGGGCCTAACAAGTCGGTGTAGGGTGGCTAATTGAACCCCAGGCCCCGTGGGGTGGCTAGCTCTCTCCTTACGCTAGTAGCTCTCCCCAGTACAGTGTACGCAAGGGCTAAGAAGTTGGTGCAGAGTGGCCAATCCTAACTCAACCCAAGGGTGGCTAGCTCCATTTTACACTAAAAAGGGCAGTCGCTCTCCTTGGTACCACATACTCAAGGGCCAGCACACCTCCCCACTCACATTTCTAGATCGAGTCCATTTATTCCCTGGAGCTCTACTCCTAACTCCCCATAGGGTTCATGCTCATATTTCTCATACCGTTCCAACCAGGTTTCATCGTTCACATTTCCATTCCTAGGTCATATACATGCAGCTCGCGTTTCTATTATTCACATTTCCATTCTCAAGTTATACACATGCAGCTCGTATTCTATTATTCACATTTCCATTCTCAAGTTATACACATGCAGCTCGTATTCTAGCATTTAACGTATACAACAGGAAAGGTTACATGCAACTGTTTTACTAGCATGGTTAATTCATATTTTACAAGCAGCTCTTATTTATTAACAGGTAGTTGTTTTCTATCTACTCATTCAAGACTGCAAGTCAAACACGCATATAGACATTTCAAGTGTTTCTCATCCTAGGATTCATGCCATATCCTAGTTTCTAATCATTCATTCCACACATGCATTCAGGTTTGTATTTAAATTAGGGGAAGCCACTCTACTAGTCAACCCCAGAGTATTGGGGGCTCGAACGGTAGGCTCACATGTCTCAGCAAGCCTCGAACCCGCAACGGAACGAAGCCCTATAGCAAGGAACAATCACAATGGAACATTCAGAATAGTATAGAAAACCTTCTAACAAGTAGAGGAACTCGCAAGGACAACATCGGTATCTTGTTTGCGTAAAACAGACCTCAAACGGACCCTAAACGGGTCAAAAATAGGGTTACTGACTCAAATCAGACGTCTGGCATAATGTCCAGATGTCTTAAAAGTGTTCAGAAACGTACCTCAGGCTCTGCATCAACCTTAGACTTCCAGGACCTCCTCTGGACCGTCTGGACCTAGCTCTAGACGTCCGACCACCTCTCCAGACGTCTGGGAGTACTTCCAGCCATCTGGTAAGCTGCCCAGACATCTGAAATGCATGGGAGGGTGTGTCCCGTGCCTTCCCAAAGCAAATCCTGCATGCGATAGCATAATCTTCTCAATTTAGCCACGTAAAGCATAGTTGCGGAGCGACCTGCATGGCCGTATCCGCAAAGGGAATGCACCTTCACTGGGATCTGTCTTCAGACGTTTGGAGTCATCTCCAGATGTCCTCTCCGTCGTCTGGATGTCATTCCAAACGTCTGATTTTGGGAAAAACCTAGAACCAGAACCTTCTCCTACTCGCCCTCGTCGCACGCAACTTCGCTCGCCTGCAGCTCTGACTGCAGCAATGTCAAGGATGACTCCCTGATGCACTCCTCCTCCTCCTCCCGCATGCGCCGCTTTAGCCGTGCTTCCTCCGATGAGCTCCCACAAGAGCTCGCAAGCTTAAGTTCCTCCTCCTCTCTTCATGTCGCTGATGAGTCGATTCTTCGCTTTTACAATCTTTTGTTATATAAAATGTCATGTCGTTTGTAGTTCTATGTGGTGAAAAAATTGACTAGTTAATAATTAAAATAACCACTTGCAGAAGAGTGAGTCGTGTCTACAGGGAGGCAATGACGTATTTAAACTCACACCGGTTAAAAACGTATGTTCACAGTTAGTTTCGACAAGAATCGAGCCAAACTTGCCTTCAGATTAAGAAAACATCAAGAGAACATACTGAAATGGCAATTTTGAACAACTAACGGATATTTTTTGCAATGTAGCTTTAATAAAAGATGACAATGGCATAGAATGTAAATATTAATAGGGCTGGTACTGTAGCAAAATAGAGGATCTTCTTCCCCTTGTCCGTGCGCGATGAAGAAGGAATGGCCAGAGGTGTGAAGCTCGGAAGAAGCTCTTTAGACTGAGGGCTTTGCAGTAGTGGCGGCAGCGAGTTGTGAGGTGGCCAGAGTCGACCGGACGGAGCTCCAATGAAGGTGGGTTTCGACGGCTTTTGCTGCTGGCTGCACCTACTGGAGGAGGTGCGGATGGGCGTGCATGGGCGCTATAGGTGGCGCGCAGGGGTACTGTAGGTGGTGCGCGCGGAGGTTGCTGTTGCGGGCAATGAGGCCGCACGTACTACTAGAGGCACGTTGGTCGCAGGTGCTGGAGCTGCACGGGTGACAGAGGCGCTGAAGGGGTGTCCACGCTGCGGCTCTGGTGGAGCGCTGAAGAAGGTCGGCGAGGGCGCAGAAGTGGACGCTGGAGGCGCTTGGGTGCTGGCGGGCTTATGCAGGTGATGCGCGGCGAGGGTGGTGCGTACGCGCGTGGGTGATGTGGGCATGAAGTGCAGGTGAGGCGCAGCAAGGGCGGTTGCTGCTGCAGGCTTGTGGTAGGAAGGCACATGTGGGCTAGGGATGGCACTGGAGGATGGAAGGGGCATGCGGTGTAGCTGTGACTGATGGCTGGAAAGAAAACTAAGGACAGGGGAGGAAGATGAAGGTGTGCTATAGGAGCTTTAGACATCTAGGAAGCTTCTTGGACGTCTTAACTGACGGAGGAGATGAAGTTGTAGTGGCTGCGGCGGTGGTTGTTGGTGATGACGGTGAGGGTGGTGCACGCTGAGGTGCTCACGGTAATGCAGACGAGCTCCAGATGGTAGTGTGGCCTACCACGCCACACGCCTACGGTGGTGGAGGCTCGTCTCCACGGTTGAGGCCGGCGGTGGTGGAATGGACGAGAGATGAACTCTCTACACAGTGGTGGGTCGGGGGTGGTGGCCTCCAGAGCTCGGCTGCCTCTTTTTCTTTTTGTAACCACCTGCATGGATTTGAATGGAGAGGCGGGAGCAGATCCACATTCTCCGCTCGTCCTTGATTCCAGGTTTTAGTGCGGCAGCTGGTGGCATTGGAGCGGCAGCTTAAGGAAATGCAGCCGTTGCTGAAAGAAGAAGAATAAAAAATAATGTTAAAATATTATGGTTATTTATATACAAACCCTCAACTTTTATGTTAACTTAAATTAATGCATGCAATGCACCTAATTGGTTAACTAATTAAATGAATGCAATTCTAAGTTAATTCTAAATGCATTTAAATATGAATGCAATGCATGAATTATGTAATTAAATTAGAAATATGAATTAACCTATTTACATCCTAATTTATGCTAAATAAATGTTAGAATTAACTTAATGTCTAGGCACTTAAATACTTAAATAGGCCACAAATATGGGCTAATCAGTTGCTCGTCCTCGTCACTGCTCTCGCGCTCTCTCACTCGTGCTAGCTCCTCTTGCAGGGGTGGAGAGGAAGAGAAGAAGGGGTTGGTGGCTGTGGAGTGGGGAGAACGAGAGAGGAGGAAGGGGGGTTTATAAAGGTGGTGTGTTAGGGTTTGCAGGAGGAGGGGAGAGAGAAGAAGGGGGAAAAAGAGAGTACTATTTGCGTGCAGCCCGTGCATAGATGCGAAGCTCATACCCAAAAATTTTGATTTCCAGACGTCTGGGAAGGTGTCCAGACATCTGACCAAACGTCTGACCGACAGTACAGACGTCTTAAAAGGCTCAGGACAGAATGGGTCTTAACAATCGACTGATTGCACTAAATTCAGATCGATGGGAGGACCTTTGTGATCTAATGAAGAGAATGGGAGGCCCTTCAGATGAACTTTGAGTGCACTCTATATCTAGGAGGTAGAAAGAATCAGATCTAGAGGGATTGTAATGAGTGTAGTAAGCTATGATTAAAACGCTAGGAAAACAGTAAGAATCAATCGTGAGGTGGTGTAGGAGGTTAGTGTATTGTTGTGACTGGATGAATTTGCCTCTCTGATTAGGATTGATCAAAGGGGATAGATCAAGGACAAGTAACACTAAATCTAAACTACTTCTAATTCAAAACAATCAATCAATGAATCACACTCTATACTATCTAAACTACCTAGAAAGAAACAAAACTAATCTAGAAAGCTGTAAACTACACTAGGAAATAAATCAAAGATCCTAAACTACAAGGACGAATGGGGATCTAGGCTACAATTGGTTACTGCAACAATGAAAGGGGAGGAGGACCTCTAGTAGAGTGACTGGGATCCTTGGATCCACAGCAGGTTGCTATGGCAACGAAGAGAAAGAAGAAACCACCGTTGTCACCGGCAGTCGAGGAAGAGGACTAGGAGCTAGAGGGGTAGACAATTTGATCAACTGAAGGAGGGAGGGAGCGGGGAGGGAGCTAATGGCTTGTGCAAGGGTTAGTGATCAAGTATTTATAGGTTCTAATGCTCGAGGTCATTGGAAATCAGAGGTAGCGAGTTGTTGTGTGTGAATGGCGATTATGAGTTCTGGAGGGCACGCTAGCTGTTAGGATGAATGTGAGCCACTGGATCAAATCTAGATTTGGGTGCAAAACTTTTAGCATCGGCGTTGGTCAGTTGGTGGCATATCCATCGTAGGATTAAGGATGGGAAAAATGGACGGCTGACCCTGCACATGTTCTTCGCATGTGAATAGTGGAAAAGAAGGGTGGGTGTAGGTCTATTGTGACAATTGCACGCAAGCTCTTCTGTGCAAAATAGTAGAAGAATTTTGCAAAGGCCCATAAGTGATTATTTTCTAACGCAAAATAGTCCTCAACACCTTTCAAATAGGTCCCTAGCAAGTATTGGCTTTAAAAAGTGTGAAGGGATGTATATGAATGAAGGACCTAAATGCAAAACATTGATTTCAAGGCCCTAACAAGGTCAAAATGCTATGAATTTTTTATGGCATGTTATTTGAACATATTACAAAATCATCCCACAATTAATTTGTGATTTTACGCTCAAATTGATCTTCAATTGACATTGAATATAGCCATTTATATATTTAAGTACAAAACATCTCAAAATAGATCTAATTATGCATTTTTAACACAGAATTGATGCTTTAGGTCATTTTCATTAATCCTCACGCTTAACCCATTTCTTGTATTAATTTGATAGTGTTTAACCTAGATTCTTGCTCAACTTGGCATTTTGGCTATGATGAGCCACACCTCATCACTTACCATCCAACCATCCACAGACAAATGGCCAGGTTGAGGTTTCAAATAGGGAGATCAAAAACATATTGCAGAATATAGTTAGACCTGATACAAAGGATTGGGATATTATGCTTGATGGACTTTGGGCCTATCATACAACCTATAAAACTCTCATTTTGTAATGTCGTCATACCGTTTAGTGTTTGGTAAGGCTTGTCACCTCCTTGTAGAAATAGAACATAAGACTTATTGGGAAATTAAGGAGTGAAATTATGTTATGGATAAAGTAGGGAAGCGTAGGAAGTTTCAGTTAATTGAGCTTGAGGAAATTTGTAATGATGCCTATGAGAATGCCTACATTTATAAGGAGAAAACCAAAGCTTTCCATGACATGAATATATACTAAAAGTGCTTTAAAGCTAATTAGTGGGTTTGGTTGTTTGATGCCAAGTTATATTTATTCCCAGGAAAGCTCAGGTCGAAATGGAATGATCCTTACACTGTTACACAGGTCTTTTCACTTGGAGTTGTTGAGATCACTGACCCAAAGACAGGTCAAACTTTTACTGTGAATGGTTAGTGACTAAAGACTAATATTGAGAACATTGGACCTGGACCTATCCTAGAACAAGTAACACTTCTAGACTACTGAAAGGGTTGCACTCTCAAGTAAAGGCATTAAACTTAGAGCTTGTTGGGAGGCAACCCAACTTAGTTTTACTTATACATAGTAGGTTGACTTCTTTTCAGGTTGGAGTTAGTGTTTTTCATGAGAAAATTCAGAGCTATTCAAGTGATATCTTCCCTTTCTCATGCTTATTTTTCACCTATGGGAAGTGATTTTCACTTGAAACATGATTTTTCATCTTAGGGTTTAGGATTTAGAGTTTAGGGCTCTAAACCCTAATTCCTAAACCCTATACCCTAAGGTAAAAAATCACTTTTCATAGGTGAAGAACCACTTGGAATCTCATTTTGTACCAGTGTAAAATTGTTCTGAAGGTGATCTGGTGGTTATGCACCGGTGCAAAGTGATTTGGAAGGTGATTTCAATGGCTTTCACCCATGTAAAATGGGTTCATTGTTGGTTTCAAAAGTGATTGATCCCACCACATGTCATTACTTTTTTGCATAAAAAGGAGATACATCAAGTGAGGACCACTTTCACACCTCTTTGCATTGCATTTGGCATTTCTTTACATTTTGACCTTTTAATTTTCTATTGGCAAAGCCTAAGCAATGATGGCACTACATCATATCTTGGTCTTTTCAATTTTTTCTTCTTTGAAAAATAGTAATATGTTCACCAATTAATCGTAATTTCATGGCACTAACTATCTCAGTTAATCAAGTCATGTTGCATACAAAAATTTAAAAGGCTCAAAATACTTATGCAACAGAGGAACATCATGTGGTAGAGTGTAAGATAGAACATACATCATCAAGTTTGTCTTACGTGAAAAGAATAAACACTATAAAAGGTAGTTGTCTATGAAACCTCCGGAATATCTGCATCACCTATATATATTAAAACACTTTTTTTTCAAGGAATGGAAGTAGACTTTATTCATCCCTAACTCTAAAGGGCAAAGAAAGACAAGGTTATAGGGATCAGTTGGTAGGTAAGAGTGCAAAATGTCACAAGTGATTGTGCTCCTAATATCTAAAAAGTTTTCCCAACTCAATCATAAAATTAAGATTATTCCTTAGTCAATATACAACTATGGAGGGCATGCCAACTCTATCCACCGAGATAAGTCCTCTCATTCTTTCAGGTTGTTGCTTCAATTAATGTTCCGCAAAAATAAAGTTAGCCTATTCTTTGATCCCATTATTCGCTTGAAACTTCATCATATTTGCCTCCTTGGTAACAAAAGATCAAACACTATGAAAAGGTTGACTTTTGATAAAGGAACGTAGTTGTCTCAATCCATTATAGAGATTCATCACCCCCCACTACTGGTTGACACACAAGTAGATAGTTTCAAAACTAAAAAGAAGAGTACAAAATCGCTTGTTGTACTGTAAGGCTTTCTAGAGAACCAATCTCAAACCACGAATGTGGAATTTTTGTTAAAAAGGGAAGCACCCAAGTTAATTTTAATGCCCACCTTGAAAGGAAATCGGGACATAAAAACCACATGGGGTTTGGTCTGACTAAGCTGAAAATAATACCAAACACTATCAAGGGTAAAATTAACAACTAAGTTAGCATGATTTTCATGTTTGAACTCATTACAAATATTAATCTAGGTAGCCCACAGCAAGAAAGTTGCCACAATTACAGCATGGTCAAGTTCGATCTAAGAGATGCTTCTACTATTGTCAAAGAGCAAATGATGATCCTTAATGAGAGCAATGCATTGAGTGTTTTGCATGACCTAATGAAGAATCTCCCTGACAAGATTGCTTTGGGGCAAAAGATGGCCAATAGTTTCAATTTTGGAGGTTTAGTAGGCAACAAACACACCTAGAAGCCGTGTAGATCCCAACTCTTTTGATCTTCGTCCCATAGGGACCCTATTCCATAACATCTTCTAAAGCATGATGCTCGAGAGACTAGGGAACCCAACTTCTAAATATGAGAGCCTTTGGGTTGAATAATGCTTGATCCAGCCAAAGAAGAATAAGCATTGACCACTTAAAAATGACCTTGAGGATCCATCTTTGTAATGGGTATATGAAGGATAGAAAGAGAGAGATGATCATGTAATCCATCCTCTGAAGATCATGAAAAGCATCTTTAACCTTTATTACAGGAGGGACAACATTAGAAGTGAGACAAACTTTTAGGGAGGTGTTTCCATTACAAAAGTCAATAGTACCAACAAGTGAGTTATTTTATGTGTTGGGGTCTTTTCGTTATTTTATGGCTGTATGGGGGTATGTACTATAATTATCCCACGTTGTCTCTCTATATAAAGGCACCTAGGGTTTCCTGTGACATACAATTAGCTTATTTGTTTCTACATTGTATCAGAGTAACAGTCCTAGGCTAGGGCTTTGGTATCCTAATAAATACCACGTCCATCTTCTCTGAATCAAATCCCTCTCAATCCAGACTTGATCTCCTCTTCGGTGACTATGCGGCAATAGGGAAAAACACCTTAGGTAATGTTGCTGGGCCTAAGCGCATAGGCTGAAGTAGCCCAGCTGCTCTTCCTACCACCGCCAGTAGCCTATAGCGCATGGTTGCAGCACCACCTATTATGACCCGAGCCCCCACCCTAGTCGGAATTCAGGTCAATTCACCAATTACCTAAGATCTGGTCATTCATCGCATAAACATAAAATAATAAAAGCATTCACAACACATCTCAACACATAAACATGAAACAACAAGAAAAAGAAAAGGTATTATTGGAAAATACCTATCCATCAGAAGTACGGGTACAAAATTGAAGAAAACAAATCGTGGACTAAAGTAAACTAGTGGAGTTTGACAAAATCGCAACAGGAAGAAACATCAATTGAAAGCTACAACGATAACTACCAACTATGGCATTGTGCTCAAACTGATACCATCAGCTGATTGTACAGCAATCATAGGCCTTAATTCGTCTGAATTAAAGTAGAACCTAACTTAACATGGACATTCTGCATGCATACACATCGTACTTTGCATCCTAGATGATTTATATGTTTTATACATAATAATGTGCTATTTGAGAGGTATTAATAATTGTAGGTAATCTAGGGCTGCAGATGATTGATCCAACCTTATGGATCTGCTCGGAATGATGACGGGAGTCCAACACTTCCAAGAGTGCATCAATCAGACTCCCATAGCACCCTAAGGAGTCTGCAGAAGAAGCAAGAGCCAAGGGCCCAAATTACAAATCCAACCGCACGGATGGATCCGGATCAATGTTTGCAGTCCAACAGCATAGAAATCAACTCAATTGGAGGCCTACATCATCAGATGCAAGGAGAAGAAGATGGACGACCACAATGGTACCATGTGGCGCCATTGCAGCTGCCCCTCACCGTGCCCCAATTTGGAAGAAAAGACATAGACTATTGAATTGTCATCCAACAGCCGCGATGCATCCACGTCGCTCGCCTCTAGCCACTTCAGCAGATGAGGACGCGCTCTCGACCGTTGGATACCCATCTAATGGCTAAGAATGGTCGTACGAAGATTTGGAAACTCAACACAAAGTCATCCACAGTGTGTTGGTTAGCACCTTTGCGCCTAAGCAACCGACGCGGGTTCGAGTAGGGCCTGGGGTGAAATCAAGAAGAGCGGCGAGCACGGGTGCAATTGACCGCAGGATCTTCATCGGGCAGATCAGGTGTGGACAGGTGGTGGGTGCGAGAACGTTGAATGAAGATGCACGGATAACGCGCCCCTTAGGAATCAGAGGGCGCTGCACACGACTTTTTGATTGGACGGCTAATAATGCTTAGGATTTGAGGCACGTTTAAGCACTGTGTAGCGAGCGTGTGGGTGAAGCGGTGAGCTGCGGACGAGCGGAGGTCGTTGGATACGGATCCAAGGGTGGACAGTGCGCCATGTGTTAGCACCAGATTAAACTGTGGATGGAAGAAGGATTTCAAAGGCTTAATCATGACTGTTAACTCCTGATCAGTGGATCTGATTAATCTAAAGCCTTTGCACAGAAATAAGGACTCAAATACCCTAAATGCCCTTCACAACAGCTATAAAAAGAGGCCTAAGGGTCCCCTTTGAAAGGCATTCATTAGTTTCTTCTTCTTCCTCGTTCTACAACTCCTCTCCTTTCTTCTTCTTCCCATCTTCTCTGCCTCCATCTCTGCATCTCTGTTTGAAGCGTCTGTTGGGCCACACCAACGAATCATTGCTGCTCTTGCCAACCTCTCCAGAAGACCACCACGGACCACTCGTGGTGCCCTCATTCTATTACAGCAGTAGTTGTTTACATTCATGTTTTCATTTTATCGCATATATCAAATTCAATCTCTCTTTGTGATGTGGATATTGTGATTGATTGTTTCTATTACTTGGTACTTATATTTGGAACAAACGCATGAAATCAAAAGTGCTTTCTGCCTCCCTGTGATTGACCGGGACTCACCAGTTCCGTTAATTTCTTTGCTCGAGACGTATTTCATGCTATACTACAATGCACTAATCTTCTACACGATCTACGCCCCAAACATCAGCTCCTATGGCCAAGGAGCCCGACTGTAACTCTCTAGAACCTAAGTATAGAGCCCACAAAAAATGTCAGTAAACACTAAATAGAGTAGTAGAAACAACGAAAAGAGAATAAAGATAAACAAACACAAAAACAAGAAAAGCAAGTATTGTTCTCATTTTTTTTAATTTAGCTTTTATTGGTTACATTATCTATGTCTTACCATAATTTTGATCATTATCTATCCAAATTAGTTTCCTCGAAAAGCATGAGGAGATCTTGCTGCGATGTTCTAGTTAGTAGATTACATATGACTCACCACCTTGGCAGAAAGGGTGACCTGTATCTACTCCATCATCTAATTAATTACCTCAGGATCCTAGCTAACGAGGTAAAGTGGTGACTATGATCTGTTTGATAAAAATGTGGGGAGCTACCCTGCACTGACACATGACCAGTCCTTTCCATTACAGGGTACGAGAACAACAACCCAACCTCTCGTAACAAAAAAATGTATCCAACATCCTACTACCCAGTTGACCAAAATGGCCTACCAAACGGGTTAGAGTTAAATCCTTTTTGCTGCACATTAGTCCCTATCCGTAGTTCCCATAGGTTTATCCCTCCTAAAAATGCAAAAAATATCTATGAAAAAAAAAATAGCAATAGTAGTTTAGGATATTAGAAAGTAATTTGAATGGTTTTCCTTCCTATGAGACGGCTTAGACTTGTAGATTTTACACAATTTAAAACATTTCGGAGTTCGAAAATAAATTAAATAATCGTTATTTCTCACTACAACGACACTCTTATCTTTTCATGAATCCCACGATCATCGCTGATGTACCTTCTAGATTGCTAGTTAATTAGGGTTAATTAGTCGAGTTGTTACATTGTCGTAATTCAGATGGATGTCATTTTATTTATATACAATTTTTACTAGTTTTATTCTCAGTCATTCACTGGGAGGTAGTTATTAATATACATCACTCTCTATTGTCCAAAAATGATCTTTTATTCAAAAAATGTTAAGTTTATTTACAAATGTATGAATAATGAATGAAAGAATCAAGAAATATACTAAGTCAATTATGTACAAAATGAATGAATTCGTGTTAATGATGATACCTCAAAAATATTTAGAAGTATCAAGTCATCAAAACTTATCTAAACTAATTTAGGCTAATTATGTACAACTCTATCTAAGTAATGCCTCAATATAGGCACAAAAGTACTAAATATACACTATACTAACATATATTATTATCTACACTGACATATACAAGTGTCACTAAAGAGCCTTAAAACATATATACACTAAGGCAAAAAGTGATGTATTTCTTACATTATACTTACTGTATATATACTAAACTATTTATTATATTTACTAATAATATACACACACAACACAAAAAATTCATACACAGTACACATATAACCTTAACACTTAGCTACTTTTTACTTACCATGACTTAAGTTCAACACTAACTTAGATAGAAATTATTTGATTGGCAAGCCCACCATTTACAAGATCAAGGCAACTCCTAGCCACCCTCGCCCATACGACCCCACATGAACACACACACACCCATACACATGCTTAGTATTTGCACTCTGCACAGATGATCGGTGAGGTCATGTGTGGTATTACTTATATATGGCATATGGATCATGACAGTTAACGATGTGGGACTATTCCACAATGCTAGATTAGCGTAAAACCATGGATTATGGCCAACTTTAGGCCTCGATTTAGATGTTAAATAATTAATTATTTTCAAATTAAATTATATGTACGTGTAGCTGATATATAGGGCTACTTATTGGTACAATTTATTACCATAATTAAATATATAAATATATTTAAAAATTCCTTAATGTTATTGAAAAATACACATTGATTTCAGGTTTAATTCCTTAATTAAAGTACAAACTAATAAATTATTATTCAATTGACTTATAAATTAGTTAATATACATTAATAACTTATTATTACATATTTTAATTTATTTTTATTGATTTATTTAAATTTATTTACATTTAAATATATGATTTACATATAAATACATATATATGCAGTATAATATAAAGTATAAATAGGCTATAAACACACTGAAAATAATTTAAGCTACTGTATACACTTGTACAACATAATTTACTTCAATAGTTTATTAAATTACTAATTTATATTATATTAACTTAGTAAAATACCTAAAGTAAAATACCTAAGTAACTTGGAAATATAATTATATACAATATATATAAATAAATAAATATAAGGGTAGAGTACTGTACATTATAATTATTTTAAGTTTTAGGTATAGTTACAATAGTATTTATAAGTATATACATAGTTATAATTACATAAGAATTATGTACATATAATATAAATAAAAAAATATATAATTATATTATTATAATATATACACTGAATAACTTGTCATAAATACCTACCTAAATAAATAGAATATATATAAGTTATTTATATACTTTATACATGTAACGACCCGGTTCCCGAGTCCCTACGAGACACGAGAACCGGACCGACTCGACTAATCCCAAGACCTAGTCGTCCAATGAGGAAGTAACCAAAAGAGCAGTAAAATAAACCCCATTCAGCATGAATATAACTAACAGTAAGAAAGTACAGCAGTAAGGAAAGAAACTACTACAGTTGATACCACCACAACAGTAGAACAACATTTATCATATAACATGAACTGCAGGTAAAGAAAAGTACAGCGGAAACAAGAACTCACTATAACGGAAACAAAGAGGTACAAAAGACAGTAGTAACTCTACTGGACCCTACTCGGCCCAGCGTCCTCTGCAGCCGCTGACCTTGGCTGCTCAACACCTGGTCCTGAAAAAGGTAACGAGTGTAACAAGTCAGCAAAACGCTGAGTAGAGTGGCAACTAAAACTAAAGACAACAGTAGAGTGTACAGTAGCTGTTATGTTCTATTACTTTCTTTATTTACATCTTTCAATTGTCTCACTATTTCATTTATTTCTCAGATCTTTTACTTGATCTCGAATGTTCCTCGTGGGAACGATCTTGATTGCAGTCTTTTCCAAAAAGTAGAAGTAGCACGTGGTGCTCTCCTGGCCGGGAGAGTCCCCCGTGGTGATCCTACCCTCAGTCAACCACCCCAAGGTCACTGACAGATGTAACGGTGACTATGGCACGCACGATAAATGCACAGGTAGCTAACCCGTACTGGCACACGGTCAGTCGTTTCCGTTAACGGGTGCACCCAAAGCACAGCACGGAACCAGTCCAGGGCAGAGCCCTCTCAGTAACAGGGGTCCAACCCCTCCACAGTAACCAAACCGGGGCCTTGCCCCTCCACAGTCCGCGCACCCTCGCCTGACTACCCTGGTTTGCCCCAGCGGGCCTAACAAGTCGGTGTGGGAGGCTAGCAGAACCCCGGGGCCCGTGGGTAGCTAGTACCTCCCTACACTAGTAGCTCTCCTCGGTACTACGTACGCGAGGGCCAACAAGTCGATACAGAGTGGCCAGTCCTAACCCCGGGTCCCTGGGGCGGCTGGCTCCGCTCTGCAGTAAACAGGGGGACAGTCGCTCTCCTTGGTACTCCGTACTCAACGGCCAGCTCACTTCCCCAAAACTATTCCATTCACTTTCTAGGGGTTGTACTCCTACTTCCCCGTAGGGTTCCATCCTTTTTACTCAAACATCCAGGTTTCACTTTCCAGTTTCACATTCTTACAATCCATGTTCTCAACCACGTTATCTATTCACAATAGGCAGCTGTTAATTCAAATTACAGGCAGCTTTATATACCTTTCCATTTTCCAAGACTGCAGTATTGTACATTCCACTAGTTTTCCCATCCTAGGATTCATGCCATATCCTAGGATCTATCATACAATCTAGTTTTCCAGTCCTAGGATTCATGCAACACCTAGGAGCTATCATTCCATCTATTTCTCATTCCTAGGGTTCATGCAATGTCCTAGGTTCTATTTATGGTTTCATAATTTAACAGATTTTAATAACTTAAAGCCACTCTACTAGGTGCAACGGGAGTAATGGGGGCGTGATCGGGAATCCCGCGTGCCTCTGCGACTCCCAAGACTGCAACTGAACGAGGTCCTATCACAAGGATCAAACACAAGGAAAGTCTCAAAACAGTGTATAGCTACTGTAGACAGGTAGAGGAACTAATTCTGAAAAGAACGCAACTCGAATCGGGGAAAACGGAGCCTGAACGGGCCCTAAACGGGTCGAAAACGACGACACTGTGTAAAATCAGACGTCTGGAACTTCTTCCAGACGTCTTAAAAAATGGATCAGAGAATTACCTACTCAGCGTGGTTTCCCAGATGTCCAGAAGTCTGCGGGGACGTCTGGCCTAGCTCACAGACGTCCGATGGTCACCCCGGACGTCTGGAGGTCACTCCCGCCATCTGGTACAACGTCCAGATGCCTGATTCGCAAAGGATGGCGAATCAGCGAGCCTGCGCACAGCCAACTCCCTCCCTCAGTACGGTCAGTCGACAGGAAGGAAGAAGAAAGCGGAATACTCACCTTTCAGACATCTGTATGATCTTCCAGACGTCTCCCTCGCCGTCTGGCTATAAACCCAGACGTCTGATTCTGGAAAATTTTCCAGAACAGGGCACCGCTCGGCCTCCGCTTGCGACGCCGCCCACGTCGTACCTCGCGCGCCTGCTGCTCAGACCGTAGCAGGTCCCTCTCCGCGTCGTTCCGCGCCCCCTGCGCCCTCCGCCGGCCGGCCAAGCCGCTCCGGCGAGCTCGCCCTCACGGCAGAGCTCCGCCCTCGCACGCCGCACCTCCTCCACGCTCACTGCGGCCGCCGCTGCCGCCCTCGCGCTCGCTCGCTCTCGCGCACAGGAAGGAGAAGAGGAAGGGGACGGTGGAGATGACAGGAGGGGAGGCATGGCCTTTTAAGGCCGCGCGAGGAGGAGGGAGAGAGAGCGCGGCAGGTCTGCAGCTGCAAAGAGAGAGGGAAAAAGAGAGAGAGAGAGAGAGGAATCGCGGGTCTGCGTGCACAGGCACGCAGACGAATCTCTCGTGCGAAAAATAACTATTTTACAGACGTCTGGAAACGATCCCAGACGTCTGGTCAGACGTCTGGATGTGCTCCCAGACGTCTTAAAAGACGTCTGGGGCACGCGTTCGTTACAATACACATATAGAGACTATTACACTTAATTAAGTATTAAATATAAGTATAAATATTTTGTACATGAGTGTTTTTATAGGATTTTTGCCATTTTTTTATTTTTATTTTCTTTTTATGTTTTATAGAGGTAAGGGAAGAGAGAGGAAAGGTGAGAAGAGAAAAAGAGGACTCTTTTTGGTGTTTTTATTTTTAGTTCCTTATTTAAAAAACTAGAAGAGACCTAAGCGTCTACTGGTATGTTCTACTAGCTAAGAACTTCAAAACTTATTCTAATTTCACACACCTAAAACTAACCTTAATCTAACTCAAGACACATTCATTTTTTTTTTTTTACAGTATTTTTGTATTTTTTCAGTATTTACAATTTGGGCAAAATGAAGCTTAAAGGGATTTAACACATGAAACCTGAGCCTTCAAAATTAGTTTTAAGGGCTAGAATGAGGAGATAAAACAATTGAAACTTCCAGCAATCAGTCTACAACATAGTTGAACATGAAAGCATGATTTTTAACATCAAATTCCATCAAAATGTAAGTTTAAACATATCACAACAGTCTATACTGCTAACAACAATAGATATGAAGCTTTACACTTAATTTCAAATCAATTCTAGGAAAATCAAAAGTTATCCCACTACATGAAAGCTTGTTACATCAGATTCTATCAATACATGCTCTTAGAATGCTCAAATAAACTTGAATCAAATCAGAATTCATCCAATCCATGTGCAATTGCTGCTACTAGCCAGATTTACTTAATCAAACCTTCTCAGGTCTGGAAAACAAGATCTAAACACTGTCCAGCCCAGAAAAATCATTTCATTCAAAAATCACCTGAAATCTAGAATTACATCCCACTGAAAATTCATCCAGACAGAGAGAGAAAAAGCAACAGCTGTTGCTAAATCAATTTAGATCTAATCAAATTAATAAAACTCCATTTTAAGTCATCGCAAACACTCTAAGAAAGATCTAGAACTCAAAACAAATGACATCAAAGCTCTTTTGTACCCTAAAAACCCTAGTTGGTCTCAGTCCTTACACTGTGGACAGTGTGAAGGCCAAAGATCAAATTAGGAATTCAAACCACTAAAAACCATATCTAAACCTTCATTTTGATCATTCAAATCTATTTCAACCCCCAAAAATCTGAAAAAAAATTGATGCAAATAAAATCAAAGTGTTGCTCGGTTGGGCTCTTAATCTAAGATTGCTAAGATGATTTGCTCATCTTACAACCCTGCACACCATTGATTGGTGTTTAGGGAGGTACTATGACCAACTGGAATCAACTAGGTCATTGTGAGAACCTCAAATCTATTCATCGAATTTTCCTTGATTCCTCACTACCTGATGGTGAACAAAACAGAGGCGGTGATTCAAATTTGGGCATAAACACTATTCTGAATAAAAATCCCATTGAAATAGCTCATGCCCATTGCGATTAGTCCAATCAAACATATACAAACTCAATTTGATCATTCAAATTGGATTTAAATCAAATTCATCCAAAAATTCTTTGATCAGCATATATAATCAAATCTGAATAAATCAGTCAAATCAATTCAATTCAAATCAAAGGGAGGGTCCTTGTGATCTGATGGAGTGAATGAGAGAAACCCTCTATGATCTAGCATGCCACGAGATCTGGAAGTTGGTGAACTTCAGACCTCCTGGCTGCTTTGATGGTCAATGCAATCAATGGATTAAAACAACAAAGAAATCGGTGAATGTGAATTGTGAGGGGGAAAATCAATGAACACAATGGGTAAGTGGATTCATCTCCTTTAATCTGAATTGATCAGAGGAGGTGGATTAGAGAAAATCTATTTTACTTCTAGATTTAAGAATCAATCCATGAATTAACTATCTAATCCTACTAAACTACACTAGAAAGCACATAAATCTAACTAGAAAGTAGTAAACTAATCTATGAAAGCAAGCAAAGGCCAAGCTAATAGAGGAATGGGGTTCTTGCGCTGCAGCTGGTCAATGTAGTGATGAAAGTGGAGGAGAACCTCCAGCGGGGAGAATGAGGCCCTAGATCCACAGCGGGTTGCTGTGGCAATGAAGTGAGGTAGAAGAAAACCACCATTGCATTAGCGATCCAGGAAGGGGAAAAGGAGCTAGAGGGATGGATAAAGGGATCAACTCATGGGGACAGGAGCTGATGCTCATGCGTAGTCTCTGTGGTGGTTCTTAAATAGGCGTGAGGGAGGATTAGGTCACTGAATTAGAGGGAAGGACGCATTTTGTTTGAACGATGGGGATGTGATGGAGGAGAGCACAGGAAGTTTTGGAGACAAATTAGGCTGTAGAACCAGATGTGGATCAAGGTGTGAAGGTGCTCGCAGTAGCGATGGAGCTCTGGTGGAAGATCCACCATTGATCAAGTGTGTGAAGAATGGATGACTACTGTAGTACAAGTTCTTCATTGAAGAAAACCTGCGCACGAATGTTGTAGTAGGCCTTTTGGGATAATTAGGATGAGGCCCATGAAGTGAAACGATATAAAAGTTACAGGAAACCCATAAGTGATGAAAACATGTAACCATAAGGCCCTTGGAAGCTTACAAATGAGTCCTCATGACTTTTTATGTGAAAAAATGTGAAGATAAGAAGACCTAAGTGGAATGCATGTAAGCCATGGTCCAAATGATGTCAAAATGCAATGAGATTTTAATGTTATGTTAATTGAACATATTGGAACATAATTCATCCATTGATTTGTCTATTCAAGCTTAAATTAGGGTTCAATTGACATTTGGATCATCCATTTACTTAATTAATAGATAATCTCTCAAAATTGGCCTAATTATGCATTTTTAGCACAAATTGAGTGTTTTAGGTCATTTTCCTTAATTCCCACACTTAACCCATTTATTATGTTAATATGATAGTGTTTTACCTATATTCTAGCTTAACTTTGGCATTTTAGCTACGATGAGCCACACCTCATCAATCATCCCCTACCTTTCTCTTCCTCACTCTCACCACTGCTTCCCCCATGTCCACACTATTGCTTCCAACTTTTCCAATGATGACAAAGACTATGATGCTCTATCCTCTAAATTCTTCAACAAGGACTACCATGACACTATGACAAGGAGTTAGAGCCGAGCCCCTAGGTGGCCCACCTACTCTCCCCCACTCATACACATTATCATAGTGTTACAGACACATGCACATACATTCACTCACTCAAGCATCTTCCTCTCTCCCTTCACTTTCTCTAAAACCTCACCTATTCTCCACCAAATGTCAACCATAATTGGTTTCATGAAAATGCAGTAAGAGTTGAGGTTCCTTGGATTAATTCTTTGCTTGCTTCACTAAAGTAGTGAAGGCCTTTGCTAATGATTAGAAATCGATGGCAAAAGCTTTAAACCATTAGCAACATGCCATCGAAAAGCATAGGTTCAACGAAAACTTTTGTCCCATGGTTTTGCCCAAAACCATGTGCATTGCCACTTATGGGGAAAAACCATTGTTCAAGAGTTTTGCTAATGGCTAAAAATTTCTAGCAAAAGTCCCTTTACGCCAGTGGTTAGGGCTTTCGACAATGTCCATCAATTCATCGCCGATGACCTATTTTGACAGTTATAAATCATTAATAAATATGTAAAATTTATTAAGGGAAGCAATAGGACTTAATGACGAGGATGTCTAGAACATGATATGCCTAGAGGATGTCATTTATAGGGAAGATGAAAACCATATAAGTAATTTTGATGGACAAGTCATGTAGTAAGGATGACATGCACCAACCTAATTGCTAAGAAGATCAAATTTGAAGGTTGATACTTATACGTAGGAAAGAAGTAGTAGCCAACCATTAAGGATACTACCTATATATTGTTGGATTTTGTATTCCTTGAGAGAGTCATCCAAATAATGTAATATGGTTACATTATTTGGATAAAAGAATTATATTAATTTCTAGTGCATAGGGTTAACATAATTTGTGAGATCAAATAATCCGATGTGTGTTGATTTGGAGATCTAAATGGTTGAGACGATCCGATAGCACATTAAAAACCATTTTATTTGATCACTTGTTAGTTTAAGCTAGAATGGTGACCTTCTCTAGAGATCATTGCCTGATTAATGTTCCTAAATGGAGATTTAGAATTGTCAAGTGGGTTGGGTTAAGGTGTTAACCTAAGGAACTAGGAGATACCTTCTCTAACGCTATTAAGGAGCAGGCATATCCTTCGACCTGAGATAGATATGTATCTTTGTTCATGAATGCATACATTTGGTGGACCAATTGTTGATGCACCAACCTCGGTGTTGATACTAGAAAGTTGGTGTATGTGGGAAGGGGCAAGAGGTACATAATCTCTTGAAGGGATCACATGAATCTATCCCATAAGTGTATATGGTAGATTGGAGAAATGAGCTCACTCTAAGTATATTGGGAAAGACAATTTCACATATGGTCATAAAGTCCTGATCAAACTTAAACAAGAAGGCAACCCTTTGGGAAAGGATCTGGTCCTCGTTTTCACCCAATGATATAAAAAGATGCTAGAAATAATATTATCTATGGAGGAATGACAGTTGTCTAATGGGATTTGACCTCAAGATAATATTATCCTCCAATCATTAATGATTCATGGGTATTTGGAATACCTAGGGAGGCATAGTTTCATAATTCCACAAGTCTTAAACTCTTCATTATTGGCGTGATAAAACTAATAATGATTTTGATGGGTTCCTACTTAGATAAATCAAATGTTATTTAAAGAGTAAACTACATTTGATTTGTTAATTAATTAAGCCTAATTTGATTAGGTTAGATCTGAAGGGTTTGGAATGCAATTAATTAATGTTTAGATACTAAATCCAAATATCCCATAAGTTGTTACGAGTTTATACTATAAAATTTAAGTAGGAATTAATCCTATGCCTTGGATGGAGATCCAAGGGATCCCATCATATTAGAATTAGTCTTGGAATCCCTATAAATATCTCATAAAGGAAACCTTATTAACCTAATTAATCATCATCATTTCCTTCTATTATGAAGGAGAGAGAAGGAGAGAAGAAGTAAATGGTGTTGCTCTCTCCATTCTGCCTTTAGAATCAGACTTATGGAGTTCATGTCAAAATTTTGGAAGCTCTCCTGGACGTCTGATGTTATAGTCATCTCGCATTGTAATTAGGGTTTTATATCATAGTATAATGTGTATGACAACCAACTTATTTTATAAATTTATACTAGTTTTGAGTTCAGGTCGTTCGTTGGGAGGCTTATTATAATTTAATTCACCAATTATTATTTTAAATTATCTTTATTAAATTAATTATGTTATTTATACTTACTATTACTAAGGATTTAATAATTAATATTTTAAGTTAACTTAATAGCTCATAATATATATACATGAGATATATACTTAGCTCAAGTTAAGAAACATAATGTACATGATGAGCGCATTTTCACGAGTAAAAGTTAGGTGTTAATGGGCTATTGAGGGGTGTTAAATATGCATTCATTGTAGTAAAGCTTCAATTGCTCGGTAACAAATACAATTTATAACTCGAATATCTAAAATGAAGTTCGAGGTCGAACACAAGGAGTAAGTATTGCAATTCACACGCTAATCAAGATGAATATATAAATGAGCATAGGAATTTAAGCGTAATAATGATATTCAATGTATAGCAATTGCTCAAATTTGATATTCAATGGAAAACATGAGTATTTCAAGAGTTTAAGAGGACAAAAAGATATCTAGACAAAATAATGGTGATTTAAATCACCAATTATTAGTTTAGATACATATATAGCACAGTGGCCTGAACCACTTAAACTTCAATATTTCCGTAGTGTCAGAACCCTACTTTAGCCAATCAAACATCGCCTTCTCAATATGAGACGACTTAAACATAGCCTTCACAGCATAGCACAAGGCTCTCAAGGCCTCTCCTCTTTAGCGCTTCTTCCTTTACAAAGCCTTCTTCTTTTCTTCTTTTCTTCTTTCTTTCTTCAAAGCTTCCCTTCCTTTACAGAACACAAGGGCTCCAAATATCTGCAATGACTAAGTGTCATGCAATGCCTGCAGGAGCAAAACCCCCCTCCCTCCTTACAGATTCCTCTCCTTTCTCTCAGAAGTAGGGGTAATCAGGCATTAATCAGGTCATCGTATCTAGGTAAGGTCCAGGTCCGCCGACGTGTGTGGTGGACGAGGGTGCATGTGTGAGCGGGGGACTCGACCCCCCAGTGTCTTGGGTGATAAGCCCTCTTCACAAAATCATAATAAGCGTGTGCAGATGTCTTTCTCCCATTGATGTGGGACTAAACGCACAAGCCTTCTTGCATGCAACTGCAGCTGTGAGGATGCTTCCAATTGAGGCAGTAGGAGTGGTCACATGTTCTAATTGAGGACCTGAGAAGGGTCCTTAGGATCAACTGCAGCACCTGGGACTAAGACCTGGAGTAGATATGGCAGGAGAACTTGATGCGTGGTCGGAGAACTCGAGGGTGGCGGCGGAGCAACGGCAATGACCTAAAACCATGAATAAGGCCTTACAGAGACATTAGAATGCCTCAAGAGCTTCGCCTAGGCTTGGTGAAGGTGGTGGTGTTTAATGGTGGTTGAGGGCGTGTGGTGGTCGATGGAGGTCGAAGGATGACATGCGAAGGTGGGTTGGTCGACGGGGAGTTTGGGTGGACGAAAGGGCAAAATAAGAGAGGGGCGTTGTTTGGGTGGGTGAGGCAAAGTTGTAGGAAGTGTTGCGAAGCGTGTGGTGCAGTGGAGTGACGGGAGAACCTTGTCGAAGGTGCGGTCGGAGTGGAAGAAGATGGAGGTGAACGGCGGCATCGGGGGCTAAATCTAGGGATAAAGAGTCCTAAACTAACCTACAGAGCTAAAGGAAGCTAACTAACCTAAATGTAAGGGACGAAAGGGAGGATCCACGCTGGTTTTGTCAGGCCAGCGACGAAGAAGATGAAATCCCCAGTGGGTGAATGATGAGGAAAGGAGGGAGACGGCATTTGTTGGTACCACAAGACGCAGACGATCGTAGGGAAGGAGAATCCACCCACTATTGTCTGTGAGGGTGGACGAGGAAGGTAGTTCGAGGGCTCGCCGGAGTTGGTGGAGAAGGTGGTTGGGGAGAAGGGAAGAGGTGATATCTAGCCTCCAAACCAAGCTAAGGAGGTGAGGAAGGCCATGGACAGCTTTTATAAGCATTTGGGCGAGTCTCCAAGCTTAGAAACAAGCTTGAAGAGCTCAAATTTTGCAGTTTAGGTTTAGGAATTTCCAGGAGTTTGCATGAACTCTTGGGCAGTTTAGACAGTTCATGAAAAAGCTCAGATGGAAGGGGATCTCCTCAGGAGTCCTTCCATTTTAGGGAGAGATTCGCCGCAGATTCAGGGAGAAAGCCCCGATTGAAACCTTCCATGTATAGATGGAAGGTTCTAATGGCGACAAGGACCTTTTCGTGAAGATGAAGAAGTTGGGGGTTTTTTATAAGATTTTCAAAAGTTGAGGGGCTCTTTGTAAGAAAAAGAGTCAGATTAGGATTAAAATGCAAACTAGGTCAAGATGATCTCAGATTGGGCCTAAATTTTTGTACAAACCTAATTTGGACAAAAGGAATCTAATGGTAAAGTTGGATTTTGGTTTTGATCAAGTTTGACTAGGTAATTTATGCAAAAATTCAAATTTGGGCAACTATCCATCTAAGACTCTATTTTAGGTCAAAATGGGTTCTAATGGTCAAATCAAAGGTACCAAATCTTATAGAATATTTTTCTATATATTTTAGAACGTTTAGGTGAATTTTATCTTGACCAAAACCTTAGTTATTTAAGTGAGTCTGTTTTTATGATTTCAGATGTCCATTAATTCTTAAAATGTGTGAAAACACATTTCTGTCTGCATGGACCCTCTTATTAGACATTTATGACCATTTGATCTTTAAATAACCCCTAGGAAAACCCTGTGATTTTTTTGCATTTAGGATATGATGTAAAATTGCATATTTATCCCTGATTTAATGTTTATCTTTTAGAAAGGATGTGCAATGAATTATGGCTCCTTAACGGTTATGTAGGAGCATTTGTCTGTTGATTATGACTAATTAAAGCTAGTTATGGCTGATGATGACGTTATCATCATTAGGGTTGCAAGAAACTCATCATCGTAGTCGCAAAACTCGCTATTGTTTGCGAGCGAAATCGAGGTTATAAATGCTACGTCGTAGTATAGGTCGAAGTTGCTTGAAAATAGATAAAATTTATACTCAAATGAAAGTCCGAGGTCGTTCGCTGGGAGCAAATAGGAATTCACGTGCTAATCTCAATATATGATATAAATGAGCATAATTAGTTACTCAAAAATCTAATATGCAATGTAGCACATGAGTGTATGAGGAGTAAAAAGAATTCTAGACAAAATAATGGTGATTTAGATCACTAATTATAAGTATAAAACATATAACAACTACTCAAATCAATCAATATGAAGGAGCATATGATCAGACATCTGATTTTGCTTAGATGTCTTATTCTTCTTTTTTTCCTCTGTGCCTCTTCTACCTTGTCTTCTCTTTTTCTTCTCTTATATTGCTTTGCTCTTCTCTTTCTACGATCCTCTTTTTCTTCCTTGGCTTCACTACCTTGCCTTTGTTTCTTCTATGGATTCTCTTCCTCTTCTCCGACCTTTGTGCATAGGGGAGCACCTTATGAAATCGGCTAAGTGTTAGCCAATGTACAATAGAGCAAAACCCCTACCCTGCGCTCTCTCTCATTTCCTCTCTTTGGGTTCTCCTCTTTCCCACCCTCCTAGGGCCAATGCAATTTGTCGGGTAATTAGGTATTCCGGGGTTCGCTTACCTGGGTCCAAGGTCACCAGCATGGTGTAGTGACCGAGGAGTGAGTACAGGTTTAGGTGGGTCGGATCATGTGAGCGGGTGTGAGGGGACCTCACCCCTAGTGTTACGAGGTGATAAAGCCTTTGCACAAAAACATAATAAGGCACTTCACTCGGTTTGTCCCAGACGATGTGGGAATAAAGTGCCACCTCCTTTTCACGTGCTCCTGCAGGTGATGGTTCCTTCAATTGTAGCAACTACTGGGGTTCACACCCCCAATCAAGGACCTGGAAGGGCGCTTGGGGCTAGTCCACATATCCTGGGATTGAGAACTAGGGATATCGTGGCCTCGAACATGAAGAACAAGGCTGAAGATGGCGATGGCGGCGGAGCATGACAGCGAGAACCTGAAACACTGAATAAACCCTCACGGTTATGTTAGAAAACCTCAAGAGCTTCGCCAAGTGTTGGCGAATGTGATGGTGGTGTTTGCGTGGCGTGGGAATGGGTGAGGTGGCCTAATGATGATGGAGAAGACGGCATGAAGGTGGGTTGTTTGACAGAGGGTTTGAAGGGGCAATAGACCTAACTAGGTTAAGGCTTTTTCTATTGTGGTCGAGGCGGAGGTCATGGGCTAGTTGGTGAAGTGTTTGGAGCAGTGGAGTGAGCGGAGGGCTTCGCCGGAGGAGTGGCCGGAACAGAGGAAGATGACAGTGTTCGTAGAGTGCAAGGGGTCTTTTTGGGATTTTGGGTAAGGAACTAATCCTAAGAGCTAAAAGAAACTAAGCTAACCCTAATCTAACAGACGAAGGGGGGAGAATGACACCAGCATTGGTAGGTCGACGTCGGGGAAGAAGACACTCCGGTAGAGGGGGATGGCGACGACGATGGAGAGGGAGCGACGGCGACTGGTATTGCACGATGTGCAGGAAGGTGAGGAAGAAGAATCCACCGTCGATATTGTGGTCGGACGACGAGGATAGAAAAAGGAAGTCGTCAGAGCTTGAGGAGCTATTCAGCTGAAATAGGAGAGAGGAATTTGGGGAATTTTCTACCGAAATGGAGTTTGAGAGGCACGGTCTACCCTGAGGAGTCTTTTATAGGCCGTAAGATGGTAATTAGAGCTTGGGAAGCTAGAGCTTGGGAAGCAAGCTTCCCAAGCTTGGAAGGTTGTCAAAATAGGAGACCCACTCCTTTGAAGGATTCACATGAGGATTTGGGTGAGATCTGGAGCTTTAGATCTGGCTGAAAAGGAAGACAATTACTTAATGAGTTTCCCTTTCAATTTTGAGAGGGATTCGTCAAGAAATCATGGAGATCTTGCCAAATTATGGTCATCGGAGTTGTAGGAATAGGATTTCATGCAGCAATGACCTATTTGTGAAGAAGAAGACAAAGCTGGGGGACTATTTGTAAGAAACTCAAAATTTAGGGGCATGAGTGTGAGATAAAAGAATCAGACAGAACCAAATTGCAAACTAGGTCAAGATGATCTCAGAGTAGGGCACAAATTTTGGTACAAACCTAATTTGGACCTAAGGAATTCAATGGTGAAGTTGGATTTTGGTTTTGACCTAGTTTGACTGGGTAAATTGTACAATTACCCAAATTAGGGCAAAAGTCTGCCTGTGGCTCTGTTTTAGGTCAAGACGGGTTCTGATGGTCAAATTGAAGGTACAAAGCCCTAGATAATATTTTTTATGAATTGTAGAGGGTTTAGGTGAATGTTATCCTGACCAAAACCTTAGTTAATTAAGCAGGTTTATTTTTAAGGTTTTAGAAGTCATGTAATTCTTGAAATGCGCGAAAACCCATTTCTGTCTGCACGGACTCACTTGTTAGACTCTTAAGACCATTTGACCTTTATTTATCCTCTGGAGAAACCTCATGATTGTACTGCAATTGAGATATGCTGTTAAAAGTGTAGTTTTACCCCTATTTTATTGTATTTCCCTCAGAATGGACTTGTAGTGAATTACGTCTCTCTGGTGATTATGTAGGAGCATTTAATGATGAACTATGACTATATAAAGCTAAATATGGCTAATGATGACGTTATCATCATACCCTCATGCCTAACTATTGCTAGTCCCTTAGCAAAATCTCATAAAATTAACTCAAATTCTAGATCATATGTTCAGATCTCTGATGTGTGCTTTTTTATGTAGATTAGGTCAGAATGCCATTAATAGGCCTAGAGGTACTCAAGTCCCAACCAAGATCTAAACCTAACCAGCTTTAGCCTCAGTCTACTGTGAAGGTTTCTAAGGACCACAGGAACTAACCTAAGGTTCGTTGAACTCCACGGTTAAAGCACCTATGCTTAAAACATGTTTAGTCCCGGTTCAGTTTGTAGTGCACTTTTTGTAAGAGAGAGACAGAATATTTTTTTTGTATTTTTGGAGAGTTTTCTCTCTTTTTTTTCCTCTTTTATTTCTAGCTTCGGATTGGCTTTACAACACGGTCTATACCGGATTCCTCTCTCCCACCATCAATCCTCGTAGGGTCCCTAGCTTTCGATGCTTCAAGATAACACCGCCCATGGCAACCCCCAGAACCCTAGCTTTTGACACTTCAAGTTAGTGTCTCTCATGGCGTTCTGTAGCTAAATTCAGGTCCTGGCAATTAACATTTCAGGATAATGCCGCCCATGGCACCTGAACCAGTGTATGGTGCTTACATGCCCCTGGTAGGATATTTAGATATCCTAGGAGACAAGCACCGAGGAGACGGTATGTTATTGCGCATCTTCGAGGGGAATTTCCCACCTCTCTGCACTGGGAACACATCCAAATCAACTTGTATTGAGTAGCCGCTCCTAATCTAGGTAGCTTTTTTAGAACAGAATTAACGCTTTTGCGTGATTTTGATAATTAAGTGCACTGAACCAGACTGTGTGTGGATTAGAGTGCTTAGGTTACCAAGTCTCTAAAATTAGAGGTCAGTTAATGAGGCTAAATAATCCCTGAGCCTTAGACCTAATACCTAAGCTTCGCATTTTCCTCAACCTCTCAAGGACTATCCAGATCTTAACGGATACATGAATTTTTAAGCCTAAGCACAAGCCTTAGTGGCCTAAGATCAGTGTTCATACCAACCTTTGTGTCTCTTAGCACTTTTTTATCTTTTAGTTCTTTCTTTCGATTTGGTCTGGACTTTAAATAGATTCCATAATCCTTTACTAATGGTTAATGATTAGCCTATATTTGTGGGCTATTTAAGTATTTAAGTGCTTCGACATTAAGTTAATTTTAACATTTAGATAGCATACATTAGGATGTAAATAAATTAATTCATATTTTTAGCTTAAGTGCATAATTCATGTGTGGCATCCATATCTAAATGCATTTAGAATTAACCTAGAATTGCATGCATTTGATTAGTTAATTAATTAGGTGCATTACAAACATTATTTTAATTAACATAGAAGTTGAGGAGTTATGTATAAATAATCCTAATTATTTTATTGTTATTATTATTCTTCTTCTGTAGGTAATCACTCCGCCTCCGCCTCCTCCTCCTGTGCATTCATAGCAACCAGCATTCACTCGACGGTGGATCTCCTCCCACTTGTTTGTATTTCAAATCCTTGTAGACACAGCTACAAAGGAGGAGGAACGGTTGCCATTCAGAGGCGGCCTCCATCACCACTCCTCACTGTGTAGAGAACGTGTCCCTTTCGCTCCACTACCATCGGCCAACCTTGGTGGAGCTTCGCCACCATGGGCATCGCAGAGCCCTGCACTACAAACGCACCACGCACACCTCCTCACCGCCCTGCAGAAACCACGCGAGTAGCAAGTGCTTTGCCAGCTCCTCATGAAGCTGCATGCACGCACCTGCATGCTTGCTGCACGCATCACTAGCAGCAGCGTCGCCTACGCGCAGAGTGCGCTACGTCTTCGCCTGTATCTCCCGTGCCACGTGCAAGCACTACCAGTCCACACAGTAGCTGCAGCTGCAGCACCATGCACGTAGCTGCACATCCTCCAGCAGATCCATCCAAGCACCTCCAGCGCGTAGGCACTTCCGCTCGTTATGCCTCCAGCGAGCAGCACCTCCAGCGGCTTCTCGAGCTGTGCGTAGCAGGTAGTGCAAGCATCCCTCACTGATCAGCCTCACCCCTCTCGTGCGATGCTCTCCACTTGCACCTACACGCCCAACACACTCACATCCCCTCACCTTAGCGAGCTTCAGCAGCAAACAGAGTTGCTGCCTACCGCCACCCACCGTCAAGCACTCCTCCGTTCTCTCGCCTCTAACCCGCGTGCGTTGAGTGCCCGCTACTCCAACCGCTCCGCCCGTGTGCAGTGCGTGTCCTCCAACACCTCCAGCGGCCACGCACTTCACCTATAGCACCAACTCACCATCGACTTCTGCTCTGCCATTCAGCCATGTCCGACTGTCCAGTCCACGTCGCCACCACCAAAGCGAAGGCCTCGACCCCACGCGCCTTCCCCGAGCTCCTGGTCACCGATGATCTCTCCTCCCTCGTGCGCTAGCCACTGCAACAAATCCTCTGTTTTGAAGTTAATTAAAATTTACCTTTTTGCCATTGAGAGGGAAGGTATTTTTAGTTAATAATATTCTATTCGGTTGATTTTATGAGCATCTCCTTCTTGTTTTGCATATCTACAATATTAGCATGATAATGTCTTATTATCTCAATTGAAAAGTGATTTTGATCCGATTTCTTAATGAAACTAATCGTGAACATATGTTTTTAACTAGTGAAAGTTTAAATAAGTCATTGCCTCCCTGTGGATATGACCCACTCTCCTGTGAGTGATTTAATCTTAATTCTAATTATTTTGATTAGTCAATTTTCCATCACTTAGAAATACAATGACAAATCTTCTTAATCATCATTTTCGAAAGCAAAAATCGACTCGTCAAATGGCGTGTGATTACGCAGCAATCACAGGTCTTAATTGACCTAAATTAGGCTAGGACTTAGCATAAGTTAGTGTAATTCGTGCATACATACCTATTATCTACATCTTTACTACTTTACTTTAGCTAGGCATGAAATAATGTTATAATGTGCTGATTAAGTGCATTATGTCAATTGCAGGCAATAAGCTGATCTAGGGCTGGATCTGAAGCTGGATCAGGAATAACGGGAGTTGCAGCAGAGCTGGAGCAGAAGGCTTAGTTTAGATGAGGAATAATAATGTAAGGGGGTTAAAGATTTTCTATTCTATTAAGCAGAAATAAAGCAGTAAAATGTGAAGAGCTTAGGTCCATCCTAGCCCTAGGATAGACTAGAGACTTCCCCAAGCCTTGACCACCCTTAGATTAGGTCATCTCACCCTAGGAAGCCCTAAAACCCTAGTTCCAACCCTTGTCTAGACGTCCAGATAAGTTATAGGACGTCCAGGACCCTTAGCCATCTCCCGCACACCTCAAACCCACTTTTGCAGTATTATTGGATGTCCAGACACTTTGTCAAACATCCAATTTCTGCATAATACCCAAAACAGAACCTTGATTTCCCCCTGACTCAGATTGGATGTCCAGAACTGAAGTTTGGACTTCTGATTTTTGAGTATAAGTCGTCTGATCACATTATTGGATGTCTGATACTGGTCTCGAGTCCCTGTTGAAGGTTCTACCCTTGTACTAGGAGGGGTGAGATCAGCGTGACGAAAAAAATGCGGAATTGAAAATATATAAACAATCTCACAAAAATAAGCAATCACAAAATGTACACAGGAATTTTTAGGTGGAAACCCAAACCGGGTGAAAACCACCACCTAACCCTCTCGAGTTAGGATTTTCCGATCAACCTAGTTGATCAAAATCCACTAACCGAATCACTTTAAAACGAGGGTGATTCAACCTCAGTACAACCACGCTACAAGTACGAGGGTAGCGTTCCTCAACCCCTTCTCTCCACGAGAAGGATTTTGTCCCACGAAGGAGACGGGAATTCGCAAAGCGAATACCCAACCAAAAGACAAAGATAAAAGAAACAATAGTCCTATAGAGCCAACAAAGTAATTAAACCTAGCTTCTATAGGAAATAGGAAACTCCCCTTTGCAAGGAGTGCGTCGACGATGACGCGCTGCATGTGCCACGCGATGGCGCTACGTCGCTCTCGTTAACAACGCCGGGAGAGCGGGTGCGCAACGCTTGATGCTCTCAAGAGAATGGAGTTTGAGCTTGGAGAGCAAGAGAGTCTTTTCTTTGGACACAAAAGGTTTGAAAGTGTATTGTAAGGTGTGTTTTAGTGTGTATCTTGGTGTGTTTTTATGTTGCAAAGGCTCCCCTCTATTTATAGAGGCCTTAGGAAGGCTTTGGAAGGCTTGGAAAAGCTTCCATAGCCGTTGGGTGCAAAGCCCAAGAGAATCAGGCCGAAATCAGGACAATGATTGCATTTGACAGGGTTATCAGACGTCTAACTCTGGCATCAGACGTCTGGAAGGCCACTTTAGACGTCTGATTTCAAGGTCAGACGTCTGATTCTGTGCGGGTTTCTCCCTGACTTGAATCAGATCTAAACAGGGTTTTTGCGCAAGTCCATCAGACGACATACAGGACGTCTGGTACTATGTCTGGACGTCTGGAAACCTACTTTTACTGTGGGAATTGATTTCCAAACGTTGCAACGGCTAGAAAATCTCTGAGAAGAGATTTTGGGTCAGCCGAGGCAAAACGGTCAATTATCAGACGTCTGGGAAGACCTATGGACGTCTGATAAGGCTCTAACGGTCATATACTTGAGTGTTTTCTAAGCCAGCCAACGGTCCACTGATTGGATGTCTGGCAAAGTCATCAGACGTCTCCTAAGACGTCTGGTCTAAGGTCTGGACGTCTGAATTCATCAGACAGAACTAACTATGTCCAGCCTAACAGTTATCAGACGTCTGAAACAACAGTCAGACGTCTTAAAATTCTTTATCAGACGTCTGATTTGTGAATTAGACGTCTGGAAAGTCTGTTTGAACCCTATATTGGTTTTCTAAGTATTCTACAGAAAACCTAAGTATCCTAGGGTTGTGCCGGTGTTCCTAGGACTACTGTTAGGGTTCTTTGAGGCTCTTTAACATAATTTTCTAAGGAAAATAAAGAGCAAGAAAAATAAAGATAAAAGTACATGAAAGGATTAAAAAGAATCTATCCTATTCTTCTTGTCTTCTATCTTCAATCTGTCGCTCCACGCGAACCTCCTCTGTTTTCCGTCAAGCTCCTCCAATCCGTCCTGGATGCGAGCTCGAGTTCCGTCTAAACACGTCTTCATTTGCAATTGACCTGAAATCTAGGACTCAAATTGCAAATGTTAAATAACACGTGTTTTGTTATCATCAAAACAAATGATCGTGGTGCTCTAGCACCAACACCTGTTTTGAGATTCAAGTCTTGTTCTTGGATCTCTTGCTCCCTAAACCTAATCCCAACCCCATAGGAACCTAAATTAAGGTGTCCTAACCCTAGTACATCACCTCTAGACCTACCTAAGGCCCTAATTAGGCCCTCACCAAATCCAATTGACTTAGATCAAAGTCAATTACCTTCACCTAAGTCAATTGGACTCATCGAGTCCAATTGAGCATAGATCTCAACCCGCACAAGTTCAATTGGACTTGGTGAGAGTCCAATTGACCTAAATCCAACCTAAATGAGTTATTTCTCTCTCAATTAGGTTCACACCCATTCAATTAAACTTAGGTTAAGTTTAATTGCATTTTCCACTTAGCAATTAGGGTTTGTAACCCTAATTCAAGACCTACACCTACCCAAACCCCTTAGGACATAACCTAAGCCACCTAGCCACATAGAGCACGACCACACACACACACATGCACCCATACACACACACACACACACACACACACACACACACTTCTCTAGAGTTCTCTAGAACTCTCCTTGAAGTCGCGCCACCTCTTGGTTGCCAAAATTAGCAACCAAGAGGCATTCAAAATGAGATCCATAATTTTTGGATCTCATAACCTCTTGGCTGGCCACTCTTGGACACTCTCTATAGAGTTCCACACCTCTCTAGAGAAAACCCATTGGGTCTATAAAAAGACCCCATGGGCAGCCAAGTGAACCCATTCACATCCCTTGGCTTCCATTGGCACCACTCACCTCATTTGCTCCATACACGCCCACCTTCACTTAGGTCAGCTACTCCACCTCCACGAGCTCACCACCATCATGGAGGACATCATGCCGGGATGCTGGATCAACCCTACCTCTCTCCAAGGGTCAACCTCATCTACATTGGACGCCCCTCATTCTCCTCCTGACCACTCCAAGGCCATCGGGGACCACCCCTGAATGCCCTTTATTCTACTAGATTTAGTTTATGCTCTCCATGATTTTTACTGCTTTTATTACTGCTTAGTAGCATAGTCTTAACTTCTCCCCCAATGATGCATGAGAAATCCCGCCATTGATTCTTATATGCAGTCATTTACTGGTAGCTAGGTTTAAATTTCAAGCATTTATGTACAAGCTTTCCTCTAAAGTTCTTGTTGCAAACAACTCTCCCATTGAATGAATGAAAAATGCTTTTATATATATATATATATCTCCATATTGTGAAATCACCATGAACTTATTGATTGCTATTATATTTGAGTGATTCATGTTGCCTATTTCTAACTCCTAATATTCTTGCAACTAAGCATGTCATACCTAAATACGTAACAATCATGAACTGGCATGCATTTCTAAACAAAGTAGAGCAATAGAAGATCGATTTCGGAAGTAAACAAGTGCCTCCCAGAGACGAACGACCGGGACTCAAAGTCTCGTTATCTTTAGAAATCATTTTTTGACGAACATTTTTGCACGACAATATTATGATTTTCGACGACTTTCAAAATGTGTGAGAACGGGGTTCCGTCAAATGGCTCCATTACCGAGGAGGCAACGTCATTTTCTATGATTTTGATCTTGAAACTATCACTGACATATCTCTCTTTGCTTTGTTTTTGATGTGCAGGAAAAACAGAAGAAAAATGGGATCTGCAAACACATCGAGCACTGTAAAGAAAAAGTTAGGTGTACATCATCTCTCCTTAGATTAGGTTTTTTTCTGAATCCTAAGACTAGATTTTCTTTCTGCAGTTTCCTTTGAAAAATTTTTTGAAAAAAAAAGAGATTGTACTCATTTTCATGAAAAAAAATAAAAAGAAGAAAAATTTTAAAAAATCTAGATTAGGTTTCCTTTTGAATCTAGGTTAGTTTGAAAGAAAAAAAAAATTTTTTTCATTAAATCCTTTGAAATTTTCTTTTTGAGAAAAAAACGTGCAAAAGTTTTGAAAAAAAAAATCCTTTTGGTAGAAAGCTTAGATTTCAAGTTCAAACCTCTTTAAAAAGCTTTTCCACCATCTTCTAATTTTCGGCCAGATTTCAAGTCTGAATTAAAAATTCGATTGTCGAAAAATTAGTAAGAGAAAAATTCTGAAATTCAAGCTAAACCTTCATTTTCAAACTATCTTTCAAACGCCATCGTTATTTTAAAAAATTCGAAGTATACAATTTTTAAAAATTCGCAAAGTGCACGGGGATCATACTGACCCACATTCAAAATTTTTCAAATTTCAAAAAGCAATTTCATGCAATCTGCGAATCTGTTTTGACTATAAATGGTGGGGTTTGAAAGCTGATCTCATTGCCTTATTTTCCATATTTTCCCCTAATTTTTGAAGGTCGTTTGGTACTGTTTAAAGTGAAAAATCGACCAGGGGTCAAAATTCCAGATCTGACCCCTTGATATTCAAAATTCTTTAAAAATTTGGTTGAAATAGTAAAAATTCCAAAAAAATATTCTCTGAAAAACTAATTGAAAAAGGAATCTACTCACAAAATTTCAAATTAATTAGATTCCTATTATCAGCAGAGAACAAACATTACTTTTGTGGTCTACTGAAACAGAAAAAAGAAGAAAAAAAAAACTAGAAGTGCATGCAACTTAGGTTGAATCCTAAGGGTTACAACTAGAGACCACACTTTGGGATAACCTAGACTTAATTAAGTCTAGTTAGCCGGTGAGCTTGGTCACCTTGTGGGCCACTCACCACAAACCCTACTGAAGAAAACAAGTTAAAACTAACTTAAAAACACGAAATCAACCCGAGTTCGTTGTCATACTACTGGGTGTTTTTAATCTCTCTTGCCAAACCTGGTGACTAAGTCTGTAGGGTAGTGTCAAACGACCGCGGCTTAGGGGTCAATGGAACTGGAGGCGTAAGCCAAAGGAAGAACCTTCCCCTTAGTCCCCCCGTAACCAGACTGGCTGGGTTAGCTTGAGAGGCGGGAATCACCTTCAGTCGGTTGAACGACGAACTTATCTTCAGGAATTCAAATTTATAACAAAAAATCTGGTCACCTGATCCATAAGGACCATTTGATTGATAGGGCCTTAGCCTTGTCCTGCGTGACTACACCAACCCAAGGGTTGGGCGGTGTATGCACGGAAGGAGGTCACTTCTACCTCACTTGGTTGGACCTTGGGAGCCACTCCCAAGGAGGCGAGTCACCTCGCCCGGACCATCTTCTCCCCCTACTTCTTCCATTCCCAGAGCCACCATGGCAAATCCTGGACCTGGACCTAGATCGGGTCAGGATATCGAGAATCTGGACCTGATGGCTCGTCTGGAAGCCCGGGTCGCCGAATATGAGGAGCGGCATCAGTAGAGCATGGATCGCATTTTGACGGCACTTGACAGGATGCAGCACTCGCTGTGAGGAGAACAACTGCGGGATTTCTACGACCTGGCCGCACAAATCGTCGCACCTCTTTTCAGAATTCTCACAGGCGGAGACGCGTTTGAGCTCAAGCCCAATGTAATTGGGTTGATCAGCAATCATTTCTACGGGAACTTAAGCGAAGATCCGTTCCAGCACCTTGAGGACCTGAGCCGACTCGCTAAAACAATTCAACCCAGGAATATCGATCTCAGGATTGTTCTGATGAAGCTTTTCCCATTCTCTCTGAGAGACAAAGCTTCATACTGGTTCAAGACTATTGGGAAGCTAATTGGAACCTGGCCGAAATTACGACGTGAATTCCTGCAAAAGTTCTTCCCAATCGGTCGAACAAACGTAATGCGGCATGCAATCACGACTTTCTCCCAGGGAGCTGGGGAGAAATTACACGAAGCATGGGACAGATTTCACGACCTTCTCCGAAAATGCCCGCATCATTGTATACCCAGATGTTACTTAGCTTAGATTTTTTACCATGGGCTGGATGACACACATCGGTATCTGGCCGATGCATCTAGCGGCGGAAATTTTCTCGTAAAAAATGAGAACATCGCATTTGAGCTGTTCGAATCATTAGCAGAGAACTCGATGAATGTCGCATCTATGAACCAGTTCCAGCGGCCTGGTCAACAGTGGGTTGGTGTCCACGAGGCTCACACCGAATCTATTCGAGCCAACATGGATATCATCGTCAAGCAGCTGGATAGAGTAAACTTAATCCAGAAGAAGATTGACCACATTAGTCAGGGTCAATCTAACTTGAGCTCCGCTACCTCACGACCCTCCTATGCACCCCGAGCCTCACCTGCTCGAGTTAATCTACACACTTGGGATGCATCTTCTTCGTATTTACGAGATCTCGCATATCAAGATCCTGCAGTTAATCTAGATCTGTCACCTTACAACCAGGGTTACGCACCACCTGCAGATTATAATGCGTATCCCCTTGACGGATATACGTCTCAGACATCTTTGGCCTATGAGGACGTCAACACTATCCAAGGATACGGGCGTAATAACCCGTATTCAGAGACGTATAATCCTGGTTGGCGCCAGCATCCGAACTTCTCCTGGTTTGGTAATTCACAGAGACCACATCAAGATCCACACTACCAGACCAGGTAATACAGAAATGCGCAAAACACGTATCCTAGGTAGCAGCCATTCCCATCTCAGCAGCAACAACCCCGCTCGTTATACCATTCGCTGCACCTAGATGCCAACCACCCTCCAAAGTGGGCTGATCCTTTGGAGGCACTGAAAGAGGAGCTGCAACAATCGATGAGGAAGTCTACACAAGATAGCTTGCAGATTATGAAGGTGATGGCTAATCAGATTCAGACCATACAGAACAAGCAGAAGCAGCTGTTGCAGGAGCATAGGACTCAGGGAGCCTTGCCCTCCCATCCCGTCCCGAATCCTCGATAAGTGTAGAAGTAGGGCACCCCGCCTAGGTTTCAGGCACCGCAGGGACAGGCACACACCATACTACAGGCACCTCCTGCACCACCTGGTTACGCGCAAGGCCAGCCGCCTTTGCAGAATCCCGCATATTCTACCCCTTCCGCTCCCCCACCACCTCATGGACAACAAGCTGATGCACACACTGTCTCTTTGAGAAGCGGAAGGAAGACATTCGACCCACCACCTAGGTAGGCGGGTCCTAATTTTTCCCACCCTTCGCCGCAGGCGAGTTTGACTCCATCATCTCAAGAGCCACCTGCGGTACATCAGGGTAAGAGGCCACTTAACCCTAAAATTCCCATCCCTTTCCCTGAGGCTCTGACATGAAATGTGGGATGGAAAAAGGACACGCGAAATTTTGAGGACCTGAAATTGATGTTTAAGGAAGTACATATTTAGGTCCCCCTCGAGGCTATCGATCACATTCCTGTTGTCGCTAGGTTCTTCAAGGACTATTGTACCCGAAGAGACAACCGAGAATTGGATGACAGGTGGTACTGTCGAAAGAGGCTAGTGCCATGATTCTAGCCGACTTGTCGCCAAAGAAGAAAGACCCTGGTACCCCACTCATATCTTGCTTCTTGTAGGATTCTCCATTTGATCGAGCCCTTCTAGATCTGGGTTCATCCATCAACCTAACTCCCACTGCTGTATTTGATCGATTTCGATTTGGGGAGTTGAAACCCACCTCGGTTACGATTCAGCTGGCTGACAGATCAGTCAAAACACTGAGGGGGGTGGTTGAGAACGTGATCATGAAAGTTTGTGGGATCTGTTTTCCCACAGATTTTTTCATTCCTGATATGGAAGTTCCTCCTAATCTCCAAGATTCACCAATTATTTTGGGTTGCCCATTTCTGGCGACAGCTCGAGAGAACATCGATTGTGCATTCGGGTGTATGGAGATTGCCCTAGGCAATGAGCGACTTCGACTAGACATATTCATGGCAGCAAAGAACTTCAACTGTGATTGAATAGAGGAGGATGGTGAAGATGAAGATTCGGCATACTGTGGTAACATTGGGCTCCTTTGTGACGATCCAATGTCTCATTCATCTACACTATCAGGGTTCTCAAACCTCGATCCACATGGGACTGAAACCACTGCATTACACATATCTCCCTGAGGATCTGACTGTTTAGGGTGTGCTTCTGACCACAGCACCCCTAAATCCAGCTATCCCGATCCATATATTATTGAATCGCCCCTGTTATTGCAGAAAGACGTGACTACAGCTAACGGGTTTCTCGTTAAAGCAGTCGCAACCGATTTTACAAGTAGCGAATCAGTGGGAATTCACGTGCACATGGATCAGCAGATTCCCACCTTCGATTCTGCTCCTCCCACTCTTAGTTCTGATTTTGACCCACCCGTGATTGAATTGAAGCCCTTACCTGACTCACTCAGGTACGTGTTCTTGGGTGAAAGTGAGACATATCCAGTCATTGTCAATGCCCACTTAACCCCAGAATAGGAGCATCAATTGATTTCTACACTTCAAGACCATAGGGCTGCTGTCGAGTGGAGTATTGCTGATCTCCGTGGTATTCGCCCCTCGTATTGCACTCATCACATTTACATGGATGAGGGGGTGAAACCTTCGAGACAACCTCAAAGACGACTAAACCCGAATATTGTAGAGGTTGTTAAGAAGGATATCATCAAATGGCTGGATGCAGGCAATGTATATCCAATCTCAAACAGCCAGTTGGTGAGTCCGATTCAGATAGTGCCCAAGAAAGCAAGACTCACCGTCATGAAGAATGATAAGGGAAAATCCATCCCGACCCGCACTGCGACATATTGGCAGGTCTGCATCGACTACAGGAAACTGAACATGGCTACCCAGAAGGATCACTTTCCTTTGCCATTCATTGACCAGATCTTGGAATGGTTAGCCAGACGTAGTTTCTTCTGCTTTCTAGATGGATACTCCAGGTATAATCAAGTAGCGATTAGCCCGGAAGATCAAGACAAGACCACATTCACATGCCCCTTCAGAACATTCGCTTTCAAGCGGATGCCCTTTGGCCTCTGCAACACACCAGCAACATTTCAGCATTGTATGATGGCCATCTTTTCTGACATGATCGGGGATTATGTGGAGGTATTCATGGACGACTTCTCCATTTTCGGAGATGATTTTGCATCTTGTCTTGATAACCTCACCAAGATCCTGAAACGGTGTATTGAGGTAAACCTAGTACTATCCTGGGAGAAAAGCCATTTCATGGTGAGGGATGGCATAGTACTAGGGCATAGGATCTCTAAAAATGGACTTGAGGTCGACCGAGCTAAATTAGAGATTATCTCCCACCTACTGCCACCTAGCTCGATCTGGTAGATTAGATCATTCTTAGGTCACGTCAACTTCTATCGGAGATTTATACGTGATTTATCAAAAGTTGCACGGCCTTTGACGAATCTCTTGGTTGCCGATGCCCCATTTGAATTTGACACCTTGTGTCTCAGCGCCTTCAAGACTTTACAAAGTGCTGTTTCCGACTCCTTGATTCTACAACCACCCGATTGGTCACTCGATTTCGAAATGATGTGAGACACGTCTGATTTTGCCGTCAGTGCTATTTTAGGCCAGCGTCTGGAGAAACAACCCTTCATCATATACTATGTTAGCAAGACGCTGAATGAGGCTTAGCACAATTACACTGTCACCAAAAAGGAACTGCTAGCGGTAGTATTCAGGTTGGAGAAATTCAGATCATATTTATTAGGGTCCAAGGTCATCATTTTCATTGACCACTCCGCCCTCCAGCATTTGTTGGCAAAGAAGGATGCTAAACCACGGCTCATTAGATGGATCCTTCTATTGCAAGAATTTGATATCGAAATCCGCGACAAAGCCAGAAAATAGAATGTTGTGGCGGATCACCTATCCAGATTGGACCCAGACCACATTCCTTATTCCCTGCCCATCCATGAACAATTTCCAGATGAATCTCTTTTGGCAGTTCATTCTGTTGAGTTCCCCTGGTATGCGGATTTCGCGAACTACCTTGCCACAGGCAAAATTCCCGCGAACCTATCCAAGGACCAGAAACTCAAATTCATTGCAAAGGCCAAATACTACCTCTGGGATGACCCATTGCTCTTCCACATTGGAGCAGATCAGATTATTCGCAGATGCATCCTAGACTCTGAGATCCCCAGTGTGTTATCTTTCTGCCACAGTGATGCGTGTGGTGGTCATTTCTCGGGACGGAAAATCGCTGCAAAAATTTTGCAGTCGGGATTTTTCTGGCCAACCATCTTCAAAGATACACATGAATACGCCTAACACTGCAAACGATGCCAGTCGGTCGATTCTATGACCAAGAGAGACATGATGCCACTCCAACCCATCATGGTCATAGAAGTGTTTGACGTTTGGGGCATCGATTTTATGGGCCCTTTTCCGAACTCACATGGATTCGAGTACATATTGCTAGTCGTTGATTATGTCTCGAAGTGGGTTGAGGCCATCCCGACGAGACGGGTTGACCACAAGACCGTCATTTCTTTCGTACGGCAGAATATTTTTGCGAGATTCGGAATACCCCACGCTCTAATTAGCGACAGGGGAAGCCACTTCATCCATGCCCATTTCAGGTCGTTATTAAAGAAATACGGGGTACATCACTGCATAGCCACCCCGTATCACCCACAGACCAATGGGCAAGCTGAAGTGTCTAACCGTTAGATCAAGCTGATTCTCCAGATGACGGTTAGACCAGACAGGAAGGACTGGTCCGATAAATTAATCGATGCACTCTGGACATATCGGACCGCATACAAGGCCCCACTCGGAATGTCACCATATTACATGGTATATGGCAAGTCCTGGCACCTTCATGTAGAGCTGGAACACCATGCCTTTTGGGCGGTGCGAAAATGCAACCTTGACCTTGATGCAAGAGGTTGAGAATGGAAACTCTAGCTTAGCGAATTAGAAGAGATCTGGCAGGAGGCCTATGAGAATGCATTAGTATACAAGGACAAGACCAAGGCCTTTCATGACCGCCACATCCAGAGGAAAGTATTCATGCCCAACCAGCGAGTCTGGTTGTTTGATTCACAGCGGAAGCTGTTCGTAGGGAAGCTCAAGTCCAAGTGGACTGGTCTGTATGTTGTGATGCAGCCATATCCTAATGGGGTAGTCCTGATCAAGGACCTAAAATCTAGGCATATATTCACGGTAAATGGCCAGTGCCTCAAGCCATTTTTGGCCCAGGAGCCTCCTCCACCTAACGAGACTATTCATCTTAGTGAGGACGTGTGATTGAGTGCTCGCCCAACTGGAGGCATTAAACTCAACATGAATAGATACCATTCACTCCACATTCCACCATCATTTATATATAACCATTTTTATACATAGCATATTTTTGTTTTAGCATATTTCCCCTTTGTATATTGCACGTTAACAGGTTGACCAGTGTTGAATATAATTTCAGGAGCAATTACAGGTAATTTCTACCCATTCTCTCCCTACAGTATTTATTTTCTTTTATATTCATGCATGAGGACATGCAAGAACTTAAGCATGGGGGGGTAGATAGAACAAAACTGAAAAATTTTTATGCCAACACTTAGGAAAACCTCGGAGCTACATGAAAAACGTACTTTAGGACCTTAAATAAAAGAACAACCTACTCCACCTCCAATGCTCGCATTGGAGCTAGAAATCGTTCGCAACAGCCACTTCTGACTCACCCACTCACCTTTTGTTCTAAATTTAGGGTCAAGCTGATTGTAACCTGATATGGGAATTTCACGAAGTACAAATTATATGAGGTTACTTGTTTATAGCATATATACATATTGCATTCATGAATAAGATTATTTTATTAAGAGAATGCATTAGAGATTTTATCCTCTAGTTGATTCCTGTAGTCTGGAATCCAGTACAACTTTTCACACACATGTAGAATTTGCAATGGATTCATGGTGAAGGTTGATAAACGTCTTCAATCTGTCGAGAAGAAGCAGTGCTTCTTTTCCTGAACCCCCGGACAGTGTTTTGGGAGTCAACCAGATTTTCCTCCAAAAAATCCACCAAATAGTGTGAGATGAGAGTAGAGTGTACTGGTGCTCTAAGATTAGTGCAAGAAATCCAGAATCCTAGATAATTAGGTGATGATACTCAGAAATAAGGCATAGTTTCCACTCTCGGTTCCTGTGTATGCATTTTTGTGTGAAAGTTTGAGAGCCACTGAATAAGGCAAATATGCGGAGAGTGAGTTTTCATAAAACTAGGGCTAAGGTGGATGGTTACGACCATTCTTTACGGAATCCTCAGCTGAAGGAGGGTATTGATGCCAAGGTCAGAAATACATCATCCTATCCGTCTCTCCTAGTGTCGTGAGTAGGCACTTCCACTAAACAAGCCACCCAATGTCTCTTGAGTACCACCAATCCCTAATAATGCCTCCTCAATAAAGTTCACGGATGTGTTATGTTGAAAAAAAAAAAGAAAGAGAAAAAAAAAGGAATGATGAAAAGAAAGAAAAATTAGAAAAAATTAGAAAAAGAAGAAAAAGCAAAGAAAAAAGTGAATATTTAGTTCAGTTGCATTGAGGCAATACCACCGAATAAATTTGAGATCCACCAAATATGGCCTTAATCCACCTTTCTTGTGTTTCTGACCGCCTGAATACTGGCTGAGGAATTCCGACTTAGTGTTAGGGTTATGGAAACTCAATTAAAGTGTTAATGCTTAGTGAGACCACCAAATACAGATCGTATATGTGAATCTGGTGAGGTTGTAAGCTCTATGAAAAAGAAGAGAAAGAGAGAATGAATACAAAGGAATCAGAAGAGAGCATAGTTTTTCTCGTCTTTCTCTGGGTTGAGTTACTTAGTAATCCGGGAATGTAGATTCTGTAGTACTAGTCTCTATGTAGAACCAAGTGAGAGTAAGCCACCTAATATATAATCTTTTCCCTCAGAGATTCTCTACCTAAGCCTAAAGTCGGGGTAGAATTCATAGAATATCTTAAATACCCCGAGGGAAGAAGTCCGCCTATCCTGCTAGAATTTTTACTAGGGGTCAAGTACAGGCTTTAGAGGGGTATTAGTTTTTCACTCAAATCCGTTGCAAAAGCTACATAGCCACACTTTCACGATTGTCTGGATTTCTAGAGCAAAGGATGAAAACAAAAAGGAGAAAAATATCTAAGTATACACTTGATCAAATAATCAGTCCCTTAGGGACCCTTGCTATAAATAATTCAGTTTTGCAATTGTTAGGGACTAGCAAGATTTAGGCATGGGGGTATGATTGCGCAGCAATCATAGATCTTAATTGACCTAAATTAGGCTAGGACTTAGCATAAGTTCGGGTAATTCATGCATACATACGCATTATCTGCATCTTTACTGCTTTACTTTAGCTAGGAATGAAATAATGTTATAATGTGCTGATTAAGTGCATTATGTCAATTGCAGGCAATAAACTGATCTGGGGCTGGATTTGAAGCTGGATCAGGAATAACGAGAGTTGCAGCAGAGCTGGAGCAGAAGGCTTAGTTTAGATGTAGGAATAATAATGTAAGGGAGTTAAAGGTTTTCTATTCTATTAAGTAGAAATAAAGCAGTAAAATGTGAAGAGCTTAGGTCCATCCTAGCCCTAGGATAGCCTAGAGACTTCCCCAAGCCTTGGCCACCCTTAGATTAGGTCATCGCACCCTAGGAAGCCCTAAAACCCTAGTTCCAACCCTTGTTTGGATGTCCAGATAAGTTATAGGACGTCCAAGACCCTTAGCCATCTCCTGCACACCTCAAACCCACTTCTGCAGTATTATTGGACGTCCAGACACTTTGTCAGGCGTACAATTTCTGCAGAATACCCAAAACAGAACCTTGATTTCCCCCTGACTCAGATTGGACGTCCAGAATTGAAGTCTGGACTTCTGATTTTTGAGTATAAGTTGTCTGATCACATTATTGGACGTCCGATACTGGTCTCCAGTCCCTGTTTTGAGATTCAAGTCTTGATCTTGGATCTCCTGCTCCCTAAACCTAATCCCAACCCCATAAGAACCTAAATTAAGGTGTCCTAACCCTAGTACATCACCTCTAGACCTACTTAAGGCCCAATTAGGCCCTCACCAAACACAATTGACTTAGATCAAAGTCAATTACCTTCACCTAAGTCAATTGGACTCATTGAGTCCAATTGAGCTTAGATCTCAACCCACACAAGTTCAATTGGACTTGGTGAGAGTCCAATTGACCTAAGCCCAACCTAATTGAGTTATTTCACTCTCAATTAGGTTCACACCCATTCAATTAAACTTAGGTTAAGTTTAATTGCATTTTCCCCTTAGCAGTTAGGGTTTGCAACCCTAATTCAAGACCTACACCTACCCAAACCCCTTAGGACATAACCTAAGCCACCTAGCCACATAGAGCACGACCACACACACACACATACACCCATTCATGCATGCACACTTCTCTAGAGTTCTGTAGAACTCTCCTTGAAGTGGTGCCACCTCTTGGTTTCCAAAATTAGCAACCAAGAGGCATTCAAAATGAGATCCATAATTTTTGGATCTCATTACCTCTTGGCCGGCCACTCTTGGACTCTCTCTAGAGAGTTCCACAACTCTCTAGAGAGAAGCCATTGGGTCTATAAAAAGACCCCATGGCCGGCCAAGTGACCCCTTTCACATCCCTTGGCTTCCATTGGCACCACTCACCTCATTAGCTCCATACATGCCCACCTTCACTTAGGTCAGCTACTCCACCTCCACGAGCTCACCACCATCATGGAGGACATCATGCCGGGATGCTGGATCTACCCTACCTCTCTCCAAGGGTCTGCCTAAGCTACATTGGCCACCCCTCATTCTCCTCCTGACCACTCCAAGGCCATCGGGGACCACCCCTGAATGCCCTTTATTCTACTAGATTTAGTTTATGCTCTCCATGATTTTTACTACTTTTATTACTACTTAGTAGCGTAGTCTTAGCTTCTCCCCCAATGATGCATGCGAAATCCCCCATTGATTCTTGTATGCAGTCATTTTCTGGTAGCTAGGTTTAAATTTCAAGCATTTATGTACATGCTTTCCTCTAAAGTTCTTGTTGCAAACAACTCTCTTATTGAGTGAATGAAAAATGCTTTTATATATATATATCTCCATATTGTGAAATCACCATGAGCTTATTGATTGCTATTATATTTGCGTGATTCATGTTGCCTGTTTCAAACTCCTAATATTCTTACAACTATGCATGTCATACCTAAATACGTAATAATCATGAATCGGCATGCGTTTCTAAACAAAATAGAGCAATAGAAGATCAATTTCAGAAGTAAACAAATGCCTCCCAGAGACGAACGACCGAGACTCAAAGTCTCATTATCTTTAGAAATCATTTTTGACGAACGTTTTTGCGCGACTATACTATGATTTCTGATGACTTTCAAAACACGCGAGAATGGGGTTCTGTCAGCGTCATTGCCGGGGAGGCAATGAACCTGTTAAACTTGCATTCATTTATTTATTCATTCACACATTTTATTTGAGGCACATTTCAATTCAATTATCTGTTTAGTGTGAGGTACGTGAGTTTGGAGACATCTTGTCACACTAGCCTCAGAGATCAGGCGATCCTTGACATCGCCAACATAGTCTCAACATTGGGAGAAGGAGCATCACATCTCCCTCTGCAATGCCTTGGTGGACCTTTTCCCCACCGCTAGAGGAGATATCTGGAGGACCACATCTTCATCTCACCCATTTAGTTGTAGATAGTTTTTACTTTTCTTTCTTCTCTTTATTTTAGTACATTCATTTAGAAAACCCTTGTTCAGGGATATATTTGAGGGGTTTGTTCCCCGACTTTCTTTTAGGCCTGTGTTGGGTAACTTTTTGAGAGCCTGTTTCCTTTTCTTTAGATCTAGGTTTTCTTTTGTGGATTGATTTTATTTTTCTTGCTTGTGCATAAATAGCTAAAAAAAAATAAAAAAAAACACGAGCTGCCTGCTAGAAGTTGCCTACCTTAGGAGGACCATTTAGGTGTGAATGAGCAGCCTCTAGACTTATTTCGCTTGCATTTGCATGCATCTTGCATTGCTGATTGTTGGAGAAAACGTACATCCTCTTTCTTTGCATTCTATATTGTTCATGCATATGCATTTGGATTTAATTGCAAGACCACCTAATTTAATTGAAATGATCTAACAAGTGGTCACATATTTTCTTGAAAAAGGACTTTAAGTTAAGGAGGAACACTAAAACCAAGGACTTGAATTGAGACATTGTGCTACGGTTCAAAATTAAAAACTCAAAATTTTTACAGTGTATGCACACTTGTAACTCTTGCACCATGGCACACATTTAAACACTCCTAGGTCTTGGAATTACTAAGACAAGAGCCCTCCTACTGTTGGATTCTGAAGTGTTCGTTACTTAAGATCAAAGGTTTTGTAAATCCAAAGAGGGGGATACCTTGTCACGAATTTTTGGGGGTAGTTAAGAAGCACCGCAAAAGCACAGCTTCAAAGGAAGGCTTAGGCCTACTTACATCGCTCGATCTTCCATCTTTGGAGTTGCTCTACCATTTGAGATTTAGGGAAGAACACCTAAGCTCCAAGTAGGTCTTTTTAGGCATTTCGAAGGTCGACAATAGGCACGTAATTGATTGGGCAACTTGCTTTGTCACCTACAAGTTGAATTAAAGTCAAAAGCCTAAATTTGTAAAGACCTAACAAGTCCTTTTGAATTGTGTTTGTAGTGAATGCTTGGTAGGTGATCTCTTAGGAGACAACTTGTGTTTGATCCTGAGCCTGAAAGAATCTTAAGAAGGAACCTCCCAAGGGAAGAAATGGCTGGTCAAAGGAGCCTTAGGGAATATTTCATTCCAACCAATCAAGCTGGCCCTGCACTATGTAGACCTAGATGGGACAATCCTTATGAGATCAAAAGCAGTACCATATCCTTGCTGCCATCCTTTAATGGTACTGCTAGGGAAGACCCTTACAGGCATATAGAGGAATTCACTGAGGTCTGTTCCAAGGTGAAGCTGCAGGGCGTTACTGATGACATCAAATGCGGACCCTCTTTCCTTTCTCCTTCAAGGACAAAGCCAAGTATTGGTATCATACGCTTGATGATATTAACACTTGGGATGCCCTGAAGAAGGAGTTTTTGAAGAAGTACTTCCCCATGAGCAAAACAAATCACTTTAGGAGGGAAATTATGAGTTTTGTTCAAAAGGATGGGAAAGCTTTCCATGATGTGTGGGAGCGCTTTAATGACCTGTTGAGACTTTGCCCACATCACCACGTGCCTAAGTGGCAACTGGTTGAAAGGTTCTACACTGGACTTAATGATTCGCACAGGTAGACTGTGGATGGTGCCTGTGTAGGAACCTTTCTATCTAAGACTAAGGATGAAGCTTGGAACCTTTTTGATACTTTGAGCGAGAATTCTATTCACTTGAATTCTGCCTACATGGATAGAAAACCCACTCTCATGCAAAGAAAGTTGGAGGCGAATGAGGCAAGGGACACCTAGAATTTAGCCTATCAGATTCAATTGTTCAATCAAAACATGTAAAGGCTTATGTCGAGCCTGGGCCAATTTTTATCTAGCACCTCCACATCCCAAGCTTCTGAATGCTCCATTTGCCAAGGCAATACACACGCCACTGTAAATTGCCACTTGGCCTCCCAATTCCCTGAGCTTGTACAAGTGGATCTGAATGCCGCTCAAGGGTTCCATCCTAGACCTCGTAATGACCCTTTTTCCAACACTTATAATGAGGGATGAGGGAATCACCCAAACTTTTCCTGGAGATAAGGGAATGTTTCAAATTCAGGGAATTATAAACCACAACCCTTTCAAAATCAACAAATGAACCAACCTCAAACCTTTGCCCAACCTAAGACCTCTGAGATGGATGAATTGAAGGCAATGTTGAGAACTATGCAAGAAAGTCAAAGTGCCATCATCCAATCTCATGACAAGGCTATACATGAAATGAAATAGCAGATAGGACACCTTGTTGAGGCCGTTAGATAGAGGGAAACTGGGAAGCTTCCCAGTGCTGCTGAAGAGAATCCTAAAGGAAAAGGGATTGTCTTTAAGGAGCATGCCCAGGCGGTGACTATTCTAAGGAGTAGGAAAGAAATTTCCAAACTCGATGCTCCTATAGTCTCACCCTCTGAAAAACCATCCACCTCGACTTTCACCCCCACTGAAGAAGACTTGCCCAAATCTCCTCCACTTGAAATCACCTCACTAGAAGAAGTTGCCCCCGTTCCACCCCTTACTCGACATGACAACCCTTCCACCCAGAGATCGAGAGTGCCCTTTCCAGAGCACTTATCCACCTCTGGGCAGACTTCTGTTGGCTCATATAGAGACAAAGATAAGATGGATGAGATCATGGAAACTTTCAAGCAAGTGTAGATTAACCTACCTTTGCTTGAGGCTATCAGGTAGATTTTGTCTTATGCCCGCTTCTTAAAGGACTTGTGCACGAAAAAGCGGCAATCTAGGAAATAGGTCCAATCAAAAGTTGTCCTGTCTAATTTTGTTAGTTCAATTGTTTAACATGGCACACCCTCGAAACTTAAGGACCCAGGAGCCCCATACATCTCGGTGGTTATTAGTGACTTGCAGATTGATGAGGCTCTACTTGATCTAGGTACGGGGGTGAACATCCTTCTGAGTTACGTGTATGAACAACTTGGGGGAGGCAATCTGAAGCCTAGCCCGGTAATCCTCCAAGTTGCTGATCGATCACTTAAGACATGCGGAGAATTTTGGAAGATGTCCTCGTAAGAGTGGAGGACTTCTTCTTCCCTATTGACTTCTTAGTTTTGGACACTGACCCTACCAACAAGCCAACCAAGCTCTCCATCATTTTGGGCTACCCCTTCCTTCCAACATTGCATGCTTCAATCAATTGCAATATTGGGGCATTGAAAATGGTCTTTGGGAATAGGAAAATCTGGCTTAATGTGTTTGATGCTTATAAACAAGTCAGGATTGATGATTGTTCTCAAGTTGAGGTGATAGATGACCTGATTGAAGAGACAACCCCTACAATGTTATGTGATGACCCCCTTCAGCATGTCATGCTAAATGAGCATTCCCATCTCTTAGAGGAATGTGAAGGGGATATACTAGAACTTGAAGAGTTGCTAGGTGTTTCTGCTGAGTCTCTTGCCCCATCATCTCTGCCCAAGGTAGATCTGCTACCTGAGATGGGGACATCTATTATGAAACTCTCAACCATACAAGCCCCCGACCTTGAGTTGAAACTCCTCCCAGACACTCTTAAGTGCATCTTCTCGGGTGCCAATGATACGCTCCCCATTATCATTTCGGTTGTGCTATCTGAGGCATAGGAGGGAGCCCTAATTGAATGCTTGTCTAGGCACAAGGAAGCTATTGCTTGGAGCATTGCTAACATTAAGGGTATAGACTCTACACTCTGCATGCACCACATTTATACTGATGATTCCATCAAGCCATTTAGGGACACGCAAAGACGTCTGAACACTAATATGAGGGAGGTGGTTAAAAAGGAAATCCTGAAGTGGTTGGATGCTGGGATCATATATCCCATTGCAGATAATAAATGGGTAAGTCCTATTCATGTGGTGCCAAAGAAGGCAGGCTTTACTGTGGAATTTAATGACCAAGGTGAGCAAATTGTGACTAGACCCTCAACTGGATGGAGGGTCCGTATTGAATACCATAAGCTGAACACCGCTACCTAGAAGGATCATTTTCCCTTGCCTTTTATTGATCAAATTCTTGAGAAATTGGCAGGGAATAAGTACTATTGCTTTCTCGATGGATATTCTGGGTACAACAAGGTTGTAGTCTTCCCGGATGACCAGGAGAAGACGATGTTCACAAGTCCTTATAGTACCTTTGCATTCAGGTGTATGCCGTTTGGATTATGTAATGCACCAGCAACCTTCCAGTGGTGTATGATGTCCATTTTTTCAAACATGATTGACGAGTGTGTTGAAGTGTTTATGGATGACTTCTCCATTTACGGCTCATCTTTCGACCAGTGTCTCCTGCACTTAGAGAATGTGTTGAAGCAATGTAAGGAGACTGGTTTAGTCCTTAGTTTGGAGAAAAGCCACTTCATGGTGCAGAAAGGAATTGTACTTGGGCATGTTGTGTCTGAGCGAGGCTTGGAAGTCGATAAAGCCAAGATTGATTCTATTTCCAAACTTCCATTGCCTACGAATGTCAAGCAAATTAGATCCTTTTTGGGCCATGATGGCTTTTATAGGTGCTTTATTAAAAATTTCAATAAAATTTCTAGGCCACTTTGTGACCTATTGCCGAAGGAATCTTCCTTCAATTTTGATTCAAAGTGTGCCAAGGCCTTTCAAACTCTGAAGGAGGCCTTAATCTCTAAGCCTATTCTCCGAGCTCCTGATTGGACACACCCATTTAAGCTGGTGTGTAATGCTTTGGATTATGCAGTGGGAGCAGTCCTTGGACAAAGGGTTGAGGGAAGAACCCATGTGCTGCATTATGCCAGCAAGACTTTAACCGAACCACAACAAAACTACACCATCATTGAAAAGCAATTACTTGCTGTATTTTTTGCTCTGGATAAGTTAGGTCTTATCTTCTTGGGTCTAAGGTGGTTATTTTCACTGATCATGCGGTAGTGAAACATCTCATTGCCAAGAAGGATTCTAAGCCACATCTGATTAGGTGGATCCTACTCCTTCAAGAATTTGACATGGAGATACGTGAAAAGAAAGGAGTAGAAAATGTTGTGGCTAATCACCTATCTCGCCTTCCACTTAATGACTCTTTATCTAGAGACATTCGCGAGACATTTCCTAATGAAACCCTTATGGTGGTAACACCAACTTCACCTTGGTAAACTAATACTGTCAATTACTTGGTCACTGGAGAAACTTCTGGCTCTTAGGATGAGCAGAAAAGAAAGAGATTCATTTCCAAAGCTAAATACTTTCATTGGGAAGATCCTAAATTATTTAGAATTGGACAAGACCAAGTATTGAGACGATGCATACCTGAAGGGGGGCTGATGTAAACATGTTTATATTACATAAAACATCTATTTATGCATGTTCTTAAGCATAGAATTGCATTACATACTATAAATATTGCATAGCATGCATTATCTTGCATTTAGATTAGTTTGAATAAAATTGAGGTTAATTGTCTCCTTTTATGTTGAGGGACAGGGCAACATTTTATCGGGGCCTCGGATCGAAGATCCAACCATACCGATCTGATCAAGGTGACGATTGGAGTTCAACGACTCCAAGATCGCCTTAATCTGACATCTATAGCATCAGATAGAGATCGAGGAACCCTAGAATATCAAGGGCCAAGATGGTGTGAATCCGCACTTCAGACAACAAATTTCACCACACGAATGGATTCGGATCAACGATCGCAGCCAAACAACGTGAAAATCGACTCAATCTAACAAGCGTGTCACCATCTACATCATCCAGAAAATGGACGGCCAGGATGGCGCCACGTGGCACCATCTCAACTGCCCAACCGACCGCATGCACCCGCTGCACCTTCTCTTCTTCATTTGAGTGTCACTTCTCAGCCATTGGATACTCATCCAAGGGCTGTGGGGCGCGCACGCACATTTCATAACCACGACACAAACGCGCTAATAGCACGTTGGTTGAACACGCTTTCACGAAGGATGGATGCAGGTTCGAGCCGCGAGGAGTGGGAGTTGAGGCGCAGAAAGCAGGCATGATTGACCACCGGATGGTGATCCAGCAGCCACACGCGCTCAATCCAGATCACGCACCATCGTACGCCCGCGCATAACGCAGGATCGCATGCGTAGGCGCATGATGAAGAGGCGCAGTGAGGATCTTTCCCAGTCGTTCAGTCTCACAATCGAACGACTGAGATTTGAAGGACGTGAATGAGCATTTCTCCTTGAGGAGATGAGCAGGTGCATGCGCCGCCCCACTACGCACACATTTGGACCTTTAGTGACGGATTTATCCATCACTAAAGGTCCTGAATTAATGATTTTCAAATTAAGAAGACCAAATTGCCCTCACTCCTTGCAACTATAAATGGAGACCCCCTCCATATGAAATTCTCATCCCTCCCTTCTCTTCTCTCCCTCTCTAAAGCTCACGAGAAGCTTGTCCCACACCTGGGATGCTTCTCAAGAGATAAAGTCAAATTTTTGCCCCTATTTCGGAAGCGGATCCCGCGACGACGATGACGCGCTGCCCGTTCCTGTTCTTCATGCTTTGTCCTCCTTCTTCCCACTCCATTCCCCTTCTTCTGGGCATTGTCTCATCTGGCTCATCCTCCAAGCGATCGTCAAGGAGGATATCTCTCTCTCCATTCTTTTTACTACTTTCTAGAGTAGATTTACTACTTTCTAGTGTAATCATTTCCCGCTTTCTAGTCGTAATGAGTAGTGTAATGAATAACTTTTTGATAATGAAATCCATGTTTATTTTACATCCCTTTTACTTTTATTTGTAATATTCTCTCTCTCTCTTCTATTTTTTGTTAAATAGTTTTTAACCAGTAATTCTGTTACATGCCAAATAAAACAAATGCGTATTTCTACTCAAACGTCCACCTCCCTGAGTTTGACCAGAGATTTATATTCCGGTATAAATTTTATTTATTGAACACGAGTTCTTCGCTTTCAAACTACAATGACAGGCTTTCAAAATCAAATATGATAGCATAGTAACCCGTAGCTTCAACATTTTGGCATCATTGCCGGGGAGGTGATGCTCTTTGATTTTTTCACATTTTCCAACTTACGAATCATCTCTTTTGAGAAGAGCAAAAGTGGTAGATTGGAGCAAAGTACTGTTGAAGGTTCTGTATGTTATCACCCACCTCCCACCCATTAGTTTTCATTCTACCACGTAATAACACAAACATAAATCAACCTAGGTGTTCTTATAAACTCTAAGGTTAGTCTTTTTTGTTTGTTTGACACCTACACCCACCTCAATCGTCACATTTAAAAATAAAAAAAAAATCTCATAGAGGTACACAACCTCATCTGATTTTCAAACTCAACCGGTAAACCGATCTTTGGAACTGATACACATCCAAATACATAATTGAGTAGAAATCAGATTAGGTAATCACTTGTGTACCTAATTAAGTGGTGTAACAGGCCAATTGTTTGAGTTGATTGGGCCGTACCACTTCAATTAAAATCAACTCATCAAGTAGCTGCCGCTTAGGTTTAACTCTTAGAGATTTACAAGGCACTCCAAATTCTTTTATATTTCAAAGGATAACAACTTCATGTGTGCTTTCAAAACCTAGTGTGCCAACAAAACTTGTTTGAAAATACCTAAAGTTGAATCCTAAAAGCTACTAAGTAAGATTTGAACCCTAAAATTCACCGCATCAAAAATAATCTTACTTGAAAATCACTGGTTGTGCACGCACACACACATCAATCAATCATTAAGTGCATAACCCAGATAAAGGGTCCATCACATTCCAAGGCACATTCAAACCTAGCCTTAAATAAAATAGAGTAGACGTTGGCCTGAAAGGATTTGACTCATTTTTCAGAGCCCAGAACAAGATTATTTTTTATTAGTCTGTTTCTACTATTCAATTTGATGTCTAGCTAGGGGAGCAAAATCAGACGATCACAGTTGGGGGGCTCACTAGGAACCAGAGGTGCAAGCCGAAGGAAGAACCTTCTCCCCAGTCCCTCCTTCTAACTGGTTGGATTGAACAGACAGAAGTAGATCAAATCATTTCTTTATCTCAAGATGGGTTCTGGCTGTAGGTCTTTAGGCTAGCTCACTTAAGGACAAATTTGATTGCTTGTATTGCAAGGCACCTTTCTTCCTCCTGTCTATCATGAATCCTTCCACATTTTATATGCATTCCCACTCTTCCCTCCTGTTATGAGTTATCCTCAACATGACGGTTATCTCGACTCGTACTATAATCAACCATTGGTTAGTTGGGATAATTCGGATTGGGGATACAGTTCCGGACATCCATGTTTAGCGTCTAACCTTGAACACTATGATTGTGATTTCTATCCTTCTTAGAGTCACATCGATTATAGATCGTCGCCCTTTCATGGATAGTCTAATATAATCTACAATCAAAGAGGATACACTGATCCTTACCCATCCTCTGATTACACTACCTTTAGGTCATCACCACCTTTCGAACAATTTGAAATGACCTATTATCAGGAAGGGTATCACGAATCTCAATTTGTTAACTCCTCTGCACTGATCCCAAACCCGCCCAACCCTGAACCAAGTCATTTGGTTCAGGTTAACCAGGTTAAAAATAAGGTTTTGGCTAACATGAGGAATACCATACAATCTTTAGAAGTTCAGCCAATACCTTGCATTGGAAAATTGGAGCCCCCGATTGAGATGATTAATGATTTGAATAAGTATTTGTTGGATTGGCTCCAGGATGTTAAGGATAAGAACCCGGGTGAGTTCCTACTTGGGAAGTTAGTGAAATTGAGAATGAGATTTGTGGTTGCTTTGGTTCAATCGTGGGATGATTCCCAAGATGAACCCCCTTCAGGAGAGCCAACGTCAAAACCCGCTCAGGCACCTATCGAGGGGGACACGTGTTACGAGGCTGACCAGATTGAATTAGATAAACCAATTAAGGATGATATGATTTCTTCACCTGAAATCCCTGAGTCGGGGTACGAGGAAACGTATGTCTCCATGGACCAGAAAATGATAGATGATTTTGGGACATACATTAATATGGATTTTGATTTCTTTGATTCTGATGGTGAAGATTCAATTTGTGAAGTCTCATGTGAGTTTATAGAACACAATTTTTGTGAGACAATTGGGCTTGAGGAATCTGATAGATCATTTGATAGCCCAATAATTGAGGAAACTGATCTTATTAGGGCTCACATTACGGATCCAGAATCGCATTTTCTGGAGGATTCAATCCAATGCCCTGATTGTCAGTTACACCCCATTGAGCTTATTGACGATTCTGTTTTTGAGATTATTAGACCCAAGTCAATTTTGATTCAGCCACATCTTTTAGACTTGGAAATTTCAGATGGGGTGCTTAATATGTAGGAGGTCCCGAAATTTGACATTCTGAATGAGGATAGGAGCTGGGAAATTTTGATTTGGGAAGAAAACTCCGGAGGAAATAGAAGACCGAGTCTAAGGGTTCCAATTCATCTGAAACCATCAAACTAGGACCCTTACGACATTTGTTCTGAGGATGTTCAACCCAAGCATACATTCATTGATTATCCTTTCAATATTGAATTCTTTGTAACTCGACTCTTTGGTCTTGGGTTGCATCCTCATAAATCACAGGCCCTACCCCACTTGCATACTGATCTTAGGTTTTGGGTAATTTTTATGCAGAACCTTAGATATTCTCGATTATGGGGTATGGGTCTACACCACAATCTGGTCCACATTTGTGGACATCTGCTGGCAGGTCAGAGGTTTCATCTTTTTATTCTGATTCTGATCTGCACCTGTGAATTCTTTCTTTTTCTTCTTTGTATAGTGTGCCTAGCTGAAGGCACTAAATTCAGCACGTATACAGTTTTTTTTTTAAGTTTTTATCTCGGAGCGGACCAGACATTCATGCAATTCAAGTGCTTTCTACTCTATTCTACTCTATTTTATGTCTTTTTAATACATTGAGGATATTGCATTAGATAGGCATGGGGGGTGGATATACATCTCTGAATTTATTCGTCAACTCTATAGATTCATTTTATTTTCTTTTATTTATATATAAAAAGAAATTGTGGAATTAGGAAAGAGAACTTGGGTTTAAGAAAATTTTCAATCTTAGGAAATATTATATTAGGATCTGAACACGAAGACCTTTCAGGTCTTCAGACTTAATCAGCGTATGTATCCACTAAAATGTGGATTTGTTTTTCGTGTCCTCGCCAACCTGAATTCTATTTTAATTTGAATAAATAAGTTTGGGTGATAAGTATACGACTTATCAACCAGCCCTCTGATTTGAGGGAATCTTAAGTCTAAAGCATCTACACACTATCTTGTCATTGACTCGTTGTTCGGTGATTTTAACGGAAATTGGGTAGCTAATGAACCTTCTAGGGTGATATGGCTGGCAAGTTATCATGGGTAACAGCCTATAGGTAGGTTGTCCAGAGCCCAGTCACTAGACCATTCTCTTCTTGCTTCCTTTAGGTTAATCTTAAACCAGGGAAGCCACCTATTTAAAAAAAAAAATAAAAAGAAAGTCAAAAAGAAAAAGAAAAGGAGAAAAGAAAAAAAGAAAATAAAAGAAATAAGCCACACTTTCCTGCATGAGTATGGCTAGCAAGTTGTCGGTGGTAACAGCTCATTGACTGGTTGTCTAGAACCTACCTCAAGAAATGCACTTAAAATCCCCAAAACACTTAAGAAGAAGCAGAGAGTAGAATAAACTGGGGAGGTATACACTGGATTCACCCTTGTGTTGACCCCATAAAAATAAAAGTAGGGAGAAAGCTACCGGTTGTAAAGATACACCTTTAGGCAGAACTCTTTTTTTAAGGTCACCTAGAGGCGTAGAAACCCGAAATCTGTTCTAATTGCTGATCAACGAGTCTATCACATTCACAATAAGATGCTTAGAACTTAGCGTTCTCATCAAATCTTGGGTGAGTTGAATGGCCATAGAAAGCCACTCTTAAACCCTAAACTCAAAAATCCAAAAAAATTAGAAAAGAAGGAAAAGAAAATTTTCTTTGAATAAGGCAAGGGCTTGAGGCGGTTTGTATTTTGGCAGATACCCGGATACTATTGTGCCTTTGAAAGTTCAGATCCTAAGTAAACATTTTCTTAATGATTGAAAATAACTTATGCCTAAATAATCCAACCTAATTCTTTTATAAATAGTATATAGTTTTTGCTAGGGACTATCAAAGATAGGCATGGGGGCGTGATGTAAACATGTTTATGTTACATAAAATGTCTATTTATGCATGTTCTTAAGCATAGAATTGCATTACATACTATAAATATTGCATAGCATGCATCATCTTGCATTTAGATTAGTTTGAATAAAATGGAGGTTAATTGTCTCCTTTTATGTTCAAGGACAGGGCAACTTTTTATCAGGGCCTTAGATCGAAGATCCAACCTTATAGATCTGATCAGGGCGACGATTAGAGTTCAATGACTCCAAGATCGCCTTAATCAGACATCTGTAGCATCAGATAGAGATCGAGGAACCCTAGAAGATCAAGTGCCAAGATGGTGTGAATCCGCACTTCAGACGACAAATCCGACCTCACAGATGGCTTCGGATCGACGATAGCAACCTAACAGTGCAAAAATCGACTCAATCTGACAACTGTGGCACCATCTACATCATCTAGAAGATGGACGGCCAAGATGGTGCAACGTGGCGTCATCTCAACCGCCCAACTAGCCGCATGCACCCACCGCACCTTCTCTTCTTCATCTGAGCATCTCTTCTCAGCCGTTGGATGCTCATCCAACGGCTGTGGGGCATGCACGCACATTTCATAAGCACGACACAAACGCGCTGATAGCATGTTGGTCGAACATGCTTTCATGAAGGATGGATGCGGGTTCGAGCTACGAGGAGTGGGAGCTGAGGTGCGGATGAGTGGGCGCTATTGACCGCCCGATGGTGATCCAGCGGCCACATGCACTCAATCCAGATCACGCACCATCGCACACCCACGCATAACACTGGATCGTAAGCGTAGGCGCACGATGAGGAGGTGCGATGAGGATCTCTCTCAGCCGTTCGATCTCACAATTGAATGGCTGAGATTTGAAGGATGTGAACGAGCGTTATGCCTTGAGGAGATGAGCGGGCATGTGCACTGCCCCACTATGCCCACGTTCGGACCTTTAGTGACGGATTTATCCGTCATTAAAAGTCTTGAATTAATGATTTTCAAATTAAAAAGACCAAATTGCCCTCACTCCTTGCAACTATAAAAGAAGACCCCCTCCATACGAAATTCTCATCCTTGCCTTCTCTTCTCTCCCTCTCCAAAGCTCAAGAGAAGCTTGTCCCAAACCCGGATGCTTCTCAAGAGATAAAGTCAAATTTTCACCACAATTTTGGAAGCGGATCCTGCGACGATGACGACGTGCTACCCCGCTCCTATTCTTCCCACTTCATTCCCCTTCTTCCAGGCGTCGTCTTGTCTGGCTCGTCCTCCAAGCGATCATCGAGGAGGATATCTCTCTCTCCATTCTTTTTACTACTTTCTAGAGTAGATTTACTACTTTCTAGTGTAACCATTTCCTGCTTTCTAGTCGTAATGAGTAGTGTAACAAACAACTTTTTGATAATGAAATCCATGCTTATTCTACATCCCTTTTACTTTTATTTGTAATATTCTCTCTCTCTCTCTCTTCTATTTTTTGTTAAATAGTTTTCAACCAGTTATTCTGTTTCGTGACAAATAAAACAAACGTGTATTTCTAATCAAATGTCCGTCTCCCTGAGTTCGACATGGGATTTCTATTCCGATATAAATTTTATTTGTTGAACATGAGTTCTTCGCTTTCAAACTACAATGACAGGTTTTCAAAAACAAATACGAATCTTCAATAGGAGCAACAAAGTGTGCTGAGTTTTTTCCATGAACTTCATTGTGGAGGACACCTAGGTGCTAAGAAAACTGCTTTTAAGGTTCTCTAGTCTGATTTTTGGTGGCCTTCGTTATTTAAGGATTCTCATAATTTTGTTAAGGCCTACATTAGATGTCAACAGATTGGAACGATTGGGAAGAGGAATGAGATGCCTCAACACCCTATTCAATCTGTTGAAATTTTTGATGTGTGGGGAATTGACTTTATGGGCCCCTTCCCTTCATCCCATGGTTATGAATATATCTTGGTGGCAGTTGATTATGTCTCTAAATGGATAGAGGCCATTCCTACGTGCACAAATGACCACTCTATGGTCTTGAATTTTGTGAAGGCCAATATCATATCTCATTTTGGCTGCCCCAAGACCATTATAAGTGATGGGGGACCTCATTTCCGAAACCACCACTTCAATCGGCTACTCAGGAATCTAGGAGTAACTCACAAGGTCGCTACCCCTTACCATCCTCAGACGAGTGGCTAGGTTGAAGTGTCGAATAGGGAGATAAAAAACATTTTAGAAAAGACCATTAGACCTGATAGGAACGACTAGTCCCAAAAGCTCGATGATGCTTTGTGGGTGTATCAAACGACCTATAAGTCCCCTTTGGGTACATCTCCCTTTTGGATTATGTATGGGAAAGTGTGCCATTTACCCATTGAACTAGAACATAGGGCACTTTGGGCTATTCGAAGTGTTAACATGGATTTAGAAAAGGCAAGTAAGGCACGACTTATGGAATTAAGTGAGCTTAAGGAGCTGAAGAATGATGCTTATGACACCTCTCAAGCTTATAAAGAGAGAACTAAGATCTTACATGATAAGTATATCCTTAGAAAGACCTTTGAGCTCAACCAACAAGTCTGGTTTTGCAATTCTAGACTTAAGCTTTTTCCAGGGAAATTAAAATCTCGTTGGGATGGGCCTTACATAATCACTAAAGTGTTTCCGCATGGAGCTGTGGAGATTAAGAGCCCTTCCTCTTCAGCAACTCCCTTTATCATCAACGGCCAATGGTTAAAACCATACATTACTTTGGATGGCCATCTGGTTGATGAGGTCATGCTTGAGGAGCCTTAGCTCCTGTCATTCTCTACCTTAGGTAATATCTTCCTTTAACTGTTTTGTTTCCAATGAGGACATTATTAGAACCAGGCATGGGGGAGAGGACCTGAAGCATCTGTTTATAGCATGTCTACATTTTACATTCATTCATGCTTATTGCATTCAAAAAAAGAAAAAGAGAGAAGAAAAACATTTTGTATTATTGAGCTTAACTGGCTAGGCCCTGCATTCTTAAGTAGATTAGAACTTTAGGTTAGACTAAGTTGATTCTAGGTGTCGAACTTTAGAAGCTAAGTGAGCTATTAGCTTTAGACCTTTAGGGTCCTTTGTGGAATTAAAAACTTAAGTAGGAGTTAAGTTGCGGACCATTCCTCGAGAAGTTGAGGAAGGAAAGCTAATGATTGAGTTAAAGGCTGGGTAGTACCTGGAGTCTTTTTCTACCTTTTGGTTTATGGGTCCTCGTAACCTAAGCATCCACATTTCACACACACTTGGTCTTGTGTAAATAGTGATCACCCTAATTCATTTCTTAAATAAAAGTTGGTTCTCTTAGTTTTGACTTAGGAGAAGCTTGAAAATACAATTTGATTGGAAGAGTTCCTGCTGCTGGAGAGGTGGAATATATACTCACCTTGAGGATGCAATGATAACATGTCACCTCCTTGACGCTTGTCTCTTAGGATATCCATCCTACTGGGGGAATGTAAGTGCATTGTGCAGTTTACATACCATGGGCAGCCCTATCTCAAAGTGCCAATTGCCACAGGCCTAAATTCGCTTAAGAAATCCATGGGCAATACTATCTCGAAGTGTCGATTGCCAGGAGTTCTTGGGATCACTATGGGCGGTGCTATCTCAAAGCATCGAAAGCCAGGCAGCCTTCGAGGTTCGGTGGTGGGGACAATGAATCTGACATAGACCGTGTTGATAGCTGATTCAAGGTTAGACTTAGAGGAATCAAACAAAAATATATATGTTACAAAAAAAAAAATCATTCTTACTCTCATTCTAGGTTGGCAATCATACCAACCTCAAATAACTCAGACCAATGCACATGCACGGATGCTTTAATCTTCGAGACAAATAAACCTTAGGGTAGAGTTAGAAATCAGGGAAACTTGTGCCTACAACTCTTCTTTAGCTAACCTAGTCTGTAACTTAATAACTACTTGGGAACCTTAGGTCTAATGTCTGAACTCAACATGTTTCTAAAGGGAGACCGATTGAGTTGGCTAGTCTACTTGGAGTGCTAGGTTATTGCTTAGATTTGCTAGGGACTAGCAAAAACTAGGCATGGGGGTATTTGATTAGCCCATATTTGTGGGCTATTTAAGTATTTAAGTGCTTCGACATTAAGTTAATTTTAACATTTAGATAGCATACATTAGGGTGTAAATAAATTAATTCATATTTTTAGCTTAAGTGCATAATTCATGTGTGGCATCCATATCTAAATACATTTAGAATTAACCTAGAATTGCATGCATTTGATTAGTTAATTAATTAGGTGCATTACAAATATTGTTTTAATTAACATAGAAGTTGAGGAGTTATGTAAAAATAATCCTAATTATCTAATTATTATTCTTCTTCTTCTTCCACAAGTAACCGCTCCACCTCCACCTCCTCCTCTTGCACATTCATAGCTGCCAGCATTCACTCGATGGTGGGTCTCCTCCTGCTTGTTTGAATTTCAAATCCTTGTAGCCACAACTATAAAGGAGGAGGAATGGCTGCCATTCAGAGGCGGCCTCCCTCACCACTCCTCATTGTGCAGAGAATGTGTCTCTTCCACTGCACTACCACTGGCCAACCTCCGCGGAGCTTCGCCATCGTGGCCGTGCAGGGTGACAGCCCGCATCGCCATCGCAGAGCTCCGCACTACAAACACACCCGCACACCACCCCACTGCCCTGGAAAAACCATGCATGCAGCAAGTGCTTCGCTGGCTCCCCGTGCAACTGCACGCATGCACCGGCGTGCCTACTGCACGCATCACCAGTCGCAGCATTGCCCACGCGTAGAGTGCACTCTGTCTCCTCCTGCACCTCCCGAGCCATGAGTAGGCACTACCGGTCCACGCAGCAGCTACAGCTGTAGCACCATGTCCGCAGCCGCACGTCCTCCAGTAGATCTATTCGCACATCTCCAGTGAGCATGCACTTCCGCTCGCTGCACCTCCAGCGAACAGCACCTCTAGCGGCTTCCTGCACCGTGCACGGCAGGTAGCACGAGCATCCCTCGCTGATCTGCCTCACCGCTCCCACGCGAAGCTCTCCACTAGCACCCGCATGCCCAGTGCACTCGCATCCACTCACCTTCGCGAGCTTTAGCAGCAAACAGGGCTGCAGCCTGCCGCCACCCACCGTCGACCTCTCCTCCGTTCTCTCACCTCCAACCCGTGTGCACAATGTGTGCACTACTCTAGCCGCTCCGCCCACGTGCAGCATGCATCATCCAGTAGCCATGCACTTCACCTGCAGCACCAGCTCGCCACAAGCTTCCGCTCCACCGTTCAGCTATGTCCGACCATCCCAGTCCATGCCACCACTGCCAAAGTTAAGTCCTCGACCCTACGCACCTTCCCTGAGCTCCTGGTCGCCGATAATCTCTCCTCCCTCGCACACTAGTTGCTGCAACAAATCCTTTATTTTGAAGATAATTAAAATTTACATTTTTTTCCATTGAGGGGGAAGGTATTTTTAGTTAATAATATTCTATTCAGTTGATTTTATGAGCAGCTCCCTCTTGTTTTGCATATCTACAATATTAGCATGATAATGTCTTATTATCTCAATTGAAAAGCGATTTCAATCCGATTTCTTGACGAAACTAATCGTGAACATATGTTTTTAACTGGTGCGAGTTTAAATAGGTCATTGCCTCCCTGTGGATATGACCCACTCTCCTGTGAGTGGTTTAATTTTAATTCTAATTATTTTGATTAGTCGATCTTCCACCACTTAGAAATACAATAACAAATCTTCTTAATCAACATTTTTAAAAGCAAAAATTGACTAGTCAATTAACTCTTTTTTTTGCTTCAAATTGTTACTCCGTTTTGACATTTCAAAATCTCCTCCTCTCTTTTCCTTCTCAAGAATGATATGCAATTAATTCACTCAAAATTTCCTCCATTCTCCATTTTTTTATTTTTTTTATTTTTTTAATTTTTTTGGTTTTTTTTGGAATATATAATTTTTTGTGAGAACCCTTCCAAACTTTGAATTTTTGTATGTTTGCACTTTAACACCCCCCATGCTTAAGTTTTGCAATGTTGTCATTGTAAACGGAGGGTATGAAGCAGTTAGGGTTCAGGGATTAGAACAGGATTATCGGGTGGATGAATGGGTCGGGATGACTGTTGTGGACGATTTCAAGCTTTGATACGAGTACCAAAGGTGGGATCGACTGTTCCAAAAACTGAACTCAGAGTGCAATAGACATGAAGTATAAAAACGATAATTAGAAGGATCTTAGGTTTTTGGATTGGCGGGTTGCCTCCCATTAATCTCTAAATTTAATGCCTTCAATCAAGCGGAAAATGGTATGGAGAACGAGTGGTCAAATCAGATGAATTTTGTAAAACAAGCACGTTGATCACTAGCCTGGTTGGTCCAACCAGGTGCTTGTTCAGATCAGTAAGCTGATGATGCAGCCCAAACCCAATCAATCTGGTGGGTTGATAGATGTGAATCAGTAGATGCGGTACCCACCAGATACTGTGAAGCTTGAAATGATGTGGAAGTGAAAAATTTGGATTTGGTTGAGTCAGATCAGCCTAGTCAGAGTAGGGATCCTCAAATGAAAAAGGGTCGGTGGAGGATGTAGGAACCCTACGGGAGTAATCAAAGAAGGATGGATCGTGATTTGTAGTCTGATTGATGTCTGAAACCCGATTGAAATGTGGAGGAGAATTATGTGCAACTAGCTCATTGAGAGGAGAGTTAGAGTAGAAATTGAGTCTGGTTGTGGGTCGAGGTTGAAAATGGGTTTGGGAAGGTTCTGTATGTGTAGAAGAGGTGGTTTCAAGAATAATTGTGTGTGAGGGCTCCTCTAGGAAGGATTCAAAGGTGGGTTCATCTAGAGAGTCCTCATAATAGCCATCAAAATCAAAGGTAAATGTCTGAAGAGTGTTTATAGGATCAAGGAAATCTAAGTCAAGAAAAGGTTTGAACTCTAGGTTGTAGACACTCTCGACAATTACTATTTCTGATTCTTGAGGATAAAAAAGAAATGATTCCATCTCAATGGAACCTGATTTTGAATCAATGATCTCGGGATCAAGGACTTCAAAGTCAGAGTCGAAAAATGGATCCTGGATACTAAGGTCGTAGATTGGTTCTTAGTCATCAGAAAACAACAGTTCTTCGATTGAGTAAGATTCAAAATCATCGGAGAACTTGCGAGAATCATATTCTGAATTTGATTTGAGATCAGAGGTTCCACCACAAAATAAATCAAATGATGTAGAATCAGCAACCTGACTTGGATTTTACCTAGTTTTAGATTCCATGTTCAAAAAGGTGTCCCTATTAGGTTGGGGCTCAGGTTCTTGGTTTGTAGGGAAGACCCAATTGAATCCCAACTCTTCCAACTCCTCGGTTTCTATATCATAGATAGGCATGACTTCCGAAAAATCAATCTATATCTCTAAGGTTGGAGAGGTGCACTCATCAAATACAGGCCCAGAATCGTAGTCCAAATTCAAAATCTGATTTTCATCACATAGGCCTTTGTAATCATCCCAAGAAGGCTCGGATCCAGATTCTAGGTTAAGGTTGTGGGTTGGATCACTAGAATCTAGGTTGGGCTCTACAGAGATGTCAGAATTGCTCTCGAGAGTCACCTTATCAGAATAAGGAGCAGAATTTACACCCTCAAGAGGTTCTGACTTAATCCCATTATCACAGGAGTCTGGGAAATCTAAGCTTGGCGAACCAGGGTTTTTTATCTCTAGGGCTGCTTCGAAATCATGATCTCCTGCAATTAGATCCTCCCAATCCTCATCAAGATCAAGAATGTCAATTGCTGTGAAATTTGAATATGAATTTATTTGGGCTGGTGATCCACAATTATCATCATTGAACCTGGGATTTAGGAAATTGTGTTGATCACTAGTCTCACTCCAAGATGTTTTGTTGTTTCTAATGGGCATTTTTGATCAATTATTCTATATAACTTATTCAGCAATTCTCCCAGTTCTTCTAAAAATTCTTGGAATTTTTCTGGAAGTGAAGGGTTTGACCAACATTACAGACAATCATTGTGTAATTTCACCAATTCACTGTGTTTTGCTAATAGGTGATCCCGGGTTGAACTTTGTTTCATTTGTGTCCGTATTATCCCTACACAGTTCGTGATGAGTTTTGTTATTTTTGCAAATCTTTCCTGAATATCCCTTGTATAATATTCTTCATTGTTTCTATAGGCATTCTCAAGTATCTTTTCTTTCATGCTCATTTAGGACTCAGGTTTCCTAAATAGTTTTCCTAACATGTCAGGCTACATTTTTGAATCAAAATGGTGGAATCAAGATGTAGAATCAAAACTCAGGTTAGATTGAAATTAATCATATCTAAATGAGATTCCCAAGAAGATCTAGTGAGGCTTCTTAGGTTAAAAACCTAATAGCCTTCCTGTGTATGTGCTCTAATAGAAGGGATGAGGGACTGGAAGTGAGATTTGACCCAATCAAGGCACCCAAAGTAAGGTAGCTTCGAGGCGAATGATACCTCTAAATCAGAAATTCGCACACCCGAGAATTACCTGGGCAGCTAGGAAGGGAATGCCCCTCAAAGACCCATACACGGTAGAGCATCCCCACGGGTTACAAGGTTTCCCCCACCCGACCTTCCTTATCACTGAGCATCCAGGTAGATCAGAATGTATGAACTCAAGTCCTTAAGTCTACCAATTTTATGTCCTAATTTGTGCCTTGATTTTCACTTGATTAGAAGTTAATTCAACTTGTGACCTAATTTGGAGGTTGGTTGGCTTACAATGTAGACCAACTTCACCTGACCTACCCTAAAGATGGCAGAAGGAGATCTAGGTCAAGACCTAGAAATCACCCTAAATGACTCTTAGGTTATTAGGTCCAAGGATTTTAGGGTTCAAGTGAATTTAGAGCCTGATTTTATGGCTTTTGTTGATTAGATCTTTTCAACCAAGGGCTTGGGTAGCACACAAATGCTGGTGGGTTTCTTTCCTTTTATGCAGGCAAGTGTAAACTAGCACTCCAAAATCCTAAAATTGAAACCCTAATTGGCTATATTCTTCATCCAATTTGATCTTAACTTATTCACCTTTGGCTTTATGCAAGAAAGATGTTAGCCCAAAGTGATTTAGAAATTACGGGTAGTCCCTAATATAGGTGCAGGCAAATAAGGTAAGGAATCTCTAATAGAATCGTCTCAATCTTCATTCAGTTTTAAAAAAAAAAGTCTCAAATCAAGAAACTTGCCCTTTAAATGATAATTAGTATGAAAATTAAGGCAAGTGATTCCTAATTGATTGTTTCCTTTTTTGTCTTCCCAAGATTAGGAGGTTGATTAGGGAAGAATAGAGAATTTACTTGCCCTGGAGTGGTTGATTTGCATGGAAGATCTCCTCGTGAAGTACCTTGCAAAATCACAAGAAAGCAAACAGAGCAAGTCAGTGCTCAAATATAATCAAATAATACAGAGAATAGCGGTGAATTACGCGTTGCTCCCCAGCAACTACACCAAAATATTTGCAAGCGAAATCAAAGTTATAAATGTTGCATCGTAGTATAGGTCAAAATTGCTTGAAAACAGATAAAATTTATACTCGAATGAAAGTCCGAGGTCATTCGCTAGGAGCAAATAAGAATTCACATGCTAATCTCAATATATGATGTAAATGAGCACAATTAATTACTCAAAAATATAATATGCAATGTAGCACATGAGTGTATGAGTAAAAAGAATTCTAGACAAAATAATGGTGATTTAGATCACCAATTATAAGTCTAATACATATAACAACTACTCAAATCAATCCATATGAAGGAGCATATGATCAAACATCTGATTTCACAATCAGACGTCTTATTCTTCTTCTTCTCCTCCTATGCCTCTTCTGCCTTGGCTTCTCTTTTTCTTCTCTTCTCTTTTCTTCTTCTTTCTTTCTTCCTTGGGTTCTTTGCCATGCCTTTGGTTCTTCTATGGCTTCTCTTCCTCTTCTTTGACCTTTGCGCATAGGGGAGCACCTTACAAAATTTGCTAAGTGTTAGCCAATGTACAACAGAGCAAAACCCCCTACCCCGCGCACTCTCTCCCTTCCTCTCTCTGGGTTCTCCTCTTTCCCACCCTCCCAAGCCAATGCAATTTTTTGGGTAATTGGGTATTCAGGGGTTTGCATACCTAGGTCTAGGGTCACCGGTGTGGTGTAGTGACCGAGGAGTGAGTACAAGGTTAGGCGGGTCGGATAGTGTGAGCGAGTGTGAGGGGACCTCACACCCAGGGTTACAAGTTGATAAGGCCTGTGCACAAAAACATAATAAGGCGCTTCACTCGGTTTGTCCCACACGATGTGGGTCTAAAGTTCCACCTCCTTTTTACGTGCGCCTGCAGATGATGGTTCCTTCAAATGCAGCAACTACTGGGGTTCACACCCCCAATCAAGGACCTGGAAGGGTGCTTGGGGCTAGTCCGCTGATGTAAACACATTTACACTACTTAAGATGTCTATTTATCCATGTTCTTAAGCATAGGATTGCATTTCATGATATAAATATTGCATTACATGCATCATCTTGCATTTAGAATAGTTTGAATAAAATGGAGGTTAATTATCTCCTTTTATGTGCTTGGATAGGGCAAATATTTTATCAGGGCCTCAGATCAAAGATCCAACCGTATGGATGTGATTAGGGTGACGATTGGAGTTCAACGACTCTAAGATCGCCCTAATCAGGCATCCGTAGCATCAGATAGTGACCTAGGAACCCTAGAAGATAAAGGGCCAGGATGGTGTAAATCCGCACTTCAGATGATAAATCCGACCGTATGGATGAATTCGGATCGACGATCGTAGCCCAACGACACAAAAATCAAGTCAATCCGACATCTGTGGCATCATCTACAACTTCCAGAAGATGGACGGCCAAGATAGCACCACGTGGCACCATCTCAGTCGCCCAAACTGCTGCCTGCATCTTGTGAAAGCCCCGCGCCCAATCGCTCTCCGCCGTTGGATCTTAATCCAACGGCTGTGGGCACTCGCATTTAAAAATGGCCGCTCTACCATCCACGCCCCACAGCGCAGCGGTTGAGCCCGCTATCGCGAGCGCGAGGCGCGGGTTCGAGCTGTGGCGAGGAGCGATAAGCACGAGCAATTGGAGCATCGGATGGAGATCGGACGGCCGCTTGCGCCCGATAGCGCCGACGAGCTATTGGACGCGCAATCGAACGCGCAATCAGACGCGCGGGGGGCGCGTAGCGCTCGGGCGCGGACGCATCTTAAGCCGTCCGATCTCGCGATCGGACGGCTGAAAAGCGCTGGACGTCCGCGGGCGTTGAGGAGCAGGCAGCCGAGGAGGCGCGCGTGGGCGCGGCGGCGACGGCCACGTCGGGGCTTTAGTGACGGATTTATCCGTCACTAAAGACCCCTTATTTATTATTTTGAAGATGTAATGTCCATTTTGCCCCCACTCTTTGCAACTATAAAAGGAGACCCCCTCCATATGAAATTCTCATCCCTTCTTTCTCCTCTCTACCCCTCCAAAGCTCAAGAGAAGCTTGTCCCACACCCGGGATGCTTCTCGCGAGATAAAGTCCAATTTTCGTTCCCCTTCGGAAGTGGATCCCGCGACGACGACGGCGTGCTGCTTCGTTCCTGTTCTTCTGCTTCATCCTCCTTCGTCTCGCTTCGTTCTCCTTCGTCCAGGAATCGTCCTCCAGCAACCGTCGAGGAGGATTTCTCTCTCCCTATTCTTTTTACCGCTTTCTAGTATAGATTTACTGCTTTCTAGAATAGTCTATTCGTCCTCCGAGCGATCGTCGAGGAGGACATTTCTCTCTCCATTCTTTTAATGCTTTCTAGAGTAAATTTATCACTTTCTAGTGTAATTGTTTCATGCCTTCTAGTTGTAATGAACAGTCTCTTCTATGATAAATTCTTTGTTTATTCTACATCTCATTTTGATTTCCATGTGTAATACTCTCTCTCTCTTACCATCTCTCTCTCTCTTTTATTAATTGTAAATAATTAGATAGTTCTAAATTGAATTATTCTGTAACAAATAAAAAGAAATGCGTAGTTTTTAAATCAAACGTCCGCCTCCCTATGTTCGACCCGGAATTTTAATTTCGGTATCAATTTTATTTGTTGAACACGAATTCTTCGCTTTCGAACTACAACGACAGGTTTTCCAAAACTGAACACGTTAGCGTAGGTTCGTAGCGTTCAACATTTTGGCGTCGTTGCCGGGGAGGCAACGATCTTTGATTTCTCTTCGCGTTTTGTAACTTACAAATCATTTACCTCACTTTTCTCCTTTCTTATTGTAATTGCAAGTACTCTTTTGAGGCAAGCAAAAGCGGTAGATTGGAGTAAAGTGCTGTGGAAGGTTTTGTAAGTTATCCCCCATTCTTTCCCCCTCCTTAGATTTCATTCGCCACATTGAATCCAAATTCCAATTAACCTAGGTGTTTGCATAAATCCTATGAATAGTTTGGTTGTTTGGATTTTCACTCACATTCATTTCACCTTCATTTATAAAAAAAATAAAAAGATAATTTTGTGGGGCAATTTTCAACAAATACACAATGTACACCCACATTTAAAGGCACTTAACCGAATTGATTTGTTTCTACTCAACCGGGTTCTGATCTGTGGGACCGGTACACATAAAGCAACACATAAAAGAGTAGAAATCATTCTAAGTTAACTATCTTTGTGTGCCTAACTTAGTGGTGCATTTGTAGCCAGTTGTTTGGGCCTCACCACTTCAAATAAAATCAACTCATCAAGTAGCTGCCAATTAGGTTCAACTCTTAGGAATTTACCAGGCACTCCACATTCTTTTTAAACCTTAAAGGAAAACTTCTTCACCTGTGCTTGCAAAACCTGGTGTGCCAATGAAACTTGATTGAAAATACCTAAAGTTGAATCTTAAAAGCTACTAAGCAAGATTTGAATCTTAAAATTCACCACATCAAAAACAATCTTGCTTGAAAATCACTGGTTGTGCACTCACACACGAATCAATCAATCATTAAGGGCACAACCCATTTAAAGGGCCCATCACATTCCAAAGCACATTTAAACCTAGCCCTAAATAAAACAGAGTAGATGTTGGCCTTAAGGATTGGACTCGCTCTTCAGAACTCAGAACGAGATTATTTTCAATTAGTCTATTTCTACTGTTCAATCTGATGTCTAGCTAGGGGAGCAGAGTCAAACAATCGCGGCTGGGGGGTACACTAGGAACCGGAGGCGCAAGCCGAAGGAAGAACCTTCTCCCCAGTCCCTCCTTCTAACTGGTTGGATTGAATAGACGAAAGTAGATCAAATCGTTCCTTTATCTCAAGATGGGTTTTGAGAGTCTGTAGGTCTGTAGGCTAACCCATTTAAGGACAGGTTTGATTGTTTGTATTGCAGGGCACCTTTCTTCCTCCTGTGTATCATGAATCCTTCCACATATTTCACGCATTCCCGCTCTTTCCCTCCTGTTGTAAATTATCCTCAACATGACGATTATCCCAACTCGTATTGTAATCAACCATCAGTTAGTTGGGATAATTCGGATTGGGGATACAATTCCGGACCCTGGTGTTTAGGGTCTAACCCAGAACACTTTGATTCTGATTTCTATCCTTCTCAGAGCTACATCGATTATATATTGTCTTCCTTTCATGAACAACATAATACGATCTACAATCAAGAAGGATACACCGATCCTTACCCATCCTCTAATTTCACTGCCTTTAGGTCATCACCATCTTTTCAACAATCTGAAATGACCTATTATCAGGAAGGGTATAACGAATCTCAATTCATTAATTCCCCTGCATTGAGCCCAAACCCGCCCAACCCTGAACCAACTCATTTGGTTCAGGTTAACTAGGTTCAAGATAAGGTTCTGGCTAACTTGAGGAATATCATTCAATCTTTAGAAGTTCAGCCAATACCTTGCATTGAGAGATTGGAGCCCCTGATTGAAATGATTGATGATTTAAACAAGTCTTTGTTGGATTGGCTCCAGGATGTTAAGGATAAGAACCCGGGTGAGTTTTTACTTAGGAAATTAGCGAAATTGAGGATGAGATTCGTGGTTGCTTTGATTCAATCTTGGAATAATTCCCAAGATGAACTCTCTTCAGGAAAGCCAATGACAGAACCTACTTAGGCACCTGTTGGGGGGACACGTGTTACGAGGCTGACCAGATTGAATTAAAACAACCAATTAAGGATGATCTGATTTCTTCGCCTGAGATCCCTAAGCCGGGTTACAGGGAAACATATGTCTCCTTAGAACACAAAGTGACAAATGATTTTGGGACATACATTGATATGGATCTTGATGGTGAAGATTCAAGTTGTGAAGTCTTACGCGAGTCTTCTGAACATGATTTCTGTGAGACGATTGGGCCTGAGGAATCTGATAGATCAATTGATAGCCCAATAACTGAGAACACTGATCTTATTAGGGCACACATAGGGGATCCAGAATCACATTTTCTGGAGGAATCAATTCAATGCCCTGATTATCAGCTACACCCTGTTGAGCTTATTGATGATTCTAATTCTGATATAATTAGAACCAAGTCAATTTTGATTCTGCCACATCATTTAGACTTGGAGATTTCAGATGGAGTGATGAATATACAAGAGGTCCTGGAATTTGATCTGCTAAATGAGGAGGATTGGAGTTGGGAAGTTTTGATTTGGGAAGTTAATTCTGGAGGAAATAGAAGATTGAGTCGAAGGGTTCCTTTTAAGTTGAAACCATCAAATCAGAACCCTTACGACATTTGTTTCGAGGATGTTCAACCCAAGCACACATTCAACGATTATCCTTTTGAGCTTCAATTCTCAGTAAATCGACTTTTTGGTCTTGGGTGCATCCTCAGAAATCGCAGGCCCGATCCTGCTTACATTCTGATTTTAGGTTTTGGGTAATTTTTATCCAGAACCTAAGATATTCTCGATTATGGGTGTGGGTCTGCACCACAATCTAGTCCACATCTGTGGACCTCTGCTGACAGGTCAGAGGATTCTTCTGTTCATTCTAATTCTGACCTGCACATGTGAATTCTTCATTTCTTTTCTTTGTATAGTGTGCCTAGCTGAAGGCACTAAACTCAGCACTTATACAGTTCTTTTTCGTTTTCATCTTGGAGCGGACCTGATATTCACGCAATTCAGGTGCTTTCTATGCTTTTCCACTCTATTTTATGTCTTTTTAATACAATGAGGACATTGCATTAGATAGGCATGGGGGGGTGGATATTCATCTCTGAATTCATTCGTCAGCTCCGTAGATTTGTTTATTTTCTTTTATAAAAAAAAAAATTTCGAAATTAGGAAAGAGAATTTGGGTTTAAAAAAATTTTCAATCTTAGGAAATACTACATTATGATTTAAACACAAAGACCCCTCAGGTCTTTGGACTTAATTAGCCTGTGTATCCACTAAAATGTGGATTTGTTTTTGAGTCCTCGCCATCTTAATTCTATTATAATTGGAATAAATAAGTTTGGGTGATAAGTATACGACTTATCAACCTGCCCTCTGATTTGAGGGAATTTTGAGTTTTAAGCATCTACACACTTTCTTTGCACTGACTCGTTCGACGATTTTAACGGAAAGTGGGTAGCTAATGAACCTTCTAGGGTGATATGGCTGGCAAGTTATCGTGGGTAACAGCCCATAGGTAGGTTGTCCAGAGCCTAGTCACTGGACCTTTCTTAGTTTGCTGCCTTTAGGTAAATCTTAGACTAGGGAAGCTACCTACTTAAATAAAAAAAAAAAGGAGAAAAGAACAAAAAGAAATAAGCCACACTTCGCCGCACGAGTATGGCTGGCAAGTTGTCGGTGGTAATAGCTCATCGACCGGTTGTCCAGAACCCAGCTCAGAAAATGCACTAAAAATTCCCAAAACACTTAGGGGGAAGTGGAGAAGTAGAATAAACCGGGGAGATATACACTGGATTCACCCTTGTGTTGACCCTGTAAAAAAAAAAATTAAAAGTAGGGAGAAAGCTACCAGATGTAAAGATACACTTTTAGGTAGAATTCTGGTTAGGTCACCTAGAGGCGTAGAAATCCGAAGTCCGTTCTAATTGCCGATCAACGAGTCTATCACAATCACAATAAGATGCTTAAAGCTTAGGGTTCCAATCAAATTTTGGGTGAGTTGAATGGCCGTAGAAAGCCACTCTTAAACCCAAAAATTTGAAAATAAAAAAAAATTAGAAAAGAGGAAAAGAGAAAAAGAAATTTTTCTTTTAATAAGGCGAGGGCTTGAAGCGGTCTGCATTTTGGCTGATACTCGGGCACTGTTGTGTCTTTGAAGGTTCAATTCCTAAGTAGAAAATTTCTTAATGATTGAAAAATAACTTAAGTCCAAATAATCTAACCTAATTCTTTTATAAATAGCATATAGTTTTTGCTAGGGACTAGCAAAAGATAGGCATGGGGGTATGATGTAAACACATTACACTACTTAAGATGTCTATTTATGCAAGTTCTTAAGCATAGGATTGCATTTCATGATATAAATATTGCATTACATGCATCATCTTGCATTTAGAATAGTTTGAATAAAATGGAGTTTAATTGTCTCCCTTTATGTGCTTGGATAGGGCAAATATTTTATTAGGGCCTTGGATCAAAGATCCAACCGTATGGATGTGATCAGGGCGACGATTGGAGTTCAACAACTCCAAGATCGCCCTAATCAGGCATCCGTAGCATCAGATAGTGACCTGGGAACCCTAGAAGATCAAGGGCCAGGATGGTGTAAATTCGCACTTCAGATGATAAATCCGACCGCATGGACGAATTCGAATCGATGATCGCAGCCCAACGACACAAAAATCAAGTCAATCCGACATCCGTGGCACCATCTACAACTTCCAAAAGATGGACGGCCAAGATAGTGCCACGTGGTGCCATCTCAGCCGCCCAAACGGCCACCTGCGTCTTGTGAAAGCCCCGCACCCAATCGCTCTCCGCCGTTGGATCTTAATCCAACGGCTGTGGGCGCTCGCATTTAAAAATTCCTGCTCGACCATCCGCGCCCCACAGCGCAGCGGTCGAGCGCGCTATCGCGAGCGCGAGGCGCGGGTTTGAGCCGTGGCGAGGAGCGGCGGGCACGAGCAATTGGAGCGTCGGGTGGAGATCGGATGGCCGTGCGCGCCCGATAGCACCGATGCGCGATTGGATGCGCGATCGAACGCGCAATCAGACGTGCAGGCGCGGAGGCGCGGGGGGGTGCACAGCGCGCAGGCGCGGATGCATCTTAAGCCATTCGATCTCGCGATCGGACGGCTGAAAAGTGCTGGACGTCCGGGGGCGTTGAGGAGCGGGCAGCCGAGGAGGCGTGCGTGGGCGCGGCGGCGACTGCCACGTCGAGGCTTTAGTGACGGATATATCCGTCACTAAAGACCCCTTATTTATTATTTTGAAGATGCAATGTCCATTTTGCTCCCACTCTTTGCAACTATAAAAGGAGACCCCCTCCATACGAAATTCTCATCCCTTCTTTCTCCTCTCTATCCCTCCAAAGCTCAAGAGAAGCTTGTCCCACACCCGGGATGCTTCTCGCGAGATAAAGTCCAATTTTCATTCCCCTTCGGAAGTAGATCCCGCGACGACGACAGCGTGCTGCTTCGTTCCCGTTCTTCTGCTTCGTCCTCCTTTGTCCCTCTTCGTTCTCCTTCGTCCAGGCGTCGTCCCGTCCGGCTCATCGTCTAAGCAACCGTCGAGGAGGATTTCTCTCTCCCTATTCTTTTTACCGCTTTCTAGTATAGATTTACTGCTTTCTAGAATAGTCTATTCGTCCTCCGAGCGATCGTCGAGGAGGACATTTCTCTCTCCATTCTTTTAATGCTTTCTAAAGTAAATTTATCACTTTCTAGTGTAATTGTTTCATGCCTTCTAGTTGTAATGAACAGTCTCTTCTATGATAAATTCTTTATTTATTCTACATCTCATTTTGATTTCCATGTGTAATACTCTCTCTCTCTCTTACCCTCTCTCTCTCTTTTATTAATTGTAAATAATTAGATAGTTCTAAATTGAATTATTCTGTAACAAATAAAAAGAAACGCGTAGTTTTTAAATCAAACGTCCGCCTCCCTATGTTCGACCCAGAATTTTAATTTTGGTATCAATTTTATTTGTTGAACACGAATTCTTCGCTTTCGAACTACAACGAAAGGTTTTCCAAAATCGAACACGTTGGCGTAGATTCGTAAACGTTCAACATCCGCATAGCCTGGGACCAAGAACTAGGGATATCGTGGCCTTGAACATGAAGAACAAGGCTGAAGATGGCAACGGCAGCGGAGCGTGACGGCAAAAACCTGAAACACTGAATAAGGCCTCATGGCCATGTTAGAATACCTTAGAAGCTTTGCCATGTGTTGGCGAATGTGATGGTGGTGTTTGTGTGGTGTGGGAATGGGTGAGGTGGTCGGCCACGTTAGAATAACTTAGAAGCTTTGCCATATGTTGGCGAATGTGATGGTGGTGTTTGTGTGGTGTGGGAATGGGTGAGGTGGTCGAACGATGATGGGGAAGATGGCATGAAGGTGGGTTGTTCGACGGAGGGTTTGAAGGGGCAATAGACCAACTAGGTTAGGGCTTTTGCTCCTGTGGTCGAGGTGGAGGTCTTGGGCTAGTCGGCAAAGTGTTTGGAGTAGTGGAGTGAGCGGAGGGCTTCGCTGGAGGAGTGGCCGGAGCGGAGGAAGATGACGGTGTTCGTAGAGTGCGAGGGGTCATTTTTGGATTTTGGGTAAGGAACTAATCCTAAGAGCTAAAAGAAACTAACCTAACCCTAATCTAATGGACGAAGGGGGGAGAATGATACCGGCATTGGTAGGCCAGCATCAGGGAAGAAGACACTCCGGTAGAGGGGAACGATGATGATGACAGAGAGAGCGACAGTGGTTGGTATTGCACGATGCGAAGGAAGGTGAGGAAGAAGAATCCACCTCTGGTATTGCGGTTAGATGATGAAGATATGCAGAGGAAGTCACCAGAACTTGAGGAGCTATTTGACCGAAATAGGAGAGAGGAATTTGGGGAATTTTCGGTCGAAATCGAGTCTCAGAGGCACGGTCTGCCTGGAGGAGTCTTATATAGGCCATGAGAGGGTGATTAGAGCTCGGGAAGAAAGATTCCCAAGCTTGGAAGGTCATCAGAATAGGAGACCCACTCCTTTGAAGGATTCGCATGAGGATTTGGGTGAGATCTAGAGCTTTGGATCTGGCTGAAAAGGAAGACAATTACTTGATGAGTTTCCCTTTCAATTTTGAGAGGGATTCGTCAAGAAATCATGGAGTTCTTGCCAACTTAAGGTCTCCAAAGTTGTAGGAATGCGATTTCATGGCGATAAGGACCTATTTGTGAAGATGACACAACTTTGGGGCTATTTGTAAGAAATTCAAAAGTTAGGGGCATGAGTGTGAGATAAAAGAATCAGACAAGACCAAATTGCAAACTAGGTCAAGATGATCTCAGATTGGGCCCAAATTTTGACCTAAGAAATATAATGGTGAAGTTGGATTTTGGTTTTAACCTAGTTTGACTGGGCAAATTGCATGATTACCCAAATTAGGGCAAAAGTCAACCTATGCTCTGTTTTAGGTCAAGACTGGTTCTGATGGTCAAATTGATGGTACCAAACCCTAGAGAATATTTTTATATAAATTTTAGAGGGTTTAAGTGAATTTTATCCTAACCAAAACCTTAGTTAATTAAGCAGGTCTGCTTTTAAGATTTCTGAAGTCATTTAATTCCTAAATGCGTGAAAATCCATTTTTGTCTGCACGAACACACTTGTTAGACTCTTAAGACCATTTGACCTTTATTTATCCCTTAGAGAAACCTTGTGCTTGTACTAGAATTGAGATATACTGTTAAAACTGTAGTTTACCCCTAAAACTATATTTCCCTCGGAATGGATTTATAGTGAATTACATCTCTCTAGCGGTTATGTAGGAGCATTTATTGATGAAATATGGGTAATAAAGCTATATATGGCTGATGATGATGTTATCATCTGCTATTAAATAAAATTTATTGAAACTCAAAGTGAGTCCTAGGTCAAACGTAGGGAGGCAACGTTTTGCTTCTTGAAATCTGAATTTTGATTTGTTTCCTTTTAGTGTTTTAGGGTTTTGTTATTTTTTTTTGTATTTTATGAGTATGACAATAGAACTACAAGCTAACTGAGCTAAGCTAAAAATGAGAAAAGGAGAAAGTAGAGAATGAAGAGAGAACTAATATATTGAAACAAAATGAAGTTTATTACCATTACACTAAGCAAAAATGTATTCAACAAGCAAAAGGTAATGAGGGTGAGAAGAAATCTCACAAAATGGATGTCTGGTGAGACGACGATGCTTAGTGGTAGCTTGGACGGAGGAGGGGAGATGTTAGATGTTGGAGATGAGGTGCGGGAAGAATCCGGGTAGAGGAAAGCTTCGCCAAGCAAGTAGGAATGGGGAAGAGGCAGCGGAGATGGTCGGCTTCCTGAATGGATGTAGGAGGATAGCCATTTGGTCACCTATGAAGGTGGTGAGAGGAGGGTTAAGCATATGGTGGATGGGAAGGTGTCCTACACTAATAGGTGGCCTAGGGCTTGAGAGGGAGCTCTTAGGAGCTTTGATAGGCTTTTAGAACTCTTGAGTGGGTGTGGATAGCATAGGAAGTGATGAAGGGAAATAGGGAGGTGAAATAGGTGAAGGTAAGGGGTCCTCCATGGCCTTGTCTTCATTGCCACGCGCAAGACATGCACCGCGTGCGCACCACCTGTGCATAGCTGTGCCCAGCGTAGCATACGCATACATGCATCATGCACTTAGCGCTTACACATCCATGCACTGTAGCTAGAAGATGCTGGAGTGCATCCATGCCACGTGGCACCATCTAGATCACCCAATGTCACTGTTGGATCGTAGAGTGCGTATTTGATCAGAAATGTATTGTAGTACAGTTGTGAAATACGATAAACAAAAATAATTTCTAAAATAATGAGACTTGAGTCCCGGTCGTTCATCTCTGGGAGGCATTTTGGAAATGCAAATTCAAATTCAATCTCGCTTGCTCTACTCGTTCAAAATTGCATGTCGATTTATACTAAATACGTATTGATACACGACATGCTGTTTCCAGAATATCAGAAATTGAAAGCATGCAACTTTAATCACACTAAAAGATGAGAATCAGGCACATGGTGATTTTCAACATATAAATATATATAAATATTTTCATTGAGACATGATGGTGGTTACATCACAGGTAGCGGATTGCTTGTACAGGGAAATTTAAATCTAGCTAGCAGAAAATGACTGCATACATGAATCTATGGGGCGGATTATGCATGCATCATTGGGGGAGAATATGGAGCTACACTACTAACCAATAAATAAAGCATTAAATCTATGAAGAACTATAATCTAGTCTAGCAGAACTAAGGGCATTCAGAGGTGGGCTCCGATGGCCTTTGAATGGGTGAGAAGAGAAAGACGGGTGGCCAATGGTGCTTAGGCCGGCCCTTGGAGAGAGGTTGGAGAAGTTGATCCTGGTCTAGGTTTGGCATGGAGGTGGTGGCATCATGGTGGAGCTCGTGAACATGGAGGTGGAGGTGGTGATGGCTTATGGAAGGTGGAGCTATGCTAAAAGACCAAGATGGACCAAATGGCCACCCCTTAAGTCTTTTTATAGACCTAAGGGAAGCTCTCTAGAGAATTATGGAGTTCTCTAGAGAGTCCTATGGTGGGAGCTCATGGGAGAGTGAGAGAGAGGATGGATGGTGGTTTTTAGATCCACATTTGGTGGATCTAAAAATTGAATGCATCTTGGTTGCTATTTTTAGCAACCAAGGCAACAACACATGGTAGAGAGTTCTAGAGAACTCTAGGCTAGGTATTTTCGTGTGGATGGTGTGTGTGGGTGTGTGTGGGTCAAAACCTAGGTGGCTAGGTTGATCAAGTTAGGTTCTAGTGGGTTTAGGTCAAGGTAGGTCTCAAATTAGGGTTGTAAACCCTAATTCACTAAGGTAAAGTGCAATTAAACTTAATACAAATTCAATTGGGTGTGTGAAAACCTAATTGAGAGTAAAATAACTCAATTAAGTCAGGTCTAGGTCAATTGGACTCTCACTGAGTCCAATTGGACAGTGTGTGCTGAGATTAGGTCTCAATTGGACTCAATGAGTCCAATTGAATAGACTGAAGAGATTGACCATGATCTAAGTCAATTAGGTTTAGTGAGGACCTAATTAGGTCCTTAGGGAGGTCTAGAGGTGATGAGCTAGGGTTAGGGCACCTTAATTTGGGTTCCTAGGGGGTTAGAATTAGGTTTAGGGAGTTAGAGATCCAAGATCAAAGCTTGAATCCCAAAATAGGATCTGGACGGTAGTTCTGGACGTCCAATAAAGTTATCAGATGTCTTATAATGAAAAATCAGAAGTCTAGGCTTATTTTCTGGACGTCCAATCAGAGTCAAGAGGGATTTTATGTTCTGTCTTGGTTATTCTGCAGAAATTGGATGTCTGACCAAGTGTCTGGACGTCCAATAACACTGTAGAAGTGGGTTTAAGGTATGAAGGAGTTGGCTAAGGGTTTCGGATGTCCTGTAACTCATCTGGACATCCAGGTAGAGGTTGGATTTAAAGTTTTAAGGTTTCCTATTGTGCGGTGACCTAATCTAAGGGTGGATAAGGCTTAGGGAAGCTTCTAGGCTGTCCTAAGGCTAGGATGGACCTAAGTTCTTCACAATTTATTACTTTATTCCTACTTAATAAAATAGCATACCTTAACTCCCTTACATTATTATCTACTACATCTAATCTAGGTCTTCTGCTCCAGCTTTGCTGCAACACTAGTTATTCTTTATTCTTCAGATCCAGCTTCAGATCTAGCTTCTGATTTGCTTATTACCTGCAATTGACATAATGCACCTAATCAGTACATTATAGCATTATTTTATGCATAGCAAAAAGAAAGCAGTAAAGGTGCTAGTATTGCTTATGCATGCATGAATTACCCTAACTTATGCTAAGTCCTAGCCTAATTTAGGTCAATTAAGACCTATGATTGCTGCGCAATCAGTCACCTAGCTCTCCTCCAAGGTGCCTGTAATGTGTGATGCACCATTTAGATCATCCACCTCTCTTTGCTTGCAAAGGATGCCACAGTGCTCAGATCGAGATGATTTTTGCATTGTCGAACTGCGATCGTCGCTCCGGATTCATCCGCACAATCAGATTTTGCATTTGAAGCTTTGAAATATCTCGCCTTATTTCCTAGCCACAATAATGCATGAATTACTATATAGTTTATGCAAATCACCCTAAATGTCTTGTATGAATGTTATGCATTATTTATACTGTGGAATGCAATGCTAAGCTTAGGAACTGACATAAATAGGCATTTCATCATGAATACATGCATATTTATCATACCCCCATGCCTATCTTTTGCTAGTCCCTAGCAAAATTAACCTAAATGTTATGTATAAAATAGAATCAAGATTTGATCACTTAGGCAAGATTTATTGATCACATTAGAAAATTTTACTAAGGGCCTAATTATAAAAACTCAACAGTGCCTTGGTGTCTGCCAAAATGTAGATCGCCCAAGTCCTCGCGTTATTTTGAAATGAGAAGATACTTTCTTTTTTGCTTTTCCTTCTTTTATAATTTTTTTTGAAATTTTGGAGTTGAGAGTTTTGGGATAACTTCTTTTCGGCTACTCGTCCCACCCAAGAATTGAAAAGGACTCTAAGTGCTAAGCATCATATCATGAAAGTTGTGAAAGACTTACTCAATAGCAATTAAAATGAACCTCAAGTTTCTACGCCCTTAGGTGAACTTAAAAGAAATTCTACTTAAAGGTATATCTATCTAACCGATAGCTTTCTCCCTACTTTTTATTTTTATGGGGTCAACACAAGGGCAAACCCAATGTATATCTCCCCAGCTTATTCTACTTCTCCGCTTCTTCCTAATGTTTGGGAATTAATTGTGCATTTTTTGTAAGCTGAGGTCTGGACAACTGGTCAATGAGCTGTTACCACCGACAACTTGCCAACCATACTCATGTGGTAAACTGTAGCTATTTTATTTTATTTTATTCTCCTTTTTCTTTATATATTTTTTCCTCTTTTGTGGGTATTTCTTTTTCCCCTTTTTTATGTAGGTGGTTCTCTGATCTAAGATTTACCTAAAGACAGTAGCAAGAGGATGGTCGTGTGGCTGGACTCTGGACAACCAGCTGATGAGTTGTTACCACCGACAACTTGCCAGCCATAACATCCTAGAAGGTTCGTTAGCTACCCAATTTCCATTAGAACTGCTAAGGAGCGAGTCAGTGCAAACGTGTGCAGATGCTTAGACTTAAAGTCCCCTCAAATCTGAGGGTGGGTTGATAAGTCATGTACTTATCACCCCAATTTATTGACCAAGTTAAAATAAAACTGCTTGGCGAGGACTCAAGACCAAGTCCACAATTGAGTAGACACTCGGGCTTATTAAACCTGAAGACCTAAAGAGTCTTTGTGTTTAGGTCTTAAAGTATCATTTCCTAAAGTTTACAACTCCTAATGGCTAAGTTCTCTTCTCCTAATTCTAATTTTTTTAAAAAAAAATAGGAAATCTATTATGGGTTGACAAAATAATCAAATCATAAAGTATCCACCCCACCATGCCTAGCTAATGCAATGTCCTCATTGTAAAATAAAAGCATAAAGGAGGGCAGAATACGAAGAATATCACCTATATTCCGTGAAACTCCGGTCAGGTCCAAAATAGTCCATACATGATGAGTTTAGTGCCTTCAACTAGGCACAACCCTCAAACCAAAAATTATAAACATTGAGTCTACAAGAACAAAGTTTTCGGGCCCTAGATATGGGTCTTGGAGAATGAAAGTGGGCTTGCCAAAGAGATGATCAATGAAAGTGGCAAGCTGGTGATGCAGGGAGAGCCCAAATGGTCTCTAATAGGAGTTTTGTTGACTCAATATAGAGGAGGTTTGGGTGGGTGTAGGATTTGTGCAATGGTTGGGCGAGAAAGGGCGATGAGGTTTTTGTGATGTGTTGGGGGTTTGTAATGTGTGAGTGTACTCTAGAATACTAAGCTTTTCAAGAGTTTCTCCCCAAATTTCAATTTCATCCTCAAATCCAGGTGCTTGATCCAACCATTTTGATCTTTGTGATTTCCACCCATTATTTAAACCTCAAACTCTAAAAATTCAGGATAAGGACGTTGTTGGGTTTTAACTTGATCAAGTGAATCTTCCAACAAATTCCTAATTTCATAAATATTTTCCTCATCCTGGTTTGCCACTGTTGGTTGCATGTCTTCATTGTCTTCAATTATCCCTACAACCTTGTGATTTTCTTCCTGAGTTTGGGTTGGGTTAGTGATTAAGGGGTTGTCTAATGTGTATATGGCCATTACCTCCTCTCTTTTGCCAAGCTTCTCCATCAAGCCACAGTTAATTTTATCCTTCTTTGAGACCTCGAAAATGTTAAATCGATTTGTTTTATTCCCTGAGGTAATTTCTATATTTCCCGATTCACAATCAATCCTTGCCTTGGCAGTGACCAAGAAAGGTCTTCCCAAAATAATCGGGGTGTGGTTGAGCTATTTTGGTACTTCCATGTAAAGGACCATGAAATCAACAAGGAAATGCAAATCATTAACTTTGACTAAAACATCTTCCAAGAGACCCCTTGGTCTTGTAATTGATCTATTGGCCAACTGCAGGGTTATGTCAGTGTGTTTCAAGTGGCTTAGACCCATTTTCCTATGTAGTGAGGTAGGGATCACATTAATGGAAGCACCCAAGTCGAGGAGAGCCCCATCAGAAGTAATGTTTCCTATTGTGCAAGAAATCAATGGGGCTCCTAGGTCCTACCTTTTAGGGGATAGCTTGTTTAAGATTAGTGTGCTTGTGTTGTTAGACAAGACTACTCTCCTAGTGTTTTCAGATTCTGCTCTACGGTTCTCTTTATATGAATTCAGTAAAGCTTTGGTGTAGGTAGGGATTGATCCAATAGCCGGGAGGAGTAAAATGATTGTCAATTTGAAAGCCTGAAGTAAGGACATCCTTTCCTCCAATTTCTCTTTCGACTTTTTCTGTTTGCCCATATAATAACATCCTCCCAAATTAGACTCTAATGCTTTGTTGATTGCATTCTTAGTTGGGAGTCTAGAATTCTTATTATGGGTCTTAATGGTATTGATGTGGGTTTGGGTGGGACCATTGTATCTAATACCACTCCTCAAGGTAATGGTATTTGCAGTGGAAAAGTACTGTTGTTTAGTGCCTTAGGGAGGGTTGGGCAAAACAGGAGACTTCCAGTTGATTATGGTAGGAACTTGGTTAGCTCTAGGAGGGACTAGGGTAGCCTGATAGATAGCATGAGCTTAAGCATGTGGCTCCCCATTATTACCAAACCCTTAAGGCCCAGCACCTCGATTCTGCACATTCCTTGGGTTTGGTATAGGCTGTGATGGTAGAGATCTAGGCTGCCAGCTGTTTGCACCAAGTCCGGATTACAAGGTTTCCAGCGAGGTTTCCCTTTGTTGCATGAGTTGGAGCATTGACCCTTGCATTTCTACCATCTTTGGGTTTAAATTAGCCTTCCTGGTGGATTGTTGGGCATTCCACATGGGCTGGTTAACCTAATTCGAGGGTAGCTGAGTATATACATGACCCTAACCCATTGGTTTTTGTGGTACATAGTTGTTGTGTCGATAATGGGACTACTGCCCCTGATTTTTCCAACCAGAATTATAGGAGTTTGAGTAAGGGTTGGACCTAGCATTCTCTTGTATAGCATAACATCCTCATAACATGAGGATGAAGAGTAAGAAGGATCATAAAACTGGGATCAAAGGCCCTAGTTTGGAACCCATAAGGTTCCGAGAAGTGCTAGCTCGAAGGTCAAGCCGACTCAAGTTGTTTCGCAAGATCCCATCCCAGAGGAGCTTGTGAAGAATGGAATCCCAAGCTCTGAGATTGAGTGGATCTAGAAGTATTAGAGTTTCTGAATATCCACTCTTCCATTCATTTAGCAACTAGATCCACCTTATCTAATTTATTGTAGATCAATTCCATATCAAATGTATGAGAATCTTGGACCTCATTGGCATTTGATCTAGTTTGTTGGGATCAGTTGAAGTTTTCCATGGATACATGGTTTATAGAGTTTTAGCTCATTTCCTTGAACAAATCATACGCGTTACCTGCATCTTTGTTGAAGAAATTGCTCCCAGCAAGAAGCATCCACACGATGACGGAGTTGATCATTCAACCCATGATAGAAAATCTACACAAGTTGCCTTTTAGGCACCTTGTGGTGTGGACACTGCCACAATAGATCTTGGAATCACTCCTGGGCCCCATGAAACGATTCCCTCGGCCGCTGGGTGAAAGTGGTAATTGCCCGTTGCAAAGCATTGGTTCATCCAATTGGGAAGAATTTCCTTTGGAAGGCCAATTTTAAAGTTGTATAGGTAGTGATCGGTCTTCCAATGGTACGATACTAATGTGTGGCCTTATCCTTGAGTGAATGGGGGAAAAGCCTCATAAGCATCTGTTCTTCATCCACATTTTGTGATTTGGAGGTATGAACCAGAGTGATAAGATCCTCTAAATGTTAGAATGGTTCTTTTGAGCCAAGCTCGTGAAAGTGTTTAATCAAACTCAAAACCTGGGGCTTGATCTCAACATCACTAGTGGGGAACACAATGCCGAGATGATCCTTGTAATCTGAAGGATCATAAAAATCCTTCAAGGGCCGAGCACCCTAACCATTAATCCGTTGGAACCTAATTGCATAGCAATCATAGGCCTTAATTCACTTGAATTAAAATAGAACTTAGCTTAACATGAACATTCTGCATGCATATGCATCGCATTCTGCATCGTAGTTGATATATGTGTTCTACGCAGAAAACTGTGCTATTTGAGAGGTATCACTCATTAAAGGTAATTTGGAGCTGCGGATGACCGATCCAACCGCATGGATTTGTTCAGAACTTCGATGGGAGTCCAACGCTTCCAAGATCGCATCAATCAGACTCTCGTAGCACCCTAGGGAATTCGCAGAAGATAAAGATCCAAGGGGCAAATTAAAGAAGATTTGGACCTCAGATGACAAATCCAACCGCACAGATGGATCCGGATCGATGTTCGCAACCCAATGGCCAAAAATCAATTCAATCGAAGGCGTACATCACCAGATACAAGGAAAAGAAGATGAACAACCATGATGGCACCATGTGACACCATCACAGCCACTCCCTCACCACCGCCCCATTCAGGAAGGATGCACCGCACACTATGGACCATTGGATCTTCATCCAACGGCCACGAGCGCGGCACGTCGCCACCCAGATCGGATAATGATAAATAGAAACAAACAAGTATATATAATAAAAGATTTGCACAGTGCGTTGGCTCACGTGCGTGCACGTAAGCACGGGATGCGGGTTCGAGCTATGTGCAGTGCAAAATTGATGTGGCATTGGCTATGCAGGTGCATGCAGGCGCAATTGAGCAATTTGAGGACAGAGGTGCGACCACGTGGCGTGATTAGAGCACACCATAGGTGGACGCGTGATGGCACACATTTTGCAAGATTTGGAAGGCGAGGCAAGTGCGCGTAAGCAGTCCAATTGTAAGATCGGATGGCTGAGGTTGAAGCACTCAGAAGAGGCGAGCGATGAAGGCAAAAATGCGAAGGGCATGTGCGGGCGATCTGCAGTAGTGCGATGGAGGATCGATGCTCCACAGAGTGCCACATGGTAGCATCAGAGTGAGTAGAGGGAAAAAGAAGGATTTGGAAGGCTTTTGCTTGAGATTAAGGGGGCCAAATATCCTTTTTACCTCCTGCCAAAGCTATAAAAAGAGCCCAAAAGGGCCCCCTTTGAAGGCATTCCTTCATTCTCTTCTTCTTCGTCCTTCTTCAACCTTTCTTTCTTCTTCTTCTTCCCATCTTCTCTACATCTGGCTTCGCATCTCCTTCTAAAGCATCCGTTGGACCACCCCGACGGATCGTTGCTGCTCCTCCCAACCTCTCCAAAAGGCCACCATGAACCACACATGGTGCCTTGATAAATGCTAGTTTATCATCATTCTTATGCATTAAAACAAACCTAGCTCTTAGGATTTTACTCCGCAAATGGGTTTTGGGGCTGCATTTAGGCATTAATTAGGCTAGGCATGCGTTGCACTTTTTGTTGTCTTTTAAATGTGTTTTTGTGAGTGTTAGGGATATACAAATTGCCAGATGCCTAGAACCCTAGCACTCAGGAAGGCAATTGGTGAAGGAGAAGCTCTCACCAGCTAGAACTCAGCTTGATCCAACTCACCATAGCTGGAATTCAGCTCACCTAAACTAGGGTTAGCTCATCCTAGCTCCATTCGGCTCATCTCAGCTAAATGGCAGCTCAAGAGAGCTCATCTTAGCTCACCCTAGCTCAGGTCAGCTCAGATATAGCTCAACTTAGCTAAGTCTAGCTCATCTCAGCTCCCATTAGTCCATAGGGAGCTCTAGCTAGCTCAGCTGAGTTGACTAGAATTCACCCCAGCTCAGGTCCAGCTACATCCGGCTCCACTAAACTCCAGCTTGTTGAAGATGACTTCATTTTAGCTCAGGAAGATCAAGTCCAGCTCCCAGGGACTCAGCTTAGCTCAACTCAGTTGAGCTAAGCTACCTTAGCTGCCTCAACCTGCTTGATCTTCCCTGGGAGCACTAGACCCAGCTCACCTCAGCTCTTTGTGGCAAAAGCCAACTTACTTTAGCTTGGCTTAACAACTAGCAAAGAACTAGCAAGCTAAGCCAGTTAAAGTAGCTCCATGCCATCCTCTTCAGCAGTTTCCAGCTCCAGTTCAGCTCCAGATTTCTTCTGTCTAGCTCCTCTTCACAAACCCTAGCTCCAAATGCCTCCAACCCTACTCCCTACTAGCTAAGCCAGCTAAGCTAGCTCAGCTTAGCTAGTCCACCTCCATGGCACCAAAACCTACTACCCTATTACCTAAGCTCTAGCAAAAAGACCACCTACTCCTAGTTTATTTTGGTGCCAACTATCCCTTCCATCACCACCCTACAACAACCATCAAAACTCATCTCCACCCTCCATTTTTTCCCTCCAAAATCAATGCCTTCTAGAAGGTATTTTTGGAGGGAAAACCAATGCACCTCTTCATTTCCCTCCCATTTTTCCCTCCAAAAATATCCAAGTATCCCTTCATTTCCCTCCAAAAAAACACCATAACCACCCCCTTCCCATCCTATAAATACCCTACCCTACCACCACATAATTCCCATCCTCCCATTAGTTTAATTCCACATTAAACCCACCACAATTCAAGGCCAAGGAAGAAGAGAAGAAGATTAAGGGGGCATCCTACTCGCCCTTTTGGTGCCTTTTTCCCCTTCTTTCTTCTCCCTTGTGCCACGCCAAGGAGGAGGAGCACTCCCCTTCTAGGAGAACAGCTAAGAGAGGAGGAGCCAGGGTGGTGCACACCCACCCTTAGAGTAGATCATTGGAGGTGGTAGCTGATGAGTCCATTTTAATGGACTATTGTTACGCCTAAGTTAACTTTAATCTTACCTTTTAGGTTTGTTAATAACTATATTAAGTTATAGAATGTTTGCATGCATCATTATTTAAGTTTACATCTATTTTATAGCATTCTATAACTTAATATGTAATGATTTTATGTTTTTATGTTGCAGGAACAATATTGGGAAAGAACAAGGATGGGAGGGTAAATTCCCCTTTTCAAACAACCAGATCCATCTCTTCCTCATCCTCCGGCCACCCTCAACACATCCCTCAACAAATGCAAACCGTCGTCGGCCAAATTTAGAAAGAGGATTTTGAAAATCCCTTAGGAGGCGGAAGAAAAGAAATATAGAGGAGAGGCGGAGGGGATTGGAAGAAAGAAAAGAAGGAATCATGCAACAGTGCTTGCACTGTGCACTGCTCGCCCTCCACCACAAACACCCTACCAGCCTGCACTCTGCCTGCCCTCACCACGCACCCGCGCCCTCTGCAGGCGCAGGCACAGCCAAAACCTTCCAACATCCTTTCCCACCATGCAACTGCCCTCCTCTGCTGGTGCAGGCATAGCCAAAACCTTCCAACGCCCTACTGCCCACCGCGCAACCGTCCTCCTTTGCAGGCGTGCACCTACTCCAGCACCATGACCGCCTACAGGTGCACACCGCTAGCACTTGCACCTCCAACTAGGCGCTCGCAGGCACCGCGCCTTCTCCTCTGCAGGCGCGCACCCGCCTCCAGCGCCATCTCCGCTCCCTCCAGGTGCTCCCCCCTTCCAGCGCCACACCCGCAGTCCACCATGCCCACCAGCACCCCTCAGTGCACCCCTCGCCTACGTAGGTGCAAAGCACGCACTACAGCTACACATCCGCCTGCAGGGATGTCCATTTGCTGCGCCTGCAGTGAGCAACTCCTCCAACGCCCTCCTACACTGCGTGCACACACCCCCTGTGCTCCTCCAGTAGCAACATACGCAGTCCCTGCTCCACCACCGCATGCGTGCGCTCCTAACACTTTCTGCTTCAATCGCGCACAACCTCCTCACTAGCGAGCAGAACCACCGCCCGCCACCTTCCTCTCCTTCTTGCAACCACCACAAGATGCCATTAGCGGTGCCATCACCACCATCTGGTGCGGCCCGAGTGGGGTGACCTTTAGCTGCAGCCTCGACGCCTGTCTCTCCTCTTGTATGCACAAGCCGCTGCAACAAATCCCCTGTTTTAAAGTTAATTAAAATTTACATTTTCTGCCATTGAGGGGGAAGGTATTTTTAGTTAATAATATTCTATTCGATTGATTTTATGAGCATCTCCCTCTTGTTTTGCATAACTACAATATCAGCATGATATTATCTTCTTATCTTAATTGAAAAGCGATTTCGATCTGATTTCTTGATGAAACTAATCATGAACATATGTTTTTAACCGGTGCAAGTTTAAATAGGTAATTGTCTCCCTGTGGACACGATCTGCTCTTCTACGAGTGGTTATTTTAATTGTTGATTAGTCAATTTTTCCACCACTTACATACTACAACAATGCCTTATTTCATTTGCGAAACTTAATCGAAAGTGAAAAATCGACTCATCAAATTGGCACCGTTGTCGGGAGGCAACAGACGTAGTAGATTCACTTCATTATTTTTTAATATTCTGAGTTGCACAATTATCTGATCAATTTTTTTTACTGTGCGAGGAATCTGACGAGGCGACGAGGCACAACAGAGTGGTGACAGCAACCACGAGCTAAGCCACAGGAGGAAAAGACATAGGAGACCAAGATCCAGCTTTAACAAAGGATTCTCCATCGTCACAAAATTTATTTCTGTCTTTTCGCCCTTGTAGTAATTGGAGCTGAATTTTTGGTGGGTTTGTCCCTACATTCTTTAGCTACTAGGGTTTACATTTTTTTTTTTTGCATGCGTGATTCTATTTTCTGCTTACTTGCCTTTAAAACCAACAAAAGAAAATAACGAGCTGCCTATTTAGAAGTTGCATGCCCTTAGGTGCGCGTATTTAAGGGTGATTGAGCAGCATATTAGATCTTATTATTCCATTGCAAGCATATTAGCACGAAGATTGCTGGAGATAGGTACACCTTTCTAACTTTTGCATCCAGCTCATGTTCATGCATTTGCATTCAAATTAAAATTCAAGACCACCAAGTTGTTTGAATTTACTAATTCAGTGGTCGCATAACTAAAAGTGGGACTGATAATCAGATTCAACCCTAAAAGCAATTCACATTTGATCTGATTCTAAGGGACTTGTCTACGATTTCAAAAGAAATTACAAAGATTTGCAGTGTGTTGCACACTTCTGACACTGAGCACGCACATTAGGCACCGCACTAAGGCTCAATCCCTTAAGGCTATAGGCACCGATCTCTTTATCGATGTAAACCCTCCTATTGTACTTTGTGGTGGTGGTGATACTATCTTTTGACCAAGTGTTTTGATACTCCACGAAGGGGGACACCCCTTAAAGGAACAAAAGGGTAGTTAAGGGGCACCGCATACACATCACCTCAAAGGAAGGGTTCGTCCTACTTGCATCCCTTTGTTCATCCTTGGAGTAACTTCTCACTTGATTACTTGGGAGTATCATCCAAGCAAAGTATAGGTCCTAGGGCACTCGAAGGTTGAATTAAGCTGCGTAATTGCAGTGAAAAACTTGTTTGGCCATTTATATTAACTAATTCGACCTCCGCAACAAAGAAGGTTAAGATTTCAAGTCCACACCCCTCTTACACCACTTATGTGGGAACGGAGGGATAAGTCTTAATCTTTTGACTTATCTTTGGAGTGGAGGCTTCACTTACTTAATAAGAACCTGAATTGTGTTTTGTATGCTTGGTAGATGCTCTCTTGAGGGTAGTCTAGTGTTTGATCCTGAGCCCGAGAGAATTCTTAGGAGAGCTCACCTAGGAGAGAAAAGAGAAGGAATGGCTGATCAAGGAGCAAATCAACAAATGACCCTAAGGAACTATTTTATTCCAACTAACCAATCCACACAAGCACTAAGACGATTGGCAGGGGATAATCCGTATGAGATCAAGAGGAGTACCATATCTTTCTTGCCATCTTTTTATGGTACTACTAGGGAGGACCCCTACCAACATTTGGAGGAATTCACCGAGGTCTGTTCCATGGTGAAGCTCCAGGGCTTTACTGATGAAGCCCTGATGAGGACTCTATTTCCTTTCTCCCTAAGAAATAAGGCCAAGCACTGGTATCATACCCTCAATGCAAGGGTAAATGATTGGCCCACCCTTAAGGGAAAATTTTTGAAAAAGTATTTTCTTATGAGTAGAACCAACCATTACAGAAGAGAGATTATGGGTTTTACTCAACAGGAAGGGGAGTAATTTCATGAGACTTGGGAGCGCTTTAATGACCTTCTTAGGTTATGCCCCCACCATCAAGTGCCAAGATGGAAATTGGTCGAAAGGTTCTATAACGGATTATCTAAAAGGCATAGGCAAACCATCGATGCAGCCTGTGCAGGAACCTTCATGACTAGAATTGAGGATGAAGCCTGGGCATTATTTGAAACATTAAGCAACAACTCCATACATCTGTCCTTTGCCTATCAAGAAAGAAAACCATCAATCTTGTAGAGGAAGATTGAGGCCCATGAAGCCGGGGCTTCTCCAGATTTGGCTTATCAGATTCAACTATTGAATAAAAACTTTGATAGGCTTTTAGCAAACCCCAGCATGAACCCGCAAGCAGCCTCTATTTTTTAGGCTTCAAGAGAATGCTCCATTTGCCAAAGCACAATGCACGCCATTGTGGAGTGCCATCAGGCAAATCAATTCCCTGAGTTGATTTAGGCCAACTTGAACTCGACCCAAGGTTTTCGCCCCCCTCACAATAACCCTTATTCCAATACCTATAATCCAGGGTGGTGGAACCATCCAAACTTCTCTTGGAAGCAAGGTGATGCTTCTAACTCAGGGAATACAAGACCCTTACCTCCCCAGCCCATATACCAACCTTCTTATGAAAACCCTCCTCAGAATAAGCCCTATGGGATGGATGAACTGAAGGCCATGATGAAAGCAATGCAAGAGAATTAGAATATGGTCATCCAATCTCAGAATAAGATGATTACTGATATGCAATCCCAAATCGGTCATCTTACTGAGGCAGTTAGGCAACGTGATCTGGGGAAGCTGCCTAGCTCTTCTGAGGAGAACCCCTAAGGGCAAGGGAGTTGTATTCAGGGAGCACGCTCAAGTAGTGACCATGTTGAGTGGAAAAAAGATTGACAAGCTTGATAACACTCCTACGGTTACATCTCAGAATTCCCCTTCCACACCTGACCCAACTTCCATATCCACCGAGGAAGAGCCACATTGCTCTCCCTCGCACAAAATCACCCACAATGAGGAGGTCGTCCTTCCACCACCCCTTTCCTACCATGATGACCCCTCTACCCAAAAGCCGAGGGTGCCCTATCCAGAGCGCCTATCTGCTCCTGGGGAATCTTCTGTAGGCTAGTCTAGAGCCAAGGATAGGATGGAAGAGATTATGGATACTTTTAGGCAAGTCCAGATTAACTTGCCTCTATTGTAAGCGATTAAATAGATTCCATCCTATGCCAAGTATCTGAAGGACCTGTGCACCCAGAAGCGCCGATCTAGGAAATAGGTCCAAACCAAGGTCATCCTGCCTAACCATGTTAGCTTGATTCTCCAGCATGAAACACCCCCCAAAATGAAAGACCCAGGGGCCCCATATATTTCAGTGGTTATAGGTAACCAACACATTGACGAGGCTCTGCTCGATCTGGGTACGGGGGTGAACATTCTACCGAGCTCTGTCTACGACCTTTTGGGAGGAGGCAAGCTAAAGCCTAGTCCAGTAATCCTCCAAGTTGCAGACAGATCACTTAAGACACCACGGGGATTGTTGGAAGATGTCCTTGTGAGAGTGGAGGATTTCTTCTTCCCCATTGACTTTTTGGTGCTTGATACTGACCCATCTAATAAGGCCACAAAGCCGTCCATTATTCTGGGACTCCCCTTCTTGGCCACAGCCAATGCCTCTATAAATTGTAGATCTGGGGCACTTAAAATGGGCTTTGGGAACAAGAAGATCCGGTTGAATGTTTTTGATACTTACAACCAACCTGGATTTGAAGATTGTTCTTAGATTGAGGTCGTTGATGAAATAATTGAAGAGACTACTCCAGCACTCTTATGTAGAGATCCCCTTCAGAAGGTCATATCTAAGGACCATCCCTCGATTATTAAAGAAACTAAAAGGGAAATGCTCGAATTAGAAGAGTTGCTGGGGATACACATTGAGTCTCTGTCCCCACCCTGGACTGTGAAGGTTGATCCGCTACCTGAGGCAAGGACATCTCAACTAAAACCCTCAATCCAAAAGTCTCCTGAATTGGAGTTGAAACCCCTCCTGAGCACATTGAAATATGCTTTCCTTAGCCCTAATAACATGCTCCTCGTTATTATCTTGTCTGCATTATCTGAATTGCAGGAGGGAGCTCTGCTTGAGTGTTTACAAAGGCACAAGGAAGCAATTGCCTAGACAATTGCTGATATTAAGGGTGTCCCTCTCTTTGCATGCATCATATATACATGGACGAGTCAGTGAAGCCTTTTCGAGATATGCAGAGAAGGCTTAATCCAAATATGTGGGAGGTTGTTAAAAAGGAGATTATGAAATGACTGGATGCAGGGATTATCTATCCCATTTCAAATAGTCAATGGGTCAGTCCTATTCACGTAGTTCCCAAAAAGGTAGGAATCACTGTGGAAGAGAATGACTAAGGAGAACTGGTGACCACTAGACCCTCAACTGGTTGGAGGGTCAGCATTGATTATCGTCATTTAAACATGGCTACCCAAAATGACCATTTCCCCTTACCATTTATCGATCAAATTCTAGAATGATTGGTGGGGAACAAGTACTTTTATTTTCTTGACAGGTATTCTGGGTACAATCAGATAGCCATTTTTCCTGACGATCAGGAGCGTACCACCTTCACTATTCCGTATGGCACTTTTGTGCTCCGCCGAATGCCATTCAGGTTATGTAATGCTCTTACCACTTTTCAACGTTGTATGATGGCTATATTTTCTGATGTGATCAACAAGTTCATTGAAATTTTCATGGATGACTTCTCCATTTATGGCTCGTCATTTGACCTATGCCTTTCGCACCTTGATAAAGTCTTAACCCATTGCAAAGAGGCAAAGCTGGTGCTTAGCTGGGAGAAAAGCCACTTTATGGTCCAGCAGGCATTGTGTTAGGGCATATAGTTTTCGAGCGGATTAGAGGTGGACACCGCAAAAATCGATTCCATCTCTAAGCTTCCATTACCCACCAATGTTCATCAGGTTAGATCTTTCCTTGGCCATGCTGGATTTTATAAGCACTTCATTAGAGATTTCAGTAAAATCTCTAAGCCACTCTGCGACCTATTAGCGAAGGATGTCTCCTTCGATTTTGATGATAGATGTGGCGAGGCTTTCCAAGTTTTGAAGAAAGCCCTCATTACCACGCCGATTCTCCAAGCACCAGATTGGACCCTCCCACTTGAGCTTATGTGCGATGCTTCTAATTTTGCAATGGGAGCAGTCTTAGGTCAAAGGGTTGATGGCAAACCTCATGTGCTGCATTATGCCAGCAAGACCCGTACGGATCCTCAGCAAAACTACATGGTCACTGAAAAGGAACTACTTGCTGTAGTATTTACTTTGGAAAAGTTTCGGTCTTATCTTTTGGGATCAACGGTTGTGGTGTTCACTGATCATTCTGCCCTAAAGCATCTTCTTGCTAAAAAGGACACCAAACCTTGCCTAATTCGTTAGATTATGCTACTCCAAGAATTTGACCTGGAAATTAAAGGCAAGAAAGGAGTTGAGAATGTTGTAGCAGACCATTTGTCTAGGATCCCTATTGAGGCATCAAACCCTGCTGGCGGTATTCAAGAGACTTTCCCTGATGAGTCTCTGATGGCTGTGGAAGCTAAAACTCCTTGGTTCGCTGACATAGTGAACTATCTGGTCACAGGCATTACCCCCAATACTTGGGACAAGCAGAAGTGAGACAGGTTTCTCACCAATGCTAAATTTTATCACTAGGAGGAAACCAAGCTTTTTAGAGTAGGCCCTGACGAACTTTTTCGTTGTTGCATCCCTGATGAAGAACAAAGAAGTGTTCTGAGTTTCTGCCATGACCTCCATTGTGGGGGACATTTTAGTGGGAACAAGACTGCCCATAAGGTTCTTTAGTTTGGTTTTTGGTGGCCCACATTATTCCGAGATGCACATACATATGTGGGTGCATGTCTACGTTGCCAGCAGATGGGAACCATTGGAAAAAGGGATGAGATGCCCCAACAACCTATCCGCCCTGTTGAAATCTTTGATATTTGGGGCATTGACCCTTTCCTATGTCCTTCGGATATGAATACATCCTTGTGGTTGTAGACTATGTATCGAAATGGATAGAAGCCATACCCACGCAAACCAATGGCCATCCATGGTCTTGGGTTTTGTTAAGGCTAATATCATTTCTCGGTATGGGTGCCCAAAGATGATCATAAGTGATGGAGGACCTCACTTTAAGAATATACACTTCACAAGACTACTCCAAAATTTGGGAGTCAACCATATGATGGCCACACCTTATCATCCCCAAATGAGTGGACAAGTTGAAGTGTCTAATAGGGAGATTTAGAGAATTTTAGAAAAAACTGTCAAGCCTGATAGGAAGGAGTGGTCTAAAAAACTAAATGATGCTCTTTGGGCCTACAGAATTGCGTATAAGACTCCCTTAGGCATGTCTCCTTTCCGTCTTGTCTACGGAAAAGCGTGCCACCTTCCCATGGAAATCCAACATAAAGCTTATTGGGTTATTAAAAATGTTAACTTGAATCGAGATAAAGCGGGAAAGGCACGTATGTTAGAATTAAGTGAGCTTGAGGAGCTTCATAGTGAAGCTTATGAAACTTCTCAAGATTACAAGCAACGTACAAAAGTCTTCCATGACAAGCACATCATTAGAAAGACTTTTGAGCCCAACCAGTGGGTTTGGCTTTTTAATTCTAGACTTAAATTATTTCCTGGAAAGCTCAAGTCTCGCTGGGATGGGCCATACGTTGTTATCAATACTTTCCCTCATGGAGCTGTAGAGATTCGAAACCTTATTTCAAGTGCGAGCTTTAAGGTAAATGGCTAGCAACTTAAACCATATATTACTCTTTCAAATGGCCAGGTTTTGGATGCACTTCGGATTGAGGAGCCTTAGCTCCTCCCACTCTCCTCATCAGGTGATATTCTTCTATGTCTGCATTTTTTTTTCCAATGAGGACATTGTTAGTCTTAGGCATGGGGGGGGTATAACCTAAGAATGTTTATAGCATTTATAAATATTTGCATACATATATATTTATATATAAAAAAAAATTCTCTTTTATTGAGCTAAATGGGTTAGTCACTAGTAGAATACCTTTGTCATTGGAGGTTTTTCTTCTTAAAATTATTTCTTAAGTTTAGAATCCAGTACATTTATTTCATGTGCACGTAGACTTGGTAATAGATCCTTGAAGAAAACCAATAAGTATTTGTATTCTACTAAACCCTTGGACAGTTCATAGGGAGTCAGGCATACTATCTTCTAGTAGATCCACCTCATATTTGTGAGAAGAAAGTAGAGAGATTACTGGTGCAATAAGTTTAGTGCAAGGACTCTTAAGTTTTGGACAATTAGATGATAATACTTCAGAGTTAGGCGTAGTTTTTGCTCTCTGTTCCTGTGTGCGTACTTTGTGTGAATTCCTGAGAGTCACCAAATAAGGTAGATACACAGAGATTGAGTCTTAATAAAGCTATGACTATGGTGGATGGTTACAACCGTCCTTCATAGAGTCCTCGGCTGAAGGAGGATAATAGTGTCAAAGGTCAGAAATACACCTATCCTATCCATTCCTTCCCGATGTCGAGAATAAGCACTTCCACCAAATAAGCCACACAATATCCTCTTGACCATCATCATTCTTAATAATGCCTCATAAATAAAAGTCTGTGTCGTATTATGTTGATTTAAAAAAAAAAGTGAGAAAAGAAAAGAAGAAGAAAAGAAGAAAGAGAAAAAAGAAAAAGAAGAAACAGTTATATTACAAAAAAAAAAGAAAAGTCCAAGTTTATAATGTAACATTGTTTCTGAGGCAATAGAACACCTATCACGTTCCACCAAATATGACCCATACCTACCTTTCAGTATTTCTGTTCATCCGAATATTGGCTGAGGACTCTAACTTAGTTGTAGAGTTATTAGGACTTTAATTGAAGTGTGGATGCCATGTGAGGCCACCAAACAGTGAGTACAATTATCTGGAAAGATTTTGTGATATCAGAAAGAAAAGAGTGAGCGCCCAGGAACATCAAGAGAGCACAGTTGTTTAGCCTTTCCCCAAGTTAACTTGTCTAATAGTCTAGAAATCTAGAGTCTGTAGTACTAGACTACATGTAGCACCAGATGAGTGTGTGCCACCAAATACAAATCTATTCTACTCGATATCTCCTACCTAAGCCAAAAGCCAGGGTCAAATTACATATTATCTTCTGCTTTATCCCTGAGGAAAGTAGTTACCTATCCCGACAGAAATATTTACCAAGGGTAAAGTACGAACTCACAATGTGAATTGGCTTTCACGTAGATATATTACCTAGGCTATCATCACTTCACATTTGTTTGGATCTCTAAAGTCTTGAAATAAGAAAAAAATAAATCTTCTGATTACTTCTATTATTTTTTATTTTTGTTAGGGACTAGCAAATCTTAGGTATGGGGGTATTTGATGAGTCCATTTTAATGGACTATTGTTATGCCTAAGTTAACTTTAATCTTACCTTTTATGTTTGTTAATAACTATATTAAGTTATAGAATGTTTGCATGCATCATTATTTAAGTTTACATCTATTTTATAGCATTCTATAACTTAATATGTAATGATTTTATGTTTTTATGTTGCAGGAACAATACTGGGAAAGAACAAGGATGGGAGGGTAAATTTCCCTTTTCAAACAACTGGCTCCATCTCTTCCTCATCCTCCGGCCACCCTCAACACATCCCTCAACAAATGCGAACCATCGCTGGCAAAAATTAGAAAGAGGATTTTGAAAATCCCTTGGGAGGCGAAAGAGAAGAAATATAGAGGAGAGGCACAGAGGATTAGAAGAAAGAAAAGAAGGAACCGTGCAACCGTGCTTGCACTGTGCACCGCGCGCCCTCCACCGCAAACACCCTACCAGCCTGCACTCCGCCTGCCCTCACCGCGCACCCGTGCCCTCTGTAGGTGCAGGCACAGCCAAAACCTTCCAACGCCCTACTGCCCATCATGCAACTGTCCTCCTCTGCAGGCGCACACCCGCTCCAGCACCATCACCACCTACAGGCACACACCGCTAGCGCTTGCACCTCCAACCAGGCACCTTCTCCTTTGCAGGCACACACCTGCCTCCAGCGCCATCTCCACTCCCTAAAGGCGCCCCCCTTCCAGCGTTGCACCCGCAGTCCATCGCGCCCACCAGCGCCCCTCAGTGCACCCCCTCGCCTGCGCAGGCGTAGAGCACACTCTACAGCTGCACGTCCGCCCACAGTGACATCCATTTGCTGCGCCTGCAGTGAGCAACACCTACAGTGCCCTCCTGCACCACGCGTGCACACCCCCCTACACTCCTCCAGCAACAGCACAAGCAGTCCCTGCTCCACCACCGCATGCATGCGCCCGCAACACTTTCTACTCCAACAGCGCACGACCTCCGCACTAGGGAGTAGAACCACCGCCCGCCACCTTCCTCTCCTTCTTACAGCCACCACAGGTTGCCATTAGCGGCGCCGTCACCACTGATGAGAACCTCATCATGAGCCATAACTAGCTCATTTTGACCTAATACAAAGGATAAAAGCTCCTACATATCTCAAGGAAAGGCTTAACTCAGAGAATCCTGAGTTTGAGAAGAAAACAAGTCATAAGGGGTAAAAATGCAATTTTACCAGTATAATCTGCATACAGGGTAATTCAGGGCCCAAACATAGGTCAAAGCAGCTTAATAAGAATAAGAGTGGGATGAAATGATCTAACAAGGGCTACAGCAATTCCAAGAAACTAAATGATAATCTGTAACCCTAAAACAACCCACTTCAATTCACAAGGTTCGAGGCAAAGTAAAAATAGAATAAACCCTCTAAAATTCATAGAAAAATAATCTCTAGGGTTTAGAACCTTCAATTTGGCCTTCAGAACCCATTTTGACCTACATTGAGAACCATGCCCAATTAATAACTTAATTTGGGTTTTTGCGTAAATTGATCGGTCAAACAAGGTTTAATATAGAAATGAAATTCACCATCAGATTCCTTAGGTCCTAATTAGTCATGTATAAAAACTTGAGCCTAAGAAGAAACCTCCTTGACCGACTTTACACTTTGGTCCTCATATATTTACTCTTTGGCCCTCAACTTTTGAACCCTCGCATTTTGACCCCTAACTCTCCTTCGTTCTTTGCGATCAGGTCCCCCCTGCAAAACCTGCCAACACCATGCTCCGGCGACCTTGCGCGGAGCATGGCGCCGCGCAGGGTGAGGTGGGGGACCTGGCAAGTAAACCGGGGGTGCCCTGCGTCGTCAGCCGTCGCAGGGACACCCCCCTGGTCGTTGTAACCCACCATACCGGCCGTGCGAACGCACGGACAGTATGGGTTCTTGTTTCCGGCCATCCTCTGGCGAGGGAGACACGTCGTCTCCCTCCGCCTTCCTCCCTGTTTGATCCCTATAAATACCCCCCGTTGCTCCACCGACCGGGGCAGCCTGGATCTGACGGAGAAAATCCTCAACTTTCCTCTCTTCTCTCTCCGGCAGACGCTCACCAGCTCCGGCGGTTTCCCCCCCCTCCACCTCTTCGCTCTGCCGCAATACCAGCAGCAGAGACTTCCTCCCCTGCTCTTCCCGCGCCACGCCGCACCCAGCTGGCGCCTCTCCGGCTCTCTGCTCGCCGCCGCCCCTTTCCCTGAGCATCGTCTTCTCCGGCGACAGTCGATACGACTGTCGCCCTGTTCCTCCCCCTTCGTCCCTGCAAGTAAGCTAGAACTACTCCCCTTCTTCTCCTCTTTCTTTCCCCGCTTTCAATTTATTCAATTAAGCCCTCGACCGACCCTGACCATCGTCACCCCCTTCGTCTCCGGCCACCCTCCGGCGAGATACTCCCATCGCTCCACAGCCTCACACACCTCGCCGACCCTCACCGAACCTCCGCCTCATCACACTGAGCACCCCCCACCCCTTCACTGCCACTCCACACCTCCGTAACGCTTCCCCCAACAAACCCATCCTCCGACCCACAGTCCGACCTAGGGCAGCCCTTGCACGCCGCCCCGCGCCTCGCCACCACCCACACGAGCTTCGCCGCACCCTGGCGAAGCTCCTGGCACTTTCTGATTAGGCCGAGAGGCCGTTTTCTTGTGAACAGGCCACCCGACCTCCGCCGCCATTGCCGTGCAGGAGGAACTGCTTCCGCCTGCAGCTACAGGCGCGCCACGCTCAGCGCCACGCCCAGATTCAACTCCCAGGCCTTGCGAGGCGTTTCGACAAAACACCAGGCTCGCAGCTAAGGCAGAAGGCTTCGCGTGACGCCGCGATCTCCCGCTGATTTCCCCGCTGCGGGCGCGCAATTGAGGTGGGACATTTAGTCCCACCTCGGAAAAGCCTGAAGAGTCGCAGCGATATAAGATGCAAAAGTGCTGGAAGCTTACTGCCTCAGCACACGGGGTGAGGTCCCCTTCACCCGCCCGGTTACCCGGTCTCGTCCGCGCTCACGCCCCGCGGACCTGACCCGACCCGACCCGACTTAAGACTGACCTGCACTCCTCGCCCACCACGCACGCCGGTGGGCCTGGACCCGGGCGAGACCCGAACCCGATTACCCGGCAGCTCTGGGAGAGCTTTCCGAAGAGTGGTTTCAGAGAGAGAGAGAGACGCGGGGGGGGAGAGGGTAGAGTAGGTTTTGTTCTCTGACGTAAGCTCTGAAGTGTGCAGGCACAGGTGAAGAAGAAGAACCGCGGAAGAAGAAGGAAGCTGACTGTAGCAACAGGCAGTTTAAGTCGTCTGATTTGGAAATCAGACGACGTCCTGAAGGGAAAAGAAGAAAGACGGAAGAAGATCTGTAGAACAACAGAAGAAGGCGAAGCAGAGCAGGAACAACAGGAAGAAGAAGAAGGAGATCTAAAGAAAGGAAGAAAGAGGAGCATCACCTCTGCAGAACAAAGAAGAAGAAGGAGATCTGAAGAAAGGAAGAAAGAGGAGCATCACCTCTGCAGAACAAAGAAGAAGAAGGAGATCTGAAGAAAGAAAGGAAGAAGAACATCACGAGGAGAAAACAAAGAGAACAACAAATTCTTTCCCTCTCTCTTTCTTTATTTTTTTTTGTAAAAGAAACATGTATATCTCTAGAATACAACTTGCTCCCTGAGTTCGACCTCGGGAACTCTTTTATTTTCCGAGTAAAAAATTTATATATTTGAAATGTTGGTAATAACTGGCTATACTACAACATTATAACAATAAAACCCGGTTGTCCCAACCTCTTTCTTCAATCATTTTGGTGCCGTTGCCGGGGAGCAACGGCTATTCTAGAGGTAAACATTCCTGTTTCTTTTTTTTAATTTCTGATAATCTCCCCTCTTTTGTGCAGCTACAGGAACTCAAGAAGACAAGCAACCACATGACAACCACTCCGAAGACAGGTAAATTTTTCCTCTCACTATTAACCCCTAAACTCTAAAGAGGAAGAAAAGAAAAGAACAAGCAATATAGAGCTAACCTGTCTTCCATACTTAGTAACCATAAAGAGTTGCATGTTTTCAACTCATCACTCCTGCACACTATTAAGGGTATTTAAGGGCTAACACATTCTTGCTTGAGCCCTAATTGCCCAACAAAGAGTTAAATGGACCAAGTAGAGCCAACATAAGGTCAAACATTAGGATTTCAGTAGAGACACACCCCTTAATCAAGAATTGAGGAAATCCAAAAGAGGTGTGCCCAAGCCATTGATTGAAAATAATTAACAAGAAAAATCCCAAACAATTGGCTCTCTCTAAACACTTGAACCCTAAAAGACAAGACCTGAAAGCTCTCAAAGAAAACAAGAGGTAAAGTTGACCCCTTGGGTCAACCAACCTTAAATTAGGTCACTCTTTGCACTTAAAAAGACTAAAAGTTCAAGTGAAACCTTAAGCACCCTGATCTTAAAATTGGTAGACTTAAGAGGTCAAGATCCCCATTCTGGTCTACCTGGAACCGCAGTGACAAGAGAGGTCGGGTGGGGGAAACCCTGTAACCCGTGGGGACGCTCTACCGTGTAGGGGTCTTCGCGGGACTCTCCCTCCCTGGCTGCCCAGGTAATTCTCAGGTGGACGATCTTTCTGATCAAGGGGTCCATCTGCCCCGCACCTCTATAGTCACCCAACACATTTTTGGGTGTCTTGATTGGGTCCAGCACCTTCTAAACTTACCTCTTCCAACAGTGCATGTACGGAAGGAGGTCCCTAAGACCACCCTTAAGACCTCCTTTAGAAATTCGCTCTCGTCAAGGCCAAGCCTCGACGCCCGTGTTTGTGCAGCAACACCCTCACATTATTCTCTCTTCTGATTCAGAACCAAGTTCTTCTTCTTCCCCCATCATGGCTCAGCCAGTTGAGGAAGAAAATAATCTGGAACACCAGCTCCAGCGACTCAATGACCTCTTCCAAAACTTCGTGCACCCACCACAGCGTCCTATGATGCGGGGCCACTACAATCCTGCTGCGGTGGCCATTGAGCCTCGAGTCAGAATCCCGACTGGAGGACCTGATTCCGAATTAAAGCCCAACATGATTCATGCTATACCTAAATTCCATGGGCTTAATTCTGAAGATCCCTTCCAGCACATCAAACAGCTAAAGCATCTGGCCCACACTTTTGGATCAGATGCGCAAAATCGGGATATTCTTCTCATGAAGATGTTCTCCTTTTCTCTTATGGACAAGGCCGCCCATTGGTATCAAACTCAGACCCGGCCGATCAACACTTGGGAAGAACTTCAATCCGAATTTTTGAAAAAGTTTTTTCCCGTTGGTCGGACCAACGCCTTGCGCCATCAGATTACACACTTCACTCAACAATCAGGAGAACCTCTCCATGAGGCATGGGATCGTTTTCAGGATCTCATGAGAAAGTGCCCCCATCACAGAGTTCCTAAATGGGAACAAGTCCAATCTTTTTACCAGGGACTCCGTGAGGACATCCGCCTTTTCGTCAATGCAACTTGCGGAGGAAACATCATGGGTCAACATGAAGACACCATATGGGAGATTCTCGAAAACATGTGCGAGAACTCCATCAACAATGACTCCATGGGATTATTCGACAGGACGAATACCCGCGCAGCGACGAATCTTAAGGGAGCACATGAGACGCAGAGCCTGTCCGCATCAGTCGACCTGGAATTAATGGCCAGTCGATTGGACAAGGTCTCAATCATTGAAAAGAAGGTGGATGAGCTGACTCAGCACTTGCAGCAAGCCACCTCCGCGCGTATCTCCTTTGCACAACCTCCTTCCACACAGGAGACTGTGCAAAACATCCTCCATCGATCTTCCCCTGGGATGGATCCATATCCACCCCCATCTGATTCTTGGACTGGAAGATCATCCGATCCTTTCTACATCGGCCGAGGGAACTCCATTCCCCCTTTCCCTGACTCTCAGGAGGTTCCTCAGACCTGCGAGGACCTCAACGCCATCCAGAACGACCCATTCTCCAACACTTACAACCCTGGATGGTGAAACCATCCCAATTTTCAGTGGGCAGGAAATTCCCAAACTCAAAGACCACCTTTTCAGTCCCGCCCATAGCCCCCTCGTCATTACCAGCCGCCTCAGCCTCGGCCCAACCCTACTTATCCATCAGGGCCAAATCAGGATCAAATGTCCCTAATCCTTCAGACTCTGGCTGACATTCAAAAAACGAACGCGGCTATTCAAAAACAGCACAAGGACGAGCTTACTGAAGTTAAAACTCAACTGGCCCAGTTGGCAAATTCTCGCCAGCCAGGCACACTCCCTTCCCAACCTCTTCCTAACCCAAATAACGTGCCAACCCAGAAGCGCGTTATGAATCCAAATTTAGGCCACGCTCAATGGATTTATCAGGCCCCTACTGCTCCATCTCCAGACGAGATGGAAGCCTCAACTTCTTATGCGGGATTTCAGCAGCAGCCACCCCTCCTACCAAACCCAAACCAAAATCAGGCCGGATTAAATTCTGTAACAACACGTAGTGGTAAAACAACTCAAGACCCGCATTATCCAAACCACTCCAAGCCTGATAACCATGACCCTAGGATAGTTATCCAAGGTACCGCTGTTCCAGATCCACAACCTGGACCTATCCTAGAAGAACCAACCAAGATCCCGTTTCCCGAGGCCCTGACCAAGGGAAAGAAGACCACAAAACCCGTGGCCCCTGAGGAGGACCTGGTCAAGCTCTTTGAGCAGGTCCACATAAACATCCCCTTGATGGATGCAATCCGCCACGTACCAGCTTACGCACGATTCTTAAAGAATATATGTACACCCCAGCGTAAGCCGCGAACCAAGGGAGGGAGCCCAATTGTTCTGTCAGAACAAGCCAGCTCTGTAATCCTCAGTAGACTCCCACCCAAGGCAAAAGATCCTGGAACTCCCCTGATTCCTGTAAGATAGGTGGTACCCAATTTGATAGAGCTTTGTTAGACTTGGGTGCATCCATAAACCTGATACCCACATCCTTACTCGACCATCTAGAAGAATCTGAGCTAAAACCAACCGAGGTGACATTACAATTAGTAGATCGATCTATAAAGTCACCAAAAGGGATTCTCGAGGATGTTATCGTGAGAGTGCGAGATTTCTATTTTCCAGTGGACTTTATAGTCTTAGATATGGATGCACCTGAGAACCCTAGGGATACACCAATCATTCTAGGGAGACCTTTCTTGGCTACTGCTAGAGCCAACATCAGCTGTGAGGAGGGCCAAATAGAGCTTAAGTTTGGAGATCAAACACTGAAAATTGATATATTTAAGGCCCAACAAGGAATTAATTGCGGCGTCATCGAGCAAATTTGTGACATCAAGACTTTGGTTGATGAATCACACCTCCAGAATGACTCGAGTATGCCTCATCAACCACAGAAGGATCTAGACCCGCAAACAGAGGAGTCAAATCCAGATGTGAACAACCCAGTAACTCCCACCCTTGAACCTCACATCTATACTGAACCACCCGCTGCTGCTGAAAACCCCATCCTCGAACTGGAACCCCTTCCTGCTCACTTGAAATACGTCTTTTTGGGTTCTAATCAGACCCTTCCTGTGATTATCAATTCCAACCTCAGTCCTGAACAGGAATCCCATCTGATTGTTGTCCTCCAGCAACATCGCAGAGCCATCGGATGGACTCTCGATGATTTGACTGGAATAAGTCCCTCTTATTGTACTCATCATATCTATTCAGAAGAGGGCACACGACCTTCTCGTGAAATGCAGAGACGCTTAAACCCCAATCTGCAGGAGGTCGTGAAAAAGGAGATCATCAAGTGGTTAGATGCTGGGATCATCTACCCGATCTCCGATAGTCGTTGGGTGAGCCCAATTCAGGTCGTGCCCAAGAAGGCAGGACTCACCACTATAACGACTGAGACCGGAGAAATCATTCCTACCCGATTAGCCAACTCGTGGAGAGTCTGTATAGATTACCGTCGACTCAATTCCTCCACGAAGAAGGATCATTTCCCACTACCCTTCATTGATCAAATTCTCGAAAAACTAGCGGGAAATAGGTTCTTCTGCTTTCTTGACGGGTACTCCGGTTATAACCAGGTGGCAATCCATCCTGAGGACCAAGAAAAGACCACGTTCACCTGCCCCTTCGGAACATATGCTTTCCGAAGGATGCCTTTCGGTCTTTGCAATGCACCCGCTACTTTTCAGCGATGCATGCTTGCCATATTCTCAGATATGGTAGGTGATTATCTGGAAGTCTTCATGGATGACTTTTCAGTTTTCGGAGCATCATTTGACGATTGCCTCCAACACTTGGTCCAGATACTCAGGCGGTGCATCGATGTGAATTTGGTTCTTTCCTGGGAAAAGAGCCATTTCATGGTGCCTGAGGGAATTGTCCTGGGACACTCAATTTCGGAGAAAGGTATCCAAGTGGATCGAGCTAAGGTTAATCTGATCTCTCACCTTCCTATGCCTAGCTCAATCAGGGACATCCGATCCTTTTTAGGGCATGTCGATTTTTATCGACGATTTATCCCTGATTTTTCAAAAATCGCACGCCCCCTGACCACTCTTCTCTCCAAGGATGTTCCCTTCGAAATCTCCAAGGAATGCACTCAAGCATTTGAAATCCTGCGTGACCGAGTCACCCAAGCCCCGATCCTACAGTCCCCTGATTGGTCTCAACCCTTTGAGATCATGTGTGATGCATCCGACTTCGCTGTAGGAGCGGTTTTGGGATAGAAAAATGACAAGAAACCTGTGGTCATTTACTACGCCAGCAAAACACTCGATGAGGCTCAGCGTAACTATACGGTTACTGAGAAAGAGCTGCTAGCTGTAGTATTTGCCCTAGAAAAGTTCAGATCGTACCTTCTGGGTTCCCATGTCATCATATACTCGGATCACACAGCTGTGAGGCATCTCCTTGCGAAGAAGGACGCGAAACCTCGATTAATCCGATGGATCTTGCTGTTGCAAGAATTTGACCTTGAGATTCGCGACAAAGCGGGAAAGCAAAACGTGGTAGCTGATCACTTGTCCCGTCTTCCTTCTGAAATAATTGACCCTTCCGGACCCATCACTGAGCATTTTCCCGATGAGCACCTGCTGACTATTGGTACTAGCCTTCCATGGTTTGCTAATATAGTAAATTACTTGGCATCTCATCAGATCCCGTCCGATTGGCCGAAGGCCAAGAAAGACAAATTACGCTCCGATGCCAAGTATTACATTTGGGAAGATCCGTACCTCTTCCGCATAGGTGCCGATCAGATCATCCGAAGATGTGTCCCGGAAGGGGAATTCAACAATATCCTCTCTTTCTGCCATGACCAGGCATGCGGTGGCCATTTTGCCGGGCATAAAACCGCATCAAAAGTCCTCCAGTGCGGCTTTTACTGGCCCACACTGTTCAAAGACGCATACAATCACTGCAAGGCATGCAGTCGTTGCCAGACTTTTGGCAACATGAGCCATCGCGACATGATGCCTATGCAACCGATTCTAGTATGCGAAATCTTTGATGTTTGGGGGATTGATTTTATGGGCCCCTTTCCTGTTTCGGATGGTTTCGAATACATTCTGTTGGCTGTGGACTACGTGTCCAAATGGATCGAAGCCATACCGACCCGAACCTGTGATCACAAAATCGTTCTCAAATTCATTCATCAACACATTTTCTCAAGGTTCGGGATTCCTCGTGCAATAATCTCTGATGGGGGGACCCATTTCACAAATGCTCAGTTTAGGTCACTGATGACCAAATACGGGGTGTCTCACCGAATCTCTACTCCTTACCACCCCCAAACTAATGGTCTAGCTGAGCTGTCTAATCGGGAGATCAAGAAAATCCTGCAAGTCACTGTTCGACCTGACAGGAAGGACTGGTCGTCCCGACTTCCGGAAGCATTGTGGGCCTATAGGACCGCCCACAAGACCCAATTGGGCATGTCCCCCTTTAGACTGGTGTACGGAAAGGCATGCCACCTTCCCGTAGAACTGGAGCATAAAGCCTATTGGGCAGTACGGAACTGTAATCTAGATCTTTCCAAGGCTGGGACCCACAGAAAACTCCAAATCAGCGAGATCGATGAATTACGCATAGACGCGTACGAGAACTCGCAAATCTACAAGGAGCGGGTTAAAGCCTTCCACGACAAACACATCTCGAGAAAGATCTTTCATCCTGGTCAAAAGGTCCTACTCTTTGATGCCCGACTCAAACTCTTCCCAGGAAAACTGAGATCTAAGTGGGTCGGACCATATTTGGTCCGACAGGTTTTTGGAAATGGAGCAATCGAAATCAGTCCACTCAGCCACGATTCTGAACCTTTCATCGTGAACGGTCAGAGACTCAAGTCGTTCATTGATGTAACTTCTACTGATTTGGCTGAGGCATCTTATATTCTCCTTTCCCCTTGAGCTTATTGCGCCTAGCCGATGGCGTAAAACTCAGCGCTTAACGGGAGGCAGCCCGTCATTCTCTTTGTAAACCTGAAACTTGTTCTGACACCTTTTAGCACTCGACTCAGATGTTTGCATCTGGGATTTGAAATCGTCCGCAAAAATTCAACCCGACCCATCCACTCATCCAAATTTCTGTCTTAAGGAATGAACTATGACCCCCTAGGTTACAATGAGGACATTGCAAATCTTAGGCATGGGGGGGTATGAAAGTGCAAAACTTGTAAGAAAAGGTTTCAAACAAAAAAATTCACATATGCCAAAAACACCATAAAAATTAAAAAAATTTTTCGAAAAAGAATAAGAGGAAAAGAGAAGGAAATTTTGCGAAGGAGAAAAGGAACAAAATGAAAAAGGAGCACAAAATTATGAGAAAAAGTGATAGTCATTAGTAAGGAACTAAGGAATTAACCTAAGTTCTAGACCTCATTCAAGAAAAGTGCACAATGAGATTAGTAAAGAATGCAAACCTTAGGCATTCTTGAATAGACTCTTAGTACCCATTAAGATCTGGACACTCCTCAAGAGGTTGAGGAAAATGAAAAGCTGAAGTATTAAGTCTAAGGCTTAGGGAGTATTCGACCTCGTTAACTAATTTTTGGTTTACGGGACTCAGTAACCTAAGCACCCTAACCTCACACACAGCCTGGTTCAGTAAGCGTAAAAATCAGAATCACGTAGAAGCGTCGCAAAAATCTGAAAAGATCACCTAGAATAGGAGCGGCCGATCAACACAAGTTGATTTGGACGAGTTCCCAGCACGGAGAGGTGGGAAATCCCCTCGAAGATGCGTAACAAAATATCATCTCCTCGGTGCTTGTCTCTTAGGATATTTACATATCCTACTGGGGGCATGTAAGCACTCTGCTGGTTCAGATTCCATGGATGGCATTATCTCGAAGTGTCAATTGCCAGGGTCTGGATTCGGCCACGGAATACCATGGATGGGATTATCTCGAAATCTCAATAGCCAGGGTTCCGGGGGTTGCCATGGGCGGTGCTATCTCGAAGCATCGATCGCCAGGAACCCTTGAGGATTGATGATGGGAGCAAGGAATCTGATACAGACCGTGTTGAAAAGCCAATCCTAGGCTAGAACTAAAAAGAAAAAGAGAGAGAAAACTCTCCAAACAGAAAAACTTTCTATCTCTCTCTTACAAAACGCACTGCGAACTGAGCCAGGGCTAAAATCATTTCAAGCACGGGTGCTTTAACCACGAAGTCCAATAAACCTTAGGTTAGTTCTTGTGGACCTTAAAAACCTTTGCTAAAAGACTGAGGCTAAGGCTAGACAGATTTGGATCTTGATTGGTACTAGAGTACCTTTTAGGCCTATGGTCAGCATTCTAACCTAATCTATGCTAAAAAAAAAAAGGCACTTATCTAAAACTATTAAAAACTTCATGGTCTAGAACAAGGGTTGAAACCTTAAGTTTTTGCTAAGGGACTAGCAAAAGCTAGGCATGGGGGTATGATGAGAACCTCATCATGAGCCATAACTAGCTCATTTTGACCCAATACAAAGGATAAAAGCTCCTACATAACTCAAGGAAAGGCTTAACTCAGAGAATTCTGAGTTTAAGGAGAAAACAAGTCATAAGGGGTAAAAATGCAATTTTACCAGTATAATCTGCATACAGGGTAATTCAGGGTCCAAACATAGGTCAAAGCAACTTGATAAGAATAAAAGTGGGATGAGATGATCTAGCAAGGGCTACAGCAATTCCAAGGAACTAAATGATAATCTGTAACCCTAAAACAAACCCACTTCAATTCACGAGGTTCAAGGCAAAGCAAAAATGGAATAAACCCTCTAAAATTCATAGAAAAATAATCTCTAGGGTTTAGAACCTTCAATTTGACCTTAGGAACCCATCTTGACCTACATTGAGAACCATACCCAATTAATAACTTAATTTGGGTTTTTGTGTAAATTGACCAGTCAAACAAGGTTTAATCTAGAAATAAAATTCACCATCAGATTCCTTAGGTCCTAATTAGTCATGTATAAAAACTTGAGCCTAAGAAGAAACCTTCTTGACCAACTTTACACTTTGGTCCTCATATATTTACTCTTTGGCCCTCAACTTTGAACCCTCGCATTTTGACCCCTAACTCTCCTTCGTTCTTTGCGATCAGGTCCCCCCTGCAAAACCTGCCAACACCATGCTCCGGCGACCTTGCGCGGAGCATGGCGCCGCGCAGGGTGAGGTGGGGGACCTGGCAAGTAAACCGGGGGTGCCCTGCATCGTCAGCCGTCGCAGGGACACCCCCTGGTCGTTGTAACCCACCATACCGGCCGTGCGAACGCACGGACGGTATGGGTTCTTGTTTCCGGCCATCCTCCGGCGAGGGAGACACGTCGTCTCCCTCCGCCTTCCTCCCTGTTTGATCCCTATAAATACCCCCCGTTGCTCCACCGACCGGGGCAACCTGGATCTGACGGAGAAAATCCTCAACTTTCCTCTCTTCTCTCTCCGGCAGACGCTCACCAGCTCCGGCGGTTTCCCCCCCCTCCACCTCTTCGCTCTGCCGCAATACCAGCAGCAGAGACTTCCTCCCCTACTCTTCCCGCGCCACGCTGCACCCAGCTGGCGCCTCTCCGGCTCTCTGCTCGCCGCCGCCCCTTTCCCTGAGCATCGTCTTCTCCGGCGACAGTCGATACGACTGTCGCCCTGTTCCTCCCCCTTCGTCCCTGCAAGTAAGCTAGAACTACTCCCCTTCTTCTCCTCTTTCTTTCCCCGCTTTCAATTTATTCAATTAAGCCCTCGACCGACCCTGACCATCGTCACCCCCTTCGTCTCCGGCCACCCTCCGGCGAGATACTCCCATCGCTCCACAGCCTCACACACCTCGCCGACCCTCACCGAACCTCCGCCTCATCACACTGAGCACCCCCCACCCCTTCACTGCCACTCCACACCTCCGTAACGCTTCCCCCAACAAACCCATCCTCCGACCCACAGTCCGACCTAGGGCAGCCCTTGCACGCCGCCCCGCGCCTCGCCACCACCCACACGAGCTTCGCCGCACCCTGGCGAAGCTCCTGGCACTTTCTGATTAGGCCGAGAGGCCGTTTTCTTGTGAACAGGCCACCCGACCTCCGCCGCCATTGCCGTGCAGGAGGAACTGCTTCCGCCTGCAGCTACAGGCGCGCCACGCTCAGCGCCACGCCCAGATTCAACTCCCAGGCCTTGCGAGGCGTTTCGACAAAACACCAGGCTCGCAGCTAAGGCAGAAGGCTTCGCGTGACGCCGCGATCTCCCGCTGATTTCCCCGCTGCGGGCGCGCAATTGAGGTGGGACATTTAGTCCCACCTCGGAAAAGCCTGAAGAGTCGCAGCGATATAAGATGCAAAAGTGCTGGAAGCTTACTGCCTCAGCACACGGGGTGAGGTCCCCTTCACCCGCCCGGTTACCCGGTCTCGTCCGCGCTCACGCCCCGCGGACCTGACCCGACCCGACCCGACTTAAGACTGACCTGCACTCCTCGCCCACCACGCACGCCGGTGGGCCTGGACCCGGGCGAGACCCGAACCCGATTACCCGGCAGCTCTGGGAGAGCTTTCCGAAGAGTGGTTTCAGAGAGAGAGAGACGCGGGGGGGGAGAGGGTAGAGTAGGTTTTGTTCTCTGACGTAAGCTCTGAAGTGTGCAGGCACAGGTGAAGAAGAAGAACCGCGGAAGAAGAAGGAAGCTGACTGTAGCAACAGGCAGTTTAAGTCGTCTGATTTGGAAATCAGACGACGTCCTGAAGGGAAAAGAAGAAAGACGGAAGAAGATCTGTAGAACAACAGAAGAAGGCGAAGCAGAGCAGGAACAACAGGAAGAAGAAGAAGGAGATCTAAAGAAAGGAAGAAAGAGGAGCATCACCTCTGCAGAACAAAGAAGAAGAAGGAGATCTGAAGAAAGGAAGAAAGAGGAGCATCACCTCTGCAGAACAAAGAAGAAGAAGGAGATCTGAAGAAAGAAAGGAAGAAGAACATCACGAGGAGAAAACAAAGAGAACAACAAATTCTTTCCCTCTCTCTTTCTTTATTTTTTTTTGTAAAAGAAACATGTATATCTCTAGAATACAACTTGCTCCCTGAGTTCGACCTCGGGAACTCTTTTATTTTCCGAGTAAAAAATTTATATATTTGAAATGTTGGTAATAACTGGCTATACTACAACGTTATAACAATAAAACCCGGTTGTCCCAACCTCTTTCTTCAATCAACCACCGTCAGGTGCAGCTCGAGTAGGGTGACCTTCAGCTGCAACCTCAACACCCGTCTGTCCTCCTCCTGTGCGCACAAGCCGCTGCAATAAATCCCCTATTTTAAAGTTAATTAAAATTTACATTTTCTGCCATTGAGGGGGAAGGTATTTTTAGTTAATAATATTCTATTCGGTTGATTTTATGAGCATCTCCCTCTTATTTTGCATAACTACAATATCGGCATGATATTATCTTATTATCTTAGTTGAAAAGCGATTTCGATTGATGAAACTAATCATGAACATATGTTTTTAACCGGTGCAAGTTTAAATAGGTAATTGCCTCCCTGTGGACATGACCCGCTCTTCTACGAGTGGTTATTTTAATTGTTGATTAGTCGATTTTTTCACCACTTACATACTACAACAATGGGTTATTTCATTTGCAAAACTTAATCGAAAGCGGAAAATTGACTCATCAGTAGCTTCCACCTTGGAGGACACCATTTTCAAGGAAGGAGAAGGAGGAGCCCTTTCCAAGCCTAGGAGCCACTAAGCTTGGAGCAAGGAGCTTCCCCTCTTCACTAACAATTCTAGAGGATTTGTGTTTTATTTTCTTTGTTGCAATTATCTAGTAGTAGAAGCATTCATCTACTAGGGTTTTTTTCTGTAAAACACTCTCTCTTTCAATCAAAGTTGCCTTCTTTAATTTTTTTGTTGCATAGTCTTGTAGAATTGTTGTTTAACCTTTTTCACTCCCTCTCCCTAATTACTCTAGGCCTCCACGTGCCTAGAGTGAGCTTAGGGAGAGGCTCTACTTGTCACTATAATAGTAGCGTAGAGGATTAGTATTGAGAATTTTCTTGCTATCAACAAACCCACCTTGTTCTCGTTATTTCAAAATAAAAAAAAAATCATATATGTAAAACACCAAAAAGAAAGTTGATTTCCATTTCCAAGCAAACGATTTGATTTGCAGACAATTTGGCCTCCATGGGTGACCCTAGATACTCCACTATCTAGGTTTATAAATTTAAGAGTTGATCGATTTTGCATGTTACAACGACGTATTTTACAAACCGTGTATTTTCGTGATCACTTTTTGGAAGCTTCCACCTCATTAAAATGATAGGGTGCTTTTCAAATCAACTTAGTAATTAAGTTAATTTCACTTAATTAAGAGTAGAAGAAATCACTTAGGTTAACTCAAAGTTGTGACGGTTGTGTAGTATAGGGTCGAATTAACCTAACATTTTATAAATTTTTACTGGTTGAGTCGAGGTTGTTCACTGGGAAGCATAATAATTTTCTCCAAATTCACCGATTCTCTTTTATCTCTTTAAATTTAGGAGGTAAAACTAGTTTGATTTTCAAAACATGAATTTTGTCAAAATATTTAACTATAAAGAATATACAAAATTCCATATGAAATATATTTACTCAAAATATTGTACTGCTAGTTTTTCAATTTTATTCATTCCAAGAAATTAAGGCAAAAAGTTATCTAATTAAAGCATGCCTTCCACAATTAAGAACAAAAAGTAATTATGCAAGAAAAATTCATTTATTTCCATTTATCTCTTCAGTCTCTCATCTCCTTCCTTCCTTTCTTTCTTTTCTTCTTTCTCTCTTTTATTTTCTTCTCTCGAGCTCTCTTTCTTCTTACCTTTCTTGTGTTGTTCCTACCTTCTTCTCCTGCCTTCTCTTCTTCCCTTAGTTTTTCTTCTTTGTTCCTTAGTCTTTTTCCTTAACACTTAGCGTCTGTGCCTTCTCACTTAGCATCCTTCAGCAGCTTCTCTTTTCCTTAAACTTTCAGCTGAATCGGGTTTTTTTTTACTTTTTCAACCAAAAGTTATTTTTATTTATAGCGAGGTCCTTTCGAGGATACACAGCACCCTGAGACCAGGGTAGGACCAAACCCTATTCGGTCCTCGCCTAATCTTAGTTAGGTTTGTTTTGGTTCAATTGTTAATCAATTCACAGTCTTGAGCCACATTGGCTCAACCCGGCCTCCCAGGCCACACTCACCCTCCCAGGGCACAATCGCATTCAAACGCCCCTAAGGGTGCACACACCTGCAAGCATAAGCCCACACACACTCAGAACAATGCTCAGATCATATGCTTAGATGAAATCGGCAACCGGTGCACCGAGCGCTGACGACTGCATAGCTAAGGGAACAAATTGGTTTTATTCCCAGGCGCGCGCTCGTGAATATCCGAGGTGGGACAAAGCTACCCCTTCCAGACCCGAATTCAATTGTTCATAACTTTCTACCTAGAGCTCCAAATTGAATGATTTCAAGTTTGTTGGAAAGGGTAATCTACACAATTTCAGGGTCAATTTAATGTTTTAACGATGTTTTACTCTTCAATTTAAGAGATGAAATCAGGGGTTCTACGGGTTTTATAAAAGCTTGCGAAGTGTTTTAATTCAGGAGAGTCCTCAGATGGACTTCTCTCATCTATTAAAAGGGATGTATATGTTATATGAGCAGTTTTGTTTCTGTTAGGATAAATTTTAAACTCTAAAGACCTACAGAACCTGCAGAGAAGCTTTTCTCTTCTTTGAAAGCTTCAAAGTTTAGTTTTTCAGATATCAATACGTGCAACAGACACTTAAGAGTGTTTCTGATCTATTTAGATTAATTCTAAGGGTTTTAACTAATCAATCTGGGTAGGTTTTAAGTTTGAATTTCATTAGAATACTACTTCTGTTGGTTTGGGTTCGAGAATAACCCAAATTGACATAAACATAATCTCCACTAAATACATCATCTGAGCTTACTTTAATTGATTTCAAATCATCAAATAAGATTCCAGAAACAGTTTACACATCTCAATTCCTCAATTCAAGCTCAGAATACCATTATCAGACTCAGGTTTGACTATGGAAGCTCGAAAATTGACTTTTTGTTTAAAACTTCCTCCTAAGAAATTAAAGCCTTGATTAGAGTCTCCTCATCATTTAGAACTTATTTAGATCTTTAGATTTGTGTTCTGTCCTTAATTCCTAAGGTTTCAGGCTCGCCGCCAGAACTGAAATAGGTGTGTGTTCGACATAATTAATCAAAGTTTGTTATAATGTTTTGAGCGTTAAAATAGCTTCAGTGCATCACACTGAAGCTTCTGAGCTCATTAAATGTTTCTTAAATCCTTCATAACAGCTTTCTCCAATTCGCCGGAGTTGGGGAAGATGAAGTTACAAATCTATAACTCCAGTTGTTAAAACCTCAAACAAATATCTTTAAAACAGTCATTAATCCTTATTATACTATTCTGGAGCTACTTAGCAATTTCTAGAGGCTGTAACACAACTTTGGCTCGCTGGAGCTCGCTAGAGCTCTGGTGAGTCCAGAAAAAGTAAAATGTTTGTACAGATTGACAAAATTAACCTTTTAATCCAAAAATGATCCTGAGGTTACAAGGAACCTCAGTTTCACTTTATTTTCTTCATTTGTTCATTAAAATGTAAGATTTGACAGCAGGTTTGTTTAGTAAAAGAATTGAATGGTTCAAGCTCAAGACTTTATTAACTACTCGATTGAGAAATTAAATCAAGTCAACAGATGTTATTATTCATAAATATATATTTAATTTATAGTTTGAAATGTTCCTGAGCTGCCATGGACAGCGAGCTCAGGAACTTAGTTAAGAATTAGGAGTTAATTATAGATGATAATAATAGGTAATATAATGTCAATTAGGGTTCTAAAGTGGTGATAGGTGATGAAAGAACCCAGTGAAGGTGGAATTAGGTCGATTACTGTCACCATGGACAGTGTCAGTAGTCGATGAAGGTGAGATTTGAATTAGGCATTTAGGTGATTTAATTAGCAATTAAGTGAATTAGAAGTGGTCATGGGAGATAAAAGGTGTACAATGAATTAAAAGACAAAATTAAAGCTCTGGCGAGCTCAAGGAACTCGCCGGAGTCGGAGGAGATGAAACTAAATTCTAAAATTACTATAACCTAACTAACTAAACTAACTAACTAAGCTAACCTACTCCTACTCCTACTCCTAGTCTCTGTTACTTGGACGAAGGGGTCAATAGGGTTCCGCTGAAGTCTCATGGTGGACGACGAAATTAGAGGGTGGTCGAATGATCTCCGGCGGGCAGAAGTGAGGTGGAGCAGAGGTTTCCTTGGGTTGGCGCCTTTGTCAGAGGTGCGGAAGACCACGACAGATCTCCTCGGCTACTTAAGATGGACGGAGGAAGTTGGAAGATGGAATGGGGAATCGCCGGAGGTTTGGAAGAATAGTCTATTGGGTTAGCTGCAATATTAGGAGAGGGAAGGGAGCCAACTTATCTAAAATCAGATGTGTGAGGGGGTATTTATAGTAGTTTACGGCGAAGAGAGAGGCGGTGTCTGGCCGAAGAAGGAGCTTGAGGAGCTTCACCTCCAGCATCGTCTCCGACGATGGTGAGGTTATCTCCCATTGAAAAATAGGATTTCTGGTTAATCAAGACCGATGGATGAAGTGGAGGTGGTGAGCGCAAGCTGCAAGAGCTTGGACAAAGAGGAATGATGTCGGCAGGGCGGTAATCACGCGGTGGAGTGACTCTTTGCCGCTAGCCGTTCATTCGGCTGGAGAAGAAGAAGAAGAAGAAGACGAAGAGGGACTTATAAGTAATAAAACTTAAGGACCTATGTGAGAAATAAGGACCCGACTGTAATGAATATTAAGGACTAAAATGTAAACCCAGGTTTTGAAGGTTTATTTTAATTTAGATCTTTTTCAACTTTTTATTTATGTTAGTAAATAAGGTAAATATTATGTTTTCAACTTGAATTTACATTTTTGACCTTTTTAGGTTAATTTATTAGATTAAGTAAAATCACGTAAGTTATTACATACTTAGGTTTATATTAAGTTTAAGTTACTTAACTTATTAATTAAGAGAATGATTAATAGGATTTCGAGTCCAATTATTATCTAGATTACTAATAATGTTAATTGAATGATAAAATGTCATTTTAAACTTATTTTAAGGTCCTTTGCTATGTATCCCTTATTCTATAATTAACCCTTGTATATTCATAACCCTAGCTAATTAACTAGGAAGACTAGTTAATTAGGGGTAATTAGAGATCATGATGAGTGTCTCATCATAACCCCATGCCAAAGTTTTACTAGCCCTAGCAAAATTAACTAAGAGTATGATGATTTAAAGCAGTTGGGTTTAAATTACTATAAATAGTAACTATGTAGAGGAAAGCTTAAGTCATAAATTTTCTAAGTTTAATATAAATGATTAATGTATAGAGCACATGTGTGAAAATTTTCTTACTTAGACTTATGCTTAGAACATTTCCAAAACACACTTAAAATAATTTGTTAACAAGAATTTTATTTTGAATTAGAATTCTTCAAAAATCTCTTAATCTTTGTAACTATTCTTAACTCAAACTAGAATACAAAGTGTTTTAAGAAAACAAAACTTAAGGATTGAGAATTAAGTTTTAACTCAAAAACTCAAATAGATTTAAGTCAATCCCTTGTTTATAATATTTGATTTTTATCAATATAAGTTTAAGCAAACTAACCAGATACTCATTATTAATCAAACTTAGAGTAGTAAAACTCTAATTTACTAGCCTACAACACTATAGATTAACTTCTAGACCTAGGATTGTGTCAATTCTTCTCCTTTAGGTATCAACTTAAAATCTTCAAAACCCAATTTCTTAGGCTTCATTGCCCAATACCAAGGTTCAGTAGCTATGATTTTAAAACATTTGTGCTTAGTGAAGAGAATTGTCCTAAAGACATCCAAAGTTGCAAAAATCCAGATCTTAAGACATCACTTTCCAATCCCAATTATTCCAATTCAAGCCTTTGGCTTGGCCTTACTCAGGTTTGGTTGCTTTCTCCTCACCAGTTTTCTATCCCGAGGTCAACACTTTTTGTGTATATCTCCCCAGTGGACCACTGGGTCTCTTATTCCTAATAATTTTTTCTCCATATTTTTTTTATCACTTTTTCTATAGGTTAGAACACCCATTTGTAGTGATGTGTTCTTTTTATTTGTTGGAAGGAAGGGTAGCATCTATTTGTATTGAGATGCTTTTATTTATTTATGAAAAACTGCATAAGTACCTATTTTTAGCGAGGCACTTAACTGCAGGGTGTTTTATTTACTTTTTCTTTTTCTTTTTCTTTTCTTTTCCCCCCTCCTCATTTTTCTTACTACCTTTATTCTCCAAATCCTTTTTCTAGGTGAGTGACACATCCTTCACCCTTTCAAGAACCGCCCCGTGGAAATCCTTGGACTAAAGAGGATTCAGAATTGATCTCTTAACCTCTGTGTTTTCACGGTCTCAGATGTCAAGAAGACAATTCTATGTGAGTGAATTTTAGATGTTTAGGTTACTTAGCTCTCAAACCAGAGCTTGGACAACAATACCCTTTACTCTCAGGTTCCTTAAATTTTTAGTTTCCTCCTATAGGATCCATCAAGACAAAATTTACTAAGTCTAGTTATTTATCTCTAGCTTGTAAGTTTTGTAAACTAAAATTCTATCGACTCTCTATTTAATTAACTCTGAATATTTAGCTTTTTTACTTAACTTTATGATAAAATCAAATTTTCAAAAATCAAAAGATTACTTAATCTAATTGATTAAAAGTTATAATTCAATTCCAAAACTTAAGTTTAAAATCTTAACACACTTTGTTTCTTAATTCAAGTAAGAATAGAAAAACAAATCTTTAAAAGATTTAAAAGATTCCTTAATTCAAATAAAATCTTGTTTTAAAAATTTAAAACACAAAAGTGTGTTTTACAAAATGTTTAAAGTAAAATCTAATTAAGAATTGAATGCTCTTAAATATCTATATATATTCTATATGCATTTAAAACTTCTGACCTAAAAGAAAATTAAGCTCTTATATATATATACCTATACATTCTTCTTCTTTTCTTTATTAAAAATGAATAAACCCCTCTTATTATTTTTATGAATTTTTTTAAAATTTTTGTATTTATATATTTTTATTTTTATGTATATAAGATTTTTCCAATTTTTATGATTTTTTCAAAAAATTTTCAATTTTTTTATAATTTCTATCATTTTTAGATTTTCTATTTTTTTAAATTTCGTGGATATTTAATTTTTATGTATTTTTTTTTACTTTTTAAACCAACACTTAAAGTGAAAATTTCACTTCAACACCCCCCCAAGCCAAAATTTTACAATGTCCTCATTGTAAGAAGGGTGAAAAATCTGAAGTGAAATTTTAAAAGTAGGTGTATAAAAAAATCAAAAAGGATGAAAACAGGAAACAACTATGTACAAGTGTGGTGGATGGATAGAAAACCCTAGTGGAGCCGATAACATTCTCCAACAAGACCCAAAGGATGTGATTCCAAGAAAGGTTTAAGATGTTGACCATTGACTTTAAAGGGTTGATCCTTGTTCGGTTCAGTGATTTCGACAACTCCGTTGTCGAAGACTCTAACTACAATAAATGGCCCTTGCCATTTAGACCTAAGTTTACCTGGGAAGAGCTTCAAACGAGCATCAAATAACAACACCTTCAGGCCAGGTGCAAAAGATTTGTGGGAAATGAATTTGTCGTGGAAGGCTTTAAGTTTTTCCTTATACAGCTTTAAACTTTCATAGGAATCATGACGTAATTACTCTAGTTCACTAAGCTGCAACCTGCGATTTTCACCAGCCTTCAAGAGGTCTAAATTACAGGCTTTAATTGCCCAATAGGCCTTGTGTTCAATTTCTACGAGAAGATGACAGGGTTTCCCGTAAACAAGTCTGTATGGTGACATGCCTATTGGTGTTTTGTGGGCAGTCCTATAAACCCACAAAGCCTCATCTAAACAGGAAGACCAATCCTTCCTATCGGGTCGAATTGTCATTTGAAGGATCTTTTTGATCTCCCGATTAGAGACCTCGGTTTGCCCATTAGTTTGGGGATGATAAGGTGTAGAAATACGATGTGTAACCCTATATTTTCTAAGTAAAGTTTTAAACTGGGCGTTAATAAAATGGGAACCGCCGTCAGAAATAATAGCACGAGGTACCCCAAAACGAGCGAAAATGTCACTCTGTATAAAAGGAATGACAACTCGATGGTCGTTTGTGTGTGTGGGTATGGCTTCAATCCAACGAGAAACATAGTCGGTAGCAAGTAAAATATAATGGAAGCCAAAAGAGGATGGAAATAGACCCATAAAATCTATGCCCCAAATGTCAAAGATTTCACAGACTAGAATCGGGTTCAAAGGCATCATGTCTTTCTGAGACATGCCACCAAGTGTTTGGCAACGACTACATGCCTTACAATAAGTCTGAGAATCAGCAAATAACGTGGGCCAATAAAACCCGCATTGCAAAACTTTTGCAGCGATCTTTCTACCAGAAAAATGACCACCACAGGCTTGGTCGTGACAAAAAGATAGGATAGAATCAATCTCAGAAGAGGTGACACAATGCCTGATGATTTGATCATTACAGAGTCTAAAAAGATATGGATCTTCCCAAAAATAGTATTTGGCTTCTGCTTTGAGTCGTGATTTGCGATTCCCATCCCAATCTAGCGGGAATTGATGTGTAACCAAATAATTAACAATATCTGCATACCAAGGAAGATCTGTGGATATAGTCAAAAGATGTTCATCAGGGAAGTGTTATGTAATTGGTGGAGATGATTCGATTGTATCAGAAGGAAGACGGGAAAGATGATCTGCAACAACATTTTTCCTACCCTCCTTATCACGAATTTCTAGGTCAAATTCTTGCAAAAGCAAGATCCATCTAATTAACCTAGGTTTCGTGTCCTTCTTAGATAGAAGGTGTCGAATAGCTGAGTGATCAGAGTACACTATGATTTGAGATCCAAGTATGTAAGATCTAAATTTTTCTAATCCAAATACTATTGCTAGTAACTCCTCTGTAACTGTGTAATTCCTTTGTGTCTCATTCAATGTTTTACTAGCATAGTAAATTACCACCGGATTCTTCTCAATTTTCTATCCTAAAATAGCTCCTATTTCATAATCTGATGCATCACACATGATTTCAAATGGTAAATCCCAATTAGCTGGTTGCAAAATTGGAGCCTGTGTAACTCTATCTCTCAAAGTTTTAAATGCCAAAATGCACTCATTCATCTCAAAAATCACATCCTTTGTGAGGAGGTTTGTGAGTGGTCGAGCAATTTTTGAAAAATCAAGGATGAATCTTCTATAAAATCCAGCATGCCCGAGAAATGATCTAATGCCTTTGATCAAGTCAGGGATTGAAAGATTGGCAATTTGATTGATCTTGGCTCGATCTACTTGGATACCTCGCTCAGATACGAGATGACCAAGTACTATGTCCTCAGGAATCATAAAATGGCTCTTCTCCCAACTAAGGACAAGGTTAACCTCAATACATCTTTTTAGAACCTTCGACAAATTATCCAAGCAAATATCGAATGTCTCCCTGAAGACTGAAAAATCATCCATAAAAACCTCCATATATTCAGCCACCATTTCGGTAAAAATGTCTAACATGCAACGTTGAAAAGTCGCGGGTGCATTTCAAAGCCCAAATGGCATTCTTCGGAAAGAAAAGGTTCCGAAGGGGCTGGTGAAAGTCATTTTCTCTTGATCTTTGGGATAAATTGCAACTTGATTATATCCAGAGTAACCATCTAAAAAGCAGAACCTATTACCAGCTAATCTCTCAAGGATTTGATCAATGAATTGTAAATGAAAATGGTCCTTCTTTGTAACAGAATTCAGTTTTCGATAATCTATACAAACCCGCCACGAATTCGCAATTCGTGTGGGAATGGTTCTCCAGATTCAGTTTTGATTATGGTGAGTCCTACCTTTTTGGGTACCACTTGAATTGGACTCACCCAAGGGCTATCAGATATAGGATAGATTATATCAGCATCAAGCCACTTGATTATTTCTTCCTTAATGACCTCCTTTAGATTAGGATTTAGGCGTCTTTGAGCTTCTCTTGAAGGTCGTGCCCCATCTTCAATATAGATGCGATGAGTACAAAAATTGGGGCTAATCCCGGTGAGATCATGTAAAGTCCACCTAATTTCCTTCTTGTGATCTCGAAGTACTTTGATCAATTTGGATTCTTGTGATTTAAAGAGCTGAGAATTTATTATTATAGGATATGTTTGATCAGATTCGAGATATACATATTTAAGATTATCAGGCAATGGTTTCAATTCAAGCATAGGAGTAGAATCAACAGTAAGATTTTGGACAAGATTCTCAATTGTGAAAAGTGATTCATATTCAGAGTCAAATTCGGGATTGAGTAGAGATTCCAATAACGTTTCGTTGCTTTGAGGATATGGGATATCAAAAGATGTGTCTTCTAAATCTAGAGAACTAATGTCATCCTCAAAAACTTCTATTGATTTTATTTCCTCAATCCATTCACAATCAAATCCGCTAGAAGCTCTAAATATATCTAACTTAATTGTCTTCTCCCCAAATTTCAATTCAATCTTCCCTAATTCACAATCAATGTTGGCTTTTGCAGTAGCCAAAAAGGGTCTCCCTAAGATAATTGGGGTGTGGCTAATGTATTCGAGTACTTCCATATCAAGAACAATAAAATCTACAGGGAAGTAAAAATCCCGAACTCTTACAATAACATCTTCTAACATTCCTTTAGGTGACTTAATAGATCTATCGGCTAATTGTAAAGTCACATTGGTAGACTTAAGGTTTTCTATTTGAAAATGTTTTACCAAAGTTAAAGGAATGAGGTTAATAGAAGCTCCTAAATCTAGGAGAACTCTATCAAAACACTGACCCCCAATTATACAGGAAATAAATGGAGATCCTGGGTCTTTCTTTTTTAAAGGAAGCGTACTTGAAATAATAGAGCTCACATGCTCTGAAAGTACAACAGTGCTTCCTTTCTTCGACTTACATTTAGGAGTACACAATTCCTTAAGAAATCTTGCATAAGTCGGAATGTGTTTGATAGCATCTAGGAGTGGGATATTAATATGTACCTATTCAAAAATCTTAATCAAATCTTCATCTAATGTAGCAGGTTGTTTTTGTTTCCTAGTCTTCTTCAAAGCTTCTGGGAATTGGATGTGGGTTTCCTGTTCTACTGAGGTGTTATCCAGATCTTGCAAATTAGCAGGAATTACGGGATCGGGTTCTGCACCTCTTCCAGATGTAGAAACAGGGGTTAATCTAGATGTACTAGGATCTTGGGATAGGTTCCTTGGAAAAACTAGATCCCTAGTGGTAGTTCCACGGCGGGTTGTAACAGAGTTAATACCCACATGAGAAGAAGCAGCTGAAGAAGAAGATGCTTGTGAATTTTGGAAAGATAGATCATTAATTAATGGTTGATTCGCAACTGGTTGCTGTTGATTTGGATATTCAAAATCAAGATTAGAAATAGGTGGATTCAGATTTTGATTCAGATTTGGATTCAAGGGTAATTGATTAAGAAGATGGACATGTCCCTGATTCGGATTTTGAACTCCCGGGTGTTGTCTTTGCTGGATATTCCTAGGGTTTGAAATTGGCTGAGATGGAAGGGTCCCTAGCTGACGAGATTCAGCTAATTGTGTGATTTGACCCCTAAGATCAGCCAATTCTATCGAACATTGTTGTTGGACTTCAGCAAGAGCCTCAGCATTTTGTCGCTGGCTCTCAGTCACAGCTCTTAAAATCTGGTCTAGCTGTGAATCTCTATTTGGTCCTACGGGGTTTTGCAAACCCACGTAAAATGGCCTCACATTGTGTTGCTGGAAGGACAATGTAGGCAGGTTTTGTCTAGTCTGAGTCGGATATGATGGTCTTTGTGTATGGTCAGACCAAGAAAAATTAGGGTGATTACGCCATCCAAGATTATAAGAATTTGAATATGGGTTTGATCTTGGTGTGTATCCCTGAATGACGTTTAAATCAAGAGGATATGGTATGTTTTCCGCAACAGTAAAGGGTGGGGAAAAAGGTGGGTAAGATTGTGGGACAAAGGTCCCTCCTTGGGTTGGTGAAGGAGTAGATAGAAAACCCAAGGAAGATAGATCTCTAGAATCCAGATTATTCACAAATTCCCTCCTCGCGGGAATTTACGAAACAGGTGAATATGCGGGATTCGTAGCAAGTAGAGGCGTAAGAGTCTTCATTGTGTTTTTGACCTCATCGAGATGCTTTGATATGATATCTACTTTGTCCAGGTTTTTTGCAATAATCTCTAAATCCTTTGAACTAGACGGATTACCGATCTCGTGAATGCCCTTATGCGGATTTTGGTGATTCATATTTGCACCCCGCAAAAATTGTGACATTGATGCATTATTGATTGAGTTTTCTGCCATCCCTTCAAATAATTCTGAAGCGGATTCTGCGTCGCGATTTAGAAAATTTCCTCCACAAGAGGCATCGACTAGATTGCGAATGCCCTCTTGTAAACCATAACAAAAAATATGCATGAGTTGCCAACGAGGGATGTCATGATGTGGGCATTTCCTTTGCAATTCATGAAAATGTTCCCATGCTTCATGAATTTGTTCTCCTTGATTTTGATTGAAAGTAGTAATAGCTCGCCTTAAAGCATTGGTTCAACCAATTGGAAAGAATTTCTTCAAAAATGCGGATTCGAGTTCAGCCCAAGTTGAGATTGGTCTTGCTATAGTTCTATACCAATATGCTGCTTTATCTTTAAGGTTAAAAGAGAACATCTTCATTAGTAGGATTTCCCTATTTTGATTTCGAGGACCAAGAGTTTGAGATAAATTTTTAAGATCTTCTATATGTTGAAATGGATCCTCGGATGCAAATCCGTGAAAGTGGGGGATTAAACCTATAATATTTGGCTTTAATTCTGGATCATTTTCCGCAATAGAAATCCTAACATTAGGATCTACTTGTGCATTAGATGGGTTATAATAATCTCTACGTAGAGGCCTTGGATGAATGATCGGTAAATCAGGATTTTCAAAACCTACCTCAGGTCGAGGTGAAGAACGGGTTTGCAAAGTTTGTAAATTATTTAAGGCTGCTGTTAATAAATTGATTTGTCCTGTTTGCTCTAGCATCCTAAGATTCTAGTTCAAAAGCGCCTCATGAACATCAAAAGGCGGCATCTCCCCCTGACCAAAAGAAGAAGGGATCTCGGGATTAAGATTATGCATTGGATCCATAGAAGTAGATGGATCAGACGGGAAAACCATTGGTTGCTTATCTGCAACCAACTTAGGATCACCTGTCAACGGTGGTACAAGAGATGGATGCATAGATCGTCTACCGTTCATAAACGGAAAATAAATGTGCAAGTGCACACGCACACCACTGATAGAAAAATAGCGGCACAAAAGACGTGGGTTTTGCTCTTCTTTCAAAGGAAAGAAGAAATTCCTAAGATACGCAAAGTAATTTGATGCAAACAAATAGAGTAACAGTATCAAAATATTCATCCTAATACGTGACTACGCAAGTGCGTACCTTAAAACTCAAAGGTCTAAGGTCTAGGATCGAGACCGCTCGCTACTGGCTCCCCGGGGCTCTAGCAGTGAGACAGACTTGTTGATCTTCGGCCAAAGCCCTAAGAGGTACAAAGAGGAGAGATAGAAAAATAGACTCGTGTGACTCTAGTGATCTCACTATGTGTGAGATAGCATGCAACAGACGATAGCGATATAAAACCTACATGCATTCTGTAAACAGATTTAAGTCACCAATTTTACTTCCTCTTTTTAGTTAATCTTCTTCAAAAATATATCAATTAAACTACAATGGCCACTTTTTATATCTTTTTAAACAAATATATGGTCTTTTTAATTCTCAGAGGACAGGGATCTATGCGGGTTTTCTCATGTGTTTCCCGCTGATGCGAGAAAAACAGTTTAAAAATTTCTCAAGTCAGATCGCTCTTAATACTAGCAGGAAATGCACTCCTAAGAGTGTATGCATATGTTTATGCTGCTGCTAGTCAGAAAAGATGTATTTTTATTTTTTTATTTTTTTAAATCCACAAACAAAAGAATAGAAATACTTACAAAAACGAAAACAGTAAAATGGATTCCCGCCTTCTCCTGAGATTACCCGCAGAGGTAAACCTGAAAAGAAGACAGAAAACAAAACAAAAACAAAAATAAAACAACACACAGTAATTAGAACAAAAGTTAGTAAAAACAAAAAAATATTTACAAAATACTTCCTAATTAAACAATTAACCCTTAAATTTTAGTGAATCAAAATATTGCCTCCCTGGCAACGACGCCATTAAAATGATATGGTGCTTTTCAACTCAACTCAGTAATTAAGTTAATTTCACTTAATTAAAAGTAGAAGAAATCACTTAGGTTAACTCGAAGTTGTGTAGTATAGGGTCGAATTAACCTAACATTTTAGAAATTTTTACTAGTTGAGTCCAGGTCGTTCACTGGGAGGCATAATAATTTTCTCCAAATTCACCAATTCTCTTTTATCTCTTTAAATTTAGGAGGTAAAACTAGTTTGATTTTTAAAACATGAATTTTGTCAAAATATTTAACTATAAAGAATATACAAAATTCCATATGAAATATATTTACTCAAAATATTGTACTGCTAGTTTTTCAATTTTATTCATTCTAAGAAATTAAGGCAAAAAGTTATCTAATTAAAGCATGCCTTTTACAATTAAGAACAAAAAGTAATTATGCAAGAAAAATTCATTTATTTCCATTTATCTCTTCAGCCTCTCATCTCCTTCCTTGCTTTCTTTCTTTTCTTCTTTCTCTCTTTTATTTTCTTCTCTCGTGCTCTCTTTCTTCTTACCTTTCTTGTGTTGTTCCTACCTTCTCCTACCTTCTCTTCTTCCCTTAGTTTTTCTTCTTTGTTACTTAGTCTTTTTCCTTAACACTTAGCGTCTGTGCCTTCTCACTTAGCATCCTTCAGCAGCTACTCTTTTCCTTAATCTTTCAGCTGAACTGGGTTTTTTTTTTACTTTTTTAACCAAAAGTTATTTTTATTTGCGGCAAGGTCCTTTCGAGGATACACCGCACCCTGAGACCAGGGTGGGACCAGACCCTACTCGATCCTCGCCTAATCTCAGTTAGGCTTGTTTTGGTTCAATTGTTAATCGATTCACAGTCTTGAGCCACATCGGCTCAACCCGGCAACCCAGGCCACACTCGCCCTCCCAGGGAACAATCGCATTCAAACACCCCCAATGGCGCACACACCCGCAGGCATAAGCCCACACACACTCAGAACAATGCTCAGATCAGATGCTCAGATGAAATCGGTAATCAATGCGCCGAGCGCTGACGACTGCATAGGCAAGAGAACAAATTGGTTTTATTCCCAGGCGTGCGCTCGTGAATATCCAAGGTGGAACAAAGCTACCCCTTCCAGACCTGAATTCAATCGTTCATAACATTCTACCCAGAGCTCCAAATTGAATGATTTCAAGTTTGTTGGAATGGGTAATCTACACAATTTCAGGGTCAATTTAATGTTTTAACGATGTTTTACTCTTCAATTTAAGAATTGAAATCAGGGGTTCTATGGGTTTAATAAAAGCCTGGAAAGTGTTTTAATTCAGGAGAGTCCTCAGATGGACTTCTCTCATCTATTAAAAGGTCTGTATATGTTATATAAACAATTCCGCTTCTGTTAGGATAGATTTTAAACTCTAAAGACCTACAGAACCTGCAGAGAAGCTTTTCTCTTCTCTGAAAGCTTCAAAGTTCAGTTTTTCAGATGTCAATACGTGCAACAGACACTTAAGAGTGTTTCTGATCTATTTAGATTAATTCTAAAGGTTTTAACTAATCAATCTGGCCAGGTTTTAAGTTTGAATTTCATTAGAATACTACTTCTGTTGGTTTGGGTTCGAGAATAACCTAAATTGACATAAACATAATCTCCACTAAATACATCATCTGAGCTTACTTTAATTGATTTCAAATCATCAAATAAGATTCCAGAAACAGTTTGCACATCTCAATTCCTCAATTCAAGCTCAGAATACCATTATCAGACTCAGGTTTGACTATGGAAGCTCAAAAATTGACTTTTTGTTTAAAACTTCCTCTTAAGAAATTAAAGCCTTGATTAGAGTCTCCTCATCATTTAGAACTTATTCAGATCTTTAGATCTGTGTTCTGTGCTTAATTCCTAAGGTTTCAGGCTCGTCGCCAGAACTGAAATAGGTGTGTGTTCGACAGAATTAATCAGAGTTTGTTATAATGTTTTGAGAGTTAAAATAGCTTCAGTGCATCGCACTGAAGCTTCTGAGCTCATTAAATGTTTCTTAAATCCTTCATAACAAATTTCTCCAACTCGCTGGAGTTGGGGAAGATGAAGTTACAAATCTATAGCTCCAGTGGTTAAAACCTCAAACAAATATCTTTAAAACAGTCATTAATCCTATTATACTATTCTGGAGCTACTTAGCAATTTCTAGAGGCTGTAACACAACTTTGGCTCGCCGGAGCTCGTCAGAGCTCCGGGGAATCCAGAAAATGTAAAATGCCTGTACAAATTGACAAAATTAACCATTTTTTATCCAAAAATGATCCTGAGGTTACAAGGAACCTCAGTTTCACTTTAAATTCTTCATTTGTTCATTACAATGTAAGATTTGACAACAAGTTTGTTTCTTAAAAGAATTGAATGGTTAAAGCTCAGGACTTTATTAACTACTCGATTGAGAAGTTAAATCAAGTCAATAGATGTTATTATTCATAAATATATATTTAATTTATAGTTTGAAATGTTCCTGAGCCGCCATGGACAGCGAGCTCAGGAACTTAATTAAGAATTAGGCGTTTATTTATAGATATAATAATAGGTAATATATTGTCAATTAGGGTTCTAAAGTGGTGATAGGTGATGAAATAACCCAGTGAAGGTGGAATTAGGTCGATTACTGTCACCATGGATGGTGTCAGTAGTCGATGAAGGTGAGATTTGAATTAGGCGTTTAGGTGATTTAATTAGCAATTAAGTGAATTAGAAGAGGTCATGGGAGATAAAAGAAGGTGTACAATGAATTAAAAGACAAAATTAAAGCTCTGGCGAGCTCGAGGAACTCGCCGGAGTCGGAGGAGATGTAACTAAATTCTAACATTACTATAACCTAACTAACTAAACTAACTAAGCTAGCCTACTCCTACTCCTACTCCTAGTCTACTATTACTTGGACGAAGGGGTCAATAGGGTTCCACTGAAGTCTCATGGCGGACAACGAAATCAAAGGGTGGTTGAATGATCTCCGGCGGGCGGAAGTGAGGTGGAGCAGAGGTTTCCTTGGGTCGGTGCCTTTGTCAGAGGTGCGGAAGACCACGGCGGATCTCCTCGGCTACTTAAGATGGACGGAGGAAGTCGGAAGATGGAATGGGGAATCGCCGGAGGTTTGGAAGAATAGCCTATTGGGTCAGTTGCAGTATAGAAGAGGGAAGGGAGACAACTTACCCAAAATCAGAGGTGTGAGGGGGTATTTATAGTAGTTTGCGGCGAAGAGAGAGGCGGTGTCTGGCCGAAGAAGGAGCTTGAGGAGCTTCACCTCCAGCGTCGTCTCCAACGATGGTGAGGTTATCTCCCACTGAAAAATAGGATTTCTGGTTAATCCAGACCGATGGATGAAGTGGAGGTGGTGAGTGCAAGCTGCAAGAGCTTGGACAAAGAGGAATGATGTCGGCAGGGCGGTAATCATGCGGTGGAGTGACTCTCTGCCGCTAGCCGTTCATTCAACTGGAGAAGAAGAAGAAGAAGACGAAGAGGGACTTATAAGTAATAAAACTTAAGGACCTATGTGAGAAATAAGGACCCAACTATAATGAATATTAAGGACTAAAATGTAAACCCAGGTTTTGAAGGTTTATTTTAATTTAGATCTTTTTCAACTTTTTATATATGTTAGTAAATAAGGTAAATATTATGTTTTCACCTTGAATTTACATTTTTGACCTTTTTAGGTTAATTTATTAGATTAAGTAAAATCACTTAAGTTATTACATACTTAGGTTTATATTAAGTTTAAGTTACTTAACTTATTAATTAAGAGAATGATTAATAGGATTTCAAGTCCAATTATTATCTAGATTATTAATAATGTTAATTGAATGATAAAATGTCATTTTCAACTTATTTTAAGGTCTTTTACTATGTATCCCTTATTCTATAATTAACCCTTATATATTCATAACCCTAGCTAATTAACTAGGAAGACTAGTTAATTAGGGGTAATTAGAGATCGTGATGAGTGTCTCATTAGAGGACACCATCTTGGAGGAGCATAGCAAGGTAGGAGTTGGAGGACTCTTTTCAAGCTCGGGAGCTACCAGGCTCGGAGCAAGAAGCCATCATCTTCTTCACCATTTCATTTAGAGGATTTATGTTTTTATCTTCTTGCATTTCAAGTAGATTAGAAGCTCTCCTCTATGTGTTTTGTGTAGAACAAGTTCAATTCAATTCAAGTTGCCTTCTTTTAAATTCTTGTCGCATTTGTTTTTTTCTAATCTTGATCTAGCACTTTTTCACTCCCTCTCCCTAATTACTCTGGGCCCCCTACATGCCTAAAGTGAGCTTAAGGAGAGGCCTTTCTTGTCACTCTAGCAATAGTTTAGCGGATTAGGTTAGATCGCCTTTTTCTTTATCAACAACTTTGCGAATGCTTGTTATTTCAAAACCCAAAAAAAATGATATAATTGAAAAGACCAAAAAGAAAGGTGATTTCTATTTCCAAGCAAGAGATCTGAATTTTGCAAACATATTGCCTCCTTAGATGACCCTAGATACCCCACTATCTAGATTTATAAATTTAAGAGTTGATCGATTTTGCACGTTACAACGACAAATTTTACAAACAACGTAAAAATCCGTATGATGCCCTGTCCTGTTACAACAGTAGTTTGTTTTTTATGTTTTATTCAAATACATGTATCCAGTTTATGTTCAATCTCTTCTTGTGATGTAAGTATTGATTGTTCCTTTTACTTAGCCTTTATATTTGAAATAAACGCATGAAATCAAAAGTGCTTTCTACCTCCCTATGATTGACCGGGACACACCAATTCCGTTAATTATTTGCTCGAGACGTATTTCATGCTATACTACATCGTGTTCATCTTTTACGCGATCTACGCCGTGAACAAATTGGCGCCATTGCCGGGGAGGCAAGGTGACTTTTGAATTTGTCTCTAATACAATATTTTTGTGTGCAAGAACAATGACACGAAGTAGCAAATGAGGAAAAGCGGGCGCTACGAAAATCAAGTGCACACATTCCTATTAGAAATTCGGCTAGAAAGTAAGTGTCATTTTCAAAATTCAATAGAAATGGTTCTAATGCTCCAAAAATTCTGAAATTCGGACTGGAACTAGATCTTCAAATTATCTTTCCAACGCCATCATCCCCAAAAAAATATTCTCTCTGTGGAATTTTTAAAAATTCATGGAGTACATACTGGTCAAATTACTTGAAAATAACACTTTTATGAAATTTAAAAATTAATTATGACTAACGTACAAATCATATTGACTCAAAATTTGTGGGGTGTGAAAGATAATCAAATTATCTTTTAATACCATATTTTTACAAAATTTTTTGAACATATTTGATATAGTTTCCAATAGAAAAACCAACATGGGGTCTAAATCCTAGATTTGACCCCTAATTAGCTAAAAATTCATAACTAATTGTTGGAAATGGAAAAATTTTAGAAAAATACTATCTGAAGAGCTTATTGCAAAAGGAATCTTCTTGCCAAGTTTCAAATCGTTTGGATTCCATCTCACCTTAGAGTATACTTTGGAATTGTGGTCTACAATTTAAAAAAGAACTTAGAAGTGCATGAGCCAATAGGACAACATTGACTAACCTGGACTCCGACGAGCCCAAAAGTTAGTCGGTGAGGCGATCCACCTTGTGGATTGCCCACCATTTTCTACATTGAAGAAATAGGTTAAGAATTCACGAAAATACATCAAATAACCTATATTTGGCTTGAAACTACTAGGTAGTTCTAACCTCTCTTGCAAAACCTGGTGACTAAGCCTGTGGGGTAGTGTCAAATGACCACGGCTGCAGGGTAACGAAACCGGAGGTAAAAGCTAAAGGAAGAACCTTCCTCATAGTCCCCTCGTAACCAGACTGGCCGAGTTAGCCTGAGAGGTGGGAATTCCTTACAGTTGGTCTCTAGCCAAATTTTCAATAACTAGAACTTAAATGAAAAATCTGGTCATCTGATCTAAAGGACCACTCTGATTAATAAGGCCTTAGCCTTGTTTTTCTTAACTACACCAACCCTTTGAGTTGGTGTATGCAAGGAAGAGGGTCATTAAGACCTGAACTTCCGGGATCTTGGGACCCAAACCCAAGGCGGCGAAGGTGATTTTCGCCCGACCTCTCTTCTCAACCTTCTTCCATCCGATTAGCTACGATGGCTAAACCTGGTCCTCAAATTCATCAGGACCCCATGGCTCATCTGATAGCTAGGGTCAAGGAAATGGAATAGAAATATGAGTAGAGCATCGAACGGATTCTCACAACACTTGACAAGATGCAGCATCCACCACACGGAGAACAACTGCGGGACTTCTATGATCCGATGGCAATAATCATAACACCTCAGGTCCAGATTCCCTTAGGTGAAGACGCATGTGAGTTAAAGCTGAATATCATAAGTCTAATTCAGACTCATTTCCATGGAAACTCGAATAAGGATCCCTTCCAGCACCTCGAAGACCTGAGTCGTATTGTAGAGTCAGTTCGACCCAGGAATATAGATATTGGAATTATTCTCATGAAGTTTTTCCTTTTTCTCTCAAGGATATAGCTGCTTATTGGTTCAAGACCATCGGGAGGCCAATTAGAACCTAGCTGGAATTACGTCATGAATTCCTCCAAAAGTTCTTCCCGTTCGATCGAAAAAATGCCATGAGGCAAGCAATCATGACCTTTACTCAAGGCCCTGGAGAGAAGCTACATGATGTTTGGGACAGATTCCATGATCTTCTCAGGAAGTGCCCACACCATGGTGTACCCAAATGGCACCTTGCACAAGTATTTTACCATGGGATGGATGACACACATTGGTACCTGGCTGATGCATCTAGCGGTGGGAATTTTCTCGTAAAGGACGAGAACAATGCATTTGAACTATTCGAGTCCTTAGCAGAGAACTTGATGAACACAGCCTCAATGAACCAGTTCCAACGACCTGGACAACAACGAGTTAATGTCCACGAAGCTCAAGCTGAGTCTAGTTAAGCCGACATGGACATTATCACCAAAAAGCTGGATAAAGTGGATCTGCTTGATAAGAAGGTCGATGAATTAATGCGAGCAAGATCCGGATCTGCTGGCAGCATTGCTCCATCTTGCTCCTCTCAAGCCTCCTAAGTTCCCTCTACTCATACATATCCGATTACTCAGGATGTTTTCTCTCCATCTTCAAGGGATCCTGCATACCAGGAACCCATGAACAATATGGATTTGGCACCGTACAATCAGGATTACGCACCACATGATGATGCAAGTGCGTATTCTTTTGATGAATTTGCATTTGAGATGCCTTTGCCTTACGAAGATGTCAATGCCATTCAGGGATACGGGCGTAACAACCCGTATTTTGAAACATATAACCCTAGTTGGCACCAACATCCCAATTTCGCCTAGTTTGGTAATCCATAGAGACCGAGTCAAGTTCCACACTACCTGACCAGACAATACAGGAATGCGCAGAACACGTATCCAAGGTAGCAGCCATTCCCGTCTCAGTAGCAATAGACACACTTTATCTATCAGCCACTGCACCAAGCTACCAACTACCCTCCAAAGCGGGCCGACCCTTTGGAGTCGCTGTCACCTTAAGGAGCAGAAAGACTACACAGGACCTGCCACCTAGGCAAGAGGGTAACGATTTTCCCTACACTATACTATGAGATGATTCACAACCCTCTTCCTCTCACAAGCTATCTTCATTAGATAAGGGAAAGAAGCCCCTAGACCCTGAAATTCCCATTTCTTTTCTTCCAGCCCTAATAAGATATTCAGCATGGAAAAAGGACAAGTAGAATTTCGAGGACCTAAAATCCATGTTGAAGGAAGTTCACATTCAAATCCCTCTCCTCAAAGCAATAGATCACATCCCAGTTGTTGCTAGGTTTTTTAAGGACTATTGTACTCCAAAGCTGCAGCAGAGGATCGGACGACAAGCGGTATTATCTGAGGAAGCCAGTGCAGTTATTTTAACTGACTTACCACCAAAGAAGAAGGACCCGGGCACACCATTGATTTCCTACTTATTGCAGGATTCCCCTTTTGATAGGGCCCTTCTTGACTAGGGGTCGTCCATCAACCTAAATCCCACCGCAATATTTAATCGATTTCGATTTGGGGAGTTAAAACCCACCTCAGTTACCATACAGTTGGCTAATCGATCTATAAAAACACCAAGCGGGGTGGTTGAAAATGTAATCATAAAAGTCCAAGGATTCTGCTTTCCAGCGGACTTTTTTGTTCTTGATATGGAGGTTCCTCCTAATCTCTGTGATGCACCGATTATTCTAGGTCGCCCGTTTCTAGCAACTGTTCGTGCAAACATCGATTGTGCATCAGGGTGCATAGAGACTGCCCTGGGAAATGAAAAGCTTAGACTGTACATTTTCAGGGCATCAAAGAACTTTGATTGTGATTTGATCGAGGAGGATAGTGAATATGAAGATTTAGCTTTCTGTCGGAACATTGGGCTCTTCTGTAGCGACCCAATGGCACATTCATCCTCACTATCACGGGTCTTTGATCGCGATCCACATAGGACTGAGACTAATGATATACACATTTCATCCCATGGATCTGGTTGTCATGGGTGCTCATCTACTCTTAACACCCCTGATCCTAGCTATCCTATCCTATCCAACACGGATATCTTAAGACAGGATTACATGACCACTGCAGGTGGCTTCTTCATTAGTCAGGATCAGCAAATTTTCACTATTATTTCCTCCCGTCCCCTGCATAACCCTCCTCACCCTCCCTACCCTCCACTACTAGAGTTGCAACCCTTACCTGATTCGCTCAAATATGTGTTCCTGGGAGAAAGTGAGACATATCCAATGATTATCAATGCTTACTTGACTCTGGATCAGGAACGCTAGATGATCTCCATTCTACAAGCACATAGGGCTGCTATCGGGTGGGGCATTGCTAATTTCCATGGAATTCACCCCTCATATTGCACTCACCATATCTACACTAATGAAGGGGTGAGACCATCGAGACAACCTCAGAGGTGCCTAAATCCAAATATGTTGGAGGTTGTCAAGAAGGAGATCATTAAATGGCTAGACGTAGACATTATATATCCAATTTCCGACAGCCAGTGGGTGAGTCCCATTCAGATAGTGCCCAAAAAGTGGGGACTCAACGTAATCAAAAATGAATTCGGCGAATCCATCCCAACCTGCACCACGACTTCTTGGTGAGTCTACATTGACTACAGGAAGCTAAACTCAGCTACCAAAAAGGATCATTTTCCTTTGCCCTTTATTGATCAGATTCTAGAACAACTAGCCAGGCATAGTTTCTTCTGCTTTCTGGATGGATACTCTAGGTACAATCAAGTTGCAATCAACCTGGAAGACCAAGACAAGATGACTTTTACGTGTCCCTTTGGAACATTCACTTTTAAGCGGATGCCTTTCGGCCTCTGCAATGCACCAGCTACTTTTCAGCGATGCATAATGGCCATCTTTTCAGACATGATCGAGAACTGCGTAGAAGTGTTCATGGACGACTTCTCCGTGTTTAGAGATGATGTCTCATCTTGTCTCAATAACCTCACAAAAATTCTGAGGAGATGTATAGAGGTTAACCTAGTACTTTCATGGGAGAAAAGCCATTTTATGGTGAGGATGGCATCATGCTAGGTCACAAGATCTCCTCTGATGGACTCGAGGTCGACCGAGCTAAGTCTGAAATCATTTCACGATTACCTTCGCCTAGCTCAGTTAGGCAAATCAGATCATTCTTAGGGAATGTTGGATTTTATCGAAGATTCATTTGAGATTTCTCAAAAATTGTTCGTCCATTAACGAATCTTCTGGTGACCGACATGCCCTTTGAGTTCGACTCCTCGTGTCTCAGCACCTTCGAGACCTCGAGAAGTGTTGTCTCTAGTGCACCTATTCTCCAACCCCCTGACTGGTCACTCGACTTTGAGATGATGTGTGATGCTTCCAGCTTCACTGTCGGAGCCGTTCTTGACTAGTGTCGGGAGCACCACCCATTTGTAATATACTATGCTATCAAAACGCTGAACAAGGCCTAGCATAACTATACAGTCACTGAGAAAGAATTGCTAGCCATAGTATTCGGGTTAGAGAAATTTAGGTCATACTTACTCGGGTCCAAAGTTAGCATCTACATTGACCATTTCGCCCTCCGGCATTTGTTGGCAAAGAAGGATGCCAAACCCTGCCTTATTAGATGAATCCTTCTTTTGCAAGAGTTTAATGTCGAAATCTGCGGCAAAGCCAGAGCACATAATGTTGTAGGGGACCACTTGTCTTGGCTTGACCAAGACTACATTCCATACTCCCCGCCGATATCAAACTGATTTCTAGATGAGTCTCTTCTATCTATCAACTCTGTTTAGTTTCCTTAGGATGCTGATATAGCAAACTATCTTGTCACAAGCAAGCTACCTGTGGGATTATCTAAGGATCAAAAGCTCAAATTTATATCAGAGGCTAAATTCTATTTTTGGGATGACCCATTGTTCTTTCACATTAGGGCTGATCAGATCATCCGTAGATGCGTCCCTGATTCAGAAATCTCTAGTGTGCTGTCCTTTTGCCACAACGATGCTTGTGGGGGTCATTTCTCAGGCCAAAAAATCACTGCAAAGATTTTGCAGTTGGGATTTTTCTGGCCAACCATTTTCAGAGATACGAGTTTGTCAAGTGATGTAAGCGATGCCAGGCAGTCGGTTCTATGACCAGGAGAGATATGATGCCTCTCCAATCCATTCTGGTCGTAGAAGTGTTCGATGTCTGGGGCATCGACTTTATAGGCCCCTTCCCGAACTCGCATGGCTTTGAGTACATACTCCTCGCAGTAGACTGTCTCAAAGTGGGTAGAAGCTATCTTGGCAAGATGAGCTGATCATAAGACTATTATATCCTTTGTCTGAGAATTTACTTTTGCGAGATTCGGAGTTCCCCATGCCCTGATAAGTGATGGGGGAAGCCACTTCATCCATGCCCATTTCAGGTCATTATTGAAAAAATACGGGGTGCAGCACAACATTGCTACCCCATATCACCCACAGACCAATGGGCAGGCTGAAGTATCAAACCGTCAAATCAAGCTTATCCTTCAAAAGCTGCTTAGACCTGATAGGAAGGATTGGTTCGATCGATTGGTTGATGCACTATGGGCATATCGAACCACCTACAAGGCCCCACTCGGAATGTCGCCATATCACATGGTGTATGGAAAGGCCTGACACCTTCCTGTGGAGCTGGAGCACCGTGCCTTTTGGGCGGTGCAGAAGTGTAATTTTAACCTTAAGGCTGGAGGTTATGAAAGAAAGCTCCAGCTCAATGAGTTAGAGGAGATTAGGTGGGAAGCTTGCGAGAATGCAAAAATATACTTTCATGATCGACACATCTAGAGGAAGGAGTTCGCACCTAACCAGCAGGTTTGGTTGTTTGACTCTCGACTCAATTTCTTTGCGGGAAAGCTCAAGTCCAAGTAGACTAGGCCGTTCCTGGTGGTCCACCCGTATCCTAACGAGGTGGTCGAAATTAGAGACCCAAAATCTCGGCAATTTTTTACGGTTAATGGCTAGCGCCTCAAACCATTCTTTGCTCAGGAACCTCCTCCTACTGACAAAACGATACATCTTCTTGAGGACGTATGACTGATGAGTTGCCCAGCTGGACGCGTTAAACTCAGCACGTATACATATATACATACCATATATACAGAGCATATTTCATTTGCGCATAATGTTTTGCATATTGTTTTGCATATTGTGTATGGCATTGCATTAATGACATGAGCTCAATGACAACTCAGAAGCAGTTACAGATTATTTCTGTCCATATACACTTGGCCTTATTCTTTTATTCATGCATGAGGACATGTAAACACTTAGGCATGGGGGAGTAGTCCATAAAAACTGAAAATTTTCTGCCAACAATTAGGGTATTCGATGCTTTATCAAGAGGTTTTATTAGAGAATTATTCTTTAGTAGATTCTAAGACTTAGAATCTGGTATAATTTCATACTTTTTTTGATAAGGAAAGGAATGCTATCGAATCATCAATAGAAAGCCAGGAGAGCTTTTATTAATAAAAATTAATGAAACAATTACATGATCGAACCCCATTGATGTATGAGATTCTAGCAACTATTGACAATCTTATCCACATTCAGTGGACTCTCCTGAAAAACACACTCATTTCTAGCCCTCCAAATAGACCATAAAACAGCCACCATAGATAAACATGGCTTATTCACCCTCACAAGAGAACTCCAAAGATTCTCCCACGTGGGAAGAGAATCTCTACAAACTCTCCTCCAGACATAATCTGTGATCACACAAGAAGAAAAAACATGAGTGCTGGAATCATTATGCATCCCACATAAATGGCAAAACTGGGTAGGAGTTCCCATTCTCCTGTGCCTCAGATCTCCAGTAATCAATCCATCCCTTCTGCATAACCACAAAAAAATTTGTATCTTCAGTGGTACCTTCAATTTCCATAACTTTTTCCCCACCTCATCAACTTCTGCCATCTTGGATGAGTTAACCAGCTTGTCATAGGCAGTTGTTCGTACGCTTTTGTGGGGTTTTAAAGAATGTCACGTTGTAATATAGCCGACAAAGCGTTCAAACAAATAAAGAGTTTTTATTACTCGAAAACCGGAGTATCCGAGGTCGAACACAGGGAGCAATTAGAATTTACTACTAATCTCAAATGTAATTGAACACTCTAATTTACTCAAAACTTTAATTCAAATATGAATGTATGTGGTAAAAAGTAATTATGACAAAAGAAATGAAATTGGACGTTTGATCTTGTGATTAGACATCTTAAAAGTGTTATTCTTCTCTTTGATATTTCTCTCTGTAGCCTCTCTTTTGCCTTGCTTCTTTCTCTTCTTCTCAGCAATCTCTCCTTCCTTCTGATCTTGGCTTCTGCGAAGGCTTCTTCCTCTTCTTCTCTTCTCTTTGTAGTCTTCAATTGGCCTCTCTTCTCTCTTCTGCTCTCTTTCCTGCGAAGGCTTCTTCTTCTTCCTTGGTTTTCTGTTCTTCCTGCCTTTGCTTCTCTTCTCTGCTTTCTTCTCCTTTCTTCTCTTCTCTGCCTTCTTCTTTCTTCCTTCTCTTCTCTACCTTACGCAGCTTCTTCTACTTCTTCCTCGCGGCTAAGTCTTTCTTCCTCAACGTTCAACCTACCTGCACAGAGCAAAACCTACCCCTTCTACCCGAACGTCTCTCTCTCTCAGCAATTCACTCAAGGACGCTCTCCCAGAGCCACACGGGTAATCAGGTCGGATTTCGCACTCCGGACCAGGTGCACCGGCAGGTGGGTGATGCGCGAGGTGTGCTCAGGATGGGTCGGGTCGGATCCCGCCAGATCCGCGAGATGAAACCGCGGACGAGGCGAGTGGGTCAGGTGAGGGACCTCACGCCTGTGCTTTCAGAGGCAGTAAGCAGATAACACAAATTCAACTTATAGCATACCCGCGCTTCGTATCTCGCCAATGTGGGACTAAAGGTTCTACCCCAATCTCGCGCGCGCCCGCAGAGCTTTCTTCGTGTAATCGCTAAGGCTGCAGGCTTCGCAGCGCCCCTTGCTGGACTCGAAGGCTTCGCACTGCTCGCGCGAATCTGCTGCGCCTGAAGATTGGAAGACCTGACGCCTGGAGCTACTGCGAAGCTGCTTTAACCTTCGTCAATGGCGGCAGGAGCTTCGATACTGTCAAACACAAAACGAGCCTCTTGGCTCAATCAGAACAGCTGGGGACCTTCGCCGTGGCATGGCGAAAGTGGTGCACGGTGCTGCAGGCCGCAGGATGGCCTAGGAGTGCGTGCCTAGGTCAACCTGTAGCCGGAGGTGTGGGGTTGTTTGGGGGGCTATTGTGGAGGTGTGGAGTGGCAGTGGAGAGGCGGAGATTGTTCCTTGTGGTGAGGCGGAGCTTATGAGTCGGTTGGCAAGCCGTGTGGAGGGGCGGAGTGGTGGATGCGACTCACCGAAGGTCGGTCAGTGACGAGGAAGATGGAGGTGGTCAGCGACGGTCGAGGGGCAATTAAGTGAAATAGAAGGGGGAAAAGAGAGAGGGGAAGATGGAGAATAGTTCTAACCTAATTGTAGGGACGAAGGGAGACGGAGGGCGGACAACTGTACCTACTGTCGCCGGAGAAGACGTTGCCCAGTTGGGAAGGACGGCGGCGACGACGGGGCTGAGGCGGCGTGCGCGGGTGCTACGCGACGCGGAGGGGAGTCAGGAAGATAACTCTGCCACTGGTTTTGTGGTAGAGCGAAGAGGATGGGAGAGGGAGCTCGCCGGAGCTTGCTGGACACTTGGCCGGAGAAGAAAAGGATGAATTGGGGGTGGAAGTCCGGCCAAGTCAGGCTAAAGATGAGCGGCCGGAGGTGTGGGTTCTTTTATAGGCACTGGGCCGTCCTTTCAGAGCGTGGAGGGCACGCCTATTACCTCTGATGGATCACCGGAGTAGGAAAGAGGTTAAGATACCCAAATCCCTCGTGCGTTCGCACGAGAGATTGGGTTCACACCAGAGATTGTGGTTGGCCATAGATGGAAGGGAATTCCTCAGAGAATCTCCCTTCCATTTCTGGGAGGGGATCTCTGAGGAATCAGAGAGTAATCCCTCTCTAAACCTTGCCGGAGGTTGCTTCTGCCCTAACAATGCCGGCAGGACCTGATTGCAAAGGTGGCGAGGAACTTAGGGGGCTCTCTACAATGATTTTCAAAAGATAGGGACCAAATTGTGATTTGGGTGTACTGAATTGCAAAGTAGGTCAAGCTGACCTCCCCTTAGGTCCAAATTTTGGTACAAACCTAAGGAATCTAATGGTGAAGTTGGATTTTAGGTTTGACCTCGTTTGGCTGGACATTTTGCGTAAAAACCCAAACTAGGTTACTTGAAGAGCTAGGACACTAATCTAGGTCAAACTGGGTTCCAAAGGCCAAATTAAGTGTTCTAAACCCTAGAGGATATTTTTCCATTATTTTTAGAGGGCTTACTTGATTTTTACCCTAACCGGAACCTTGTTAATTTAAGCGGGTCTGTTTTAGGGTTACCAAATGTCATTTAATTCCTAAATTGCACATGAACCCATTTCTGATTGACTCAACCCACTTTTTATCTCATTTAGACCATTTGACCTATGTTTTGCTTCTGAGGAATCCCATTTATGTACTGCAATGGTAAAATTGCAGTTTTAACCTTTAATTCATGTTTTCTTCTCAGAGCACTTATTCCTTCATTTAGGCCTTCTTCTAGGTTATGTAGGAGCTTTTATCTTATTTATTGGGTCAAAATGGCTAGTTATGGCTCATGATGAGGCTCTCATTAGCAACCATTGAAGAAAACTTACCCTGCCACTTGTATGTGTCATAGTTATCAAGTGTGGGCTTGAAGGCAGCAAGTTCTTGCATGAGGCACTCATTTTCTGCTCATGTTCTTGTTTCATGATTATTCCACATTGCATTGTTGAAAGATCACTTTTCAGAAGCCGTGTCCCAGTAATCATAAACCACAGCATTCTTATTAGAAGCAACTGCAAAAGACAGGGGGTACCTGTCTTTGATCACCCCCCCAAGCAACCAATTCTCTAGCCAAAATTTGAAGCTTTTTCCATCACCTAAAATAGATTTGAACAAATTCCAATTATCCGCTATGCACGCATCACAGAAGACCAAAAGGGAGAGGGTTTATGGGGATTTAGGCGGTTCTTCTCATCAATGGCAGCCCCATAGCTATCCTAAACAATCTCTATCCACATTTTTTTTCCCCTTGCAGCAGTCGAACAGCCCACTTCAACAACAAAGCATCATTAAATTCTTTGAGGGATCTAATTCCCATGCCACCAATCTTTTTTGGCCTACAGATCAAAGCCCATTTTATTGGTTGAAGGAAAGACCCATGATGAGAGGCCCCTTTCCAGAAGAATCTCTTACGCATCACATCGAGTTTTGTCCAAATTGATTTTGGGGCTCTAAGAATAGAAAAGAAAAAAACTAGAATCGATGTAATGACCGAGTTCAGTAAAATATACCTCCCACCTTTTGATAAGTAGTGACTACTCCAACCCTCTAATTTCGTAGCCACCTTTTCATATAGGAAGGACCAATCTGCTTTCCTTAGTTTAGTGCACTTCAGAGGCAACCCCAGATATCTGATAGGCAGTGTGACTACAGGCGTGCCCAAGATGGTAGAAATGTCATTCTGGATCACTCCATTCATACCAAAGCAGACCAAGGAAGATTTGTTTCCATTAAGCCTAAGACCAAAAATCTCACCAAAAATCTTTACCATATAAAATAGCATTTGCACTTCCCTCTTCCCCCTTCAAAAAAAAAATAGTGTCATTTGAGTACTGGAGAATGGGAGTTAAATCCTTGTTATTAGACATTGAATACCCCCTTATTAATCCATCAGCTGCTAGTTTGCAAGCATATCTTGCCAATGTATCCACTGTGAGGTTAAATATCAGAGGGGCAAGTGGACACCCTTGCCTTACCCCACATGGGGGTTGAATCCATGTTCGGCATGGTTTCCCATTTAGCAAAGGGGAAAAGGAGGCAATCGTGATACACCTCTTCACCCACTGTATCAGCTAAGGGGAAAATTTTCTCCTTTTGAGGATTTCCCACAAGTACGGCCAAGAGACTGAATCATAAGCTTTGGAGAAGTTGACTTTCCATAGAAAGGCCTTGGTCTTTCGCCTGTGCCATCCCATCACCATCTCTTGCACCATAATTAAGGATTCTTGTAGTGACCTCCCAGGAAGAAAGGCAGACTGGATCGGCGTTATCAAATCCTTGAGTACCTTACGCAATCTACTAGTTATAATCTTACTGATAATAAGATAAATAGAATTTGACAAGGCAATGGGTATAAAATCAGAGAAGTTCTTCGCACTTGATTTTTTTAGTAACAGGAACAAATAAAACTTATTCAATCTTTCAAACCCAGAGTTGCCCAATTCAAATTCATGAATAACCTTCATTACATCCATTTTGACAACACTCCACATTTCTCTATAGAAGAATACCTGAATCCCATCCGATCCAAGGGCCCTCTCATTATTCAGATCTCTAATTGCTTTCAATGTTTCTTGTTCAGAAATAGGAGCAATTAGCATGGCCATCTGATCACTATTGACACTTGGGAAATCAGTCGATGCCATCCTCCAAGAGCCCCTTGGTGTAGCCTTGGCAAGTTCTTTGAAATATTTGCCAGCTTCACTTCTGATTTCATTGATAGAAGTAATAGTTCTCTGACCTACTTTAATTGATGAGATTAGATTGAACCTTCTCCTAGCACTGGCCGCTAGATGGAAGAACTTTGTGTTAGCATCACCTTCCTTAAGCCACAGTTGTCTAGATCTTTTATGCCAATCCACTTCTTTTTTCAAATCTTCCTCCCCAACTGCATGCTACATCTACTATCTTTACTGCTATTCTTGAAGACTCAAAGGCTGCCTGCACTCCTTCAAGTCCAGCTCTCTGATCACTGCCAATGCCTCCACCCTCCTTTGTTCCCTGATCAGTGCCACTGTCTGTCCATATTCTTTCAACATAGAGTGCAGACCTGCCAGCTTTGAAGCCAACAGTTGTGTGGCAGATCCCTACACTGCCTTGTTCTGCCACCAATTAGTTACCATCTCCATAAAGCCCTCCTCCCTAAACCAAGACTTCTTGAGTTTGAAATACGACCCAATGTCAGAATTCATCCCACTGTCCCACACAAGTGGAGTGTGGTCAGAAAAGGGCCTATCAAGGCTCATAACTGTCGATAATTGATGTCTCTCCAGCAGGCTTGGACTACCAAAGAATATATCCAACCTAGAAGACTGTCCACTACCGTTTCTCCAAGTGAATTCAACTCCACTGATAGGATACTCTGTGATACCCAGACTCTGCACAGCCACCTAGAAGCTAGCCATTGAGCTGTCAGTCCTACCCCCAGGTCTAACAGAACTTGATAGATGACAATTGAAGTTGCCTCCTATAAGCCAAGGTACCTCTTGCACTCTTTGATGCACTGCAGCCAATTCCTCCCATAGGCCTGCCTTGTCTACAGTAGCACATGGGCCATAAATGCACGAGACATACCATTCTAAATCTCCTTGGAGGGATTGGCATCTGCAAGTAAGCACATGCCTATCATGGAAGACTTCAATTACAATGAGATAGGACTTTCTCCACCAAATGGCCATTCCACCAGACCTTCCAGCTGCACCCTTCACCACAACATCTACATATCCAGACTGCCTAAAGAAGTCCCATACCTAGCCATTCTCTTCCTCCACATGTGTCTCTTGAATGAGAGCACAATCAATTTCCCACTCAGAAAGGTATCTACGCAAGGAAGCCCTTCTCACCTTACTGTGCAGCCCATGCACATTCCAAGTTAACACTCTCATTCCTTGCCTGGTTGATCCCCTTGAGCCAAACAGCCCACATACTCAACCATGATCGAGTTTGCAATGGTCTGCTCCACAATGGGGGTCAGGTTCTTCCTTCTCCTTCTGAGAATGTAAGGGGATCGACCCACCCCCCTTTTCTGGTTTGATCCACTACCAAATTTCAGATCAGCTGGGGCAGTAAACTGCACCTAGTTCACCTCCTTGAGGGCTCTATTGTCATTGCTGAGCACAATATCCATGCCTGGCTTCCCCTCCTTTATACTACTAGGAACCTCTGAATCTCTCTCAAAGGCATCAGCATCATCCATAGAACCAACACCTTTGGCCACTAAGACTTGGCTGCAACCTCCTAAGGCATTAACATCTTCCATATGCATCAAGTCCTTTGCGTAGCCCAGATGACAGTCCTTCCTCTTTTTTGACTCAGGGGCTTCATCTGATGAAATGCGGCCTACCCTTTCATCCTATTGCATCTCCTCAGAGCTAGCCATAAACGTCTTAACATGCCCCTATTCTGGATGCACAGACACTTGTCCAGCCACTGCAAGACGATTATGCCATGAAGAGCCCCCACATCTAATCGTAACCCTATCAAGAATTTGAACCAGACTTAAAGACATCATCCTCAATTCTAAGTGACCTAATATCCCCTTCTCCAATCATGACTTCAGATCTGAACCCTTGGACAGCAATCATGACTTCAGATCTGAACCCTTGGACAGCAATCATGACATCAGCCTCAATTATACTTGCATGTAGAATTTGCAATGGATCCACTGTGAAAATCGATAGACATCTCTAGTTTGTCAAGAAGAAGCATCGCTTCTTCTCCTAAACCCTTGGATAGCAATCAAGGAGTCAGGTGAACCATCTTCTAGTATATCCACCAAAACATACGTAAGATGAGAGTAGAGAGTCTACTGGTGCTCTAAGGCTAGTCTAAGGAATCTTTAATCTTTAATAATTGAATAATGATACTCAGAGATGGGCATAGTTTTCACTCTCAGTTCTTGAGTACTACATCTGTGAGAAATTCCATACGAGAGCCACCAAATAAGGCAAAAACACAGAGAGCGTGTTCTGATAAAACTAGGACTGAGGTAGATGGTCACAACCGTCCTCTACAGAATCCTCGGCTGAAGGAGGGTATTGATGTCAACGTTAGAAATACGTCGTCCTATCCATTCCCTACCCGATGCTGAGAGTAGGCACTTCCACCAAATAAGCCACCTGAGATCCTCTTGGTCACCCCCAAAAATCCCAAATAATGCCTCGTGAATAAAAGTATGTATGTCGTGTTGAATTGTTGCATTATGTTATGTTGGTAATGGCATTGTGCCAGCAGATATATATATATAAGCATACAAAAGGGATATTTGCTTGTAAGAAAAAAAAATGTTATGTTAAGAAGTTTGAATTATGTAAGTCAAAATGTTTTGAGGCAAAAGCACCTACCACTCTCATGAACCACCAAATACAGCCGAAACCTATTTTTCTATATTTCTGACCGCCTGAATACGAGCTAAGGAGTCTGACTTAGTCGTAGGGTTATCAAAACCTAATTAAAGTGTAATGCCATGTAAAACCACCAAATACAGTTACAAATATGGTAAGATGTGAGCTCAAAAAAATAAAACTAAAAATAAGAAAAAATAGAGAGAGAAAGAGATAAAAGAAAAAGTACAAAGGTTAAAGAGAGCACAATTTTCCAACCCTTCTCTAAGTTAAGTTATTCAGTAATCTAATAATCTAGATTTTGAAATACTAGTCTCTATGTAGCACCAGAAGTGAGTGAGCCACCAAATACAAATGTAGTTAACTCAAACGTCTTCTACCTAAGCCAAAAGCCGAGGCTAAAATCAGAGAATAGTTAATATCCCCAAGAGAAGACGTTTTCCTATCCCAATAGAATTTTACTAAGGGGCAAGTACAAACTTTAAATGTGTATCAACTCTTCACTTGGATCCATTGCAGATGCTACAACATCATATGTACATAGTTATCTGGATTCTGAATTTTTTGATGAAACAAAAAGAAATAAACCTTTAGTTAAACTCTTGATAAAATGCATTTAGTCTTGTACTTTCTAGGGAGTAGCAATATTTAAGCATGGGGGTATGATTGCACAGCAATCATAGGCCTTAATTCACTTGAATTAAGCTAGAACTTAGCTTAACATGAACATTCTGCATGCATATCATTGCATTCTGCATCGTAGTTGATATATGTGTTTTATGGGTAAAATTGTGCTATTTGAGAGGTATCACTCATTTTAGGTAATTTGGAGCTGCGGATGACCGATCCAACCACATGGATCTATTCAAAACTTTGACGGGAGTCCAACGCTTCCAATATTGTATCAATCAGACTCCCGTAGCACCCTAGGAAATCCGCAGAAGATAAAGATACAAGGGGCAAATTAAAGAAGATCTGGACCTCAGATGACAAATCCAACTGCACGGATGGATTCGGATCGATGTTCGCAATCCAACGGCGCAGAAATCAATTCAATTGGAGGCATACATCACTAGATACAAGGAAAAGAAGATGAATAGCCATGATGGCGCCACGTGGCACCATCACAGCTGATCCCTCACCACCGCCCCATCCAGGAAGGACGCACCACATGCTATGGACCGTTGGATCTTCATCCAACGGCCATGAGCGTGACACGTTGCCCGCCGAGATCGGATAAGGATAAATAGAAACAAACAAGTATATATAACAAAAGGTTTGCATAGCGCGTTGGCTCACACGAGCGCGCGTAAGCGTGGGACGCGGGTTTGAGCTGTGTGCTATGCGAAATTGATGCGGCATTGGCTGTGCAAGCGTGTGCAGGCATAATTGCATGATTGGAGGGCAAAGGCGCGATCATGTGGTGCAATCAGAGCACACCGTGGGTGGATGCGCGATCGCACGCTTTTGCGAGATTTGGAAGGTGAGGCAAATGTGCATAAGCGATCCAATTGTAAGATCAAACAGCTGAGGTTGAAGTGCTCAGAAGAGGTGAGTAGCGAAAGCGAAAATGAGAAGGGCACGTGCGGGCGATCTGCGGCCGTGCGATGGAAGATCGATGCTCCACAGAGCACCACGTGGTAAGATCAGAGCGAACATAGGGAAAAAGAAGGATTTGGAAGGCTTTTACTCAAGATTATGGGGGCCAAATGTCCTTTTTACCTCTCGCCAAATCTATAAAAATAGCCCAAAAGGGCCCCCTTTAAAGGCATTCCTTCATTCTCTTCTTCTTCCTCCTTCTTCAACCTTTCTTTCTTCTTCTTCCCATCTCTGCATCTGGTTTCGCATCTCCGTCTGAAGCATCCATTGGGCCACCCCGACGAATCGTTGCTACTCCTCCCAACCTCTCCAAATGACCACCACAAACCACCCGTGGTGCCCTGTTCTGTTACAACAGTAGTTTGTTTTATGTTTTATTCAAATACATGTATCCAATTTATGTTCAATATCTTCTTGTGATATAAATATTGATTATTCCTTTTACTTAGCCTTTATATTTGAAATAAATGCATGAAATCAAAAGTACTTTGTTCCTCCCTGTGATCGACCGGGACTCACCAGTTTCATTAATTATTTGCTCGAGACGTATTTCATGCTATACTACAATGCATTCATCTTTTACGCGATCTATGCCGCGAACAGAACCATTGCTCTGCTGCAGCTCTTCCAACTATCTCTGAATCAGCTCTTACTGGTTTGGGGGTGGGGGAGGTGGTTGTTGATCATCCATGGGATACGCTTGGCTATAACTCAATCTCCAGCTCTAAGAATGGTCTAAAGGTCCTTCCAAGCAAGGATTCAATGGCCTCCTTCCAAGCATTCACTGGAAGGAAGTCGAAAGGATGGGGAAAAGGAGCCCTGCAGCACAAAAAATGCAAGCCTGTCCTTAAATTGGGTAGCCTAAGGACCTATGCTTCAGAAATAAACTCCAACCACATGATGAATTTGATGTTGTCCTTGCTTATGAAGATGGTAAAGTTGGGCTAGCGAAGTAGGGGGAGTGTGTCTCAAGGGCCGCTAATTATTCTAAACCCCTACTTGCTTAAGTCGTTTGACAATCAAGACCCCCAATTTAGCACCTTTTGAAACAAGCAGACATCACTAATTCGAAATGCGTTCAAGAGAGTACCCTGAAACAGACTCCATGAATCCTAGGGCCAATGTCTACTCAATTTTAATTAAGGCCTAGGATAGTAGTGCTTTCGAAATGTGATTGGCCCTATTAATCGGTTGTGCCCTTAATAATTCATTGATAATGTGTGTATGCGCACAACCAAAAGTTTTCAAGCAAGATTATTAAGAATGAAGTGAATTTTAGGGTTTAAATCCTGCTTAGTAGCTTTTAGGATTCAAATATTAGGTGTATTGAACCAAGTTTCGTGAGACAAACCAAGGTTGCAAGCACGAGTTCAAGTATTTCCCTTTATAAATCAAGAAAATATGGAATGACTGGCTTGACCTAATTATTTCTATCCTATAGGGTAGCTACAAGATGAATCAGTTTTAAATTATGTGGTGCGGCCCAAGCAATTCAACCAATTGGCCCTGATGCACCACCAGTTAAAGCACACAAAGATGATTAACCTAATCTAATTTCTACTCTTTTATGTGTGTTGATGCGTGTACCGGTTCCACAGGTCAAAATCCTGGTTGAGTATATAAAATCAAATGAGGTTATGTGCCTCAAATGTGGGTGTGTGTAGTGTGTGTGTTAATTTGTCCCACAATCAGAAAATATATATTTTTTATAAGCGGGGATAAGATGAGTGGAGGTAGCAAACAAGAAAAACAACTTCTATACTAGTGTTCTTGAAAACACCTAAGTAGATTATGTCTTCATTATTAAGGTGGCGAAATGAACTAGTGGATGGGGAAATGAAGGGGGGGTACACGCACAAACCACTTCACCCGCACTTTACTTCGGTCTACCGCACTTGGATCTCCTTGCTAGGATACCTGCAAGATAGCAAATCAAAGGCAAGAGGAGTTAGTAAATAAGTAAATGCAAAGAAACACGGACAAAGAGAGCAAATTTCATTGCCTCCCCGGCAATGGCGCCAAAAATGATGAGTGTGTTTTCACAAGTAAAAGTTAAGGTTTCAAGAAACCCATCATTGTAGTCACAAAACTTGCTATCAAACAAAATTTATTAAAATCGAAGTGAGTCCTCGGTCAAACATAGGGAGGTTCTTGAAATTCAAGTTCTGATTTGTTTCTTTTTGGTGTTTTAGGCTTTTGTTATTTGTTTTTGTATTTTATCAATATGACAATAGAGCCACAAACTAACTGAGCTAAGCTAAAAATGAGCAAAGAGAGAAACTAAAGAACAAAGAGAGAACTAATATATTGAAATCAAATAAAGTTTATTACAATTACACTAAGCAGAAATATATTAAACAAGCTAAAGGAAATGGTGGTGAGAAGAAATCTCCCAAAATGAATGTCTGGCAAGTTGACAGCGCTTGGTGGTGGGTTAGATAGACGATGGGAGATGCTGGACGTTGGAGATTGACAAGTCGATTTTCGCTTTCGAAAATGATGATTAAGATGATTTGTCATTGTATTTCTAAGTAGTGGAAAATCGCTAATCAAAACAATTAAAATTAAACCACTCAAGAGAGTGGGTCATGTCCACAGGGAGGCAATGGCCTATTTAAACTCGTAAGGGTCAAAAATCAATATTCACTATTAATTTCATTAAGAAATAGAGCCAAATCCACCTTCAGATTATGAAAAAAGGCAAAGATCATGCTGAAATGGCATTTATGAGAAAGAGGGAGGTCACTTGCATAAATTAGCCATAATATTTAATTAATAAATCAAAATAAAAAGAGTGGAAATTGCATGTGAATGTAAAAACTAATACCCTCTTCACTGTAGCAAAACAGAGCACTTTGTGCAAGTGCTCTCCACACACAAGGGGAAGGGAAGCCAAAGATGAGGAACTTGCCGAAGGGAGAGGAAGCCGACGTGCTTCCGATGGTGGTGGTGCCAAGTGATTGCACAGCAAAAATACACCAACAATTGTGCCATCTTGTGCTATTTCCTAGCATTGCTGGTGCATATTAGGTAGGCATAGTCACAATTGTAAAAATAAACGCATACATGCATTTATTTGAGAGGGGAGGAGAGTGAATAAATTGGCCTTGAAATTTACATTTTCTCAAGTGCGGCCTCGCAAAATCTCCATCTTTATTTTTATTTTGAAAATTCTTCTTCTCCGCGGCTGCAAGGCATGACAGTTCTTCTTCATGCCATTCCCTGCAGCAGGCTTGCCCTACACAGCCATGCCCAGCCATGCACAGCCAGGGCATGGCTGTGCTTGCCTTCTTCCTCTTTAAAAAGAGCACGACTTTCTTCTTTGAAGGGAGCCTGGTCCACACAAAAAAAAACCCAACACAGCAGCTTCCACCAGGCCGTCTCCTCCCCTCTCCCCTCCATACGCAGCCTCTCTTCTTCTTAAATAGCCACACTGCGAGCAGGAGCAGCTCACAGTGGTGCACAACCACCACTGTGAGTCCCACCACCGCCTAGCTCATCAAAGAGCCAGTGGGCGTGGTGGTTCCCCGCTCTGATTTCATCGTTCAAAGCATTTCCACCATTGCCACAGGAGCTTCAAGCTTTGAAGCTCAAACTCCGCAGCAGCAGCGCAACCCTTCGCACGAGCCTCAGGCGCTAGTTCTGCGACCTCTGCGCGCACCTGCAGGCTGCCCTCGTCCCTCCCCATGTGTCCTGTCGCAAAGTTCCGCCCGCAGCCCAGCCAGCGTAGACCTTCCGTGCGCACGCCAGCTCGCACAGCGGCGCCCGCACACACAGCACCGCCAACACCTGGTCGCGCGAGCTGAGCGCGCACTGTAGCCACTGTTCACGCGTTTCAGTGGAACATTGTGGCTACAGTGCGATGACCAGTAAGTTTCTCACTTATCCGATCACCCAGTGCGCCGCGACCGTCTGCTGCCCATCCGCGCACACCCGTACCAGCGTCTCTCCCCGTGCTCGCTCTCCCGTACGTCAGCTCCCGCTTCTTCGCTCCGCACCTGCCTCACTGTGCAGCGCAGTGCACTGCGGTCTCTCCCCCACGCCCGCTCCCTCCAGTGCGCGCCTGCACTTGCGCGTACCTTCGCTTGCGCATGCACGCTCCTGCGCGCACCTTCAGACAACAGCCGGGGCTCCAGACGGCTTACCTCCCGCACTCCTTCACTCCAGCAGAAGTGTGCTCTCTCTCTCTCTCATGCAGACACATATACGCATAAACACACACACTCTCGTACACACACCCACTCACCTATACACTATTATATACTTATATATATATACATATACATATATTTATATATATATATATATTTATTTTTATACATATATATATATACTTATATATATATATCTACATAATATACATAGATACTTATACTAATATATATATATATATATATATATATATATATATATATATATATATATATATATACATATACACATATATATAACTATATACATATATTATTATATATATATACCTATATATCTATATCTATATATATAGTTATATATACATACATATCTATCTAATTATAAATATATATATATGCATACATATACATACATCTGTCTATACATATATTTGCATATCTATATACATATACATATACATATATATATATATCCATATATAACTATATATACGCATATATAATTATAACCATATATATATATATACATATAGATATACATTTACATATATACATATATATATATATATATTTTTTCATATCACTTACCATACATTGTATCGTAGGAATATCTGCACCAGTTGCTGATATTCCCCGATACACCCGTACAGAAAGCATTTTTTGCACATATCTTTCACCCATTCATCCTACACTCCATGTAGCACTTCGTCTTGTTGGTTGTGTCTTTCTAGACGACGGTCAACTCGACACCGTGCTACATGCCATCTCCACCTCCACCCCAACCCCTATATACATATATAATATATACATATATATATTTTTTATTTACTTTATTTCTGTTCCTCTTTCCTGCTAGTAAAAAGATAAAAAAAATATACAAAATAGAAAAGATAATCCTTGACTTGCAGGTACTCAGTCTTGCAAATAGCAAGACCAGTTTTAGGAACCTTAATTTGGTTCAAAGCCAAGAACCTGATTTTGAGGGTGTACCTCAAGGACAAAAATTATCAGAAAAAAAATATTAAATAAAAAAACACCAAAAGCATAATAAATGAATGGCAGAGATTCGTTGTAGGAAAGGCATAGAAACTTCTTCACCTCTAATCCCACTTCCATGAGTTCGACCCTGGGCCTAAAAGTGACCAAGATAAAATCAAGTAGGCCAGGTAAAAAAATTTTGTAAAGAAATGGTTAGGCTCGATTTAGGTTAACCACTATACGCATTTCAACAATTAAATCACCATATTAACACAACCTATCCGGGCCCAACCACATCTTTTCTGGCGCCGTTGCCGGGGATGTGCGCATTCAAGTAAGTTTCTACTCCGTTCCTTTAATTTTTCTCTTCTCACACCCTTCTCTTCACAGGTGTCTCTGTTTTTTGGTGTGCAGGTGAACCAGTTGCAAGGAGAAGGTAGGCAGACGAAGTCGGAGACGTGGGCAAATCCAAGGCGGGAATGAGAGCGTGAAGACGTCGGCATCGCACTGGAGCTTCGCACACGTTACTGAACAAGTAGGTCTTTCTTTCTTAGCAACTTAGGTTAACTTGTCACCTTAATAATAATAAGAAAAAAGAAAACACAAAACTAGAAAAACTTCTTGGGATCTCTTGGGGCAAGTGGATTAAAAATCACTTGTCTGATTGTTTGCCTAAATTCCCACCGCCTTGGGATTTCCCGCCAAATTTCGCATAGCGAAGATCCAAGAATCTTGATTCTTGAATCTTTCGTCGTGTGAAGTATTCTTTGAGGCAAAAATAAAAAGATTAATTTCTATCCCTCTTTGCCTCATTTATCTGCAATTCGAGATCACCTTTTTGATGGGGAGACTTGGAATTGAGTTGATTCCAACCCCACCACGACTTTTCACGTGCCTAAGATTCGATCCCGAATACTTCAACCCCAACAATTTGATTTTCTTTATCTTATGGTTGAGCCTTGTGTGTGGAAATCATTTTGGTGATTGGGAGCACTTGAATTGAAGTGCTTTGGCTCCCTTTCACACTAATCTAAAATTGATTCGTGCATCCACACATAGAAATCTCCATCTAGGGAAGCCCATTGCATTTTAGCATGCATTAACCAATTGACATTGAAGAAGGGTTTGTTGGGCTTAGAAGAAAACTTGTATTCTCTCAAAACCCAAAGTTTGGTTGAATAGGTAATTCAGAGAAATCCTAAAATCCATACTACTTAAGGCTGAAACTCTAAAAATCATTCACCAATTAAAACTTCAATTCGGGGAGATTTCCCCGTTGCATGCTTGGTTTACACACTTTAAAATCAATCACTTGGGCATTACCCGTAAATAACGCCCTTCACATTCCAGAAGCACTTGATCCTAAGCCTCTAACTAAAACTGGTACCAACTTGACCCTTATTAAGGATTGGAGGTCTAACTACCTACGTGTAGCACCTACGTGCTAGTGAGGGTTCCCGCGTGCTATCAGGTGTCTAAGACTGGGGCAAACGGCCTTTCAATTTGGCCCGGTGGTTCCGCGGTGCTCGCATTCGATTCCGTAGTTCGTGATAGTAGGTAACTTAGATCTTTAGGTCTAAGGGCACACTGTAGGGGTTAGGAATTTGATTGTATTGATTTGTCATCAAGTGTACCTTTGCGGCATCATTTCTCTCATCTCTTTTCCCTTCATATCCCTCCAATTCTTCCTGCAGTAGTGCATGTTTGGGAGGAGGTCACAAAACCCTAAATTGTTTGAATTATCTAATAAATCTAGAGAAGCCGACTTGTCCTCCTCCACAAACATGGCGGCACGCCCACCCCCAAATCCCGAGGGAGGAAACCGCCCTCAAAACCAACCAGGTGGTGGAGCCTTGGATCCCATAACCCGCCTCCAAGCCCAAATGGAAATGTATAATGAACAAATTGAGGCCATTAGGGAAACATTGGAGGAAATGCAGAACCCTCCTGAACGGGAGGAGCCTAGGTCTCTTAGCTCCTATTAGAATCATGCTGCTACAGAGACCATAGGACAAATTCGGGTCCCCATGGGTGGGGACGACTTTGAATTGAAACCTAACATAATTGGCTTGATAAATTTTCACTTCCATGGTCTTGCAAGTGAAGATCCTTTTCTCCACTTGGAAGACCTAACTCGATTGGCTAAAACTGTTAAACCAAGAAATATCGGGTTACCTATAGTCATGAAAATGTTCCCGTTTTCATTGCGGGATAAAGCATTGCAGTGGTTACACACCCTTGGGAGAACAATCCACTCTTGGGAAGAGATGCGAACAGCGTTTATCAAGAAGTTCTTCCCAATAGGGCAAACCAATGCGCTTCGCCGTGCTATCACTTCATTTACGCAACAAAACGACGAACAGTTTCATGAGGCATGGGAGAGATATAACGACCTCCTCAGGAAGTGTCCGCACCACGGTCTGCCTATGTGTCATATAGCCCAGATTTTCTACTATGGGCTAAATGAGACTTTGAAGCAAATTGCAGACGCTTCCTGTAGAGGGAATTTCATGAATAAAGATGAGAATGGAGCATTCGAATTATTTGAAAATATGAGTGAAAACTCAATGAACAATGCTTCCATTGTCACCTTTAATCATACCAGCCTGCCCCGTAATGTCACGAAGTTGACACGGAACCCTCCCATTCATCCATAGATCTCAGCCTTATCGCACAGAAATTGGATGAAGTCTCCGTCGTGCACAAGAAGCTAGACGAGCTTCTGGCCAACCCCACCCGTTCTATGACAAACACCCCCACCTCACCACTTCGTCACAATCCTAATTCTTCCAACACCAGGCTTATCCCTAGAAACCCCGTAAGACCTTCCTTACCGAGTGTCGTGCTGAGCGATTCGGTAAGTCATGTGGATCTGGCCTCTGCAAGCTAGTATTTTGACATGGAGGACCAAGCCTCCGTGTACTCGGATGCATATTTACATGCGAACGCATCTTCTGGCATAGAAGACGCTTGTGCCCTAGGGAACAACCCATTCTCTACCACTTATAACCCAGGGTGGCGAAATCATCCGAATTTCACATGGTCCAACAACTCGCAGCATCAAAACCCCGCAGGTGGACCAATGCAACCGTCCGCACCCGTCATCCCAAGGGCCCAATCTAATCCTATGGCGAATCCGCCATCGGGTCCTTGCGTACCGCAAACAGAACATGCATCAAGTCCTCTTGATAAATTGATGCGAATGATGACGAAAATATCAAAGCGCCATGAAGAGAACATGACCTCTCTTCAGCACCAATTAGCGCAGCAGAATGCTGAGATCAGTCAACTATGCATGGCAACTCGATCTCAGGGCACTCTCCCAGCCCAACCTGTTCCCAACCTGCGAAATTTCGTACCCCATGGTCCTCAACCATAGGTACGACCTTCTCAGGGGCAGGTGCATCAGATTCTGCAAGCTCCGAGCATTCCTCCGAGATTTCAGGCTAATCCCGCTACAGCACCTCATCTTATGTCCCTATTGCGAACCCTCCTTCGCCTTATGATCCGACTGGAACCGCATCATCCAATGCTATCACTACGATGAGCGGTAAGCAGACTGTCAATCCGCCTTGACCTGATCCTGGCCCGTCTTCTTCATCGCCCTCTCATTCAGGATGCGCACCGCATTCGTCAGAGGACGATACACCCAAATTGGTGCCAAAATCAGTCCCATTCCCTGAGGCTCTACTGAGGGAGCCAAAAGGTAAGAAGAAGGATACGCAGGCCTTTGATAACCAGCGTAATTTGTTCAGGGATGCTAAAATCAAGGTACCCCTTCTAGAGGCTATCGACCACATACCTACTATCGCCCGATTTTTTAAAGACAGCACAACACCCAGGCAACAGTCAAAGAAAATTAAGAATCCGATGGTTCTCTCGCCTCATGCGAGTTGTGCTATATTGTCAAATCTACCACCGAAGCAGAAAGATCCAGGCCCACCGCTTTTTTCCTGTAGCATCCAAGGCTGCAATTTTAACTGTGCCCTGCTTGATCTAGGATCTTCCATCAATCTTATACCAACCATCATGCTCGAAAAATTTTCCTTGGGAAATCTGAAACCCACCCCTGTCACGTTACAATTGGCAGATGGTTCTGTCAAAATTCCAAAGGGTGTGGTCAGTCTTTGTTTTCCTGTTGACTTTCTTATTTTAGATATGGAAGTTCCTAGCTCACTTTCTAATTGTCCGATCATCCTTGGTCAACCTTTCATGGCCACAGCCCATGCCCATATCGACTGCAAGTCGGGCTGTATTGAGATTGCCGTTGGATCTGAAAAGCTCAAGCTTAACATCTTCAAGGTAGCCAAGAACTTTGATTGAGATTGCATCGAGGATGACACGTCTGACGAGGACATGGCTGTCAGCGCGTGCATCAGACTAATTGGGACCTATACTGACTACTGCGGATTACCTGTAAGCACTAACAATTGCCTGACCAACACATATTGTGTCGTTCCCCCATCCCTCCCTATTCCCGTACCATCTCCTGACCAAACTTCTGACGAGGTTTTCTCCGCTTCCCATACCTCGTGGTCTGAGTCATATCCGAGCTACTCACCGTCGGTCCACACTCCTAAAGACCGGATTGCCCTTTCTTTCCCGCCAAATTAGGCGGAGTTGCAACTCAACACTGGGACCTTGGGCCCACATACTACTCACTGGGGCTATTCCTTTTTGGATCCATCTATCCAAGAAGCTCCTCCTCTTGGCCAATCTGAGGGCCAACTTCTTCCTCCTGACTTGTTTTCCGATCTGCCTGGGACACTCTTGTCCCAAGAAATGCCAGATCTTTCACCATCCACTGCCGAGCTGACAAAGCTGCCTAGTACACTTAAGTATGTTTTCTTGGGACCAAATGAAATGCTCCCCATAATCATCAGTTCAAAATTGACCAGGGAGCAAGAGTGCAAACTAACGAAGGTCCTAATGGAACACAAGGTAGCCATTGGATGGTCTTTATCAGACTTAACTCGCATTAGCCCCTCCTACTGCACTCATCGTATATATATGGAGGAGGAGGCTTGACCTTCCCGCGAGATGTAGCGACGTCTCAACCCTAACATGCAGGAGGCCATTAAGAAGGAAATTATTAAGTGGCTAGATGCAGGTATAATCTACCCGATCAGCAATAGCCCCTGGGTGAGCCCGATTCACGTCGCTACCAAAAAGGCGGGACTCACCATCCGTGTCAATGACAGGGGCGAATCCATCCCTACGCGCACTCCTACATCTTGGAGAGTGTGTGTAGATTATAGGAAACTCAATGCTACAATTAAGAAAGATCACTTTCCGCTACCTTTCATTGACCAAATCCTGGAGCGACTAGCGGGAAATAAATTTTTCTGTTTCCTGGATGGATTCTCAGGATATAACCAGGTGGCAATTGACCCCCGAGGCCAAGAGAAAATTAGTTTTACCTACCCCATCGACACCTTTGCACTTAGAAGGATGCTGTTCGGACTTTGTAACGTGACAGAAACTTTCCAGAGATGTATGCTGGCGATATTTCATGACATGGTGGGTGACTTTCTCGAGGTCTTCATGGATGACTTCTCAGTCTTTGGACCATCTTTCGATGAATGTCTTGCCAACCTGACCCGTATCCTTAGGAGATGTATTGATGTAAACCTCGTGCTTTCCTGGGAAAAAAGTCATTTTATGGTACACGAGGGAATTGTTCTCGGACATATCATCTCCGATAGAGGTATCGAGGTTGATAGAGCTAAGCTTGATGTAATTGCTGATTTACCTATGCCTGGCTCTGTCAAACAAATCTGCTCTTTCCTAGGACACGTCGGTTTCTATAGAAGATTCATCAAAGATTTCTCCAAGATTTCTCGACCTTTAACTCATCTCCTATCAACCGACATACCCTTCAATATGGGCCCCGACTGCATATGAGCATTCACGCAGCTGCGTAATGCTGTCACCAAGGCCCCTGTTCTCCAGCCACCTGATTGGTCCCTCGACTTTGAACTCATGTGTGACGCTTCCGACCTTGCAGTCGGAGCCATCCTGGGACAAAGATGCGGTAGACACCCCTTCGTGGTGTACTACACCAGTAAGTTGTTGGACGATGTTGTCGAGGTTTTTGTGCGGGTTTAAAGGATGTCACGTTGTAGTATAACCGACAAAACGTCTAAACAAATATAAAGAATTTTATTACTCGAAGACCGGAGTATCCGAGGTCGAACATGGGGAGTAATCTCAGTACTTTGTAAAACCAACGAATACAACTGTTTAAATGCAACTAGGACTCATTCAACGAGAGAATTTAAAACAAAAGGATTTGAAAAAAAAAATAGAATTAGACGTCTGATTTGTGTATCAGACGTCTTAAATGTGATCTCTCTTTCTCTCTTCTTCTTCGTGGCTCTTCTCCCTTCTTTGCTTCTGGTATCTTTCCTTCTTCTCCTGTCTTGCCTTTCTTCTTTCTTCTTCTTTTTCTTCTGCTCTCTTTGCAGTCTTCCCTTGTCTTCTTCTCTCTCTTCTGCCTTGTCTTCCTTCTTCTTCTTCTCTGCGAAGAATTCTCCTTTCACTTGCTACACAGCCTCTTCTTTCTTCTCTCCCTGTTCTGCAGCCACTAAGTGTTCGCTGCCTGGGACAGTTCTACCTTCCTGCACACACCACACAGTAGCAAAAACCTACCCCCGTCCCTCTACCCAAGCGTCTCTCTCTCTCTGAAGCAATGCACTCACGGACGCCCTCCCAGAGCCACATGGATAGTCGGGTCGGGTTCGCACCCGGGACCAGGCGCACCGGCAACTGGTGATGCGCGAGGAGTGCGTAGGTCTAGGTCGGGTCGGGTCAGCCAGATCCGCGAGGTCAAGCCGCGGACGAGGCGTGTGAGGGCAGTGAGGGACCTCACCCCTATGCTTACGGTGGCAACCGGCTTAAAGCACAAATACAATTTATAGCGTACCTGAGTGCTGCAATCCCACGATGTGGGACTAAAGGTGCCGCCCTGATTTCACGCGCACCCGCAGACTCTCGTATGCAATTGCCCAAGCTATCGACTCTGCTGGCACTACTGGCTGGCCTTGGTTGCTTCGCGACACTTGCGAGAATCTGCTGCACCTGCCGCTTGGGAAGCCTGACGCCTGCTGCTGCTCCAAGCTCCCTGCTGCTTCAGCTGTTAATGGCGGCTGGGGCTTACACCTGACATCCAACAGAACGGCCTATTGGCCCAATCAAAATAGCTGGAAACCTTCGCCGCAGCACGGCGAAGGCGGTGGGTGATGCTGCAGGTTGCCGGTCGGCCTAGGCGTGCGTGCCTAGGTCAACCTGTGGCCGGAGATGGTGGGTTGGTCAGGGGGTGCTTGTGGAGGTCTGGAGTGGCAGTGATGGGGTGGAATGGGTTCCTGGTGGTGAGGCGGAGCTCTCAAGGTGGTTGGCGAGCCGTGTGGAGTGGCGGAGTGGTGTGGGCGGCTCGCCGGAGTGAGGTCGGAGGCGAGGAAGATGGAGGCGGTTAGGTACTGTCGAGGGGTAATCAAGTAAAATAGTTGGGGCAAAAGAGAGAGGAGAGGATGGAGAACGTATCTGTGGTTGTCTGGAAGGAAGGAAGGCGGCGGAGAGGACGTCTCGTAACTGCCGTCGTCGGGGAAGAAAGACCCTGAGGGAGGAAGCAGCGACGAAGACGAGGTCAGAAGCGCACGCGCGGGGTACAGCGCGTCGCGGGAGGAAGCGGCGGAGAGGACTCTGCTGCTGGTATGGCAGCAGAGCGACGAGAAGGAGGGGAGGAGGTCGCCGGAGCTTGTGGGTCGTTTGGCCGGAGATGGGAGAGGGAGGAATTTGGAAGGGATCTCCGTCAAAATCAAGCTTGCCTTCTGCGGCAGGGTCTGGGGTGTCTTTTATAGGTGCTGGCCGCAACTACCAGCGCGTGGAGACCACGCAATTAGGTCTGCCGACTCGCCGGAGTTGGAAGGAAGGTGGATACCCGAATCTCTCGTGCGTTCGCACGAGAGATTGGGTTCACACCAGCGATTGTAATTGGCTTTATAAGGAAGGGAAATCCTCAGAGAATCCTCCTTCCATTTCTGGGAGGGAATCTCTGAGGGATTAGAGAGCAATCTCTCTCGAAACTTCGTCGGAGCTCGGTTCTGCCCTAGCAATGGCGGCAGGACCGGTTTGCAAAGGAGGCGAAGAACCTAGGGGGCTCTCTGCAAAGGTATTCAAAAGATAGGGACTAATTTGTGATTTGGGTGTACTAAATTGCAAAGTAGGTCAAGATGACCTCTCCTTAGGTCCAAATTTTGGTACAAACCTAATTTGGACCTAAGGAATCCAATGGTGAAGTTGGATTTTAGGTTTGACCTCATTTGACTGGACATTTTGTGTAAAAAACCCAAATTAGGTTAATTGAAGAGCTAGGACCCTAATCTAGGTCAAACTAGGTTCCAAAGGCCAAATTAAGTGTTCTAAACCCTAGAGAATGTTTTTCCATGATTTGTAGAGGGTTTACTTGTTTTTTGTTCTGACCGAAACCTTGTTAATTTAAGCAGGTCTGTTTTAGGGTTACCAAGTGTCATTTAGTTCCTAGATTGCACATGAACCCATTTCTGATTAACTCAACCCACTTTTTATCTTATTTGGACCATTTGACCTCTGTTTTGCTTCTGAGAAATCCCGTTTATGTACTGCAATGGTAAAATTGTAGTTTTAACCTTTATTTCATGTTTTCTTCTCAAAGCACTTCTTCCTTCAGTTAGGCCTTCTTCCAGGTTATGTAGGAGCTTTTATCTTCTTTATTGGGTCAAAATGAGCTAGTTATGGCTCATGATGAGGCTCTCATCAGACGAGGCCTAGTGTAATTATACTACCACTGAGAAAGAACTTCTGGCGGTTGTCTTTGGGCTGGAGAAATTCCACTCTTACCTTCTGGGCTCACATGTTATTATTTTCACTGATCACGCGGCCATTCGCCACCTTATGCACAAGAAGGATGCCAAGCATAGACTGATTCATTGGATCCTTCTGCTCCAAGAATTTGACATAGAGATCCGGGACAAGGCTGGAGCCCAGAATGTTGTGGTTGATCATCTTTCCAGACTGGACCCTGACCATATTGGACTTACTCTACCGATCAATGAGATTTTTCCTAATGAGCACCTATTGGAAATTAATGTGGCAGGTGGACCTTGGTATGCCGATATTGCCAATTACCTTGCTTCTGGATCCCTTCCACGTGGCTAGCCTAAAAACCAGTGCAAGCATCTCATGGCAAAAGCAAAGTATAATTTCTAGGATAATCCACTTCTTTTTCGAATAGGTGCTGATCAAATTATCCGTCGCTGTATTCCTGACAGTAAATTCCCTAGTGTGCTATCCTTCTGCCACGATCAGGCCTGCGGAGGCCATTTCTCTGGGAGGAAAACTGCAGCCAAGGTGTTGCAGTGTAGTTTCTTTTGGCCCTCCCTTCTCCAGGATGCACACAATTATGCCAAGCATTGTACTAGGTGCCTGACGTTAGGGTCAATGTCACATCGTGACATGATGCCCTTACAACCCATCCTAGCTGCGAAAATCTTCGACATTTGGGGAATTGATTTCATGGGTCCCTTTCCTCCTTCCAACAGCTTCGAATTCATTCTTGTGGCTATTGATTATGTTTTGAAATGGATCAAGGCTATTCCCACACGCAGTGCTGACCATGTTGTATCCACTCGATTTGTCAAAGACCACATCTTTGCGTGCTTTAGGATCCGTCGAGCCATTATCTCAGATGGAGGAAGCAACTTTACCCATGCTTCTTTTCGGGCACTTCTGAGGAAATACGGAGTTCACCATCATATCGCATCCCCGTATCATCCTCAGACGAATGGCTAGGCAGAGGTGTCGAACCAGCAAATCAAGCAAATTCTCTAGAAAATGGTTCGGACTGACCATAAGGATTGGTCCGACAAGCTGATTGACGCACTTTGGGCGTATCGGACCGCCTTCAAGTCTCCCCTTGGTATGTCTCCTTATAGAATCGTTTACGGGAAGCCTTGTCATTTGCCCGTGGAGCTGGAGCACCGCGCTTATTGGGTGGTTCACCAATGTAACCTCGACCCAGACCTGTGTGGTCGAGAAAGGAAACTCCAACTCCAGGAGCTGGAAGAGCTCCGTCGTGAAGCCTATGATTCTGCCTTAACTTTCAAGCAATGCACTAAGGCTTTTCACGACAGCCGTATTCAGCGGAAGGAATTCGAGCCATCTCAGCAAGTTTGGCTCTACAATGCCCGACTCAAATTCTTTCCTGGGAAATCGAAGTCCAAATGGACTGGTCCTTTCTTGGTCTCGAGACCATTTCCCAACTGGGCCGTTGAGATTGAAGATCCCAAATCTGGGAATAAATTTACGGTCAATGGGTAGCGTTTGAAACCCTATCTTACTCATGAACCTGCCCCCGTTGGAGAAACTGTTGCCCTGCTGGAGGGTAACTAATTTTGTGCCTCATTCTGAGTCCAGCTAGGGATGTTAAATTCAACTCTCGTTGGGAGGCACCCCAACAACACTCACCATCCACCATCACTTTTCACTTCACTGTCACACTCACTTCACTCTTCACTTCACCACCCACCATCCACCCACCATACCACCCTGCTGTATACTCTGCACCTCAGCTCTCGTTACCCGATCTTTCGTCATTCCTCTACCCTACCCTGCATGCATATGAGGACATAGCATCGTTTGGCATGGGGGGGTGGATAGGCATCCTTAGGATCTGGGTATTTTATGGTATCATGCAATTTCCATCTATCTAAAAGAAAAAAAAAGGGTGTTTAGTAATGATCTGAAGGCTGAAACAAAAATACAATAAGTGTTTATGGATATTCAACCACTGTTTTGAAGACTTTCCAGGCCACAGAAGCTTGATTCGCTCAGGCTCGGCTTAATTCACTTGAGCAATGACAAGATAGATTGGAATCTCTCCTAACTAAGGATGTATTCTTGTACCTGAGACACCAATACAGGATCCGTTGGTTTGCTTCTACTCGAGAGCCTAAGTAATCTTGGTCCACACTACACATATCAAGAAAGACCAGGTGAGCATAAGATCCAACCCTAGTGTTCATTAGGGAAGGTGGAGTCCTTACCTGTGCACACAGGTAGACTTTTTATCTCAGGCTTTAGTCTTGTGTTTAGGAGAGACTCTTTCCACCAAAAAGGAACTCTCCCACCAAAAAGAAAAGTGTGCTCCTCCAAATAATGTTGTAAGAGATATACTAACACGTGTTTCAACAAAAAAAAAAAAGATGCAAATAAGTCAGTATATCTCGCAAATATCTGTAAAGTCTTCCCCTACAAAAGTTCTTCAGGGCAAGTCACAAATACCCTATTTTCTTTAAGCCATAAATATTATAAAATGGGAGTTGAGTTTTCCGTCATCTTTTTAAGGGTCAATCCGAAAACATGAGCTGAAACTGGGACCAACCTGCACTTAAAAATTCACGAAACCCTGGGCTTGAGTCTTAATGTTCATCTGGTCAGTCTTGATCCTTCACAATGCACAAGCCATAATCTCTTGAGCTCTCGAGTACGGCAAAAACCTCCTGGGTCCTGGAAATCATACTTAAGGTTTAAATATCAAGAGTCCAGGTTAGTTGAGATATGATCTATGCCATGTAAGACTTAAAGTACTGGTAGTCCTCTCTACAATTGGTTCTCACAATATCCAACAAATAAACACAACTATGTCACCTTAGAAGAAGATCTTCAGATTAAGATCATTTCTAAATATAATACAAAAGAATGTTTTGCTAGGGACTAGCAAAAGATAGGCATCGGGGTATGATTGCACAGCAAAAATACACCAACAATTGTGCCATCTTGTGCTATTTCCTAGCATTGCCAGTGCATATTAGGTAGGCATAGTCGCAATTGTAAAAATAAATGCATACATGCATTTATTTGAGAGGGAAAGAGAGTGAATAAATTGGCCTTGAAATTTACATTTTCCTCAAGTGCAGCCTCACAAAATCTCCATCTTTATTTTTATTTTGAAAATTCTTCTTCTCCGCGGCTACAAGGCATGACAATTCTTCTTCTCGCCATTCCCTGCTGCAGGCTTGCCCTGCACAGCCATGCCCAGCCATGCACAACCAGGGCATGGCTGTGCTTCCCTTCTTCCTCTTTAAAAAGAACATGGCTTTCTTCCTTGAAGGGAGCTTGGTCCACACAAAAAAAAAACCCAACACAGCAGCTTCCTCCAGGCCGTCTCCTCCCCTCTCCCCTCCATACGCAGCCTCTCTTCTTCCTGAAGAGCCATGCTACGGGTAGGAGCAGCTCACAGTGGTGCACAACCAGCACTGTGAGTCCCACCACCACCCAGCTCATCAAAGAGCCAGTGGGCATGGTGGTTCCCCGCTCTGATTTCATCGTTCAAAGTATTTCCACCATTGCCATAGGAGCTTCAAGCTTTGAAGCTCAAACTCCGCAACAGTAGCAGCAAGGCGTCAACCACAGCAGCGCAGCCCTCCGCGCGAGCCTCAGGCGCCAGTTCTGCTCCCTATGCGTGCGCCTGCAGGCCGCCCTCGTCCCTCCCCACATGCCCTGTCACGAAGTTCCGCCCGCAGCCCAGCCGATGCAGACCTTCCGCGCACGTGCCAGCTCGCGTAGCGGCGCCCGCACACACAGCACCGCCACCACCCGGTCGCGCGAGTCGAGCGCGCACTGTAGCCACTGTTCACGCGTTTCAGTAGAACACTGTGGCTACAGTGCAATGACCGGTAAGTTTCTCACTTATCCGGTCACCCGACACACCACAACCGTCTGCTGCATGTCCGCGCACGCCCGCACTCGCGTCTCTCCCTGCGCCCGCTCCCGTGTACGTCAGTGCCGGCTTCTTCGCGTCCGCACCCACGTCACCGCGCAACGTAGTGCGCTGCGGTCTCTCCCCCACCCCCGCTCCCTCCAGTGTGCGCCTATGCTTGCGCGCGCCTTCGCGTGTGTGTGCACGCTCCTGCGCGTGCCTTCAGACGATGGTCGGGGCTCCAGACGACTTAACTCCCACACTCCTTCACTCCAACAGAAGCACTCTCTCTCTCTCTCTCTCTCTCCTGCAGACACATATACACATACACACACCCACTCACCTATACACTATTATATACTTATATATATATACATATACATATATTTATATATATATTTATTTATTTATTTATATACATATATATATATACTTATATCTATATAGATAGTAGTACCTATATAACTATGTATAAGTATAGATACATATATATATATATACATATATATACACATATATTTATACCTATGTATATATATATAAATATACATACATATATACATATATCTATAATTATAAATACATATATATATATATATATATCTATATAATATACATAGATACTTATACTAATATATATATATATATATATACACACATATATATATACATATATATATGTATATATACATACATATATATATATATATCTATATATATATATTTTCATATCACTTACCATACGTTGTATCCCGGGAATATCTGCACCAGTTGCTGATATTCCCCGATACATGTATACAGAAAGCATTTTTCGCACACATCTTTCACCCATCCATCCTACACTCCACGCGGCACTTCGTCCTATTGGTTGCATCTTTCTAGATGATGATCAAGTCGACACCGTGCTACATGCCATCTCCACCTCCACCCCCACCCCTATATACATATATAATATATACATATATATATTTTTTATTTACTTTATTTCTGCTCCTCTTTCCTACTAGTAAAAACATAAAAAAAAATATACAAAAGAGAAAAGATAATCCTTGACTTGCAGGTACTCAGTCTTGCGAATAGCAAGACCAATTTTGGGAACCCTAATTTGGCACAAAGCCAAGAACCTGATTTTGAGGGTGTACCTCAAGGACAAAAATTATCAGAAAAAAATATTAAATAGAAAAACACCAAAAACATAATAAACGAATGAAAGAGATTTGTTGTAGGAAAGGCATAGAAACTTCTTCACCTCTAATCCCACTTCCCTAAGTTCGACACTGGGCCTAAAAGTGACCAAGATAAAATCAAGTAGGCCAGGTAAAAAAATTTTGTAAAGAAATGGTTAGGCTCGATTTAGGTTAACCACTATATGCATTTCAATGATTAAATCACCATATTAACACAACCTATCCGGGCCCGACCACCAAGGAGCGAGACGGCCGGAGGCGGTGGCCGGCCATTTGGATGGAGGTGGGTTCTGATGGAGATGGATGGTAGCCTGTTGCTGTGAGAGCACAGGCATGGGACGCAAGCACGCTGGGTGTGCGCGACGCTGATGGAGAGCAGGTCAGCATGTGGGTGGAGGTGAGGAGGGCACACGGGCACGTGCACGCTGTGGAGAGGGTTACTGTTGCACTTGCACGGCGCAGGAGGCTACTGGAGAGATTCTTGCTACTTCAGGCGTGGCGGAGGCACAATGAGGGGGGTGCAAACACCGGAGGCAAGGGGGAGCGCAGGCCGTGCGTTGAGCATCTACTGGTGCGAGGGAGACGTGTGCTGGAGGGCAAGGTACGTGAAGGTGCGATAGTGGAGCAGCACACTAGATGGTGCATGACCTTTACTGCATGCAGGTAAAGGCATGGCAAGGTGAAGGTGGTATGCGCTATAGTCATGCGTGGAGAAGAGGGCGACGCTGCTGGTGCTTGTGCGTGTGGACGGCCGAGTGTAGCACGCGTGGAGATGGCGTGGTGTTGGAGGTGGCTACTGATGGTCGTTGGTGTTGGGTTTGTTTTTGGTGATGAAAAAATAGAGGAAGAAGAGAAGACGGGAGGAAGATGGTGAATAGTGGCGTTGAGTTGGGACTTCAGACGTCTGGGAAACTTCTCGGACGTCTTAACTTGCGTGAATGGCTATTGGCGCGTGAGTGCGATGATGGTTGCTGGTGATGGCGGTGAGGGTGGTGCATGCTGAGGTGCTCACAGCAATGCAAACAAGATCCAGATGGTGGTGTGGCCTGTCACGCCACACGGCCATGGTGGTGGAGGCTCGTCACCACGGTTGATGCCAGTGGTGGTGGAGCAGACGAGAGTGGTTCACTCTCTACACAGTGATGAATCAGGATGGTGGCCTCTCGAACACAGTCATCTCCTCCCTCTTCTTGTAGTTGTAGCCAATACATTTGAAATCACAAGAGGCGGGAGTAGATCCTCGTGAATGCTGGTAGCTATTAGAAATGAATGGGTGTAGGAGGAGGCAGAGTGGTTACCTGCGGAAGAAGAATAATAATAATAAAATAATTTGGATTATTTATACATAACTCCTTAACTTCTATGTTAATTAAAATAATGTATGTAATGCACCAATTGGTTAATTAATCAAATGCATGCAATTGTAATTTAATTCTAAATGCATTTAGATATGAATGACACACATGAATTATGCAATTAAGATAAAAATATGAATTAATTTATTTACATCCTAATGTATGATATCTAAATGTTAAAATTAACTTAATGTCTAGGCACTTAAATACTTAAATAGCCCACAAATGGCTAATCAAATAACCCCATGCCTAGTTTTTGCTAGTCCCTAGCAAATTCAAGCATGACTTAACACTCCAAGTTATCCAAGTTAGCTCAATTGACCTTTCCATAGAAATTAGGTTGAACCATCTAACCCTAGATCATAAGGTACCCAAGTAGTTGTTGAGTTACAGACTAGGTCAGCTAAGAACGAGTTGCAGGCACAGGTTTCCTTGATTTCTAACTCTACCCTAGGGTTTACTGATCCCAGAGATTAAAGCATCTGTGCATGTGCAATGGTCTGATTTATTTGAGGTTGGTATGATTGCCAACCTAGAAAGAGAGTAAGAAAGATTTTTTTTTTGTAATATATAATTTTTTTTTGTTTGATTCCTCTAAGTCTAACCTTGGATCAACTATCAGCACGATCTATGTCGGATTCAATGTCCCCATCACCGAACCTTGAAGGGTGTCTGGCTTTCGATGCTTCAAGATAGTACCGCCTATAGCGACCCCAATAACTCCGAGCAATCGACACTTCGAGATAGTATCGCCCATGGATTTCTTAAGCGAATTTAGGCATGTGGCAATCGGCACTTCAAGATAGGGCCGCCCATGGTACCTGAACCGCACAATGCTCTTACATGCCCCCAGTAGGATGGTCATCCTAAGAGACAAGCACCAAGGAGGTGACATGTTATTTTTTTTGAAACTGAGAGGAAAGCTATCGTGTTTCGATAGCAATCCAGGAGGGCATTTTATTGATAAGGAGATAAATAAAAAAATTACAAATCAGATCCCCATCTATGTATGAGTGACCAACACTCATTTACAATTTGCTCACAGCATACTGGTCTCTCCTGAAATAACCTCTCATTTCTTGCCCTCCACACTCACCAAATTGTTGTGGCCATACGCAGGTGCGGCCTCTTCGAAATTAAAAAATTGTGCCACAATGAATCCCATGGAGGGAGTGGTTCCTGACAAATCCTCCTCCATATCACATTAGTAATCAAACAAGAAGAAAAAATGTGGCTAAGACTGTCGGTGTGCATTCCACATAAGTGGCATTCATGAAGAGCTACACCCATCCTTTTGTGCCTTAAATCACATGTTATCAAGCCCTCCCTTCTACATAGAGAAAGAAAAATTTGTACCTTGAGGGGGATCTCCAAGAGCCAAATTTTTTTATCAATGTGGTCATTGCCCCAACCTCTGCCATCATCCATAATCCTTCCATAGGCACATTGGATTGTATATATTCCATCCCAAGAATAGCTATCTTCAATGCCAGGTCTAGGTTTGAATCTTTCTAGGTCTGAAATCATGTTCAGTCTTTCTTTCCACAGTCGGGTGCCCTCCCTGATAGATTCAGCTTCGTTCAATTACCAGCAGTCATCTGTTTCAGACCAGTAGCAGTTCACAGCACCTATTTTGTCCCTTACTGCAGCAAATACCCTTGGGTAGGATTCTTTTAAAGGGCCCAGCGGGGACCATTCTTCACACCAGAAATCAAATGTCCTGCTATCTCCTAGCATGGGCTGCAGAAGATGCTAGTTACATTTAAGAGCCTGAATTACAGATTGCCAAAATGGTAAGGGCCTGGTAGGATATAACCCCTTCAACGCACTGTTGGACTGACCATAGCTATCTCTAATTAACTCGGTCCATGGCTTCTCTTCCACATTCAGAGCTTTTATAGCCCATTTGATCAATAAGGCCTCATTAAATTCTTTCAAAGCTTTGATTCCCAACCCACCACTTTCCTTAGGCCAGCAGATTTGCTCCCACTTCAAAGGCTACATAAATCTACCTTCGTGTTTGACACCTTTCCAGAAGAACCTCTTTCGCATTAAATCCATGCACTTCCAGAAAGACTTCGGAGCTTTGAAGAGGGAAAAGTAGAAAACAGGGATCGAGGTAATAACAGAGTTCAGTAAGATGAGTTTGCCACCCTTAGATAAGAACCTACTATTCCACCCTTCCAACTTGACTGAAATTTTATCAAAAAGAATGTTCCAGTCACATTTTTTCATTTTTAAACATCTTACGGGCAGCCCCAAGTATCCGATGGGTAGGTTGGTACGTGGAGTCCCCAAAATATCCGAAATAGCTTCTTGTTCTTGCTCATTCAGACCAAAACATACTAAATTGGACTTCTCCCTATTTAATTTCAGATCTGAAATGTCACCAAAGATATTAACCATATGACCTAGTGCATGGGCTTCACCCTCTGACCCCTCCACGAAGAAGACCATATCATCCGCATACTGGAGAATAGGAGCCATGGCTCTCCTGTTAGAAAGAGAGTATCCTCTAATAATGCCTGCCTCAGAAAGTTTGCAAGCATATCTCACCAGACCATCAACAGCAAGGTTAAAAACCAAAAGGGCCAAAGGGCATCCTTGCCTCACACCACACTGCAGTTGAATCCAAGCTCCACAAGGCTTCCCATTGATCAAGGGAGTGAAAGAAGTAGCAGTGATGCACCTTCTCATCCATTAAATCCATAGAGGGAGAAATCCCCTTCTCTTGAAAACCTCCCACAAATAAGGCCACAAAACATAATCATAGGCCTTACGGAAATCAACTTTCCACATAAAGGCTTTACATTTCCTTTTGTGCCAACCACACACCGTCTCATGGGCCATGATGAATGATTCTTGCAAGGATCTTTTAGGGAGGAATGCTGATTGGACTGGATGAATCAAATCCTGCAGGATGGGTCGTAGCCTATTTGCCAAGATTTTGCTCACCACCAAATAAATGGAGTTCGAGAGAGATATAGGTCTGAAATCCTGGAATTTCTCTACACCTTGTGTCTTTGGCAGCAAGAAAAGAAAAGATCTATTGATCTTATCAAAGCTAGAGTTGCCCCCCTCAAATTCCTTAATAACATCCATCACTTCTTTACCAACCACACCCCACATCTCCTTGTAAAAAGAAACTTGGATACCACCAGGACTAGGAGAACCTTCATTATTTAAATCTTTAATGGTAGCCACTATTTCTTTCTCAATGATGGTTGCTGTCAAACTAGATACTTGTACCTCAGAGACTCTAGGTGAATCACTAACCGCCATTCTCCATAGACCTCTCCCTACTGCTCGTGACGAGTCTCTAAAATACTTGATGGCCTCAGCTCTAATATTTGGCATAGAGGAGATTCTCTGACCATCCTTGATTATGGAGGAAATTAAGTTGATCCTTCTATGAGAGCTGGCAGCCAAATGAAAGAATTTGGTGTTGGCATTCCCCTCTTTAAGCCAAAGTTGCCTAGATCATTCCCTCCAATCCATCTCCAGTTTTAAATCCTCCTTAGCCACAACATCCTACCAAATTTTTCTAGCTTTGAGCTCCTAGTCAGTTAAAGGAGCAATTGCTTCTTTTGCATCAAGGCCTTGGATTTCCAGCAGTGCCTCATTGCACCTCTAGTGTCTCACAACAAACACTGTAGCCCCATATTCCTTCAGCATTGTGCACATAGAAGTCAGCTTGGATGCAAGCTTGATAGTGGCTGATCCATCTACACGTTTGGCCCTCCACCAGCCTTCAAGCATCTCACGGAATCCTGGTTCTCACAACCAGGATCTTCTAAACTTGAAATAAGAGCTAGCATGTACTTGTTCCCCACTATCCCAAACCAGGGGCGTGTGGTCGGAAAAGGGACATTCCAACCCATACACAAAGGACAACTGAAATATATCCAGTAGCCCAGCATTACCAAAGAATCTATCAATTTTTGACATGAGGCCGCTACCATTTCTCCAGGTGAATTCAGTTCTATAAGAGGGATATTCACTCAAGCCTATTGCCTGAACCATCAGTTTGAACCTAGTGGATGCACTGTCTACCATGCCATTTGGTCTATCCCACCCCGTCAAGACAGAATTAAAGTCTCCTCCCACAACCCATGCTACCCCATTCACAAAATCTGCAGCTTCTCTCCAATCTTCCCACATCTCCTACCTTGTAGAGGCATCACAAGGGTCGTAGACCCCTATAATGTTGTTAAGACCCGTGCTATTTGAGCCTTTTAAGACGTCTGGACTGTGGGTCAGACGTCTGGTCAAACGTTTGGACACCTTTCCAGATGTCAGGAAATCAAAAATTTCGAGTACGAGCTCACGTCTGCATGTGTGCTGCATGCAGACAATACACACCTCCCGTTCTCTCCTTCTCTCTCCTTCCACCTGACGAAACCCTAAGCCCACACCTTTATATAAGGCCCCCTCCTCTCCCTCATTCCACCCCTACTTCCCAGCTACTTCCCTCCTTCGTCCAGTGAGAGTAGCCGAGCGAGAACGGCAGAGAGAAAGAGCGGCGTGAGAGGAGAGGAGTAGCATGAGAAGGAGAAGAGAGGTTGGCTTGCGAGCTCGTGTGAGAGCTCGTCGGTGAGCTCACGATCGGAGCGGCACATGCACTAGGGGGAGGAGTGCATTGGGGAGGTCCTCCCTGACACTGCTACAGCCGAAGCAGCAGGCGCGAGGGCACGGCGCGAGAGGAGAAGAGCAGGTTCTGTTTCTGGGCTTTTCCTAGAATCAAACGTTTGGATCGACATAGGTTCTAGACAACTAAGAAGCAAACTTCGCGAAGGTACATCTTCTTTGCGGATACAGCCATGCAGGCCGCTCCACTGAGGCACTGTTTCATGCCTTTTTGAGGAGATTTTCATTGATTCACATAGGGTTGGCTTTAGGAAGGCGTAGGACACGCCCTCCCATGCACTTCAGATGTTTTGAGAGCACCATGTGCATTTATCGCACGTGCCATAGTCACCGTTACGTCTCTCCTTGACCTTGGGGTTGTTGACTGGGTGTAGGACCACCACGGGGGACTCTCCTAGCCAGGAGAGCACCACGTGCGACTTCTACTCTTCGGAAAAGACTGCAATCAAGATCATTCCAATGAGGAACATTCGGGATCAAGAAAGAGAGCTGATAAATAAACCAAGTAGTGAAAGAAAGAATAATTAGTTAAAGAAAGAAAGAAATTGAAAAACAATAGCTACCTGTTCACCTTTACTGCTTTAGTTAGTGTTTGCCACTCTACTCAACGTTCGCTGACGTTTTGTAATCATAACCCCTTTTTAGGTCCATGTGTTGAGCAGCCAAAGCCTACGGCTGCAGAGGGTGCTGGGCCCAGTAGAGCCCAGCAGTTGTAGCTACTGTTGTACTCCTTTTTCTATTGTAGTGAGTAGTTCTTATGCCTTTGTACTCTGACTTCTGTACTTTATATTCTCGTACCTGTTACTTTCTAGCTATTGTGGTGGTGTGTACTGTAGTAGTTTTACTTCTTTACTGCTGTACTTTTGTTACTATTAGTTGCTTAGCATGGTGAATGTGGTTTACTTTCCTGCTTTTTGGTTACTTTCTCGTTGGACGACTGGGTCATGGGATCAGTCGAGTCGGTCCGGTCTCGTGTCTTGTAGAGATTCGGGAACCGGGTCGTAACAAGATGGTATGAAAGTAAGGTCGTCCCGAGAAGTGAACCAATTAGCTTGAGAATAATCAATTCGCATGCTTGTAACTAGAGTAACCACCACAATGTACCTCTTGACATATGTTCTGAGATTCTTGGGCTAATGCCGATTAGAGTTGACATCTTCTTGTTCTGTTGTTCGCGTCTCCTTGCAGGAGATGCCTCGACGTGGAGTCATTGAGGCGAGCTGCGGATGAGATCGTAGACGAGTTCGGAGGGGCGGACGAGTTGCGCCCGACATTTTAGTGGACCAGCCACTTCTCCCGGGCGTTCAGGCCCAGGTCCTCACACAGCTAATACGGGAGATCATGCAAGAGGAGCTCCACCCACCTCCATGAGCGCCTCTACCTGGGGACGTGGAGGGGGAGTCCTCTATAGGACCACGAGACAGACGAGGGGCTAGATGTGGGGGAGGGGGTGGTCCTCCGCCGCCCCCACCTCCCTCTGACTCTTTCGAGCATGAGCCCTCCCTGCCTAGAGGCACACCAGTTTCTCCACTTCAACGCCACTACGAGCTTTTCAGACAGCTCCAAAAGCTGAAGCCCCCTCCTTCAAGGGGGATGAGGACCAGACCGAGGTGAAGGACTGGCTCGAGCAAATCGAGAAGGTGTTTGACACCCTTCGCCCCCCTGCGGAGTGCCACATGGCCTTTGCCACGTACCAGTTAGAGAGCGTGGCACACAGGTGGTGGAGGGTGGTCAGAGGTCAGGAGAGGGCTGAGCCAACATGGGACCAGTTTGTCACCCTCTTCTGCGAGCAGTACTTCCCCCAGACGTGGAAGGATCAGAGGAGGTAGGAGTTCCACACTCTCCGCCAGAGGACGATAACAGTGAGCGTGTACCGTACGTGTTTTCTGGAGCTGTCTCGTTTCACCGTGATAGTTGTAGCTACTGAGGAGGAGTGCCTGTGGAGGTTCACCAAGGGGCTCCGACCTGCTATTTGAGGGTATGTCAAAGAACTGAAGCTGCCTATGCTCTCTAGGGTGGTGGAGGCAGCTATGACATATGAGGAGACCAACCCGGTCGTGCGTGACACTGACAGCGGACGAAAGAGGCCCTACCAGCCAAACTACTCCTAGGGCCTGCGAGAGAGGAGTTACGTGGAACCCACAAGAGAGTCGTCATGCTTTGCGGGGCCATCAGTGGCCTTTGGGGGCCCCCGACAGGGGCTAGCTGCCAGCACTGGACCCCCACCCAGCCGTCAGTAGGGACCTACCAAGGGTAGGAGTTGAGTTCCCCTTTGCTACCAGTGTGGCCAGCCAGGCCACATCAAGAGAGACTGCCCGTCTAGGGCTAGAGTTCAGCAGATGCTCCCCGCACCGAGCACTGGAGGACAAGCAGAAGGTCGTGGTTCCCAAGCGTGCAGGGGAGGACAACAGTCGCGGGGTAGGTACCGACCAACAACTACCCACCCAACACAAAGTATGGCTGCTTCTTCCGCACTGAGAGCTGAGGAGTGTATCAACATCCTAACACATAGAGACGCCAGAGCTTCAGGTTCAGTGGTAGCAGGTATGGTTATAGTTTCCGGTAGACTAGTTTACATACTTTTTGATTTCGGTGCCACGCATTCGTTTGTTGCTGCTAGCTTTACTGTCAGTTTGGGATAGGACTGTGTGTTGTTAGAGGATCCGTTTGTGATCAGAGGTCCGGGTGGTCAACTATTTGTAGCTAAGGAGGTTTACGCAGGTTGCGAGGTCAGTGTTGGGGGACACAGCCTCCCTGCTGATCTGATTGTGATACCGACGGAGGACTTTGGCATGATTCTAGGGATAGACTGGCTGTCCGCGTACCACGCTTTGGTGGACTATTTTGAGAGGAAGATCGTGTTCTTCATACCCGAGATGCCTTCCTTTGAGTTTCATGGACAGCCAGTGGATGGAGTCTTCAGATGCATTTCTACACTTCGGGCAGCGAGACTTTTGGGCCAAGAGTGTGAGGGCTTTCTGGCTTGTGTAGTGGCAGAGCCCAGCCCCGTGGTAGACTTTCAAAGAATCCTGGTGGTCAGAGAGTACCCTGACGTGTTTCCAAAGGAGCTGCCAAGACTATTGCATGAGCGTGAGATCGAGTTCGAGATCTCACTGGTACCGAGGACCAGCCCCATTTCTACAGCACCTTACAGGATGGCACCACTTGAGCTGCGAGAGCTCAAGTCCCAGTTGCAGGACCTTCTGGAGAAACGCTTTGTGAGGCCCAGTGCGTCTTCATGGGGAGCCCCGGTATTATTTGTGAAGAAGAAGGATGGTACCCTACGCCTTTGTGTGGACTACAGACTGCTGCCGAGGATTGACGACTTGTTTGACCAGCTGCGAGGTGCCACGATTTTCTACAAGATAGACTTGCAGTCTGCCTACCACCAGTTGAGGATCAAGGAGACCGACATCTCCAAGATAGCTTTCCGCACCCGGTACAAACACTACGAGTTTTTGGTCATGCCGTTTGGGCTGACCAACGCCCCTGCAGCTTTCATGGATTTGATGAACCGGGTGTTCAGACCGTATTTGGATCAGTTCGTGGTGGTATTTATCGATGATGTGCTCATCTACTCGCGGGATCAGGCGCAGCACGGATAGCACTTGAGGATGGTTTTGGACACATTGAGACGATGTAGGCTGTATGCCAAGTATAGCAAGTGCGAGTTCTGGTTGAGATAGGTGACCTTTTTAGGTCATGTGATTTCAGGGGATGGTTTGGCTGTAGACCCAGCCAAGGTAGAGGCAGTGCTCAGGTGGGAGAGACCACGCACAGTGATAGAGATCTGCAGTTTCTTGGGACTAACTGGCTACTTCCGGCGGTTTATCAAGGGTTTCTCGCAAATTGCATGTCCTATGACACAGTTGACCCGAAAGGATATGCCGTTTTCTTGGACAGATGCTTGTAAGGCATGTTTTCAGGAGTTGAAAGAGAGGCTGACTCCGGCTCCTGTGCCTACCATTCCAGACAGCAGTGGCAGTTTCGTTGTGTACACGGACGCCTCTTTGCAGGGGTTAGGGGGTGTGCACATGCAGCAGGGTCACGTTGTCTCTTATGCTTCACGGAAATTGAAGCCCCGTGAGCATAGCTACCCTACCCACGACTTAGAGCTGGCAGCTGTCGTCTTCGCGCTGAAGACTTGGAGGCACTACTTGTACGGTGAGACCTTTGAGGTATTCAAGGATCATAAGAGCCTTAGGTATTTGTTTGATCAGAAGGAGCTTAACATGAGACAGAGACGTTAGTTAGAGCTCGTAAAGGATTATGACTACAGCATTTCCTACCATCCGGGGAAGGCCAACGTGGTGGCTGATGCCTTGAGCCGAAAGGCGCCTGCCCACTTGGCCAGTTTACAGGCACAGAGTTGGAGACTCATGGAGGAGATGGGCAGTTGGCGACCCCTAGAGTTACTGAGGCACTGTGGGGCAGTGACTGTGACACGACAAATGAGGTCAGAGCCAATAGACTACATCATCATAGGATTGATGGCAGACCTGTACCTGCAGTCGTTGCGTGACAGAGTACTGTCAGGGGACCCTGGAGACTCCTCCATTACTGACGGGGTGTTGCGCATGAGGGGATGTTTGTGCATTCCCAGGGACGAGGAGTTGTTGAGAGAGCTCCTGACTAAGGCACATGGTTCCAGATTCACCATACATCCCAGGAACACAAAGATGTACCATGAGCTGAGATGTGACTTTTGGTGGAGGGGGATGAAGCGAGATGTAGGTAAATTCATGCAACAGTGTTTGGTGTTCCAGTAGGTGAAGTCCAAGCATCGGAGGCCTGCAGGGCCGTTGCAGCCACTTTTAATGCCAGAGTGGAAGTGGGAGAGCATCACCATGGACTTGGTGGTGGGTTTTCCCGTTACCCAGCGAGGACACGACGCAGTCTGGGTGATTGTAGACAGATTGACAAAGACGGCACGCTTCTTGTCGATCTGAGTCACCTTGGGCCAACACAGTTGGCAGAGAGGTGTATCTGTGACATGGTACGTCTGCACGGAGTTATGCGAGAGATTGTATCTGATCGAGATACCCGTTTTACGTCCTAGTTTTGGGCTGAGTTTCAGCAGGCTTTGGGGACACGGTTGAAGTTCAGTACGGCATACCACCCCCAGATGGACGGACAGTCAGAGTGCACGATACAGACGCTTGAGGACCTTTTGCATGCCTGTGTACTGGATTGGAGGGGCTCTTGGGAGGAGCACTTGCCCCTGGCAGAGTTTGCATATAATAACAACTACCATTCAAGTATCGACATGGTACCCTACGAGGCTCTGTACGGACGGAGGTGTACTACACCCTTGAGTTGGGTTAAGGTGGGGACCAAGTGGGAGGTTGGCCCCAGGCTGATCCGACAGAGTTAGGAGGTGGTTGAGTAGATTCACAAATGACTTCGCACTGTCAGGAGCAAACAGAAGAGCTATGCTGATTGGAAGAGCAAAGAGGTGCAGTTTGAGGTCAGGGATCACGTCTTCCTTCACGTTTCACCCATGAAGGGCCTGCAACATTTTGGGGCAAAAGGGAAGCTCGCACCAAGGTTTGTAGGGCCCTTCGAGGTCATGGAGCAGGTTGGACCCATTGCTTACAGGCTTACTGTTTGCACAGCTAGATCGTGTTTTAATAGATATCTCGTTGTAATATAGATGAACTTTCCGTGAAAACAAATAAAAATTTATAACTTGAAAATCAAAGTATCCGAGGTCGAACACAGGGAGCAATTTGGGTATTCCAAAACTTGAGAACACAGCTTTTAATAAGAAGCAATAGCTAGTTCAACAAAAATGATAGGATAATATTATGGAGAAAATGCTCAAAAAGAATTGGACGTCTGATATTGCATGAGACATCTTAAAATTGGCCTTCAGTCACTTCACTTCTTTTGTTTGCTTTGCTCTGCTACAGCTATGGTTTCTTGTTTCTCCTTTTCTTTTTTTTCCTTAGCTGCTCCTGCTCCTCTTCTTTTTCCTTCCTTTGCTTTTCTCTCTTCTTGATTCTCTTCCTGCAACTAAAGTCCTGGCCTGGTCTCGTCTCTAGTTTCTTCTTTTTCTTCCTATGCTTGGCTGCTCTTTCTTGCTTCTCGTCTTCTGCCCCTTGATCTCTCTCTTATTCTTTCTTCAGCCTTAGCTCTCTGACTTCCTCTTCTCTTTGGCTTCGCCTCTTCCTTCTGCCTTGTCTTTCCTTCTCTTTTTTTATGTGGGTCTTCTTCTTTCTTCAGCCTTCCTTCCTTCTTCTTCCTTCTACAGCTAAGTGTCAGCTTCACTTCAGCTGTGCCTTCCTTCCCCTTCTTCTTCCCTGTACAAATCGAAGAGCAAAACCTACCCTCTACCCACACCCGTGTCTCTCTCTCTGTATATCACTCTTCAGTACGCTCTCCCAGAGTCGGGTAATCGGGTCGGGTTGCGTGCCCGGGTTCAGGCGCATTGGGCTGGGTATGGTGCGCGAGGAGTGATCGGTACGCTAGTCGGGTCGGGTGCCAGATCCACGGGTTTAATGTCACGGACGAGGCATGATAGGTGAGGCAAGGGACCTCACCCTAGTGATATTGAGGCAAACAGGGAAGAAAACAAAATCAACTTAAACTACTCATAGGACTCAAGACTTACCGAGGTGGGACTAAAAGTCCCACCCGCTTCTACTGGCAATTGTAGGAGAGTGACTTCACAATAGATGCAGCTGCAAGTCTCACGACACTTGCTCTTTAGGCTGGATTCGCTCTCGCCCACAATCCGCAAAGCGTGGGACCCTGAATTCTGGAGTTTGCTTCCTGCAGCTGGAGAACAAGCAAGCTCGTGTGCTCGTTAATGGCGGACGGGAGCTCTACCTTGCACGACACAAAAGGAGCCTTGCAGCTCTATCAGACCACAAGAGAACCTTCGTTGTGTCACGGTGAAGGTAAGGCGAGGGTCGACGTGGCTCAAACCGACCTAAGCATGCGTGCCTAGGTCTGTCTGAGATCGTGTGAGTGGGTGTGTTCAATGGAAGCGTGGAGTGCGTGTGGTGGTCTGTGAGTGGGTGGAAAGTGTCCAGTGGACTGTGGCAGAGGTGTTGAGGTTGGTGGCGAGACATGTCGAGGTGTGGAGTGATGGATGCATCTCGCCGGAGGTTGGCCGGAGATGGGGAAGATGGTGGGCGAACAGTGGCAATCGAGGGGTGTTTTGTAAAATAGAATAAGGGAAAAGAAATAGTAGGAGATGAGGAGCTTATCTGCAATACTTGGAGAGAAGGGGAGACAAAGGGGACGGATGGTGCGTTTTCGCCATCGTCGGAGAAGACGGCCCTGAGGGGGAGATAACGGTGACGAGGAAGAGATCAAGAAGGCGTGCGCTGGTGCGGCGTAACGCGGAAGAATGAGGCGAAGTGAACCTTGCTGCTGGTATGGCAGCAGAGCGACGAGAAGGGGAAAGAAGAATCATCAAAGCTTGCAGGCTACTTGACCGGAGAGAGGGGTGATGAAGTCTGAGGGAGTGTGCGGCCAAATCAAGCTTGAGAGATTCGCAGAGGACTGGGGGTCCTTTTATAGTTGCTGGTCGAGCTTTTGGTGTGTGGAGGGCAAGCCTTCTACCATTGAATTCTTGTCAAAGAAGGAAGGTAGCTGGAGATCTAAATCTCTCGTGCATTTGCACGAGAGATTGGATGCAAATCAAAGATTGCAATTGAGCTCAGATGGAAGGGAATTCCTCAGAGAATCTCGCTTCCAAATCTAGGAGATCTCTAAGGAATTAAGGACTACTCCCCCTCCATTCCTTGTCGGAGAAGGATTTCTTCCCATTAATGGTGGAGGGACCGATTTGTAAGAGTGGCGAGAAAGTTAGGGGGGTTTGTGTAATGGTTTTCAAAAGATAGGGGCCAAAATGTAATTGAGTGGACTAATTCGCAAAGTAGGTTAAGATGACCTCCCCTTAAATCCAAATTTTGGTACAAACCTAATTTTGACCTAAGGAATCCAATGGTGTAGTTGTATTTTAGTTTTGACAACGTTGGATTGGACATTTTGCGTAAAAACCCAAATTAGGTCAATTAATGAGCTAGGACACCAATATAAGTCAAAATAGGTTCCAAAGGCCAAATTGAAGCTTCTAAACCAGAGGATATTTTTTCATGAATTTTAGAGGGTTTAATTGATTTTTGTCCTGATCAGAACCTTGTTGAATTAAGTAGGTCTATTTTAGGGTTACAGAATGTCATTTATTTCCTAGACTGTATATGAACCCATTTCTGATTGGACCAACCCACTTTTTATCTTATTCAGACCATTTGACCTATGTTTTTCTTCTGAGAAATCTCATTTATGTACTGCAATGGTAAAATTGCAGCTTTAACCTTTATTTCATGTTTTCTTCTCAGAACACTTATTCCTTCAATTAAGCCCTTCTCTAAGTTATGTAGGAGCTTTTATTCTCTTTCTTAGATCCAAATGAGCTAGTTAGGGCTCATTATGAGGCTCTCATCATACCCCCATGCCTAGCTTTTGCTAGTCCCTTAGCAAAATTTCAAGGTTTTAACTTATGTTCTAGACCCTGAGTGTCTGTCACCAGTGATAAGTACTTTTCTTCTTCTTTTGATTAGGTTAAGAATGCTGACAATAGGCCTAGAGGTACTCAAGTACCAACCAAAATCTGAACCTGACCCGCTTTAGCCTCAGTCCTCCGCGAAGGTTTTTAAGGCCCGTAGAAACTATCCTAGGGTTTGTTGGACTCCGTGGTTAAAGAACCCATGCTTGAGACATTTTTAGCCTAGGTTCAGTTTGCAGTGCATTTTTGTAAGAGAGAGATAAATGATTTATTTGTTTGGAGAGCTTTCTCTCTCTTTTCCTTTTATTTCTAGCCTCGGATTGGCTTCTCAACATGGTCTGTATCGGATTCCTCGTCCCCATCATCAATCCTCAAGGGCCCCTGGCAATCGATGCTTCGTGATAGCACTGCCCATGGCAACCCCCAGAACCCTAGCTTTCAAGATTTTGAGATAATCCTGCCTATGGTGTTCTGTGGCCAAATCCAGACCCTGGCAATCGACATTTCGTGATAATTCACCCATGGTATCTGAACCAGCAGAGTGCTTACATGCCCCCAGTAGGATATTTAAATATCCTAAGAGACAAGTACTGAGGAGATGATATGTTGTTACACATCTTCGAGGGGAATTTCCCTCCTCTCTGTGCCAGGAAATCATCCAAATCAACTTGTGTTGATCGGCCACTCCTAATCTAGGTGACTTTTTTCAGAATATTGAGACGTTTTTTGCGCGATTTTGATATTTATGTGCACTGAACCAGACTGTGTGTTAGTTGGGGTCTTAGGTTACCGAATCCCGCAAACCAAAGGTCAGTTAACGAGGCCGAATACTTCCTAAGCCTTAGACCTAATACTTAAGCTTCGCATTTTCCCCAACCTCTTGAGGAGTATCCTGATTTTAGCAGGTACTTGAACTTTTAAGCCTAAGGGTCTAGCCCAAAAGGCCTAAGATCAGAGTTCCTGCTAATCTCTTTTTATGTCTCCTTAGCACTTTTCTTTCGTTTTTCTCTGTTCTTGATATGGTCTAAAACTTCAGTTACTCCCTTAATCTTTTACTAATGACTACTTTTTTATTTTTCATTTTATGCTCGTTTTGTGGCATTTTGCTCTTTTCCTCCTCTCATTTTGTATAGCCCAAAAATTTTCTCTCCCCCCTCAGTTTTTTTTTCTTTTTCAAGATTTTTTTTTTGGTTGAAACCTTTTCTTGATATGAGTTTTCTTGACATTTTGCACTTTCATACCCCCCCATGCCTATGATTTGTAATGTCCCCATTGTAAATTAGGTGGGTTTGATTTTAGCTTAGTTCATGCATTAGGACAGGTGTTGGGTGGGCAAACGGGTCGAAGTGACTGTTGCGAATGATTTCTAATCTCGAGTAGGGGTACCTGAGGTGGAGTCGGCTGTTCTAATGGATGAACCCTAAAGTGCAATTTGAATTTCGCGTAGAAATGCCAGAAAGGGTTTCGTGTTTTTTCAAAGAATGATAGGTTGCCTCCCGTTAAGCACTGAGTTTTACACCATCGGCTGGGCACAATGAGCTCAAGGAGAATGGAGGGTAAAGGATGACTCAGCCAAATTGGTATTGGTCATGTCAATGAATGGTTTGAGTCTCTAACCGGTCACAACAAAGGGTTCGGAATCATGGCTGAGTGGACTGATCTCAATGGCTCCATTTCCAAAGATTTGTCAGACTAGGTAGGGTCCGACCCACTTAGATCGTAACTTTCCTAGGAATAATTTGAGTCGGGCATCAAAGAGTAGAACCTCTTGACCAGGATGAAAGATCTTTCTAGAAATGTGTTTGTCATGAAAAGCTTAACCCATTCTTTGTAAATTCACGAGTTCTCATACGCGTCATGGCGTAATTCATCAATCTCGCTCATTTGAAGTCTTCTATGGGTTCCAGCCTTAGAAAGATCTAAGTTGCAATTCCGTACTGCCCAATAGACTTTATGCTCCAGTTCAACGGGGAGGTGACATGCCTTCCCGTACACTAGTCTGAAGGGAGACATTCCTAATTAGGTCTTGTGGGCGGTCCTATAGGCCCACAATGCTTCCGGAAGCCGAGAAGACCAATCCTTCCTGTCAGGTCAAACAGTAACCTGGAGGATTTTCTTGATCTCTCAGTTTGATAGCTCAGCTAGACCATTGGTTTGGGGGTGGTAAGGAGTAGAGATTTGATGTGACACCCCGTATTTAGTCATCAGTGACCTGAACTGAGCGTTTGTAAAATGGGTCCCTCCATCGAAAATTATTGCTCGTGGGATCCCGAACCTTGAGAAGACATTTTGATGAATGAATCTGATAACAACCTTATGATTATTGGTTCGGGTCGGAATGGCTTCTATCCACATGAACACGTAGCCAACGGTGAGTAAGATGTATTCGAAGCCATCCGAGATAGGGAATGGTCCCATAAAATCGATCCCCCAAATGTCAAAAATTTCGCATACCAGGATCTACTGTAGAGGCATCATATCTTGATGGCTCATGTTACCCAAGGTCTGGCAATGGGTACATGCCTTACAGTGATCGTATGCATCCTTGAAAATTGTGGGCCAATAAAAGCCACACTAGAGGACTTTCGATGCGGTTTTGTGTCCTGAGAAATGTCCACCTCATGCCTAGTCATGGCAAAATGAGAGTATGTCTTTGATTTCTACTTCTGCGACACACCGTCGAATTATTTGATCAGCACCAATGCAGAATAGATACGGGTCTTCCCACAGGTAATACTTGGCATCAGAACGCAATTTATCTTTCTTGGCCTTCGACCAATCGGACGGGATCTGATGAGATGCTAGGTAGTCCACTATATCTGCAAACCACGGAAGCCCTGTATTAATAGTCAAGAGGTGCTCATCAGGAAAGTGTTCTGCGATGGGTCTGGAAGGGTCAATTATTTCAGAAGGAAGGTGGGAAAAGTGATAAACTACCACATTTTGCTTTCCCGCTTTGTTGCAAATCTCGAGGTCAAATTCTTGCAACAGCAAGATCCATCGGATTAATCGAGGTTTCGTGTCCTTCATTACAAGGAGATGCCTCACAGCTGTGTGATCCGAGTATATGATAACATGGGAACCAAGGAGGTATGATCTGAACTTTTTCAGGGCAAATACCACAACTAGCAGCTCTTTCTCAGTAACCGTGTAGTTACTCTAAGCCTCGTCCAGTGTTTTGCTAGCGTAGTAAATGACCACGGGTTTCCTGTTAATTTTCTGTCCCAAAACTGCACCTATAGAGAAGTCAAATGCATCGCACATGATCTGAAAGGGTTGAGACCAATCAGGGGACTATAGGATCGGGGCTTGGGTGACTCGGTCATGAAGGATCTCAAATGCTTGGGTGCATTCCTTGGAAATTTTGAAAGGCACATCCTTGGAGAGGAGTAGTTAGGGGACGCGCGATTTTTGAAAAATCAGGGATAAAGCAACGGTAAAAATTGATGTGCCCCAAAAAAGATCGGATGTCCTTGATCGAGCTAGGCATAGGGAGCTTGGAAATCAGGTTAACCTTAGCTCGATCGACTTGGATGCCTTTCTCCAAGATTAGATGTCCCAAGACAATTCCCTCAGGCACGATGAAATAGCTCTTTTCCCAGGAAAGAACCAAATGCACATCGATGCATCACCTGAGTATTTGGACCAAGTGATGAAGGCAATCGTCAAATGATGCTCCGAAAACTAAAAAGTCATCCATGAAGACTTCCAGATAATCACCTACCATATCTGAGAATATGGCAAGCATGCACCGCTGAAAGGTCGCAGATGCATTGTAGAGATGGAAAGGCATCCTTCGAAACACGTACGTCCCGGAGGGGCAGGTGAACGTTGTCTTTTCTTGTTCTTTTAGATGGATTGCCACCTGGTTGTAACTGGAGTACCCATCAAGAAAGTAGAAGAACCTATTTCCCGCTAGTTTCTCAAGGATCTGATCAATAAACGGTAGTGGGAAATGGTCCTTCTTCGTGGAGGAATTTAGTCTTCTATAGTCAATGCAGACTCTCCACGAGTTAGCTATTCGGGTAGGAATGACCTCTCCGGTTTCAGTCATGATGATGGTGAGTTCGGCCTTCTTAGTCACAACCTGGATTGGACTCACCCAACGACTGTCGGAGAAAGTAGAAGAACCCATGATTGTAACGACCCGGTTCTCGAGCCCCTACGAGACACGAGAACCGGACCGACTCAACTAATCCCAAGACCTAGTCGTCCAACGAGGAAGTAACCCAAAGAGCAGTAAAATAAACCACATTCAACCTGAATATAACTAACAGTAAGAAAATACAGCAGCAAGGAAAGAAACTACTACAGTATATACCACCACAACAGTAGAACAACATTCATAACTAAATATGAACTGCAGGTAAAGAAAAGTACAGCGGAAACAAGAACTACTCACTATAACGGAACAAAAAGAGGTACAAGAAACAGTGGTAACTCTACTGGACCCTACTCCGCCCAGCGTCCTCTGCAGCCGCTGACCCTGGCTGCTCAACACCGGGTCCTGAAAGGTAACGAGTGTAACACGTCAGCAAAACGCGGAGTAGAGTGGCAACTAAAACTAAAGAAACAGTAGAGTGTACAGTAGCTGTTAAGTTCTGTTACTTTCTTTATTTCAGTCTTTCAATTATCTCATGATTTATCTATTTCTCAGATCTTTCACTTGATCTCGAATGTTCCTCGTGGGAATGATCTTGATTGCAGTCTTTTTCGAACAGTAGAAGTAGCACGTGGTGCTCTCCTGGCCGGGAGAGTCCCCCGTGGTGATCCTACTCTCAGTCAACCACCCCAAGGTCATTGACAGACGTAACGGTGACTACGGCACGTGCGGTAAACACACGGGTAGCTAACCCGCACTGGCACGCGGTCAGTCGTTTCCATTAACGGGTGTGCCCAAAGCACAGCATGGAACCAGTACAGGGCAGAGCCCTCTCAGTAGCAGGGGTCCAACCCCTCCACAGTAACCAAATAGGGCCCTTGCCCCTCCACAGTCCACGCACCCTCGCCTGACTACCCTGGTTTGCCCTAGTGGGCCTAACAAGTTGGTGTGGGAGGCTAGCAGAACCCCGGGGCTCGTGGGGTAGCTAGTACCTCCCTACACTAGTAGCTCTCCTTGGTACTACGTACGCGAGGGCCAGCAAGTCGGTACAGAGTGGCCAGTCCTAACCCTGGGTCCCTGGGGCAGCTGGCTCCGCTCTACACTAAATAGGGGGACAGTCGCTCTCCTTGGTACTCCGTACTCAAGGGCCAGCTCACTTCCCCAATTCTTTTCCATTCCCTTTCCAGGAGTTCTACTCCTAATTCCCCGTAGGGTTCCAGCTCTTTAACTCAGAACATTCCAGTTTCACATTCATACAACCCATATTCTTAATCATGTTCATTTATTCATAACAGGCAGCTGTTTAAACGAATTTATAGGCAGCTATTATTTCCTTTCCACATTTTCCAAGACTGCAGTATTCATACATTCCACTAGTTTTCCCGTCCTAGGATTCATGCCATATCCTAGGATCTATCATACAATCTAGTTTTCCAGCCCTAGGATTCATGCAACACCCTAGGATCTACCATTCAATCTATTTCTCATTCCTAGGATTCATGCAATGTCCTAGGTTCTATTCCACAATTTAACAGGTTATACTTAAAAGCCACTCTACCAGGTACGACGGGAGTAATGGGGGCATGATCGGGAATCCCGCGTGCCTCCGCGACCCCCAAGACTGCAACGGAACGAGGTCCTATCACAAGGATCAAACACAAGGAGTGTCTCAAAACAGTGTATAGCTACTGTAGACAGGTAAAGGATTTAATTCCGGAAAGAACGCAACTCGAAACGTGGAAAACAGAACCCGAATGGGCCCTCAATGGGTCGAAAACGATGACACTGTGCAAAATCAGACGTCTGGAACTTCTTCCAGACGTCTTAAAAAGTGGATCAGAGAATTACCTTGTTCTGCGTGGTTTCTCAGATGTCCAAAAGCCTGCGGGGATGTCTGGCCTAGTTCCCAGACGTCCGATGGTCACCCCGGACGTCTGGAGGTCGCTCTCGCCGTCTGGTACTACAGCCAGACGTCTGATTCGCGTTGGATGGCGAATCACCGAGCCTGCATGCACCCGACTCTCTCTCAGTACGGTCAGTCAACAGGAAGGAAGAAGACGGAAGAACTCACCTTTCAGACGTCTGGATAATCTTCCAGACGTCTCCCCCGCCATCTGGCTATCAGCCCAGACGTCTGATTCTGGAAATGTTTCCAGAATCAGGCTGCGACTCGCCCTCCGCTCGCGACGCCGCGCCTCGTCACACCTCGTGCACCTGCTGCTCGGACCGCAGCAGTCCCCCCCCGCGTCGCCCCGCGCCCGCTGCGCTCCCCGTCGGCCGGCCCTGGCAGCCCCAGCGAGCTCACCCTCACGGCTGAGCGCCGCTCTCGCACGCAGCACCTCCTCCGCGCTCACTGCGGCCACCGCTGCCGCTGCAACCTCGCGCTCGCTCTCGCGCTCATTGGTTGAAGGAGAAGAGGAAGGAGGCGGTGGTGATGGAAGAGCGCGTGGCCTTTTAAGGCCGCGCGAGGAGGAGAGAGAAGGAGCGCAGCAGGGGGAATCTGTAGCTGCAGAAGGAATCAACGAATATGCGGGTCTGCGCACTCAGGCGCGCAGACGACCCACGCGTGTCAAAGATAACAGATTTCCAGACGTTTGGCAACGATGAAGTGATCCCAGACGTCTGGTCCGACGTCTGGCCCACCTCCCAGACGTCTTAAAATACGTCTGGGGCACGCGTTCATAACAATATAACAAACTCAAAGGAAGTTTTGTCCCCGAAACTTGCGTTAACTAGGGTGTGGAAAAGACGTTCAAATAACCATAACAAACTCAAAGAGGACCGAAGTAGGTCCGAAAATATGTACCCGCGAAAAGCTTCGGGTACCGCTCCCGCATTGCCGCCTCAGGCTCCCAAGTAGCCTCCTCGTATCGCTGGCTCCTCCACAAAACCTTTACCAGGGGTACTTGCTTCCGTCTCAAACTGTGGATAGCTCGGTCTAGAATCTGCACTGGCCGCTCGGGGTAGGTTAGGTTGTCGCCCACCTCGACGCTCTCGTGACTCAGTACGTGACTGGGATCGGCTACGTAATTCTTGAGGTTGAACACGTGGAACACGCCGTGCACACCAGAAAGCTGCGGGGGGAGGGAAGCCTGTAAGCAACGGGTCCAACCCGCTCCAGGACCTCAAAGGGCCCCACAAACCTCGGCACGAGGTTCCCTCTCACCCCAAACCGCTGTAAGCCCTTCATGGGCGAAACACGAAGGAAGACGTGGTCCCCAACCTCAAACTGCACCTCTCTGCGTCTCCGATCCGCGTAGCTCTTCTGTCTGCTCCTGACAGTGCGGAGTCATCTGTGGATCTGCTCAACTACCTCCTAACTCTGCCAGATCAACCTGGGGCCAACCTCCCACTTGGTCCCCACCTGAAACCAACTCAAGGGTGCCGTACACCTCCGTCCCTACAGAGCCTCGTAGGGAGCCATGCCAATGCTCGAGTGATAACTGTTGTTGTATGCAAACTCCACCAGGGGCAGGTGCTCCTCCCAAGAGCCCCTCCAGTCCAGTACACAGGCACGCAAAAGGTCCTCAAGTGTCTGTATCGTGCGCTCAGACTGTCCGTCCGTCTGGGGATGGTAAGCCGTACTAAACCTCAACCGCGTCCCCAAGGCCTGCTGAAACTCAGCCCAAAATCGGGACGTAAAGCGGGTATCCCGGTCGGATACGATCTCCCGCGGAACTCCGTGTAGTCGTACCACATCACGGATATACCTCTCTACCAACTGTGCTGGTCCCAAAGTGACTCGGATCGGCAAGAATCGCGCCGTCTTCGTCAGTCTATCCACTATTACCCAGACTGCGTCGTGTCCCCGCTGGGTAACAGGTAAGCCCACCACCAAGTCCATGGTGATGCTCTCCCACTTCCACTCTGGCACTGGAAGCGGCTGAAGTGGCCCTGAAGGCCTCTGATGCTCGGCTTTCACCTGCTGGCACACTAAGCACTGCTGCACGAACTCACCCACATCCCGCTTCATCCCTCTCCACCAAAACTCGCGTCTCAAGTCGTGGTACATTTTCGTGTTTCCGGGATGTATGGTGAATCTGGAACCATGTGCCTCAGTCAGGAGCTCTCTCAACAGCTCCTCGTCTTTGGGAACGCACAACCGTCCCCTCAAGCGTAGCACCTGGTCTGTGAAAGAGAAGTCCCCTGGGTCTCCTGACAGCACTCTATCGCTCAAAGACTGCAAGTACGGATCGGCCATCTGTCCTGTGATGATGCGATCTATCAACTCTGGCCTAGTCTGCCGTGTCACCGTCACTGCCCCACAGTACCCTCATAACTCTAGGGGTCGCCAACTGCCCACCTCCTCCAAAAGGCTCCAACTCTGTAACTATAGACTGGCCAAGAGTGCGGGTGCCTTACGACTCAAGGCGTCAGCCACCACATTAGCCTTTCCCGGTGGTAGGAGATGTTGCAGTCGTAGTCCTTCAGGAGCTCCAACCAACGTCTCTGTCTCATGTTGAGCTCCTTCTGATCAAAAAGGTATTTGAGGCTCTTGTGATCTGTGAAAATCTCGAAGGTCTCACCGTACAAGTAGTGCTTCTAAGTCTTCAGCGCGAAGACAACAGCTGCCAACTCTAGGTCATGGGTAGGGTAGGTATGCTCATGGGGCTTCAATTGCCGCGAAGCGTAAGCGACAACGTGACCCCTCTGCATGAGCACACCTCCTAACCCCTGTAAGGAGGCGTCCGTGTACACAACGAACCCGCCACTACTGTCAGGGATGGTGAGCACGGTGGCCGAGGTCAACCTCTCCTTCAGCTCCAGAAAACACGCCTCACAGGCGTCTGTCCAAGCGAAGGGCACGTCCTTCCGGGTCAACTGTGTCATAGGACACGCAACCTGGGAAAATCCTCTGATGAATCGTCTGTAGTAGCCTGCCAGTCCCAGGAAACTGCAAATCTCAGTAACTGAACGCGGTCTCTCCCACCTGAGCACTGCCTCGACCTTGGCTGGGTCCACCGCCAAGCCGTCTCCAGAGACACATGACCTAGGAAGGTCACCTCCCTCAACCAGAACTCGCACTTGCTGTATTTGGCTTATAGCCGATGTCGTCTCAGAGTGTCCAGAACCATCCGCAAGTGCTGTCCGTGCTGCGTCCGATCTCTAGAATAGATGAGTACATCATCTATGAAAACCACCATGAACTGGTCCAAGTACGGTCTAAACACCCGGTTCATCAAGTCCATGAAAGCAGCGGGGGCATTGGTCAGCCCAAACGGCATGACCAAAAACTCGTAGTGTCCGTACCGGGTGCGGAAAGCTGTCTTGGAGATGTCGGTCTCCCTGATCCTCAACTGGTGGTATCCAGACCTCAAGTCGATCTTGGAAAACACCGTGGCACCTCGCAACTGGTCAAACAAGTCGTCGATCCTCGGCAGCGGATATCTGTTCTTGATGGTGACCCTATTCAGCTGTTGGTAGTCCACACAAAGGCGTAAGGTCCCATCCTTCTTCTTCACAAACAGTACCGGGGCTCCCCTGGGAGACGCACTGGGCCTCACGAAACCCTTCTCCAGAAGGTCCTGCAACTGAGACTTGAGCTCTCGTAGCTCAAGCGGTGCCATCCTGTATGGCGCGATGGAGATGGGGCTGGTCCCTAGTACTAGTGAGATCTCAAACTCGATCTCACGCTTGGGCGGTAGTCCTGGTAACTTGTCTGGAAACACGTCAGGGTACTCTCTGACCACCGGGATGCTCTGGAAGTCTGCCACAGTGCTGGGCTCTGCCACCACACAAGCTAGGAAGCCCTCACACCCCTGGCTCAAAAGTCTTGCCGCCCGAAGTGCCGAAATGCACCTGAAACCTCCGTCCACTGGCTATCCGTGAAATTGGAAAGAAGGCAACTTCGGAATGGAGAAGACGATCTTCCTCTCAAAAACGTCCACCAAGGTGTGGTAAGCGGACAGCCAATCCATCCCCAGAATTACTCCAAAGTCCTCCATCTGTATCATAACCAGGTTAGCTGGCAGGCTATGTCCCCCGACGCTGACCTCGCAATCCGTGTACACCTCCTCAGCTACAAACAGCTGACCACTCGAACCTCTGATTACGAACGGATTCTCTAACAGTGTATAATCCTGGTCCAAACTAACTACGAAACTGGCTGCGACAAACGAGTGCGTAGCGTCGGAATCGAAAAGCATGTAAACGAGTCTGTCGGAAACTGAAACCATACCTGCTACCACCGATCCCGAAGCTCTGGCGTCCTTGTGTGTTAGGGCGTTGATACGTCCCTTAGCTCTAGGTGCGGACGAAGCAGCCACACTCTGCATCGGACGGGTAGGTGCTGGCCGGTACCCTCCTCGCGACTGTTGTCCTCCTCCTCGCGCCTGGGAACCGTGGCCTCCTGCACGCCCTCCAGTGCTCTGCGCGGGGAGTATCTGCTGACCTCCTGCCCTAGACGGGCAGTCCCTCCTGATGTGGCCCAGCTGGCCACACTGGTAACAGAGGGGAACCCGACTCCCGCCCTCAGTGGGTCCCTACTATCGGCTAGACGGGGGTCCAGTGCTGGCGACTGGCCCCTGTCGAGGGCCACCAAAGGCCACTGATGGCCCTACAGAACATGACGGCTCTCCTGCGGACGCCACGTGTCTCCGTTCTCGTCGGCCCTGTGAGAAGTCTGGCTGGAAGGGCCTCTTCCGCCCACCGTCGGTGTCTCACGTGGACGGGTTGGTCTCCTCGTAAGTCATAGCTGCCTCTACCACCCTCGAAAACGTAGGCAGCTTCAAGGGTTTGACATACGCCCGGATCGCAGGCCGGAGCCCCTCGGTGAACCTCCAAAGGCGCTCCTCCTCAGTGGCTACCGTTGTCGCTGCAAAGCTGGACAGCTCCAAGAAACATGTGCGGTACGCACTCACAGTCATCGTCCCTTGGTGGAGAGTGTGGAACTCCCGCCTCCTCTGGTCCTGCCACGTCTGGGGAAAGTACTGCTCGCAGAAGAGGGTGACGAACTGGTCCCATGTCGGCTCGTCCCTCTCCTGTCCCCGGACCGCCCTCCACCACCTGTGTGCCACACTCTCCAACTGGTACGTGGCAAAGGCCACGCGGCACTCCACCGGGGGGCAAAGGGTGTCGAAGATCTTCTCCAGTTGCTCAAGCCAGTCCTCTGCCTCGGTCGGGTCCTCATCCCCCTTGAAGGAGGGGGGCTTCAGCTTCCGGAACTGCCGAAAAGCTCGAAGTGGCGCTGTAGGGGAGGTGCTGGTGCACCTCCAGGCGAAGGTGCCTCGTGCCCGGAAGTATCGGAGGAAGGTGGGGGCTGCGGCGGCCCATCCCCACCCCCGTGTCCAGCGCCGCGTCCGTCGAGTGGTCCCACAGAGGACTCCCCCTCCGCAACCCCAGGGTGAGGTGCTCGGGGCGGTGGGTGGAGCTCCTCTCGTACAATGTCTCGTATCAGCCGGGCGAGGTCCTGGGCCTGGACGCCCGGGAGTAGTGGCTGGTCCACTGGGGTGTCGGCAACGGCACGCCCACCTCGCCGACCTTGTCCTCGGCCGCACCCGCGGCCCGCCTCACTGGTCCCACGACGAGGCATCTCCTGCAAGGAGACGCGAAACAAAACGGAACACGTCACTATGGAACGATACCGAACAGAAATGTCTAAGAGCTCACGTCAAAAGATATGTTGTGGTGGCTACTCTAGTTATAGACATGTGAATTGGTTATTTTCCAGTCAGTTGATTCACTTCTCGGGACGACCTTGCTCTGATACCATCTTGTAACGACCCGGTTCCCGAGCCCCTACGAGACACGAGAACCAGACCGACTCAACTAATCCCAAGACCTAGTCGTCCAACGAGGAAGTAACCAAAAGAGCAGTAAAATAAACCACATTCAACATGAATATAACTAACAGTAAGAAAATACAGCAGCAAGGAAAGAAACTACTACAGTATATACCACCACAACAGTAGAACAACATTCATAACTAAATATGAACTGCAGGTAAAGAAAAGTATAGCGAAAATAAGAACTACTCACTATAACGGAACAAAAAGAGGTACAAGAAACAGTGGTAACTCTACTGGACCTTACTCGGCCTAGCATCCTCTGCAGCCCTGACCCTGGCTGCTCAACACCTGGTCCTGAAAGGTAACGAGTGTAACACGCCAACAAAATACTGAGTAGAGTGGCAACTAAAACTAAAGAAACAGCAGAGTGTACAGTAGCTGTTAAGTTCTGTTACTTTCTTTATTTCAATCTTTCAATTATCTCACGATTTATCTATTTCTCAGATCTTTCACTTGATCTCGAATGTTCCTCGTGGGAACGATCTTGATTGCAGTCTTTTCCGAACAGTAGAAGTAGCACGTGGTGCTCTCCTGGCCGGGAGAGTCCACCGTGGTGATCCTACTCTCAGTCAACCACCCTAAGGTCACTGACAGACGTAACGGTGACTACGGCACGCGCGGTAAATGCACGGGTAGCTAACCCGCATTGGCACGCGGTCAGTCGTTTCCGTTAACGGGTGCGCCCAAAGCACAGCACGGAACCAGTACAGGGCAGAGCCCTCTCAGTAACAGGGGTCCAACCCCTCCACAGTAACCAAACAGGGGCCTTGCCCCTCCACAGTCCGCGCACCCTCGCTTGACTACCCTGGTTTGCCCTAGTGGGCCTAACAAGTCGGTGTGGGAGGCTAGCAGAACCCCGGGGCCAGTGGGGTAGCTAGTACCTCCCTACACTAGTAGCTCTCCTCGGTACTATGTACGTGAGGGCCAGCAAGTCGGTACAGAGTGGCCAGTCCTAACCCCGGGTCCCTGGGGCGACTGGCTCCGCTCTGCACTAAACAGGGGGACAGTCGCTCTCCTTGGTACTCCGTACTCAAGGGCCAGCTCACTTCCCCAATTCTTTTCCATTCCCTTTCCAGGAGTTCTACTCCTAATTCCCCGTAGGGTTCCAGCTCTTTAACTCAGAACATTCCAGTTTCACCATTCCAGTTTCACATTCATACAACCAATATTCTTAATCATGTTCATTTATTCATAACAGGCAGCTGTTTGAACGAATTTACAGGCAGCTATTATTTCCTTTCCACATTTTCCAGGACTGCAGTATTCATACATTCCACTAGTTTTCCCATCCTAGGATTCATGCCATATCCTAGGATCTATCATACAATCTAGTTTTCCAGCCCTAGGATTCATGCAACACCCTAGGATCTACCATTCAATCTATTTCTCATTCCTAGGATTCATGCAATATCCTAGGTTCTATTCCACAATTTAACAGGTTATACTTAAAAGCCACTCTACCAGGTACGACGGGAGTAATGGGGGCGTGATCGGGAATCCCGCGTGCCTCCGCGACCCCCAAGACTGCAAGGGAACGAGGTCCTATCACAAGGATCAAACACAAGGAGTGTCTCAAAATAGTGTATAGCTACTGTAGACGGGTAGAGGATTTAATTTCGGAAAGAACGCAACTTGAAACGCGGAAAACGAAACCCGAACGGGCCCTCAACGGGTCGAAAACGACGACACTGTGCAAAATCAGATGTCTGGAACTTCTTCCAAACGTCTTAAAAAGTGGATTAGAGAATTACCTTGTTCTGCGTGGTTTCTCAGACATCCAGAAGCCTGCGGGGATGTCTGGCCTAGTTCCCAGACGTCCGATGGTCACCCCGGACGTCTGGAGGTCGCTCTCGCCGTCTGGTAGTACAGCCAGACGTCTGATTCGCGTTGGATGGCGAATCACCGAGCCTGCGTGCACCCGATTCTCTCTCTCAGTACGGTTAGTCGACAGGAAGGAAGAAGATGGAAGAACTCACCTTTCAGAGGTCTGGATGGTCTTCCAGACGTCTCCCCCGCCGTATGGCTATCAGCCCAGACGTCTGATTCTGGAAATGTTTCCAGAATCAGGCTGCGACTCGCCCTCCGCTCGCGACGTCGCGCCTCGTCGCACCTCTTGCGCCTACTGCTCGGACCGCAGAAGTCCCCCCCCGCGTCGCCCCGCGCCCGCTGCACTCCCCGCCGGCCGGCCCTGGCAGCCCCGGCGAGCTCACCCTCACGGCTGGGCGCCGCTCTCGCACGCAGCACCTCCTCCGCGCCCAATGCGGTAGCCGCTGCCGCTGCAACCTCGCGCTCGCTCTCGTGCTCACTGGTTGAAGGAGAAGAGGAAGGAGGCGGTGGTGACGGAAGAGCGCGTGGCCTTTTAAGGCCGCGCGAGGAGGAGAGATAAGGAGCGCGGTAGGGGGAATCTGCAGCTGTAGAAGGAATCAGCGAATATGCGGGTCTGCGTGCTTAGGCGCGTAGACGACCCGTGCGTGTCAAAGATAACAGATTTCCAGACGTCTGGCAATGATCCCGAACGTCTGATACGACGTCTGGAAGTGATCCTAGACGTCTGGTCCGACGTCTGGCCCACCTCCCAGACGTCTTAAAATACGTCTGGGGCACGCGTTCATAACAGGGATAATCAGGTTGTCCTCTATATGCTATTCATCGACCATGGCTCTGATATCATATATTTGGCCTATAACCCCGCAATTAATCCCTTGTTGGGCCTTAAAGATGTCAATTTTCAGAGTTTAATTCCCGAATTTTAATTCTATTTGGCCCTCTTCGCTGTTTATGTTGGCCCTAGCAGTGGCCAAAAATGGTCTCCCTAATATGATTGGTGTGTCCCATGGGTTCTCAGGTGCATCCATATCCAGAACTATGAAATCCACTGGGAAGTAGAAATCCCATACCCTCACAATGACATCCTCGAGTATTCCTTTAGGTGACTTGATGGATCTATCGGCTAACTGCAATGTCACCTCAGTCGGTTTAAGTTCGAATTCTTCAAGGTGGTCAATGAGGGATGTAGGTATTAGATTTATGGAGGCACCTAGGTCTAGCAAGGCTCTATCAAATTGGGTTTCACCAATTTTACAAGAAATCAGGGGAGTTCCTGGGTCTTTAGCCTTGGGTGGGAGTTTACTCAAGATGATAGAGCTGGCTTACTCTGACAGTATGATCGGATTCCCACTCTTAGTTCGCGGCTTACGTTTAGGTGTACATACATCTTTCAGGAATCTTGCGTAAGCCGGTACGTGGCGAGTTGCATCCATCATGGGGATGTTTATCTGGACCTGTTCAAAGAGCTTGACCAGATCCTCCTCGGGAGCCACGGGTTTGGTTATCCTTTTTCCTTTAGTCAAGGCCTCAGGAAATGGAATCCTAGTCGGTTAATATAGAATAGGTCCAGGTTCTTGATCTAGGACAGGGGTATCCTGGATAACTATCCTAGGGTTTTGGCTACTACCAGGCTTGGAGTGGTTCGGATAATGTGGGTCTTAGGTTGCTTTACCACTATGAGTTGTTACGGAGTTTAATACTGCCTGGTTTTGGGTTGGGTTTGGTAAAAGGGGTGGCTGCTGCTGAAATCCCGCATAAGATGTCAAAGCTTCCATCCCGTCTGGTGATGGAGCAGTAGGGTCCTGATAAATCAAATGTGCATGGCCAGAATTTGGGTTCATAATGCACCTCTGGGTTGGCACATTATTTGGGTTTGGCAGAGGTTGTGAAGGAAGGGTGCCAGGTTGGTGAGAATTTGCCATCTGGGCTAGTTGATTGCAAACCTCTGTGATATCGTCCTTGTGTTCTTTTTGCATTGCCGCATTCGTCTTTTGAATGTCAGCCAGTGCTTGAAGGATAAGAGTCATTTGATCCTGGTTTGGCCTGGATTGATAGGTGGGATTGGGCCGAGGCTGAGGCAGCTAATATGGACGAGGAGCTTGTGGACGGGGCTGGTAAGGTGGTCTCTAAGTCTGAGAATTTCCCGTCCACTGAAAGTTGGGATGATTTTTCCATCCAGGGTTGTAGGTATTGGAGAATGGGTCATTCTGGGTGGCATTGAGATCCTCGTAGGTCTGAGGAACCTCAGGCAAGTGAGAATACGAGGGTTCAGAGTTCCCCCAACTTGAATAGAGTGGATCGGAGGTCACTCCGGTCCGAGAGTCAGATGGGGGTGGATACGGGTCATCCCCTGAGAAGATTGGTGATAGATGTTCTGCACAGTTTCCCTCACCAGAGGTGGCCGTGCAAAAGAATTCTGCGCAAAGGTGGCTCGCTGCAGATGCCGAGTTAGCTCGTCCACCTTCTCTATGATAGAAACCTTGTCCAACCGACTGACCATCAGTTTCAAATCGACGGATGTGGACAGGTCCTGCATCTCATGTGCCACCCTCAAATTTGTCGATGTGCGAGCATTCATCCTGTTGAATAAGCCCATGGAGTCATTATTGATGGAGTTCTCGCACATGTTTTCAAGAATCTCCCACACCGTGTCCTCATGTTGACCCATGATGTTTCCTCCGCATGTTGCATTGACGAATAATTGAATGTCTTCACGGAGTCCCTAGTAAAAAGACTGGACTTGTTCCCATTTAGGAACTCCGTGATGGGGGCACTTTCACATGAGATCTAAGAATCGATCCCATGATTCGTGAAGAGGTTCTCCCATTTGTTGAGTGAAGTGGGCGATCTGGTGGCGCAAGGCATTTGTACCGCCAACGGGAAAGAACTTTTTTCAAAAATTCAGACTGCAGTTCATCCCATGTGTTGATCGAACGAGTCTGAGTTTGATACCAGTGAGCAGCCTTGTCCAGGAGGGAGAAAGAAAACATTTTCATGAGCAAAATATCCCTATTTTGTGGATCTGACCCGAAGGTCTGGGCCAGATGCTTGAGTTGTTTAATGTGCTGGAAAGGATCCTCAGAGTTAAGCCCATGATATTTTGGTATGGCATGAATCATATTGGGCTTGAGTTCAGAATCAGGTCCTCCAGCCGGGATTCAGACTCAAGGCTCGATTGCCACCACAGTGAGATTATAGTGATCTCGCATTATTGGTCACTGCTGTGGGTTTACAAAGTTTTGGAAGAGATCAGTCAGGTGCTAAAGCTGGTGCTCAAGGTTGTTCTCTTCTTCAATGGGTTGTGCCATGATGGAAGAAGGAGAACTTGGTTCTGAATCAGAGGAAAAGTCTATGTGGTGAGGTTGCTGCACAAACAAGGGCGTCGAGGCTTGGCCTCAGCGAGAATGAATTTCTAAAGGAGGTCTTAAGGATGGTCTTAAGGACCTCCTACCGAACATGCACCGAAGGATGTGATGAGATTAGAAGGTGCTGGACCCAATCAAGACACCCAAAAATTGTTGGGTGACTATAGAGGTTCGGGGTGGATGATACCCCTTAGTCAGAAAGGTCGTCCAATTGAGAAGTACCTGGGCAGCAAGAGAGGGAGAGTCCCGTAAAGACCCCTACATGGTAGAGCGTCCCCACGAGTTACAGGGTTTCCCCCACCTGACCTCTCTTGTCACTGAGGTTCCAGGTAAACCAGAATGTGGACCTTGACCTCTTAAGTCTACCTTTTTTTAATTAAGATCAAGGTGCTTAGGGTTCCACTTGAACTTTTAAGTCTTTTGAGTGAAAAAAAAGTGACCTAATTTTAAGGTTGGTTGACCCAAAGGATCAACTTCACCTCTTGTTCCTTTGAGAGCTTTTAGGTCCTTTCTTTTAGGGTTCAAATGGATTAAGAGCCTGATTTGCTTAGGGTTTCTCTTGTATAGATCTTTTCACACAAGGCTTAGGCACACCTCTTTTTGAAATTTTTTGCTTCTTTCTTTAAGAGAAGATGTGTCTCTAAAAACCCTAGCTTTGCAATCCTTATGTTGGCTCTAGTTGGTCCAATTTAGTTGCCTCAAAAATTGGTATCTAGGGCTCACTCAAGAAAGTTTTAGCCCTAGTTACCTTAGTTGGATGTGTAGTTCAAGATGTGTTGAAATGAAAATCAGGCAACTTTAATGAATTACTAAGTATGAAACAGGTAGCCCTAGGTTGATTTTTCTTTGTTTTTTTTTCCTTTTCAGACTTGGAGGGGATTAGGAGAGAGGGCTAATGAAAGTTACTTGTTCCTTGGTATGGTTGTTGTGCGGCTGCTCTTCTGTTCTCTGCTTTCCCTGAAATAAGCACAACAAAGGAGAGGAATTAAGTCAGTATTGAATCAGAAGTTGTGATCAAAAGCTTCAGAAGTGCCCGTTGCTCCCCGGCAGCGGCGCCAAAATGTTTACGCGGCTAGATCGTGTTTTAACAAATATCTCGTTATAATATAGATGGACTTTCCGCGAAAACAAATAAAAATTTATAACTCAAAAATCAAAGTATCCGAGGTGAAACACAGGGAGCAATTTAGGTATTTCAAAACTTGAGAACACAGCTTTTAATAAGAAGCAATAACTAGTTCAACAAAAATGACAGGATAATGTTTAGGAGAAAATGCTCGAAAAGAATTGGACGTCTGATATTGCATCAGACGTCTTAAAATTGGCCTTCAGTCTCTTCTCTTCTTTTGTTTGTTTTGCTCTACTGCAGCTATGGTTTCTTGTTTCTCCTTTTCTTTTTCTTCCTTAGCCACTCCTGCTCCTCTTCTTTTCCTTCCTTCACTTTTCTCTCTTCATGATTCTCTTCCTGCAGCTAAAGTCTTGGCCTTGTCTCATCCCTAGTTTCCTTCTTCTTTTTCTTCCTTTGCTTGGCTGCTCTTTCTTGCTTCTCCTCTTCTTCTGCCCCTTGATCTCTCTCTTCTTTCTTTAGCCTTAGCTCTCTGACTTCCTCTTCTCTTTGGCTTTGCCTCTTCCTTCTGCCTTGTCTTTCCTTCTCTTTTTTCTTGCAGGTCATCTTCTTTCTTCAGCCTTCCTTCCTTCTTCCTTCTGCAGCTAAGTGTCAGCTTCACTTCAGTTGTGCCTTCCTTCCCCTTCTTCTTCCCTGCACAAACCGAAGAGCAAAACCTACCCTCTACCCACACCCACGTCTCTCTCTCTCTCTGTATATCACTCTTCAGTACGCTCTCCCAGAGCCGGGTAATCGGGTCGAGTCGCAGCCCGGGTCTAGGTGCACCGGGGTGGGTGTGGTGCGCGAGGAGTGATTGGTAGGCTAGTCTGGTCAGGTGCCAGATCCACGGGTTTAATGTCACGGACGAGGCATGATAGGTGAGGCAAGGGACCTCGCCCCAGTGATATTGAGGCAAAAAGGGAAGAACACAAAATAAACTTAAACTACTCAGAGGACTCAAGACTTACCGAGGTGGGACTAAAAGTCCCACCCGCTTCTGCTGGCAACTGCAGGAGAGTGACTTCAGAATAGATGCAGCTGCAAATCTCACGACACTTGCTCTTTAGGCTGGATTTGCTCTCGCCCACAATCCGCATAGCCTGGGACCCTGAATTCTAGAGTTTGCTTCCTACAGCTGGAGAACAAGCAAGCTTGTGTGCTCGTTAATGGCGGATGGGAGCTCTACCTTGCACGACACAAAAGGAGCCTTGCAGCTCTATCAGACCAAAGGAGAACCTTCACCGTATCACGGCAAAGGTGAGGCGGGGGTCGGCGTGGCTCAAATCGACTTAGGCATGCGTGCCTAGGTCTATCTGAGACCGTGTGAGTGGGTGTGTTCGGTGGAAGCATGGAGTGTGTGTGGTGTTCTGTGAGTGGGTGGAAAGTGTTCAGTGGATTGTGGTGGAGGTGTTGAGGTTGGTGGCGAGACATGTGGAGGCGTGGAGTGACGGATGCATCTCACCAAAGGTTGGCCGGAGATAGGGAAGATGGTGGGCAGACAGTGGCAGTCGAGGGGTGTTTTGTGAAATAGAATGAGGGAAAAGAAAGAGTAGGAGATGAGGAGCTTCTCTAAGATACTTGGAGCGAAGGGGAGGTAGAGGGACGGACGGCGTGTTTGTGCCGTCGTCTGAGAAGACGGCCCTGAGGGGAAGATAACGACGACGCGGAAGAGATCAGGAAGGCGTGCGCTAGTGCGGCGTAACGTGAAAGAATGAGGTGAAGTGAACCCTGCTACTGCTATGGCAGCAGAGTGACAAGAAGGGGAAAGAAGAATCACCGGAGCTTGCGGGCTACTTGACCAGAGAGAGGGGAGATGAAGTTTGAGGGAGTCTGCGGCCAAATCAAGCTTGAGAGATTAGCAGAGGCCTGGGGGTCCTTTTATAGTTGCTGGCTGAGCTTCTGGTGCGTGGTGGGCAAGCCTTCTACCACCGACTTCTCGCCAGAGAAGGAAGGTAGTTGGATATCCAAATATCTCGTGCGTTCGCACGAGAGATTGGATGCAAATCAAAGATTGCAATTGAGCTCAGATGGAAGGGAATTCCTCACAGAATCTTCCTTCCAAATTTGGGAGGACATCTCTAAGGAATCAGGGACTACTCCCCCTCCATTCCTTGCCAGAGAAGGATTTCTTCCCATTAATGGCGAAGGGACCAGTTTGTAAAAATGGCGAGGAAGTTAGGGGGGATCGTGTGATGGTTTCAAAAGATAGGGGCCAAAATGTAATTAAGTGTTCTAATTTGCAAAGTAGGTGAAGATGACCTCCCCTTGGGTCCAAATTTTGGTACAAACCTAATTTGGACCTAAGGAATCTAATGGTATAGTTGGATTTTAGGTTTGACCACGTTGGATTGGATATTTTGCATAAAAACCCAAATTAGGTCAATTAATGAGCTAAGACCCCAATCTAAGTCAAAATAGGTTCCAAAGGCCAAATTAAAGCTTATAAACCCTAGAGGATATTTTTTCATGAATTATAGAGGGTTTACTTGATTTTTATCCTGACCAGAACCTTGTTGAATTAAGCGAGTCTGTTTTAGGGTTATAGAATCTCATTTAATTCCTAGACTATACATGAACCTATTTCTAATTGGACCAACCCACTTTTTACCTTATTCTGACCATTTGACCTATGTTTTGCTTCTAAGAAATCTTGTTTATGTACTACAATGGTAAAATTGTAGCTTTAACCTTTATTTCATGTTTTCTTCTCAGAACACTTATTCCTTCAATTAAGCCCTTCAATAAGTTATATAGGAGCTTTTATTCTCTTTCTTAGATCTAAATGAGCTAGTTAGGGCTCATGATGAGGCTCTAATCACTTGCCCTTCCTCCCTAGTTTTCTGGCGTGCATGACATGTTCCACGTGTCCAACCTCAGGAAGTACGTCACTGATCCCAGTCACGTTCTGAGCCACGAGAGTGTCGAGGTGGGTGACGACCTGACTTACCCTGAGCGACCAGTGTAGATACTAGACAGAGTCATCCGGAGTTTGAGACGGAAGCAGGTACCCCTGGTGAAGGTCTTGTGGAGGAGCCAGAGGTATGAGGAGGCTACCTAGGAGCCTGAGGCGGCGATGCGAGAGCGGTATCCGGAGCTTTTCGAGGGTACGTCTTTTCAGACCGGCTTCAGTCCTCTTTGAGTTTGTTATGCATACGCTATTCTTTTTTCGTACCCTAGCTAGCTCAAGTTTCAAGGATGAAACTTCCTTTGAGTTTGTTATGATGTTAAGACCCACGCTGTTTTAGCCTTTTAAGACGTCTGGACTGTGGGTCAAATGTCTGATCAGACATCTGGACACCTTTCCAGACATCTGGAAATCAAAAATTTTAAGTACGAGCTCATGTCTGTATGCGTGCTGCACGCAGACAGTACACACCTCTCATTCTCTCCTTCTTCTCTCTCCTTCCGCCCGACGAAACCCTAAGCCCACACCCTTATATAAGGCCCCCTCCTCTCCCTCATTCCACCCCCACTTACCAGCCACTTCCCTCCTTCCTCCAACGAGAGCAGCCAAGCGAGAACGGCGGAGAGAAGGAGCGGCGTGAGAGGAGGGGAGGAGCAGCGTGAGAAGGAGAAGAGAGGTTGGCTTGCGAGCTCGCGTGAGAGCTCGCCAGTGAGCTCACGGCCAGAGCGGCGCATGCGCAAGGCGGAGGAGTGTGTCGTGGATGTCCTCCCTGACACTACTACAGTCAGAGCAGTAGGCGCGAGGGCACGAAGTGTCCACGCGTAGCGTTAGAGGAAGAGTACAGGTTCTGTTTCTAGGCTTTTCCCAAAATCAGACGTCTGGATCGACATCCAGACGACGTAGCCGACGTCTGGAGGAGGTTCCAGACGACTGAGAAGTAGACTTCACGAAGGTACGTCTTCTTTACGGATACGGCCATGCAGGCCGCTCCGTCGAGGCACTATTTCATGCCTTTTTGAGGAGATTTTTGTTGATTCGTGTAGGGTTGGCTTCAGGAAGGCGCTAGACACACCCTCCCACGCACTTCAGATGTCTGGGGGAGGAACCAGATGGCAGGAAGCATTTCTAGATGTCTGAAGAGGTGGTCGAACATCTGGAACTGGGTCCAAATGGTCCAGTGGAGTTCCTAGACGTCTGAGGAGTGGCGCAGGACTTGAGGTATGGCACTGGACACTTTTAAGACATCTGGAAGTTGTTCTAGATGTCTGATTTGAGTCAGGAATACTGTTTTGACCAGTTTAGGGTCTGTTTGAGGTCCATTTTCCGAAATTAAGATACCGATGTTTCCCGTATGATTTCCTCTACTTGGTAGAAAACTTTCTATATTGTTCTCAGTATCCTCTTGTGATTGATCCTTGTGATAGGACTTGTTTCCATAGCGGGTTCGGGGCTTGCTGAGGCACGAGCGCCTACTGTTCAAGCCCCCACTACTCCTGGGTTTACTGGTAGAGTGGCTTCCCCTTAATTTAATTAAAACCTGAATGCATGTGTGGGATGAATGATTAGAACCTAGGATGTGGCATGAATCCTAGGACTAGAAATACTGGAATGTCTGTATTGAATGAATGGATTGTAGTCTTAAATGAGTAGATAGAGTGATAACAAATGCCTGTGAATGAATAACAGTTGCCTGTGAAATATGTAGTACTTATGGCAGTTAATTGATGAATGTAATTTTCTTGTCACACACATAATATGAGCTGCCTGTATATAAATCTGAAATTGGAAATGCAAATGTTGGAAACATGAGTTATCTGTGAATAAACTGAATATGGAAATGTGAATGATGGAATTACCAGTTGCATGTATATAACCTGGTATTGAATGATATGAGAAATATGAGCCTGAACCCTATGGGGAATTAGGAGTAGAGCTCTTGGAATCAGTGAAATGGAACTGGACATGTGAGTGGGGAAGTGAGCTGGCCCTTGAGTAGAGAGTACCAAGGAGAGCGACTGTCCCCTTGTTTAGTGTAGAGCAGAGCTAGCCGCCCTTGGGTTGGGACACGGGGTTAGGATTGGCCACTCTGTACCGACTTCTTCACCCTTGTGTACACAGTACCGGGGAGAGCTACTAGTGTAGAGGGAAAGCTAGCCACCCCACGGGACCCAGGGTTCAGCTAGCCACCCTACACCGACTTGTTAGGCCCACTGGGCAAGCCAAGGTAGTCAGGCGAGGGTGTGCGGACTGTGGAGGGGCGAGACCCCTGTTTGGTTCTTAGGGGCTAGACCCCTGTTACTAAGAGGGCAAGGCCCTACACTGGTTCCGTGTTGTACTTTGCGTGCACCCGTTAACGGAAATGACTGAGCGCGTGCTAGTGCGGGGTAGCTACTGTTGGTGCTAGAGCACCGCGATCATTTATTTTGATAATAACAAAACACGTGTCATTTAACATTTGCACTTGAAGTCTTAGATTTCAGGTCAATTGCAAATGGAGACATGGTTAAATGGAGTTCAAGCTCGCATCCAGGACAAATTGGAGGAGCTTGACGGAGAACAGAGAAGCTTCGCGAGGAACGATGGCTTGATGAAGGAAGGAGATGAAGAATAGGATAGATTTCCTTTCCTTGTAATCTTTGTATTTTCATTTCTTTTGTTGCTCTTTATTTTTGTTACTTAGATTCATGTTAAAGAGCCTCAAAGAACCCTAACAGTAGTCCTAGGAACATTGGCACAACCCTAGGATACTTAGGATTTCTATAGAAAACTTAGAAAACCAAAACAGGGTTCAAACAGCCTTTTCAGACGTCTAATATGAAAATCAGACGTCAGATAAATTCTTTTAAGGCGTCTGACTATTGACTCAGATGTCCGATTATGTCTAGGCTAGAATTAGTTAGTTCTGTCTGATGAAATCAGACGTCTTCTAAGACGTCTGATGATTTTGCCAGATGTCCAATTAGTGGACTGTTGGCTGCCTTGCAAAACACTGAAGTAAATGACCATTAGAGCCTTATCAGACGTCCGTAAGTGTTCCCAGATGTCAGATAAATGATCGTTTTGCCTTTGCTGAGCCAAAATCTCTTCTCAAATATTTTCTAGCCATTGCACTCTCTTGGAAATCCATTCCCGCAGAAAAGTAGGTTTCCAGACGTCTAGACTTAGTGCCAGACGTCCTGTGTGTCGTCTGATGGACTCCCACTAGAACCCTGTTTCGATCTGATTCAAGTCAAGAAGGAAACCTGCCTAAAATCAGACGTCTGACTTTGTTCCCAAACGTTTTAAATTGGTTTTCCAGATGTCTGATGCCAGAATCAGACATCTGATAACCCTATCAGTGTAATGATTAACCCTGATTTCAGCCTAATTTTCTTGGACCTTGCACCCAACGGCTATGGAAGCTTTCCAAAGCCTTCCAAAGCCTTCTTAAGGCCTCTATAAATAGAGGAGAACCTTTGCCACTCTAAAAGACACTTAGAGACACCCTTGCTAGAATATTTCCACTCACTTGTGTCTAAAAGAAGTAGAAGGTCATCTAGTTGATGCTCTAGCTCTACAAGCACTCTTCACACCTGAGAGCTTCATCCTGTTGCGCACCCGCTCTCCTTCCGACGATTACGAGAGCGACGAAGCGCTACCGCGTGGTTCACGCATCCACGTCAAGCCGACGCGCTTCCATCAAATGAAAGTTTCCTAATTCCTATAGAAGCTAGGTTTAAATCTTTATTGGCTCTATAAGGCTATATTTGTAATTTACTTTATTATTTTCATTGGGTATTCGCTTTGCGAATTCCCATCTCCTTCGTGAGACAAAATCCTTCTCATGAAAAGAAGAGGTTTGAGGTACACTACCCTCGTATAAAGTAGCGTGGTTGTAATTGAGGTTGTACTACCCTCGTTTAAGTAGTACGTTAGTGGATTTGATCAACTTGGTTGATCAGAAAATCCTAACTCGAGAGGTTTAGGTGGTGGTTTTCACCTGGTTTGGGTTTCCACCTAAAAATCATTGTGTACTTTGTGTGATTGTTTATTTTGTGAGATTGGTTGTTATAATTCCACATTTTATATTACGTCACGCTGATCTCACCCCCTCCAAGTAGGGAATTACAATTGGTATCAGAGTAGGTTCCTGCAAATTCGGCGTAACAACCAGCAGGAAGATCTATGGAGGGGAGAAGTTATGCCATCTGGATCTCCGAGGGGCAGTCCGCGACCCGTCCGCCATTCTTCGACGGGAGCAACTACCCCTATTGGAAGCTGCTGATGAAGACTTGGCTTCAAGCCAATGACTTCACGATTTGGGCTAGGTGTGAGATGCCATTTTAGATCCCAGAGAAACTTGCGGGAGGCTACTCGCAACAACAAATTCATGAGCTCTCTTTGAACGCAAAGACCATGAACGCTCTTTACTGTGCACTCAGCCCAGAGGAGTTCAACAGAATCTCGCAATGCGCCACCGCATACGAGATTTGGCACACACTCGAGGTAACTCACGAAGGTACCTCTAAGGTAAAAACTTCTAAAATAAATTTACTTTCTCAAGAATTTGAATCTTTTTCTATGAAGCCTAACGAATCTTTAAGTGAGATGAACACTAGGTTCACTCTCATTGTAAATAATTTGAAAGCTTTAGGGAAGACTTTCATCAAGGGGGAGCTTCAAGGGAAGCTTCTTCGTTCCCTTGGACCGGAGTGGGAGTAAAAAGTCACCGCCATCGAGGAGGCGAACAAAGTGGAGGAGCTCAACATGGAAGATCTCCTAGGCAATCTAATGGCCTACGAGACAATGTTGAAGCAGAAGAAGAAGGATACACCGGAGCCTAAACCGAAGAAGACTCTCGCCTTCAGAGCCACGTCGGATAGCGAGGTAAGTTCTGACGAGGAAGACTTTAAAATTTTACTTAAGAAATTTTCCAAGCTTTGTAGGGAATCAAAGAAAGAAAAAAAGGAGAAGAAGGAAAGCCTGAGATGTTCCTACCACTGCAATGAGAAAGGGCATCTGCGACCAGAATGCCCTCTTCTCAAAAAGGAGAAGAAGGAAAAGGAGAAGTCTAAGAAGAAGCCATTCCAAGCCACTTGGGATGATTTGAGCTCAGAGGAAGAGGAAGAAGAAAAGTCTATAGAGGAAGAAATCGCTTGCTTTAGTTTCATGGCCAGAGGAAGTGAAAGCAACAGCAAGAATGGAAGCGACTCAGACAACGAGGTAAATTCCGATTTACAAAATACTTTTAATGAGCTTTTTGAAGTTAGTAAATCACTTAAGGTAGAAAATAAAAATGTTAAAAAGAATCTTAGTTTTCTTAAAAATGAAAATAAAAGATTAGAAAAAGAACTTAAGGGTCTAGAAGCTAGTCCTAAAAATGATGACTTGATCACTGAAAATACTAAATTGCTTAAGGAAAATGCTAGTCTAAAGTTAGAAATTTTTGATTTAAAGACTAAGATAAATATTATAGAAAAAGAAATCGCATTTATTAGGGAAAATTCTAACAAATTAATCAACAAAGTAGAAGATTTGCATAGCCCTAAGGTTGAGAAAGGATCTCTGTCAAGGAGACCCGCTAATAGATCCGGATCCAAGCTCACTTGGATACTGAAGATAGATTTGGAATCATGTTCTGCAGGTTTCAAAGGTGACTATAACACAAAGGATTGGACCTACAAGCTCAAGGCTGGTCAACTCGAGTTGGGAGGACCAAAGAGTAGACCAAGGAGGAGAACGAGAAGACCGACGAGATGGCGAACAAATAATAGACCCGCCGCACGTCGACCGCCAGACTGGAGACCGGCTCCAATACCCGGACCTCCAAGCTACGGGTGGGAGCCCCATCCGATGTGGCCTCCACCTCCATTTGGGCCATTTTATTGGCCATGGTAGGTGAGGTAAAACCCTTTCTACCCTATCTTTGTTTATCATTAGCATATAGATAGGGGGAGTTAAAAACTGTGAGCTATTTGTCAATCATTAATGGGGAGATCTTGTTAAATTAGCTATATTTCCTTTAGTAAGGGGGAGAAAAATAATAGCTATCTTGTTACAAAAAGGGGGAGGACATTACTCTTGATAAAAGAATTTCAACCCATTTATAGAAGAGCATGTTTTAAGGGGGAGTTATAGGAAATTTAAAATCAATTAAACCTTTTTGATAATGTCAAAAAGGGGGAGAATTTTTTACGCTATTATTTATGGCTTTGTCATCATCAAAAAGGGGGAGATTGTTGGTGCTAGAGCACCGTGATGATTTATTTTGATGATAACAAAACATGTGTCATTTAACATTTGAACTTGAAGTCTTAGATTTTAGGTCAATTGCAAATAGAGACGTGGTTAGATGGAGTTCAAGCTCGCATCTAGGACAGATTGGAGGAGCTTGACGGAGAACAGAGAAGCTTCGCGAGGAGCGATGGCTTGATGAAAGAAGGAGATGAAGAATAGGATAGATTTCTTTTCCTTGTAATCTTTGTATTTTCGTTTCTTTTATTGCTCTTTATTTTTGTTACTTAGATTCATGTTAAAGAGCCTCAAAGAACCCTAACAGTAGTCCTAGGAACACTGGCACAACCCTAGGATACTTAGGATTTTTGTAGAAAACTTAGAAAACCAAAATAGGGTTTAAACAGCCTTTTCTGATGTCTAATCTGAAAATCAGACGTCTGATAAATTCTTTTAAGACGTCTAACTGTTGACTTAGATGTCTGATTATGTCTAGGCTAGAATTAGTTAGTTTTGTCTAATGAAATCAGACGTCCAGACATTAGTCCAGACATCATCTAAGATGTCTGATGATTTTGCCAGATGTCCAATTAGTGGACCGTTGGCTGCCTTGCAAAACACTGAAGGAAATGACCATTAGAGCCTTATCAGACGTCTGATAAATGACCGTTTTGCCTCGGCTGAGCCAAAATCTCTTCTCAGAGATTTTCTAGCCGTTGCCCTCTCTTGGAAATCCATTCCCACAGAAAAGTAGGTTTCCAGACGTCCTGTGTGTCATCTGATGGACTCCCACTAGAATCCTGTTTCGATCTAATTCAAGTCAGGAAGGAAACCCGCCTAAAATCAGACGTATGACTTTGTTCCCAGACGTCTTAAACTAGTTTTCCAGATGTCCGATGCCAGAATCAGACATCTGATAACCCTATCAGTGTAATGATTAACCTTGATTTCAGCCTGATTTTCTTGGACCTTGCACCCAACGGCTATGGAAGCTTTCCAAAGCCTTCCAAAGCCTTCTTATGGCCTCTACAAATAGAGGGGAACCTTTGCCACTCTAAAAGACACTTAGACACACCCTTGCTAGAATATTTCCACTCACTTGTGTCTAAAAGAAGTAGAAGATCATCTAGTTGAAGCTCTAGCTCTACAAGCACTCTTCACACCTGAGAGCTTCATCCTGTTGCACACCTGCTCTCCCACCGACGATTACGAGAGTGACGAAGTGCTACCGCGTGGTTCATGCATCTACGTCAAGCCGACACACTTCCATCAATGGGAAGTTTCCTAATTCCTATAGAAGCTAGGTTTAAATTTTTATTGGCTCTATAGGACTATATTTGTAATTTACTTTGTTATTTTAGTTGGGTATTCGCTTTGCTAATTCCCATCTCCTTCGTGAGATAAAATCCTTCTTGTGAGAAGAAGAGGTTTGAGGTACGCTACCCTTGTATAAAGTAGCGTGGTTGTAATTGAGGTTGTACTACCCTCGTTTAAGTAGTACGTTAGTGGATTTGATCAACTTGGTTGATCGAAAAATCGTAACTCGAGAGGGTTAGGTTGTGGTTTTCACACGATTTTGGTTTCCACCTAAAAATCATTGTGTACTTTGTGTGATTGTTTATTTTGTGAGACTAGTTGTTATAATTCCGCATTTTATATTATGTCACGCTGATCTCACCCCCTCCAAGTAGGGAATTACAGCTACCCGTGCGTTTATCGCACGTGCCGTAGTCACCGTTACGTCTATCTGTGACCTTGGGGTGGTTGACTGGGTGTAGGACCACCACGGGGGACTCTCCCAACCAGGAGAGCACCACGTGTGACTTCTACTCTTCGGAAAAGACTATAATCAAGATTGTTCCCACAAGGAACATTCGAGATCAAGAAAGAGACCTGATAAATAAATCAAGTAGTGAAAGAAAGAATAATTAGTTAAAGAAAGAAAGAAATTGAAAAACAACATCTACCTATTCACCTTTGCTGCTTTAGTTAGTGGTTGCCACTCTACTCAGCGTTCACTGACGTTTTGTACTCATAACCCCTTTTCAGGTCCAGGTGTTGAGTAGCCAGAGCCTACGGCTGCAGAGGGTGTTGGGTCCAGTGGAGCCCAATAGCTGTAGCTACTGTTGTACCCCTTTTTCTGTTGTAGTGAGTAGTTCTTGTACCTATATACTCTGACTTCTGTACTTTATATTCTCGTACCTGTTACTTTCCTACTGTTGTGGTGATGTGTACTGTAGTAGTTTTACTTCTTTACTGCTGTACTTTTGTTACTGTTAGTTGCTTAGCATGGTGAATGTGGTTTACTTTCCTACTTTTTGGTTACTTTCTTGTTGGACGACTGGGTTTTGGGATCATTCGAGTCTATCCGGTCTCGTGTCCTGTAAGGATTCGGGAACCAGGTCATAACAAATGTAGAAGTCACTCCCCCCTGATTCCTTTTGAATTTACAAGTCAGCATATGTCTAGCTATAGAGACCAACATTTGCAGAACATTTTTCCTCCACTACATAACAATACCCCCAGACCTACCATGTGAATTGAGCATCACACAGTCATTCGCACCACCAAACTTCATATCAGCCCAAGCCCTATCTTCCTCACTCCTTATGTGTGTATCTTGAATAATAGCACAATCTATCTCCCATTCTCTCATATATCTCAAAAGGGAAGCCCTCCGACTTTTGTCACATAGCCCATGCACATTCCAAGAGAGAATCCTCATTAAGTTTCTTGGGTGCCCCCCTTTTTGGAGTTCGAGGCTCTGTCAACCCTCATCATAGCTGCAATGGCATTTTCATCAAGTTTCAATGTTGTGTTTTGACGCCTCTATCTGAGCTTATACAAAGATCTACCCATGCTAGTCCTAGATGCTAACCCAGCACCAAATTTCAGCCCTTCTACTGTTGTCAAGCTAAGTTGCAGACTCAAGGAATTTGTGAGAATCTCTTACAGTACACACTGATCAAATGTATCTGCCCTTGGTATAGCAACATTAATTTCCTTTGCCACAACGCCACTTCCATCCCTTCCTCTTCCTCTGTGCGATGATGATCCTTGCCTTTTTTAGGTTCAAGCGCCTCATCAGGGGTCCAACGGCCCGGTTGTTGTGAGGCTGCCTCAGGATTTACAACCTCTGCATAAGATATGTTATTCTGATTGAGTCCCTGATGGGAACACCATCATGAGCCATAACTATCTCATTTTGACCTAATTGAGTCAGTAAATGCTCTTACATAACCAACTGAAGGCCATAATTCACTGTATAAGCATTCTGGGAGAAAAATAAGAAACTAGGGATAAAACTGTAATTTTACCAGTTTATCATGAATGTAGTACAACCACGGGTTTTCTCAAGAGCTGAATAAAGGTCAAATGGTCTTAATAAGATAATAAGTGGGTTAGATCAGACAGAAAAGGGTTTGCGCATATTTTAAGAATTAAATGACTTTGAAACCCTAAAAACAAACCTAATTAATTAATCAAGGTTATGGTCAAAATAAAATTCACCTAAACCCTCTAAAAATTATAAAAAAATATTCTCTAGGGTTTAATACCTTCAATTTGGTCATCAGAACCCATCTTGACCTAAATTGGAGTCTCAGATAGATATTTGCCCTAATTTGGATTTTTTCATAAGTTACCCAGTCAAACATGCCAAAAAAAAATCCAACTTCACCATTGGATTCCTTAGGTCCAAATTAGGTTTGTACCAAAATTTGGACCCAAGGAGAACTTGTATTGACCTAGTTTGCAAAAAGGTCCTGTCTGATTACATCTATACCCATAAATTTAAAAAACTATTGCATTCAGCCCCCTAACTTCTTCAACATCTTCACAATTAGGTCCCTCCACCATTATCGCGGAGGAAACCTACTTCAGTGACCTTTGTCAAGAGATTTCTCCTTGATTGCTTGGAGAATCTCTTCCAAAATTGGAAGGGAGATTCTTTGAGAAATTATCTCCACTATGAACCCATCCATGTGCTCTGATTCCCTCCCAATCTCTCATGCAAATGCATGAGAGATTTGGGTCTCTTGAAAGCTCCCAATTCCGGTGACTTTCTAAACTTGGGAAGCTTGCTTCCCAAGCCCTAACTGCCCCTCAGATCCTTATTTAAAGAAGCCCAGATCCTCCTAAATTCTCCACGCTCGAACTCAACCATGAATCCCCACAATTCTTCTCTCTCCTTCACAGCTGAAGGTTCCTCAACGTCCGACGACCTTTCCTGCCTCTTCTTGTCGTCCTTCCACAATACCAGTGGTGGATTCCTTTCCTCGCCTCTGTCCACGTCTCGTCATACCAGCAGATGCCACTTCCTCCTTTGTCCTCGCCGTCTCTCCCTCACCAGAACCACCTTCGTCTCCGACATCGGCCACACCACACTCGATGCCATCGTTGCCCCACTTCGTCCAATTACCTCCTATCTAAGTCTCCTATCCCCTCTACTTTCTTCTCTTCTCTTTATCTTCCAAAATCGACCACCGACGCTTATCTGCAACTCCATCTCTTCCATCTCCAGCCACCCCCTCTGGCGAGGCCATCCCACCTCTACAGACCACCAAAACCCTCACCAACCATCACAAAACCTTCACTGCACATCCCTAATCATTTCCCCTATATTCATTCACCTCTCCACTTAGGCACCCCCGAACACACCCACTCATACGCACACAGCTTGACCTAGCCACGCACTCATGGCCACTGTCACGCCACGCCACCACCCCCATCACATTCGCCGTGCTCTGGCGATAAGCCCTAAATGCTCCAACGTGGCCAGAAGGCTATTTTGTTATTTTCAGGTACCAGACCTTGTCCGCCATTGGTGAGCAAGCTTCAAGCTTGCTTGAGGTTACTCTAGGCCTTGCTACACCCAAGTCTTTGTCCCAGGTTGCGTGGAAGAGCCTTGCGCACGATCCCAAGTCCTCAATTGAAGATGTGAGCCTCAGTCACTGAGGCAATTGCGAAGGACACTCCCTACTGCGAACGTGCGAAGGAAGGGGTGCACGGATAGTCCCACATTGGAAGCTGTTGAAGCTGCGCACCCGCATAAATTGAAAAACTGATAGTAGCTATTTACCTCAAATCCACAAGGTGAGGTCCCTCTCACCTTCACCCGGCCTCATCCGCGACATGCCCCTGCAGACCTGGTCGACCCGATAACCTGCCTAACCTGTACTCCTCACTCACCATCACACGCCGATGAGCCTGGATCCGGGTATGCGCTAGGTCCGATTACCCAACCATCTGTGGCTATGGGAGAGCAAGACTGAAACAGAAAGAGGAGAGAGGAAAGTTACGTGGGGAAAGGGGGGTTTTTGCCCTGAGAAGTTTGGCTCCAACACTTAGTCGGATTTTGAAGTGGAAAGTCAAAGAAGGAGGAAGGAAGAAGAAGAAGAAGAAGAGGATTGCAGGGCTAAAGGCAGAAGAAAAAGAAGAGGTGAAGGCCTGAGAAGAATAGAAGAAGAAGCAAAGAAGGGCCAGAGAAGAAGAAAGCCTAAGGAAGAAGAGAAGAAAGAAAGGGTCGGAGAAAGAAAGAAAGAAGAAGAAAAGGCACGCAAACAAAAGCAAAAAGGAGCACTGTAGCAAACATCATTTAAGATGTCTGATTTTCATGCTCCCTCCTTTAGTAAATTTGAGTAATTATTCTATGTATTAGACTTATAATTGGTGAGTCAAATCACCATTATTTTGTCTAAACTTCTTTTTACTCTTCATATACTCATATGCTCTACATTGCAAATTAGTTTTTGAGTAATATTTTGTATTCAATTTACATTAATTGTTGAGATTAGTGTGTGAATTCCATTTTCTCCCTGTGTTCGACCACGGAACTTTTTCGAGTAATAAAAATTATATTTGTTTGAATGTTATTTTGGCTATACTGCAATGTGACACTAATTTAAACATCAATTTAGCGCGGCGAAAAGTCCCCCATAAGTAACGTCCATTGTGAAACTCAAAATCAACAACCATGAACTCCCCCCACAGCAGAGGATAAGCTTCTCTGGCACAGAACCAGCTTTGAATACATCAACCCAAACATTTGATACCTGGCCATCACCCTCCAACAATCCAATCTCAGCATCTTCAGCCAATGTAGCAAACCTTGCTATCATAGCTGCCACCACCTCTTTTGATATCAGATGTAATGGTAGGCCCCTAATTCCTAGCTTCCCTGATCTAGAGGCTTCTCTCTGGGGTGGCCGCTCAGGCAAGGATCCATCAAAGGGGGAAACCAGCCTCCAAATCACCATCAATCCATCCAGAGCACTCAAGTGGAAACACAAGCATTCTACATCCATCATCCCCAACACAAAGACCACAAAACAAGTAGGGGAAAGAGACGTAATCTTCCAGCCACTAGTCGACAAGGATAGCGAACTTACCAACTGATCAATCCTTTCCAGGGAAGGACTGCCCGTCATCACCTCTCCAACTAGAGTCCCTTGCAACATAAGCTCCACCGTCCTGATGTCATCACTCGTAGGGATTTCCACATCCACCATGTGTCCCCCATAAGTAGGTGGAGGCAAAGGCGGAAGTGGCTGCATTCCAAACTTTGTTGCCCTATTGTGCATGCTCATCCTTCCCCTTGGTTGTCCATGGCTAGCCATGCAAGAGTCCTATTTATGGCCATGTCCCCCACATGCCAGGCAGACCAAGGGAAAGCAGCACACCGCCGTCATATGCCCTCGACGTTGACACCGAAAACACACAATTTCCTTGTTGCCCCATGGCCTGCCATCGTTTACTCAACTTCTGCCTGCTACCCTTCTTCCAGCAGCCACTGAACCTCTTCTCTCCTTCCTCCTCCAAGCCCTAGACCTCTAGGTTGTCCATCCTTCATCACCATGGACCCTCTCTCCTATCGCCCTAGGGTTGGCCTCCATCGCCCTCCCAGCATTTTTGACAATGGCTTAGGAGGTGACATGTTATCATTGCATCCTCAAGGTGAGTATATACTCCACCTCTTTTGCGGTAGGAACTCGTCCAATCAAATTGTGTTTTCAAGCTTCTCCTAAGTCAGAACTAAGAGAAGCAAATTTTCTTTAAGAAATTAAGGTGATCATTACTTATACAAGACCAAGTGTGTGTGAAATGTGGATGCTTAGGTTACAAGGACCCGCAAACCAAAAGGTAGAAAAAGACACCAGGTACTACCCAGCCTTTAACTCAATCCCTAGCTTTCCTTCCTCAACCTCTTGAGGAATGGTCCACAACTTAACTCCTACTTAAGGACCCTAAGGGTCTAAAGCTAAGAGCTCAACTTAGCTTCTAAAGTCAGACACCTAGAGTTAACTTAGTCTAACCTAAAGTTCTATTCTTATGCCTAAGAATGCAGGATCCAGCCAGTTAAGCTCAATTCTACATTTTTTTTTAAATCAATGCAAATGTATGCAATGCAAAATGCTTTAACTAAATGCATGAATGCACTATATATAAATGCTATGTATATCCCCAAGTACAACCCCCCATGCCTAAATTATGCAATGTCCCCATTGCATAGAAGGATATTACCTGGGTCAAAGTTGGGCTACCGTTATTTTGTTGGCAGCCGAGTAGCAAAAGAACGTGCAAGTCAAGTTCCAAAACCAAAGAAAAGGCCCTAACAATGAGCAAATTAATGCTGGCCTAGAAAACAGGTAACCTAGGATGCTAGCAAGCTAATGATGAATCCCAATAGCAAATGCTCGCCCAACCAAGATGGGAATGAAATCTTCCCATGTCACTGGAGGAGGTTTTAAAGGATAAAATGGAATAACAATCTCCAAAGAGGTAGGGGGAAGATGACAAGGATCCTCCAAAAGAGATGGGAAAGGAATGGTGCAGAGATAAACCCCCAGGGTAATGGACTGACCAAAGAAATCAACAACCCATACCCGATACCCTAATACAAGAGATATTGGTCTGTTAAGCCCCCAATCAAAATAGAAATGAGTAGATCCCTAAGCTAGGGATTGTCTAGGGTGTCCATATTTTGAGGTTGCAAGATGGCCATAAGATCTAGGTTGGGTCTAATCAGCTTGGTGTCCATTCCTAACAACCTTCCTAATTCCTCAATTGCATTCCTAGCATCCCTTGTACTATCACAAATATCTTCCTACACTTCATCAGGAGTCAAAATTTCACCTTCAAACATAGGCGAATTAGAGGATGACTCTGAATCAAATGAAGGCAAGTTGGAAGCAATAGATCTAGGGATTATCCTATCAATGTCATCCCCGGGTTCCTGTTCTTTACTCAAATCCTCCCCGGAGTATATATGTGAATCCACATAAATCTCAGAAGTTTCTTCCACATTTTCCATTATTTAATCATCATGAGGAAGAATATCATCAATAGGTGTACTAATAAAACCTGATTTGATCAACTTCATGACATCCTCGAGAGCTAATTCTTCAAATAAGACATAATCACCATTAATGTCACTCCAAATCCTAAGTTCAGGTTCCTTACATAATTCATCCTCCTCAACTGTCAATTCATTATTCACCCAAGGTTTAAATTCATCTAACATTTCTGCAGATCCCTTGGGGCACTCTATTTGGGGTAAACTATTCCTAATTGTATCATCAAACTCCTCAGATAGGTGAACTTCTTCGAGGTTAGGTTCCTTAAGGGTGGGCTTGAGTTCCATCTCGTGAACAGAAGGGAGGGCAAGATTAACAACTTGACTTCAGCCCACTTCATCAAATGTGATGAAAATACTATCATTTGGGTCAAGGTCTTCCAATGGTATCATCATTCCCTTCTTTTGACTCCAATATAATTCAGGTGAATACTCAACCTGATCATCATTTTCCTCGGGTTGTCACCTTTCTTCATCCAATGTATAGCTACTTTCAAACATAACCTCCTCCCACTTAAGGCGTGGACCTCTCAAGGAAGTGTCTTCTAGCGGGGAGGTTTCAAAATCAATCCTTGAAAAGTAGCTATTCTCCCTTACATAATCCCCAAAATTCCCCTCCATCTTAAGGTGTGGCTCTCACATGGGAGATGCATCTAGCATAGAGGGGTGCACGTCATCCTCAATGGGGTAGGTTGGGTGGCTAATGTCTTCTTTTTCTTGTTGGCCTGCTCTCGAAGATTCTCCTAATAATTCAATCATTTCATCTTGCATTTTCTTTATTTCCATCTTCAAGGAGGAGAGATCATCATTTCTATCAAGAGAGAAGTCAAGCTCAGGCCTATAGTACCTAGGAGTTTCTGTCCAACCATTATAACCATTTAGGGAGGGTGGGTTGGGTATTTGTATGGTGTATGGGATATTGGGCAAGGCAAATCCCGCTCCTAGGTTCTGCTCACTAATTTGGGGCTTAACCAGGCCAATACTCCTATAATAGGAGTAAAGAGGATCCCAATGACTATCATGCAAAGGATGGACCATCTCGGCATATGGGATCGAAGATCGCAGAGTGGGGGTAAGGTTGTGGGAAAGATGTGAAAGGATGAAAGTCAACGTGGTCCATTCTAACTTACACCATAATCAGATTCCTCCCAATATAGACACAAATCAGAGGACTTTTTAGGTCTTTAATTAGCTAGGCATTTGAGATTTAAGTCCACTTGTAGGTGACAAATCAATTTGTTCAATCAATTTATGTCCCTATTATCAACCTACGAAATGCCTAAAAAACCTAGTTGGAACTTAGGTGCTCTTCCTTAAAGTTCAAATGGTAAAGAACTCCAAGGACGAAAGATCGATGGATGCAAGTAGGCCTAAGCCTCCCTTTGAAGCGTTGCTTTCACGGTGCTTCTTAACTACCCCAAAAAATCTGTGACAGGGTATCCTTCTCCTTGGAGTTACAAAACCTTTGATCTTGAGTTCTGAGCACTTTAGAGTCCAATGGTAGGAGGGTTCTTACTTAGCGGCTCAAAAACCTAGCAATGTCTAAATGCGTGCCTCGGTGCACAATCATACACATGTGCAATCACCGTAAAATTTTGAGTTTGAGTTTTGAAATGTACGATAAGTTTTCAGCTCAAGTTCTTGGTTTTTAGTGTTCCTCAACTTAAAGTCCTTTTTCAAGAAAAACATGTGACCACTTGTTAGATCTTTTCAATTCAATTAGGTTGTCTTGCAATTAAATCTAGATGCACATGCATGAACAATATAGAATGCAAAGGAAGAGGACATACCTTCCCTCCAGCAATCAGTAATGCAAGATGCACACAAATGCAAGGAAAATAAATCTAGAGGCTACTCATTCACACCTAAATGGTCGTCCTAAGGTAGGCAGCTCATGTTTTTGTTTTTTTTTTTTTTTTGTACTTATGCATAATCAAGAAAATAAAATCAATCCACAAAAGAAAGTAAAAACCTAAGTCTAAATAAATGGGAACAGACTCCCACAAAAATTACCCACGTAGGGGCCTAAAAGGTCGGGGAACAAACCCCTCAAGTATGCCCCAAAACAAGGGTCTCAAACCAAAATGTGCAAGGAATATTAAGTCTAAAGTCTAAATCCTACTTTAATCAAATCAAAGACTAAATGTGCGGAGATGATCGTCACATCCTTGTCCTTCCTCTTCTGGCAATCTGTCTCCTTGCAAGGTGGCTCAAAATTTCTCCTCTAGTGACGTCAAGGGTCACATCTCACACTGGTTGGTGTGACGGCGAGTCATAGAATATGTGTCGCCAAATGTCGACACTCACACCAGAACAAAAAGATCCAGAGTTAAATATGCTTTTTAAATCAATGTCAACAAATGAATAAATGCATTTTAATTAAGCTTGTTGCCTCCCCAGCAACGGTGCCATTTGAAAAGATGATTTTCACTTTCGAAAATGATGATTAAGATGATTTATCGTTGTATTTCTAAGTGGTGGAAAATTGACTAATCAAAATAATTAAAATTAAACCACTCGAGAGAGTGGGTAGTGTCCACAGGGAGGCAATGGCCTATTTAAGCTTGCAAGGGTCAGAAATCGATGTTCACTATTAATTTCATTAAGAAATAGAGCCAAATCCACCTTCGAATTATGAAAATAAGGATCATGCTGAAATGGCATTTATGAGAAAGAGGGAGGTCACTTGCATAAATTAGCCATAATATTTAATCAATAAAATCAAAATAAAAAGAGTGGCAATGGCATGTGAATGTAAAAACTAATACCCTCTTCACTATAGCAAAATAGAGCACTTTCTGCAAGTGCTCTCCACGCACAAGGGGAAGGGAAGCCGGAGATGAGGAACTTGCCGGAGGGAGAGTAAGTCGACGTGCATCCGATGGTGGTGGTGGCAAGGAGTGAGATGGCTGGAGGTGGCAATCAGCTGTTTGGATAGAGGTGCGTTCCAATGGTGATGGGCGATAGCCTATTGTTGTAGTGAGTGCACAGGCATGGGACGCGAGCGCACTGGGTGTGTGCGGCACTGATGGAGAGTAGGTCAGTGCATGGCTAGAGGCGAGGAGGGTGCACAGGCACACACGTGCTGCGGAGAGGGTCGTTGCTACACTTGCACGGTATGGGAGGCTGCTGGAGAGATGCTTGCTGCTGCGGGAGCGGTGGAGGTGCAGCGAGGGGGCGCGCGTGCTAGAGGCGAGGGAGAGAACAAGCCGCACGTTGAGCATCTGCTGGTGCATGGGTGATGTATGCTGGAAGGCAAGGTGCATGAAGGTGAGGCAGCGGAGCAGCGCACTGGGTGGCACGTGACCTTTGCTACACACGGGCACAGGCGTGGTGAGGAGAAGGTGGTACGCACTACAATCTTGCATGGAGAAGAGGGCAACACTGCTGGTGCTTGTGCACGTGGACGGCCGCACGTAGCGCGTGTGGAGATGGCGTGGCGTAGGAGGTGGCTGCTGATGGTCGTTGGTATTGGGTTTGTTTTTGGTGATGAAATAATAGAGGAAGAAGAGAAGATGGGGGGAAGAAGATGAATATTGGCGTTGAGTTGGGACTTCAGACATCTGGGAAACTTCCTGAATGCCTTAACTTGCGTGAATGGCTGTTGGCACGTGAGTCCGGTGGTGGTTGCTGGTGATGGCGATGAGGGTGGTGCACACTGAGGTGCTCACAGTAATGCAAATGAGCTTCAGATGGCGGTGTGGCCTCTCATGCCAGACGCCCACGGTGGTGGAGGCTCGTCGCCACGGTTGAGGCCGGTGGTGGTGGAGCAGATGAGAGTGGTGCACTCTCTGCACAATGATGAATCAGGGTGGTGGCCTCTCGAACACAGTCGTCTCCTCCCCCCTCTTGTAGCTGCAGCCAATATATTTGAAATCACAAGAGGCTGGAGCAAATCCTCGTGAATGCTGGCAGCTATTAGAAATGAATGGGTGCAAGAGGAGGAGGTGGAGTGGTTACCTGCCGAAGAATAATAATAATCATAAAATAATTAGGATTTTTTATATATAACTCCTTAACTTCTATGTTAATTAAAACAATGTATGTAATGCATCTAATTGGTTAACTAATCAAATGCATGCAATTCTAATTTAATTCTAAATGCATTTAGATATAAATGCCACACATGAATTACGCAATTAAGCTAAAAATATGAATTAATTTATTTACATCCTAATGTATGATATCTAAATGTTAAAATTAACTTAATGTCTAGGCACTTAAATAGCTCACAAACATGGGCTAATTAGAGATGAGGTGTAGGAAGACCCGAATAGAGGAAAGCTTCCCCAAGTGGGTAGGAATGGGGATGAGCCAGTGGAGATGATCAGCTTCTTGAATGGAGGTGGGAGGATAGCCCTTTGGTGACCTTTGAAGGTGGTGAGAGGAGGGTTGAGTATTTGGTGGATGAGGTGTCCTACACTAATAGGTGGCCAAAGGCCTGAGAGGGAGCTCTTGGTTGCTTTGGTAGGCTTTTAGAGCTCTTAAGTGGGTGTGAATAGCATAGGAAGTGATGAAGGCAAATGGGGAGGTGAAGGTGGGTTTAAATAGGTGAAGGGAAGGGGTCCTCCATGTTGGGGCAAAATCGTTGTTGTTTAAGAAATGCATCATAGTATAAGACAAAGTCACTCAAAACATTTAAATTTATGAACTCAAATTTAGAAAATAGAGTCTGAGATCATTCACAGAGAACAAAGATACAATTTAATTCACCAATCACAAGAAATGTAAGCAATTGAAAGCAATGATATTCAAAATGATATTTCAATAAGATCAGAATAATAATGCAAAAAGATCGAGTTAAAATAGTGATTTGAATCACCAGATTAACCCCTCAAAGTTAAGCTAACAAATATTCAAATAAATGCACAGTAACCACAATCAAATTTCCACGTTAATTAAGTATCCACAATAACCAGCAAAGGGCCTCAGACAATGGGCAAGGCGTTCAAACGCCTTAACAGAAGAGGCACAAGGTCCTCTCTTCTTCACGAACACAGTAGCAGCAACCAAGGCTTAAGAACCTCTTCAGAATTTTTCTTAGTGTCATGAGTGAGGGCAGGTTCCAAGGTCTCAACAGTGCAAAACCCACCCCCCTCTCTCTCACAAATTTCTCTTCTCAGCTTCTCTCAGACCTAGGTGTAATCGAGTTTAGATTCGAGTTACCGGATCAGAGCAATAGACCAGACTCACCTGTGAGGTGTAGTGGGTGAGGTGTGCATATGCGTGCATGGAGGGACTCGACCCCTCATGTATTGGGAAAGGGGTCATCTTCACAAAAGGCCTTTATCTTGTGCAAAGGGCTTCAAAACTGACGATGTGGGACTATCTTTGTCCCTCTTCTTCGCACAGCAGCAGTAGGTAGTGATGGTGTCAGTTGGAGGTGAAGGCGAGGCTACTGTCTTCAATTGAGGACCTGGGAAGGGTCCTGGGAATTGTTTGCAGCACCTGGGAGTGTTAATGCTGAAGAACACGACTGGAGGAAGACGGACGGGGCCGAAGATGACGAAGGTGGCGGTGGTGGTTCAGCGTATACCTGAAAAAAAGAAGACAACCTCTCGGCCATGTCAGAAATGCTCAGGAGGTTCACCTATGTGTGGTGAACATGATGGTGGTCATGGCGTCACGTGTGAATGTGTGTGGAGGTCTGACGAGGTCGAGTAGGTGGTACGGTGAAGGTGGTGTCGGGTGGAGTGTGTGAGAGACCAATCCCCTCAATTTCCTAAGGGGTTTTGGTTGTGATGACACAGCAGAGGTTTTGAGACCGGTGGTGAGTGGTTTGGTGTGGTGTGGTAGTTGCACGAGGTCACCAGTGGTACGCTGAAGACGTGGAAGACGACGGTGGCATGAGTGTGAGAGCATGCTAATATGGGGGTTGAGTGTGTGAATCGGGTTAGGGGGAGATAAGGAGTCGAACTAGAGTGGTCGCGAATGAAAGAGATGCGGAGATGGCACCGGCTATGATTGGCCGGTGGCGAAGCTGAAGGATTGCTCCGAGAGGAAGAGCAGCGACGCTTGAAGGGGGAAGGGGCTTCTTGCAAGTATGGCGTGATGCAAACGAAGTTGAGGAAGGCAGACCTGCTGCCTATATTATGTGGCAGTAGGCAAGGAGACCAGAGGGAGAAGGTCACCAAAGTGGGTCTTGGAGCAGTCCGGAGCTAGAGAAGATGGAGGATTTCTAGGCCTAAAACTCGCTAAGGAGCTAGGCAATGTGATGGAGGTCTATTTAAAGGCTTTATGTAGGCTTATAAGCTTGGAAACAAGCTTGAAGAGCTCAAATTTCTAGGGAAAGAGATCCCTAAACTTGAGGAGTTTGCACGAGCTCTTCGACAAGAATTGGAGTCCAAGACTAGGTTTAGGTGATTGGAGATTCTCTCCTTCCAATTTTGGAAGGACTTGATTGAGAAATCAGGAAGAAATGCCATATTGAAGGTTGGTGCTGATGAGTTCACATTGTTAATGGTGGAAGGGATTTTTTTGAAGAAAATGATGAGAAGTTAGGGTAATAAATGCAAAGATTTCGAAACTTAGGGCCTTAAGTGTGAAAAAGAGAGTTTAAATGGACTAAAATGCAAAATAGGTCAAGATGGACTATGATTGAGCTCAAATTTTGGTACAAACCTAATTCGGACCCAAGTAATCTGATGGAGAAGTCAGATTTCATTTTTGACCAAGTTTGACTGGACAATTTGCATAGAAATCCAAATTAGGGTAAAACTCTATCTGTGACTTTATCTAAGGTCAAGTAAGTGCCAAAGGTCAAATCAACGATACCAAACCGCAAGGAATATTTTTATATGAATTTTAGGAGATTTATATGGATTTTATCCTGACCAAAATCTCAGTAATTCAAGAGAATTTGAAATTAGGGTTTTGGGTGCTGTATCAATTCTCGAAATGCGCAAAATCCTGTTTTGTCTGTATGGACCCTCTTATTAGACTTTAATGCTCACTAGACCTTAGATTAACCCCTAGGAAACCCTGTGATTATTTTGCATTCATGATATGATGTTAAAACTGCAGAATTAATCCTATTTTATTGTATTCCTCTCAGAATGGATGTGCAGGGAATTATAACTCTCAGGCGATTATGTAGGAGCTTTTGTTAATTAATCCAGATTAATTAAAGCTAGTTATGGCTCATGATGATGTTATCATCACTCCACAACCTTATTTTCACTATCGTGCTCAAGACACGCACCGTGCACACACTACCCGTGCAAAGCTACGCATAGCGCAGCACACGCGAGCGCACACTAGGCACCACAATTGGAAGATTCTGGAGCGTCTACAGCCGCTGGATGTCCATACGAGGGTGGAGAGCGAGAGCAGATCTGTACTTACAAATCATGCACATCACTCCTGTGTTGACAAGGGTGAATACCAACCGTTCAATCCCGATCGTATGGCCGAGGAGCGTGCGTAGATTACGGCTTTGCGAATTTTGAATGCACGCGCATCACGCCTCTTCAAGATTAGTCGATGAAGAATGCATGCGATCGAATGAAGTGATTGCACTAGATCTTGCGCATCTGATTTGGAGTGCATCCACGTGTTATCATGTGCATATGGATCTCGTGGGGCTCAAAGTACCACGTCGACACTTCCTTTGCTGCTCGATCACTCATCGATGGCTCAATTTTCTTGAACTCGGCTTAACATGAATTCAATCCGTAGGGGGTGATTCAAACATGCGTCCATGGATGTGAGCTCCCCTTCGGCCCGTTGGGCCAAGGGGTCAGGTGTGTTGCGTTTGTGAGTTTCCCTCCACCACTTGTGTGATCTTCACCATCGAATTTTCATCCAACGGCTAAGATCACACATTGGATGAGAGCTGGGTGAAGTTGGGCGATCTGGATGGTGCCACGTGGCACCATCTGGATCATCCAACTTTCTTTGCTTGCAGAGGATGCCACGATTCTTGGATCGAGATGATTTTTGCATTGCTGGACTACAATCATTGCTCCAGATTCATCCATACAATCAGATTTTACATTTGAATCTTCGAAATGTCTCACCCTGTTTCTTGGCCACAATAAAGCATGAATTACTATACAATTTATGCAAATCACCCTAAATGCATTGTAATGAATGTTATGCCTTATTTATACTATGGAATGCAATGCTAAGCTTAGGAACTGACTTAAGTAGGCATTTTATCATGAATACATGCGTATTTATCAGTACATAATGTACAATATACATATAAGATTAATTAAATTCTTAATTTACCATTACTTATTAACATTAGTTATCTTATAAGTACTTAATAGAGTATAATTTACTTAATAATATAGATTACTATATAATTCTTAGATTTAATTACTTAAGTTAATAATATAACTAATATTTATATAAGTATAACTCATAATTAGCTAACGACCTTATATAAGTTATAGTTATCTTAAGTAGACTATAAATAAATAGCTTACTTAAAGCTAAAGATTAAGTTTTGATTAAGTTATACTTAGATTAACTTATTAAATTAAGTACATACAAAATAATTAGGTATAATTACTTTATAACTTATTAATGCTTAGATTATATTTAGGTAAGTTAGACTCATAAAATTACATAGCTTCTACTTGACTTATTAGTTATAACTTAAATTAATTAGTTAGTTAATTAGTATATAACTTATATATATTAAGCACATGAAGTTAATTACTAAAGAAAGACGTAAACATGGCAATTAACTTCTCTAATGATCATTAAGCACAAAGACTATAGACATTAAAAACATGCCCTTTATTACATAAAGAAATGTAAAGGAAACATGCCTTAAAAAAAATTATTCTTTTTACGAATAAAGCTTATGTTCAAACTCAAAGCAAACTAAGTATACATTGTCCTTTACTACAAAAAGAATGGCTCAATGGCCAAACATAAGCCATGTGTCAAGATCATATTCTCCCGTAGGCCGCCCCTCATGGACTATATTCAATATATGTTCAGAGGCGTGCTCAGAGAGAGAGGATAGAGATGCTATAGGGAGTCAACCCCTTTACTGGCCAATAAACCCTTGGATGCAATTCTTTATATTTGCAAACAACACTTCAACACCCACTGATGTTGGACTATCTACTCACATTCTCCTTCAATGAGCACTGGTAGCAACTGCAGCTCTTCTCAGCACTTCATTCCTTCACAATTAGAGCAGGTTCTTCATTAATTTAGCTCCAATACGACTTCATAACCTAATCCAAAGGTCAGACTTCTTCATAAAATTCTTCAGCAACTCAATTATCAAATCAAATTGTCTATTGACTTAGCGTGCCCAATTCAGAGCTTCTCTTGAGCTGAAGCTTGAAGGAACACTTGCAGACTTATGCTTAAGCCTAAGACACTCGCTCGCAGTTCTCTTCACCATGTCTTAGTGTCTAATTAGTGCTTTATACTACTCGCAAACCCTATGGAGCAATTCTAAATCTCAACACTGACTTCAGAACCTTCCTTCACAACATAAACAACTCAACATGCAGACCTTAAAAGAACAAGATGGAGAATACATTCTCACAATTTAGTTTACTCCCTAGATGCTTCTTAACTTCCTAAACTACTCCCAGAACCTATAGAAAACAAATCAAGCTCAATTCTAACATTGGAAACTTGCTTCACAAATCGAGTGAACCCAAAACATAGGTCCTTCATAGTAGACGTAGGATTAACTCAAAACATCTAAGAACCTTGCTAATTATAGATCAGAATTACTCCTAAAAGCTTCTAAAAGGCCTTGCAACCTCTAAAATCAAGCTTGAAGCTTTGACACATTAATGGCACCTTAGGCTTGACTAAATTTTGGTCGAGAGTTGACTCTTGGAATGAAGTCAATTCAGAACAAACCAATAGAACTAACCAACTTAGTGAACTCTACTAAAGTTGTTACGCTCAATAATAAGAAGAATTAGGCCTTCCTAAAAGATCTAATGGTCTACCACTATCATCTCTAGGTGGAGTTGGTTAACGAAAGAATCTAGGGATCTAACAACCCAACACAACGTTGCTACAATCTCAGTAGGATCTTTAGAAGCTCACTAACCTATTCCGAAGGTTAGTAAATGAAATAATCAAGCTACTAGACCCTGCTGGAGTTGAGGAAGACAATGGAGATCAAAGTAGTTCAATCAATGAAACTTAAATGTACAAGTGGAAAAAATAGTCCTTAGGGATTGTTGAGTCGATTAAGAGTTGTTACAATCAGTTATAGGCCATGGAGTAGTGACATGAGATCATCGGGGATGTTAGAGATATCAGAGTAATGACGGTGATCAAAATGAGATCGCCAGAATGCAATACTCCATGAAACAACATGAGAAAAAGCTTAAAAGAATCCTAATGTCCTTAGGAAGATGTTAAACACCTTAATTGGGCCAGATTAATTCTAAAGGTACTATGAACAAGAATCAATCAGAGAGAAAGGTTGTGGTGAGTTGACTGATGGATTAGGTGAATCTAACAATTGACTTAGGCAAATTAGTCCTTAAGCCATTGCGATGATGTACAAATGGTCAATTGGATATAAGAAGCCCATCAGAGCTCCACCATAGACAACGGAAGTCAGGCATGTGATAAAAATTAGGCGAATTGTGTGTAGTGGCCAATTAGGGAAGAGAGAAGGTGGATTGGAGTCACAGAGAGGTAAGAAGGGTGATTTGATTATCGATGTGATGAAAGGAAGACAGATCACATCAAAATTGACATCGTTGAAGTCAAAGGAGATGAGGAGATCAAGGTCTAAAGTACACCTAAACTACCAATTAACTACCTAAATCTACTCTAATGAACTTGATAAAGAGCTAGAGCTACTTGTGGGAAATGGTGAGAAGGGCTCCGATAATCACTCCCCGGAGCTGAGAAGAAATAGACTAGGTGAGAGAAGAGCTAGCGATGATCGAAGGCTGAAAGAGAGAGGTTGTGAGCACAGCTCCACCTTTAGCAGGGTGGAGCGGAGGAAGAAGGGGTGAGGGAGGTGATCAACTCCTCCATAGCTGGTCCAAGAAGAGAAAGAAAACTTGCCAAAGTATAGAACGAAACCTACTTACCGAGTGTAGTTGAAGGAAAAGGGTAGGGGCTCTATCCACACAATCAGAAGTCTTAAGGACTATTTATAGCCTCCACCAATGGTCAGGTTCAATGCATGGGTCGGAAGTGTGTCCAAATGCAGGAGAACATCCATCATCTTCTTCGATGACGGTAACATTGTCCGCATCAGAGAGATAGTTATCTTCTAATTAGAGAGACAGCTATCATCTAATCAAGATTGTTAGATTGAAAGAGTTCGTTGCACAGTTGCTTGGCAGCCAAGGAAGATGTGGATGGCAGTTGGATAGTGCATCATCATAGGTGGATAATCTAGGCCATCACTAGCCATTGATAAAGAAGGGAAGAAGAAGGTGAATGGAGGATCAGAATGTACTAGAAAAAGGACTTATTTGTAAGGAAAAGAACCTAAATGACATAATTTCTAGGGACTCAAATGAAAATTTATGAATTAAATATACAAATTAATTTATTTTCTTCTCAACTTTTTATGATAGACTATACACATATTTAAGACTAATATTATGGGGTTAAATTACATTGTTGTCCCTATTTGTGTTATATAACTTAGGGTTTAATGTTAAGCTTTAACTATTAACTTAAGTATCAACTTAAATATTAGCTTACTTCTAAATAGCTTATTTAAGGGTATTAAGTCTTTGATCTTAATTTAAGATTGGGAAATGCAATAATTAATAATAAGGCTAAATTAAGGTATATTTAAGGCCCAAGCCCATTATTAATTTATTTAATAATTATAGCTTTTTATATGATATTACTAAATAGTTAACTGGATAAACTAGCTATTTTAAGTGAATTATGAGCCATGATGAGTTCCTCGTCAACGCCAACCATCCTTCTAGACATCCGTAGAGTGCCTCAAATGGTTAGAAGTTATCTTGGACATCTGATCTTGGTGGTCACTCTTCTACCTTCTCCTGATCATCAAGGGAACTCGACAAGGAAGGAAGAGAATGAACATCGTCCTTGATTCTTACAAAGAAGTTAGATTCGTCTTGATTGATCATCCTCAACATGAATGGCTTCATCCACCCATCGAGGAGGAGCTTTCCAAAGTGTGCCATGACTTATTGTAGGATACATTACTCTCATTGTATTGTTCTACGTCACCTACAAGGTATAACTCTTACTTGTGGAAACCTGGAACAATTGGAAACTAGTTCGAATCATGTGATTCCAAATAATAGGGTGTTTTATTTAGTCAATTTGATTGGGTTTTGGCATCAATTTGATCAATTTTAAATTTTGAATGCACTCAATTCACACTTCCACAATGCCACCGTACTATCCAACCATATGCCAACAATGGTATCAATTTAGGTTTTAAACACATTTAAATATGAAAATTAAAACATAGAATTCATTCTAATCATCTAGCGGACATTTGACTATGACATTAGATGTTTAATGGGTAATATATAGGAGATCAAACATCCTACATGCCTCTGGGCATTCGACATTGGATGCCAAATGATTCAATGTGCAAATCAAGTTATAGGTCGTCTATTTGAATTATCATATGTCTTATGTTGCAAAATAAGGGATTTGACGGTTTCATCAAATGTGTAATACTATAATAGGAACATTATGGTAGAACAATCATTGGTGTTAACTAGGCTAATTTATCCTAATTATAGTGATAAATGCTCCTTGATATTCACAAGAAGATCATAATTCTATTTTGAGTTGGATTTGAGAAGATGAAGAGAAAATAAGTTAATTTTGTTGCTTTAACACCTAATCATAATATAAGATTAACTAAGGGGTTAATCAGGGTTTAATCTAAGGTCAAATGATCATAATTTCCTAAGATGTGGACCTAAGCTAACTGAAATAGGGTTTTTCGCATTTCAAGATTATTTTATTAATAAAAACCTTAACTATAGTCTCACTTCAAATAAATGTGTTTTAGTGGAAATAAATGTAACCTAAACCTCCTAAAAATCATTTAAAAATATTCTATGAGATTTGGAGCCTTCACATTAACCAATGGAACCCATTTTGACCAAAAATAGAGACGTAGGTAGGAATTTATTCAATTTTGGGCTTCTACGTCAATAACCCAGTCAAACTTGGTCAAAACTCAAATTTGGGGTCACCATTAGATTCCTTGGATGCAAATTAGGTTACACCTAAAATTTAAGCCAAATCAGAGCCCATCTTGACCTATTTTGCATTTTAGCCCACAGATCTCTATTTATTACATATGCCCCCTATCTTTTGTGTTTTTATCGCAAATAGGCTCGTAACTTCTGACATTGCTTGCAATCAGGCCTCTACCTCCACTGCCTTCTTCCTCGCCCAAGAAGGAAACTCTAGCAGAGAAGGAAACCCACCTTAGTGGGATTTCATTCATCAAATTGACTAACAAAATCTTGACCAAATCTTGCCACTTTTGGTGAGATTGATCTAGAGATCATGCTAAATCTCTTAAGCATCTACGTGAACCTAATCTTGGATGGAATTGCCGCTGGTGACCTTAAGAAATCCAAGCTCAAAAGTTGGCTAGAAGACATGCCAAATGAGCTTGTTCTGGCTTATTTGAGTTGTGATTCACAATTATATAAAGGGATGCACATCTATAGGTCTAATTCGTGCCCAATTTTGCTGGAATTTCCCTCTTCCTCCTTGTCATCAGTGTATTTTGAAGCACCACCGAAGCTTCATCATCCACCGTCCTCACCCTCTGTCATGTACAATAGGAAGAGGGGTTTTCTTCCCCTTTCATCTATAATGCTTCTCGCGAAGCTTTAGCCTCTCCCTTGTCCTCGTCAGCTCCGACCAACTCCTCTTCTCCATCACTGGTACACCACCGTTAACCCACTCCCCTCCTTTCTTTAAATTAGCTTAGGGTTTCTGCTTCTCTCCCTCCAATTAGAGTTCTGGAGCTCTAGAGCTCTAAACATTAGGTCCTTTGTCTTCTTCGACTTGGACCTCCACCACGCTGACCACCCTAACTGCCTAACCTCATCCACCTTCCGATGACTCAATCAAGCTAGGCAAAAGGCTCCCCTCATCCTCACAAACCTTTTGCCTAACTTAATTGGCTGCACATCACCTCCATCACCCTTTCCAACTTTGGCTACCTAAGCTTCATCAATGCTCATCCAATTGGCTGCCACAAGAGTCAAAACACCAAATCACCACCACCATCACCTTCGCCTCACTCTAGCGAACCTCTCTAGGCATTTTATTGGGGCCTTAGGCCTGTATTTTGTTCGTAGGGATCTCGTCATCATCGATCCACATCTTCGTCACCATTCGTCGTTGATCGGCATTCAATTGTTGAGTTGCCATCTTCCTTGAGTGTGGACTAGCACTAGGTGTCCTCCTGGGTCTTCAATTCGACAAATAGCAGCCAGCTGTAACACCAATTGGATAGAGCTCCTACATGCAGTGAAGGCGAAGGAAAGGGGAGCTTGTTAGTCCCACATCAGAAAGGGACAAATTCAGAATCCCTTCATAAGGAATCCACCCCCTACCCATTGCTCAGAATCATGGGGTCGGGTGCCCATATAACTTACACCCCATGCATGTGCCCTCTCTTGCCCATGCATGCCCAAGCAGGTCTAGGTGGATCCGAATAGAAAGAGAAAGAGAGGGGAGAAATTGTTTGGCCTAGAGGAAAAGGGTCGATTTTGCCTCGAACTGCAGTGTAAGCCTTAAGCTTGCTTTATGAGGGTTCTGGACAAGATTGGTGCTCACTTTAAGCCTTCTGGTGGTTAGTATAGACATCTGATTAAGGCCTTGTACGCAAACATTGGCCTGGAAATCACTGAATGTTGAAGAGAGTTCTCATCTATAGTTGCAACCAACTTTTTTGTCTTTGACACTTAGATATTTTCTGAGTTTGATATGTGCCTTACTTTACATTGAATATATTTCTTGTTATATTAATATCTTGAGATTTATTTTGATTACTTGATTAGTGGTTAATTGCGATCATTTTTCTCCCTTAGATGACCTCGGACTTACATTCGAGATTATAAATCTAAGTGTTTTCATCGCTTTAGTTGACTATACTACGACGCATATCTCAAAATTGACTTTAGCGTGTTAACAGAACAATTCTTATTTTCCAAGCCCTAGTGATGGGAACATTGTCATAAGCCATAACTAGCTCAATTTGGTCTTATAAAGTCAATAAAAGCTCCTACATATCAGTCAAAAGGTCTCTTGAGCAGGATGAGTTGTTTTAAGAAGAAAAGATGAAAATAGGGTTATTTCTGCAATTTCACCATCTTATCACAAATACAGAATAACCACGGGGTATGCCAGGGGTTTATTAAAGGTCATTTAGTCATTAATACCTAATAAATGGGTCCATGCAGATAGAAATGGGTTTTCACGCATTTCAAGAATTAATGGACATCTAAAATCCTAAAAATAGACCTGCTTAATTAACTTAGGTTATGGTTAGGATGAAATTCATCTAAATCCTTTAAAAATCATAGAAAAATATTCTCTAGGGTTTGGCATCTTTGATTTGACCATTTACACCCATGTGACTTAAAATAGAGTCTCAGACAGACTATTGCCCTAATTTGGATTTTTACATAAATTACCCAACCAAACTAGCTCAAAACCAAAATCCAACTTCACCATTTGATTCCTTAAATCGAATTAGGTTTTGATCAAAATTTAGGCCCAATCAGAGATTGTCTTGATTTATTTTGCAATTTAGTCCAATCTAACTCTTTCTCTCTCACACAACCCCTCAGCTTTTGAAATTCCTTGCAAATACCCCCTATCTTTGTCTTCACTCTTTTCAAAGAGGTCCCACTGCCATTATTGTGGAGGAATCCTACTCTAGTGAGCCTCTTTTGGCAAGAACTCAATGATTACTTGACGAATCCCACTCAAAATTGAAAGGGAGATTCGTCAAGTAACCTCCTTCCTATTGAGCCATCTCCAAGTCTCCAATTCTTTCCCAATCTCTCATGCGAACACACGAAAGATGTGGGTGTCTTACTCTGGTGAATTTACCAAGCTTGAAAGCTTGGTTTCCAAGCTTTAAACCTCCCTCTAAGGCCTATTTCAAGACCCCTGAGGACAAATTATCCTCTTCATGGTCGATTTCGATCGAAATCCCTCTATTTCCTCCCCCCTCTCTGGCCAAAAACATCCACGGCGTTCGACGACTCCCTCCGACCACTCTCATCATCCGCTGGCAATACTAGCAGCGGATTTTCCTTCCTCTCCCTCTTTTGCATCGTGCCATACTGGTGAGTGCCCCAATCCCCTTCATCGTAGTCGATTCTCTCCCACCGGAGCTCTCTTTGTCTCCGGTGTCGGCCACACTAGACCTGGCGTCGGTCCTCCCCCTCTTCAACCACCACTTAATCTCCTCAACTCCTTATCTTTCGCACACCATCACCATGCCACTATGCTACTATTTCGACTACTCCTACACCGTTTGCAACTTCACCTTCTGCCGCTCCAGCAAGCACTCTGATGAGGCTCTCTGCCCGCTACACCACACCATAAGCCTCTCCACCTATCTCAAAAGCTCCACCTCATCTAGGCAAGCAAAACCCCTCAAGAAATTGACGGGTTTGCTTGCCTTAACCGCCTACCAAACACCACCACCATCACATTCATAGTACGCCTTCGCCAGCCCTCTCCAACCCCTCTCACAGCTCACCACCGCCACCATTACCCTCGCTGTGTCACAGTGAAGCTCCTGAGCATCTCTGATGTGGCCATCCAGCTATTTTTCTCTTTGCAAGTGTTTGCGCTGTAGCGCCATTGCTACAGCTACTTCAAGCAAGCTCTTATCACATTCTTCAGGCATCCACTCTAGGTGAGTGCCCCAGGTCACGTAGAGTAGTCCCAGGACCCTTCCCAGGTCCTTGATTGGGGATGCTAGCGTCTGCAACTACCTCAATTAGAGGCATCTTCGTAGCAACTGACACATGAAAAAGGAGAGGACTTTTTACTCCCACATGGAGCGTAGAAAAGCAACTGATAACATTTAAGTTGATTTTCCAATACTAGCTATTCGCCTCAGCATGCACAAGGGGTGAGGTCCCCGCCCACGCACGTGCATACGCATGCCCTCGCCCGTAGTTTACACCATGTGGCCTGGGCCTTGGTCCATTTACTTGGTTACCCAGGTCTGGTCTGGTTCACCTGATTCTGAGAGAGAAGGAAGAGAAAGAAAGAGAGAGAGGGGGGTTTTGCCTCACTGCCTATATCTCAACACTTAACAAAATTTTGAAGAGGCTTTCACCTCTGTTGGTGCTGTGCTCTAGTGTGCCTCTCCCTAAGACTTGAGAAAGAGAGGCCTTTGCCTCTGTGTGCTGGTTCTGAGATACTGTAGCACTTAAGTCGACGTGGCATTTGGTTGATTGATACTATTGCATTATTTAAGTAGAATTGTAACAAGGTAATTTGGTGATTCAAATCACCATTTTTACCCTAATCTTTTTGCTACATTGACTCTTGAATTCATATCTTTATCATTTATGCTTGAAATTGCTATTACATTACTATATTCTTGATTACAATTGTGATCTTGAGATAAATTACCATATTGCTCCCTATGTTCGACCTTAGACCTTTCTGAGTTATAAATTTTAAGTGTTCTACGCGATTTATCGGCTATACTACAGCGCATTACTTTTAAAACACCAATTTAGAGTGTTCAACACCTAGTCCAGTAATTTGGTGTCTGAAGCAAGGGTCAGATGACTGATTTGGTGAAATCAGTCGTTTGATTATTGAGGAATATTATTTTTAACTCTTGGATTTGTTGGCTTGATGTTTTGGACATCTAATAACAAACAATATTGCAACCCTTATTATAAATGTGTTTATGACACGAAATCAAATTGGATTCAATTCGACCATAAAAGAGAAACCTAACACAAGTATTAGAGAATATCCATTTGCTTTTCTAGGAGTTTTATGGATTTGTTTGAGATTTTTTATTTTATTCCTTATCTTGTTGATGTGATCCCCATAGCGATAGGCACATAGATTTTCAAAATCAAATGAACCAGAATATTATTTTGAAAATTAATTTCAGAATTAATATGATTAATTTCTAGACTCAATAATTTCAAAAGAATAGATTCCTATTCCATTCCACACAATCTCAAAATAGGATTGCAATTAGTAAAATAACGAACCATGCTCCTATGATTAATTAGTGATCTTAGGAGAACATACAATCGCATCCCTTAAAATGTAATGTTATGGGTATTTTCTGTATGCCATGGTTTTTGCAATTTTGATGTTTTGATTATGGAATGTTGTGATGATGTGATCATTGGCATACAGTATGGAGAGATTGTGAGTGAATTATGTTATTTTCATGCAATCTCTATAATTTTGGATCTTTTTACATATGATGTAATTTTTTTGTGTGAAATGCTCAATGTAAATGAGATTGTGATGCATGGGATGTGATCTCAAATATGAAACATAAGACAAGATTAGAATATGATTCTAATTTTAAATCAAGTCGAGAATTAGTTAATTTAATAGGATTAAGTTAAACTTTTTCTCAAATAAGACCTAATCAAATTTCCATTAGGACTGGTTCCCTTGTTTTCAAAAGCATCAATGGATTGGTCATGGAGATAATGATTTGTAGCCTTGGTTAAGGCAAGGGAACTATAACCATAGGGTTATGCTAGCGAGTTCACTCCTCCTCGGGGGGGGGCATTGTCACAGCATGTACTTGGAAAGGGTCTACTCATTTCCTGAAAGGGATGGGCCATATATGAGTATCTCTTGAGTGTAGCCCCTCGATTAGGTGCATCTAAGGACTCATATATATAGTCATGCATATGCTCAACAACGGTCAATGTGCATGGTGTTTGGTATACCAAGCGATTGAATCATACAAATGCTCAAGTTGGACTTGTGAGGTAGGAGTTCCAACTTCTCTCATTGAAATTATATATGCAGGCCCTTCTCAACTACATAGTCTTGATAGAGAGAAGAGTCCAATCCCACTCAAGGCATTACGATCAACATGCCTCTTGGTTTGAGTGTTAAAAAGCGAATAACATTCAAATTGAACATAAAGTGGGAACCTTTATTTTTAAAAATCATGAAACAAAGCATATCTTTCATGTGCTAGTTTTAATCAAAGTTTAATTCTTTTCAGATGACGATCCTTAACAAACTTAGTAGGCTACTAGAATAGAGCCATTGACAGACCCCAACGATATAGATTGAATATGAAGCCTTGACTTAGTTCTCACAACCGATCACATAAAGCATGTGATCAAGGAAAATAAGCATGAGGATCCTAGCAACCTTCAAGAGAGGGAGTATAATGCGAATTGAAATATGGAAAACACTATTGCCCAACATTACATCCTAGGTTTGTTCTCCAATGTGCTTCAAATGCTACATAAGAAGATGAAGACTATCTCTAAGATCTTGACAAGCCTAAAGGAAATGCTTGGAGATGCGAACTGAACTCAATGCTACAACATACTCGAGGAGTTGCTTTCATGCAAGATGAAGGTAAGGACTCCACTAAGGGAGCATGTTTTGAAAATATATGGACATATTTCAAAGCTCCAAAGGTTAGGGATGAAGAATGATGATGAAACCCTTATGGATATTATCTTGCAATCTCTTCCTAGATTCTTCACTAATCAACTTCATCATCTCATTTCATATGGGAAAGATGAAGACAACTACAAGTAAGTTGATCTCCTTGCTTAAGTTTGCAAAGGACACTATTAAGAAGGAGAGCCTACCTAAGGAAATGGTTGCCAAGAGTAATAGGAGGTCTAAAAGGAAGAAGCAAGGCAAAGGGAAAGGTTCCTAAAAGAAGAACATGTCTTCAACTCCTTTCGCACATCTTCTTCCAAAAAGAAGGACAAGGTGGTTGACACGTGCCACTACTTTAATAAGCCAAGCCATTTGAAACAAAACTATTCAAAGTACATGAGTCCCTTAGAGGAGGGAAAAGATAAGGCTAATGCAAGTAAAGAATCTCTTCACATCATTGAGACCAACTTACTCATTGGTGAGTTGGAAGTTGGATTGTGGATTTTAGAGCATTTGTTCATATTTACAATTTGTTGTACATGTTTCAAGTGACTAGAAGTCTTGAGGGAGAAATGCAAATCATGATGGGATCTAAGGTACTGGTTGTAATTGAAGCCATAGAGATCTACAAATTCAGCCTGTCTAGTAGGTCACTACAACAAAATATGGTTTTAGTAGTAGCCTATAGGGACGAATTTGCAAGCTTTAGAGATAGAAATAAGGGTAGGTGACAAGCAAAAAGGCAACAAAGGAGTTACCTAAGTCAAAGATGTTAGGAAGCAAAGGGCAATGGAGCTCAGGTGACTGCAAAGAAAACTGCTAAAGGAGACCACTTGAGAAGCCCATGAGTGAGGAGGATAGAAAAAGGGGGAACTCCACGAATAGTGTTTCGAAGGATATGAGGAGGAGGATAATGTAACCTTGATTGGAATCGGAGGAAGTGGAGGAAGCGAAATCAAAGGAGGAGGAGGCATTGGAGGAGGAGGAAGCAAAGGAAGCCATCGACACTAGAGGAGGAGAGCAAGGGAGAGGAGGAAAAGGTGAGGAGAAAATGAACATGGAGATCATTGACATTTAAAGAGGATAGGAGGAGAGGAGGTTGATGGCAAATGGAGACCCACCTCTGACAACCACCACTAGGGAGGAAGAGTGTACCTGAGGCCAACAAGATCAACCGAGGGATGAGCCAACTCACATGGACTTGCCTTTAATATCCAACCTAGGAATGGTTGCCACAACCTTCCTTTTCACTTGAAAGTGATGAGGACGACCAACTCCAAGATTGCCAACCAGAAGACCATCTTCAATCCTTACCCTCCCTGAAGAAGATTGAGAATGACAGTTAATATAGTCTAGAGTTACAAAATTCCCATCCTCCTATAAAGGTCCTCCTACCGATGGTCGATCTCATCATGATGGCGCATGGGCTCATTAAGTTGCAAAGGTGTAGGGTTCTTTGTGCCTGAAGTGTGGCCATTCGATGGTTTGCCTCCCCTACTTTGATCAGAACTTGTAGCAACAACATTGAAGATGCATGTAGAAGCCAAAAGCCTAAGTTGTTTTTTTTTTCCAAAAATTTTACTTGTAAAAATGTGTATTTACAGGTGTAATGAAAAAAGTTGTGCCCAACTCTAAGCATCCCTAACTACATTTGCTAACCACTCTCGGGCCTTGAAGAAGACAAGGTCATTCTGCATCAGCCACACACCCTACAAAACTGCTACCATCTTGCCCCTATCTCTTCTATCATCCAACAGGTACTGCCACAGATCCTCCCAGGATGGGAGGGGCTCCCCACACACTTGGAGCCAGACCTCCTACGTAAAAGGGAAAACCGTCAAGAGGTGGGTTGTACCATCCTCTACTCCTGATAGAGTCTACAGTTCTGGGCCTTGACCCCCATCCTAAGCCGCCACAGCCTCCCCAAAAGCCTAAGTTTAAAACATTTGGAACAACAAAGCAAGGTCTTTTCATAGACAACTTTATGATGGAAAAAATCAAAGCCTAATTAGATGAAAATCAAATCACAATGCTCCTTGAGATGATCAATTTCAACACAAGCTCAAGGATACCCAAGCTAAAACCCTTTGATCATCCTTGTAACATCCCAAAATCTAGTCCCTGAGTCATTTCAAAGTGGTTCGAGTCAATTTGAACACGTAAGCACAGTCACGGTTCAGTGCTAGTACCAACACCTCTTTAAATTGCCAAAAACTATGTATTTCAAGTCAACCTATAGTCAAATTCATCAAATGGGTGCCATGTATGGTATCGTTGGATTCCTCTTGTTGTAAGCTTTTCGACGATGCTTTTTTCGTGCAAATCTGAGGTGTATAGATCAAGTTATGGCCAAAACAAGTTGAAGAGGACCGAAATGTAAGGTGGACCCAACCCTAGGGGTAATTTAGGTATTTCACTCCATTAATCCTAAACCTAATTTGGTTCTATAAAAGGACCCCTTGGGTCTCTAGGTTTGTCATTAATCTTTAAAGCCACTTAGAGTTGAAGAGAAAGAGAGTTGGAAATTAGGATTTCTAATTTGAAATTCTAATTTCAAATTCCCAAGGACCTAAGCAAAATAGTGAGAAGTTTGAGGTTTCCCACCGTAATTTTCACTAAGGCTCCAACCGCTGTGTACGTAGGCCTTTCGATCTGGCAGCTGTGTGAGGATTCAGACACCTGCCACACGTTGGGAGCATGACGTGCACGCCTTTGTGCGAAGAGGAAAGTGCGCGGAGGACTCCCACCGTTGATCTCCAGCACGTGGTGATTAGACAATTACAACATGCGATCTACGTACCTGTGTGTGGATGAACTAGGTGGTGACATGTTACAGCAATGCGAGCAGGGCTGATTGGTGTGAACCAATTGGTCCAGGAGTGGTTTAGGACCCCCTCGCATTGTTTCGAGTGGTTCGAGGCCTTCCCGACCTCGGATTTCGACAAATTAGATACTGTTGGAATCATATTGACGCATACTACACAATAGTACAATTATTTTCTATTTTTAGTACAATTTCCTTAGTAAAAAATCAGAAACATGATTAGGTGTTTTCGACTCTATTTTTGGTTCATGTGAACCAAGTCTTGCCCCTGTGCATGCACGGATCTCAAGGAGAGTGTTGAGACTACCCCTAGGCCCTATATGCACGGTGATAGGTCTATGTTGGCGCCATTGCCGGGGAAGCAACGGTCCTAATAAACTCGCAAGTATTTTTTCTAATTACCTTGAGTTTTAATTGAGATTATACATCCATTGATCTATTATTTTTCTGTGTGAGGTACATTCTTGAGGAGGAGGAGTACGTAGTGGACGCTCGTTGTAGTGGACCTTGATGCCACCTAGAGGATAGCAATAGGCGTCATGTGGACCTTGATCCCCTGCACGTGAAGGCATACTGATGAGGCATGTTTCGCGAATTAAAATTAGGGTTCAGAGAACTCGTCGTCGTAGCTCGCAAAAATGTGTCTATCAAATACAATTTATAACCAAAACTCCAAGGTAGTCCCGGGTCGAACATAGGGAGGCGACGTTTACTTTGTTTGAAAATCGTGCTTCATTTTATTTCTTTGGTATTTTGAGGTTTTGTTATTATTTTTGTGTTTTTGAAATAAAAAGACAAGCAAGACAAGTTCACAAAATGAGATGGAACACAACAATGATATATTACGCAAATGTTTGTTACAATAATCTATGAAAGCATAAAAGAGATAGGGGTGAGAGGAAATCTCCCGAATCGGCTGTTCAGCGAGACGACAGCACCTGGTGGAAGCTCGGATGAAGGAAGTGAGATGTAGGACAATGGAAGTGGGATGCAGGAACATGCCAAGTAGAGGAATGCTTTGCCGAGGCTCTGGAATGGAGGTGAGGAGATGGAGGTGATCTTCTACTGGAATGGAGGTAAGAGGACGGCTCCAAGGAAACCTACGAAGGAGGTGGGATGAAGGATGAATTTTTGGTGGGAAGTAGGATCATTACACTAATAGGAGGCCTTTGGAGCTTGGGAGTAAGCTCTAATGGAGCTTTGGCAGGCTACTAGAGGAGTAGGTGGGAGTAGATTAGGTAGAGATGAAGAGGAATGGTGTGTGTAGGGGTGTTTATATAGTGGAGGGAAGAAAAAATTAGTGTAGAGGGTTGTAGTAACAGCTGCAAGCGTCACTATTGACCCCATGCAACTATCGTTGAAGATCGCGCCCCCACCACTCATGCCCGCAGCTGTCCTCACGCCTACGGGTAATTAGTGATGGCTACAAGCATCACTAAAGGCTCGCTAGGTTATTACTGAAGATCGCGCCAACCAAGCACTCGCCCGCAGCTGGCCTGCGCACATGCACCCTTGGTCGCATGCGCACACTCACATAGTGGCGCTACAGTTGGCTGTGTGCGTGCGTGCTTGCACTACACTGCAGCTGGCTTTGCACGCACCGATACGCATGCATGCTTCTAATTACGAATTTGGGGGGTCCGCGGGTCTCGAACCCGTGCTCCTTCTTTGCAAGCCAAGTGCCTCACTATTGCACCAAGCCAGCTCTTGTGGCGCGAAGATGTTTTATGGGCATGTGGTGGAGAGATCTTCTTAGCCGTTGGATCTTGATCCAACTGCTAAGAATGGAGATGAGGGGGTGCCTTCCAATTGCTATTGGCCGGTGTTGGGCCACCTAGATGGCACCATGTGGCGCCATCTGGGTCGTTCATCTTCTTTCTATTGCAAAGAGTGCCATGGTGCTCAGATCGACTTGATTTCCATGCTGTCAGACTACGATCGTTGCTCTGGATCCATCCGTACGGTCGGATTTTTCATCTGAAGCCCATAAGGATTTCGCATTGCCCTCCTAGTCATTGACCTTTCTCGAACTGCATAAGGTACTACGGGACTCCGATTTAGACAATCTCGAAGGCGTTAGACTTCGATCATTGTCCTAATCAAATTCGTATAGTCAGGTCATCCATCCGAGGCCCTGAAGTAAATCTCCTTCCCTCCTAGCCATAAAAAGAACGTAATTAACGTAAAATATACACAACTACTCTAAATGTAGGATGATGCATGCTATGCAATATTTTTAATATGAAATGTAAATCTAAGCCTAGAAACATGCATGAATAGCCATTTTAACCTAATTAAATGTGTCTACATCACGTACGGAGAAGCCTTTTCTAATTTTTTCATTAGAGCTTAGTTTAGATTTTGACTGATAGATTTAGTTTAGTATATGTTTTCTCGCCCTTATAATCCAGGGCTTGTTTTCGAGGGAGTGTCTCCAGTTCTTTAGATTCTAGGTTTATTCTTAGATAGTTAGTTTCTTTTGATTGCGCATTTATTTATTAAAAAAAATTCGAGCTGCCTGATAGAAGTTGCATATCCATAGGTCGATCATCTAGGAGTGCTTGAGCAGCATCTAGATTTTTCCTATTGAATGTTGTGCATTTCTACAGCATAGAGTGCTGGAGTAAGGTATGTATTTTCTATCTTTCTACATCAGTTATCTGCACACGCATTGCATTTAGACATAATTAAGGAAGACCACTTAAACTAACTTGAAAAGATTAATCAAGTGGTCACATTACTTCTTAAAAGAAAGGTAAAATATACAGGAAGTGTTTGAATAACTTGATTGTGTTTTCAAAAGAAAAATTATTTTTCACAATGTGATGCACACTTCCTGCACTTGGACCCTTAAGGCTATAGGCATAGATCTCTTTATCGATGCAAACCATCCCATCTCGCTTTGTGACGATAGTATTAACTTTTTCCCAAGTGATTTGATACTCTATGGAGGGGGACACCCCTTAAAGGAATTCAAGGGTAATTAAGAGGCACCGCTAACACATCGCCTCAAAGGAGGGGTTCACCCTACTTACATCCCTTGGTTCCATCCTTGGAGTATCTTTTTACTTGAGCATTTGTGAATATCATTGCAGCATGGTGTACGTCTTTAGGGCATCAAAGGTCAATTTAGGGTGCATAATTGATTGACAACTTTATTGGTCACCCAAAAGAACTAAAAGAAACCTCAACCTCCTTAATAGACATTGACCAAGAATCTCAAGTGCTTCATTTCTCTTATACCACTTATGCGGGAATGGAGAAACACTGCCTTGACTCTATTTAGCCAAGCTAGAAAGTTGGAAGAGGATTTAAAGTACTTTAAATCAACAACAAACCTGTTGCCTTGTGTTTGCTTAGTGTATACTTGGTAGGCGCTCTCTTAGAAGGAGTCTTATTTCCAACATGGAACCTAAGAGAATTATTAGAAAAGCCAAGCAAGGAAGAAGAAAAATGGCAGAAGAAAGACCTAAAGAAGAGATTAGGATTGGTGAAAATTAGAGAACTTTGAGAGACTATTTCCTCCCTACAACTCACGAAGCCCTACCTATCCAAAAACCTGGAGTGGATAATCCTTATGAAATCAAGAGCAGCACCATATCTTTGCTCCCCGCTTTCTATGGTACTTCTAAGGAGGATCCCTACATGCATCTTTAGGAATTCACCAAGGTCTATTACATGGTGAAGCTCCAAGGCTTTACTAATGAAGCCCTGATGAGAACTCTATTTCCTTTCTCCCCAAAGGATAAGGACAAACACTAGTATCATAACCTTGATGCAAGGGTAAATGATTGGGCTACCCTTAAGGGAGAATTCTTGAAAAAGTACTTTCCTATGAGTAAGACCAATCATTACATAAGAGAGATTATGGGTTTTACTCAACAGGAAGGGGAGCAATTTCATGAAACATGGGAGCGCTTCAATGACCTCCTTAAGTTATGCCTCCACCATGAAGTCCTAAGATGGCAATTGGTCAAGAGGTTCTACAATGGATTATCTGAAAGACATAGGCAAACCATTGATGCAGCTTGTGTAGGAACCTTCATGATCAAACTGAGGATGAAGCCTGGGCATTACTTGAAACATTAAGTGATAATTCCATACATATGTCCTCTGCCTATCAAGAAAGAAAACCATCAATCTTGTAGAGGAAGATAGAGGCCCATGAAGCCAGGACTACTCAGGATTTGGCTTATCAGATTCAATTGTTGAACAAAAATTTTGATAGGCTTTTAGCAAACCCCGGCATGAACCCGCAAGCAACCTCTATCTTTTAGGCTTCAAGTAAATGCTCCATTTTCCAAAGCACCATGCACGCCACTCCGGAGTGCCACATGGCAAATCAATTCCCTGAGTTGATTCAGGATGACCTAAACATAGCCCAAGGTTTCGAACCACCTCTTCGTAATAATCCATATTCCAATACCTATAATCCAAGGTGGCGGAACCATCCAAACTTTTCATGGAAGTAAGGTGATGCTTCCGACTTAGAGAATGCAAGACCCCAACCTCCCCAACTTGTATACTAGCCATCCTATACAAACCCTCCTCAGAATAAGCCTTCTGAGATGTATGAACTAAAATCCATGATGAAAGCGATGCAAGAGCATCAAAATATGATCATCCAATCTCAGAATAAGAGGATCACTGATATGCAATCCTAAATTGGTCATCTTACTGAGGCAGTTAGGCAGCGAGATCCAGGGAAGTTGCCTAGCTCTTCTGAGGAGAACCCAAAGGGTAAGGGGGTAATGTTCAGGGAGCATGCTCAAGCTGTGACTGTGCTAAGGAGTGGAAAGAAAATCGATAAACCTGATAGCACTCCTATAGTCACCTCTCAAAATTCCCCTCCTACACTGAACCCAACTTCCACCCTCACCGAGGAAGAGCAGCACTGCTCTCCCTCGCTTGAAATCACCCACCCAGAGGATGTCATCAATCCGCCCCCCTTTCCCAACATGACGATCCCTCTACCTAGAAGCCGAGGGTGCCCTATCTTGAGTGCCTATCCACTCCTACGGAATCTTCTGTTGGCACATTTGGAGCCAAGGATAGGACAGATGAGATTATGAACACTTTCGGGAAAGTCCACATCAACTTACCTTTATTGGATGCTATTAAAAAAATCTCATCCTATGGCAAGTTTTTGAAGGACCTGTGTACCCAAAAGTGCCAATCTAGGAGATAGGTCCAAGCTAAGGTCATCCTGCCTGACCATGTTAGCTCGATGCTCCAACATGGAACACCTCCCAAGATGAAAGACCCAGGGGCACCGTATATTTCAGTGGTTATAGGTAACCAACACATTGACGAGGCTCTGCTTGATCTGGGCATGAGGGTGAACATTTTACCGAGCTCTATCGATGACCTTTTGGGAGGAGGTGATTTAAAGCCTAGTATAGTCATCCTCCAAGTCGCAGACAGATTGCTTAAGACACCATGGGGATTGTTAGAAGATGTCCTGGTGAGAGTGGAGGACTTCTTCTTCCCTGTTGACTTTCTCGTGGTAGATACTAACCCATCTAATAAGCCTACCAAGCCATCCATTATTCTGGGATGTCCCTTCTTAGCCACAACCAATGCCTCTATTAATTGTAAATCAAGGGCACTTAAAATGGGTTTTGGGAACAAGAAGATCTGATTGAATGTTTTTGATACCTATAAGCAATCTGGATTTGAAGACTATTCACATATTGAGATTGTTGATGAAATCATTGAGGAGACTACTCCAACACTCTTAAGTAGAGATCCTCTTCAAATGGTCATATATAAGGACCATCCTCCAAGTATTGAAGAGAGTGAAAGGGATATGCCCAAATTGGAAGAGTTGTTGGGAGTACACACAAAGCCTCTATCCCTACCCTGGACTCTTAAGGTAGATCCACTACCTGAGGCAAGGACATCTCAACTTATACCCTCAATCCATAAGGCTCCTGGGTTGGAGTTTAAACCCTTCCCGAGCACATTGAAGTATGCTTTCCTTGGCCCTAACGACATGCTCCTCATCATTATCTCATCTGCATTATTTGAATCATAGGAAGGAGCTTTGCTCGAGTGTTTACAAAAGCACAAGGGAGCTATTGCTTGGTCGATAGCTGGTATTAAGGGTGTTGACCCCTCCCTCTGCATGCATCATATATACACGGACAAGTCTGTGAAACCCTTTCAACACATGCAAAGAAGGCTCAACCCCAATATGTGGGAGGTTATCGAAAAGGAGATTCTGAAATGGCTAGATGCAGGAATTATCTATTCCATTTTTGACAGTAAATGGGTTAGCCCAATACATGTGATGCCCAAAAGGGTAGGAATCACTATAGAAAAAAATGACCAAGGAGAGTTAGTGACCACTAGACCTTCAACAGGCTGGAGGTCTGCATTGATTATCGCTGTTTGAATACGGCTACCCAGAAAGACCATTTCCCCTTGCCGTTTATCGATCAGATTTTGGAATGACTGGCAGGGAACAAGTACTTATGTTTCCTTGATGGGTACTCTAGGTATAATCAGATAGCTGTCTTTCCTGACGATCAGGAGCATCCACCTTCATGAGTCCGTATGGCACATTTGTGTTCCGTCGAATGCCATTTGGGTTATGTAATGCTCCTACTACATTCCAACGATGTATGATGGCTATCTCTTTTCTGACATAATTGATGAGTTTGTAGAGATCTTCATGGATGATTTCTTCATGTATGGCTTGTTGTTTGACCTATGCCTTTCGCACCTTGATAAAGTCTTAACCAATTGCGAAGAGGCAAAGCTGGTGCTTAGCTGGGAGAAGAGCCACTTTATAGTCCAACAAGGCATTGTTTTGGGGCATGTAGTCTCCGAGAGAGGATTAGAGGTGGATACTGCCAAAATCGATTCCATCTCTAAGCTCCCATCTCCCACTAATGTTCGTCAAGTTAGATCTTTTCTTGGCCATGCTGGATTCTATAGGCGCTTCATTAGAGATTTCAGTAAAATCTCTAAGCCACTTTGTGACCTATTAGCGAAAGATGTTTCCTTCGATTTTGATGACAGATGTGGCGAGGCTTTCCAAGTCTTGAAGAAAGCCCTTATTACCGCGTCGATTCTCCAAGCACCAGATTGGGCCCTCCCATTTAAGCTGATGTGCGATGCTTCTAATTTCGCAGTGGGACTGATCTTAGGTCAAAGGGTTGATGGCAAACCTCATGTTTTGCATTATGCTAGCAAGACCCTTACGAATCCTCAGCAAAACTACACCGTCACTAAAAAGGAACTTCTTACTGTAGTATTTGCTTTGGAAAACTTTTGGTCTTATTTATTTTGATCCAAGGTTGTGGTGTTCATCTATCATTCCGCTTTAAAGCGCCTTCTTATGAAGGAAACCAAACCTCGTTTAATTCATTGGATTCTGCTACTCCAGGGGTTTGACCTCGAAATTAAAGATAAGAAAGGAGTTGAAAATGTGGTAGCAGATCATCTGTCCAGGACCCCTATTGAGGCATCAACCCCTTTAAGGTAAATGACCAACGACTTAAACCATATGTTACTTTTTTAGATGGACAGGTTTTGGATGCACTCTAGCTTGAGGAGCCTTATCTCCTCCCACTCTCCTCCTCAGGTGATATTCTTCTATGTCTTTATTTTTCCAATGAGGACATTGTCAATCTTAGGCATGGGGGGGTATAACCTGAGGTTGTTTATATCATTTATAAATATTTTCATGCATTTAGGTTAGGTGCATTAGTTCTTGGCTAAGAAAAAAAATTTCTCTTTTATTTTTTTGAGCTAATTTGGTTAGTCCATAGCAAAATATCTTTATCAAGGAGATTTATTGAAGATTTTCTTCTTAAATTGTTTCTTAAGTTTAGAATCCAGTACATTTACTTTACTTGCACGTAGACTGGGTAATGGATCTTTTAAGAAAACCAATAAACATTTTTAGTTTGTTGAACCCTTGGATAGTTAGTAGGGAGTCAGGCAAACTATCTTTTATTAGATCCACCTAATATTAGTGAGGAGAAAGTAGAGAGATTACTAGTGTGCTATGTCAAGTGCAAGGACGTTTGAATTCTAGATAATGAGATGTTGGTACCTTAGAGTTAGACATAGTTTTCACTCTCTGTTCTGTTCCTCCATGCGAACATTTGTGTGAATTCCTGAGAGTCGCCAAATAAGGAAGATACACAGAGATTGAGTTCTAATAAAACTATGACTATGGTGGATGGTTACGACCATCCTTCATAGGGTCCTTGGCTAAAGGAGGGTAGTAGTGTCAAAGGTCAGAAATATGCTTGTCCTATTCATTCCTTCCCGATGTTGAGAGTAGGCACTTCCACCAAATAAGTCACACAATATCCTCTTGATCATCATCATCCCCAATAATGCCTCATGAATAAAAGTTTTGTGTCGTGTTGTGTTGTGTTGTAGTTATAAAATTAAAAAAAAAAGAGAAAAATAAAATATATATACATATATATAGAAAAATATGAAAGAAAAAAGAGAGAGAAGAAAAAAAAATGTGTCCAAGTTTATAGGTTTGTCTTGGTGTCAATTTTTTTATCAAGTGTCCATGTCATTGAGGCAACAAAAACACCCATTACGGTCCATCAAATATGACCCATAGCTACTTTTTCAGTATTTCTGATCACCTAAACACTGGCGGAAGAATTCTAACTTAGTTGTAGGGTTATTAGGACTTTAATTGAAGTGTGAATGCATCTGAGGCCACCAAACACTGAGTACATGGGCAAAATCAGGTGAAATGTGTGATCTCAGAGGGGAAAGAAAGAAGAAGAGTGAGCACAAAGGAACATTAAGAGAGAGTAGTTTTGTTTAGCCTCTCTCTGGGTTGACTCGTTCGATAGTCTAGAGATTTAAAGTTTGCAGTACTAGACTACATGTAGCACCAGATGAGTGTGAGCCACCAAATAGTAATCCATTTGAATCAAACATTGTCTACCTAAGCCAAAAAGCTAAGGTGAATTCATAGATTATTTTCTACTTTATCCCTGAGGGATGAAGTTTTCTATCCTGATAGAATTTACCAAGGTAAAGCATAAACTTTAAATGTAGGATGGCTTTTCACTTGGATCTATTGCCTAGGCTACTATCACTTCATTTTCACATTTGTCTGCATCTTTAAATTTGTGGAATAAGAAAAGTAGAAACCTTTGGTCACTTCCATCATTTTTCACTTTTGCTAAAGATTAACAAAATTTAGGCATGGGGGTATTTGATAGGTCTACGTTAGTAAACTAATCATTTGCCTAAATACTTGTTGGATAATTAATTAGGTTAGCAAGGAGCTTGGGGATTAATAGAAAATTAGATTAAGTTCTTAAATGAAAAATACTTTATTTTATGTATTTAAGATTAAATTTGATTTGACATTTCATTTGCACATATGTTCTTTCCTTATAGATGCCAAAGACATCTAATTGAATCAAAAGGAAAAGATTAGGAAGCAGCTAACCATGCCTAATATTTTTCCATGAATCTCATCAAACACTGCGTTGCAGGTGTAATCTTCGCCAGCCGGCCTTCCAATAACGACCATGCTATTTGCGGCAAGTATTCAAAAGTGGTGATAATTGATTGGGATCGGAGGGGAGAGTATAAAAAGCTCCATCTTCTTCCTTCGGCAGGTGCTCCCACCCCCCTCACTTGGGGATCTTCCTCATCCACCCATCCTAGCACTGTGGCCAGAGCATACATCGTAGGACGTGCGTGCACTGTGGCTGCTGCAAGCTTCGACATTGCCTCTAGACCCGTGCACTTAGTGACAGTGCATGCACGCTGCTTCTCCTCAACTCAACACCACCACCTATCTCCTTCATCCTCTTCATTTTCTTCTTCACCTTGTCCTCAACACAACACCACCTGCAACCCCCCACTAAGAACCCACCACCAACACACTCCACTACCATCGCCACCACCCTCTCGAAACCACCACCAACACCACAACTTTCCCTCTCCACACAAGCTCGCAGCCATCCACCACCATCCCTTCCTCTTCTTCAACCTGCCTCCCCTTTTACGCAAAAAGCACCCAAACTATAGCTGGCTCACCACTGCCATCTCCAACTGCCAACCTCAGCCCCAAGCTCCCTCCGATGATCTCAGGCATTGCCGAGCATCCTCGTTGACTACAAGCACTCGCCAATGCCTCCACGCTTCACCTGTAGCCACCCACCACCACCAACCTCCAATCCTCTGTTCGACCACATCTGGTCGTCCTAGGCAAAGCCGCCACGACCGTTGGATGCGCGCCAGCCCAGCCCTCCTTCGATGAGCTTCTCACGTCTTGCCTCAGCTTCTCCTTGCATGTGTGTGCTGGAGCACAAAGTGCTCTATTTCGTCTTGAATGTCTTTTTACATTGCTTGACATTGCCAATTCCTATATATATTATTAAATCAATTGGATATTATGTGGTTTTGATGAGAATGTCCCTCTTCTTTCGTCAAATGACTATTTCAACATTATTCCATTCATTTGAAAGGTTTTTGATTTGATTAAAGGGAAGCCATTCTCTTGTCTTATTTCAAGAGAAGTGGTGGTGAATGTCATGGTCAATCTTTATTTTTGATTTCATTATTGTAGTGAAATTTCATGATCACTCATGTTATTTAACATAAATGCAATTTCAGTGATTCCATGCGTTGTGATCTTAATTCAAAGAGGGTTTTAGCTTTATTCTGATTCCACTGCTTGAGAATATATTTCTAAACATTTGCTTTACATCTTGTACGAGTTTTAATAAGCCAATGCCTCCTTATGGATATGACACTTTGACCAACGTGGTTAGATTAGATATAAATTAATTTTGATAGAGAGATTTTCCACCACATAAAATACAACATATCATTTCTATTGCTATCTTAATTAAGTGGAAGATACTCTTTCACATGGTTCAAAGTCACCGTGACCCTCCGATGACGTTGTTAGAGTAGTCTACTTATTTCTATCTAGATTCCAGGTAACTGTGGACCTGCTTCGCTTGGTTCTTTGTGTGTCTTGCACTTGTTGGTGTGTGTTCCCTCTTTGCTAAGTTTAGAACCCTGTGATAGTATGGCTTTTGCTTATGGGTACTTAAAAGTAAATCAACTTGATATCTAATGATCAATGAGTACTAAGATGTTAAAACTTGATCTTATCGTCACATGCATGAAATGGACTCTGTTTCCATGAAATAAATTTTGTTGTGTTTATTAAATTCTAAACAGCAAGGGACCACTGACATAAATTGGAAATTATCTGCAAACTGACAAGTTGGATGATGTGCATACATCTGATTAACCTAAAATGTCTATTAATGCATGTTCTTAGTACCATATTAGCATCATACATTGTAAATATTGCATAACATGCATAATCATGCATTTAGGTCAGGTTGTATAAATTGTATAGTAATTGTCTCCTTTTACAGCCAGGGACAGGGCAACTTGTTGATCGGGGCCTCGGATCGAAGATCCAATCGTACGGATCAATCGCCTTGATTGGACATCCATAGCACCAGATAGAGATCGAGGAACCCTAAAGATCAAGGGCAGAGATGGTGTTAATCCATACCTCATATGACAAATCTGACTGCACGGATGGGTTCAGATTGACGATTGCAGCCTAACGGTGTGCAAATCGATCCAATCCAACACCCGTGGCACCATCTACAACACAAAGAAGATGGATGGCCAAGATGGTGCCACGTGGCACCATCTCAACTGCCTAACCGGCCCCAAGGACCTGCCTCTGCTTCTCTTCTTCACCCGCTCGATGAATCTGCACTGTTGGATGCCCATCCAACGTTCGTAGAGCTGCGCACTCAATTCCTCCGCGTGACAAAGATGGGTGCTCAGCATAGCAATCGCACCCCTGTGGGCAAGCGAGGGTCGCGCGATCGAGCCGTGCTGAGTGCCTCAATTCAGACGGGTGTGGGTGCGGGCGCAATTCGATCGTCAGATGAAGATCAGGTGGCCAAGGGGAGGAGGCGTGGCGTATGGAGGATCCTTCAATCCCATACGCGCATGATGATGCGTGTTTGCACGCCTCATCACACGTGGGCATCCAGCAGAGGAGTTTTGAAGGCGTGGGTGAGGATTGATCTCGACCGTCTAATCTCACAATCGGACGGCTATCATCAATCCAAACGTGCGTAGGCATTAGGGCGCAGAAGAGGAGCGAGCGTGCGTGAGGCGCACACACGTCGACCACGTTCAAGCCTTTAATGACGGATAAATTCATCACTAAAGGCCCTAAATTAATGTTTTTGAAATTGAAATGTCCAAAATGCCCCTACTCCTTGCAACTATAAAAGGAGACCCCTACCCCACGAATTTCTCATCCCTTCCTTCTCCTCTCTCCCCCTCCAAAGCTGAAGAGAAGCTTGTCCTACACCTGGGATGCTCCTCAAGAGCTAAAACCAAGTTTTCGCCCCCATTCCGAAAGTGGATCCCGTGACGACAATAACATGCTGCCTCATTCCCATTCTTCCGACTTTGTTCTCCTTCTTCCCGCCTCATCCCCCTTCTCCCAGGCGTCACCTCCGTCTGGCTCGTCCTCAAAGCTTTCGTCGAGGAGGATAACTTCTCTCTTCTTTCTTTTACCACTTTCTAGAGTATAATTTTCCGCTTTCTAGTTGTAATAGTTTCCCATTTTCTAGTGTAATCATTTCTTGCTTTTTTAGTTGTAAAACATTATTCAAATATCAAGTTATTATTCTCTCTCTCTTATTGTTTGTATCGATTCCATTGTGATTATTTCACAATTTAAATAATACAAAAAAAATATAACTGCGGATTTTGAGATCAACGTAGCCTCCCTGTGTTTGACCCAGAACTACTTTACGGATTTTTTGGTATAAATTTTATCTGTTGAATGGATTTCTTTGCGACTCGAACTACAATGACGGGTTTTCAAATCTAATTGCGAATGCATAGTTTTCCGCTTTCAGCATTTTGGCACCGTTGCCGGGGAGGCAACGATTTTCGATCTTCTTTTTGCATTTCACGCGCTTTACTATTTTCTAACTTGCTTTATCTCTTGTCTATTGTTTTGCAGATACCTCGATCAGGGAATTGTCAAGTGGTAGATCGGAGTAATGTGCAGTTGAAGACGACTGTAAGTGCTCCCCATTTTACCCCCTCCATAGATTTCAGTTCACCACATTAATTCAAAATCCAATTAACCTAGGTGTTTGCAGAAATCCTAGGATTAGTTTGGTTGCTTGGATTTCCACCCACATTCATTTCACCCTCGCATAAAAAAAATGAACAAAAAGATATTTTTGCGGGGTAATTCAACATACACACAACTTACACCCATATTCAAGGCACTTAACCTAATTGATTTTCTTCTACTCAACCAGATTCTGATCTGTGGAACCGGTACACACAAATCAACATATAAAAGAGTAGAAATCAGTCTAGGTTAATCATTTTGTGTGCCTAACTTAGTGGTGCAATTGTGACCAATTGTTTGAGTTGTTTGGGCTACACCACTCAACTTAAAATCAACTAACCGAGTAGCTTCCTTTTAGGGTTTTCAATTTAGGTCAATACTAGGTACTCCACTTTATTTTTGATTTCAAAAGGAAAGTGATCTTCACCCGTGCTTGAAAACCTGGTTTGCCTCAAACTTGATTGAATTAAACCTAACTTTAAACCTTAAAAGCTACTTAAGCAAGATTTAAACCTTAAAATCTACTCATCACAAATAATCTTGCTTGAAAACCCTGGTTGTTTACGTACTCACACATACTCAATTGATCATTAAGGGCACAACCCATTTTAAGGGTCCACCACATTCCATAAGCAATACAATTCTAGGCCTAAATAAAATCAAGTAGACATTGGCCTTAAGGACTGATTCGCTCTTTGGGGTCTAGTCTGAGATTGTTTACAATTAACCTGATTGTACTGATCAATCTGATGTCTAGCTAGGGGAGTAGCGTCAAACGACCATAGCTGGGGGTACACTAGGACCCGGAGGCGCAAGCCGAAGGAAGAACCTTCTCCCTAGTCCCTCCTTCTAACTGGTTGTATTAAGCAGATGCAAGTAGAGTAAATCATCTATAATCTTAAGGTTGGTTCTGAAAGTCTGTAGATCTTTAGGCTACCCCACTTAAGGATAGGATTGTTTTGTTGTGTTGTAGGGTTCTTATCCCTAGTCCTTCCGACCTTTTCCTAGTTTATGCTAGAAAGGAGGTCATTGAATCCCCGATTGGCAGGACCACTAGAGTATTCTAGGAGGCGTAGATTGGATTTTGGCCAAATTTATCCCATGGCCGAACAATAGCCTCCTCTGCCTCAGGATCCACAGGAGGGATTTCAAAGGCAACTGAAACAAATGTAGAGAATGTAAGAATGGTTCTAGAGAATGCAAGGTGCTCAGCCCTGGAAGGATTTTTACGATCCTTCAAACTACGAGGAACGTCCCGGCATCTAGATTCTTGCCGGAGATGTAGAAATCAAGCCCCAGGTGTTAAGCCTGAGCAAACATTTTCATGGGTTTAGCTCTGAAGACCCGCTTAGCACTTGGAGGACTTGACCACTTTGGTCCAGACCACCAAGGCACGAAATGTGAATGAGGAGCAAATGATCATGAGGCTCTTCCCCCACTCTCTCAGGGATAAAGCCACTCATTGGTATAGGACTATAGGAAGGCCAATTGCAACTTGGAATGATTTGAAATCGACCTTCCTGAAGAAATTCTTCCCTGTCGAACGTACCAATGCATTGAGACAGGCAATTACTACCTTCACCCAGCAGCCGGGAGAGTAGTTTCATGTTGCCTGGGAGCGATTCCAGGACTTATTGCAGAGGCGTCCACACCACGAGGTGCTGAAATGGCAACTCGTGCAGATCTTCTACCACGGGTTGACTGAGCAACTCAGAAATCACGTGGATGCTTCTTGCGAAAGCAATTTCCTCAACAAAGGCGCAGATAGTGCGAACGAATTGTTTGAGGAGATGAGCGAGAATTCAATCAATCATGCCTCCATGGATACTTTTAACCGGTCCCAGTAGCCCAGATCGAATGTTAATGAAGTCCACGACTCTTATTCATTTGATATGGAATTGATTTGTAATAAACTTGATAAGGTGAACTTGGTTACTAAGAGAATGGAGGAGTGGATGGCTAGAAACTCAATGAACAACTCTTGATCCACTCAATCCCAGAATTCGAGATTCCATTCATCATGAGCTCCTTCTGGATGGGAGTTCGTGAATCAACTTGATGCGGCTCAACCTATGAATCAGCATTATCCGGAACCTCACAGGTTCCAAATTGGGGCCTTTGATCCCAGTTTCTCTGATCCCTCCCTTTCTTTCTCTCCATCCTCACCCTATGAGGATGTCTATGCTGTACAAGAGAATATTAGGTCCAACCCTTACTCCAATGCTTATAATCCGGGTTGGAGGAACCACCCTAACTTCTCCTGGAGAAACCCAAGGCAACAAACCCAATTCTGACCCAACAACTATGCTCCACAATGACCAATGGGTTAGGGTCATGTTTGCACTCAACTGCCCCCAAATCAGGTCAATCAACCAGCTTGGAATGCCCGTCAACACGTAGGGCAGGATGATTTGAACCGAAAAATGGTAGAGATGTAAAGATCTATGCTCCAACTCATGAAGAAAATGAAAACCTCCCTGGACAACTTGCAAAATGAGTTCATTGCTAATTCTCGTCAACCCAGATCTCTACCATCTCAACCCATACCCAACCCACGTAATATCCAGAATCTGGACAATCAAGCCCATGGGTACGGGAATCAGAGGGACCTGCATGCACATGCTCAAGTGGTTGAGCAGGGTCCTTCCTCTTCTGCTTCTTCCTCAAATCAAAGTTTTTTGGCTAATGAAGCACCTCCAATCTTTCCTAACCCTCCTCAAGACCCAAACTCGTATGCATCTGCTAATTCTATTATCTTGAGGAGTGGTAAACAAACTCAAGATCCACAACCACACTATTCTGATTTACCGAATCCTGAAGAGCCTAAGGAGAGAAAGGAGAACTCTGGAGAAGAAATAAAGGCTCAGGAACCTGATTCCGAAGATCCGACTCATGTTCCTTTTCCTAAGGCCTTGATTAGATCAAGGAAGAAGTCTGCTGATAGTAATGAGGAGCTTTTGAATATTTTCAAGAATGTCGAGACCAATATCCTTCTCCTCGACGCTATCAAACATATGCGAGCTTATGCGAAATTTTTAAAGGATTTATGTACACAAAAGCGTAAGTCAAGAGAATCTATTCCGAGGAAGGTGGTACTCTCCAAGCAGGCTAGTTCTATTATTCTGCATCACCTCCCTCAGAGAAAGAGAGATCCAGGTGCTCCTTTGATTTCTTGTGTCATCGGAGATTACACCTTTGACAAAGCACTACTGGATCTCGGTGCATCCATTAACCTAATTTTGACTTCTCATTACGAGAAGTTTGGATTAGGTGAACTTCGGCCGACTTCAGTAACGCTGCAGTTAGCAGACCGTTCGGTCACAAATCCGCGAGGCATTATTGAAGATGTAATTATCAAGGTTAAGGATTTCTATTTTCCTGTAGATTTCCTTGTCCTTGACATGGATGTACTTGAAAATTTGAGGAACACGCCCATCATTCTGGGGCATCCATTCCTGGCTACCGCCAAGGCCAACATTAACTGTGAGAGCGGTAGCATGGAAATCGCCTTTGGGGATCAAAGAATGAAATTAGATATTTTTAAGGTGATTAACAAATTCGAGGATTATGGATTCATTGATGAACTTGAGGACAATAATGTGAACATTGAAACTTGTATGGCGGTTTCTGCATTTGAAAGTTCCTCCTCTGATGTTGATTTGGACCCGCAACCCTCTTTGGCAGACCTGCCACCTTCTGAAGAGGTTATTAATTTTGTTCACTCTCAACCTCTTCCTCTTGATGACTCTTCATTAGCATCTTCCTTACCTTCAATCATCAACCCACCCCAGCTTGAACTGAAACCATTGCCTGAGAATCTGAAATATCAATTTTTAGGACCACATAAGACGCTCCCTGTGATTATCAGTGCTGAATTAACAAAGGAGCAGGAGATTAAATTTATTAAGGTCCTAAAGGAACACAAGGAGGCAATTGGTTGGACCATTCATGACCTTAGGGGGATCGAGCCATCTTATTGCAATCACAAAATATTTTTGGAAGATGGATCCTACCCTTCTTGCCAGATGTAGAGGAGATTAAATTCGAATATGCGAGAAGTGGTCAAGAAAGAGATTATCAAATGGTTAGATGCAGGAATCATTTATCTGATCTCTGATAGTCCTTGGGTAAGTCCCGTGCAAATTGTTCCCAAGAAAGCCGGGATTACCGTTGTGACTAATGAGAAAGGAGAATCTGTCACAACTCGTTCAGCTTTCTCTTGGAGAGTTTGTATTGATTACAGGAAGCTGAACACAGCCACAAAAAAGGATCATTTTCCTTTGCCCTTCATCGATCAAATCATGGAAAGATTAGCCAGGCAGAAGTACTTCTATTTCCATGACGGTTACTTGAGATACAATCAAGCCCCTATCCATCCCAAGGATCAGGAAAAAATGACTTTCACCTATTCCTACGGAACCTTTGCTTTCCATAGGATGCCATTCGGCTTTATGCAATGCACCTGCAACTTTTCAAAGGTGTGCTGGCCATATTCTCTGACATGGTGGGAGAGTTTATGGAAGTCTTCATGGATGATTTCTCTATTTTTGGAGAATCGTTTGACTCTTATCTAGCTAATCTTGAAATGATCCTTAAACGATGCATCAAAACAAGACTGGTCCTTAGCTAGGAAAAGAGTCATTTCATGACACAAGAAGGCATCATCTTGGGCCATGTAATCTCTAATGGGGAATCGAAGTAGACAAAGCTAAGGATGATGCTATCGCTAAACTCCCGCCTCCCACATCTATCAAACAAATTTGATCATTTCTTGGTCATGTAGGATTCTACAAGAGATTCATCAAGGACTTTTCGAAGGTTGCTCGTCCTTTGAGCAATCTTCTCGCCAAAGAAACGCTGTTTGATTTCGATGAATCATGCCGTAAGGCATTTGATTTTCTTAAAACGGTAGTCACTTGTGCTCCGATGTTGCAACCACTGATTTGGACAGCCCCATTTGAGATCATGACCAACGCTTCTGATTACGCGATCGGGGCTGTTTTGGGCTAGAATATTGACAGGAAGCCCTCTGTCATTTACTACTCTAGTAAAACTCTGAACGAGGCCTAGAGGAACTACACTGTTACTAAGAAGGAATTACTAGCTGTAGTATTTGCTTTGAAGAAATTCAGGGCTTATCTCTTAGGGTCTCACGTCATCATTTATGCCGACCATTCAGCCTTGAGACATCTCTTGGCCAAAAAGGATGCCAAACCCCAGCTTATTCAATGGATTCTTCTGCTTCAAGAATTGATCTTGACATCAAGGATAAATCCAGGGTACAGAATGTCGTGGCGGATCATCTATCGAGACTTCTAAGTGATTCTTCTCGTTTGGACATTCCGATTGGTGATAATTTTTCGGATGAGACTATCCCTACAGTTTCAGGTGTCTAAACCTCGTGGTTTGCTAACATTGTTAATTATTTGACTGTTGGTCAAATCTCCCAGGATTGGACCAAGCAACAACGGGATAGACTCAAATATGAGGCCAAATATTACTTCTGGGAAGACCCCGAATTGTATCGCATCGACTTTGATCAGATTATTCGCCGATGCATTCCGGAGAATGAATTCAAGAGTATACTCAAGTTCTGCCATGCATCTGCGTGTGGTGGACACTTCTCCGATGTTTGCAATCTGGATTCTATTGGCCATCTTTATTCAAGGATTCTTAGGATTTCTTAAAGTCATGTTCCAGATGCCAGGCACTTGGGAGCATAACTAAGAGAGATATGATGCCTCTAAACCCAATTCTTCCCATCGAAATATTTGACGTTTGGGGCATCGATTTCATGGGACCTTCCTCCCTTCATTTGGACACTAGTACATTCTCGTCGCTGTTGATTACATGTCCAAGTGGATCAAGGCTATTCCCACCCGAACCAATGACCACAAGGTGGTCATCAATTTTGTCAAGAAGAATATCTTCAACCAGTTCGGGATTTCGAGGGCCATCATCAGTGATGGTGGCACTCATTTCACTAATTCCCAGTTCTGTAATTTGCTAGCAAAATATGAGGTTAATCACTGAATCTCCACACCTTACCATCCCCAGACGAATGGATAAGCTGAGATCTCCAATCAGGAGATCAAGAATATTCTTCAAAAAATAGTTAGGCCTGATCGCAAAGACTGGACTCAAAAGCTAGAGGACGCTCTTTGGGCCTACCATATGACGTATAAAATGCCCATCAGCATGTCTCTGTTTCGTCTGGTGTATGGAAAGGCATGCCATTTACCTGTAGAAATTGAACATAGGGCATTCTAGGCAATCAAATAATGTAATCTAGATCTGAGTTTAGCCGGGAAGACCAGGAAACTCCAACTATCTAAGTTGGAGGAGCTTAGAAATGATGCATATAAGAATGCCAAGATTTATAAGGCTCAGACCAAAGCTCTTCATGACCAATTGATTTCCCGCAAGAGCTTTGAGTCAAACCAGAAAGTCTAGCTCTTTGATTCTTGACTTAAGCTCTTTGGCCCATTCATTATCGATCAGATATTTCCAAATGGGGCAGTTCAGATCTCTAACTCGAAGACGAGTAATTCATTCAAAGTCAACGATCAACGTCTAAAGCCTGTTATTGACCGTACTATTCTAGAACCCATCTCAGACACGATTGCTCTAGCTATGTTGTCACTTCTTTGGCTCAACTACGCCTAGCTGACAGCATTAAACTCAGCAGTTGTACAGTCTAAATTAGAGCTAACCCGAGCTTCATATTCAGGTGATATCTTCTGCATTCTACCCTTCCTTTCATTCTCAATGCAGACATTGCATCAGCTAGGCATGTGGGGGTGGATTCATTTCTGAATCATTGTGTCAACTCTGTGGAACTCTTGTAAATTCTACTTATTTTCTTATATATACATTAAAAAAATTGAATTAGGAAGGAATACTTGGACATTAGGACTTTCAATCTTAGGAAATATTACAGTAGGATATGAACACTATGACCCTTCAGGTCTTTGGGTTTAATCAGCCTAGGTATCCACTAAAATGTGGATCTGTTTATCGAGTCCTCGCCATCCTGAATTCTATTTTAATTTGATTAAATAAGTTTGGATGATAAGTACACGACTTATCAGCCCGCCCTCTGATTTGAGGGAACTTTAAGTCTAAGCATCTACACACTATTCGTCACTGACTCGTTGTTTGGAAGTTTTAATGGAAATTGGGTAGCTAATGAACCTTTTAGGGTGATCTGGCAAGTTATTGTGGGTAACAACCCATAGGTAGGTTGTCCAGAGCCCAGTCACAGGACCACTCTCTTCTTGCTGCCTTTAGGTAAATCTTAGACCAGGGAAGCCACCTAATTAAAAAAAAAAAAAGAAAAAGAAAGTTCAAAAAGAAAAGAAAAAAAAAAGAAACAAAAGAAATATGCCACACTTTGCTACACGAGTATGGCTGGCAAGTTGTTGGTGGTAACAGCTCATCGATCGGTTGTCCAGATCCCAGCTCAAGAAATGCACATAAAAATTCCTGAAACACTTAGGAAGAAGTGGAGAAGTAGAATAAGCCAGGGAGATATACACTGGATTCACCCTTGTGTTGACCCCATAAAATATAAAAGTGGGGAGAAAGCTACCGATCGTAAAGATACACCTTTAGGCAGAACTCTTTTTGAGATCACCTAGGGGTGTAGAAACCTGAAGTCTGTTCTGATTGCCGATCAACGAGTCTATCACATTCACAATAAGATGCTTAGAACTTAGGATTCTCATCAAATCTTAGGTGGGTTGAGTGGCCGTAGAAAGCCACTCTGTAACCCTAAACTCAAAAATCCAAAAAAATTAAAAGAGAACAAAAAGAGAAAAAGAGATCTTTCTTTGAATAAGGAGAGGGCTTGAGGCGGTCTGCATTTTGGCAGATGCCCGAGCATTGTTGTGTCTTTGAAAGTTCAGGTCCTAAGTAAAAATTTCTTAATGTTGAAAATGATTTGTAACCGAGTAATCCAACCTAATTCTTTTATAAATAGCATGTAGTTTTTGCTAGGGACTAGCAAAAGATAGGCATGGAGGTGTGATGTATGCATACATCTGATTAACCTAAAATGTCTATTAATGCATGTTCTTAGTACCATATTAGCATCATACATTGTAAATATTGCATAACATGCATAACCATGCATTTAGGTCAAGTTGTATAAATTGTATAGTAATTGTCTCCTTTTATGGCCAAGGACAAGGCAACTTGTTAATTGAGGCATCGGATCGAAGATCCAATCGTACAGATCTAATCAGGGTGACGATTGGAGTTCAATGACTCTAAGATCGCCCTGATTGGACATCCGTAGCACCAGATAGAGACCGTGCAACCCTAACGATCAAGGGCCAAGATGGTGTTAATCCGCACCGTAGACAACAAATCCGACCACACGGATGGGTTCGGATCGACGATCGCAGCCTAACGATGCAAAAATCTGTCCAATCCAACATCCGTGGCACCATCTACAACACAAAGAAGGTGGACAACCAAGATGGTGCCACATGGCACCATCTCAGCTGCCCAACCGGCCCCAAGGACCCACCTCTGCTTCTCTTCTTCACCCGCTTGACGAATCTCCACCGTTGGATGCCCATCCAATGGTCGTAGAGCTGCACACTGAATTCCTTTGCGCAACAAAGATGGGCGCTCAGCACAGTGGTCGCGCCCCTGTAGGCAAGCAAGGGGTCGTGCGATCGAGCCTCATTGAGCGCCTCAATTCAGACGAGAGTGGGCACGAACATGATTCGACCATCAGATGAAGATCGGGCGGCCGAGGGGAGGAGGCTTGGCGTACGGAGGATCCTTTGATCGTGTACAAGCACGATAACGTGCGTTTGCACGCCTCATCACACGTGGGCACGCGACAAAGGAGTTTTGAAGGCATGGGCGAGGATTGATCTTGATCGTTTGATCTCACAATTGGATAGCTGAGATCAATCCAAACATGCATAGGAATTAGGGTGAGAAAGAGGAGCGGGCGCGTGCACGGCGCGCGCACGTCGGCCACGTTCAAGCCTTTAGTGATGGATAAATCCATCACTAAAGGCCCTAAATTAATGTTTTTGAAATTAAAATGTCCAAAATGCCTCGACTCCTTGCAACTATAAAAGGAGACCCCTGCCCCACGAATTTCTCATCCCTTCCTTCTCCTTTCTCCCTCTCCAAAGCTTAAGAGAAGCTTGTCCCACACCCAAGATGCTCCTCAAGAGCTAAAACCAAGTTTTCGCCCCTATTCTAGAAGTGGATGACGATGACGTGCTACCTTGTTCCCATTCTTCCGACTTCGCCGTCCTTCTTCCCATCTTGTCCTCTGTCTTCCAGGCTTCGCCTTCGTTCAACTCGTCCTCCAAGCATTCATTGAGGAGTATAACTTCTCTCTCCTTTCTTTTACTACTTTCTAGAGTAGAATTTTCCACTTTGTAGTGTAATCATTTCCTACTTTCTTAGTTGTAAAACATTATTCAAATATCAAGTGATTGTTCTATCTCTCTCTCTCTTATTGTTTATATCGATTCCATTGTGATTATTTCACCTTTTAAAAAATACAAAAAAAATATAACTGTTGATTTTGAGATCGACTTAGCCTTCCTATGTTCGACCCGGAACTTCTTTACGGAATTTTCGGTATAAATTTTATTTGTAGAATGGATTTCTTCGCGACTCGAACTACAACGAGGGGTTTTCGAATCCAATTGCGAATGCGTAGTTTTCCACTTTCAACATTGCCAGATAACATGAATATCAATTAAATCTATACTTATTGATGTAAACATGTTCGCCTATTTTATTGATTTAATAACGATGGTTTAGTCAGGATTTAAAGAATGGATAACTGGTTTTAGCCCCACTACTAGTTAGATTAGTTGTAACTTTGGTCTTTTAGACCGATTTTGCAGATGGTTTAGGGAGTTGCTGGTCTCCAAATGACTCCTTGGTTAGGCTTAGCGGCCAACTGGGATAGCAGGATGCATGGCTCGAGATTTGGAGTGGTTACTTTCTCAGCCGGTGGGTGGGTTAATGGCTATTTGTGGTTCAACATACATAGCACTTGTATGTGTTCACGCTACACGACATAGCCGCCACCCCTTTCCGCAATGACCCTAGGGTGACGGAGAGTGGCGACTTGATGGGTATAAGCCATCTTTCTAGCCAGGAGGGTGACTTATACCGTTCCTGTGCTATAAGAAGTTACACAAGATCGTCTCGTGGCCGAGACATCGATTGACAGATTGTGAACTATAATAATATGGGCAAATTGCATAAATGGAATTGGATAAGTAATAATTTATAAATGGATGAACTGCTGATATAGTACCCTCTTTCTTTTACTCTTGTCACTGTTGCTACTTGTTGTACTTGTTCTACTCAGTTTTTACTAACGTGTTTCTTAGGTTCTGAGCTCAAGTGCTGCTGAGCAGTCGGGTGTAGTGGCTGCTATTGGTCAGTCTTTTGTGGAACCGGGTCCTACTTGAGGAAACGATCCGTACTGAGCCAGTGGCTCTTTGTTATTTCCTTTCCACTATTAGATTTTACTTCTATCTTTTGTGATTGTACAAGAACTTTTTACTTTATGCTTTTATGGTAAATTTTATCATATTGTCATCACTTTATTTATTTTCATTGAATGCATTATGGATGAATGCTTTGCCATTGATGTTCTATGACTCTGTGTTGGGTGATTGTGATCTTGTGGGTGGTTTATGCTGGTTGTTAGCACATGGTGACTCACGTTTCATCGCTTAGCGGCACTACTAGAAAAAGGTGAATTTCCACCGGTTATTTACCATTGGTTTGGGAAGCGACAGCAAAAATATTTTTGTCGTCACTTCTTAATATAAGTGACAGCGAATACCACACTAAATTGAGCACCTAAACCTCGCCCAAAAAGTAATATGTAATTAATATTTTTCGTCAGTTATTATAAAAAGTGATGACAAATGTCTCGTTAAAATTTCACCCCAAATATTGGGCGTGAGATTTGGGATTAAATTAAACATTTACCATCGCTTAGTAATTAAACCATCATAGAGCTCTCTCCTCCTCCTCGGCAGCGAAACTCCTCGTAGAGCCCTCTCCTCAAAGATCAGACCATCTATACCTGTGCAGAGCCCTCTCCTCCCCCACATTACGCACAACTCCCTCGTAGAGCTCCTCCTCCTCCTCAGCAGTGGAACTCATCGTTGCCGTCCCTCCTCCTCATTAGGTAAGTCCTCGTCGCCTTCGTCCTCCCTGTCTTCCTCCTCGTCCTCCTCCTCGTCGACCTCCTCCTTCTCCTCCTCTTCCTCCTCATCTGGCCTCTCCTCTCCTCCTTTTCCTCCTTGTCCTCATCTCCCTCGTCCTCCTCGGCCCTCTCTTTTTCGTGCACCATTTCCTCGCCACCCACCCCCTCCTCCTCCTCGTGCTGAGCCAACTCCTCCCCCTCGTCCAGCCCCTCATCTCCTCCTCCTCCTCCTTGTCTTCCTCCTCCTCCTCAACCCTCTCCTCTTCCTACTCCTTTTCCTCACCGCCCCACCTCCTCCTCCTGTTGCAACAACTCCTCGTCACCAACTCCTCCTCGTCATCTCCTGTTGCCCTCTTCCTACCCTCCTCCTCGCCAACAATGTTCCTTAATCTAAATGTATTTTCACACTTTGTATTCTTTTGAATTTGATATCTGGAGCTTTACTTCATTATTTGGATTTTATTTTAGTGGCTTTTCTAATACAACAAATTTAGCTTTAGGAATTGCAAAGCTATATGCATCTAGTCTTCATATTACAAAAAATACAATCATGCTCTCAAAAAATGCTTTCTACATGTTTGGTTAACCTTTTCTTAAGTCTAATGTGGTAGTGCATGATTTGTGAAATGAGGGAAGAGTTGCAGTTTTGCACCATCTTTGTATTGACTAAATTTTAAGCTCTAATGATGAACCTTTTATGTTCAAGGGACCACAATGCATGAGCTTTAAATGAGAAATAAAAATTTTGAAGTAGGCCCTCCTTATTATTTGCTCGTATGGAGGGAAAAGTTGTTTCATTTCGTGATGGTTTATCTTCTCTTTTCATTGATCACAGCATTATCCTTCTCAGGTTGAGGGTCTTGTCCTTGATCATGGTTCTCACCATCCAGACATGAAAGAAAGGGTGGAGAATTATTTTATCTTAACTTGCAATGTGTCCTTGGAATATGAGAAAAGGTAAGATTTCATATAATTGATTAGTTTTCTTTGTGGGAACATGTTATTAATGATAAAAAGAACTATCAGGTGTCAACATTGTTTCTTTTAGGTATGAAGTAGGGGATAACTATTGATGCATGTGCATAATTATAGTTGCTTTAATGTGTATGGCTTGGTCTTTATTGAATAATTATTCATCTCTAAAAGATGAAATCAAGCTAATATAATATGCACTAGTGGTGACATGGGTGAGGAGAGGGGAAGGCCTGAGGGTAGCTGTAAGGACAATGAATTCATCTCCTAAAAGTTCCCTCCAAAATGATTATGACAGCATCTAACTTCAACATTCCAGAAACAACAATTTTGATACAATAGCGAGGGGACAAATTGGGGAAAGTTAGTTTTTTTAACAACTTGTATTTTCTTCATAGTGTGGGTTTTTTGGCAATTATGTTACTTAGTATTGGAGTCATATAGTTGTTGATGTAAAGTCAGTTATATGCCCTATTTTCTCATAACAAAAATAGTTATATGCTCTATTTTCTTTTTTATTTTTCAGGATGGGAAGGTATCTCAACTTGAGCATGTTTTCATCAGGGGCAGCAAAGTCAAGTAAGGTTTTTTGACAAAAAACTGTTAATAGCTTTTTGCAAGGAATACTTTTACAAGAACAAAAATGTATTTGTTATCAATATTTTAGCTTAAAATCCTGGTTTGATGATTTGTTTGAGTCTTTCTGTAGGGAAAGGCTCTTCTCTAAGAGTTGGTCGTGGTCGTGCTGTTGCAATGTGTGCTACAGTGAGTTCTTTTTATTCTCTTTGGTTGGATGCCCTTTTTATACACAATGTTTTTAATAGAAGAAATATTTTGAAAATAAAGGTCATCTACTATCCCAATTTCCTATGAAAATAGATTATATGTCTAACAACCTAGTCTACACCCAAATTTATCTACAAAATAACTGACCTTAAAAGATTGTTGGGTCTAACCCACTAGTTGACCTGAAGCATTTTGGATGGATGGCATGATCCATTAGACCATGCCTACACTAAGAAGGTGGTGGTGCTTGTTACTGGTTGATTGGGTTGAAAAGATGATAGGTGTGGAAAGTATCATCACACTTACAGGGTGTCCTGGTAGTCATTTAAAGAGAGATACAATGGGAAATGATTTAGTGACTGCTAGGTAAGGTTGTCCTACAAAAAGGGTGCCAATGTGATCCAACCTAAATGGTGTGGATACCATTGGAGCTGTTTGTGAAATAGGTGGGTTTAGGTTTTGAAACTGATAGCAGATCATATACACATATAGGTGTGGAAACAAGGTATTGACCAAAATCCTTACAAATTTTCCTATTTATTAATTTATATTTTGAAAATATAATGTACATGTGTGATAAAAGATCAAGCACATGATGAAAGGTTAGAGAAAATATGTATCAAAAAGTTAATTATGGACTACTGTTGTGATGGATTTTGATTTGCTACCACCTATTGTTAGCTTTTATTGTACATGTAATTGTTGCATGTATTTGTTCATCTTTCCTAGTTTTCTATGTATCTACTTATTCTACTTCTAATTTGCTTGTAATTGTAAATAAACTGCAAAATAAGTGTTGTCAATCAGGTAACTAAGGTGGGTTCATGGATTAGATATCATGATTGGTAAAGTGGTTGGTTACTGGGGCATGTATTTGAGAGGTAAAACGATTTGATGAGACTCATTGGTTGCTTATCACATCAACCGTACTCCGTTGCTTATTATGTCTACACTACCACTCAAGCTGCCCTCTGTCTTTGTAGGCTTCTTTATCTTCTCTGCATATCTAATTGTGCACAAATCAATTATGTTTTTTTTCTTAGTTACTTCAGTCCAACTCCTTTCTTTTGGCAATGTTGCCTTTTCATTGTATGCTGCTATTGGATGAGGCGATCTTGTTGGTAGAGATGTTGTACCACAAATGAGGATGTAGTTAACTGAAGATCTACTTGCAGAGGATGAATTCGATTGCAAAGGATCCACCAATTTGGAGAATCGTTTGGGAGAAGGTTAGCATTTTCTGCATAGGTTACCAAGGTTACAAAACACTAAGGTGATATGCATGTAGAGTTTGGATTTGGTAGTAGCACTTATCTTCTTACTATTGGAAATATATTGGGTTGGTTGGTGTATTTCAATATTTTTTGATATTTTCTAGAGATTCTCAATACTTGGTATGAACTGTATTATCAAGTTTCTTCTTGGTCTTCTTTTCCATTTATAATGCAGTTGCTCAAGTTTAACTTGGTTGTGTGATGTTTTGGTCTTGTTTGATTTGAGGCTGTTATAAGCAGGGATGGATTAACATGATAGTTTGGGGGGGCCATGGCAGGTGCAAAGGATCTTGCATCAAATAAACTTTAGAAAAAAAAATACCCCCACCTTTGCTATCGGTTTGTGAAATAACCAACAGCATTAAAAGGTAATTTTTTTAACAATGGCAATTATTTGTCATCGCTTATTACAGAAAATGACTACAAAAAGCCATGTGGAGATGGCAAAAGTGGAAATTATTGTAATGCGGGACTTGGGTCATCACAGATGGTATCAGAATAACGTCACGCCACTAAGTCATAGAATGGTCTGGGAAAGCCATGTGGAGATTCAAAATCTATTAAATGGTGGGTACCCATCCATTTATTGACAAGAAACCCGATTCACATAAGTTTCCGCATGTTCTGGTTTTGTTGCGTATTTGTGATTGTTGATAGTTGATTTTCACCATGTAGAGAGAGATGGCTCCACATAGATTCAGGCAGGCTAGTGCTACTAGCCGAACTGATAGAGATCAACGAGCTGATCCCCCTCAGTAGGCTCTGGACCTAGCCACTCAATTCCAGGCCTTTACGGAGACTTTTTTCAAGATGCTGAAGTAGAGGCTACCTCTCGCATCTCAAGTGGGTGGAGGGGGAGGTGGTGATCAGGAGCAGCCCTCGGTTCCAAGTGTATGCCTTCCTCCTCATGAGGAAAGCGGGGAGAACCATGGGCCTCTTGTTTGTCGCGAAATGCGTGTCGATATTTCTGTATCGTTGTAGTTGCGAATCACGTCGAAAAATAAATTTATAAATCAGAATCAATGAGTCCTAAGTCATTCGCAGGGAGACAAAACATGATTTTCAAAGCTTTTCGTACTAACTAATCTATCCTAATGCAATATAGAAATAGAGACCAAATATTCAGAAAATCAGATTTTATTGCTAATGGCAAACAATTCTCAAACTAGGAATTAAAACAACTCTGCTAAAGAATAGAGAGAGAAAATAGATGGATGGCCTGCTTGTGGATGCTTGTGCGAAGTGCAGCAGCACTTCAGATCCAAAGTGTTGGGAGGAAGATCGGAGAGATGTTGCAGAGAGAGGCTGGAGATGTGTCTGGTGGAAGTTGCCTCGTAACTGGGGGCTCTAGGGCTCTTTTTATAGCTTCAATGAGGGGCAAAGCAGGTATTTTGGCCCCTCAACTTGGGCAATAACCTTGGAGCCATTAGATTCGTTGATCGAGAGATCAATGGACCAAATCACACCTCAAAATAGCCTTTATCGCACCTACAATGCACACACCTCACCAGATGCTGACATGTGGCATGCACTCGGGCGATGCATCCGATCCTCATGCCCTTCCTTGCACATGCACTCATGCTTCAATCTCAGTCATCCAATCTCACGATCGGACGGCTTAAAACGAAAGCAGCACCACCTCTTCTTTGAAATGCTCGCTCTGTTTATGGAGGGGTGTTAGGTTGGTTGTCAGATTGGGCATCCATCGACACCGCCTCATCCAACGTGCCTCCACACACCACACGGCTACCCTCGTGCTGCTCGATCTAATCCAATAGCTCAATCGCACCCGCTCTCCACCGGCTCTCCGATTTCAACCCTAGTGTTATTCGAACGCATGCCTCACGCTTGCATACGAAGGCAATGACCAACGTGCTGCAGGCACGTTTATGTCATGATCTTGTATTCTTGTGCAACCTCTCTCAGCAGTTGGATAGAGATCCAATGGTTGAGATGCATTCTTCTTCTGATGGCACATGGAGAAGGGTGACGTGGCCTCTTCGTGGCCATTGGATGATGATCCAACGGCCTACGTTTTTCCTTTAGTGGTTGGGGTGCAGCGATGGGCTACTGGGATGGTGCCACATGTCACCATCCTAGCTATTCATCTTCCAAACTTTCTAGTTGGTGCTATAGGGCTCCGATTGAGCTGATTTTTACGTCGTTGGTCTGCAATCGTTGATCCGAATCCATCTGTGCAATCGGATTTGACATCTGAGGTTTGGATCTCTGCTATCTTTCTCCTTGGCCTCTAATGTTCTACAGGCTGAATGTGGTGCTATGAGAGTTTGATCAAGATGACTCTAGAAGCTTTGGCTCCAAAACCTGGAGTGTTCTACCGAACCTTTATTGAATACACCTAAAGATTAAACCCTAAAAGCTACTATACAAGGTTAAACCCTAAAAGACATATCATCAAATAACCTTGTTTGAAAACATAGGTTGTGCACACACACACATTTGAACTGATCATTAAGTGCATATCCCATCTAAAGGACCCATCACATTCCAAGCACATAATCATCCCAAGCCTAATTAAAACTGAGTAGACATTGGCCTTAAGGATTGATTCGCTCTACGAGCTCAGATTGAGATTTTTTTCGATTAATCTCCGTCTACTAGTCCATCTGATGTCTAGCTAAGGGAGTAGCATCAAACGACTGTGGTTGGGGGTATCAAAGGAATCGGAGGTGCAAGCCAAAGTAAAAACCTTCTCCCCAGCCCCTCCCTCTAACTGATTGGATTAACCCGATAGAAGTAGACCAAATCATTTCTGTCATCTCAAGATGGGTCTTCGGAGTCTGTAGGCCTTTAAGCTAACCCACCTAAGGATAGGGTTGATTGCTTGTATTGCAGGGCTCCTTTCTTTTTTCTATTTTTCCCTCGTACTCCACCATGTATGATCCCACATGGATAAACACCAGTTTATCATCATTCTTATGCCCCAAAACTAACCTAGCTCTTAGGGTTTTAACTCCGCAAATGGGTTTTTGGGCTGCATTTAAGCATTTACCTAGGATAGGCATGCATTGCATTTTAATATATTTTTGATGCATTTATCTGAGTGTCAGGATTAGGTAGAATGTCAGATCCGACACATCTTGGCGCTCAAGAAGGTAGAAGATGAAGAAGAAGCTCCTATCAGCTGGATCCTAGTTTGATCCATCTCATTGAAGTTGAATCCTAGCTCATCCCAACTGGATCCCAGCTCCTTCTAGCTGGATCAACTCATCCTTAGCTCCATTCAGCTCATCTAAGCTGAATGGTAGCTTTAGCTAGTTCACCTTAGCTCCATTCAGCTCACCTCGGCTGGATGGCAGCTCAAACTAGCTAAAGATAGTTGATCCCAGCTCCATTCCAACTCTTCCAACTCAGAAGAGTTCACTGGAAGTTCAACCTGACTAGGACTAGCTACTACTATCAACTAGCTAGATCTCGTCAATTGAAGATGACCTTAACCAGCTCAGGCCAACTCAAGTCCAGCTCCCGGGGACTTCACTTAGCTCAACTTAGTTGAGCTAAGCTACCTTAGCTACTCCAACTAGCTAGGTCCTCCCAAAGAATATCAAACCTAGCTTACCTTAGCTCACATCAGCAGAAGCCAGCTCATCTTAACTCAAGCTTAGCAACTAGCAAAGAACTAGCAAGCTAAGCCAGTTAAGGTAGCTCCTTGCAGCTCTCTTCAGCAGCCACCAGCTCTAGTGCACCTCAAGATGACTACCTCTAGCTCTTCTCCCTCAAAACCATAGCTCCAGATGCCTCCAACCCTACTCCCTACTAGCTAATATAGCTTAGCTTAGCTAGTCACCTCCTTGGCACCAACACCTAACCCTAAAACCCTACCTAAATAGCTCCACCCAATAACCCTAACTCTAACTCCACCTAAGCTACCTAGTCCTACTCAAACATGGCGCCAACCCAAGCCATCCATTCACCCAACCACCACCTCCAAAAGACACCACAAAGTGGCACCAAAACCACCTCTAACTACCCCATAGTTGGCGCCACTTTTTCCCTCCAAAACCCCCTTCATCTCCACCATCCACCTAACCCCCCTTCTAGAAACCCCCATGGTGGTGCCAAAACCAAGGCAGCTCTCCATGGTTGGTGCCTCCTTTAGGTGCCCCTCCATGGCCATAACCACCACCTACACACACACCCCTACTTGGCACCAACCATCTTCCACCCTAGGATCCCCATAACCACCACTAACCACCTACCAAACCTAATCCTAGCCCTCCACATGTCCATGCCAACTAAACCCCCTCTTCACCTCTATATATACCCACCACAATCACCACCAAAAACCCATCTTCTCCATTAGTTAGGTTCACCATTCTTCCACCCCATCTCCATGCCAAGGAAGAAGGAGGGAAGAAGATCAAGGGGGCAATCTACCCACCCCCTTTGTGCCTTCTTCCTCTCTCTTCTTATCCCTTAGCCATTCTAGGGAGGAGATCATCTTCAACATCAAGGGGATGGCCAGGAAAGAGGAGGAGAAAGGTGGTTGACGGCTACCTTGGAGGATAGCTTGGAGGACTACTATTGAGAGAGGAAAACTACGTGATCGGAATTGGATTTTGAAAATCCGTCGTAGTTTGATTTGTGAAGCAATCCGTCAACAGATAAATTTAACAGAAATTTGTAAAGAAATTCTGGGTCAAACACAGGGAGGCTACGTCGATCTTAAATCTACGATTATATTGTTTTTTGTATTTTTGTTTGAAAATGAGATAATTACAATGGAATTGATATAAACAATAAGAGAGAGAGAACAATCACTTGATAAAATAATACTATTTTTACAACTAGAAAGTGGGAATGATTACAACTAGAAAGTGAGAAATGCTATTCTAGAAAGCGATTAAAAAGAAGGGATAGAGATGTTATCTTCCTCGACGAATTCTTGGAGGACGAGCCGGACGGAGCGATGCCTAGAAGATAGAGGACGGAGCAAGAAGAAGGAGGACGAAGCAGGAAGAAGCAGGAACGAGGCAGCACGTCATCGTCGTTGCAGGATCCACTTCCGGAACGGGGGCGAAAAAATTGGATTTGGCTCTAGAGTAGCATCCCGGGTGTGGGACAAGCTTCTCTTGAGCTTTGGAGAGGGAGAGAGGTGAAGGAAGGGATGATGAAAGTGTGCGGGTCATAGGGCTATATATAGGTGTAGATTGGAGGGGGCAAATGACTCATTTCATCTTAAATCATTAATTAAGGGCCTTTAGTGAGGAATTTAAATGTCGCTAAAGCCTCTAAACGTCAGCATAGGTGCTGCTCGTCCGTGCCTTCTCTCCTTTTGCACGCCTCTACACCAACACCTATCTGCGTGTTCTCAGCCGTCCGATCAGGCAATCGGACGACTTAAAAGTCATCCATGCCGCTTCTGCTTCGGGCGTTAAGTGTGCTCTTTCAAGAGGCAATGCAGCCTCGGTCGCTGTTGTTGGATCAAAGATCCATCGCTCAAATTGTGTGCTCGTGAGCCCTTCGCATTTGCGCCTCCCTTGTCAGATGGCATGTCCGATGGCACGTCCACAATCCACGCCTATCCGTGTAGCCATGTAGCTGGCATCTACGCCACCCGCTCACCATCCAACAACTCAATTGAGCCCACTCTACGCCCGCACCTTGATTTGAAGTGAGCTGCGTTTCGAACATACACCTTTGCCTCTACGTAGCACCTTCGCCCACTGCACTACACTAGCCAATGCATCAAGTTAACGACCGAGGTTCGCACACTCATGGTCATTGGATCAAGATCCAACGATCCAGATCTGATGGCCGATTGAAGAAAGGAAGTGCAACGGAGATCCAAGGGCCGATTGGGATGCTGGGATGGTGCCACGTGGCACCATCTTGTCCATCCATCTTCTGTGTTGTAGATGGTGTTGCAGATGTCAGATTGGATCGATTTTTGTGCCGTTTGGCTGCGATCATCGATTCGAACCCATCCGTCCAGTCGGATTTGTCGTCTGAAGTGCGAAATGACACCATCTTGGCCCTTGGTCTCTAAGCATCCTTGGACTATATCTAGTGCTACAGATGTCCGATCAGGGCGATCTTGGAGTCTTTAAACTCCCGTCGTTGCCCTGATCAGATCCATACTGTTGGATCTTCCATATGATGCCCGATTAAAAGTCACCCTATCCCTAGCCATAAAAGGAGACAATTACTATACAATTTGTACAATTTGACCTAAATGCATGATTATGCATGTTATGCAATATTTACAATGCATGATGCTAATATGACACTAAGAACATAAATTAATAGACATTTTTGGCTATTTAGATGTATGCAGATCACGCCATTATGCCTATCTTTTGCTAGTCCTTAGCAGAAACTACATGCTATTTATAAAAGAATTAGGATTATATTACTTGGGCAAAAGTCATTTTCAACATTAAGAAATTTTTACTTAGGACCTAAACTTTCAAAGACACAACAGTGCCCGGGTATCTGCCAAAATGCAAACTGCCTTATGCCCTCGTCTTATTCAAAGAAGTATCTCTTTTTCTACTTTTTCTTCTTTTCTAATTTTTTTGGATTTTTGAGTTTAGGGTTACAGAGCAACTTTCTACAGCTACTCAACCCACCTAAGACTTGATGAGAACCCTAAGTTCTAAGCATCTTTTTCTGAATGTGATAAACTCGTTGATCGATAATCAGAGTGGACTTCGGGTTTCTATGCCCCTAGGTGACCTTAAAAAGAATTCTGCCTAAAGGTGTATCTATACGACCGAGAGGTTTCTCCCTACTTTTATTTTTTTATGGGGTCAACACAAAGGTGAATCCAATGTATATCTCCCATACTTATTCTACTTCCCCCTAAGTGTTTTAGGAATTTTTACGTGCATTTCTTGAGCTGGGATCTGTGTTACCCATAATAACTTGCCAGCCATACTCGTGCGGTGAAGTATGGCTTATTTCTTTTATTTTTCTTTATTTCTTTTTCTCCTTTTCTTTTTCTTTTTTTTTCTTTTTTTTTGAACTTTCTTTTTCTTTTTTTAAGTAGGTGACTTCCCTGGTCTAAGATTTACCTAAAGGCAGCAAGAAAAAAATGGTCCAGTGGCTGAGCTCTAGACAACCTACCTATGGGCTGTTACCCACGACAACTTGCCAACCATACCACCATAGAAGATTCATTAGCTACCCAATTTCCATTAAAATCGTCGAACAACTAGTCAGTGCGAATAGTGTGTAGATGCTTAGACTTAAAGTTCCCTCAAATCAGAGGGCAGGTTGATAAGTCGTGTACTTATCACCCAAACTTAATAAAATTGAAATGGAATTCAGGATGGCAAGGACTCGATAAACAAATCCACATTTAAGTGGATACCCGAGCTGATTAAGCCCAAAGACCTGAAGGGTCTTAGTGTTCAGATCCTATTGTAATATTTCCTAAGATTGAAAAGTCCTAATGCCCAAGTATTCTTTCCTAATTTTTTTTTATATAAGTATAAGAAAACAAGTAGAATTTATAAGAATTCCACAGAGCTAACAAATTGATTCAGAAATGAATCCACCCCCCCATGCCTAGCTGATGCAATGTCTGCATTGAGAATAAAAGACATGAATAGAAGGTAGAATGTAGAAGATAACACTTGAATATGATGCTCAGGTCAGCTTTGAGTCAGACTGTATAACTGCTGAGTTTAATGCCATCAACTTGGCAAAGTCCAGCCAAAGAAATCACAACATGATCAGAGCAATCATGTCTGAGACGGGTTCTGGAATAATACGGTCAATAAAAGGCTTCAGACATTGATCGTTGACTTTAAATGAATTACCTATCTTTTGGTCAAAAATCTGAATGGCCCCATTTGGAAATATCTGATCGATGATGAACGGGTCATTCCATTTCAGCCTAAGTTTGCTAGGAAAGAGCTTAAGTTGAGAATCAAAGAGCCAGACCTTCTGGTTCATCTCAAAGCTCTTGTGGGATATCAATTGGTCATGAAGAGCTTTGGTTCGAGCCTTGTAGATCTTGGCATTCTCGTATGCATCATTTTTAAGCTCCTCCAACTTAGATAGTTGGAGTTTCCTGGTCTTTCCAACTAAACTCAAATCTAGATTACACTGTTTGATTGCCCAGAATGCCCTATGTTCAATCTCTATGGGTAAATGGCATGCCTTTCCATACACCAAACGAAATGGTGACATGCCGATAGGCATTTTGTATGCCGTACGGTAGGCCCAAAGAGTGTCCTCAAGCTTTTGAGTCTAGTCTTTACGATCAGGCCTAACCATCTTCTAAAGAATATTCTTAATCTCCCAATTGGAGATCTCAGCCTGTCCATTCATCTGGGGATGGTAAGGTGTGGAGATTCTGTGATTCACCCCGTATTTTGCTAATAAATTATGGAACTTAGCATTAGTGAAGTGAGTACCATCATCGCTGATGATGGCCCTCAGAATCTCGAACCGACTGAAGATGTTCTTGACGAAATCGATGACCACCTTGTGGTCATTGGTTCGGGTGGGAATGGCCTCGATCCACTTGGACACGTAATCAACAGCGACGAGAATGTATTGCTGTCTAAATGAAGGGAGGAAGGGTCCCATAAAATCGATGCCCCAAACGTCGAAGATTTCGATGGAAAGAATCGAGTTTAGAGGCATCATGTCTCTCTTGGTTATGCTCCCAAGTGCCTGACATTGGGAACACGACCTCGTGAATTCCTGGTCATCCTTGAATAAAGATGGCCAAAAGAATCCAGATTGCAAAATTTTTGCAGTCATCTTTATCCCAGAGAAATGTCCACCACACGCAGATGCATGGCAGAAGTCGAGTATAGTTTTGAATTCAATCTCCGGAACACATCAACGAATAATCTGATCAGAGACGATGCGATACAGTTCAGGATCCTCCCAGAAGTAATATTTAGCCTCAAATTTGAGTTTATCTCGTTGTTGCTTGGTCCAATCCTGAGGGATTTGACCAATGGCGAAATAATTTACAATGTCAGCAAACCACGGGGTTTGGACACCTGAAGCTGCAAGGATAGTCTCGTCTGGAAAAGTATCAGCAATCAAAATATTCGAACGAGAAGAATCACTCAGAAGTCTCGAAAGATGATCTGCCACTACATTCTGTGCCCCAGATTTATCTTTGATTTCAAGATCGAATTCTTGAAGCAGAAGAATCCATCAAATAAGCTGGGGTTTGGCATCCTTTTTGGCCAAGATATGTCTCAAGGCTGAGTGGTCGGTATATATAATGACATGAGACCCTAAGAGATATGCTCTAAATTTCTCCAAACCAAATACTACAGCTAGTAATTCCTTCTCGGTAATAGTGTAATTCCTCTGGGCCTCATCCAAAGTTTTACTAGCGTAGTAGATGACAGAGGGCTTCCTGTCAATCTTCTGACCCAAAATAGCCCGACCGCTTAATCAGAAGCGTTAGTCATGATCTCGAATGGGGCTACCCAAACCAATGGTTACAACACAAGAGCACAAGTGACAGCCATTTTATGAAAATCAAATGCCTTATGGCATGATTCGTTGAAATCAAATGGCGTATCTTTGGCAAGAAGATTGCTCAGAGGGCAAGTAACCTTAGAAAAGTCCTTGATGAACCTCCTATAGAATCCCACATGACTAAGAAATGATCGAATTTGTTTGACAGATGTGGGAGGAGGACGTTTAGAGATAGCATCAACCTTAGCTTTGTCAACGTCGATTCCCTGTTCAGAGATTACATGACCCAAGATGATGCCTTCTTGTGTCATGAAATGACCCTTTTCCCAGCTAAGGACCAGTCTTGTTTTGATGCATCTTTTAAGGATCGTTTCAAGATTAGCTAGGCAAGAATCAAACGATTTTCCGAAAATAGAGAAATCGTCCATGAAGACTTCCATAAACTCTCTCACCATATCTGAGAATATGGCTAGCATACACCTTTGAAAAGTTGTCGGTGCATTGCATAAGCTGAAAGGCATCCTACGGAAAGCAAAGGTTCCGTAGGGATAGGTGAAAGTTATTTTTTACTAATCCTCAGGATGGATAGGGACTTGATTGTGTCCCGAGTAATAGTCTAGGAAACAGAAGTAATTCTGCCCGACTAGTCTTTCAAGGATTTGATCGATAAAGGGAAAAGGGAAATGATCATTTTTCGTAACTATGTTTAGCTTCCTGTAATCAATACAAACCCTCCAAGAGGAAGTTGATTGAGTTGTGACAGATTCTCCTTTCTCGTTAGTCACAACGGTAATCCCGGCTTTCTTGGGAACAATGTGCATGGGACTTACCCAAGGATTATCATAGATCGGATAAATGATTCCTGCATCAAGACACTTGATAATTTCCTTCTTGACCACTTCTCACATATTAGGGTTTAATCTCCTCTGCATTTGGCGAGAAGGGTGGGATCCATCTTCCAAGAATATTCTATGATTGCAGTAAGATGTCTCGATACCCCTAAGGTCATGAATGGTCCAACCAATTGCCTCCTTGTGTTCCTTTAGGACCTTGATCTATTTAATCACCTGCTTCTTAGTTAATCTGGCACTGATAATTATAGGGAGTGTCTTTTGAGGTCCCAAAAACTGATATTTCAAATTATCTGGCAATGGTTTTAGTTTGAGCTAGGGTGAGTTTAGGATTGAAGGTAAGGATGATGCTGATGAAGATTCATCAAGAGGAAGACATTGAAAATGAACAAAATTAATAACCTCTTCAGAATGTGGCGAGTTTGTAAGAAAGGGTTGCCGGTCAGATCCATCACAATAGGAGGAACTTTTAATTGCAGAAACCGCCATACAAGTTTCAATGTTCAAGTTGTCTTCCTTAAGTTCCTTTATAAATTCACAATCCTCGAATTTGTTAATCGCATTAAAAATATCCAATTTTAATTTCTGATCCCCAAAGTCAATTTCCATGCTACCACTCTTACAGTTAATATTGGCCTTAGCAGTAGCCAAGAACAGATGCCCCAAAATGATGGCCGTGTTCCTTAAATTTTTAGGTCCATCCATGTCAAGGACAAGGAAATCTATAGGAAAATAGAAATCCTTAACCTTAACAATAACATCTTCAATAATGCCTCACGGATTTATGACCAAACGGTCTGCTAACTACAACATTACTGAAGTCAGTCGAAGTTCACCTAATCCAAACTTCTCGTAAGGAGAAGTTGGAATTATGTTAATAGATGCACCTAGATCCAGAAGTGCTCTATCAAAGGTGTAATCTCCGATGACACAAGAAATCAAAGGAGCACCTGGATCTCTCTTTTTTTGAGGAAGGTGATGTAGGATAATAGAACTAGCCTGCTCAGAGAGTACCACATTCCTCGGAACAGATTCCCTAGACTTACACTTCTGTGTGCATAAATCCTTTAAAAATTTAACGTAAGTTGGTATGTGTTTGATAGCATCGAGGAGCGAGATATTGATCTCGACATTCTTGAATATATTCAAGAGCTCCTCATTACTATCAACAGTCTTCTTCTTCCTAGGTTTAATCAAGGCCTCAGGAAAAGGAACATGAGTTAGATCTTTGGAATCAGGTTCCTGAGCCTTGATTTCTTCTTCAGAGTTCTCCTTTCTCTCCTCAGGCTCTCCATGATTTGATAGATCAGAATAGTGTGGTTGCGAATCCTAAGTTTGTTTTTCACTCCTTAAGGTAACAGAATTAGCAGATGCATATGGGTTTGGGTCATGGGGAGGGTTAGGAAAGATTGGAGGGGCTTCATTAGCCAAAAACCTTTGATTTGAAGAAGCAGAAGAGGAAGGACCCTGCTCAACCACCTGAGCATGTGCATGCAGGTCCCTCTAATTCCTGTACCCTTGGGCTTAATTGCCTGGATTCTAGATATTATGCAGGTTGGGTACGGGTTGAGATGGCAGAGATCTGGGTTGACGAGAATTAGTAATGAACCTAGTTTGCAAGTTATCCAGTGAGGTTTTCATTTGCTGCATGAGCTGGAGCATAGATCCTTACATTTCTGCTATCTATCAGTTCAAATCAGCCTACCCTACGGGTTGATGGGCATTCCAAGCTGGCTAATTGACCTGATTCGGGGGTAGCAGAGTGTAAACATGACCCTGACCCATTAGTCTTTGCGGAGCATAATTGCTGGGTCGGAATTGGGTATGCTACCCCAGGTTTTTCCAGGAGAAGTTAGGGTGTTCCTCCAACCCAGATTATAAGCATTGGAGCAAGGGTTGGACCTAACGTTCTCCTATATAGCATAGACATCCTCATAGGGTGAGGATGGAGAGAAAGAAAGGAGGGATCAGAGAAACTATGATCAAAGGCCCCAGTTTGGAACCTATGGGGTTCCGAATAATGTTGACTGATAGGTTGAGCCGCATCAAGTTGATTCACGAACTCCCGTCCAGAAGGAGCTCACGATGAATGGAATCCCGAATTCTGGGATTGAGTGGATCGAGAATTGTTCATTGAGTTTCCAGCCATCCACTCCTCCATCTTTTTAGTAACCAAGTCCACCTTATATAGTTTATTACAAATCAATTCCATATCGAATGAATGAGAGTCGTGGACTTTATTAACATTTGATCTGGGTTGTTGGGACTGGTTAAAAGTATCCATGGAGGCATGATTGATTAAATTTTCACTCATCTCAAACAAATCGTGTGTGCTATCGACGTCTTTGTTGAGGAAATTTCCTTTGCAAGAAGCGTCCACGTGATTTCTGAGTTGCTCAGTCAACCCTTGGTAGAAGATCTACACGAGCTGCCATTTCGGCACCTCGTGGTGTAGACACCTCCGCAATAAGTCCTGGAATCACTCCCAGGCAACATGAAACTGCTCCCCCGGCTGCTGGGTGAAGGTAGCAATCGCCCATCTTAGAGCATTGGTACATCCGACAGGGAAGAAATTTTTCAGGAAAGCCGATTTCAAACAATTCCATGTTGCGATCGGCCTTCCTATTATCCTATACCAATGAGCGACTTTATCCCTAAGAGAGTGGGGAGAGAGCCTCATTGTTGAACATTTACGAATCGCTACGCTAACGTGTCCGATTTTGGAAAACCTGTCGTTGTAGTTCGAAAGCGAGAATTTGTGTTCAACAAATAAAATTTATACCGAAATGAATTCCGGGTCGACAACAGGGAGGCTACGTTGATCTATATTCGCAATTATATTTTTTAGGATTTTTGATAAGCAAGGTGATATAACTACAATGGAGCTATCAGACTAAAAGAAAGAGAGAGAGAGAGAGAGAACATGCATTCAATATTTCAACTGTTTATATAATCAAACTAAATAAAGTTACACTAGAAAGCGGAAAATCAATTACACTATAAAGCAGGAAAATTCTACACTAGAAAAGCTGTAAATAAGAATGGGAGAGAGAAGTTATCCTCCTCGACAATTGCTTAGAGGACGAGCCAGACGGGACGACGTCTGGACGAAGGAGAACGAAGCAGGACAAAGGAGGACGAAGCAGAAGAATGGGAACGAAGCAGCACGCTGTCGTCGTCGCGGGATCCACTTCCGAAGGGGAATGAAAATTTAGACTTTATCTCGCGAAAAGCATCCCGGGTGTGGGACAAGCTTCTCTTGAGCTTTGGAGGGGTAGAGAGGAGAAGGAAGGGATGAAAATTTCGTATGGAGGGGGTCTCCTTTTATAGTTGCAAGGAGTGGGGGCAAAATGGACATTACAACTTCAAAACAATAAATGAGGGGTCTTTAGTGACGGATAAAACCGTCGCTAAAGCCCCCAACGTGGGCATAGCTTCCGCGCCCACGCGCGCCCACTCAACTACCCATGCGCGCAACGCTTGCGCACGTTCGTCGATTCTCAGCGATCGGACGGCTTAAGATGCATCTCCGCCCGCTCGTTGTGCGCCCGCCTGGCATGTGCGATCGCGTGTTCACGCCGCGCGTTCAATCGCATGTGAACACTATCGGGCGCGCGCGACCGTCCGATCTCCATCTGATGCTCCACGCGCCTCAATTGCCCGCGCCTTCCAACCCCTCGCCGCGGCTCGAACCCGCGCCCCCCGCTCGCGAAAGCGCGCTCAACTGCTGCGCTATGGGGCGCGGATGGTCGAGCGGATGCTTTTAGGCACGGTCGACCACAGCCGTTGGATCAAGATCCAACGGCGGAGAGCGAGCGGGTGCGGGGCCTTTGTGGAATGCATGCGGCCGTTTGGGGGGTCGAGATGGCACCACATGGCGCCATCTTGGCCGTCCATCTTCTGGAAGTTGTAAATGGTGCCATGGATGTCGGATTGACTTGATTTTTGCGTCGTTGGGCTGCGATCGTCGATCCGAATTCATCCGTGCGGTCGGATTTGTCATCTAAAGTGCGGATTTTCACTATCCTGGCCCTTGATCTTCTAGGGTTCCCCGGTCACTATCTGATGCTACGGATGTCTGATTAAGGCGATCTTGGAGTCGTTGAACTCCAATCGTCACCCTGATTACATCCATACGGTTGGATTTTTGATCCGAGGCCCCGATAAAATGTTTTCCCTGTCCAAGCACATAAAAGGAGACAATTAACCTCCATTTTATTCAAACTACTCTAAATGCAAGATGATGCATGTTATGCAATATTTATATCATGAAATGCAATCCTATGCTTAAGAACATGCATAAATAGACATTTTAAGTAGTATAAATGTGTTTACATCAAACCTCCATGCCTATCTTTTTCTAGTCCCTAGCAAAAACTATATGCTATTTATAAAAGAATTAGGTTGGATTATTTGGACCTAAGTTATTTTCAATCATTAAGAAATTGTCTACTTAGGAACTGAACTTTCAAAGACACAACAATGCCCGAGTATCAGCCAAAATGCAAACTGCCTCAAGCCCTCACCTTGTTCAAAGAAAAATTTCTTTTTCTCTTTTTACCCTTTTCTAATTTTTTTGGATTTTCAAATTTTAGGGTTTAAGAGTGGCTTTCTACGGCCTTTCAACTCATCGAAGATTTGATGAGAACCCTAAGTTTTAAGCATCTTATTGTGATTGTGATAGACTCATTGACCGACAATTAAAACAGATTTCGGATTTCTATGCCTCTAGGTGACCTAAAAAAGAATTCTACCTAAAGGTGTATCTTTACAACCAGTAGCTTTCTCCCTACTTTTTTTTTTTATTACGGGGTCAACACAAGGGTGAATCCAGTGTATATCTCCCTAGTTTATTCTACTTCTTCGCTTCTTCCTAAGTGTTTTGGGATTTTTTAGTGCATTTTTTGAGTTGGGTTCTGGACAACCGGTCGATGAGCTGTTACCACCGACAACTTGCCAGCCATACTCTTGCGGCGAAGTGTGGCTTATTTCTTCTTCTTTTTTCTCGTTTTCTTTTTGATTTTTTTTTTTTTTTAAAGTAGGTGGCTTCCCTAGTCTAAGATTTACCTAAGGGCAGGAAAAAGAGAAAGGTCTAGTGATTGGGCTCTGGACAACCTACCTATGGGCTGTTACCCATGATAACTTGCCAGCCATATCACCCTAGAAGGTTCATTAGCTACCCAAATTCCGTTAGAATCACCGAACAACGAGTCAATGCAAAGAAAGTGTGTAGATGCTTAAAACTCAGAAATTCCCTCAAATCAGAGGGTGGGTTGATAAGTCGTGTACTTGTCACCCAAACTTATTTATTCCAATTATAATAGAATTAAGATGGCGAGGACTCGAAAGACAAATCCACATTTTAGTGGATACACGGGCTGATTAAGTCCAAAGACCTGAAGGGTCTTTGTGTTCAGATCTTAATATAGTATTTCTTAAGATTGAAAATTTTCTTAAACCCAAATTCTCTTTCCTAATTTCTGAATTTTTTTTTTAAATAAAAGAAAATAAAACAAATCTACGGAGCTGACAAATGAATTCAGAGATAAATATCCACCCCCCCATGCCTATCTAATGCAATGTCCTCATTGTATTAAAAAGACATAAAATAGAGTGGAAAAACGTAGAAAGCACCTAAATTGCGTGAATGTCAGGTTCGCTCCGAGATGAAAACGAAAAAGAACTGTATATGTGCTGAGTTTAGTGCCTTCAGCTAGGCACACAATACAAGGAAAAGAAATGAAGAATTCACAAGTGCAGGTCAGAATTAGAATAAATAGAAGAATCCTCCGACCTGTCAACAGAGGTCCACAGATGTGGACCAGATTGTGGTGCAGACCCACACCCAATAATCGAGAATATCTTAGGTTCTGGATAAAAATTACCCAAAACCTAAAATCAGAATGCAAGCGGGGTCGGGCCTGCGATTTATGAGGATGCAACCCAAGACCAAAAAGTCGGGTTACAGAGAATTGAAGCTCAAAAGGATAATCATTGAATGTGTGCTTGAGTTTGACATCCTCGAAACAAATGTCGTAAGGGTTCTGATTTGATGGTTTCAGCTTAAAAGGAACCCTTCGACTCAATCTTCTATTTCCTCCAAAATTAACTTCCCAAATTAGAACTTCCTAGCTCCTATCCTCCTCATTCAGCATATCAAATTCCAGGACCTCTTGTATATTCATCACCCCGTCTAAAATCTCCAAGTCTAAATGATGTGGCAGAATCAAAATTAACTTGAGTCTAATTATCTCAGAATTAGAATCATCAATAAGCTCAACAGGGTGTAACTGATAATCAGGGCATTGAATTGATTCCTCCAGAAAATGCGATTTTGGATCCGTAATGTGTGCCCTACTAAGATCAGTTTCCTCAGTTATTAGGCTATCAAATGATCTATCAGATTCCTCAGGCCCAATCGTCTCACAGAAATCGTGTTCAGAAAACTCGCGTGAGACTTCGCAACTTGAATCTTCACCATCAGGATCCGTATCAATGTATCTCCCAAAATTAGTTGTCACTTTATGTTCCCCAGAGACATACGTTTCCTCGTGACCCGGCTCAGGGATCTCAGGTGAAGAAATCAGATCATCCTTAATTGATTGCTTTAATTCAATCTGGTCAGCCTCGTAACATGTGTCCCCCCCAACAGGTGCCTGAGCGGGTTCTATCATTGGCTTTCCTGAAGAGGGTTCATCCTGGGAATTATTCCAAGATTGAATCAAAGCAACCACGAATCTCATCCTCAATTTCGCTAATTTCCCAAGTAAAAACTCACCCGGGTTCTTATCCTTAACATCCTGGAGCCAATCCAACAAAGACTTGTTTAAATCATCAATCATTTCAATCAAGGGCTCTAATCTCTCAATGCAAGGTATTGGCTGAACTTCTAAAGATTGAATGATATTCCTCAAGTTAGCCAGAACCTTATCTTGAACCTGGTTAACCTGAACCAAATGAGTTGGTTCAGGGTTGGGCGGGTTTGGGCTCAATGCAGGGGAATTAATGATTGAGATTCGTTATACCCTTCCTGATAATAGGTCATTTCAGATTGTTGAAAAGATGGTGATGACCTAAAGGCAGTGAAATCAGAGGATGGGTAAGGATCGATGTATCCTTCTTGATTGTAGATCGTATTAGGTTGTTCAGGAAAGGAAGACGATCTATAATCGATGTAGCTCTGAGAAGGATAGAAATCAGAATCAAAGTGTTCAGGGTTAGACCCTAAACACAGGGTCCCGGAATTGTATCCCTAATCTGAATTATCCCAACTAACTGATGGTGGATTACAATACAAGTCGGGATAATCGTCATGTTGAGGATAATTCACAACAGGAGGGAAAGAGCGGGAATGCGTGAAATATGTGGAAGGATTCATGAGACACAGGAGGAAGAAAGGTGCCCTACAATACAAATAATCAAACCTGTCCTTAAATGGGTTATCCTACAGACCTACAGACTCCTAAAACCCGTCTTGAGATAAAGGAACGATTTGATCTACTTCTGTCTGTTCAATCCAACCAGTTAGAAGGAGGGACTAGGGAGAAGGTTCTTCCTTCGACTTGCGCCTCCGATTCCTAGTGTACCCCCAGCCGCAATCGTTTGACTTTACTCCCCTAGCTAGACATTAGATTGAACAGTAGAAACAGACTAATCGAAAATAATCTCGTTCTGGGTTCTAAAGAGCGAGTCCAATCCTTAAGGCCAACGTCTACTCTGTTTTATTTAGGGCTAGGTTTGAATGTGCTTTGGAATGTGATGGGCCCTTTAAATGGGTTGTGCCCTTAATGATTGATTGATTGTTGTGTGCGTGCACAACCAGTGATTTTCAAGCAATATTATTTTTGATGTGGTGAATTTTAAGGTTCAAATCTTGCTTAGTAGCTTTTAGGATTCAACTTTAGGTGTTTTCAAACAGGTTTCATTGGCACACTAGGTTTTGCAAGCACATGTGAAGATGCTTTCCTTTAAAGTTTAAAAAGAATGTGGGTGCCTGGTAAATCCCTAAGAGTTGAACCTAATTGGTAGCTACTTGATGAGTTTATTTTATTTGAAGTGGTGTGGCCCAATCAACTCAAACAATTGGCCTGATGCACCACTTAATTAGGCACACAAATGATTACCTAATCTGATTTCTACTCAATTATGTGTTGCTTTATGTGTATCGGTTCCACAGATCAGAACCTGGTTGAGTAGTAACAAATCAATTTGGTTAAGTGCCTTTAAATGTGGGTGCACGTTGCGTGTTTGTTGAAAATTGCCCCACAAAATTATCTTTTTGTTTTTTTTTATATAAATGGAGGTGGAATAAATGTGAGTGAGAATCCAAACAACCAAACTATTCCTAGGATTTATGCAAACACCTAGGTTAATTGGAATTTGGATTCAATGTGGTGAATGAAATCTATCGAGGGGGAAAGAATGGGGGATAACTTACAAAACCTTCCACAACACTTTACTCCAATCTACCGCTTTTGCTCGTCTCAAAAGAGTACCTACAATTACAATAAGAAAGGAGAAAAGTGAAGTAAATGATTTGTAAGTTACAAAACGCAAAGAGAAATCAAAGAGCATCACCTCCTCGGCAACGGCGCCAAAATGTTGAACATTTACGAATCGCTACGCTAACGTGTCCGATTTTGGAAAACCTGTCGTTGTAGTTCGAAAGCGAAGAATTCGTGTTCAACAAATAAAATTTATACCAAAATGAATTCTGGGTCGAACACAGGGAGGCTACGTTGATCTATATTCGCAATTATATTTTTTAGGATTTTTGATAAGCAAGGCGATATAATTACAATGGAGCTATCAGACTAAAAGAGAGAGAGAGAGAGAACATGCATTCAATATTTCAACTGTTTATATAATCAAACTAAATAAAAGTTACACAAGAAAGCGAAAAATCAATTACATTACAAAGCAGGAAAATTCTACACTAGAAAAGCTGTAAATAAGAATGGGAGAGAGAAGTTATCCTCCTCAATGATTGCTTGGAGGACGAGCTGGACGGGACGACGTCTGGACGAAGGAGAACGAAGCAGGACGAAGGAGGATGAAGCAGAAGAACGGGAACGTAGCAGCACGCCCTTGTTGTCACGAGATCCACTTTCGAAGGGGAACGAAAATTTAGACTTTATCTCGCGAAAAGCATCCCGGGTGTGGGACAAGTTTCTCTTGAGCTTTGGAGGGGTAGAGAGGAGAAGGAAGGGATGAAAATTTCGTATGGAGGGGGTCTCCTTTTAAAGTTGCAAGTGGGGGCAAAATGGACATTACAACTTCAAAACAATAAATGAGGGGTCTTTAGTGACGGATAAAACCGTCGCTAAAGCCCCCAACGTGGGCATAGCTTCCGCGCCCACGCACGCCCGCTCAGCTGCCCGCGCGCCAATGCTTGCACACATTCGTCGATTCTCAGCCATCCGATCGCGAGATCGGACGGCTTAAGATGCGTCTCCGCCCGCTCATTGTGCGCCCGCCTGGCGCGTGCGATCACGCGTTCACGCCGTGCGTTCAATCGCGCATGAACGCTATCGAGCGCGCGCGACCATCCGATCTCCATCTGACGCTCCACGCGCCTCAATTGCCCGTGCCTTCCAACCCCTCGCCGCGGCTCGAACCCGTGCCCGCCGCTCGCGAAAGCACGCTCCATCGCTGCGCTATGGGGCGCGGATGGTCGAGCGGACGCTTTTAGGCGCGGTCGACCACAGCCGTTTGATCAAGATCCAACGGCGGAGAGCGAGCAGGTGCGGGGCCTTTGTGGAATGTGTGCGGCCGTTTGGGTGGTCGAGATGGCACCACGTGGCCCCATCTTGGCCTTCCATCTTCTGGAAGTTGTAGATGGTGCCACGGATGTCGGATTGACTTGATTTTTACGTCGTTGGGCTGCGATCGTCGATCCGAATTCATCCGTGCGGTCGGATTTGTCATCTAAAGTGCGGATTTTCACCATCCTGGCCCTTGATCTTCTAGGGTTCCCCGGTCACTATCTGATGCTACGGATGTCTGATTAAGGCGATCTTGGAGTCGTTGAACTCCAATCGTCACCTTGATTACATCCATACGGTTGGATTTTTGATCCGAGGCCCTGATAAAATGTTTGCCCTGTCCAAGCATATAAAAGGAGACAATTAACCTCCATTTTATTCAAACTACTCTAAATGCAAGATGATGCATGTTATGCAATATTTATATCATGAAATGCAATCCTATGCTTAAGAACATGTACAAATAGACATTTTAAGTAGTGTAAATGTGTTTACATCACTCATGATCATCTGCTCTTCATTCATGTTTCGCACCTTGGTGGTCTGGACCAAAGTGGTCAAGTTCTCCAAGTGTTGGAACAAGTCTTCAGAGCCAAGCCCATGAAAGTGTTTGATCAGGCTTAATACTTGGGGCTTGATTTCTACATCTCTGGCAGAAATCTGAATGTCGGGATGTTCCCCATAATTTGAAGGATCATAAAAATCCTTCAAGGGTTGAGCGCTCTGCACTCTCTGGAACCACTCTTGCATTCTCTACATTTATTCCAACTGCCTTTGAAATACCCCCTATGGATTCTGAGGTAGAGGAGGTTGTTGATCGACCATGGGATCAATTTGGCCAAAATCCAATCTACGACTCCTAGAATACTCTAGTGGCCCTTCCAATTGGGGATTCAATGACCTCCTTCCTAGCATAAACTAGGAAGAGGTCGAAAGGACTAGGGATAAGAACCCTGCATTACAACAAAATAATCCTGTCCTTAAGTGGGGTAGCCTAAGGATCTACAGACTCTCAGAATCCATCTTAAGATTATATACGTTTACTCTACTTGCGTCCAATCAATCCAACCAGTTAGAAGGAGGGACTGGGGAGAAGGTTCTTCCTTCGGCTTACGCCTCCAGTTCCTAGTGTACCCACCAGCCACGGTCGTTTGACACTACTCCCCTAGCTAGACATCAGATTGATTGGTACAAGCAGGTTAATTGTAAACAATCTCAAACTGGTCCTCGAAGAGTGAATCAGTCTTTAAGGCCAATGTCTACTTGATTTTATTTGGGCTTGGGATTATAGTGCTTATGGAATGTGGTGGGCCCTTAAGATGAGTTGTGCCCTTAATGATCAATTGAGTATGTGTGAGTGCGTGCACAACCAAGGTTTTCAAGTAAGATTATTTTAATGAGTAGATTTTAAGGTTCAAATCTTGCTTAAGTAGCTATTAGGGTTTGGAATTAGGTTAATTCAATCAAGTTTCGAGGCAAACCAGATTTTCAAGCATGGGTGAAGATCTTTTTCCTTTTGAAATCAAAAGTAAAGTGGAGTGCCTGGTATTGACCTAAATTGAAAACCCTAAGGGGAAGCTACTTGGTGAGTTGATTTTAGGTTAAGTGGTGCGGCCCAAATAAGTCAAACAATTGGCCAAAATTGCACCACTGAGTTAGGCACACAAAATGATCGACCTAGATTGATTTCTACTCTTTTATATGTTGATTTGCGTGTACCGATTCCACGGATCAAAATCCAATTGAGTAGATAAAAATCAATTAGGTTATGTGCCTTGAATGTGAGTGTATCTAGTGTGTATATTGATTTACCCCACAAGAAATATCTTTTTGTTGATTTTTTATATGAGGGTGAGATGAATGTGAGTGGAAATTCAAGCAACCAAACTAATCCTAGGATTTATGCAAGCACCTAGGTTAATTGGGGTTTGAATTAATGTTGTGAGATGAAATCTATGGAGGGGGAAGAATGGGGATCACTTACAGTTATCTTCAACTGCACTTTACTCTGATCTACCACTTAAAGATTCCCTGTTAAGATACCTACAAAACAATATATGAGAAATAAAGCAAGTTAGAAAATAATAAAGTGCGCGAAATGCAAAAGGAAAATCGAAAATCATTGCCTCCCCGACAACAGTGCCAAAATGTTGAGAGTGGAAAACTACGCGATCAAAATTGGATTTTCAAAACCCATCATTCTAGTTCGATTTGCAAAGCAATCCATCAACAGAGTAATTTAACCAAAATTTGTAAAGAAATTCCAGGTCGAACACAAGGAGGCTACATCGATCTTAAATCCATGATTATATTTTTTTTTGTATTTTTGTTTGAAAATGAGATAATTACAATGGAATTGATATAAACAATAAGAGAGAGAGAGAACAATCACTTGATAAAATAATACTATTTTTACAACTAGAAAGCGGGAAATGATTACAACTAGAAAGTAGGAAATTCTATTCTAGAAAGTAATTAAAAAGAAAGGAGAGAGATGTTATCCTCCTCGACAAATGCTTGGAGGACAAATCGGATGAAGCGACGCCTGGAAGACAGAGTACAAACTGGAAGGAGGACAAAGCAGGAAGAAGCGGGAATGAGGCAACATGTCATCATCGTCACGGGATCCACTTCCAAAATGGGGGTGACAAAATTGGATTTGGCTCTAGAGTAGCATCCTAGGTGTGGGACAAGTGATGGGAACACCATCATGAGCCTTAACTAGCTATTTTGACCCATAAAAGTGAATAAAAGCTCCTACATAACCAACTGGAGGTCTTAATTCACTAAATAACCTTTCTGAGAGAAAAGCAAGAAACAAGCGGTAAAACTGTAATTTTACCATTGAATACAACAACGAGTTTTCTCAAGGGCTAAACACAAGTTAAATGGTCTTAATAAGATAAAAAATGGGTTGGTTCAAACAGAAAAGGGTTCATGTGAATTCTGGGAATTAAATGATTTCTTGTAACCCTAAAACAAACTCACTTGATTTAAAAAGGTTCTGGTCAGAATAAATTCACCTAAACCCTCTAAAAATCATAAAAAAATATTCTCTAGGGTTTAGAACCTTCAATTTGGCCATTGGAACCTATTTCGACCTAAAATGGGGTCTTATACAAATGTTTGCCCTAAATTGGGTTTTTTCATAAATTGCCAAGTCAAACATGGTCAAACCCAAAATCCAACCTCACCATTGGATTCCTTAGGTCCAAATTAGGTTTGTGCCAAAATTTGGACCTAAGGGGAATTCATCTTGACCCACTTTGCAAATAGATCCAACCCAATTACATTTCTACCCCTACCTTTCAAAAACCCTTACGTTTGACCCCCTAGCTTCTTCTTCATTCTTTACAATTAGGTCCCTCTACCATTATAGTAGAGGGAATCCTACTCCGACAAGCTTGAAAGGGCGATTTCTCCCTGATCTCTCAGATAATCCCCTTCAAAATTGAAAGGGAGATTCTCTGAGAAATCTACTCCAATGTGAACCCAATTAGAAGCCCTATTCGGTACCCAATCTCTCATGCAAACGCATGAGAGATTTGGATCTCTCTTAAGTTTCCATTGCCGACGACCTTGCCGTGCTTGGAAGCTCCAAGCATAAACCCGACCTCCAGGGCCTATTTAAGAGACCCCAATTTGCCCCACATCTCCTAAGCTTGAATTCAGCCGGAGAACTCCCACAATTTCATCTCTCCTCCACCGGTCGACCTGCTCATCAAGCTCCGGTGACTTCTCCCACTCTCCCTCGTCGCCTAGCCACAATACCAGCGGCAGGTTCCTCTTCCTCTTGCTCGTCCGCGTCGCGTAGCACCCGCCGACTCTCCTGCATCCCCTTCGTCCTGGTCGACCTCCCTCACTGAGCATCTTCATCTCCGGCATCAGCGATATGCATAGATGCCATCCCTACCTCCCCCTTCATCTCTTCACTCCCAGATAAGTCTCCCTGACTCTCTACATTCTTTTCCCCTCTTTATTTCCTTCAAACAGCCATTGCCGCACTCCACCACCATCATCCCCTTCACCTCCGGCCACCACTCCGGCGAGTTCGCTCCACCTCCACAGACCACTTTCCTCCTCGCCGACCGGTCTATAAGCACCGCCCCGACTCATTGATCATAACCCCCCACTCGCAACACTCTGCCACTCACCCACACACACGGCCGCAGTGTGCCCCAGGCACGCTACCTCAGGCGGTCCCACACCACGCCAACCACCTCTGCATGTTCATTGCACCTTGGCGAGGCTCCCTGAGCTTTTAACGTGGCCGCGAGGCTGTTTGTGTGATTTCAGATCCAGGGGCTCGCTGCCATTGACGCACAGCTGGAAGCTTGTTTGCAAGCTGCTCCAGGCCGTGCCCACTCCAAGATCCAGTCCCAGGCCACGCAAAGAGCCTTCGCAAACATCTCCAGGTGACCAATTGAAGCCAAGAGCCATCACTATAGCTGCAATCGAGCGACTCCCCTCTGCTGCAGGCACGCGTGAAAGAGGGTGGGAAGATAGTCCCACCTCGAAAACATCTGGAGTGCCGCACCTGCATAAAAGGAATTTCTGCATAGGGATTATCGCCTCCAACTCATGGGATGAGGTCCCCTCTCACCCGACCCGACGCCTCGTCCGCGATCACCCCACGAACCTAGTGACCTGACCCAACCACACACCTTAACCACCACCGCATGCCGGTGGCCCTGGTATCAGGCGTGTATCCGACCCGATTACCCGAGAAGTTGTGGCTCTGGGAGAGCAAACCTAAGAGAGAAAAGAGAGAAGAGAGCTCGCGCAGGTAGGGGTAGGTTTTTCTCTTCTGAGAAAGGTGAAGCCAAGCAAAAGGAAGAAGAAGGAGAAGACAAGGCCGAAGAAGAAACTAAGGAAGGGAAGCCAGCAAAGAAGAAAGAAGGAAGAAGGAGCTGAAGGAAAAGAGCCAGGAAGGTAGAGAAAGAAAGAAAAGAGAAGGAAGGAACTGAAGGAATAAGAAGTTGAAGGCAGCCAAGAAAGAGAAGAAGGCAGAGGAAGAGAAAGGCTAAGGCAAGGAAGCTGAAGCCAAAATCAGAAGAGAAAAAGGAAGAGAAAGGTAAAGGAAGAAGATAAAGAAGAGAAAGAAAGAAGTTTGAAGGCAGCCGTCAGATACAGAGAAAGAAGAACAGGAGAATAAGAAAAGAAAGAGTCAAGCACTGTAGCATCATCATTTTAAGGCATCTGATTCATAAATCAGATGTCCAATTTTGTGCTTTATTCATATACATTGATTTCTTTAATATTTTGTGCTTACATTTATTCCTATCTTCTTGCACTATAACTTTGATCTTATTGCATATTATATTCTTTCAAATTCTCAAGTTGTGATCTTGATTTCTAAACCCTAATTTGCTCCCTGTGTTAGACCTCGGAATTTCAAATTTGAGTAATAAATTATATTTGTTTTGAACACTTTTTCGACTATACTACAACACAACCTTTTTAAAACTCGATTAAGCGTCCCAAACATTTTGGCACCATTACCACGGAGCAACAGGCAATTTAGAAATCCTGATTACAATGGTTGATTTGGTACTAACTTAATATATCTATTTTGTTGTGGTTGTTTCGTGGGAGAAGATTCAACAAAAGATAGTCTCACAACAAACACGGCCTGGGCAGGTAATTTCTGATTAATCTCTTTCTCTTATGCCCCTCATTCTGAAAAGAAAAAAAATAAGATAAAATCAATTAGGGCTACCTGCTTTCCATTTCTAGGTAATTCACCAAAGCTACCTAATTTGATTTCAACAACAAATATTGATTTGTGCACCCATTTAAGGTAACTAGGGCTACCACCTTCTTGATTGAGCCCTAGATACCATATTTTGGCAAACTATATTGGACCAAGATTAGAGCCAAATTAAGGATTTCAATTTACGATTTTAGATACACACCTTCATCAGCAACAATCAACTCTCCAAAAAGAGGTGTGCCTAAGCCTTGGTTGAAGAGATCTATTCAAGAAAACCCTAAAATTCAGGCTCTTAATCTCACTTGAATCCTAAAAGAAAGGACCTAAAACTTCTCAAAGGACAAATAGGTGAAGGAACCCCTTGTTGGATCAACCAACCTTAAAATTAGGTCACTTTTGCACTCAATACATCTAAAGTTCAAGTGGAATCTTAAGCACCCTTGCTCTTAACCAACCTGGCACACTTCCTTCGCAACCTCTGCCGAATCTGAATAACGTGCCAAACCAGAGGCGCGTTATGAACCCAAATCCAGGTCAAGCCCATATGATTTATCAGGCCCCTTCTGCTCCATCACCCGACAGGATGGAAGCTTCAACATCATATGTGGGATATCAGCAACAGCCACCTATTTTACCAAACCCAAACCAAAACCAAGCAGGATTGAATTCTGTTACAACCCGTAGTGGCAAAGCAGCACAAGACCCACCTTATCCAGGCCACTTTCAGCCTGGTAGTAACCCAAGCCCTAGGATAGTTATCCAGGACACCCCTGTCCCTTATCAAGAACCTAGACCTATTCTAGAGGAACCATCCAAGGTTCCATTTCCCAAGGCCTTGACCAAGGGAAAGAGGACAACCAAACCTGTGGCACCTGAGGAGGATCTGGTCAAGCTCTTTGAACAAGTCCATATAAAAATCCCATTGATGGATGCAATCCGCCACATACCGATATACGCACGATTTCTGAAAGATGTGTGTACACCTAAGCGTAAGCTGCGAACCATAAGTGGGAGTCCAATCGTACTGTCAGAGCAAGCAAGCTCTGTAATTTTGAGCAAACTCCCACCTAAGGCAAAAGACCCAGGTAATCCCTGACAAGCCGATTCTTCGCTTTCGATTAAGTTTCGTAAATGAAATAACGCATCGTTTGTAGTTTTATGTGGTGGAAAAATCGACTAATCAATAATTAATATAACCTCTCAATTAAGAGCAGGTCGTGTCCACAGGAAGGCAAGGATGCAATAATATCTCAATTACTTCGTATTCATTCCATCTCATGAGAAATCCGTAGTCAAATCTGACACGAAATGCGACGGAAAGAAGATGCACAATATCTTAAAAATGTAAAGGTAGATGTGAAATTTTTCCTCACTAAAATATTCAATAAATATGTGATGATTTTATGCAATTTTCCATTGACATGTATTAAATAAAATTTCTGCACATTTAAATCCCAAAACCAATGTCAAACAATGTTAATTACAAAAGCCATGCAATTGTAAGAGAGCTTGAGTATGGAGTTGTAATTTTACCACAATAAACTATTCATAAATCAAAATTCTTTTTCCTGGCAATGGCATGAAATGTAATTACTAATTAGACTAAAAACAGAGGATTTTACCTCTCTCCTCCTCGCGATCAGGAGAGAGGTTCAATCGAGGAGAGGTTCGCACAGGCGGTTGGCTAAAGTGAGGCCGTCGCGGTGGTGGTAGCCGCACGTTGAGCGGTGGCTGGAGCAGGCCTGCTGGAGGAGAAAGGTAGCGGCGGATCTGGCGTCGCTACTGCCGTAGGGAGTGCACGGAGGTAGCGCGCGTGCTACAGGCTGGAGCGCACGTACTGCTGGAGCGCACGTACTGCTACGTGCTGGAAGTGCGCTGGAGGTGGCAGCGAGGCTCTACAGGCGGAAGGCGCGGACTCTGCAGGTGGAAGGCGCGGGTTCTGCTGCACGGTGGAGGTGGATACTGCAGCAGGTGCGCTCTGCAGGCTGCAAGGCGGATGGGCGGGAGGTGAGCGCATTGAAGGTGAGGCGTTCTGAGGCGCTGGCGGTCTTGTACTGCTGGAGGGGTGCGGGTGTGAAGGAGCAGCCGGTCCTGCTGCTGTGTGCACATGTGGTGTGATGCGGGAGTGAAGTAGAGGTGAGGCTCAGAAGGAGCGAGCACGGCTGCAGGCTGGAGATGATGAAGAGGCGTGCGTGGGCTGGTGGTTGGCGCTAGAGTGGATGCTGCAGGAGGTAGGGCGGAAGTGTGCAAGCGATGCACGAACAGAAAAGAGCATGCAGTGCTGGCGGGCTTGGCGTTGGGGCACAGCAAGGTGTGGACGTGGCTGTTGCAGGAGGTGATGCAAGTGTGCAACCGGAGGGGCGCGGGCGTGGAGTGAGCAGCCGGTTGCTGCTGGAGTGTGGGTCGAAGCTTCAAACGTCTACGAAATTTCCCGGATGTCTTAACTGACTGAGAAGATGAAAATGCAGTGGCTACAGTGGTGGTTGTTGGTGACGACGGCGAGGGTGGTGACGCTGAGGTGCTCACGGTAATGCGGATGAGCTCCAGATGGAGGTGTGGCCTGTCACACCACATGCCCACGGTGGTGGAGACTCGTCACCACGGTTGAGGCCGGTGGTGTGGAATGGAAAAGAGATGAACTCTCTGCACAGTGGTGGGTCAGGGGTGGAGGCCTCCCAAGCTCAGCTGCCTCCTCCTCTCTTTTGAAATTAGCTGCCCCGACAGATCCAACACATCCACTCCTCCTTGATTGGGTTCTTCACTGCGGCAGTTGGAGGAAGAAATGCAGCCGTTGCACGTAGAAGAAGAATAAAAAAAATAATGATAAAATATTATGGTTATTTATATACAAACCCTCAACTTTTATGTTAACTTTAATTAATGCATGCAATGTACCTAATTGGTTAACTAATTAAATGAATGCAATTCTAAGTTAATTCTAAATGCATTTAAATATGAATGCAATGTAATTAAATTAAAAATATGAATCAACCTATTTACATCCTAATTTATGCTAAATAAATGTTAGAATTAACTTAATGTCTAGGCACTTAAATACTTAAATAGCCCACAAATATGGGCTAATCACTCCCCTGATTTCCTGTACCATTGGTGATACCCAATTTGATAGAGCTCTATTAGATCTAGGAGCCTCCATAAACTTAATACCTACATCCCTACTTGACCACTTTGAGGAATCTGAGCTTAAACCGATAGAGGTGACATTACAATTGGCTGACCGATCTATTAAGTCACCTAAAGGAGTTCTTGAGGATGTCATTGTTAGGGTGCAAGATTTCTATTTCCCGATGGATTTTGTAGTCTTGGATATGGATGCTCCAGAAAACCCGAGGGATACATCAATTATACTAGGGAGGCCCTTTCTGGCCACTGCTAGGGCCAACATAAATTGTGAAGAGGGCCAAATTGAATTGAAATTCGGGAACCAAACATTAAAGATCGACATCTTTAAGACCCAACAAGGGATTAATTGCGGTGTTATAGAACAAATATGTGACATCAAGGCTGTGGTTGATGATCCGTATATTGAGGATAACCTGATTACTTCTGATCAACCACAAGAGGATCAAAACCCGCAATCAGAAGAGTTCGAACCTGACCTAGATACACCCACAACTCCCTCCCTTGCTCCTGACACACACGCCGAACCGCTCGCTGCTGCTGATAACCCTGTTCTGGAACTCAAGCCTCTTCCCGACCATCTGAAGTACGCCTTTTTGGGTTCTAATCAGATGTTTCCTGTGATTATCAACTCTAGACTCACACCTGATCAGGAATCTTGTCTGATAACTGTTCTCCAGCAACATCGAAGAGCCATTGGATGGACTCTCGATGATTTGACTAGTATCAGCCCTTCCTACTGCACATACCGTATCTACACTGAAGAGGGCACACGACCTTCTCATGAAATGCAGAGATGTCTGAACACTAATCTGCACGAGGTCGTGAAAAAGGAGATCATCAAGTGGTTAGATGTAGGGATCATCTACCTGATCCTCGACAGTCGGTGGGTGAGTCCAATCCAGGTTGTGCCTAAAAAGACAGGACTCACCGTGATCACGACTGAAATCGGAGGAATCAGACCGACCCGTGTGACGAATGACGTGTGCTTGTGCGTGTGTGTTAAGAAGTGTCGTTATAGTTCGCACTTGCAACGCCGATTTTAAAGTAAAGAAACGGATGTGAGTCAGAGTGTCGGTCTCAGGGAGGCGTGAAAATCAGATTTTTCTTGTCACTTATTGTCCCGAAATTGCAGAGTTTTTCTTGAGAAAAGTGCAGGAGAAAAGCGAGAGCGAGAGAGAGAGAGACAGAGATATTAGGGTTTGAGTCGTTTCTTTCTTCAACATGCAACTTGGATAGGAAATAAAGTAGGCAACTGAATGGAAAATAACTTCATTAATCATGCAACTTTAGTCCATAAATTACAATATTAGATACATGCTTAAACACAAGTAAAGTAAAGCTTAAAAGAGAGGAAGAAAGAGAGAGAGAGGGAGGGCGGCGAGGTAGCCACGGTGGTGGAGAAGGCTCCGTCGGCGGCTCGTCGTCTCCGGCAATTACAAGAGGGCCTAAAGCTAGCCAAGAGAGGGGTAGAGTAGTTGCAATGGAAGTGAATGCCTTAAATGAATGGTTGGAGGGGGTTTAAATAGGGAGAAGGGCTTTCTAAAAGAAGAAGGGGTTTTAGTGATGTCTGGGACATCGCTAAAGCCCTTCCAAAAGCGTCGGTGAAGCCCCCAGCCCTTCGGTCACACGCCCACGCCGTTCTTCTTCGCGCCCGATCCGTGGCCGCTGCATGAGAGCCATCCGATCGAAGATCAGATGACTGAGATCCTCCCTCAGGTGCACTTGGATCGCTCCTCAGGTGCACGTGCGCGTGCGCATGGGTGCTTGCTGTTTGAGGGTGCACCGCATGGCGCTATCTCGGCCGTCCAATCCCATTGCTGATCGTGTGGCCCAATTTTGCCACGCGCCTCTTCGTCTTCAATTTGTCACACCACGCAGCTCGAACCCGCACACGTGCGTGCGGGCGTGCACAAAAACCGCTGTGCCACGCCTGCACTTTGTTGCAGCGACAACAGTAGGTGCGCGGTTCTCGACCGTCCGATCGGAGATCGACGGTCGAGATTTGATCTCCAGCTGAAGGAGGAAGCGACGCACGATGAGCAGGGGGTGACGTGGCACAACGAGGGCCGTTGATCATCAGATCAATGGTCAGAACTTTTTGGGCCCATTGTAGGAGCTCTGGATGTCAGATTTGGCCGATCTTGAGTCCGTTGGACTCCGATCGTCATTCTGAATCCATCCGTGCAATCCGATTGCTCATCTGAGGCCTACTTTGGTAAGTGCTTACACAAATGGCCATTAATACAGTTTTATAAGCAATCTTGGTATATGATGCATGCAATTTTCCCATTCTACTTATGTTGTGCCTTTTATTCTTAAGATGGGCCCTATTTAACAGAATTATCACCCTCATTTGCAGTGTTATCATACCCCCATGCTTACTCCATACTAGTCCCTAGCAAGGTTTATTCTAGCCTTTATTTTGTTTCAGAATTTAAGAAGTAATTGCTTAGACACTTCGTCACATGTCAATAGGAGGAAATATACTAAGATCTTAATCTACAAAGACTAAGCAGTGCCCGGGTGTCTACCAAAATACGAATCGCCCGAATTCTTTCTTTAATGTATATAACTATACATACGTATATGTATATATGTATATATATATTTTAGAATTTTTTTTCGGAATTCAGCGTGGGTTGGTAATTTTTTACGGCTACCCAACCCACCCAAAACTCGATCAAAACCCTAAGTTTTAAGCATCTTGGTGTGAAGATCGTGATAGACTTACTCAACGGTAACTTAGACAGACTTCGGGTTTCTACGCCCCTAGGTGACCGGAAGAGGAAATATATTTGCCTGAAGGTGTATTTGTTCGATTGGTAGCTTTCTCCCTATGTTTGTTTTAATTGGGGTATGATGTAAACACATTTACACTACTTAAAATGTCTATTTATGCATGTTCTTAAGCATAGGATTGCATTTCATGATATAAATATTGCATTACATGCATCATCTTGCATTTAGAGTAGTTTGAATAAAATGGAGGTTAATTGTCTCCTTTTATGTGCTTGAACAGGGCAAACATTTTATCGGGGTCTCGAATCAAAGATCCAACCGTATGGATGTGATTAGGGCGACGATTGGAGTTCAACGGCTCCAAGATCGCCCTAATCAGGCATCCGTAGCATCAGATAGTGACCCGGGAACCCTAGAAGATCAAGGGCCAGGATGGTGTAAATCCACACTTCAGATGATAAATCCGACCGCACGGATGAATTTGGATCGACGATCGCAGCCCAACGACACAAAAATCGAGTCAATCCGACATCCGTGGCACCATTTACAACTTCCAGAAGATGGACAGCCAAGATAGCGCCACGTGGTGCCATCTCAGCCGCCCAAGCAGCCGCTTCATCTTGTGAAGGCCCTGCGCCCGATCGCTCCCCGCCGTTGGATCTTAATCCAACGGCTATGGGCGCTCGCTTTTAAAAGCGTCTGCTCGACCATCCGCGCCCCATAGCGCAGTGGTCGAGTGCGCTATCGCGAGTGCCGAGTGCGAGTTCGAGCCGTGGAGAGGGGGCTGGAAGGCGCGGCGATTGGGCACGGGTGGAGCGTTAGATGGAGATCGGACGGCCGCGTGCGCCCGATAGCATCGACGCGCGATTGGACGTGCAATCGGACTCGCGGGGGGCGCGCAACGCAGCGGGCGCGGACGCATCTTAAGCTGTCCGATCTCGCGATCGGACAGCTGAGAAGCGTTGGACGTGCGTGGACGTTGATGAGCGGGCAGCCGAGGAGGTGCGCGTGGGTGCGGAAGCTACGCCCACGTTGGGGCTTTAGTGACGGATTTATCCGTCACTAAAGACCCCTTATTTATTGTTTTGAAGTTGTAATGTCCATTTTTCCCCCACTCCTTGCAACTATAAAAGGAGACCCCCTCCATACGAAATTCTAATCCCTTCTTTCTCTTCTCTACCCTCCAAAGCTCAAAAGAAGCTTGTCGCACACCCGGGATGCTTCTTGCGAGATAAAGTCCAATTTTCATTCCCCTTCAGAAGTGGATCCCGCGACAACGACGACGTGATGCTCCGTTCCTGTTCTTCTGCTTCGTCGTCCTTCGTCTTGCTTCGTTCTCCTTCATCCAGGTGTCGTCCCGTCCGGCTCGTCCTCCAAGCAATCGTCGAGGAGGGTAACTTCTCTCTCCCATTCTTATTTACAGCTTTTCTAGTGTAGAATTTTCCTGCTTTATAGTGTAATTGATTTTCCGCATTCTAGTGTAACTTTTATAAACAATTGAAATATTGAATGCATGTTCTCTCTCTCTCTCTCTTTGTTTTGGTCTAATAGCTCCAATGTAATTATATCGCCTTGCTTATCGAAAATCCTAAAAAAAATATAATTGCGAATATAGATCAACGTAGCCTCCCTGTGTTCGACTCGGAATTCTTTTCGGTATAAATTTTATTTGTTGAACACGAATTCTTCGCTTTCAAACTACAACGACAGGTTTTCCGAAACCAAACACGTAAGCGTAGCGATTCGAAAAAAAAAATCGTTCAACATTTTGGCACCGTTGCCGGGGAGGCAACGATTTCCGATCTTTTCTTCGCATTTCTTGCACTTTATTTATTTTCTAACTAGCTTTCTCTTGTGTCTATTGTTTTGCAGAGACCTCCATCAAGGAATCAAAAAGCAGTAGACTGGAGTAAAGTGCAGTTGAAGACAACTGTAAGTGCTTCCCCATTCTTTCCCCCTCCATAGATTTCATTCGCCACATTAAATCCAAATCCCAATTAACCTAGGTGTTTGCATAAATCCTAGGAATAGTTTGGTTGTTTGGATTTTCACTCACATTCATTCCACCCTCATCCATAAAAAAAATAACAAAAAGATAATCTTGTGGGGTAATTTTCAACAAACACACAACACACACCCACATTCAACGCACTTGATCAACTTGATTTGTTTTCTACTCAACCGGGTTCTGATCTGTGGAACCGGTACACACAAAGCAACACATAATAGAGTAGAAATCATTCTAGGTTAATCATCTTTGAGTGCCTAACTTAGTGGTGCATTTGTGGCCAGTTGTTTGAGTTGTTTGAGCCGCACCACTTTATTTTAAAATCAACTCATCAAGTAGCTCCTCCTTAGGGTTTTCAATCTAGGTATATTCCAGGCACTCCACTTTCTTTCTAATTTTAAAGGAAAACAATCTTCACCCATGTTTTACAACTTGGTTTGCCTAGAAACTTGATTGCAATTCACCTAATTTGAAACCCTAAAAGCTACTTAAGCAAGATTTAAACACTAAAATTCACACATTATCAATAATCTTGCTTGAAAACCCTGGTTGTGCACGCACTTACATAAATCTTAATCAATCATTAAGGGCACAACTCATTGTAAGGGCCCATCACATTCCATAAGCATCACAATCCCAGGCCTTAATAAAATTGAGTAGACGTTGGCCTTAAGGTTTGATTCGCTCTTCAAGGCCTAGTCTGAGATTATTTTTTATTAACCTACTTATACTGATTAATCTGATGTCTAGCTAGGGGAGTAGCGTCAAACGACCGCGGCTGGGGGGTACACTAGGAACCGGAGGCGAAAGCCAAAGGAAGAACCTTCTCCCCAGTCCCTCCTTCTAACTGGTTGGATTAAACAGACGTAGGTAGAGTAAATCACTTATAGCCTTAAGGCTGGTTTTGGGAGTTAGTAGATCCTTAGGCTACCCCACTTAAGGATAGCCTTGTTTTGTTGTGCTGCAGGGTCCCTATCCCCAGTTCTTCCGACCTTCTCCTAGTTTATGCTGGGAAGATGGTCATTGAATCCCCGATTGGAAGGACCAGTTAGAACATTCTAGGAGGTGCAAGTTAGATTTTGGTCAATTTGATCCCATGGCCGAACAACAGCCTCCTCTGCTTGAAAATCCACAGGAAGAATTTAGAAGGTAGCTGGAACAAATGCAAAGAATGCAGGAATGGTTCCAGAGAATGCCAGGCTCTCAGCCCTTGAAGGATTTTTATGATCCTTCAAATTACGGAACACGTCCCGACGTCCAGATTCCAGCCGGTGACATAGAAATCAAGCCCCAGGTGTTAAGCCTGATTAAACATTATCATGGGCTTGGCTCCGAAGATCCGTTTCAGCACTTGGAAGATTTGACCACTTTGGTCCAGACCACCAAGGCTCGAAACGTTAACGAGGAGCAAATGATCATGAGGCTCTTCCCCCACTCTCTTAGGGATAAAGCCGCGCATTGGTATAGGAGAATAGGAAGACCAATTACAACTTGGAATGAGTTGAAATCGGCCTTTCTAAAGAAATTCTTCCCAGTCAGTCGTACCAATGCTTTGAGACGGGCAATCACTACCTTTACCCACCGGCTGGGGGAGCAGTTTCATGTGGCCTGGGAGCGATTCCAGGACTTATTGCGGAGGTGTCCACACCACGAGGTGCCGAAATGGCAACTCGTGCAGATTTTCTATCATGGGTTGAATGAGCAACTCAGAAACCATGTGGATGCTTCTTGCAGAGGCAATTTCCTCAATAAAGATGCAGATAGTGCACATGCTTTATTTGAGGAAATGAGTGAGAATTCAATTAATCATGCCTCCATGGATACTTTTAACCGGTCCCAGCAACCCAGATCAAATGTCAATGAAGTCCATGACTCTCATTCATTTGATATGGAATTGATTTGTAATAAACTTGATAAGGTGGGCTTGGTTGCTAAAAGAATGGAAGAGTGGATGGCTGGCAATTCCATGAACAACTCTCAATCCACTCAGTCCCAAAATTCGAGATTCCATTCCTCATGAGCTCCTTCTGGACGGGAGTTCGTGAATCAACTTGATGCGACTCAACCTATGAGTCAGCATTTCTCGGAACCCCATGGGTTCCCAACTGGGGCCTTTGATCCCAATTTTTCTGATCCTTCCCTTTCTTTCTCTCCATCCTCACCCTATGAGGATGTCTGTGCTGTACATGAGAATGTTAGATCCAACCCCTACTCGAATGCCTTTAATCCAGGTTGGAGAAACCACCCTAACTTCTCTTGGAAAAATCCGGGGCAACAGACCCAATTCCGACCCAGCAACTATGCTCCGCAACGACTAATGGGTCAGGGTCAAGTATATACTCAGTTGCCTCCGAATCAGGTCAGTCAGCCAGCTTGGAATGCCTATCAACCCGCAGGGCAGGCTGATTTGAACCGTCAAATGGTAGAGATGCAAGGATCTATGCTCCAGCTTATGCAGCAAATGAAAAACTCGTTGGACAACTTGCAATCCGGGCTCATTGCTAACTCTCGTCAACCTGGATCTCTACCATCCCAACTCGTACCCAACCCGTGAAACATTATAAATTCGGGCAATCAAGCCCAAGGGTACGAAAATCAGAGGGACCCGCACGCACATGCTCAGGTGGTTGAGCAGGGTTCCTCGTCTTCTTCTTCTGCTAATCAACAATTCATGGTCAATCAAGCCCCTCCAATCTTTCCTAACCCTCCCTAAGACCCAAATTCTTACGCTTCTGCAAATTCTGTCACTTTGAGGAGTGGTAAGAAGACTCAGGATCCACAACCACACTATTCTGGTCTTTTGAATCTTGAAGAATCTGAGGAGAGAGACGAGAATTCTAGAGGAGAAATCAAGGCTCAGGAACCTGATTCCAAAGATCTGACTCATGTTCCTTTTCCTGAAGCCTTAGCCAAAGTAAAGAAGAAGAAGTCAGTTGATAGCAATGAGGAGCTTCTGAATTTATTTAAGAATGTTGAGATCAATATTCCACTCCTTGATGCTATCAAGCACATACCGGCTTACGCAAAATTTTTAAAGGAATTATGTACACAAAAGCGTAAGTCGAGAGAATCTGTTCTGAGGAAGGTGCTACTCTCCGAGCAGGCTAGCTCTGTTATCCTGCACTACCTCCCTCAGAAAAAGAGAGATCCTGGTACTCCTTTGATTTCTTGTTTTATCGGAGATTACACATTTGATAGAGCACTATTGGATCTCGGTGCATCCATCAACCTAATTCCGACTTCTCTCTATGAGAAGTTTGGGTTAGGTGAACTTCGGCCAACTTCAGTAACGCTACAGTTAGCGGACCGTTCAGTCACAAACCCGCGAGGCGTTATTGAAGATGTTATAGTTAAGGTCAAGGATTTCTATTTTCCTGTAGATTTCCTTGTCCTTGACATGGATGTACCAGATAATCTGAGGAACACGCCCATCATTCTGGGGCGTCCATTCCTGGCTACCGTAAAGGCCAACATTAATTGTGAAAGCGGTAGCATGGAAATCACCTTTGGGGACCAACGAATGAAATTAGATACTTTTAAGGCGATCAACAAATTTGAGGATTGTGGATTTATTGAGGAACTTGATGAGGATAATGTTAATATTGAAACTTGTTTGACAGTTTCTTCAATTGAAAGTTCCTCTTTGGTTGATGAATTTGACCCACAACCCTCTGACCTGACATCTTCGGAAGAGGTTACTGATTTTGTTCACTCAAAACCTCTTCCTCTTATTGAATCTTCAGCATCTACCCTACCATCAATCATTACCCCACCCCAGCTTGAATTGAAACCATTGCTTGAGAATTTAAAATATCAATTCTTAGGATCGCAGAATACGCTCCCTGTGATTATTAGTGCTAAATTGACAACGGAGCAAGAGATTAAATTGATTAAGGTCCTAAAGGAACATAAGGAGGCAATTGGTTGGACCATTCATGACCTCAGGGGGATCGAGCCATCTTACTGTAATCATAGAATATTTTTGGAAGATGGATCCTACCCTTCTCGCCAGATGCAGAGGAGATTGAATCCAAATATGCGAGAAGTGGTCAAAAAGGAAATCATCAAGTGGCTCGATGCAGGAATTATTTATCCAATCTTTGACAGTCCCTAGGTAAGTCCCGTTCAGATCATTCCAAAGAAAGCTGGGATTACTGTTGTAACTAATGAGAGAGGTGAATCTGTCACAACTCGTTCAGCTTCCTCTTGGAGAGTTTGTATTGATTACAAGAAGCTGAACACAACCACTAAAAAGGATCATTTTCCCCTACCCTTCATTGATCAAATCTTGGAAAAATTAGCTGAGCAGAAGTACTTCTGTTTTCTTGATGGCTACTCGGGATATAATCAAGTTCCTATCCATCCCGAGGATCAGGAAAAAACAACTTTCACCTGTCCCTACGGAACCTTTGCTTTTCGTAGGATGCCTTTTGGGTTATGCAATGCACCTGCGACTTTTCAAAGGTGTATGCTAGCCATATTTTCCGACATGGTGGGAGAGTTTATGGAAGTCTTCATGGATGATTTCTCTATTTTTGGAGAATCATTTGACTCATGTTTGGCTAATTTGGAAATGATTCTTAAGCGATGTATCAAGACACGACTGGTCCTTAGCTGGGAAAAGAGTCATTTCATGACCCAAGAGGGCATCATTTTGGGTCATGTAATCTCTAAACGGGGAATTGAAGTGGACAAAGCTAAGGTTGATGCTATCGCTAAACTTCCTCATCCCACATCTGTTAAACAAATCAGATCATTTCTTAGCCATGTGGGATTTTATCGAAGATTCATCAAGGATTTCTCGAAGGTTGCTCGTCCTTTGAGCAATCTTCTTGCCAAAGAAACGCCGTTTGTTTTTGACGAATCATGCCGAAAGGCATTTGATTTTCTGAAAATGGCAGTCACCTGTGCTCCAATTTTGCAACCACCAATTTGGACAGCCCCTTTTGAGATCATGACCGACGCTTCTGATTACACGGTCGGGGCTGTCCTAGGTCAAAAAATTGATCGAAAGCCCTCTGTCATTTACTACGCTAGTAAAACTCTAGATGAAGCCCAGAGGAATTACACTATTACTGAGAAGGAATTACTAGCTGTAGTATTTGCTTTGGAAAAATTCAGGGCTTATGTCTTGGGGTCTCATGTTATTGTTTATACCGACCACTCGGCCTTGAGACATCTCTTGGCTAAAAAGGATGCTAAACTGCGGCTTATTCGTTGGATTCTCCTTCTTCAAGAATTTGATCTTGAAATCAAGGATAAAGCCGGGGTGCAAAATGTGGTAGCGGATCATTTATCGAGACTCCTAGGTGATTCTTCTTGCCTGGACATTCCGATTGCTGACACTTTTCCGGACGAAACCATTCTTACAGTTTTAAGTGTCCACTCCCGATGGTTTGCTGATATTGTTAACTATTTGGCCATTGGTCAAATCCCCCAGGATTGGACCAAGCAACAACGAGATAGACTCAAATCTGAGGCTAAATACTACTTTTGGGAGGACCCTGAACTGTATCGCATCGGCTCTGATCAGATTATTCGCCGATGCATACCAGAGAATGAATTCAACAGTATACTCGAGTTCTGCCATGCATCTGGGTGTGGTGGACATTTCTCTGGAAGAAAGACGGCTACAAAAATCTTGCAATCTGGCTTCTATTGGCCGTCTTTATTCAAGGATGCCCAGGACTTCTCAAGGTCATGTTCTCGATGTCAATCACTCGGGAACATAACTAAGAGAGACATGATGCCCCTAAACCCTATTCTTCCTGTAGAAATTTTCAATGTTTGGGGCATCGATTTCATGGGACCCTTTATCCCTTCATTTGGACATCAGTACATTCTTGTTGCTGTTGATTATGTGTCCAAATGGATTGAGGCAATTCCCACCCAAACCAATGACCACAAGGTGGTCATCAATTTTTTCAAAAAAAATATCTTCAGTAGGTTCGGGATTCCGAGGGCTATCATCAGTGATGGTGGCACTCATTTTACTAATGCCCAATTCTGGAATTTATTGGCCAAATACGGGGTTAATCATCGAATTTCCACACCTTACCATCCCCAAATGAATGGACAAGCCGAGATCTCCAATCGAGAGATCAAGAACATTCTGCAAAAAATGGTTAGGCCTGATCGTAAGGATTGGACTCAAAAGCTTGAGGACGCTCTTTGGGCCGACTGTACGGCGTATAAAATGCCCATCAGCATGTCTCCATTCCGTTTGGTGTATGGAAAGGCATGCCATCTACCCGTAGAGATTGAACACAGGGCATTCTGGGCAATCAAACAATGCAATTTAGATCTGAATCTAGCTGGAAAGACCAGGAAACTCCAACTATCTGAGTTGGAGGAGCTTAGAAATGATGCTTATGAGAATGCCAAGATCTACAAGGCTCGGACCAAAGCTCTACATGATCAATTGATTTCCCGCAAGAGCTTTAAGCCAAACCAGAAGGTCTGGTTATTTGATTCTAAACTTAAGCTCTTTCCTGGTAAACTTAGATCTAAATGGAATGGCCCATTCATAATTGATCAGATTTTTCCTAATGGTGCCGTTCAGATTTCTGACCCAAAGACGGGTAACACCTTTAAAGTCAACGGTCAACGTTTGAAGCCTATTGTTGACCGTAATCTTCCAGAACCTGTCTCAAATTCTGTTGCTCTAGCCATTCTGTGACTTCTTTGGCTGGACTTCGCCTAGCTGACGGCATTAAACTCAGCAATTGTACATATGACACAAGGCTGATACGAGCTTCATATCTAGGTGACATCTTTCATATTCTACCCTTTCTTTCATGTCTCTTTTTCAATGAGGACATTGCATCAGCTAGGCATGGGGGGGTGGATTCATTCTTGAATTATTTGGTCAGCCTTGTGAAATCCATGTAAATTGTCTCTCTTCTTATTTAAAAAAATTTTAAAAAAAAATTAGGAAGGATTAGTTGGACATTAGGACTTTTCAATCCTAAGAAATTTTACATTAGGATCTGAACACAAAGACCCCTTAAGTACTTGGACTTAATTAGCCTATGTATCCACTAAAATGTGGATTTGTTTTTGAGTCCTCGCCATCTTAATTCTTTCGTAATTGGAGTATATAAGTTTAGGTGATAAGTACACGACTTATCAACCCGCCCTCTGTTTTGAGGGAATTTTAAGTCTTAAGCATCTACACACTTTATTTGCACTGACTCGTTGTTCGGCGATTTTAACGGAAATTGGGTAGCTAATGAACCTTCTAGGGCGATATGGCTGGCAAGTTATCGTGGGTAACAGCACATAGGTAGGTTGTCCAGAGCCCAGTCACTGGACCTTTCTTAGTTTGCTGCCTTTAGGTAAATCTTAGACTAGGGAAGCCACCTACTTTAAAAAAAAAAAAAAAAAAGGGAGAAAAGAACAAAAAGAAATAAGCCACACTTCGCCGCATGAGTATGGCTAGCAAGTTGTTGGTGGTAACAGCTCATCGACTGGTTGTCCAGAACCCAGCTTAGAAAATGCACTAAAAATTCCCAAAACACTTAGGAAGAAGCGGAGAAGTAGAATAAACTGGGGAGATATACACTGGATTCACCCTTGTGTTGACCCCGTATAAAAAATAAAAGTAGGGAGAAAGCTACCGGTTGTAAAGATACACTTTTAGGTAGAATTCGGGTTAGGTCACCTAGAGGCGTAGAAATCTGAAGTCCGTTCTAATTGCCGGTCAACGAGTCTATCACAATCACAATAAGATGCTTAAAGCTGAGGGTTCTCATCAAATTTTGGGTGAGTTGAATGGCCGTAGAAAGCCACTCTTAAACACGAAAATTTGAAAATAAAAATAAAAAATTAGAAAAGAGAAAAAGAGGAAAAAAAGAAAATTTTCTTTTAATAAGGCGAGGGCTTGAAGCAGTTTGCATTTTGGCTGATACCCAGGCACTGTTGTGTCTTTGAAAGTTCAGTTCCTAAGTAGACAATTTCTTAATGATTGAAAAATAACTCAAGTCCAAATAATCTAACCTAATTTTTTTTATAAATAGAAAATAGTTTTTGCTAGGGACTAGCAAAAGATAGGCATGGGGGTATGATGTAAACACATTTACACTACTTAAAATGTCTATTTATGCAAGTTCTTAAGCATAGGATTGCATTTCATGATATAAATATTGCATTACATGCATCATCTTGCATTTAGAGTAGTTTGAAAAAAATAGAGGTTAGTTGTCTCCTTTTATGTGCTTGGACAGGGCAAACATTTTATCGGGGCCTCGGATCAAAGATCCAACCATATGGATGTGATCAGGGCGACGATTGGAGTTCAACGGCTCCAAGATCGCCCTAATCAGGCATCCGTAGCATCAGATAGTGACCCGTGAATCCTAGAAGATCAAGGGCCAAGATGGTGTAAATCTGCACTTCAGATGATAAATCCAACCACACGGATGAATTCGGATCGACGATCGCAACCCAACGACACAAAAATTGGGTCAATCCAACATCCGTGGCACCATCTACAACTTCCAGAAGATGGACGGCCAGGAAGCGCCACGTGGCACCATCTCAGCCGCCCAAGCAGCCGCTTCATCTTGTGAGGGCCCCGCACCCGATCGCTCTCCGCCGTTAGATCTTAATCCAACGGCTGTGGGCGCTCGCTTTTAAAAGCGTCTGCTCGACCATCCGCGCCCCATAGCGCAGTGGTCGAGCGCGCTATCGCGAGCGCCGGGTGCGAGTTCGAGCCGTGGAGAGGGGGCTGGAAGGCGCAGCGATTGGGCGCGGGTGGAGGGTCAGATGGAGATCGGACGCCGCGCGCGCCTGATAGTGTCGACGCGCGATTGGACGCGCAATCAAACGCGCGGGGGGCGTGCAACATAGCGGGCGCGGATGCATCTTAAGCCATCCGATCTCGCGATCGGATAGCTGAAAAGTGCTGGACATGCGTGGACGTTGATGAGCGGGCAGCCGAGGAGGCATGCGTGGGCGCAGAAGCTACGCCCACGTTGGGGCTTTAGTGATGGATTTATCCATCACTAAAGACCCCTTATTTATTGTTTTGAAGTTGTAATGTCCATTTTGCCCCCACTCCTTGCAACTATAAAAGGAGACCCCCTCCATACGAAATTCTCATCCTTTCTTTCTCCTCTCTACCCCTCCAAAGCTCAAAAGAAGCTTGTCCAACACCCGGGATGCTTCTTGCAAGATAAAGTCCAATTTTCGTTCCCCTTTGGAAGTAGATCCCGCGACGACGATGGCGTGCTGCTCCATTCCCGTTCTTCTGCTTCGTCCTGCTTCGTTCTCCTTCATCCAGGCATCGTCCCATCCGGCTCGTCCTCCAAGCAATCGTCGAGGAGGATAACTTCTCTCTCCCATTCTTATTTACAGCTTTACTAGTGTAAAATTTTCCTGCTTTATAGTGTAATTGATTTTCCGCATTCTAGTGTAACTTTTATAAACAATTGAAATATTGAATGCATGTTCTCCTTCTCTCTCTCTCTCTCTTTCTTTTAGTCTGATAGCTCCATTGTAATTATATCGCCTTGCTTATCGAAAATCCTAAAAAAAATATAATTGCGAATATAGATCAACGTAGCCTCCCTGTGTTCGACCCGGAATTCTTTTCGGTATAAATTTTATTTGTTGAACACGAATTCTTCGCTTTCGAACTACAACGACAGGTTTTCCGAAACCAAACACGTAAGCGTAGCGATTCGAAAAAAAAAAATCGTTCAACAGGGTCAACACAAGGATTTTTCCATTGTATATCTCTCTGGCTTGTACTACTTCCCCGCTTCTTCCTTAAGTGTTTTGGTTCTTTTTGTGAAGCTATTGAGCTGGGCTCTGGACAACCGACCAATGGGCTATTATCCACGATCACTTGCCAGCCATACTTGTGCGGTGAAGTGTGGTTTGTTTTCTTTTCTTCTCCTTTTTCTTTTTTTCGTAGGTGGCTTCCCTGATCTCAAATGTACCTCGAGGCAATGAAGAAGAGATGGTCCCATGGCTGGGTTCTGGACAACCTGTCAATGGGCTGTTACCCACAACTTGCCAGGCATACCACCCTAGAGAGTTCATTAACTACCCAATTTCTGTCAAAATCTCCGAGGAGTGAGTCTGCGCAAAAATGTGTGCAGATGCTTAGACTCAAAGTTTTTCTGAGTTAGAGGGTGAGTTGATAAGTCGTATACTTATCACCTTATTTAGTAGGTGGATTAGAATAGTTTAAGGTTGCAAGGATTCGAAGCTAAATCCATATTTTAACGGACACCAGGGCTGATTAAGCTTGAAGGCCTGAAAAGTCTAAGTGCTTAAGTTCTTTTTCTATTATTTCCCACTATTGACAAGTTTCTAATGCCTAAGTTCCTTCCTAAATTCATTTTTTTATTTATTTATTTTTATTATTATTATTCAGACTGATTAAATGAGCTCAGGATTGTGCAATTTACCACCCCCCCATGCTTAAGTTGGATAATGTCCTCATTGGCAAATACATGGATGCATAGGGGTTCAAAAAGATAGTACCTGAGTGACGTAAAATACCAGATCAGTTTGAATCCTCTGGGTTGCCTCCCAGGAAGCGCTGAGTTTAACGCCTCAAGCTGGGCGGTGCTTCGTGTCATCCCTCAACGAGGGTGACACTCCTTTGGGGGAACCTGGGCCAGGAAGTGCTTCAATCTTTGACCATTAACTATAAAAGTGTGCCCAGTGTTAGGATCAGCGATTTCAACTGCCCCATTAAAGTAAGGCTTAACCACCCAAAACGGTCCTGTCCATTTGGACCTGAGTTTCCCCGGAAAGAGTTTTAGGCGGGTGTTGAACAGGCAGACTTGCTGGTTAGGCTCAAAGGTCTTTCTATGGATGAGTCGATCGTGGACGGCTTTCATTTTCTCCTTATACAAAAACTATTTTCAAAGGCATCCCGACGAATTTCTTCGAGCTCAGATAATTGGAGCATCCTCTGCACACCGGTTAACTGGGAATCCATGTTACATTACTTGACAGCCCAGTAAGCCCGGTGTTCCAATTCGACAGGAAGATGGCAGGCTTTGCTAAAGACCAGGTGATAAGGTGGCATGCCTATTGAGGTCTTGAAAGCAGTCCTATATGCCCACAGGGCATCATCTAGTCATGTGGACCAGTCTTTCCTGTCAGGTCTCATAGTCTTTTGTAAAATGTTCTTGATTTGTCTATTTGAGACCTCGATCTGCCCATTTGTTTGTGGATGATACAGGGTAGCAATGCGGTGGTTCACCCCATATTTTCTAAGTAGGGCACAGAATTGGGAATGGATAAAATGGCTTCCACCATCACTGATCATGGCCTTGGGTATTCCAAACCGAGAGAAGATGTTTTGCTTAACAAAGTCCATGACAGTCTTGTGATCGCATCGGTGGGTGGCGACGGCTTCAATCCATTTAGAAACATAGTCTACGGAGACTAGGATGTACTCTTAGCCGTTGGATGGTGGAAAGGGGCCCATAAAATCGATACCCCAAATGTCGAAGATTTCGACAATCAAGATGGGCTGAAGGGACATCATATCTTTCTTGGTCATGGTCCCCAGTGTTTGGCAGCTTGAGCAAGTCTTGGCAAAGTTGTGTGCATCCTTAAATAGGGACGGCCAGTAAAATCCAGACTGCAGAACCTTTGCAGCTATTTCTTTCCAGAGAAGTGGCCACCACAGGCCTGGTCATGATAAAAAGAAAGCACACTCTGAACTTCATTCTCGAGGATACACCTCCTAATGATCTGGTCGGCACAGAGGCGAAACAGCATGGGATCATCCCAGAAATAGTGCTTGGCCTCAGCCAAGAACCTGTCCCGTTGTTGTCTGGACCAGCTGTGCAGGGTTTGTCCTACAACCAGGTAGTTGACGTAGTCAGCATACCATGGCAGTCTCTTGTCTTGCACAGCCAGAATGTGTTCATCGAGAAAGGCGTTAGATAGAGGTAGGGAGGGTCCAATGTGGTCTGGATGAAGTCTAGACAAGTGGTCAGCCACCACATTTTTCTATCCGACCTTGTCGCGGATTTCCAGGTCAAATTCCTGCAAAAGCAGGATCCATCTAATGAGCCTGGGCTTTGCATCCTTCTTGGCCAACAGGTGCCAGATGGTTGAATGGTCAATGTAAACAGTCACGTGGGATCCCAACAAGTATGATTGGAACTTTTCAAGTCCAAAGACTACAACGAGCAACTCTCTCTGTGACCGTATAATTTTGTTGGGCCTCGTCCAACGTTTTGCTCGTGTAGTAGATCACCACAAGCTTCTTATCTTGACTTTGTCCCAGGACAGCGCCTATGGCAAAATCTGACGCATCACACATAATCTCAAAGTCCTGGGACCAGTCCGGGGGCTGAAGTACAGGTGTTGTGGAGACTAAGTCCCAGAGGGTGTGATAAGCCTGGATGCAATCAGAAGACATGTGAAATATGGCGTCGTTGGCTAGAAGGTCAGTCAAGGGTTTGGAAAGCTTGGAAAAGTATTTAATGAACCTTCGGTAGAAGACGACATGTCCCAGAAATGAGCGAATCTGTCGAATCGAGCCAGGTGGAGGGAGTTTGGAAATCAAATCAACCTTAGCTTGATCTACCTCGATGCCCCTATGTAATATGATGTGACCAAGGATAATTCCTTCTTGAACCATAAAATGGCTCTTTTTCCAACTTAACACCAGATTAACCTCGATACATCATTTCAGGATTTTCTCCAAGTTGCTCAGACAATGGTCGAATGAATTCCCGAATACAGAGAAATCATCCATAAAGACCTCTAAGTATTCACCCACCATTTCTGAAAAAATGGCTAGCATGCAACGCTGGAAGGTCGTAGGTGCGTTGCATAACCCAAATGGCATTCGACGGAATGCAAACGTGCCATACGGGCAAGTGAATGTGGTCTTTTCTTGATCTTCCAGAGCAATTGCAACTTGGTTATATCCTGAATATCCATCCAGGAAGCAAAAATACTTTTGCCCTGCCAATCTTTCAAGGATCTGGTCAATGAATGGCAAGGGAAAATGATCCTTCTTAGTGGCTTCATTGATCTTCCTATAATCAATACACACCCGCCATGCGGTAGTGGTGTGGGTGGGGATGGATTCGCCATGATCATTGGTGACAACGGTGAGCCCAGCTTTCTTTGGAACCACTTGAGTGGGGCTCACCCAGGGGCTATCGGAGATAGGATAGATGATGTCAGCGTCAAGCCATTTGATAATTTCTTTCTTAACGACCTCCCGCATGTTTGGGCTTAAACGTCTCTACATCTGGCGGGAGGGTCATGCCCCATCTTCCAGGTAAATCTTATGGGTGCAATAGGTGGGGCTAATTCCTCTCAAGTCAGAAATGGTCCAACCGATGGCAGCCTGATGTTCTGAAAGGGTCGCAGTTAACCTGAGTTCCTGATCCTTGGTTAGATGAGAATTAATAATCACAGGGAAGATTTGGTCAGGTCCTAGGAAGACATACTTGAGATTCTTGGGTAGTGGCTTAAGTTCGGGTGCAGGTGGAACAACGGTTGACGGAAAAGAAAAGGGTGGGAGTTGATCAACATCGATCTCCTCAAATGGTATTGTGTGATGGTAATCAGCCTTACAGAGGTCCACGGGTAGTGATGGGGACGGGTCAGAATAGTCGTTACAGGCTTGGTGGTCTGAGACAAAACTAAGGGTGAGGCATTCCTCGACCAGCGTTTCCATGGGATCATGCTCCTCAACACAATCGCAATCAAAAGACTTTGTCGCCCAAAAGATATCCAACTGCATTTTCTTGTCTCTGAAGGCGATTTCCATACATCCTGTGTCACAATCAATGTTTGCCTTAGCTATAGCTAAGAAAGGTCTATGTAAGATTATCGGTGCATTCTGTAGTTTTTTAGGGACTTCCATGTCGAGCACCAAGAAGTCAACCGGGAAATAGAAGTCCTTGACCCGTACGATTACGTCTTCGACAACCCCTTTCGGGGTTTTCACTGATCTATCAGGCAGATGGATGGTGACAGGTGTTGGTGTCAACTCTCCGAAACCAAATTGGTGGTATAGGGTTGTTGGAATCAGGTTGATAGAAGCACCTAAGTCCAGGAGCGCTTTATCAAATGTCATGTCCCCGATATTGTAGGAAATCAGGGGTGCTCTTGGGTCAGTTCGCTTGAGTGGAAGGTTGCTTGATATTACGGAACTTGCTTGTTTGGAGAGCACAACCTTCCTAGGTGCTTGAGGTCTTGGCTTACATTTGGGAGTACAGGCATCTTTCAAAAACTTGGCGTAAGCCAGGATGTGCTTAACGGCTTCGAGGAGTGGAATATTAATCTGTACTTGCTTAAAGATCTCCAAAAGCTCCTTAGTTTCCACAACATTCTTCTTTTTCTTGATTGTTTCCAAGGCTTCAGGGTAGGGTGTCTGAATGTGGATCGGGTCTATTTCTGGGTCCTTTGGCTTTTCTGGTGCCTCATCTGAGTCAGGTATTTCAGTGGTTGAAGTCTCGAGGAGAGTCGGCCATTTGGGGTCCTGGGTTTTGGTGTCGCTTCTCAAGGTCACCGCATTCGCAGAGGCATTGGGGCCATGGGTTGATCCTTGAGAAGACGAGGATGAAGAAGCACCAAACCCAAGGGGTGTTTGTGGGGCTGGCTGGACCATGTGAGCCTGCCCAGGATTGCCTTGGAACCATTGCGAATTAGGGCCTCTGTTAATTATGTTTCGCGGGTTTGGTTGTGGCTGGGAAGGTAGGGATCCTTATTGTTTACAGTCCAAAAGTTGGCTTAACTGTCCCTTTACTAAGGCCATTTCCTCCTGATGTTTCTGGTTCATTTCAGCCATCATCTTTATTAGGGTGTCCATTTGGTTTTGTGGAGGAGGAGCTGCCCTATGTTGATTGCATGGAGGTCTAACGGGTGGTCCTTACTGATAGGGGGCAAGTTTGGCTGCTGGTTTGGCCTAGGCTAGTTTTGGAATTGAGGTTTCTGGTTTGTCCAACCAAAGTTGGGGTGATTCCGCCAGCCAGTGTTGTAAGTGTTGGAGCAAGGGTCAGGTTTAGCATAACTTTGGATAGCTTGCACATCTTCAAGGATAGTAGATGTTGATGGGGAGGGAAGAGAGTAATCAAGGGTTGAGGGAGCAAAGGTCCCTCCCTGGAATGTGGTCAGGGGTTGTTCCAAGTTCAATTGGCTCAAGGGCTGGACCAGGTCAACATTGTGAGCTCCTTTTGCTAGGGAGAAGGTCTGTAATGGGTTCCTAGTCTGATTCAGTAGCTCATCAATCTTTTTGTCCACCAATTCCACTCGATCTAGCATCTTGGCAATATTGTCCATGTCAACCATTCTAGAATTTGCTTGTACCTCATAAATCCCACCACGGGGTTGACTGGATCGGTTAAACTGGGTCATGGAGGTATTATTGAGCGAATTTTTACTCATAGACTCAAAGGGCTCAAACATGCTTTCCTCGTCCTTGTTCAGGAAGTTCCCTCCGCATGAGGCATCGATGAAGTTCTGTAAGTTGCTGTCCAGACCGTGGTAGAAGATCTGGACCAATTGCCACCTTGGAACTTCGTGGTGTGGGCATTTCCTTAAGAGTTCATTGAATCTTTCCCACACCTCATGGAACTGTTCCCCACCTTGGAGTGTAAAGGTAGTAATGGCTCTTTTGAGCGCATTGGTCTTTCCTATGGGGAAGAATTTCTTTAGAAATGCATGCCTCAGTTCTTCCCAGGTGTTGATGGGTCTACCTATGGTTCTAAACCAGTGAGAAGCCTTGTCTCTTAACGAGAAGGGGAACATCTTAATAAGGACAATATCAAGGCTAATGTTCCTAGGTTTCACAGTTCGTGCTATTCGGTCAAGATCCTCTAGATGCTAGAAGGGGTCCTCATTTGAGCTTCCATGGAAGTGGCTCTGGATCAGACTTAGGACATTTGGTTTTAGCTCAAAATCATCTCTCCCTTCGAGGATCCTAAGGTGTGGCTCGACTCTAATAGCAGAAGGATTGTAGAAATCACGGAGGAGCCTATATCACTAGGATTGATCCTGAAATGGTGGTAAATCAAGTGGTGGTTGCCTTTGTGGTAAATCAAATGGTGGTTGCCCTTGCGGGCCTTGGAAAGGTGGTGGTTGACCTTGCGGGTTCTGTAACCGGTGTATGGCTTGCATGATGGTGTGGATCTATTGCTGCTGAAGCCGGTGGTTTGCATTAATCTGGGCTTGGATGATGTCCATTATGTCTGGTGGGGGTTGGTCCTCAGCCTCATTTATCTTAGGTTCAGCCATGTTTCTAGCAGAATCAGGTCGCCTAGATTCCCGTCCCAAAGCAAATAACTCGGGATGCAGTGAGTGTCTCCCGTGCATACACTAGAGAAGAACAGGAGGGGATGCGGAGAGCGACAGATGCGAGAAGTGTGTGTTCAATCAAGCAAACAAGCCTAATACTTATGGTGTATTCCTTAAGAGACCTAGAAATCTCAAAAAGGGTGATTAAGTCCGTAAACACTGGACTCCCCTTCCCAAGGCTAATCTGGCTAGGTTGATTACAAGGGGATTGCAGGGAAGGTTCTTCCTTTGGCTTGCACCATCGGTTCCATAGACCCCACAACTGCGGTCGTTTGACATTGCCCCGCAGCCTACTCACCAAATTCTACCAAAGGAATGAAAGCCAAGTGCCCAGCGAACAAAACCTCGCCTTTTGAGACTTAACTCAGTCCTGCCTAGGGCACGTTTGCTCAGTTTTAAAAGGGCTAGGATAGTGCTTGTGCTAGGGTTATGTAATGAGGCATTGATTAGGGTGGTGCCCCTTAATTTTCCACTTTCAGAGTGTGCTTCTATCAACGCATGGTTTTCAAGCAAGGATTTTTCAAGATGTGGTGTCTTTTAGTATTCCATCCTTACTTTAGTGTCTTTTAGGGTTGACGTGTCTTAATGTTTTCAGACAAGTTTCAGTGGGCACGTCAAGTTTTGCACATAATTTGGTGAAAGTAGATTTCCTTTTATTGTGTAGAGGCTCTAAAACCCTAATGTACTCATCCTAATGGTCATGCAACTTCTATTAGATGAGTCATTTTTAGGGTTGAGTGGTGCGGCCCAAGTCAATCCAAGGTGGCTTCACAGACACCACTCAAAAAGAGAAAAGAACACTCCCAAAATTTATTCAAAACGTTAGAGTGTACATTTTTTTTTTGTTGGGTGATGTGTTAAAGATGTGGGTCAGGTAATCATACACCACGCCAATTTTTTCCAATTTTATAATTTTTTTAGTTTTTTCACGCAAGCAAACAGTCATGAGTGAAGGATTACTCACTACCGGTCCTTGTTGCGCCTACTTCCTTGTGACCGTCATGGTTTGCGTCGTTTCGCCGTCCAAGCACCGAATTCCTGCAACCATCAAGTGAAAGGAGACAAGGCGTTTAGACGATGTGAGCATGGATGTAAAAATGGAAGTGACAAAACAAATCCGTTGCCTCCCTGGCAACGATGCCAAAAACTGACCTGCGCTTGTGCGTGTGTGCTAAGAAGTGTCATTATAGTTCGCACTTGCAATGCTGGTTTTAAAGTAAAGAAACGGATGTGAGTCCGAGTGTCGATCTCAGGGAGGCGTGAAAATCAAATTTTTCTTGTCACTTATTGTCACGAAAATTGCAGAGTTTTGCTTGTGAAAAGGTGCGGGAGAAAAGCGAGAGCGAGAGAGAGAGACAGAGAGATTAGGGTTAGAGTCATTTCTTTCTTCAACATGCAACTTGGATAGGAAATAAAGTAGGCAACTGAATGGAAAATAACTTCATTAATCATGCAACTTTAGTCCATAAATTACAATATTAGATACATGCTTAAACACAAGTAAAGTAAAGCTTAAAAGAGAGGAAGAAAGAGAGAGAGAGGGAGGGCGACGAGGCAGCCACGGTGGTGGAGAAGGCTCCGTCGGTGGCTCGTCGTCTCCAGCAATTACAAGAGGGCCTAAAGCTAGCCAAGAGAGGGGTAGAGTAGTTGCAATGGAAGTGAATGCCTTGAATGAGTAGTTGGAGGGGGTTTAAATAGGGAGAAGGGCTTTCTAAAAGAAGAAGGGGTTTTAGCGACGTCCGGGACGTCGCTAAAACCCTTCCAAAAGCATCGATGAAGGCCCCAGCCCTTCGGTCACACGCCTGCGCCGTTCTTCTTCGCACCCGATCCATGGCCGCTGCATGAGAGCCGTCCTATCAAAGATCGGATGGCTGAGATCCTCCCTCGAGCGCGCTTGGATTGCGCCTCGGGCGTGCGTGCGTGCAGGCGTCGTCGCCCGGCGTGCGCGTGCGCGTGGGTGCTCGCTGTCTGAGGGTGCGCCGCGTGGCGCTATCTCGGCTGCCCGTTGCTGGTCGGGCGGCCTAATTTTGCCCCATGCCTCTTCATCTTCAATTTGTCGCACCGCGCACTCGAACCCGCGTGCGTGCATGCGGGCATGCGTGCAAACCGTTGCGCCACACATGCACTTTGTCTCAGCGACAGTGGCGGACGCGCGATTCTTGGCCGTCCAATCGGAGATCAACGGCCAAGATTTGATCTCCAGCTGAAGGAGGAAGTGGCGCGCAGTGAGCGGGGGTGACGTGGCGCAACGAGGGCCGTTGATCATCAGATCAACGATCAGAACTTCTTGGGCCCATTGTAGGAGCTCCGGATGTCGGATTTGGCCGATCTTGAGTCCGTTGGACTCCGTTCGTCATTCTAAATCCATCTGTGTGGTCTAATTGCTCATCTGAGGCCTGCTTTGACAAGTGCTTACACAAATGGCCATTAATACAGTTTTATAAGAAATCTTGGTATATGATGCATGCAATGCTCCCATTCTACTTATGTTGTGCCTTTTATTCTTAAGATGGGCCCTATTTAACAGAATTATCACCCTCATATGCAGTGTTATCAACGAATTCGTAGAGAGTCTACATTGATTACAAAAGACTCAATACCTTTACAAAGAAGGATCATTTCCCACTACCGTTTATTAATCAGATCCTCGAGAAACTAGCGGGAAGTAGGTTCTTCTGCTTTTTGGACGGTTACTTTGGTTATAACCAGGTGGCAATCCATCCTGAGGACTAAGAAAAGACCACTTTCACCTGCCCCTTCGGGACGGACGCATTCCAAAGGATGCCATTCGGTCTCTGCAATGCACCCACTACTTTTCAGCGGTGCATGCTTGCCATATTCTCAGATATGGTAGGTGATTATCTGGAAGTCTTCATGGATGACTTTTCAGTATTCGGAGAATCATTTGATGGTTGCCTCCTGCACTTGGTCCAAATCCTCAGGTGGTGCATTGACGTGAATCTGGTTCTTTCCTAGGAAAAGAGCCATTTCATGGTGCCTGAAGGAATTGTCCTGGGACATCTCATATCAGAAAAAGGCATCCAGATCAATCGAGCCAAGGTGAACTTGATTTCCAAACTCCCTATGCCTAGCTTGATTAAGGACATCCGATCTTTTCTGGGGCATGTCAATTTTTACTGTCAATTCATTCCTGATTTCTCAAAGATCACGCGCCCCCTTACCACTCTACTATCTAAAGATGTTCCTTTTGAAATCTCTAAGGAATGCACTCAAGCATTTGAAATCCTCTATGATCGAGTTACCCAAGCTCCAATCCTACAGTTCCCTGATTGATCTCAACCCTTTGAGATCATTTGCGATGCATCTGATTTCGCTGTAGGAGCGATACTTGGGTAGAAAATTGACGGGAAACCCATGGTCATCTACTACACTAGCAAAACATTTGACGAGGCTCAACATAACTACATAGTTACTGAGAAAGAGCTGCTGGCCGTAGTATTTGCCCTTGAAAAGTTTAGATCATATCTCCTGGGTTCCCATGTTATCATTTACTCGAATCACACAGCTGTGAGGCATCTCCTTGCGAAGAAGGATGCGAAACCTCGACTAATCCGATGGATCTTATTATTACAAGAATTTGACCTCGAGATTCGTGACAAAGCGGGAAAACAGAACATGGTAGCTGATCACTTATCCCGCCTTCCTTCTGAGATTATCGACCCTTCCAGAGCCATCACGGAACATTTTCTTGATGAGCACCTCCTGACTATCAATACAAGGCTTCCATGATTTACTAATATAGTAAACTACCTGGCATCACTTCAGATCCTGTCTGATTAGCCGAAGGCCAAGAAGGACAAATTGCTTTCCAATGCTAAGTATTACTTCTGGGATGACCCGTATCTTTTCCCCATTGATGCTAATCAAAACATTCGATGATGTATCACGGGAGTGGAAATTCAGGATATATTGTCCTTCTGCCATGACCAGGCATGCGGTTGACATCTCTCAGGTCATAAAACTGTAGCAAAAGTCCTCCAGTGAGGCTTCTATTGGCCTACTATTTTCAAGGATGCATACAATCATTGTAGGGCATGCACTCATTGCCAAACCTTAGGCAACGTGAGCCATCGTGATATGGTGCCCTTATAGCCGATTCTCGTATGTGAAATCTTCGACGTATGGGGGATTGATTTTCTGGGACCCTTTCCTATTTCGGATGGCTTCGAGTACACTCTACTCGCTGTGACTACGTGTCCAAATGGATCGAAGCCATTCTGACCTAAACCAATGATCATAAGGTGGTTATCAAATTCATCAGAACATCTTTTCGCGGTTCAGGATTCCACGTGCTATAACCTCTTATGGAGGGACCCATTTCACTAACGCTCAATTCAAGTCACTGATGGCCAAATACAGGGTGTCACACTGAATCTCTACTCCTTACCACCCCCAAACTAACGATCTACCTAAGCTATCAAATTGAGAGATCAAGAAAATCCTCCAGGTGATTGTTAGACCTGACAGGAAAGACTGGTATGTCTCCCTTTAGATTGGTGTACGAGAAGGCATGTCACCTCCCCATGGAATTGAAGCACAAAGCCTATTGGGCAGTACGGAACTGCAACCTAGATCTTTCTAAGGCAAGAACCCACAGAAAGCGTCAAATGAGCAAGATCGATGAATTACGCCACGACGCGTATGAGAACTCGCGAATTTACAAAGAGATGGTTAAGGCCTTTCATGACAAGCATATATCTAGAAAGATCTTCCACCCTGGTCAAAAAGTCCTACTCTTTGATGCCAAGCTTAAACTATTTCCAGGAAAACTATGATCAAAATGGATCGGACCTTACCTCGACCGAGGAATCTTCGGAAATGGAGCCATCGAGATCAGTCCACTCAGCCAAGATTCAGAACCTTTCATCGTGAATGATCAGAGACTCAAACCTTTCATTGACCTGACCGATACAAATTTGGCTGAGATGTCCTTTACCCTCCATTCTCCTCGAGCTCATTGCGCCCAGCCGATGGCGTAAAACTCAGCGCTTAACGGGAGGCAACCCATCATTTTTGAAAAGCCCGAAACCTTTCTTGACATTCCTATGCTGAATTCATATTGCACTTTAGGGTTCATCCATTAGAACAACCGACCCCACCTCAGGTACCCGTACCTGAGTTTGAAATCGTTCGCAATAGTCACCTCGACCCGTTCACCTACTCAAAACCTATTCTAATGAATGATCTAAGTTGAACTCGAACCCACCTAATTTATAATGGGGACATTGCAAATCATAGGCATGGGGGGGTATGAAAGTGCAAAACGTTATAAAAAATCATCTCACAAGAAAAGGTTTCAATAAAAAAATCACATATCACAAAAATACCAAAAAAATGAAAAAAATTCCTGAAAAAGAACAAAAAAAATTCTGAAGGGAGAGAAAATTTTGAGGCCATACAAATCATGAGGAGAATAAGGGGAAGAGTGAAAAATGTCAAAAAAGGAGCACAAAATGAAAAGAAAAAGAAGAGATAGTCATTACTAAGAAATTAAGGGATTAACTGAGTTCTAGACCATATCAAGAAAAAGAAAATGAAAGGAAGAAAGTGCTAATGAGACACAAAAGTGATTAGAAGGAACGCTGATCGTAGGCCTCTTGGGCTGTTGTTTACATAGAAGGAGAGATTGATTTTATGAAATAAATGTTGTTGCGTCGCAGTATAGGTGAAATCACCTCGTAAATAAATAAGAATTTTTATTACTCGAATGTTAAGTCCGAGGTCGAACATAGGGAGCAAATGGAATTTATTCACTAATCTCAATAGATGTAATTTGAACACTTAAAGTTACTCAAAATCTAATTTAAAATATAATGCAGGAGTTTATGAATACTAAAATGTAGCAATGTTGAGAAATTGGACGTTTGATAATAGAATCAAACGTCTTAAAAAGGTATGCTTCTTCTCTTTCTCTTCTTTTCTTCTTTGGTTCTTCTTTTCTTCTCTGACTCTCTTTCTTCTCTGCCTTTCTTTCTTCCTTCCTTTCCTTGTCTTTAGTCGATGGCTTCCTTCTTCTTCTTCTGCTCTTTCTCCTTCTTGGCTTCTTTTCTTTCCTTAGCTTTCCTCTTTCTTCTTTTTCTTCCTTTCCTCTATGTGCTTGCCTTAGGTTCTCTTTCTTTTCCTCTCTCTGCCCTTAGCTTCTTATGCTTCCTTCTTCTTCCTTCTGCTTTAGCTTTGCATTTGCCTCGCCTTCTCCTCTGCTACAGTGCCTCTTCTTTTCTTCTCTGGCTTGGCCTCTTTCTTTTCTTCTGCCTTTGATCTCCTTCTTTCTTTGGCTTTGGCTCCTTTCTCTTTCTCTGTCTTCTTCCTTTGCTTCTTTCTTTCTACGACTCCTTTCTTCTCTTCTTTTCCTTCAGCTGTGCCTTCTCCTTCCTTCCTTAAGCTCCTTCTGCCCTTAGCCTTCTTTCCTTTCCGCGGCTCCCTCCCTTAGCTTCCCTTCCTTCTTCTTCTTCCTACATAGAAGTGCAAAACGTACCCCTACCCTCCCCCACGTACGCTCTCTCTCTTTCCTCTCTTCAATTCGCTCTCCCAGGGCCAATCGGGTATACGGGTCAGGTCAAGTGCACCCGGGTCCAGGCGCACCAGCGTGGGTGGTGCACGAGGAGTGCACTGTAAACAAGTCAGCAAGCCAGGTCTGCGTAGTGTGGGTGGCAGACGAGGTGGGTAAGCGGGCGAGGGGACCTCACCCCATGATTGGAGGCAACAAGCGGATATCACAAAATCATTTAAATCACTCACCTACGCTAAAAACTACCGAGGTGGGACTAAAGTCCCACTTGCTTCTTCTCATGCTTGCAGGGAGAATGCCTGCTCAATTGCTGCAGCTGCGGATGGTATGGGCTTCAATAACTAGGTTCGAAGGGATCATGAGATAGTTCTGCGCACCTGGCGATCTATTTCCTGGAACATCGCGACCTGGAGCAAGCTTGCGAGCAAGCTTTGCTCATGCTCCAATGGCGGCAGGGGGTCGAACCTACAAACCACGAATACGACCTCGCGACCCTGTCAAAGCACGTAGATAGCTTCGCCATGACACGGAGAAGGTGATGCAGTGGGTGGCATGGTGCAGAACGATCTAGGCATGCGTGCCTAGGTCGGACTATGGCCGTGAAAGTGCGTTTGTTCAGGGAGAGTGCAGGGTGCGTGTGGCGGTCAGTGAAGGGGCGAGTGATGATTAGTGGATGATGGCAGAGGTTCTGAGGGGTCTGGCGAGGTGGATGGAGGTGTGGAGGTGACGGAGACACCTCGCCGGTGGTCTGCCAGAGATGAGGAAGATGGTGGTGGTCTGCGGTGTTGAGGGGTTGAAAATAGAAATAAAGAAAGGGGAAATGAAGAGATGAGAGAGGGGAAGAGTTCTAACCTAATTTAATGGACGAAAGGATAAGGAGAGCGGCTGGCACGTACCTGCCGCCGCCAGAGAAGAAGGTTCTAGTGGAGGGGGAACAGCGACGACAAAGGGGTATTGGCGCGTGTGCAGGTATGGCGCAACGTAGAGGAAGGAGGTGAAGATAGCTCTGCCATTGGTATTATGGTAGAGCGACGACAAGAGGGAGGATATGTCACCGGAGCTTGCTAGACGCTTGGCTGAAGGAGAAGAGAAGAAATTGGAGGCTGTTCTTCGGCCAAACCAAGCTAAATCTAAGCGGCAGGGACAGGGGGACCTTTTATAGCTACTGGCAGAGGTCCTTGTGCTTGGAAGACAAGCTTCCAAGTGCAAGAATCCTCGCCGGAGTAGGAATGTGCAAGAGATACCCATGTTTCTCAAGCATTCGCATGAGAGATTGGGTGTGAATCAAGGTTGGAGATTGCGTTCAGATGATAGGGAATTCCTCAGAGAATCTCCCTTTCAAATCTGAGAGGGAGTCTCTGAGGGATTTGGGAGAAATCCTCCTCGAATCCTCGCTGGAGTAGGACTCCTCTGCTATAATGGCAAATGGACCTAATTGCAAAGAGTGGTGAGGAAGATAGGGGGTCTACGCAATGGTTTTCAAAAGCTAGGGGTCAAAATGTATTTGGGTGGACTGTTTTGCAAAGTAGGTCAAGGTAACCTCCCCTTAGGTCCAAATTTTGGTACAAACCTAATTTGAACCTAAGGAATCCAATGGTGAAGTTGGACTTTAGGTTTGGCCATGTTTGACTAGTCATTTTACACAAAAACCCAATTTAGGGTAAATATTTAGCTAAGACCACTATTTAGGTCAAAATAGGTTCCAAAGGCCAATTTGAAGGTTTTAAATCCTAGGGGATATTTTTCCATGAATTTTATAGGGTTTAGTTAATTTTTATCAAGACCCAAACCTTGTTAAATTAAGTGGGTTTGTTTTAGGGTTACAGGATGTTATTTAATTCTTAGGTTGCAAATTAACCCTTTTCTAATTGAACCAACTCACTTTTTATCTTGTTAAGATCAATTGATCTATTTTTAGCCCCTGAGAAATCCTGTTGATGTACTGCAATGGTAAAATTACAGTTTTACCCTTTATTTCTTATTTTCTTCTCAGAATAGTTATTCCTTGAATTAGGCCCTTCTCTAGGTTATGTAGGAGCTTTTGTTCTCTTTTCTAGTTCAAAATGAGCTAGTTAGGGCTCATGATGGTGTTCCCATCAGCTGCACGCCTAGGCTTAGAAATTCAAGTATCCGCTAAGATCTGGATAGTCCTCAAGAGGTTGGGGAAAATGCGAAGCTTAAGTATTAGGTCTAAGGCTCAAGGAGTATTCGACCTCTTTAACTGACTTCTGGTTTACGGGACTCGATAACCTAAGCACCCCAATCCACACACAGTCTGGTTCAGTGTGCATAAGTATAAAAATCATGCAAAAGCATTTAATTATTATGAAAAACTCACCTAGATTAGGAGCAACCGATCAACGCAAGTTGATTTGGACGAGTTCTCAACGCAGAGAGGTGAGAAATTCCCCTCAAAGATGCGCAATAACATATCGTCACCTCAGTGCCTGTCTCCTAGGATATTTACATATCCTACTGGGAGCATGTAAGCACCCTGTGCTGGTTTAGATGCCATGGGTGGCACTATCACGAAATGTCGATTGCCAAGATATGGATTTAGCTACAGAACTCCATGGGCAGGATTATCCCAAAATCTCGAAAGCCAAGGTTCTGAGGGTTGCCATGGGTGATGCTATCACGAAGCATCGATTGCCAGGGACCCTTCGAGGATTGATGATGGGGACTAGGAATCCGATACATACCATGTTGAGAAGCCAATCCAAAGCTAGAAATAAAAAGAAAAGAGAGAGAAAAATCTCCAAACAAAGAAAATCCTCTGTCTCTCTCTCTTATGAAAATGCACTGCAAACTGAACCAAGGCTAAAATATGTTACAAGCACAGGTGCTTTAACCGCGGAGTCCAACGAACCTTAGGATAGTTCCTATGGGCCTTAAAAACCTTCGCGACAGGCTGAGGCTGGAGCCAGTCAAGTCCGGATCTTGGCTGGTACTTGAGTACCTCTAGGCCTATCATCGGCATTCTGACCTAATCAAAAGAAAAAAAAGCACTCATCATAGTTTTTGAGCATTAAAAGAACTCATGGTCTAGAATCGAAGTTAAAACCTTAAAATTTTGCTAAGGGACTAGTAAAAGCTAGGCATGGGGGTATGATGGGAACACCATCATGAGCCTTAACTAGCTCATTTTGACCCATAAAAGAGAACAAAAGCTCCTACATAACCAACTGGAGGTCCTAATTAACTGAATAACCTTTTTGAGGGAAAAGCAAGAAACAAGGGGTAAAACTGTAATTTTACCATTGCAATACAACAACAGGCTTTCTCAAGGGCTAAACATAGGTCAAATGGTCATAACAAGATAAAAAGTAGGTTTGTTCAAACAGAAAATGGTTCATGTGAATTTGGGGAATTAAATGACTTCTTGTAACCTTAAAACAGACCCACTTGATTTAACAAGGTTATGGTCAAGATAAAATTCACCTAAATCCTATAAAAATCATATAAAAATATTCTCTAGGCTTTATAACCTTCAATTTGACCATTGGAACCTATTTTGACCTAAAATGGGGTCTCAAACCAATGTTTTCCCTAAATTGGGTTTTTACAAAAATTACCTAGTCAAACATGGTCAAACCCAAAATCTAATCTCATCATTGGATTCCTTAGGTCCAAATTATGTTTGTTCCAAAATTTTGACCTAAGGGGAATTCATCATGACCCATTTTGCAAATAGGTCCAGCCCAATTACATTTATATCCCTACCTTTCAAAAACTTACGTTTGACCCCCTAGCTTCTTCTTCGTTCTTTGCAGTTAGGTCCCTCCACCATTATTGTGGAGGGAATCCTTCTCCGGCAAGATTGAAAGGGCGATTTCTCCCCAAACTCTCAGAGAATCCCCTTTAAAATTGAAAGGGAGATTCTCTGAGAAATCTCCTCCAATGTGAACCCAATTAGAAGTCCTATTTGGTACCCAATCTCTCATGAGAACACATGAGAGATTTGGGTCTCTCTCAAGTTTCCACTGCCGGTGACATTGCCGTGCTTGAAAGCTTGGCTTCCAAGCACAAACCTAACCTCCAGGACCTATTTAAGAGACCCCAATTCGCCGTGCATCTCCTAAGCTTGAATTCAACTGGAGATCTCCCTCAATTTCGTCTCTCCTCCGGTCGACCTGCTCATCAAGCTCCGGTGACTTCTCCCACTCTCCCTCGTCACCTAGCCACAATACCAGTGGCAGGTTCCTCTTCCTCTCGCTCATCTGCGTCGCGCAGCACCCGCCAATGCTCCTACATCCCCTTCTTTCTCGCCGACCTCCCTCACTGAGCATCTTCGTCTCTGGCGTTAGTGATACGCACAGACACCATCCCTACCTCCCCCTTCCTCTCCTTACTCCCAAATAAGTCTTCCTCACTCTCTACATTCTTTTCCCCTCTTTATTTCCTTCAAACAACCATTGTCGCACTCCACCACCATCATCCCCTTCACCTCTGGCCACCACTCTGGCAAGTTCACTCCACCTCCATAGACCACTTCCCTCCTCGCCGACCGGTCCATAAGCACCACCCCGACTCACTGATCATAACCACCAACTCACAACACTCCACCACTCACCCATAAGCGCCCCTGAACACACCAACACACACGGCCGCAATGTGCCCTAGGCACGCTACCTCAGGCTGTCCCACGCCACGCCGACCACCTCTGTACGTTCGCCGCACCTTGGCAAAGCTCCTTGAGCTTTTTAATGTGGCTGCAAGGTTGTTTGTGTGATTTCAAGTCCAGGGGCTCGCCGCCATTGACGCACAGCTGGAAGCTTGTTTACAAGCTGCTCCAAGCCGTGCCCACTCCAGGATTCAGTCCCAGGTCACGTGGAAAGCCTTCGCAAACATCTCCAGGTGACCAATTGAAGCCAAGAGCCATCACTGCAACTGCAATCGAGCAACACCCCTCTGCTGCAGGCGTACGTGAAAGAGGGTGGGAAGATAGTCCTACCTTGGAAACATCTGGAGCGTTGCACTCGCATAAAAGGAATTTCTGCATAGGGCTTATCGCCTCCAACTCACAGGGTGAGGTCCCCTCCCACCTGACCCGATGCCTCATCCGCGATCACACCCCGCGGACCTGGTGACCCGACCCGATTACACACCTCACCCACCACCGCATGCCGGTGGCCCTAGTCCCGGGTGCGTATCCGACCCGATTACCTGAGAAGCTGTGGCTCTGGGAAAGCGAACCTAAGAGAGAAAAGAGAGAAGAGAGCTCACACGGGTAGGGGTAGGTTTTGCTTTACAGAGAAAGGTGAAGCGAAGCCAAAGGAAGAGGAAGGAGTAGACAAGGCCGAAGAAAAAACTAAGGGAAGCCAGCGAAGAAGAAAGAAGGAAGAGAAGGAGTTGAAGGAAAAGAGCCAGGAAGGCAGAGAAAGAAAGAAAAGATAAGGAAGGAATTGAAGGAAGAAGTTGAAGGCAACCGAGAAAGAGAAGGTAGAGGAAGAGAAAGGCTAAGGCAAGGAAGCTGAAGCCAAAATCAAAAGAGAAAAAGGAAGAGAAAGGCAAAGGAAGAAGATAAAGAAGAAGAGAAAGAAAGAAGATTGAAGGCAGTCGTCAGAGATAGAGAAAGAAGAACAGAAGAAGAAGAGAAGAAAGAGTCAAGCACTGTAGCATCATCATTTTAAGGCATCTAATTCACAAATCAGACGTCCAATTTTGTACATTACTCATATACATTGATTTCTTTAATATTTTGTGCCTACATTTATTCCTATCTTCTTACACTATAACATTGATCTTATTGCATATTATATTCTTTCAAATTCTCAAGTTGTGATCTTGATTTCTAAATCCTAATTTGCTCCTTGTGTTGGACCTTGGACTTTCAAATTTGAGTAATAAATTCTATTTGTTTTGAATGCTTTTTCAATTATACTACAATACGACCTTTTTAAAACTCAATTAAGCGTCCCAAACAACAAGCTTCTCTTGAGCATTGGAGAGAGAGGGAGGTGAATGAAGGGATGATGAAAGTGTGGGGGTCGTAGGGCTATATATAGGTGTAGATTGGAGGGGGCAAATGGGTCATTTCATCTTAAATCATTAATTCAGGGCCTTTAGTGATGAATTTAAATGTCGCTAAAGCCCCTGAACATGGGCGTAGGTGCCGCTCACCCGCACCTTCTCTCCTTCTGCACGCCTCTACGCCAAAGCATGTCTGCATGTTCTCAGTCGTATGATCAAGTGATTGGACTGCTTAAAAATCATCCATGCCGCTTCTGCTTCAGGCGTTAAGTGCGCTCTTTCAAGAGGTGACGTGACCTTATTCGCTACCATTGGATCGAAGATACACAACTCAGATTGTGCACTTGCGAGCCCTTCACATTCGCGCCTCCTATGTCAGATGGCGCTTCTGATGGCGCGTCCACGATCCACACCTATCTGTGTAGCCACGTAGCTCGCATCTGCACCGCCCGTTCACCATCCAACAGCTCAATTGAGCCCACTCCATGCTTGCGCCTTGATTTGAAGCGTGCTGCGTTTCAAACGTGCGCCTTTGCCTCTACGTAGCACCTTCGCCTGTTGCGCTACGCTCACCAATGAGTCAAGTTAAAGACTGAGGTTCGCACACTCATGGCCGTTGGATCAAAATCCAACGACCCATATCTGATGGCCAATTGAAGAGAGGAAGTGCAATGGCGATCCAAGGGTCGGGCGGTTGGGATGGCGCCATGTGGTGCCATCTTGGCCGTCCATCTTCTATGTGTTGGAACCTTGTTCCACATCTTATTTTGGTGTTAACAAAATTATTATGGATTAATGTTTGCCATTAAGTATTTTTCAGATTTAGGTGAAGATCAAGGCAAACAGAAAATGATGGAGACATGATGGTGAGAAGAAGATCATGATATAGAGGAGGCAAGATGATAAGGAAGAGTCGAGGAGGAGAAAATCATCTTCGACCTTTTTGTTTAGATTTTATTTTCATTGATTGTATGCCTCTTAACAAGAGAATGTAACTTAGATCGTAAAATCAATTAGAGATAAATTAAGATTTATATTGCGAACATTTTCAAAGTACGTAATGAATTAAATCACTTAAAAAAGGTATTTGTTAACCCACAAGTACCGATACTAAAGTTTAGTACCGATACATGTGAGTTACAGGTTTGGGTTTTGTCTAGAAACAAACTTGTACCCTGCAAGTATCGGTACTCATGATCAGTACCGGTACTGGAGGTAATGAGTACCGGTACTAATGATTAGTACCGGTACAAGTGGGTTACAGATTTGTGCTAAGAGTTTGAAACCCAAATCTGGAAGCAACTAGTATAGGTATAGGTACTTTAGTACTGGTACCAGGTAGCCGTTGGCTCAATTTTGAATGGCTAGAAAATTAATTCCAACAATGTGAGCATTGGGAATTAATTCCCAACGTCTAGTAGATGAGTACCCTAGGTCCTAGAGTCTATAAAATGATCCTAGGACTCTTTGTTTGCACACAAGAGACATAAGAAATAGAAGAGAAATTCCTAGAGCTTTATTTCACATCTTTCCACCATATTCAAAGAGAAGAAATCGTGTTTGCTGCTTTCAATCTCTTTACGATTTTGCAAACGCATCGACGTGGTTCTTTCATGCATTCATGTCTTCACTAGACTCTCAAATTGGTAATGTCACTATATATATATTTGTTGAGAGGCTTAGGGATTTTGTTGTAAGATCTTTTCTTTCTTACACCAGTGCTATTTGTATTTGAGCTTGCTACTCATTGGGTTGTAACAAACCTGTTATTGTACTTGGGTTGAGGTAACCCGTTAATTACCTCGTTTAGTAGATTGATTTCCTCGAGGTTGAGGGAATCAGGTTAAAAACCCTAAGCTGGGAGGTTTAGGTAGTGGAGTACCCAAGGGAGGGGAACCACTATATATCTTGTGCCTTTGTTTTTGTGGTTTGTTTTATCTTGCAATTTTTATTTCCCACACTATGCATCCCCCCTTCTAGTGTGCTTGTGATTTACAGATCCTACACCATGTGTTGTAGATGGTGCTACAGATGTCGGATTGGATCGATTTTTGCGCCGTTTGGCTGCGATCCTCGATCCAAACCCATCCGTGCAGTCAGATTTGTCATCTGAAGTATGGAATGACACCATCTTGGCCGTTGGTCTCTGAGCATTCTCAGACTATATTCGATGCTATGGATGTCTAATCAAGGCGATCTTGGAGTCTTTGAACTCCCGTCATCACCTAATCTGATCCATACGATTAGATCTTCCGTCCAAAGCCCCAATTAAAAGTCACCCTGTCCCTGGCCATAAAAGGAAACAATTACTATACAATTTGTACAATTTGATCTAAATGCATGATTATGCATGTTATGTAATATTTACAATGCATGATGCTAATATGACACTAAGAACATGCATTAATAGACATTTTTTGCTATTTAGATGTATGCACATCAACTACATCAAGGAAGAAGGAAGACCCTTTTCAACTGCGAGGCAACTACACTTGGAGCAAGGGCCATCCTAACTTCAACTAGAGGATCCCCCTTTCTTCTTTATCTTCCACTCTACTTTTTGTATTAGCTAGTAGTTTGATGTTCTTATAGAAGCATTCCTCTACCTGTATTAGACTTTACTAGTAATACAGAAGTTATTTGCCATCCAATTTTCATGTTGTAGTTAGTGTCTTTTTCCATGTTGTTTTTGTAGCTGTAGTGCACACACTCCTCTTCTAATTACCCAAGGCTCACTTGCCTAGGGTGAGCTTAGAAGAGAGAACTCCATTCTTGTCAGTTAGGTTTAGTGATAGGTGTAATTGTAGTGTAATTTCTTCTTCACATATCTCAAGCTTGTTTGTTTTGAAATATATAAAAATAACAAAATCAAAATCACAAAAAGAAAGTGCAGATTTGAGAGGCGAGAGAGAGAACCACTCATGTGATTAACAATTTGGCCTCCTTGGATGACCCTAGATAGTCCACTATCTAGGTATTATAAATTTAAGAGTTGATTGTGGATTTACGCATCTTAACGACACTATTTCGTATAATTAACAAATTGCGTATTTCTCTCATCACACATCCTACACACATTTCCCATCTTACCCTCCTACCAAGACTTATTCTCAAGATGATTACTATCCCGACTCGACTTATGATTACCCATCTCCTAGCCAGGATAACTTTGATTGGGGATATGAATCTGAACCTCAATGTCCAGGGCTTAACCCTGGACAACAAGACTGTAAGTATTATCCTTCTTGTGCTTACAATGATTATAGATCTCCACCCTTTGATGACCAAACCAACCTGATCTATAATCTGGAAGGATATGATGATTATAACACCTACCCTCCCCAGTATTCCACTAAATATAGGTCACCACCATTCTTTGAACAACCTGAAATGACTTACTATCAGGGAGGACCCCTAGAACCTCAATATCTTGACTATCCATAATGAGCCCAAACCCACCCAATCCTAAACCGAACCATTCGTTTCAGGTGAACTAGGTCCAGGACAGGGTGTTGGCTAACTTGAGGAACATCATACAATCTTTAGAAGCTTACCCAATACCATGCACTGAAGCATTGAAGCCTATGATCAAAATGATTGATGAGCTTAATAGCTCTTTATTGGATTTACTCCAAGATGTTAGAGATAGGGACCAGGTGAGTTTCTACTTGGGAAATTGTCAAGATTGAGGATGAAATTCATGGCTGCCTTAGTCTAATCTTGGGATGATTCTCTAGATGAACCCCCTTCAAGAGGGCCAATGTCTGAACCCGCTTAGGCGCCTATTAGGGGGGATACATGTTCTGAGACTGGAGATGACCAGGTTAGTCTAGAGCAGCCGATTGAGGATGAACTGATTGCTTCACCTAAGATCCTCGAGCCAGGGAGCATAGAAAAATGTCTCTATGGACCAGGAAATGACATACAATTTTGAGACATATGTAAATGAGGATCAAGAATTCTTTGACTCTGAGGGTGAAGAATCTTTAGGTGAAGTCTCACTTGAGCTTAGGGAACAGGATTTTAGTGAGACGAACGGGCTCAAGGAGCATGACGAACCTTTTGATAGCCCGATTATTGAAGATTATGATAATGTTGGGGCTAACTTGGATGATCCGAATCATGATAATTCAATTAGTAGCCCCATTGCTCAACCGCACCCTGAAGAGCTGAATTATGATTTTCTTGAGATCACCCGACCCAAGTCAATCCTGATTGAGCCACAACTATTGGACTTGGATATTTTAGATGGGGTGTACAACGATCTAGAGGTCCTGGAACCTAAACACTTGATGTTGGAGGATAGAAATTTGGAAGTTAAAATCTGAAAGGCTAATTCTGAGGGAAATACAATTTTGGATTTAAGGGTTCCTATTGACTTGAAACCACCTACCTTCTACCAGGACCGTTATGATAATTTTGATATTGAGGATGTGCAACTCAAGTACATAACAATTGATATCTTTATGAGATGAACACTAAGTGGACATATGAACCTATTAAATTAGATCTACCAATTGTTCGACATTTCAAACTTGGGTTGGACACTGTAAACCTGTAGGCTCAACCCCGCAAGCTCAATAATCTTCAGTTTTGGGTGATTTGCATCCAAAACCTTAAGACCACTCGATCCTAGGGCATGGGTCAGCACCGTAACTTGGTCCACATCTGTGGACATCTTCTGCTAATGGGTTTAAGGATCAATCTTTTAATTCTGATTCTGACTCGTACCTATGAATTCTTAACCTCTTCTTTATTTGTATTTTATGTCTAGCTAAAGGCATTAAACTTAGCGTATGTGTATACTCTCTTCTCTCTGTGGAGCTAACCAAATTGTCACGAAACTCAGGTGATATTTTGTTATTCTGCCTGTTTCATGTCTTTATTTCTATAATGAGGACATTTCATCATTTAGGCATGGGGGGTGGATACTTAATCCTGAAATTATTTCATTAACTATGTATACTTTCTTTTCTTTAAAAAAAAAATCAAAAAGAAAAAAGAAAAAATATAATTAGGAAAAGAGAACTTAGGCATTTGGAAGTTATTCACTTTAGGAAATGATACTTTAGGACTTGAACACTTAGACTCTTCAGGTCCTCCGGCTTAATCATCCCGGGTGTCCACTCGAATGTGGACTTTGTCTCGAGTCCTCGCCAAGTAATTTTATTTTAATTTGTCAAATAAATTGGGGTGATAAGTACATGACTTATCAACTCACCTTCTGATTTGAGGGGACTTTAAGTCTAAGCATCTACACACTATTTGCATTGACTCACTTTTCGATGATTTTTATGGAAATTAGGTAGCTAATGAACCGTTTAGGGTAGTATGGTTGGCAAGTTGTCGGTGGTAACAGCTAATCAGTGGGTTGTCCAGAGCCCAGCCACATGATCATTCTCTTCTTGCTACCTTTAGGTAAATCTTAGATTAGGGGAGCCACCTACTTAGAAAAAAAGGAGAAAAAAAAAAGAAATACCCAAAAAGAAAAAGAAAAAAATAGAAAAGGGAGAAAAATAAAAATAGAAAAATAAAATCACACTTCATTGCATAAGTATGGCTGGTAAGTTACCGTGGGTAATAGCCCATTGGCCGGTTGTCCAAAGCCCAACTCAAAAAAATGTACAAATAATTCTCAAAACACTTACAGAAGAAGCAAAAGTAGAACAAACCGGGGAGATATACACTGGGTTCTTCCTTGTGTTGACCCCATAAAAAAATAAAAAAAAAGTAGGAAGAAAGCTACCGATCGGAAAGATAAGCCTTTAGGCAGAAACTCTTAAGGTCACCTAGGGTCGTAGAAACCTGAAGTCCATTTTAATAGCCGCTCAGTGAGTCTATCACTCTTTCACAAGATGCTTAGCACTTAGAGTCATTTTCGAGTCTTAGGCAGGTCGAGTAGCCATAAAAAGTTATCCCGAAACTCTCAAACTCCAGAAGTCCAAAAAAATTAAAAAAGAAGAAAAGCGAAAATAATGTATCTTCCCTTTTCAAATAAGATGAGGACTTGGGTGGTCTGTATTTTGGCAAGCACCCAGGCACTGTTGAATCTTCGTAGTTTAGGCCCTTAGTTGAAATTTTCTTTTGTTAACAAACAACTAATGCCTTAAGTAATCGAGTCCTAATTCTGTTTCTATACATAGCATGTAGTTTAATTTTGCTAGGGACTAGCAAAAGATAAGCATGGGATATGATGTTGACACAATTATTGAGGTAAAAATGCCTATTCATGCATGTTCCTAGGCTTAGATATACATTCCATATTATAAATATTGCATAGCATGCATCATTCTGCATTTAGAGTAGTGTATATTTTAGGTTAATTGCATCCTTTTTATGGCGAGGAGGGAAGAAGATCTATTTTGGGGCCTCGGATTGATGATCAGAATGTATGGATCTGATCAAGATGATGATCGGAGTCCAATGCCTCCGAGATCATCCTAATCTAAATCCCATATCACATTATGCAATCCGAGGAAGATCATGTTGGTGCTAAAGCACAATGATCGTTTATTTTGATGATAACAAAACATGTGTTATTTAACATTTGCATTTGAAGTCTTAGATTTTAAGTTAATTGCAAATGGAGACGTGTTTAGACAGAGTTTGAGCTCGCATTCATGGCGGATTGGAAGAGCTTGACAGAGGAGAAGGAGTTTCACGAGGAGCGAAAGCTTGAAGAAGGAAGGAGATAAAGAATAGGATAGATTTCCTTTCTTATTCATTGTTCTTTGTTCTTTTGTTGCTCTTTATTTTATTTCTTAGTAGCATGTTAAAGAGCCTTAGAGTACCCTCAAAGTAGCCCTAGAAGCACCTGCACAACCCTAGGATACTTAGATTTTCTATAATGAACTTAGAAAATCAAAATAGGGTTCTAACAGCCTAATCAGACGTCTGATTGTGACTTTTAAGACATTTGACTATTGACTCAGACGTCCAATAACTTAGGGTGGACTTAGTAGGTTTTGTCTGATGAAATCAAACATCCAGACCTTAGTCCAGACATCTGATGATTATATCAGATGTCCAATTGGTGGAACGTTGGCTAACTGAGTAAACGTTGAGGAAAATAACCATTAGGCTTCTATCAGACGTCCGTAGAGGACCCCAAACGTCTGATTTGTGACCGTTAAGCTTCATTGTGAGCCAAAATCACTTTGTCAGATTATTCTAGCCATTAACCTATCTTGGGAATCCATTCCCGCTGTACAATAGGTTTCCAGATGTCCAGATCTAGTGCTAGATGTCCTGTATGTCGACTGATGGCCTTACACTAGAATCCTGTTTAGGTTTGAACTAAGTCAGGAAGGAAACCCGCCTAGAATCAGATGTCTGACTCAGTTCCTAGACATCTTAAACTAGTTTTCCAGACGTCTGATACCTGGACCAGACATCTGATGACCCTGTTAGAATCATAAATGATTCTGATTATGGCCTGTTTTGCCTTGGGTTCAACCCCAACGGCTATAGAAGCCTTCTAAGGCCTTCCAAAACCTTCCTTGGCCATTTATAAATAGAGGAGGACCCTTATCTTGCAAACATACACCTACGCAACACATTTCCACATCTATTTGTGTCCAAAACACTTTAGAAGAAGATCTTGCTCTCCATTTCACCGTTCCACATCTTAAGAGCTTTCTTCTCGCTGCACTCCCACTCTCCCTCCGCAATTACGAGAGCGACGAAGTGCCACCACGTGGTTCACGCACCCGCATCATCACGTCGATGCACTCCCACCAAAGGGAAGTATTTTTAGCTATAGTAGCTAGGTTAATATTTGTTGGCTCTATAGGTTGTTTTGTAATTTATCTTTGTAATTGTGTTAGGTATTCGCTTTAAGAATTCTCATCTCCTTCATGAGACAAAATCATCCTTGTGAAGAGGAGAGGTTGAGGAATGCTACCCTCGTATTCGTAGCATGGTTGTAATTGAGGTTGCACTACCCTTGTTAAAGTAGTACGTTAGTGGATTTGATCGACTTTGTCAATTAGGAAATCCTAACTCGAGAGAGTTAGGTGGTGGTTTTCACCTGATTTGGGTTTCCTCCTAAAAATCTTGTGCCTCTTTTTGTGATTGTAGTTTTGTCATACAATATTTTATAAATTCACTATTCATTGCCCACTCGTAGGGAATTACAGATCAATGGTCAGGGGGCAGTGCGACATCCTTATGGGCTTCGGATGAAAAATCTGATCATGCGAATGGATCTGGAGCGATGATCGCAATCTGGCTACATGGAAATCATCTCAATCCAAGTACCGTGTCACCCTCTATAATAGAAAGAAGATGAATGGCCCAGATGGTGCCATGTGGCACCATCTAGGCCACCCAACACCGACCAGCAGCCACCGCCCACATCTAAATCATCCATTCTCAACAGTGGGATCTTGATCCAACGATTGAGAAGCTTCCTCCACCGCATGCCCATAAGACGTCTCCTTGACACAAATGTCAACTTGGAGCATTGGTTAAAGACCCAGCCTTCAAGGGAGGGGTGCAGGTTCGAATCCCCGCAGCCCCCCTCCCCCCCAAATTTGCAATTGAGGCACGACCAACACCAGCGGATGCAGCGTAGTGCACATGACGCTCGTGCACAAGTAGTGCGCATTACGCACCAGCACACATCACACATAGCAGTAGTAGCAGCGCATCGCACAGCTATTGTGCATGCGTGCAACATGGCACGCGAGGCACGAGCGCGTGATGCACACGCCAGCAGGACTGATGGTTGGCATAGATCTTCAGCAACAGCTTGCATGGGTCTTTAGTGATGATTGCAGCTATCACTAATGCCCTGTGCACAAATTTGTCCTCTTTCTTCCACTAAAAAAGGACCTATCCCCCTCCATTCTTCTCCTCACCACCTCCAAGGCTCTAGAGAGAGCTTGTCTCAAGCCCAGGATGCTCCTTTAGAGTAGAATCAAATCTTTTCCCACCTCTCATCCCCATTCGTGGAGCATCCTATGACCGTCTTCTCACCTCCTTCGAAAAGAAGATCCTCATCGCGATGACGTCCTGCCCCGTCCTCCTTCCTCTGCTGTCGTTCTCCTCACTCCTCGTCTACCCCGTCCTCCTTCCTCCACAGTGAGCCACCACCGCTCCTCTGTTACTGCCGTCCTCCATGATTGCAACCCTTGCCGTTGGCCTCTCCGACAGCAAGCACTACAACTACCGGGATCCGAGTTCTCCTCAACCGTGATAGAAGGTTAAGAACGCCCTTTACCCTCTTGACCTCAAGCAACAACAGTAGCTTCACAGTATTTTCCTTCTCCACCACGCCCCCGATGCTCTGACCATGAGCACTCCTCTCAACCATGACTAGCCTCTACTGCGCCTACATCATGTTTACTACTGTATTTTCAACCTCTGCCATCTTGCCACAGCGATTCTGCACCGTGACCGTGTGTTCCTCGACAATGTCCGTCACCGCGAGCTCCTCTATTGTGACAACCAACCGCTTTTGTGACCTTACACCACTGCGATCAATGGTGACAACATCGACTCCATCCTCATCACCTCTACTTAAGCAAGTGTGGTGACATCACGTTTGTCCCCATCACTACATCGCATCCATGACCATGTATTTTCACTACAACCACGTGTTCTCACCGCGACCTACTGTGTTTGCTTCAATTACAATAGCTTTATATGGGAATATTACATATTATTGCCATGTTCTACTAAATCTGTTTGCATATTATTGCCTCCCTGTGGAGAGGACTTTACATTTCCATGGTTTATTCATGCTTTAATTTTTAGGTGGATGAATGAGATGAAAGTTTAATTTGATTACATATTTAGAGCACATTTGATTATATGATTATCTATTGATTAATACTATGCAACTTAATTTCATTGATTATCATTTTTGAAATAAGAATGTCTCGACCAAGGACCTGGCAAGATTAGTGGAGGCTCAAGATCCACAATGTGAGGTAGGGTTCGATGACTGTTAGCGGGTATCGAACTCATTTCATCAAGCTCTCATGCTTTAAGCTGACTGTAGTGGCCTTTGAAGCTGAGAAGCGTTGGAAGTTCGTTCAGGGAAGTATGTGAGCCTACTTCCATTGGACGCATTTGCCTAGGTAGTTGACACAACTATGAAGTATGAGCAGGGCAATGCTGAGACCTGCAGGAGCTTTAGTGGAGGGTCAGGGCAAAGGTCAGAGTTCTAGAATCGATTTCAGAAGAGGAGGGACCATATGTACTAGCCATACAGAGCACCACCACCTATACCTCGACCCCATCAATAGCAGGCACTGACTTCGGCCTCAAGATACACTTAGCCCCATCTTGCTTGACTCAGACTCTAGGCATCGCGAGACGAGCACAGTCAAGACTAGAACAGTGATAAGGTGTGGCTGATTATAGCTTAAATGCCTAAGTTAGGCTAGAAATGAGGTTAAAACACTATCTATTATCACAAGAAATGGGTAAAGTGTGGAAATTATGGAAAAAGACCTAAAACACTCAATTTATGCTAAAAATGCATAATTAGGTCAATTTTGATATATTCTATACCTATAATAGACATTGATGATTTGAATGTCAATTGAACACCAATTTGAGCTTAAATGGACAAATCCAAGATTGAATTATATTCTAACATGTTCAATTTATTTTCCATAAAAATTATATTACATTTGGACATCACTGGGACCTTGGAATTAAGGTTTTACACTCAGGTCCTCATGCCTTCACATTTCATTTACCTAAAACGCATCAGGGACTCATTTGCAAGCATGTAGGGACTTTTTGGTCATAGATTCTTACCACCTATGGGCTCCTGCATAATTTTCCTATTGTTTCACACCTAAGGGCCTGTGTGCAAATTCTCTAATACACTTGCAACTCTAATATTTTCATATTTATTTATGTTGATTAATGCCTAACTAATGTTGGTCTGAGGGTAATTTAAGTTATATTGCATTTAGTTAGGTCAGATTAAGTATGTTAGGTCATTTTGTAGATAGTGCATACATATGGATTTTTATGCAATTTCTCCCACAATTGTATCTAGTATCTTAATGTGTTTATTTTTATATGTGCAGATACAAAATTTCAGGTAGATTGGAGCAAATGGCTGATTGGATTTTTGGACTTTAGCTCATTTGAAGTAGGTTAGTCTAATTAGTGAGACCTATTTAGAAACCTAATTTACCTTTTTACCTAACCCAAATCTAAGCCTAATAGCCTTCACGTAAATTTCCATACCCACCTTGTCACTAAAAATTCCACACTTATTTTCCTAATTTCCTAAACCTCTACCACCATCTCTTAAATATTCCTTGATTTTCCACCTTATATCCCATGTCCAAAACAAACCCACGTCCATATCCCATGCAATGCCCTCCACAAACTTTTCATGCAACCACTTCCCACGACGTCTCGTACACCAAAAACCCACCGAACTTTTTCCCATTCCCACGTCCACCACAGCAACCTCTCCACCACCTCCCTACCGAAATCCTATACAACTTCTCCACCGCCTAATATCCCCAATCCCATCTACGTAAAACCAATCCCATTCCCCATGCAAAGATCCCACCACCGAAATTTGCATTACCCAACATCCCACGTTGCAATCCCACCACCGAACTCCATGCAAGACCCTCCACCAAATAACCCACGTAGGTAACACCTCAGCTACCGATTAAACCATGCACCACCTTTATCCCCACAACAACCCACGTACGCACCAAATCCCACCGAACTCTTATCTCTTCCATATCTCCCTGGGGCTCATCAATGTACAGCCGATCCCCCATCAATCACTCGATCAATTCCAACGGCTTCTCCGATCCATACAAATCCTTACACTATAATAAAATATATAAAAAGTGAAAAATAAATAACAACAATGAATAATTGTCGTCGTTATATTTAAATATAATAATTATTTTAATATTTCGTTCCCATCGCATTTCAAAATAATAAACATTTTAATTATTCTTTACGATTTTTTTTTAAATTAACGATTATTTTTATTTATCGTCGTATATTTTAACGACAAATATAATTCGTCACTATCCTATTTCAATATAAATAAATAATAAAAAGTATTGTTTATAGGTTTTTCTACACCCGCCTAACAGGCACGAATCCCCCTCCCTCTGCCCCCGATACTCTGATTCTTCCTACCCCTTCCCCCGACTCCTTCCCTCACTCGCAGATTGCTAATCCCTCGACCTCCCCCGACTCCACGACCTCCCCTCCTCCCCTCGCCAACCACTCGACCTCGACCGCCACCGCTGGTCCCCTCGACCTCGACCTCAACCTCGACCGATCTCCACCGCCTCCTCTCTCTTGAAAAAAAAATCGGCGATCGCCTCGAACTCGACCGATCGCCACTGCCGCTCCTCGATCTCGCACCACCACCGACCCACTTCCCCTCTCCTCCCCCTTCCCACGCTGTTCCTCCTCAGCTTCTGTGCGGTTGCTGCTGCTGCTACTGCATCTCCATCAGTTGCTGTTGCAGCGGGTCGCGAGAAGAAGAAAGGAAATGAGAGGAGAAGACCACCTCTTCTGCCGGCTTACCCCATCCTCTCCTCCTCCTCTCCCTTTTTCCTCGACGGCTGCTACTCTCGTGCACCGCCAGGAACCCCAACGAGCAGCCGGGCACCCTCGCGTGCACGGTTGCTTGTTGGCGCAGCCGCTGCTGCGCTAGCTTCAACTACAGCCGCTGCTGGTCGTGGCCGCTGCTGCGGCTGTCGTTACTGTTGTGGCTGAGATCAAAGGCCAACCGTGGTGCAGGTCCTCGTCTAGGGCTCGCATGACGATGGTGCGTTCCCTCTCCTCCTTTCGCCTCCTTGCTTTTGAATCCCTGGTCTAAATATTCCTAATGTAGGGATTTTGGGCTTGATTTGGAAAAAAAAAAGAATCTGATGTGCTGTTGTGTGATTTTGTGAGAGGAAACTGGAGGGGCAGCAACCACCTAACGTCGAAGAGATCGGGAAACTTGAGGCAAGGTAGGGACTCTTGTTTTTTTTCCCTCTCTTTTAGTTCTGCTTCTTGAATGTCTAACAGGGTTGGAAACGTGGCATTTTATATCTAACAATTAGATTTAATGAGTTCAGCTTCAAGTCTCTTAAGGATGGTGGATATGAAGGTTTTGACGGTACCCTAGGGTTAGAGCGTGCATCCATGGTTGTGAAACTCATAGGGTGGTGAATGTCGTAACTTTATTGTGTTATTGTAGTTACATGTATATGATTTCGCAAGCACATGTTAAAATCTGAGATGGAATGGGAATTTTATTGCCTTACCATACCTCATAGATATACCTTAATGATGACTCAAATCAGGTCTAAGGTTAATAGATCCAATAAGGTTGTGGCTACCAAATACCCTTAATATGAATATTAACCGCTTATGATAGATTGGAGAATACTTGGGATGGGTTTTGAAAGATGCTACAATAGTGTCATGCTCATTGCATTACTAGGATTTTCTTTTTATGGTTAAGAATGCCATGTTTCCTTATACCTTATAATAGGTGAACAATGAATCCGAGTCATTAGGGACTAAAGTAAAAAGCGCTATGTGGAGGATGTGACTCGGTCATCATCCAGAAGCCGTACTGTCTATATTTCCAGGTTTGAAAGGTATACAAATGGGGATTTGAGGGTGCCCAGTATCAGTCTTGAGAATTAGTATCGATATTGGCACCACCTGATGGCTAGTAGACAGTGGGCCCTAGAATCGGTACTTTCGATCAGTATTGGTATTGGTGCCTTGAAAATTATGATGAGATAGTCGAACCTTGTCCTAGTCGCTAAAGAGATGGGGAAAAATAAGAGGAAAAAGGTCAAACTTCTTAAGAGAACTAAGAACATGAAAATGTAAATGGTAATCTTGTAAATGATGGCCAAGTATGTTGTGTGTATAGAAACCCTTAGTAAAAAAAAAAAAGAGGTTGAAAGTCGAAGTGTAATTGGCTAAACCCAGAGGGAAACTCGAAATATGGAATCATGGTGACTCTGTCATGAGTCTATTTGGATATGTACCTGATTGTTACTGCAAATCTCATGTTCCATTAGAAGGATTTGTTCACCATAGTACCAAATAATATTGCTTAAATTTCTTAGGATTTAGTGAAGTGGATGCTCTAGATATTATTCTTGGAAAGTGCATGGCAAACTGTTATATTACTAACTGATTGTTATTCTTGTTTAGTCATACATTCTTTAGATATCCAATCTAATTGATTGTTATTATTCATATCATACATTTGTTTTTTCGCTGGATTTTATGACTGCCATGTTAGGTTGCCAATGCAATTTACTACAATGCTTCCCTAATGCTTGGCATTCTACAAAAGCTTGGAGTTGCAATAGATCTTTTTAATCTCTAGTTTCAGATGCTACAAGAAGTAAAGAAGAGTGGTGTACGAGAAAACTTTAGAAGGTTAAGCAATCCCAAAATCATTATTCATGATAGAGACACCATCAAACCCCCCTTTTTGAGTAGTTCAAATAAATTTCAGCTTTTAATGTATCATGTTTTCAATTGTGGTGCAATTGAGTGACAATTTTCCATTTGATGATGGTTTTCTTTTTATTTGAACTTATCTTTCTTGAATTCACTTTCCTTTTCTATTTTGTGGCACAACATCTTGTAGATCCACAATTTAGTGATGAGATTGTGCTATTATGAATATTTATTTACTTTAACTTGTGATAGAAGCTATCAAGGAAAATGACAACAATGACGATGAGATGGATGGATTTAATAGTGATGATTAGGATGATGATAAAGCGGGTGGAATGAGGGTTGATGAGGAAGATGGTGATGAGGCCGACAAGAAGCTTAAAAAATTAGTAGGCCAGGTTTGCAGCTCAACCTATGCACATTAATATTCCATTTCTTTCCTCTTTATGGCTTGTGTATATTGTATCCCTTGTCCATGGGATGTTCCTTGGTTTCCCTCCTCATCACCAAGGAACTATTGTTTCTTTGTGATGTGCCTTGAATCTAATATTTCTTTCATTGGTTTTTGTTTTCTTGACACTACTACAAAGAAATATCCTCCGTATCAAGACTTTCTTTTTTGCTGGAATGATGTCAATATCATTGTTGGAGGTGACACCTATGTGAAATTAAAGATCTTAGTTCCTTTTCCTGGTGATAAACAATTCTTATGAAGTCCAAAGGCATCACTATTGAGGAAGCTATCAATGCACCTTTTTTTGTGTGTCTATTGTGGGTCGCTCACACACATGCACAAAAAAAAAAAAGGTCCTCCCCACCTGCTGAATCGGGAACCTTTCAACAGTAGGGAGTGGGTGGTTGTTGATGAATGGGTGGGTTGTGGGTGATCATGGAGTGCCTTGCAGGTAGTGGATGGTGGTGGATGAATGGGTAGGTTGGTGGTTGATCCATGGAGTGCCTTGACTATTCTTACTATTAGGTATTGTACAGATTAAATCCAAGAAATGCATGATGCATGTAAGAGATGAGTGTAAGAAAGTTATTATGTACATGACAATTATCTGAAAATGTTGAACATAAATCTACATGTGGCCTATTTCTGAAGGGTTAAAGGAGTTGGCTGAGTTATTCATGATAAAGGGATTGGTCCTATGGTTATATGTTCTTATTTGAAAAGCTCAAAATCTGCACGTATGAAAACGATTGCATTGAGTCTAGATGTATGCTCTATTTTTAGTTGTCAAAAGAATGTCCATGTGTGTTCTATTTTTAATTGTCAAAAGAATGTTTATGTGCAGTAAAGGCTTGGAGATTATATGCATTTTACATAAAGTTTTTTGCAGACACTTGGTTTAGATGTAACATAAAAAAAGATGTGAATGGATTTACTGGCTTGGTTATATTGTGGGTAGACAAACATGAGTGGCATGTCTGGGGTGGAAAATGACTTTTAAGTCAAGTAATCATCTTTATATCCCGATACATATGGTTGGACCATATATTTATGCATCATGTGATGATATGTCAAGAACCAAATTGCATTGGAGCATGTCACCAAAGGTTGCATCTCATATGATTACTCTGCAATCTAATATTCTCACCTCATAAATCCTTTTACGTTTGACATTGTTTTTTTAATTTTGATTGTAGTCTGATCTACACATAATTTCATTTATTGAAATGCAAGCATGGGATTTCCATCCAAACTATGACGACAACAATGACTCAAATGATGATTACAGTGACGATGAGGAGCTACAATCCCCTGGTATGTCAAGATAGACAGTAATGATTACAGTGATGATATGTCAAGATACACGTAACTTTTTGCCTCACTTCTGGTAGATTATCTTATTTATATATACATATTTGGACGAATTATAAATCTCATAAATACTGTTATCGAATTTATGTGGTGATATGCTTAGATAAGAGATAAACTTTTGCCAAATCTAAAATTATCAGTATTTGTGTGGCCTTACACAAACAAATGTAGAAATGAGAACTTGTTCCATATCCCTATCCTTTTCCATGGGAGTTTGCAAAATCACATCCAAATCATGAAAAAAAAAGTAGTACAGATAATCTATTTCTTCTTCTTCCTCTACCTGGAAGATTAGCAGTAAGGTTAGATGAATTAGCCAAGAGAATCGAGTGGTAGTACTTAGCTATGTCTGTCTTGCTGTAGGTATCCCTCACAAAGCACTCGTCCCCAGTCATGCTGACAAAACCATGGTGAATCAAAAGAAAAGCCAAAGAGAGATGCTTTGGATAGAAGGGACTTGCCATGGCTATGATTTTTAACTTTGTAATTGTTATAATATATTTTTACATATACTTGCATTAGTGTTGAAATTTCTATTATTATTAGTATAGCTTGGTGCTTAGTAGGAACTATTATTAGCGAGCATTTTCCGCTCTTCTTTTACAAGGCAATGACTCTTTTCTTATGTGATCTCTTTCCGAGGATGTAGTGATGTGATTTCCTTTTCTTGTTGAACAAGCAACTTAGCTTCACAAAACATGTTACATGTGTGTCATCATCTGTCTTTTATTCATGAAGCAAAACTTTGATATATTATATTTTTTATTATAAATCATGTCTACTGTGGTACCTCTTTTTTTAGAGTAATTTGGCAGTTATTTCAAACTTTTGATAATTTTAGATTATTGGATTATTTTTAGTTTCTTTATCATGGAAATATAGTAACTTTTTTTGTCCCTTTAAATATATGCTACAATGAAACTTGTCTACAATGTCTATAAAGTTTTCATTAAAAAAATTCAATTTGTGAGAAATATTTGGATGGATATTGTAAAATAATTTTTTATTTCATAGGTAATCAAAATAAATTATAAGTATAATATATTATAAGTGTTTTAAAGGATGATTAATAAATTTTTGTATTCATCTTACATTGCGACGAATTAATCATTAGCATATTCTTCAGAAGGCGATGAAAACAATTGTTCTTAAAAGGAAGTAAAGACAACAAAAACATTCATTAAATTTAAAGTATATGACGATTTTATTCGTTTGGATTTGCCAATGAATTTGTTATTTGTTGCAGATTTAACAACGACTCATATAACAACAAATAGAACGATGAATAAATTATTGGTTGATATGTCATATAATGCTGATTTATTCATCGTCGTCTTCATAAAATATTCGTCGCCTTTAATCATTTTTATTGTAGTGTTACAATCGACCCTAACTTTCAAACACCACTTATCCTCTCTCCACTTAATCAATTTTCTAGCCATCCATCAACCCTCCTACTCAATCTATACCTTTGATTTATTTTCAACCAAAAAAATCATAATCTATCTTATCACCTAGTCTTCAATTCTAACCCTTGATCCTTACCCTATTAATTATGCCCATCCAAATTAGTGATCTTTGACACCTTAGAATGACCAATAGGAAGTCTCCTAGAGTCTTATGTAAACCCCTAGCCACTCGCTCATTAGGAACTATCTCTTATATAGAATTTCCTACCTCCACATAGTCCTTACTAACCAGTGTTAGTTTATGCCATCTTTGGTGATTCTGGCAGGTGCACCTTCACATCTGCATTTACACCGTCACTCTGGACTTCACCTTCGAAGCCCATAGTTTTTGCATTTTCTCTAGTCTAGTTCTAGTTGTAATAATCTAATTCTAGTTGTAATTTTCCAAGTATTCCTCTAGTTGTAGTACTATTTTTATTTGTGTTAAACTATTATCTTATTCAATAAAAGATCTAGTATTTATTTTTCAATTTGTCTTCAAGTTGTATGCTTTCTAGTAGTACTATATTATAACTCTAGTAGTTGCATGTCATTAAATTTAGTATTAGTTCTAATATTCATCTTACTTGATATTTGATTCTAGTTTTAATTATGAAAGCGATTTTGATCTATTTGTCTCCCTATGAACTACCTGGACTCCCGTATTTCTAATCGAAAAATCTTACGAGTATGATTTCACTTACAAATTCAAGAGTTTTGTATGCATTTACTACCACAAAAATTGATTTTTTGCAAGCACATCCGCATTCAGAATAAGCTTCTCCTCAAGTACTGTAGCTAGCGAAGAACACATATGTCGTGAACCGTCTGATTCATGCACCGTTGATCCAACGATGGATCCTCCATGAACCAGCCAGTGCTGGTGTGTATAGTTTTGTGACCACCTCCAGATCACGTCCGATGGTCCTCTTTTGGTCCAAAATTTTCTTGTGCACTCGAGCTTTCATCCTAACACTTGAGACCCAACGGCTCACACCCTTGATTCTCGGTCACTCTATTCACCTTATGCCTATATAAGGACCACACCTTAGCTCCCTTCGTCCTTTACCACTCCCTCCCCCTTGAGCGGTTCTTTCTTCTACTCCTCCAGCTCCGATTTCCCCTTCGTCAACATGTGGTGCTAACATGGGTTTGCTCCCTCAATTCTTTGCCAGTTGCCAATGATGAGTGGATCCTAAGGAATCGCCTTCATCTGCTGGAGGCTTCTCCCCTTTCATCGCCATTGGCCGTCGGCCAGTGGCTCTTGGACATTCCCTTCATCTGTTAGCTTAGAATTTACTACTTTATTTGCTAGATTTACTCGCTTTCTAGATAGATTTAAAGTAGATTAGATAGTTTGATGTTAATTCATTGTTTGATTACTTAGAATTAGGAGTAGATTAGTTTAGATTTAGTTTTTCCTTGATCGTACCTCTCTGATCAATTCAAATCAATGAGGTCATTCCACACATTCATCATGATCCATTGATCTTCCCCCACATACCACGATCACTTCCCATTGATTCCTCATTGGTTTTAATCGCAATTCACATCCATCCATTAAAGTCACTTAAGAACTGATGCTTTCTAGCTTACAGATCTTAAGTGCACTCAAATCCATTAGAGGGCTACTCCATTCACTTCATATGATCACAATAGCCCTCTCCTTGATTTGAATTAAACATATTCACTTGATTCATTTGGTTTTAATTTTCACGCTTGATCGACAGATCTTGGATTCAATCTTGTTTAAATTGGTTTTAATCGACTGAATTGGGTTTTTAATTGAGTAATTGGGATGACTACGATGAGTTTGGACTCATTGAATTGGATTTCCATGGTTTGAGTTGTTGGCGCCCAGTTTTTTACTTAGTTCCTATTTTTGTTCATCGCTTGAGGTAGCAAAACCAATGAAATCAATGGCACTGATTAGAGGTTCTTACAATGGCCTAAGAGTTTTCTAAGGATTGCCCATGGTGTCTGATCACTAGTTAATAGTGTGCAAAGATTATAGCTAGTCATAACTATCTAGCGATCTCAAAGTGAATACCTAGGTTGGGGATGCTTTGATTTTAATCTAAATCAGCTTTGAGCTACAAACTAGAGTTGGAATGAGGTTTAAAGAGTCCTTATGAAACTTTTGAATTGGTTTGCAAGCGATTTGAGTTTTTGATTTGGTCACTCTTCTTGTGTTGTCTATGGCAAAGAGGAAGGGATTAAACTAGGGTTTCTTGATTCGGAACATTGTGATTTGATACTAAATGAGTTTTAGAATCTTTACTGAAGGTTTGCAATACTTAAGTTCAGTTGGCAAATGGTTTCAGACCTAATTTGGGATTTTTAGCTTTAGATCTCATGTCCCAAGTGATCTGGATGACCTGAGGCTCTAAGTTGATTTTAATGTTCAAAGTGATTATCAAGATAAGTTTTAGTGTTTTGAAAGTGATTTTGAATGATTGATTGATGGTTGAACCTTTAGATCAGATCAGAGAAGTGTTTCTGCTATCGTGAACTGCTTACTAAATTTAGCAAAGCAATGAGTTTTGAAAATGGTTTTTGAATGATTCTTGCTTGTAATGAGATCTCTAGAATCAAATCATTTATCTATTCTTCCAGAATCATTTGTTTAAAAAATGGTATATAAGTCAGACTAAGAATTCGTGTTTGAAGTGTTCTGTTAGTAGCAGACAAATGAGAATTGACAGCAACAACCTAGTGTTTCAATCTGAACTTCCTGATCTTGATTAAGTTGCAATGAACTCTACAAGATAGTTTGTTGTTAGAATAATCTATTAGAAGCATGTATTGAGTTTTAGATAAAAAGGGAAGCATGTACCAAGCATGTAACAAGCATGAGATTCTTTTGTCAACAACTTTTGAAACTGAAAACTGCCCAAATTTGTATTCTAATGTAGTCCAATGTTAGAACAAGTTGTAATAAGCCTTCATGGACTTGGATAGAGTTTAACTAGAATGTTTACTGATTTGTAATTTAATTTAAACTTTGTAAAAATTTCTATTAGCAAAAGCAAAGTGTAAAGTCTAAGTGCTGACCTGATGTAATTCAATGCATAAATCATAATGTCTTGGGTTTGATTATGATGTTTATTCATATCTAGAAGTTTATCATGTTCTACCCTACAATTCCAACACATTTCAGACCTTTTGACAGAGTTTTATGGCTTTGAGTTTAAGTTCTAACCTTTTAAAACCATTTTGCCTAATTTGTAAATACATAAAAAAGTAAAAAATAAATGTAAATAAATAAAATAAATGCGTCTTGAGTGAGATTAGCTTTACTTTTAGGTGTGAGTTAAGTTAGATTTAGGATTTGAGTTCCTTAGTTAGGAGAACATACCGGTAGAAGTTTAGGTCTTTTCTGGTTTAGAAATAAGAAAAACAACATAAAAACTACAAAAAGAGTGTTTCTTCTCTTATTCTCATCTTTCCCTCCTCTTCTGTTATCTTTATAAATCATAAAAAGAAAATAAAAATCTGAAAACCTTCAAAAATTCCATAAAATACCTATGTATGTAGTATTTATACTTGATATATGCTTAAATTAAGTGTATATAGTAACTTATATGTATATCAAGTATATAAATAACTTATATATCTATTTTTCTTACTTAGGTAGGTATTTATGTTAAGTTATATAGTATGTATTATAATAATATAATTATGTATTTATTTATTTATATTATATGTACATAATCCATGTGCAAATGCAAATAGCTATGTATATACTTAGAAACATAATTATAACTGTAGATATAACTTAAAGTAATTATATTGTACAGTAATATACCCTTATATTTATTTATTTACCTATATATTGTACATATTTATGTTTATAAGTTAATTAATTATATTATTAAGTTACTATAATTTAAATTAGTAAATTAAGAGACTATTGAAATAAATTATGTTGTATAGTTGTATTTTGTAATTTAAAGTATTTTCAATATATTTATAACTTATTTATACTCTATAATAGTATTTATACTGTATATATCTGTATATATATAAACCATATATTTAAATGTGTATAAATAGAATTAAATCAATAAAAATAAATTAAAAATCCGTGTTAATAAATTAATAATGTAAATCAACTAATTTATAAGTCAATCATACCATTAATTTATTAATTTGTACTTTAATCAAGGAATTAAGGTTAAAATCAATGTGTATTTTTACCCAACTTTAACTAATTTTTAAATATATTACATATTTAATTATTGTAAATAAACTATACCAATTAGAAGTCTTATATATAAGCTACATAACTATATAATTTAATTTTAAATTAATTAATTATATAATGTCTAAATTAATCCTTAAAATTGACTCAAAACCACGCTATTTCATATGCTGGTGCAGCAAATGGGTGCTTATATTAGTCCCACCTCGAAAGTGGGAGAGCGAATGCAGTAATATATAATGAAACACCCCACCAGACCTCTTGTCCGATATGGGGCCAAATCCCAATAGCATTATCTAACCATCAACTCGACTATGCATTAAGAGAGAGGCCTACAAGTGAGCATGTGTGGCTGGGCCGCGTGGTCCATGCGAGCTGGTATTGGCTCGAAACTATACAAAAATATACTGATTAGCCCATAATTGTAGGCTATTTAAGTATTTAAGTACCTCAACATTAAGTTAATTATAACATTTAGATAGCATACATTAGGATGTAATTAAATTAATTCACATTTTTAGCTTAAGTGTATAATTCATGTGTGGCATCCATATTTAAATACATTTAGAATTAACTTAGAATTGTATTCATTTAATTAGTTAACCAATTAGGTGCATTGCATTCATTATTTTAAGTTAACATAAAAATTAAGGGTTTGTGTATAAATAACCATAGTATTTTATTATTGTTTTATTCTTCTTCTATGAGGAACAACTGCATTTCTTCCTCCAGCTGCCGCATTGAAGAGCCCAGTCAAGGAGTAGTGCCAGAAGTGGATCTAGTCTCCTCGACTGGGATAAGGAAGAGAGGGAAGCTGCCATGCTCCTGGAGACGTCGCCCACCCATCATTGTGCATCCACCCATCACTGTGGTCTCCACGGCCGAGCCTCACCACACTGTGGGCCAACAGAGTGACAGGCCGTTGCGCCAAGCTAATGAGCTCGGCCAATTACCGTGAGCATGTGCCTCATCGACCATGCAAAGAACTCCTTTCTTCTTTCTCTTTATTCTCTCTTTTCTTTTCTTTTGCATGATACTATTCATCATCACCTTCGTTACTCTGTTTACAGGCCTCAACAAACCAACCACCACCATCACCGTAGGCCACCTTCATGCCAAAGCGGCCAGCAATAGCCACCTCCTACTGCCCGAGCACATCTTCCCTTCCATGCGCAGAACCTAGCTGTTGCATGCCCCACCAGCTCCTCACCCACGCACCTCCTGCAGCACGCACCTCCCACACACCTGCGCTCCAACAGCCCACACGGGCGCCTGCCGCACACTTGCAGCAGCCACCCGCCCCTTTGCATGCATCTGCATCCGCCTGTGTGCCCCAGCCGCTCCGCTTCCAGCCCGCGCACGACTCCCCTTAGCGCGCCTCACCTCCTACTGCATGCACCACGCGTAGCACCGCCCTCCACCACATGCAGAAGCCGCCCTCCCACACCTCCGCCAATGCACCCTCAGCCCCTGTCTCACACCCACAGCAACCGCGCCCCACTTCTAGCCCGCGTACGCCTCCTTGCGTGTGTCCTCCAGCGTGCTCTCCTTGCAGCACCTCTCCTCGCCTCCAGCCGTGTGTGTAAGAGCAGCAGCAACAGCTGCCGCTGTCGCTTCTCTCCTTCGTCCAGCCGGCTCAAGCCATCTCGCGACGTGCCGCCGCCACTGCCACGAAGGCCTCGCTCCGGTCGACCTTTTCTTAGAGTAGCTCCTCGAATGAGCCTCTCTCCCGTGCGCGAGGAGGAGAGAGGTATAATCCTCTGTTTTTGTTTGAATTTCTATTTACAGAAATTGCCATTATCAACATTCATTCTCTTGATTTATTTGATTAATTAAATTATGGTGAATTTGTGGCTTTATGCCTATGCTTCTAGAGAATTGTTAAGCCTTATTGATTCATCTCTATATGCATTACATTTAATTTTGAACTACATTTTAGTATTCATGCAAGTGAAAAGTACATGGCATACCCTTGCACATGGATAATTTTCTTATGTAAAAATTACGTTAACACCCCTTGACTTCTCCATAAATTTAAGGTTTACATTCAGAGCTACATAGGCATTTGATTTGACGAATATTTCAGCGAACTTGATTTCTACCTAATTGCGAGTTTAAATAAGTCATTGCCTCCCTGTGGACACGACCCACTCTCCTGTGAGTGGTTTAATTTTAATTCTAATTGTTTTGTTAAGCAGTTTTCCACCACTTTAATACTAAAATGATAAATCATCTTAATCATACTATTCAAAAGTGAAAATCGACTTATTAAATGGTGCCGTTGCCGGGGAGGCAACACGCTTGTTAAACTCGCATTTATCTATCTAATTTTTCACATTTTAATTGAGACATATTTAACTTATTTTATCTAATTTGGTGTGAAGTACGTATATTACATACGAGTTGATGCACCAACCTCATCGACACTGAGGTGGACCTTGTTTCCACCGCTTGGAGGAGTGACCAAGCTTTGCATCTACGAGGAGGAGCTTGAACATTGGTGAACCTTGTTGTCACCAACTTGGGGGAGGACATTTGGAGTGATCATCTTCATCTCCGTTGATTTTTCTTTTTTAGTAGATAGATTTAGGTTTTAGAACTTTACTTTTCTTTATTTTCTTGCACATACATTTGGTTTAAGACCCTTGTTCTGGGGTGCATTTTAGGGGTTTGTTCCCCGACTTTCTTTTAGGCCCCTGCGTGGGTAATTTTCGAGAGTTTGTTCCCTTTTCTTTAGATCTAGGTTTTCTTTGTGGGTTGTTTATCCTTAATTTGTTTGTGCATAAGTAGCTAAAAAAAAAAACCACGAGCTACCTGCTAGAAGCTGGCTGCCCCTAGGTCGAACCATTTAGGATTGAATGAGCAGCATCTAGTTTTAACTTCTTGTCTTTCATATTGCATAAAGAATGCTGGAATCGGGTATGCACTTCTAACTTTTCATTTCTACCTGTCATGCAAATGCATTTGGATTAATTTTTAGACCACATAATCTATCTTGAAGCGATCTAATAAAGTGGTCACATTTAATTTTTGAAAAAGGACTAAGTAAAGGAGGGACATTTAAAAATCAAGGACTTGATTTTCAAACTTGGCGTGCGATTCAAAATTCAAAATCTTTTGCGGTGTATGCACACTTATATCTTTTGCACCAAGGCACGCTTTTAGACACTCAGGTTTGGAACCGCTAGGACTAGAGCCTCCTATTACTGAGGTCTAAAGTGATCCAAACTTGAGTTCAGAGGTGAAGTTGCCTCCAAACCTTGCGGATTGAAGGTAGTTAAGAAGCACTGCGAAAGCAACGCTTCAAAGGAAGGGTTTAACCCTACTTGCATCCTTCTTTACCGGGTTTGGTGGTGACTAAACTTTTTGGGCTTTAGGGAGGATCACCTAAGTCCCAGTTAGGTCTTCTTAGGTGATCCGTAGGTCGACAATAAGCTCGTAAATTGATTGAACAAATTGTATTGTCACCTACAATCTGACTTAAAATCAAAAGCCTAAATTGGGAAAGACCTAAAAAGTCCTTTTTGAATTGTGTTTTGCTTGGAGAATTCTGATTGAGGCATGAGTTAGAATGGGTCACATTGATTTTCATCCTTTCACATCTTACCCACACCCTTACCCCCACTCTGCACTCTTCAATCCCATACGCCGAGATGGTCCATCCTTTGATGGACATAATGATAATCATTGGGATCTTTTTTACTCCTATTATAGGAGTATTGGCCTGGTTAAGCCCCAAATCAGTGAGCAGAACCTAGGAGCGGGATTTGCCTTGCCCAATATCCAGCACACCATGCAAATACCCAACCCACACTCCTTGAATGATTATAATGTTTGGATAGATATTCCTAGGTACTATAACCCTGAGTCTGACTTCTATTCTGATAGAAATGATGACCTCTCCTCCTTGAAGATGCAAATACAGAAAATGCATGACGAAATGATTGATTTATTAGGAGAATCTTCGAGAGTAGGCCAACAAGAAACAGAAGCCATTAGCCACCCAACCTACCCCATTGAGGATGAAATGCACCCCTCTACACGAGATGCATTTCCCGTGGGAGAGCCACACCATAAGTTGGAGGGAAATTTTGGGGATTATGTAAGGAAGAATAGCTACTTTTCAAGGATTGATTTTGAAACCTCTCCACTAGATGACACTTCTTTGAGAGGTCCATGCTTTAAGTGGGAGGAGGATATGTATGAAAGTAGCTATACATTGGACGAAGAAAGGTGGAAACCCGAGGAAGATGATGATTAGGTTGAGGATCCACCTGAATTATATTAGAGTCAAAAGAAGGGAATGATGGTACCATTGGAAGACCTCAACCCAAATGATAGTATTTTTGTCGCATTTGATGAAGTGGGTCGAAATCAAGTTGTTAATCCCGCCCTCCCTTCTAATCACATGATGGAACTCAAACCCACCCTTAGGGAACCTAACCCTGAAGAAATTCACCTATCTAAGGAGTCGGATGTTACCAGTGCAAACCATTTACCCCAGATTGAGTGCCCTAGGGGATTTGCTGTGATTTTAGATGATTCTAGACTTCGGGTATATGATGAATCGTATGATGAGGAGAAGGATGAATTATATGAGGAACCTACATTCAAGATTTGGAGTGACACTAAGGGTGATTATGTCTTATTTGAAGAATTAACCCCTGAGGATGTAACAAATTTGACCAAATTAGGTTTCCTTAGCACACCAATTGATGATATCCCTCCTCATGATGAAATAATGGAAAATGAGGAAGTAACTTCTGAGATTTATGTGGATTGACATATAGACTTCGAGGAGGACTTGAGTAAAGAATAAGAACCTGGGGATGACGTTGATAAGATAATCCCCAGATCTGTTGCTTCCATCCTGCCTTCATTTGATTCGAAGTTACCCTCTGATTTGCTTTTGTCTGAAGGTGAAATTTTGACTCCTGATGAAGTGCAGGAAGATACTTGTGATAGTACAAGAGATGCTAGGGATGCGATTAAGGAATTAGGAAGAGTGTTAAGGATGGACACTGAGCTGATTAAACCCAACTTAGATCTTGTGGCCATTCAGCAACCTCGAAACTTAGATAGCCTAGACAATCCCTGGCTTAAAGACATGCTCACTACTATTTTGATCGGGGGGCTTAATAGATCAATATCTCTTGTAATGGAGTACTGGGTATGGATTGATGCTTTTTATGGTCATTCCATCACCCTGGGGGTTTATTTCTACACCATTCCTTCCCTATTCCTTTTGGAGGATCCTTGTCATCCTCCCCCTACCCCTTTGGAGGTTGTTATGCTAGTTTATCCTTTAGAACCTCCTCTGGTGACCTGGAATGATTTCATTTCCATCCTGGTTGTGTGAGCATTTGCTATTGGAATTCATCATCAGCTTGCCAACATTCTAGGTTACCTGTTTTCTAGGCCAACATTACTTTGCTCATTTTTAAGGCCTATTTCTGTGATCCTTGAACTTGATTTGCAGGTTCTTTGGCTACTCAACTACTAACAAAACAACGGCAAGCCAACTTTGACCCAGGTAATATCCTTCTATGCAATGGGGACATTGCAGATTTTAGTCATAGGGGGGTGTACTTGGGGATATACATAGCATTTATACATAGTTCATTCATGCATTTAGTTAAAGCATTCTACATTGCATACATTTGCATTGAGAAAGGAAAAAAAAAAAAGAACACACACACAAAACATTTTGCATTGAGCTTAACTGATTGGGCCCTGCATTCTTAGGTAGACCAGAGCTTTAGGTTAAACTAAGTTCACTCTAGGTGTCTGAATTTAGAAGCTAAGTTGAGATACTCGCTTTAGACCTTTAGGGTCCTTTGTGGACTTAAAAACTTAAGTAGGAGATTAAGTTGCGGACCATTCCTCAAAAGGTTGAGAAAGGAAAGCTAGGGTTTGAGTTAAAGGCTAGGTAATAGCTGGAGTCTTGTTTTACCTTTTGATTTATGGGTCCTTGTAACCTAAGTATCCAAATTTCACACACACTTAGTCTTGTGTAAGTGATCACCTTAATTCCTTTTATAAAAGAAAATTTGGTTCTCTTAGTTTTGACTTAGGAGAAGCTTGAAAACGCAATTTGATTGGAAGAGTTCCTACTGCAGGAGAGGTGGAGTATATACTCACCTTGAGGATGCGATGATAACATGTTACCTCGATGCTTGTCTCTTAGGATATCCATCCTACTGGGGTTATGTAAGCGCATTGTGCAGTTCAGGTACCATGGGCGGCCCTATCTCGAAGTGCCGATTGCCACAAGCCTAAATTCGCTTAAGAAATCCATGGGCGAAACTATCTTGAAGTGTTGATTGCTATGAGTTCTTGGGGTCGTTATTGGTGGTGCTATCTCGAAGCATCGAAAACTAGGCACCCTTCAAGGTACAGTGATGGGGACAATGAATCCGACACAGACCATGTTGATAGCTGATCCAAGGTTAGACTTAGAGGAATCAAACAAAAATATATATATTAAAAAAAATCATTTTTCCTCTCTAGGTTGGCAATCATACCAACCTCAAATAACTCAGACCAATGCACATGCATGAATGCTTTAATCTCGAGGATCAATAAACCCTAGGGTAAGGTTAGAAATCAGGGAAACCTATGCTTGCAACTCGTCTTTAGCTGACCTAGTCTGTAACTTAGCAACTACTTGGGAATCTTAGGTCTAAAGTCTGAACTTAACATGTTTATAAAGGAAGACCGATTGCGTTGGCTAGTCTACTTGGAGTTTTAGGTTATTGCTTAGATTTTCTAGGGACTAAAAAAAATTAGGCATGGAGGTATTTGATTAGCCCATATTTGTGGGCTATTTAAGTATTTAAGTGCCTCGATGTTAAGTTAATTTTAACATTTAGATAGCATACATTAGGATGCAATTAAATTAATTCATATTTTTAGCTTAAGTGCATAATTCATGTGTGGCATCCATATTTAAATGCATGTAGAATTAACTTAGAATTGCATTCATTTAATTAGTTAACCAATTAGGTGCATTGCACGCATTATTTTAAGTTAACATAAAAGTTAAGGATTTGTGCATAAATAATCATAATATTTTATTATTAGTTTATTCTTCTTCTATGAGGAACGACTGCATTTCTTCCTCCAGCTGCCGCATTGAAGAGCCCAGTCAAGGAGGAGTGCCAGAAGTGGATCTAGTCTCCTCGACTGGGATAAGGAAGAGAGGGAGGCAGCCATGCTCCTGGAGATGCCGCCCGCCCATCACCGTGCATCCACCCATCACTGTGGTCTCCATGGCTGAGCCTCGCCACACCATGGGTCGGCAGACTGATAGGTCGCCGCGCCAAGCTGGCGAGCTCGGCTAATACTGTGAGCGTATGCCTCATCGGCCATGCAAAGAACTCCTTTCTTCTTTCTCTTTATTCTCTCTTTTCTTTTCTTTTGCATGATACTATTCATCATCACCTTCGTTACTCTATTTGCAAGCCTCAACGAATCCACCACCACCATCATTGCAGACCACCTTCACGCCAAAGCAGCCAGTAATAGCCACCTCCTACCGCCCGAGCACATCTTCCATTCCACGTGCAGATCCCAGCTGCTGCACGCCCCACCAGATCGTCACCTACGCACCTCCTACAGCACGCACCTCCCACGTACCCACGCTCCACTAGCCCACGCTCGCGCTTGCCGCACACCCGCAGCAGCCACCTGCCCCTCTGCGTGCGTTCGCATCTGCCTGCGCACCCCAGCTGCTTCGCTTCTACACCATGCGTGCCTCCCCTTAGCATGCCTCACCTCTTGCTGCACGCACCACGCGCAGCAGCCGCCCTCCTGCACCTCCGCAGCGCGTCCTTAGCCCCTGTCGCACACTCGCAGCAGCCGCACCCCACTTCCAGCCCCCGTGCACCTCCCTGCGTACGTCCTCCAACGCGCACTCCTTACAGCACCGCTCCTCGCCTCCAGCCACACGCGCAAGAGTAGCAGCGATAGCTACCACCGCTTCTCTCCTCCATCCAACCGGCTCAGGCCATCTAGTGATGCACCGCCGCCACCGCTGTGAAGGCCTCGCTCCAACCGATCTTTTCTCAGAGTAGCTCCTCGAATGAGCCTCTCTCCCGTGCGCGAGGAGGAGAGAGGTATAATCCTCTATTTTTGCTTGAATTTCTATTTACAGAAATTGCCATTGTCAACATTCATTTTCTTGATTTATTTGATTAATTAAATTGTGGTGAATTTATGGCTTTATGCCTATGCTTCTAGAGAATTGTTAAGCCTTATTGATTCATCTCTATGTGCATTACATTTAATTTTGAATTACATTTTAGTATGCATGCAAGTGAAAAGTACATGGCATACCCTTGCACATGGATAATTTTCTTACGTAAAAATTACGTTAACACCCCTTGACTTCTCCATAAATTTAATGTTTACATTTAGAGATACATAGGCATTGTTTGATTTGACAAATATTTCAGCGAACTTGATTTCTACCTAATTGCGAGTTTGAATAAGTCATTGCCTCCCTGTGGACATGACCCACTCTCGTGTGAGTGGTTTAATTTTAATTCTAATTGTTTTGTTAAGCAATTTTCCACCACTTTAATACTAAAACGACAAATCATCTTAATCATATTATTCGAAAGCGAAAATCGACTTATCATGTACTAACTAAGAAACTAAGGCCTAAGGTTAGTAGAGGTCAATCCAGCCTCTAGTGGGTTATTGATTCTGCAAATGGTTGGGCCCGCCAATTCCAAATTTTTGGGCTAGAGTGTATTGAGTTAGGTTAAGTTAGAGTTAAAATTGGCTAAGTGTTGTGTGCGTAGCCTAAGTGTTAGCTGTGTGAGTTTAGTGTGTGTTAAGTGTGTTATATTAAGTGTTAGTATACATTTATGTATATATATATATATTCTTTTTAGCCTTATTTTGTGAACAAGTGCTTTTAAGGCTTTATAGTGACGTTTACATATGTTACTGCACATGGCTTATATATGTTAGTATAGTATGTAATATACATATGTGTATATATTCTTTTTGTGCCTATATTAAGGCATTATGTAGATAGTATTGTACATAATTAACCTAGATTAGTTTAGATTAGTTTTTGATGCTTTTCTACCTATATATATTATTGAGGCATTGTTATTAACATAATTCATTTATTAATGTACATATTTGACTTAGATTAGTTCATTCTTTGATTCTTTCATTCATTATTCATTCATTTGTAAATAAACTTAACATTTTTGGAATAAAAGATGATTTTTGGATAATAAAAAGTGATGTATATCAATAGCTACCTCACAGTGAATGAACTGCAACAAAATTAATAAAAATTATATATAAAGAAATGACATCCGTCTGGATTGCAATACTATACTACGACATGATTAATTAACCCAATTCAACATTCTCTCCAAATCGTTGATCAACCAGCGATCATGCTACAAGTATGGCTAGCAAGGCCACATTACGAAGGACTGCCCAACCAAGATAGGGACCTAGGGTTGGATGTCTTTTGGCTAGAATGGAGGAGCGATAAATGTCAGTTTATCATCATTCTTATACCCTAAAATTGATCTAGTTCTTAGGATTTTAACTCCGTAAATTGGTTTTTGGACTGCATTTAGGCATTTACTTAGGATAGGCATGCATTGCATTTTATTATCTTTTGATAAGTTTATTTGAGTGTCAAGGATAAGTAGAGAGTCAGATCCTACATACCTTGTCACTCAAGAAGGCAGAAGATGAAGAAGAAGCTCCATTCAGCTGGATCCCAACTAGATCCAACTCATCCCAGTTGGATCCTAGCATATTCTAGCTAGATCAACTCATCCCTAACTCCATTCAGCTCATCTCAGCTGAATGGTAGCTCAAGTTAGTTTACCTTAGCTCCATTTAGCTCACCTTAACTGGATGGCAGCTCAAACTAGCTCAAGATAGTTGATCCTAGCTCCATTCCAGCTCCACTAGCTCAGAAGAGTTTACTGGAAGCTCAACTTGACTAGGACTAGCTACTACCATCAACTAGTTAGACCTAGTCAGCCAAAGAAGTCATCAACCAGCTCAAGTCCAGCTCCCGGAGACCTAACTCAGCTCAACTTGGTTGAGTTGAGCTACTTGACCTAAGCTAGCTACTCCAGCTAGCTAGGTAATCTCTGGGAAGACTAGACCTAGCTCACCTCAGCTCAGATTAGAAGAATCCAGCTTAGATTATCTTGGCTTAGCTACTAGCAAAGAACTAGCTAGCTAAGCTAGCTACTAAGCCCCACTTCAGCTCCCTTCAGCAGACATCAGCTCCAGTGCAGCTCCTTTTAGCTACTTCCAGCTACTCACCTTCAGAACCCTAGCTCCCTCTACCTTTTTACCCTACTCCCTACTAGCTAAGCTAGCTAAGCTAGCTTAGCTAGTCACCTCCTTGGCCACCGAAACCTAACCCTAAAACCCACCTAACTAGCTCCACCAACTAACCTTACCTAAGTCCACCTAAGCTACCACCACTCCACCTCAATCTTGGTGCCAACCGTACACATCCCTTCACCTCTCTCTACCACCTAAAGACACCACCAAATTCCCTCCAAAACCACTTAGAAATGGCACCAACTTTTTCCCTCAAAAACCCTTGAAATCCAACCCTACACCTACCCCTTCAACCCATCTCCACCCTCCATTTTTTCCCTCCAAAATCAGCACCTTCTAGAAGGTATTTTTGAAGGGAAAACCAAGGCACCTTTTCATTTCCCTCCCATTTTTCCCTCCAAAAATACCCAAGCACCCCTTCATTTCCCTCCAAAAAGATACAATAACCACCCCCTTCCCATACTATAAATACCCTACCCTACCACCACATAATCCCCTCTCATTAGTTAGGTTCCATCTTCATTTAGTTTAGGTTCCATCTTCACGCCAAGGAGGAAGAAGAAGAGAAGAAGATCAAGGAGGCACACACCCACCCCCTTGGTGCCTTCTTCCTTTCCTTCTTCTCTCTTAGCCATGCCAAAGGATGAGAACTTCAACACTAAGGGGATGACCAGGCAAGAGGAGGAGCAAGGTGGTTGATACCCACCTTGGAGGAAAGCTTGGAGGACTCATCATATTAGAAGCAAGGAAGAATTCTTTTCAAGCACAGGAGTCATTGTGCTTGGAGCAAGGACCATTCCTTCTTCACCATCTCTGGAGGATTTTTCTTCATCTCTATTTTCTTTGTATTATCTAGTGTAGTTTTTCTTTTTGTTGTAAGAAGCATTCAGCTACTTGTCCCTTACTTTGCTAGTAATACAAAGTTGTCAGTTGTCTTCAATTTCATGCTTTCTAACTTAGTGTCTTTCATGTTGCTATTAGTTTATTAGTGCACCACATCTTCTTCTAATTACCCTAGGCACACTTTCCTGGGGTGAGCTTAGAAGAGAAGGCTCTCTTCTTGTCACTTAGGATTAGTTGTAGCATAATTCATCAATTCTGATTACTTCCAAAACTATAAAAACAACAAAGCGAAAATTACAAAAATATGTGTTGATTTGAGAAGCGAGAGAGAGAACCTATTCTTTGTGACTAACAAATTGGTCTCCTTGGATGACTGTAGATACTCCACTATCTAGGTATTATAAATGTAAAAGTTTGATTGCAGATTTACGCATTTAACAATACTAATTACATCATTTAACAAACCGTCGATTTCCCACATCACTTTTTGGCGCCATTGCCGGGGAGGCACAACTTAGTTACACATTTAATCTCTCTCTTGTTTGCTTGATCTTCATGAATTTTGTTTGTTTTGATTTGAGGTGCCAATCAAGAGTGGGAACGGGATTTAGAGCACTTGGAGTGAAAGCTGCAAGTTTCTTTTCTTCCTGCATATTTCAGGTTAGTACCCCAGGCCTTTTCTTATATAAAAGAAGCAAAATCTCTTAAAAAATCTATACATTTTCCAAAAAAAATCAAAAACAACAAAAATAAGGGTGGTGGAACCCTAAAACTCTTTGTGTTGTTTGTTTGCTTCATTTTTCCACCAGCTTTACCTTATTAGTGTCTAATTTTTGAAAATCTAGATTTCTATCTTAATCTTCAAAAATTAGGTTCGAGCACATAAGAGCTTCCTAAAATCACCAAATTTAATCCAGGGAAGTTCCTTCGAGCTAGGAATCGTGAGTCCAATTTTCAAGTAATTTTGTTGAATATAAAAAATTAAAAAATTTCACAGAGTAAAGAGGGGTCAGACCTTATTTTCTTACTATTTTCTTAATATCCATGAATTTTATAAAATTTTCTACTCATTAGATTTGGAAAAGCCTTATATTGCTAGAAACCTTGAGAAATTATCTACATCATGTAAAATTCTAAAAAATTTTTGAGGCCATTTAAGGTTTCTGCTGAATCAATTCCTCGAATTTATCATTTCTAACTCTTGACATTAATAAGAAGAAAATTTTCAAAAAAAATATTAAATAATTTCTTAAAATCTCAAAAAAATCATTTTTGGATTCCTTGTTTGATTTTACATCAAGTGGTGGTGTCGTTTCCCTATTTTGATCACCACTTTTAAAGATTTCATAAAAAGAGATTCATTTAGGAGTTGCATAATTAGGATTTTCAATTCTAGGGTTTTGATTTTAGTCTCTCTTAGTCACATCAACTTTAAAGAAATTAGCTTCCACCAACAAAAACTTGTGTTCTATTAATTGTGGAACTCCAAAATCTTGTTTGAATCCTTAACAAGAGAAAACATTAAAATCCACATTATCTTAATCAAAACCTTAAAATCCTTCAACAAAAAAATCCTTTGTTACAAAACCTATTTCACTTGGCTTGGGCACCACTTCCCACCCAATTCGTACACATAAAAAAAAAGAAATAACTGGGCATTACCCCAACTAATGCCCATCACATTCCTTATGCACTTTAAGCTCCTAGACCTAATTAAAATTTTGTAACAATTTAACCCTTAAGGTTTCATCAAACTTAGACTTGCTACCTAGGTTTTAAGTTTTCTTTAGTTGATATCAATTCTTTCATCTATATTTGGTGCCAGGCTGAGGGGCCTTTCAAACGACCAAGCGCGGATTTACACAAGCCCCTAGTAATTTTTCTGGGACATACTTGGGCCCAACCCTCCCCTTATTTAGCCTAACTAGATTTGTTGAGAGAACGGATATCTACTACTGATTTCTTATTTCCTAGATAGACCAAGTCTTAGGTTAATTTTTAGGGCATCACATTTAAGTTAGGTCTAGAATTTTGTTGTTTGATTACACACTTTCTCTCATCTCTCCCTTCTCTCCTGCCCGTTTCTTCCATTTTTTACACAGGCGACGGTCCTAAATTTTGTACTTGGAGGGACCAATTGATTTTGCCCCCCTAACCAAAGACCTCTTTTCCTGCATTCTTCCTCTTCTTTGCATTTTAAAAGAATGAAAAAAAAATAGGTCCTCTTACCCACATGCTAATTTTTTTATCACCCATCTATCTGCCTTGGAGCTACCTAATCAAGTGCCCCCACCTCATCTCTCTCAACTACAAGCTAATCAACAACAGTTGACTAGGGATATAACAAACCTAGACAACCAAGGGAGACCTACCAAACCTACCCAAGCTCCATGGGTTCCACATCTAACCCCATCTAACACCCCAAAGAAAGAAAATTTGCATAATCTAAATACTGGCCATGCTGAGTATAATCAATATTTTGAGGCCTTTTATGGTTCAATGGAGAATTACACGTATCTAAATCATCGCCCCACTCAAAGTATCTCCACCCTCGAGGAGTAATTTAAAAATTCCTCTAATTGGAGGAATTATCCGACTCACTCTTGGAGCAATCCGATTCCTCACCAACAACAAAACCAGTTTCGAGGGTATGGTTCAAATCAGACTTCTATCAATCTAGGCCATCTCAAGAAGACATCAATGCCTAGATAATGAAAACATTACAGGAAATGCAAAGCAAAACGAAGGAAGTAACCTATGTTATTAACAATCTCTATGATCAAGTTGTGGCTACTCCGACCCAATGACCTGTAGGACATTCACCATCCCAGCCCACACTAAACCTTGTTAATCAAAGGAACCAACACCTGGGTGGAAACCAACATCAGAACCACACTAATCAGCCTCCTGTTAACCTGATACCTCAGCATCAATCTGTTTTCCTGCAACAGCAAGCCCCCAACCTCCTCCCAGTGATAACCAAACTGCATATGCAGATACATTGAGGAGTGGGAAAACCACCACTAATTTAGGGCCATCAAATCAAATTGATGAAACCCACTCTCAACCTATGCAAATTCACTCTCCTAACCCCAATCAGGAAGAAGAAAAAGAAATAGCAAATACATAAGATCCAAATCCTATTTCTCACCCTCAAGCACGTGTTTTGCATGTTTGAAATTGGGGTTACAAGTAACCCATCATCGTAGTTGCAAAACTCGTGATCAAATAAAATTTATACCGAAACTCTAAGGGAGTCCTGGGTCGAATACAGGGAGGTGACGCTTACTTTAACTGAAAACCGCACTTCATTTTTTTTGGTATTTTAGGGTTTTGTTACTTTTTTGTATTTTTGAAAAGAAGACAAGCAGAATGAATCATAAGATAGAAATGGAACAAATATGATACATATATCAATCCAATGTCGATTACAATAAACTATGAAAGCATAAAAAGAGAGGGGGGTGAGAGGAAATCTTCCGAATCGGCTGTTCGGCAAGACGACGGCGCTTGGAGGAAGCTCGGATGAAGGAGGTGAGGAGCGGAGCAATAGATTTGAGATGCAAGAGGACGTCGGGCACAGGAAAGCTTCAGCATGGCTCAAGAATGGAGGTGAGAGGACAGAGATGATCTGCTACTGGAATGGAGGTGGGAGGATGGCTCCAAGGCGACCTATGAATGGGGATGGGAAGTTGGAGGAGTATTTGGTGGGGCAGAGGTTTGCTATACTAATAGGCACCTTGGGAGCTTGAGAGCAAGCTTTAACAGAGCGTTGGTAGGCTTGTTAGAGCTTAGGAGTGGAGTAGGTAGAGATGGCTTGGAAGAAAGGGGGTGTAGGTCCTTTTATAGTGGAGGAGAAGAGGCAAAAATAGGTATGGGACCATGAGTGACCTCCAGGCCATCGCTAGAAGCATCGCTGTAGGTAGTTCATGCTTGCTCATGCCCACAGCTGTCCTTGCTAGTGCACAAAGAATTAGCGACAGCTGTAAGCATCACTATAGGTTCCGCTCATGCGTCGCTGGCGCTGCACTGTGCCTCTCTTTGCCACACGCACGCACGCTTACATGCTTGCGCTGTGCTGTGCGCATGCGTGCCTCTGTGCGGTGGTGCGTGCATGCGCATGGGCGGCCTAGGCTGCACCACATGGCATAATCTGGGCTGTCCATCTTCTTTTCGTTGTAGAGGTTGCTACAGAGGTCGGATTGAGTCGATTTTTGCATCGTTAGGTTTGATCATCGACCCGAATCCATCTGCGTAGTCATATTTTTCATTTGAAGCTCCAAATTATGTCACCTAGTCCCTTGGCCATTGATCTTCCTCGGACTGCATATGGTGCTACGAGATTCTGATTGAGGTGATTTCAGAGGTGTTGGACTTCGATCGTCGTCTTGATCAGATCCATATGATCGGATCATCAATTTGAGGCTTTGACATAAATATCCTTCTCTCCTGACCACAAAAGGGATGCAATTAACCTAAATTATGTACTACTCTAAATGCATAATGATGCATGCTATGCAATATTTATAACATAAAATACAAATCTAAGACTAGGAACATGCATGAATAGGCATTTTACCCTCAATAAATGTGTTTACATCATACTGCCATGCTTATCTTTTGCTAGTCCCTAGAAAAATTAAACTATATGCAATGTATAAAAGCGGAATTATGATTAGATCACTTAAGCCTAGGTCATTTATTGTCAATAGAAAATTTCAACTAAGGTTCTAAACTACGAAGACTCAACAGTACTTGAGTGTCTGCCAGAATGCAGACTGCCCATGTCCTCTCCTTATTTGAAAAGGGAAGATACATTTTTTTTTTCTTTTCTAATTTTTTTGTACTTTTGCAGTTTGAGAGTTTCAGGATAACTTTTTACGGCTACTTGACCCGCCCAAGACTTGAAAATGACTCTAAATGCTAAGTATCTTGTGAAAATAGTGAAAGACTCACTAGGCGGCAGTTGAAATGGACTTCGGGTTTCTACGACCCTAAGTGACCTTGCCTAAAGGTTTATCTTCTCGATTGGTAACTTTCTCCCTACTTTTTTTATTTATCGGGTCAACACAAGGGTGAACCTAGTGTATATCTCCCCGATTTATTCTACTTCCCCACTTCTTCCCTAAGTGTTTTGGGAATTATTGTGTATTTTTTTGTGAGCTGGGTTCTGGACAACCGGCCAATGGGCTATTACCCACGGCAACTTGCCAGCCACACTCGTGAGGTGAAGTGTGGTTTTGTTTATTTTTTTATTTTTTCTCCCTTTCCTATATATATATATTTTCTTTTTTTTTTTAAGTAGGTGGCTTCCCTGATCTAAGATTTACCTAAAGGTAGTACAACAAAAATGGTCTTGTGACTGGGTTCTGGACAACCTACCAATGACCTGTTACCACCGACAACTTACTAGCCAAACCACCCTAGATAGTTCATTAGCTACCCAATTTCTGAAGAAACTGTCGAAAAGTGAGTCAGTGCAAACAAAGTGTGTAGATACTTAGGCTTAAGTCCCCCCAAATCAGAGGGTAAATTGATAAGTCGCATACTTATCATCCCAATTTATTTACCAACTTAAAATGAATTTTAATTGGTGAGGACTGGAGACTAAGTCTACATTCGAGTGGACACCCAGGCTAATTAAGCCTGAAGACCTAAAGAGTCTAAGTGTTTAGGTCATCTCGTATCATTTCCTAAAGTTAATAACTTCCAAATGCCTAAGTTCTCTTTTCTTAATTTCTTTCTTTTTTTATCTTTTTCAAATTTTCAAATTTTTTTATTTTATAAGAAACTAAAAAAATTCTACGGAGTTAACAAAATGATTTCAGGAATTGATTATCCATCCCCCCATGCCTAAATGATGCAATGTCCTCATTGTAAAAATAAAGATATGAAAAGGGCAGAGTAAATAGAATATTGCCTGAACATCATGAGGAATCCGATCAGCTTCGCAGAGAATGTGAAATATAAACACGTGCTAAATTTAATGCCTTCAGCTAGGCATAAAATACATATAAGGAAGAAATTGAGAAGTCACAAATGTGGGTCAGAATCAAAATCAAAAGGTTGATCTTGAAACCCATCTGCAGATGTCCACAGATGTGGACCAGATAGTGTAGACCCATGCCCCAGGGTCGAGTGGTTCTCAGGTTCTGGATGAAAATCACCCAGAACCGAAGGTTGTTGTATTTGCGGGGCCGGGCCTGCGGTTTAGTGGTGTGCAACCCAAGACCAAAGTGTTGGACAACGGGTAAAGATGGTTCAATAGGTGCGGTTGTCCACTTAACATCTAGCTTAGAAAAATAATCAATTATTTCGAGCTTGGGTTGCACAAGAAAAATATCGTAAGGGTCCTGGTAGAAAGTAGGTAGTTTCAAGTTAATAGGTACCCTTAGATCCAAAATCAAAGTTCCTTCAGAATTAGCCTCCCAAATTTTTATTTCCAACTTCCTATCCTCTGAAATCAATGTTTCCGGGACCTCCAAATCGTTGTACACCCCATCTAAAGTACCCAAGTCCAACAATTGTGGCTGAATTAGGATTGACTTGGGTTTGGTGATCTCAAAAATATCATCATTCAATTCATTAGGGTGTGTTTGAGGAATGGGGCTACTGAATGACATCAAGATTCGAATCGTCCAAGTTAGCCCCAACATGATCATAATCTTCAATGATCGGGCTATCAAATAGTTCGCCATACTCCTCGAACCCGATTGTCTCACTAGAATCCTCTTCCTCGAGTTCAAATGAGACTTCGCCAAAAGATTCTTCATCCTCAGAGTCAAAGAATCCGTGATCCTCATTTATATATGTCTCAAAATCATATGTCATTTCATGGTCGGTGGAAACATATTTTTCGTCATTCCTTGGCTCTAGGATCTCGAGTGAGAAACTCGATTCATCCTCAAAGGGTTTCTCTAGCATAACCTGGTCACTTCCAATCACATAATATGTATCCTCCTCGACAGGTTCCTAAGCGGGTTCAGACATTGGCTCTCCTGTAGGGGCTTCATCTTGAGAATCATCCCAAGATTTGACTAGCGCAACCACAAATTTCATCCTCAACCTTGACAATTTCCCAAGAAGAAACTCACCCAGGTCCCTATCCCTAACAGTTTGGAGCAAATCCAATAGAGAACTATTATGCTCATTAATCATTTTGATCATAGGCTCCAGTGCTTCAGTGCATGGTGTTGGCTGAGCTTCTAACGATTGTATAGTGTTCCTCAAATTAGCCAACACCCTATCCTGGAATCGATCCACCTGAACCGACTGGTTCGCTTTAGGTTTGGGCAGGTTTGGGTTAAATCTAGGGGAGTCAAGATGTCGAGGTTCTTCGGTTCCTCCCTGATAGTAGGTTATCTCGGGTTGTTCAAAGAATGGTGGTGACCTATATTAAATGGAATATTGGGGAGGATAGATGTTATAATCATCATATCCTTCCTGATTGTAGATCAGGTTGGTTTGATTATCAAAGGATCGAGATCTATAATCATTGTAGCTCTAGGAAGGATAGTAATCATAGTCTTGTTGTCTAGGGTTAGGCCCTGGACACTGAGGTTTGGATTCATATCCCCAATCAAAGTTGTCCTGGCTAGTGGATGGGTAATCATAAGTCGAGTCGGGATAGTAATCATCTTGAGGATATGTGTTGGTAGGAGGGTAGGATTGGAAATGTGTGAAAGATGTGGAAGGATACATTGTAGAGTAGGAGGGTAAACAAAATAGAGAAAGGTGTCCTGCAGTACAATCAACCAAACCTGTCCTTATGTGGGTAGCCTAAAGACCTATAGACTCCCAGGACCCGTCTTGAGATTATAAATGATTTAGTCTACTTTTATCTGGTCAATCCAACCAGTTAAAAGGAGGGATTGGGGAGAAGGTTCTTCCTTTAGCTTGCACCTTCGGTTCCTGGTGTACCCCCCAACCACGATCGTTTGATGCTACTCCTCTAGTTAGACATCAGATGGACCAACATAAGCAGATTAATCGAAAAAAATCTCAGTTTTAGCCCCGAAGAGCGAATCAATCCTTACGGGTAATGTCTACTCAGTTTTAATTAGGCTTAGGATGATTGTGCTCTTGGAATGTGATGGACCCTTTAGATGGGTTGTGCCATTAATGATAAGTTGAAATGTGTGTGTGTGCACAACCAGGGTTTGCAAATAAGGTTATTTGATTATGTGTCTTTTAGGGTTTAACCTTGTTTAGTAGCTTTTAGGGTTTAATTCTTAGGTTGGTTCAATCAAGGTTTAGTAGAGCACTCCAAGTTTTGAAAACATGGGTGATGATATGTTCCTTTAAAAATCAAAAATAAAATGTGGAGTGCTTGGTTCAGTCCTAAAAATCAACCCTAAGTGGCAAGCTACTTGATGAACGCTTTTATCTTAAGTGGTGCAGCCCAAACAATTCAATCAATTGGCCTATTGCACCACTTAGTTAAGGCGCACAAAAATGTTTGACCTATTCAGATTTCCACTCACTTATTTGTATGTTGAATTAAGTGTACCGAGTCCACAGGTCAGATCCCAGTTAAGTGGTAGAATCGATGTGATTGTGCGCCTTGGGGTGAGAAGTTGTGAGTGTTAAGGTGTGTCTCTCTCAGAAAATCCCACAATCAGATAACACTTTTTTATTTTTTATTTTTTATTTGAGGATGGCGAGGTGAGTGGAGGTGGCAAACAAACAACTAAATCTATCCTAGAGTTTATAGAAAGCACCTAAGTTGATTTGGGTTTGAGTTATTAGGTTATGGAATGAAAACTAAGGTGGGGGTGGTGTGGGGGACACTTACAAACACTCTAACCGCACGTTACTCTGGTCTATCACATTTGGATCTCCATGCTAGGGTACCTACAAGACAATAGATCAGAGATAAGCAGGGTTAGTGTTATGTAAATGGAAAGAAGCACAGAAAACAATAAAGTAAATTCCATTGCCTCCCCGGCAACGGTGCCAAAATGATCGCACGTGTTTCGCTTGTTTGAAATCGGGGTTACAAGTAACCCATCGTCGTAGTTGCAAAACTCGTGATCAAATAAAATTTATACCGAAACTCCAAGGGAGTCCCAAGTCAAACACAGGGAGGCAACGTTTACTTTAACTGAAAATCGCTCTTCGTTTTGTTTCTTTTTGGCATTTTAGGGTTTTGTTATTTTTTTGTATTTTTGAAAAGAAGACAAGCAAAATGAATCACAAGATAGAAATGGAACAAATATGATATATATATCAATCCAATGTTGATTAAAATAAACTATGAAAACATAAAAAGAGAGGGGGGTGAGAGGAAATCTCCCGAATCGACTGTTCGGCGAGACGACGATGCCTGGATGAAGCTCGGACGAAGGAGGTGAGGAGCGAGACGATGGAGGTGAGATGTAGAAGGACGTCGGGTAGAGGAAAGCTTCGGCGTGGCTCTGGAATGGAGGTGAGAAGGCGGAGATGATCTACTATCGGAATGGAGGTGGGAGGATAGCTCCAAGGCGACCTATGAATGGGGATGAAAAGTTGGAGGAGTATTTGGTAGGACAGAGGTTCGCTATACTAATAGGTGCCTTGGGAGCTTGAGAGCAAGCTCTAACAGAGCGTTGGTAGGCTTGCTATAGCTTGGGAGTAGGTAGGAGTAGAGTAGGTAGAGATGGCTTGGAAGGGAGGGGGTGTAGGTCCTTTTATACTGGAGGAGAAGAGGCAAAAATAGGTATGGGACCATTAGTGACCTCCAAGCCGTCGCTGGAAGCGTCGCTGTGGGAAGCTCATGCCTGCTCACGTCCACAGCTGGCTTTGCTAGCGTGCGAAGAATCAGCAATGGCTGTAAGCATCATTGTAGGTCTAGCTCATGCGTCGCTAGTGCTGCGCTATGCCTCTCTTTGCCGCACACGCGCACGCTCATGTGCTGGCACTGCGTTGTGTGCATGCGTGCCTCCGTGCGGTGGCGCATGAATGCTCATGGGTGACCTGGGCTGTGCCACGTGGTGCAATCTGGGCCGTCCATCTTCTTTTCATTGTAGGAGCTACTATAGAGGTCGGATTGAGTTGATTTTCACGCTGTTAGGATGTAATCGTCAACTCAAATCCATCCGCGTAGTCGGATTTGTCATTTGAAGCTCCAAATTATGTCACCTAGTCCCTTGGCCGGTGATCTTCCTCAGACTGCATATGGTGCACGGGACTCTGATCGAGGTGATTACGGAGGCGTTGGACTCTGATTGTCATCTTGATCAGATCTGTACGGTCGGATCATCAATCTAAGGCTCCAAAATAAATATCCTTCTCTCCTAATCACAAAAAGGACGTAATTAACCTAAATTATATACTACTCTAAATGTAGAATGATGCACGCTATGTAATATTTATAACATGAAATGAAAATCTAAGCCTAGGAACATGCATGAATAGCCATTTTACCCTTAATAAATGTGTTTACAACACCAATCCTTCTAAAAAGAAATCAGAGACTTCTCACCAAGATCTTTTGGACATATTTAGGCAAGTTGAGACTAGTATCCCCCTCCTAGATGCCACCCTTACCTATGCTAAATTTTTGAAAGAAAGGTGTACTCCAAAGTGGCAAGACCAGAATCTAGGACGGGTGGTCCTTTCGGAGATAGTAAGCTTAGTTGTACAAAGCAAGCTGCCTCTCACAGGAAAGGACCCAGGCGCACCACTCATTTTGGTTGTCATAAATGACAACCTTTTATCGCACCCCTCTCGACTTAGGTGCCTTTATTGATCTCATTCCCCCAGTCTTATTCAAGGAATTTTGATTCGGTGAATTAAAACCTATTAAGGTTCAATTTCAATTGCCAGTTCACGCCCAGCTGAATGGCGTAAAAGATATCACTGAATGAGAGGTAACCCATCATTTTTCCTGCTTTCCTTTTTTCTTTCTTTTTCTAGGTTTTCACCATCCTGAACCTGATCGCTTTTCACTAAGGTGATCTCTTTTCCCTCTCATTGCATGACGGTCGCGAAACACGTTTATGTAAATCACTTGTTGTAGCACGTTTTACGATGTCAATTTTAAATAAAAGTATCGAACGTGAATTCGAGTGTCGAACATATGGAGGCGTGGAATCGGATCAGATATTCGCTTTTGTGTCATAAAAATTCATCATTTTTTCGCTTGCAAACCAGAGAGGAAGAGAAAGAGAGAGAAAGGGAGAGAGAGATAAGGTTAGAAATCCATGATAAAGATATGAGAATAATATGTCAAAGATCTATTGACTATCAAATGTTATGATCAATACAATATGGATGAATGCTTAAATAAAATAGATAAACTACAACTATCAACAATTAAAACTAAATGCGAGGCAATGGATGTCATTGAGACAGCCACGGCGGTGGAGGGACTTTCGTCGGTGGTTCGACGTCTTCACAATCTTGCTTGGGAGCTTTATGAAATCTTGGAAACTCTTGGGTCGAAGATTGCCCCCAAAAGTGGAGGAGGATTGGTCCTTTTATAATGGAGGAAAAAGGTCAAAAATCATCTTCAAGTCAACAGCGACATCAAAGATGTCGCTAAAAGTCCACCTCAAACGTCGCTGAAGCCCTGCTGATGCACCCGTTGGCCCACGTGCCCTGCGCCATGTCGCACGTTCTGTGCCGCAAGCATGTGCTGGCACTGCGCTGGCTCGACCTGCTTCGTGCACACGCGTTGCTACCGCTACTGCGCGTACGCACACGTGTGTTGCTTCATGGTCGTTCCGCACGCTGTGCTGCGTACACGCGTGCTGCTTGACACTCGCTCCACATGCTACTTTCGCTGTGTTGTGTCGTTGTTTGGCGAGCTAGATAGCGCCCGTGGCGCCATATGGGTCGTCCATCTTCATTCTATTGTAGAGGATGCCACGGTGCTCGAATCGAGATGATTTCCCCATTGCCAAACTGTGATCGTTGCTTCGGATCCATCCGTACGGTTGAATTTTTCATTTGAAGCCTGTGAGGATGCCACATTGCCCCTTGGCCATTGATCTTTCTTGAACTTGTTGTTGAAGCTACGGAGGTCGGATCGAGGTGATTTTTGAGTCCATTGGACTCTGTTCGTCGATCTGGATCCATTTGTATGGTCTGATTGCTCATCTGAGAACTGCTTCAATATGGACTTGCATACAAGGTCATTAAACATTGATTCTAAGCAATCTTAACGTAAAGTAATGCAGAATGCATGTAATCCCCCAAATGCACTATAATATGACATTAGTGCACATGTGCCCTCAAAATTGACTCTAATTGATAATGTTAACACTAATAATTGTAGAGTCATCAATGCATGAGGTCATTGCATATCATAAGCATGTAGGATGTTTTTAAATTTTGACAATCGATTCAGGATTTTCAAAACCTAAAAATATGCAATGTTTTCTTTCTCATGCATCTCATTATAGAAACATTGTAAAAATCTTTGAGGAAAATTTTGAAAATTGGGACTAAGGTTAAAAGATTCATTTCAAGGTATAATGGGATTTAATCTGTAACAAACTAGGGACTAGAATGCGGATCCAATTTCTAGAATTTTTGGGTCTATTCTTAGACTGGATCAAGTATCTTTCTCTAAATTCCACCTAAACTCATGATGATTCAGGTGACTTGATCTCTTTTTGCGACCTGGAAACTATTTGGCTTAGTTTCTAACTCAAAAACTTGCATCCCTTACGAAATTCTTGTGTCAAATTTCACACATAGCCAACACTTAAAAACAAATTAGAAAATTAGAAAAGCCCCTTGTTTAGTCTCAAGGAAATCTGAAGCAGATCATTGGTTTGAGTTCCCACCGCCGAGAAGGAGGAAAATACCTCCTTTGAGGATGAGATTTCAACATGTTACCACCTCAGCGCTGCTCTATATCTATATTTCATATCATTAGATGGAGCATTAAGGTGCATTTTGTAGCTTAAGTGTCTTGGACGGTGCTCTACCCAAAGCGTCAGAGCAATAGCTTGAGTTTTCTTGGAGTGTCCCTTTACACCGCATTGTGTTTTGGGGTTGTGAGCTCCTAGGTGGTGTCATGGACAGTACTATCTCGAAGTGCTAGCGCCAGAGCCCCCTCGAGGATTAGTAACGGGAATGATGATCCCGACACATCTGTTGTAGGATTAAGCTAGGAGTAAGCATGGGGGAGACAAAAAAAAGAAAAAGTTTTAAAAACACGACCTTATAAATATCCTAATAAATGTTGGCATTCACAAAGCACAGACACAAGGTTTTAAAAGATTATGCAAGTTGCGCGTCGGATTCAAGAGCCAAGAAAATCCTAACTACAAAATAATTTTAGGTCATTTGAATTAATAAGGAGTTAACTTGTGAATTTTTGAAAGATATATTGATCCTGATTCTTCTAACTCTTGGATCCAAAGACAAATCCCGATGTTTTATCTTTAACAAATCCCATACCTTTCATGTTTTCAATCAACCAAGGCCCTGTAATCTTTTTCACCTCAAAAGTAAAAAAACATAGAATTTCCCAAAATCCACTTTGTGAACTTAGTTTTTCTAAGAGACTAACAAAAGATAAGCATGGGGGTGTGTTAAACACTAGTTTATCATCATAATTATACCTTAAAATTGATCTAGTACTTAGGGTTTTAACACCACAAATAGGTTTTTGGGCTGCATTTAAGCATTTATTTAGGATAGGCATGCATTACATTTTATTGTCTTTTTGATAAGTTTATTTGAGTGTCTAAGATAAGCAGAGAGTCAGATCCTACATACCTTCGTACTTAAGAAGGCAGAAGATGAATTAGAAGCTCCATTCAGCTAGATCCAGCTCACTCCAACTGGATCTTAGCTTATTCTAGCTGGATCAACTCATCCCACTCTCCATTCAGCTCATCTCAACTAAATGGTAGCTCAAGCTAGTTCACCTCAGCTCCATTCAGCTCACCCAGCTAGATGGCAGCTCAAACTAGCTCAAGATAATTGATCCTAACTCCATTCCAGTTCCTCTAGCTCAAAAGAGTTCACTGGGCACTCAACCTAACTAGGACTAGCTACTACCATCAACTAGCTAGACCTAGTCAACTGAAGAAGTCATTAACCAGCTCAGGATAGCTCAAGTCCAACTCCCGGAGACCTAACTCAGCTCAACTTGGTTGAGTTGAGCTACTTGACCTAAGTTAGCTACTCTAGCAAGCTAGGTAATCTCTGGGAAGATTAGACCCAGCTCACCATAGCTCAGATTAGAAGAATCCAGCTTAGATTAGCTTGGCTTAGCTGCTAGCAAAGAACTAGCTAGCTAAGCTAACTACTGAGCTCCACTTCAACTCCCTTCAGCAGACATTAGATCTAGTGAAGATCCTTTTAGCTACTTCCAACTCCTCACCTTCAAAACCATAGCTCCCTCTACCTCTCCACTCTACTCCCTACTAGCTAAGCCAGCTAAGCTACCTTAGCTTAGCTAGTCACCTCCTTGGACACCAAAACCTAACCCTAAAACCCACCTAACTAGCTCCACCAACTAACCTTACCTAAGTCTACCTAAGCTACCATCACTCCACCTCAATCTTGGCGCCAACCGTACACATCCCTTCACCCCTCTCTACCACCACATTCCTTCCAAAACCACCTAGAAATGGCACCAACTTTTTCCCTCCAAAGCCCTTGAAATCCAACCCTACACCTACCCCTTCAACCCATCTCCACCCTCCATTTTATCCCACCAAAATCAACACCTTCTAGAAGGTATTTTTGGTGGGAAAATCAAGGCAGCTTTTCATTTCCCTCCCATTTTTCCCTCCAAAAATATCCAAGCACCCCTTATTTTCCTCCAAAAAAATACAATAACCACCCCCCTTCCCATCCTATAAATACCCTACCCTACCACCACATAATCCCCTTTCCATTAGTTAGGGTTCCATCTTCTTCATTTGGTTTAGGTTCCATCTTCACACCAAGGGGGAAGAAGAAGGGAAGAAGATCAAGGGGGCACACACCCGCCCCCTTGGTTCCTTCTTCCTCGCCTTCTTCTCCCTTAGCCACGCCAAAGGAGGAGATTTTCAACACTAAGGGGATGGCCAGGCAAGTGGTGGAGCAAGGTGGTTGATACCCACCTTGGAGGAAAGCTTGGAGGAGTCATCATATCAGAAGCAAGGAAGAATTCTTTTCAAGCATAGGAACTGTTGTGCTTGAAGCAAGGACCACTCCTTGTTCACCATCACTAAAGGATTTTTCTTCATCTCTATTTTCTTTGATTATCTAGTGTAGTTTTTCTTTTTGTTGTAAGAAGCATTCGGTTACTTGTCCCTTACTTTGCTAGTAATAGAAAGCTGTCTATTGTCTTCAATTTCATGCTTTCTAGCTTAGTGTGTCTTTCATGTTGCTATTAATTTATTAGTGCACCACATCTTCTTCTAATTACCCCAGACACACTTTCCTAGGGTAAGCTTAGAAGAGAAGGCTCTCTTCTTGTCACTTAGGATTAGTTGTAGGATAATTCATCAATTTTGATTATTTCCAAAACTATAAAAACAACAAAACGAAAATCACGAAAATATATGTTGATTTGAGAAGTGAGAGAGAGAATCCATTCTTTGTGTCTAACAAATTGGTCTCCTTGGACGACCCTAGATACTCCACTATCTAGGTGTTTGATTGCAGATTACGTGTTTCAACGACACTAATTACATCATTTAACAAGTCGCATATTTCCCACATCAAGGAGCAACTCGGACTTATCTGACCCATAGCGAGGGTTCCCAGTGGTTTCGAGGAGGTGTGACTACTCCAAGATAGAGGCCTACTCAAAGCATGGCCGTTTCTTCTGCACATTCGCCGGCAAGACGAGTATATGCTCTATCTCTGAGAGACACGCAGGATTCGCCATCGGTGATGGTAGGTATGGTGACGATTGACTAGTGGTTGGTCTTTACTTTGTTTGACTCTAGCGCTTCCCATTCTTTTATATCACCTGACTTTTTTGCAAAACTAAAGAAACAACCAGTACTATTAGATGAGCCATTGGTCATCAAGGGTCTAGCAAGGCAGCTTTGGGTAGCTGAGACAATATTCAGAGATTGTGAGGTAGACATCGGGGGCTACATTTTGATAGCTGACCTGATGGAAATCAAGATGGAGGATTTTGATGCCATTCTCGACATGGACTGGTTGTTAGGGTACCATGCATCGGTCAATTGTTTCAAGAAGAAAGTTGTCTTCTCGATTCCAAGAGCACCGCAGTTTGAGTTTCATAACAGATTTGAGAGCAGACCAGTCAGCTCTATCTTAGCTTTGCAGGCAGGCAGATTACTTGGGGGCGGGGGCGGCGGGGGTGGGGTCAGCAGATACCTTACCTACGTATCTGTAGCCTCAGGAGAAGAACCAGAGTTGAAGGGTGTGTCGGTCATATGGGAATATGTAGATGTGTTCCCAAGGACCTCCTCTAACTTCCACCTGAGCAGGAGATCAAGTTTGAGATCTCTCTCATTCTTGGAACCAATCTTATATTGATTACCCTATACCAGATGGCACTACTAGAATTGAAGGAGCTAAAGACACAACTTCAGGAACTTCTTGAGAAGGGGTTCATTTAGCCTAGTGCCTTGATTGTGCAGTAATCATAGGACCTAATCAACCTAAATTAAGTTAGATCCTAGCTTAACTTAGGAATAATACATGCATGAGATACATAATTGCATCATAATTGATTTATCTAGCCATGTAAAGAATAACGCTACTTTTATATTCTAATTGATAGATAATAATAATTGCAGATAATTTGGAGTAGCGAATGATAAATCCAATCGTATGGATGGACTTAGAATGACGAATGCAGTCCAACGATGTAAGAATCACCTCGATTAGATGTAGCAACATCTACAAAGGTGAGAAGTTGAACGGTTAGGATGGCACCACATTGCAGCATCCAATGGCTCTCACTTGTAACCTCACTCTCTGAAGGCACTTCTACGCACTTTGTTGATGATTGCGCAGCAATCATAGGTCCTAATCTACCTGAATTAAGTTAGAACCTAGCTTAACTTTGTCATTATGCATGCATTCGCATCATACTTTGCATCATAGTTGATTCCTTAGTTTTGTAAATAATAACGTTATATTATGTGCTAATTGAGAGGCATTAACAATTGCAGGTAATTCAAGGCTGTGGATGACCAATCCAAGCACATGGACCTGCGCAGAACGATGATGGGAGTCCAACACTTCTAAGATTACATCGATCAGACTCTCGTAGCATCCGATGGAGTTCGTAGAAGAGCAAGATCCAAGAGGCAAATAGGTGAAAATCTGAACCTTGGATGATAAATCTAACTGCACGGATGGATCCGGATTAGCAATCGCAGTCCAACAACGCAAGAACCATCCTGATTTGAGGCCTATAGCACCGTCTACAAAGGAGAGAAGATGGACGGGCATGATGGTGCCATGTGGCACCATCGTAGCCACCCCTCTCCACGCCCCCAACTTCTGAAGGCACGTCCCTGCACACTGTGGGCCGTTGGAAGTTGGGGACATGGTGAGGGGCAGCTACGATGGCTCTACGTGGTGCCATCATGGCTGTCCATCTTCTCTCCTTTGTAGACGGTGCTATAGGCCTCCGATCGAGATGGTTCTTTAGCTGTTAGACTGTGATCACTGATACGAATCCATCCGTGCAGTTGGATTTATCATCTGAGGTCCAGATTTTCACCTATTTGCCTCTTAGCTCTTGCTCTTCTACGGACTTCATCGGATGTTACGGGAGTCTAATCGATGCGATCTTGGAAGCGTTGGACTCCCGTCATTGTTCTGCACAGGTCCATGTGGTTGGATTGGTCATCCGTAGCTCCGAATCACTTGCGATTGTTAATACCTCTCAATTAGCACATAATATAACATTATTATTTACAAAACTAATGAATCAACTATAATGCAAAGTATGATGCAAATGCATGCAAAGTGCCTAAGTTAAGCTAGGTTCTGACTTAATTCAGGCAGATTAGGACCTATGATTGCTGTGTAATCATACCCCCATGCCTAAATCTTGCTAGTCCCTAGCAACTGCAAGACTAAATGCATTCCATCAAGAGTTTAACTAGAGATTTATTTCTTTTTGTTGCATCCAGAAATTTAGAATCCAGATAACTATAAACATGTGGTGGAGTAGCTTCTGCAATGGAATCAAGCGAAAAGTCAACATACATCTAAAGCTCATACTCTACCCTTTGTAAAACTCTGTTGGGATAGGTAAACCTCTTCTCTCGGGGACATAGAATATCCTCTAGTTTTAGCCTCGACTTTTTGGCTTAGGTAGAAAATGCTTGAGTTAAATGGATTTGTATTTGGTGGCCCACTCCATTTGGTGCTACATAGAGACTAGTATTTCAGAATCTAAATTTCCAAATTATTGAATAAATTAACTTAGAGAGTGGTTGGAAAACTGTGTTCTCTTAAGTCTTTTGTACATTTTGTTCTCTCTCTCTCTTTCCTTCTTTTTTTTCTCTCTTTTTTTTCTTTTTCTTTTCTTTTCTTTTTCTTCTTGAGCTCACATTTCACCAGTTTTGTGGATATTTCTTGGTCTCTCATGGCTTTACACTTCAATTAGGTTCTGATAAGGCTATGACTAAGTTAGAATTACTCAGCCCATATTCAGGCGGTCAAAAATACAGGAAAAATGGGTCAAGGTTGTATTTGGTGGCTTGTAAGGGTGGTAAGTGTTGTTGCCTCAATGTACTTGACTTAATATAATTCATACTTCTTAATATGGCAAGATATATATATATTTCTTTTTTTCTCTTTTTTTTTTTCTTTTTTTATATACTTATATAATGCCATATCTACTAACACAACGCAACATAGCATACATACTTTTATTTACGAGGCATTATTCGGAATTGGGAGTGTTCAAGAGGATATATGGTTGCTTATTTGGTGGAAGTGCTTATTTTCGACATTGGGAAGGGAATGGATAGAACAACATATTTCAGACCTTGATATTAGTACCCTCCTTCAGTCGAGGATCCCGTGAAGGACAGTCGTAACTATCTACCTCAGTCTTAGTTTTATTAGAACTCGCTCTTTGTGTATTTGCCTTATTTGGTGTCTCTCGCAAGAATTCTCTCAAAGAATTTGTATGCAAGAATTGAGAGCAAAAACTATGCCTAATTCCGAGTATCATTATCCAATTATCCAGAATTTAAGATTCCTTACACTAGTCTTAAAGCACCAATAGACTCTCTACTCTCACCTCACACAAGTTTTTGGTGGATCTACTAGAAGATGGTTCACCTGACTCCCTGGTTACTGTCCAAGGGTTCACGAGAAGAAGCAATGCTTCTTCTTGACAAACTAGAGATGTCTATCGATCTTCTCATTGGATCCATTGCAAATTCTACGTGCAAGTGTGAAATTGTATTGGATTCTAAGTTCAGGAATCTACTAAAGAATAAATCCCTAATAAAACCTCTTGATGAAATGATCTATTTCCCCCAAGTGTTGGCAGAAAATTTTCAGTTTATATGTACTACCACCTCCCATGCCTAAGTTCTTACATGTCCTCATGCATGAATAAAAGAAATTGAAATAAGGCAGGGTGCAAGTGGATAGAAATCACTAGGAACTGCTCCTGACTTGTCATTCAGCACATGCCCACACTACAATGGTAATCATAATATGCAGAATACTATGCTAGAATGAAATATGCTATGTATAAAAGATATGTATATATGTGTAATTGCTGAGTTTAATGCCTCCAGCTGGGTGAAAACTCAATTAGATGTCCTCATGATTGTGTAGGAGTTGGTTAAGATTAAGAGAAAGATATGTTTGTGTGTTCCCAGAATTAGTGATCCACAAATGCGAACCAGCTGATTATGTACCCTTACTCCAAAAAGTCTAGCTATAGCAAAATGCAGAGTGAGGGCATAAAATAGAGGATAATTAGAGTGAGGATCCTGCTGATGATTTTGCTGATCCATCATGTTCCAAAATTCAACAGGAAATTCCTGAGGGAGTAGATTGATATCATCCCAGAATATGTCAAAGCCAGAGTCTAAATCATAGGGGTCGTCATAATGGTAATTAACGTCAAAGATCATGCCCTCTCTAGGCTCCGGGTCATATGGGGTATGTGTGAAAGTAGAAGTTCTATGGGGAGGTCACTGAAATCCTCATCCGAAATCACTTCATCCTCATTGGAATTCATCTTCGATTCCTGAGAAGCTGACTCAATTTCTGAGTCGAGCCATCCATTTGATTGACTAGGATTATAAGTGAGTCCCCAGTTCATTCTACTCAGTGTTTCACACTCATTTGTGGCAAGTTCCTTATTGTTTCCTACTTCAGAAAGCATATCCATTTCTTCTGGCAAGGCATCCATAGCTATTCCTGGTCTTCGGAATCAAAATCAGGGATAGAGAGTATCATCTCAAAGTCTCCAATATCAGAATCAGGGATGTAGGTGAAAGAAGGATGCAAGTCGGATGGTGTTGGATCAAAAATAGATTCATCTTCCATGGGAGGTGGCCTAGATTGATCAGTGGTGTCACATGGAATGCTTGTCTCGAGATCCATATCCTCAAGTGGATCTCCTTCCTTCATCTCATCTGGGTTGTCCAACCCATGAGGTATCTCCCAAGATTTAGGGTATTCAGATTGCAAATCAGGCTTGGAGATACCAATCCTCTCCTCATCCTTTTCACGAATGGAATTCTCATATGAATCCATCCAGGATACTTCCTGCTCATGTCCTATATTCTTTTTCCCCTGAATCAATTTCAAGTGTCTACTTCTGAGAATCTCCTGTGTCTCCTTCAGGCGTGGTCACATCTGATTCTTCAAGGTCCTCAAGGCTATTTTCCACTTGATACTGCAAAAGTAGTATTTCTTGAAGTTCCCGATTTTGTCCAATTAGCCTTGTCATCGCTACTGTTTCTTGAAGGGCCTCCATCAAAAGTTCTTGAAATGGAATCCAGGCTCATCTTTGTTCCAGATCAGTGTAGCTTGGATTTCATGCAGCTAGAATGCGACTTGGTCTTTAGTCTTAACTATAGCTCATTGTATTCTATAATGTGGTCGCATATATAGTGGTAGTTCTTCAGGGGTTCTAGGGGGTGAATCCGATCTACCCATGTTCCATGGGTTAGATGAAGTAGTATGGAAATTGTATCCAGGGTCATAAGATTGGGTCCTTTGCGGAGTTGATTGGTATAGGCCATAGTATCTAGGATCAGGATATGGTTTAACCATTTCGGCAACCTGAGAAGAAGGATCATGCGATGCAAAAGGTCATCTTCACCCCCTTGGGTTCAGATCCCAAGGATGTGCTGATTCATTAACCCATGCTCCCAGATGAGCCCTTAGGTCCAGATTCTCTGGATCCTAATTGATTGCACAACAATCATGCAACCTAAGTCACCTGAATTAAGCTAGATTCTGGCATAACATAGGAATAATGCATTCATAGGCATCGTAATTTGTACAATAGCTAGTTTATTAGTCATATAGATAATATTGTCATCTTATGACCTAAAAGAGATATGATTTTAATCGCAGATGATTTGAAGTCACATATGTCAAATCAAACCAGACAGATTTGATCAGAACGACGACGGGAGTCCAACGCTTCCGAAATCTTCTTGATCAGACAACCAGGGTACCTTGTGTAGTCCACAAAAGAATGGAGACCATAAATCCGACAAAGATTCGAACCTCAGATGAAGAATCTAATTGTATGGATGAATCCGGATCGACGATCGCAATCCAACGACGCAGAAATCAACTCAATCGGAGGTCTATATGACTAGATATAAGGAAAAGAAGATGAACGGCCATGATGGTGCCACGTGGCACCATCACAGTCTCTCCCTCCCCACCGCTTCATCTAGGAAGGCCACCTTGCACACTGTAGGCCATTGGATCTTCATCCAATGACCACGAGCACGCCATGTCTCCCATCCAGCTGGATAAGTATAAATAGAAGCAATCAAGGAAGTATAACAAAATGTTCGCACAGTGCATTGGCTCATGTGCTCGCGCGAAAGCATGTGATGTGCATTCGAGCTGTGCCTTGCGCGAAATTGAAGTGACGTTAGGCGTAGGTGCGGGCACAATTGCTCGATTGGAGGGCGAAGGTGTGACCATGTGGCACGATCAGAGTGCCCCACTGTTGGACGCATGATCTCACGCGTTTTGCGAGATCGGGAAGTTGCGCGTGCACGCAAGCCATCCGATCGTAATCTTTGGGTGTGATTTTAATTCGTGTAGGTGCGAGGAGGGAGAAGTGGCGAGCGGCATTGGGTGGGCGCGACGTGCGAGCAAGCCATCAGATCGCGATCCAAGGCACGAGAATGCGCCACATGGTGCCACCAGATTAAATTCGCGTGTAGAGGGCGAATTTGAAAGTGTTTTAATGCCAGATCTAATCTGTTGATCTCCCAATCAACGGATCTGATCAAACAGGAGTTGTTACATGAGATTAACTACTAAAATAGCCTTTTGCCCTCCATAAAAGCCATAAAAGAAGGCCCAAGGTCACCAATTGAAGGTATCTCTCTCCCATCAACTCTAGATACAACTTCTCCACCTTCTCTGCAACTCTCTGTCCCTCTGCAACTCCACTCCGACCTTCATCCCGACGCTCTGGATCTGAGGTGCTGTTGCATCTCGTACAAGCATCCTACAAGCAGCGTCGTCTCTCTGACACTTTCTATCTCTCTCTCTATCTCTCTTTCCCTCTTTCTATCTATTTGTTTCTATTTAGCATAGCAATTTCTACTGTGAAAAACTCTTTATCAATATAATAAAATTTGATCTCATGAATATCTGATGCCTCTTTGTACATATATATATATATATAATACCTGTTTTATTGAAAAGCTTTTGCAAAAATTGAGATTACCTCCCTGCGTACGACCCGGTACTCACCGGAGTTTTATAAATTTATTTGTCGATGTGTTTTCGTGCTATACTACAACTGAATTAACTTTTAAAACTGAATTACATGTTGTTGAAGTGGAAGATCTGCACAAACGGGATTGAGTTTTGAAAACTTGTCGATGTAGTATGAGTTGCAAAGAAATCCGTCAACATATAAATTTACCGAAAGTTGAAAGAATTCTGGGTCAAACATAGGAAGGCGGATGTTTGATTCAAAACCGCCTTTGTTTTATTGTCACGAAGCAGATTAACTGGTCAAATAGAATCTAAACTAGCTATCTACTTAAAGAATAAAGAATAGAAGAAAGGGAGAGAATATTACAAATAAAGAGAAAACAGAGATAGAATAAACATGGATTTCATTACCACAATCTGATGTTCATTACAATTACAACTACTCACTACACTAGAAAGCAGGAAATCTACACTAGAAAGCGAGAAATCTACACTAGAAAGCAGTAAAATAGAAGGTAGAGAGAAGTTATCCTCCTCGACGGCTACTTGGAGGATGAGCTGCAATGATGGAGCACCCGGGTAAAGGTGGTGAGATGAGGGACGAAGGAGAACGAAGAGGATGACGGAGAACGAGGCAGGACGACATCGTAGTGGGATCTACTTCCCAAATGACGGTGAGAGGACCACCCAGGAATGCTCCACGAAGGGGGTGAGAAGGTGGAAAAATTATAATTTTAACTCTAATGGAGCATCCCGGGTTTGGGACAAGCTCTTAGAGCTTTAGAGGGGGTAAGAGAAGAGAGGAAGGGATGCACAAAGTGTGGGGGTCGTAGGGCTATATATAAGTGTAGATTAGAGGGGGCAAATAGGTCTTTACACTTTAAAACATTAAATTAGGGGTCTTTAGTGACGGATAAAACCATCACCAAAGCCTAGATCATGGGCATAGGTGCCATGCACATCGCGCCTCTTCTTCTCCTCGCACCTCAACACATGCGCATGTTTGCATGCTCTCAGCCATCCAATCACGAGATCGGACAGCTTAAACTCGGCACGCTCGATCTCCTTCAGCGCCTGTTAAGAGGAGATGTGGCCTCCTTCATAGTCATTGGATCGAAGATCAACGGCTCAGGACGCACGCTTACTCACCTTCACAAAAGCGCATCTGATGGTGCATTCACGCTCCTCCCATCTGGGCATGCCACGTGTCACCTTCACCGCTGTCCAATCTCCATCCAATGGCTCAATTGAGCGGGATCCGTGCGTCTGCTTGATTGGAAGCGAAGTGAGGATCAAACTAGCACCCTTCGCTCGTGAAGAGGTGCTCGCCTGTAATGCTATCCCGTCTTTTTTGTCGACTTTCTAACTGCGGCGCATGTGCTCATGGCCGTTGGATCAAGATCCAACGGCCCAGATCTGATCTTGCATTGAGGAGAGAGAGAGAGCGGCAAGTCTTCAAACTTCAGCTGGGCCAATTTGAGCGGTCGAAATGGTGCCACGTGGTACCATCTTGACCGTCCATCTTCTATGACTTGTAGAAGGTGCCACAGATGTTTGATTAGGCCAATTTTCGTGCCGTTAGGTTGCGATCGTCGATCCGAATCCATCCGTGTGGTCAGATTTGTCATCTGAAGTGCGGATTTACAACATCTTAGCCCTTGACCTATGATTTTCCTCGGACAAGACCTGATACTGCGGAAGTTCGATCAGGGCAATCTTGCAGTCGTTGAACTTCGATTGTCGCCTTGATCAAATCGTATGGTTGGATCTTCGATCCGAGGCCGTAATTGAATATCGCTCTGTTACCTGACCACAAAAAGAAAAAATTAACCTAAAATTTACACAACCTAACCTAAATGCAAGATGATGCATGTTATGCAATATTTATAATGTATGATGCAACTCTACGCCTAAGAACATGCATAAATAAACAGTTTATGTGATATAAATGTGTTTACATCACACGCCGAACACTGATCAGGTTCAGGTCCAGGGTTAGCCATCTCGGTTAAGAAGATAAAGGAATAGGGGTGAGAAGATGGTCCAGGTGAGGTGACTCGTCTCCTTGAGAGTGGCTTCCAAGGTCCAACTAATCGAGGTCTAAGTGACCCCCTCCCTTGCATACACCAACCAACCCTTGGGTTGGTGCAGCCAAGACAGGAAAGGCTAAGGGCCTATCAATCAGATGGTTCTTATGATTAGATGACCTGATGTTTCATTTTAAGTTTAAATTCCTGAAGAGAAATTCATCGTTCAACCGATTAAGGTAACCCTCGCCTCTCAAGCTAACCCAGCCAGTCTGTGTCCAAGGGGACTAAGAGGAAGGTTCTTCCTTTGATTTACACCTTTAGTTCCTTTGTACCCCTTAGCCGCGGTCGTTTGACACTACCCCACAAGCTTAATCACCCAGTAGTCTGACAACGAATTCAAATTGATTTACGTATTTTAACAATTTTATTAATCTATTTTCTTCAGCTGGGGTTTATGGTGAGTGGCCCGCAAGGTGACCAAGCTCATTGGCTAGCCACTAGACTTGATTTAGTCTAGGTTAGCCCAAATATGTGGTCTCTAAAAAAAATTTAACCCTAAAGGTGTAACCTTGAGTTCATGTAGTTCTATGGTTTCAACAAACCAACAAGAGTAAAATAGCACTTTGATATGCAAATGGAATCCAAATAATTTGAAATCCGACTGGAAGATTTATTTTTCAATTATCTTTTCAGAGAATATGTTTTGTAATTTTTACTATTTCAATCGAATAAATAGGAATCTTTAAATGTTAACGGATTAGATTTGAAATTTTGACCCCTAGTTGGTTTTTTACTTTGAAACAGTATCAAATAACCTCAGAAAATTCGGTAAAAATATGGAAATGAAAGATAATTAGATTATCTTTCAAACCCCACCATTTTTGGTCAGATATGATTCACAGATTGTTTGGAATTGCTATTTGAAATTCAAAAATTTTCAAATCCAGGTCAGTTTGACCCCCTTGTAATTCGCAAATTTTTAAAAATTGTACAATCCGAATTTTCTCAAATAAATGGTGCCATTTGAAAGATGGTTTGAAAATGAAGTTTTTTCCCAAATTTCATAATTTTTTGTTCGATAGATTTTCGGTAAATGAATTTTTAAATTACTCCTTGAAATCAGGTCGAAAATCAGGGATGTGGTGGAAAGGCTTTTGAAAGATTTTGAAATTCAAATTTCAAACCTTCCCTCCAAAATGATTTCTTTCTTGAATTTTTTTTTCGAACTTTTTCAAAAAGATTTTTTTTAGAGGGAAAAACTTCTTCAAATTTTTCTCTCTTTTTTTTTAAGCAACTACTAACCTAAGATTCAAAAGGAAATCTTAATCTAAATACGTAATTTTTTTTTTCAGAAAACAAAATCTAGCTAAAATTCAAATCTAACCTAAGATTTAAAAAGAAACCTAAAATTACGGTAGAGAAGATGTGCACCTGAAAATCCACGCTTGATGTGTGCATAGATCCTTGGTTCTTCCTACACAAAAAAGAACTAAATCAGCTATGAAATCAAAAATCTCCATACCTCTCCGGCAACGGCGCCAATTTTTTCGTGGCGTAAATCGTGTAAAGAAGATGAATACGTCGTATTATAGTGCGAAATACGTCTCGACAAATAAATTTTAACAGAACAGGTGAGTCCCGATCGAACTTAGGGAGGTAGAAAGCACTTTTGATTTCAAAACTGAATTTGAATGCTAACTTAGATTATATGCTACTAATTGCAAACTAATATATATATATATATATCACAATATGTATATCATGCAAATAGTTTGATCATGGATTTCAAAAATATAATTGACTAGAACAAGTTCTTGCTATCTATCTAACTAAAGCATAAATGAAAAACTATTATCTAGCAGAATAAGGTCACCATGGGTGGTCTATGGTGGCCTTCTAGAGAGGCTGGGGAGAGCAACGATGGTCCACCAAGGTGGCTTGGTGGGCACTTCAGAGGAAGGGAGCCAAAGATGGAGAGAGTCGGAGAAGAAGGTTTGAAAAACTGGAGAGGGTCTGGAGGAGATGGTGGAAGATGGAAGAGTTGGGGGAGCCTTGGGCCTTCTTTTATAGCTTTTATGAGGGGTAAGATGGGCATTTGAGCCCCCAAAATCGTGAAACAACCCTCTAGTGATCAGATCCGTCGATTGAGAGATCAATGGCTTTGATTTGGCCTCAAAATAACCTTCAAAACACCTACGCGCGATTCGCCCTCGTGCTCACACATGGCGGTCTCTGGATGCTTGGATCGTGATTTGACGCTCCAGCGCTCGCTGCGCCAATGCCCACTACTTCTTATCCCCTACGCACTCGCTCACCCTTTTATCGTGCCTAACACGCTTAACAAATATCGGTCGTCCGATTGTGAGATTGAACGACTTAAAAGAGTTGCAGCATCTGCCTCTGATTTTCAAAATGCGTGTGCGTCATCAAGCGCGTCGTTGCCCGAAGTCAGCCAGCTCAACACTCAATTGCATCTACACCACCCGATGGCCATCCAACGAATGGATTTCAAACACGTGCGCACGTCATCACATGCATCGTCGCCCGAAGCCAGCCAGTGCAACACACGGTTGCGTCTACACTTCCCGATGGCCATCCAACGGATGGATTTCATCTGCGCCGATGCCTTCGCTAATTTTTCACTCAAGGTGGTTCGAATGCGTGCCTTCTGATCTAGTGCAAGTGCATGAGCCAACGCACTATGCATGACTTTTGTTGTGATTTCCTGTTTGCGTCTAGTTGTCCTTAGCCATTTGATGGAGATCCAACGGCTAAGGCATGATTTTAGTTTGTGAGGAACATCTAGAGCTGCTACGTGGATGCTTTTCGGCCGTTGTATGATGAGCCAACAGCCCACAGTGCATCGGGATGTGCCTTCAGAAGTTGGGGGCACGACAAGGGGCAGCTACAATGGTGTCATGTGGTGCCATCATGGCCGTCCATCTTCTCTCCTTTGTAGACGGTGCTATAAGCCTCCAATCGGGATGGTTCTTACGTCGTTGGACTGCGATCACTAATCCGGATCCATCTGTGCAGTTAGATTTATCATATGAGGTCTGAATTTTCACCAATTTGCCTCTTGGCTCTTGCTCTTCTGCAGACTCCATCAGATGTTACAGGAGTCTGATCTATGCGATCTTGGAAGCGTTAGACTCCCGTCATCATTCTGCACATGTCCATGTGGTTGGATTAGTCATCCGTAGCCTCGAATTACCTGCGATTGTTAATGCCTCTCAATTAACACATAATATAACATTATTATTTACAAAACTAATGAATCAACTATGTTGCAAAGTATGATGCGAATGCATGCAGAATGCCTAAGTTAGGCTAGGTTCTGACTTAATTTAGACAGATTAGGACCTATGATTGCTGCACAATCAGTGGGCCAATGGATTGTCATCCATCGGCCACAAACACACCACATCGTCAACCTCTCAATGCTGCACCAAAAGAAGACTCATCTCAGCTGTTGGATCGTCATCCAATGGCTAAGGGCATGTGAGCATGAAGTCACAAACACGCACATAGTGCATTGGTCAAGTGCTCTATAATAAGCTGGAGGTTGCCCGTTCGAAGCATGAAGGAGGGATGAATTTGTTCTTGACGATGGCACGTGAAATTGTAGCGTCAGATTTGGATCATGTGACCGATAGAGCTCCACGTGGTGCCATGGATGATCGTTAGATGAGCACACGAGCGATGACACGTTGTCACATGCCACCTAAGTTCTCAATGCCCGAAGGGTGCACATTTAATGTGATCACAACCGTTAAACATCAAATTGAACAACCATGATCAAGGGAATGAAGCGGTTGCAGGCTTGACGTGCTCTCGACCACACGTTGGCGAGCAGATGGCCATGAGTGAGCCACGTGGTAGCATCAGATGGCAGCATGCATTGGAGGCACGATCTTGACGTGATTAGAGCCCTTAATCTATGATCAGATGGCTCTCATTCACTTTGTCTTGGTGGCATGATTAGGAGCCCTAAAATACCCATTTTATCCCACATTTTGGCTCTAAAAAGGGTCCAAGACCCCCCATTTCCATCATGACTCTCCATTGAGCATCTCCTCCCCAATTTGCCTTCAAAGAGCTCTCTTATTGATGGTAAAACAATCAGTCATCATAACTAACTTGAATTAGTGGAAATCTAGTGATAAATGCTCCTAAATGATCGTCTGAGGATTGTAATTCTGTACTGAGCTGATCTAAGAAGAAGACAAGAAAATAGGGTTAATTCTACTATTTTACCATCCCATTGTAGATGCAAATTAACCAAGGGGTTGATCAGGCGTTAATTAAAGGTCAAATGAACTTAAATATCAAGAAGTGGGCTTACACTGACTGAATTAGGGTTCACATATTTCATGGATTAAAATATTAATGAAAACCCTAATTATTAGTTGCACTTAAATTGAAAGGGTTCTGGTCAAGATAAATTCAATCTAAACCTCTTAAAATTCATATAAAAATATTTTAAGAGGTTTGGTACCTTTGGTTTGACCATCTGAACTCTTTTGGACCAAAAATAGAGATTCATATGGGAATTTGCCCTGATTTGGGCTACTGTACAATTTACCTAGTCAAACATGATGAAAACCAAAATGAAGTTCACCATTATATTCCTTGGGTCCAAATTAGGTTAACACCAAAATTTGGGCCCAATCAGAGTCTATCTTGACATAGTTTGCATTTCTGCCCTCAGAATCCCTATTTCTCACATCCAGACCCCTAGGTTTTAAGTTTCCTTACAAACATGGCCATAATTTCCCGTCATCTTTACAGAAATACCCCTGCTCCCATCTTCCTCATCTCCTTCTTTGCACTCTAAACAGAACCTTCAAAACCCAACACCGCTGGTTTCATTTGAGGCTATCTCCTCCAATTCCTGACCAAATCCCTCCAAACTTGGAGGGATTAATCACCAAAGGATTCCCTGTCATATGAACTCAATCATAGATCCTAAAGAGGACCCAGAAGCTCCAGTGAAGCTCCAAGTTCGGAGAGCAAGACCTGCCAAAATCACAAGCCCTACTCGAAATTTTTTGGTTTTTTGAGAAGGAAAGCACATCTATATAAGCTCTCCTATCCACCCCCAACTTCCTTAGTTGATTTTTTTATTGTATTTTCCTCTAATTCTTCTTTTTCGGCCAACTCCATCATCAACTTTGGGGACCACTGATAAACATGCATAAATTCATCATAAAATGCTTATTCACGATAGTTTCTAGGCCTAGCATTGCACATCATGATATAAATATTGCATAAACATCCATTGCATTCTATTTAGGATAGTTGTATGTTTTGTATATTAATTCCTTCATTTTATATGGCCAAGAGACAATGTGACATCCTTATGTACCTCAGATGAAAAATTCAATCGTACGGATGGATCTGGAGCAACGATCGCAGTCCCACAACGTAGAAATCGCCTTGATCCGAGCACCGTGGCATCCTCTGCAAGCAAAGAAGGGTAGACGGTCCAGATGGTGCCATGTGGCACCATCTGGAGTGCCCAAGGACACCCGCCATACTTCCAATGGCCACCCAACAAGTGATCTCAGCCGTTGGATGAAAATCCAACTGCTGAGAGCACACCTTCACCACGCGGCCTCAGCACATCTTCTCGACACATTTGTGGACGCGATGCAATCATGGAGGTGCTGGATTGCAAGGGAGGGGTGCAGGTTCGAGACCCACAGAGCCCCCCCAATTCATCAATTCGACACGCGAGCGAGCACGACAGTGCTGCGATAGCGCGCATGCATGTATGCCAATGCATGCCAGCGCGGACTCCAACAGGACCTCCGCGCAATCTACGCGCATGATGGAGGAACAACATAGTTGGCATGGGTGGGAGTAAGGTGGCTACAGCGACACTTGAGCTAGACCTACAGCGACATCCGGGAGGTTGCTAATTACCCTATATCCATTGTTAGCCCCTTCCCATCCACTATATAAAGGCCTACACACACCCCTTGCCAAGCCATCTCTACCTACTCTACTCCCACCTACTGCTAAGTTCTAGCAAGCCTACCAACGCTCAGTTAGATCTTACTCTCAAGCTCCCAAGGAACCTATTAGTGTAACGAAACTCTGCCCCACCAAATACTCCTCCATCTTCCCATCCCCATTCATAGGTCTCCTTGTAGCCATCCTCCCACCTTCATTCTGGTAGCAGATCATCTCCGCCTTCTCACCTCCATTTCGGGGCCACGTTGAAGCTTTCCTCTACTCGACATCCTCTCGCTTCTCACCTTCATCGTCTTGCTTCCCAACTCCTTCGTTCGAGCTTCCACCAGGCGCCGTCATCTCGACGAACAGTTGATTCAGGAGATTTCCTCTCACGTCCCCCTCTTTTTATGTTTGCTAGATTATTGTACTTGACATTCACGCAATATATCATATTTGATTCCATCTCTCTCTTGTGATTGCTTGTCTTTTTTTTATTTCAAAAATAGAAAAAAAGAACAAAATTTCAAAAGACCAAAAACAAACAAAACGATGTGCGATTTTCATACAAAGTAAACGTCGCCTCCCTGTGTTCGACCTGGGACTCCCTTGGAGCTTCAGTATAAATTGTATTTGATTATGCATTTTGCGAGCTATGACAATGGGTCCTCTAAACCCCTATTTCAATTCGTGAAATGCACCTCAATCATTTTGGCACCGTTGCCGGGGAGGTAACGGAATTTACTTTATTGTTTTCTGTGCTTCTTTGCATTTACATAGCACTAACCCTGCTTATTTCTGACCTATTGTCTTGCAGGTACCCTAGCATGGAGATCCAACTGCAGTAGACTGGAGTAAAGTGCAAGTAGAGTGCTTTGTAAGTGTCCCCCACATTCCCCCTCCAATAGCTTCATTTCGCCACACCCATAACCATGACTTAATCTACTTAGGTGTTTGCATAAACCCTAAGATAGAATTGTTTGTCTTGTTTGCCACCTTTATCCACTTCACCCCCACATTTTTGAAAGAAAGAAAAATAAAGACACTTTCTATGGGACGAGTCAATTTACACACTTTATACACCCACACCGAAGGCACATAACTTGACTTGATTTTCATCTACTCAACTGGAATTCCTACCTGTTGATGTAAACATGTTTATATTACATAAAATGTCTATTTATGCATGTTCTTAAGCATAGAATTGCATTACATACTGTAAATATTGCATAGTATGCATCATCTTGCATTTAGATTAGTCTGAATAAAATGGAGGTTAATTATCTCCTTTTATGGTCAGGGACAAGGCAACTTTTTATCGGGGCCTCGGATTGAAGATCCAATCGTACGGATCTGATCAGGGCGACAATTGGAGTTCAACGACTCCAAGATTGCCCTAATCGGATACCCGTAGCATCAGCTAGAGATTGAGGAACCCTAGAAGATCAAGGGCCAAGATGATGTTAATCCGCACTTCAGACGACAAATCCGACTGCACGGATGGATTTGGATCGACAATCGCAGCCTAACGACGCAAAAATTGACTTAGTCCAATACCCGTGGAACCATCTACATCACCTAGAAGATGGACAGCTAAGATGGCGCCACGTGGTGCCATCTCGGCCGCCCAACCGGCCACACGTAATCGCTGAAGCCCTTAGCACCAACGCCTCTCCGCAGTTGGATCAAGATCCAACTGCTGAGATTGGATCTCGGACCGACGCCTTTACCATCAGAAGCTAAAGAGAAAACAGTCTTGACCGTTGGATCTCGATCCAACGGTCCAAATCTCGCAGCGCACGAATGCTCTCCTCATCAATCCACGCACGCAGCGCAGTGGATAAAGCACTCGCAGGCCTCAAGATGCGGGTTCGAGACCACGGGGCGCTTCAATCGCTGCAGGCACGTGGATGCACAATCAACCGCATGATGGAGATTGGGTGGCTGTGCGCGCCCAATCAAATCCACGTGCCATCTGATGCGGTGAGGCAACGCGGCATCGACGCGATGAGGTGCGCGGATGAGGCAGGCGATGGAGTGCTCTCAACCGTTTGATCTCATGATCGAACGACTGAGATTGGAAGATCGTGGACTCGCGTTGAGGCGTGGGGAGGTGAGCGAGCGCACGAGAGCTGCCCACTACGACCACGTTTAAGCCTTTAGTGATGGATTTATCCATCCCTAAAGGTCCTAAATTAATGATTTTCAACATGTAATGACCAAATTGCCCTCACTCCTTGCAACTATAAAAGGAGACCCCCTCCATACGAAATTCTCATCCCTTCCTTCTCTTCTCTCCCTCTCCAAAGCTCAAGAGAAGCTTATCCCACACCCGGGATGCTCCTCAAGAGATAAAGTCAAATTTTTGCCCCCATTTCGAAAGCAGATCCCGCGATGACGACCACGTGCTGCCCCGATCTTATTCTTCCTGCCTCAACCTCCTTCCCGCTTTGTTCTTTGTCTTCCAGGCATCGTCCCATCCAGCTCGTCCTCCAAGCAATCGTCGAGGAGGATAACTTCTCTCTCCCATTACTTTTTCCTGCTTTTTAGAGTAGAATTTTCCTACTTTCTAGTGTAATAGTTTTCCTGCTTTCTAGTGTCATTTCTCGCTTGCTTAAGTGTATAAACATTTTGAAGTATTAAGTGAATGTTTTCTCTCTCTCTCTCTTATTCTGATTATTTATATTGCTTCATTGTAATTACTCCGCTTTTCAAAAAAAACACGAAAAAAATATAACTGCAAATTTAGATTGACGTAGCCTCCCTGAGTTCGACCTAGGATTTCTATTCCGGTATAAATTTTATTTGTCGAACCCAACTTCTTCACTTTTCAAACTGCAACGATAGGTTTTCAAAACCAAATTTGAAAGCATAGTAACCCGACGCTTCAACATTTTGGCGTCGTTGCCAGGGAGGTAATGATTTCCAATCTTCTTTTCGCATTTCACGCATTTTATTGTCTTCTAACTTGCTTTCTCTTGTGTCTATTATTTTGCAGAGACCTCCATCAGGGAATCGTCAAGCGATAGATTGGAGTAAAGTGCAGTTGAAGACGACTGTAAGTGCTCCCCATTCTTCCCCCTCCATAGATTTCATTTGTCACATTAAATTCAAATTCCAATTAACCTTGGTGTTTGCATAAATACTAGGATTAGTTTGGTTGTTCGGATTTTCACTCACTCACATTCCACCCTCGCTTATAAAAAAAATAAAAAGATAATTTTGTAGGGTAATTTTCAATAAACACACAACATATACCCACATTCAAGGCACTTAACCTACTTGATTTGCTTCTACTCAACCGGGTTCTCATCTGTGGAACTGGTACACACAAATCAACACAGAAAAAAGTAGAAATCATTCTAGGTTAACCATTTCTGTGCGCCTAACCTAGTGGTGCAGTTGTGGCCAGTTGTTTGGGTTGCACAACTCAACCTAAAATCAACTCATCAAGTAGCTTCTTCTTAGGGTTTTCAATTTAGGTTCATACCAGGCACTCCACTTTATTTTTGGTTTTAAAGGAAATCAATCTTCACCCATGCTTGAAAACCTGGTTTGCCTCAAACATTGATTGAAATCAACCTAATTCTAAACCCTAAAAGCTACCTAAGCAAGATTTGAACATTAAATCTACACATCACAAATAATCTTGCTTGAAAACCCTGGTTGTGCACGCACTTACACAATACTCAATCAATCATTAAAGGCACAACCCATTTTAAGGGCCCATCACATTCTATAAGTACTACAATCCCAGGCCTCAATAAAATCGAGTAGACATTGGCCTTAAGGATTGATTCACTCTTCGGGGCCTAGTCTGAGATTGTTCATGATTAACATGCTTGTACTGGTTAATCTGATATCTATCTAGGGGAGTAATGTCAAAAAACCACGACTGGGGACACACTAGGAACCAGAGGCGCAAGCCGAAGAAAGAACCTTCTCCCCAGTCCCTCCTTCTAACTGGTTGGATTTAGCAGACACAAGTAGAGTAAATCATTTATAATCTTAAGGCGGGTTTTGGGAGTCTGTAGATCCTTAGTCTACCCCACTTAAGGACTGGCTTGTTTTGTTGTGCTGCAGGGTCCTTATCCTCAGTCCTTCCGACCTTTTCCTAGTTTATGCTGGGAAGATGGTCATTGAATCCCCGATTGGAAGGACCACTAGAGTATTCGAGGAGGCGTAAATTGGATTTTGGTCAAATTGATCCCATGGCTGATCAAAAGCCTCTGCCTCGGGACTCGGGATCCACAGGAGGAATTCCGAAGGTAGCTGGAACAAATGCAGAAAATGCAGGAATGGTTCCAGAGAATGTAGGGCACTCAGCCCTTAAAGGATTTTTATGATCCTTAAAATTACGTGGAACATCCTAGTGTCTAGATTCCGTTCGGAGATGTATAAATCAAGCCCCAGGTGTTAAACCTGATCAAACATTACCATGGGCTTGGCTCTGAAGACCCGTTTCAGCACTTGGAGGACTTGACCACTTTGGTCCAAACCACCAACGCACGAAACTTAAATGAGGAGCAAATGATAATGAGGCCCTTCCCCCACTCTCTCAAGGATAAAGTCGCTCATTGGTACAGGACTATAGGATGACCAATTGCAACTTGGAATAAGTTGAAACCGGCCTTTCTGAAGAAATTCTTCCTTATCGAACGTACCAATGCTTTGAGACGAGCAATCACTACCTTTACCCAGTGACCGAGGGAGGAGTTTCATGTGGCCTGGGAGCAATTCCAGGACCTATTGTGGAGGTGTCCACACCACGAGGTGTTGAAATGGCAACTCGTGTAGATCTTCTACCATGGGTTGACTGAGCAACTCAGAAATCACGTGGACGCTTCTTGCAGAGGCAATTTCCTCAACAAAGATGCAGATAGTGCGCACGATTTGTTTGATGAAATGGGTGAGAATTCAATCAATCATGCCTCCATGGATACTTTTAACCGGTCCCAGCAGCCCAGATCAAATGTTAATGAAGTCCATGACTCTCATTCATTTGATATGGAATTGATTTGTAACAAACTTGATACGGTGGACTTGGTTGCTAAGAGAATGGAAGAGTGGATGGCTGAAAATTCTATGAACAACTCTCAATCCACTCAATCCCAGAATTCTGGATTCCATTCAACACGAGCTCCTTCTGGACAGGAGTTCGTGAATCAACTCGATGCGGCTCAACCTGTGAGTCAGCATTATTCGAAACCCCACGGGTTCCAAACTGGGGCCTTAGATCCCAGTTTTTCTGATCCTTGCCTTTCTTTCTCTCCATCCTCACCCTATGAGGATGTCTGTGCTATACAGGAGAACATTAGGTCCAACCCCTACTCTAATACTTATAATCCAGGTTGGAGAAACCAGCTTAACTTCTCCTGGAAAAACCCAAGGCAACAGACCCAATTCCGACCCAACAACTATGCTCCGCAACGACCAATGGGTCAGGGTCATGTGTATACTCAGTTGCCCCCAAATAAGGTCAATCAGCTAGTTTGGAATGTCCCTCAACCCGTAGGGCAAGCTGATTTAAACCGACAAATGGTAGAGATGCAAGGATCCATGCTCTAGCTCATGCAGCAAATGAAAACCTCGCTGGAAAACTTGCAAACTGGGCTCATAGCTAACTCTCATCAACCCGGATCTCTTCCATCCCAACCCGTACCCAACCTGCGAAATATTCTGAATTCGGGCAACTAAGCCCATGGGTACAGAAATCAGAGGGACCCACATGCACATGCTCAGGTGGTTGAGCAGGGTCCTTCCTCTTCTTCTTCTGCACATCAACAATTCTTAGCTAATCAAGCCCCTCCAATCTTTCCTAACCCTTTCCAAGACCCAAACTCTTATGAATACGCAAATTCTGTTACCTTGAGGAGTGGTAAACAAACTCAGGATCCACAACCACACTGTTCTGATTTACCTAATCCTGAAGAACCTGAGAAGAGAGAGGAGAATTCTGGAGAAGAAATCAAGGCTCAGGAACCTGATTCCAAAGATCTGACTCATGTTCCTTTTTTTGAAGCCTTGATCAAATCAAAGAAGTCTGTTGATAGCAATGAGGAACTTCTGAATATTTTTAAGAATGTTGAGATCAATATCCCGCTCCTTGACGCTATCAAGCATATACCAGATTACATGAGATTTTTAAAGGATTTATGCACACAAAAGCGTAAGTCGAGAGAATCTATTCCGAGGAAGGTGGTACTCTCCGAGTAGGCTAGTTCTGTTATCCTGCACCACCTCCCTCAGAAAAAGAGAGATCCAGGTGCTTCGTTGATTTCTTGTGTCATCGGAGATTACACTTTTGATAGAGCACTTTTGGATCTGGGTGCATCCATCAACCTAATTCTGACTTCTCTTTACGAGAAGTTTGGATTAGGTGAACTTTTGCCAACTTCAGTAACACTGCAGTTAGCGGACTGTTCGGTCACAAATCCATGAGGCGTTATTGAAGATGTTATAGTTAAGGTCAAGGATTTCTATTTTCCTGTAGATTTCCTTTTCTTTGACATGGATGTACCAGAAAATCTGAGGAACATGCCCATCATTCTGGGGCATCCATTCCTGGCTACCGCTAACGCCAACATTAACTATGAAAGCTGTAGCATGGAAATCACCTTTGGGGATCAACGAATGAAATTGGATATTTTTAAGGCGATTAATAAATTTGAGGATTGTGGATTTATTGAGGAACTTGAGGAGGATAATGTGAACATGGAAACTTGTTTGATGGTTTCTTCAATTGAAAGTTCCTCCTTTGATGATGAATTGGACCTGCAACCCTCTATGATAGACCTACCATCTTCTGAAGAGGTTATTAATTTGGTTCACTCTCAACCTCTTCATCTTGATGAGTCTTCAGCATCTTCCTTACCTTCAATCATCAGCCCACCCCAGCTTGAATTGAAAACATTACCTGAGAATTTGAAATATCAATTTTTAGGACCATACAAAGATGCTCCCTGTGATTATCAATGCTAAATTAATAAAGGAGCAAGAGATTAAATTGATCAAGTTCCTGAAGAACACAAGGAGGCAATTGGTTTGACCATTCATGACCTTAGGGGGATCGAGCCATCTTACTGCAATCATAGAATATTCTTGGAAGATGGATCCCGCCCTTCTTGCCAGATGCAGAGGAGATTAAATCCAAATATGTGAGAAGTGGTCGAAAAGGAAATCATTAAGTGGCTCGGTGCAAGAATTATTTATCCAATCTCTGATAGTCCCTGGGTAAGTCCCGTGCAGATTGCTCCCAAGAAAGCTGGGATTACCGTTGTAACTAATGAGAGAGGAGAATCTATCACAACTCGTTCAGCTTCCTCTTGGAGGGTTTGTATCGATTACAGGAAGCTGAACACGGCCACGAAAAAGGATCATTTTCCTTTGCCTTTCATTGATCAAATCTTGGAAAGATTAGCTGGGCAGAAGTACTTCTGTTTTCTTGATGGCTACTCGGGATACAACCAAGTTCCTATCCATTCCGAGGATCAGGAAAAAACTACTTTCACCTGTCCCTACGGAACCTTTGCTTTCCATAGGTTGCCTTTCGGTTTATGCAATGCACCTGCAACTTTTCAAAGGTGTATGTTAGCCATATTCTCTGACATGGTGGGAGAGTTTATGGAAGTCTTCATGCACGATTTCTCCATTTTTGGAGAATCATTTGATTCTTGTCTGGCTAATCTAGAAATGATTCTTAAACGATGCACCAAAACACGATTGGTCCTTAGTTGGGAAAAGAGTCATTTCATGACACAAGAAGGCATCATCTTGGGTCATGTAATCTCTGAACGAGGAATTGAAGTGGATAAAGCTAAGGTTGATGCTATCGCTAAACTTCCTCCTTTCACATCTGTTAAACAAATTTGATCATTTCTTGGTCACGTGGGATTCTACAGAAGATTCATCAAGGATTTCTCGAAGGTTGCTCATCCTCTGAGCAATCTTATTGCCAAAGAAACATCGTTTGTTTTCGACGAATTATGTCATAAGGCATTTGATTTCCTGAAAATGGCAGTCACTTGTGCTCTGGTGTTGCATCCACCGGTTTGGACAACCCCTTTTGAGATAATGACCGACGCTTGTGATTATGCGGTCGGGGCTGTTTTGGGTCAGAAAGTTGATAGGAAGCCCTCTGTCATCTACTACGCTAGTAAAACTCTGGATGAAGCCCAGAGGAATTACACTGTTACTGAACAGGAATTACTAGCTGTAGTATTTGCTTTGGAAAAATTTAGGGCTTATCTCTTAGGGTCTCATGTCATCATTTATACCGACCACTTGGCCTTGAGACACCTCTTGGCCAAAAAGGATGCCAAAACCTGACTTATTCGTTGGATTCTTCTGCTTCAAGAATTTGATCTTGAAATCAAGGATAAAACTAAGGTACAAAATGTGGTGGTGGATCATTTGTCGAGACTTCTAAGTGATTCTTCTCATCCAGACATCCTGATTGCTGATACTTTTCCGAGCGAAACCATCCTTACAGTTTCAGGTGTCCAAACCCCGTGGTTTGCTGACATTGTTAATTATTTGGCCGTTGGTCAAATCCCCCAGGATTGGACCAAGCAACAATGCGATAGACTCAAATCTGAGGCCAAATCCTACTTCTGGGAGGACCTTGAACTGTACCGCATCGGCTCTGATCATATTATTCACCGATGTGTTCCACAGAATAAATTCAATAGTATACTCGAGTTCTGCCATGCATCTGCATGTGGTGGACATTTCTCCGGGAAAAAGACGGCTACAAAGATTTTGCAATCTAGCTTCTATTGGTCATCTTTATTCAAGGATGCCCAGGATTTCTCAAGGTCGTGTTCCCGATGTCAGGCACTCGAGAGCATAACTAAGAGAGATATGATGCCCCTAAACCTAATTCTTCTTATTGAAATCTTCAATGTTTGGGGCATCGATTTCATGGGACCCTTTCTCCCTTCATTTGGACATCAATACATTCTTGTCACTATTGATTATGTGTCCAAATAGATTGACGCGATTCCCACCCGAACCAATGACCATAAGGTGGTCATCGATTTTGTCAAGAAAAACATCTTCAGTAGGTTCGGGATTCCGAGGGTCATCATCAGTGATGGTGGCACTCATTTTACTAATGCCCAGTTCCATAATTTGCTGGCGAAATACGGGGTTAATCATCGAATCTCCACACCTTACCATCCCCAGATGAATGGAGATCTCCAATCGGGAGATCAAGAATATTCTACAGAAAACGGTTAGACCTGATCGTAAGGACTGGACTCAAAAGCTTGAGGACTCTCTTTCGGACTACTGTACGGCGTATAAAATGCTCATCAACATGTCTCCATTTCGTTTGGTGTATGGAAAGGCATGCCATTTACCCGTAGAGATTGAATATAGGGCATTCTAGGCAATCAAGCAATGCAATTTAGATCTGAATTTAGCTAGGAAGACCAGGAAACTCCAACCATCTGAGTTGGAAGAGCTTAGAAATGATGCATATGAGAATGCCAAGATCTACAAGGCTCGGACCAAAGCTCTACATGATCAATTGATTTCCTGCAAGAGCTTTAAGCCAAATTAGAAGGTCTGGTTATTCGATTCTCGACTTAAGCTCTTTCTTGGCAAACTTAGATCTAAATGGAATGATCCGTTCATTATCGATCAGATTTTTCCAAATGGATCTATTCAAATCTCTGACCCAAAGACTGGTAACACATTTAAAGTCAATGGTCAATGTCTGAAGCCTGTTATTGACCGTACTCTTCCAGAACCTGTCTCAGACACAATTGCGCTAGCCATATTGTAACTTCTTTGGCTGGACTTCGCCTAGCTGATGACATTAAACTCAACAGTTGTACATATGACACAAAGCTGACCTGAGCTTCATATTCAGGTGATATCTTTCATACTTTACCCTTTCTTTCATGTCTCTTTTTCTTAATGTGGACATTGCATCAGCTAGGCATGGGAGGGTGGATTCATTTTTGAATCATTTTGTCAGCTTTGTGAAATTCTTGTAAATTGTATTTCTTTCTTATATATACATAAAAAAAAAATTGAAATAGGAATGAATACTTGGACATTAGGACTTTTCAATCATAGGAAATATTACATTAGGATCTAAACACAATGACCCTTTAGGTCTTTGGACTTAATCAGCCTGTGTATCCACTAAAATGTGGATTTATTTTTTCGAGTCCTCGCTATCTTAATTCTATTGTAATTTGATTAAATAAGTTTGGGTGATAAGTACACGACTTATCAACCTACCCTCTGATTTGAGGGAACTTTAAGTGTAAAGCATCTACACACTTTTTTTTCACTAACTTGTTGATCGGCGATTTTAACGGAAATTGGGTAGCTAATGAACCTTCTAGGCTGATATGGCTAGCAAGTTATCGTGGGTAATAGCCCATAGGTAGGTTGTCCAGAGCCCAATCACTGGACCATTCTCTTTTTACTGCCTTTAGGTAAATCTTAGACCAGGGAAGCCACCTACTTAAAAAAAAAAAAAGAAAAAGAAAGTCAAGAAGAAAAGAAAAGAAAAAGAAAAGGAGAAAAGAAAAAGAAAATAAAAGAAATAAGCCACACTTCGCCGCATGAGTATGGTTGGCAAGTTGTCGGTGGTAATAGCTCATCGACCGGTTGTCCAGAACCTAGCTTAAGAAATGCACTGAAAATTCCCAAAACATTTATGAAGAAGCAGAGAAGTAGAATAAATCGGGGAGATATATACTGGATTCACCTTTGTGTTGACCATATAAAAATAAAAATAGGGAGAAAGCTACCAGTTGTAAAGATACACCTTTAGGCAGAACTCTCTTTTTAAGATTACCTAGAGGCGTAGAAACCCGAAGTCCATTCTAATTGCTGATCAATGAGTCTATTACATTCACAATAAGATGCCTAGAACTTAGGGTTTTCATCAAGTTTTGGGTGAGTTGAATGACCGTAGAAAGCCAATAGTTAACCCTAAACTCAAAAATCCAAAAAAATTAGAAAGGAAGAAAAAAAGAAAAAGAAAATTTTTTTTGAATAAGGCGAGGGCTTGAGGCGGTCTGCATTTTGGCAGATACCTGGACGCTGTTGTGTCTTTGAAAGTTTAGATCCTAAGTAAAAATTTTCTTAATGTTGAAAATAACTTATGCTCAAATAATCTAACCTAATTCTTTTATAAATAGCATATAGTTTTTGCTAGGGACTAGCAAAAGATAGGCATGGGGGTGTGATGTAAACATGTTTATATTACATAAAATGTCTATTTATGCATGTTCTTAAGCTTAGAATTGCATTACATACTATAAATATTGCATAGCATGCATCATCTTGCATTAAGATTAGTCTGAATAAAATGGAGGTTAATTGTCTCCTTTTATGGTCAGGGACAGGGTGACTTTTTATTAAGGCCTCAGATCGAAGATCCAACCGTACGGATCTGATCAGGGCGACGATTGGAGTTCAACGGCTAAAAGATTGCCCTAATCAGATATCCATAGCATCAGATGGAGACTGAGGAACCCTAGAATATCAAGGGTCAAGATGGTGTTAATCTGCACTTCAGATGACAAATCCGACCGCACGAATGGATTTGAATCGATGATCGCAGCCTAACGATGCGAAAATCGACTCAATCCGATACCTGTGGCACCATCTACATACCTGTCACTCCACATGCGCATGATGCTGGAGGCTCATCGCCACGGTTGAGGCCAGTGGTGGTGGAGCGAACGAGAGGTCAACTCTCTGCACAGTGATGAATCGGGGTGGAGGCCTGCCGAAAACAGTCGTCTCCTCCCCCCTCTTGTAGCTGCAGCCAATACATTTGAAATCACAAGAGGCAAGAGTAGATCCTCATGAATGCTGGCAGCTGTGAGGAATGGATGGGTGCAGAAGGAGGAGGCGGAGCGGTTACCTGCCCAAGAATAATAATAATAATAAAATAACTAGGATTATTTATACATAACTCCTTAACTTATATGTTAATTAAAATAATGTATGTAATGTACCTAACTGGTTAACTAATCAAATGCATGCAATTCTAAGTTATTATAAATGCATTTAGATATGAATGCCACACATGAATTATGCAATTAAGCTAAAAATATGAATTATTTTTATTTACATCCTAATGTTTGCTATCTAAATGTTAAAATTAACTTAATGTCTATGCACTTAAATACTTAAATAGTCCACAAATATGGGCTAATCAGCATGCCCATTGGTCTGTGGGTGATACGGGGTAGCAATGTGGTGCTGCACCCCGTATTTCTTCAATAATGACCTGAAATGGGCATGGACGAAGTGACTAGCCCCATCGCTATCAAGGCACGGGGAACTCTGAATCTTGCAAAAATGAATTCTCGGATGAAGGATATAACAGTCTTATGATGAACTCGTCTTGCCGGGATAGCTTCTACCCACTTTGAGACATAGTCTACTACTAAGAGTATGTACTCAAAGCCATGCGAGTTTGAGAAGGGGCCCATAAAGTCGATGCCCCAGACGTCAAACACATCTACAACAAGAATAGATTGGAGAGGCATCATGTCTCTCCGGGTCATAGAACCGACCGTCTGGCATCGCTTACAGCACTTGGCAAACTCGTGTGTATCTCTAAAAATGGTTGGCCAAAAAAACCCCAACTGCGAAATCTTTGCCGTGGTCTTTCGGCCTGAAAAATGACCCCCACAAGCATCACTGTCATAGAAGGATAGCACACTAGAGATTCTCAAATCAGGGACGCATCTACAGATGATCTGATTAGCCCAATGCGAAAGAGCAGTGGGTCATCCCAAAAATAGAATTTAGTCTCTGATATAAATTTGAGTTTTTGATCCTTGGATAATTCCGCAGGTAGCCTACTTGCGACGAGATAGTTTGCCATATCAGCATACTAAGGAAACTCAATAGAGTTGATGGACAATAGAGACTCATTCGAAAATCAGTCTGATATCGGCAGGGAGTACGAAATATAATCTGGGTCTAGCCGAGACAAGTGACCCACCACAACATTATGTGCTCCGGATTTGTTGCAGATTTTGACATAAAATTCTTGCAAAAGAAGGATCCATCTGATAAGGCGGGGTTTGGCATCCTTCTTTGCCAACAAATGCCGAAGGGCGAAATGGTCAGTGTAGATGATAACTTTGGACCCGAGTAAGTATGACCTGAATTTCTCCAACCTGAATACCACAGCTAGCAATTCTTTCTCAGTGACTGTATAGTTACGTTGAGCCTCGTTCAGCATTTTGCTAGCGTAGTATATTACGAATGGATGGTGCTCCCGACACTGGCCAAGAAAGGCTTCGATGGCGAAGTCAGAGGCATCACACATCATCTCAAAGTCAAGAAACCAGTCGAGAGGTTGGAGAATAGGTGCACTTGAAATAGCACTTCTCAAGGTCTCGAAAGCACTGAGACACGAGGAGCCGAAATCAAAGGGAGTGTCGGTTACTAGAAGATTCATTAATGGATGAGTAATTTTTGAGAAATCTCAAATGAATCTTCGATAAAATCGACATGCCATAAGAATGCTCTGATTTGCCTGACCGAGTTAAGCGGAGGTAATTGCAAAATGATTTCAGACTTAGCTTGGTTGACCTCGAGCCCTGTAGAGGAGATCCTGTGGCCTAGTACAATGCCATCCCCCACCATAAAATGGCTTTTTTCCCATGAAAGCACTAGGTTGACTTCTATACATCTCCTTAGGATCTTTATGAGGTTATCAAGACAAGACGAAAAGTCATCTCCAAACATGGAGAAGTCATCCATGAACACTTCTACGCAATCCACGATCATGTCTAAAAAGACGACCATCATGCATCACTGAAAAGTAGTTGGTGCAATGTAAAAGCCAAAGGGCATCTGCTTAAAAGCGAATGTTCCGAAGGGACACGTAAAACTCATCTTGTCTTGATCTTCCGGGTTGATCACTACCTGATTGTACCTGGAGTATCCATCTAGAAAGCAGAAGAAGCTATGCCTAGCCAGTCATTCTAGAATCCGATCAATAAAGGGTAAAGGAAAATGATCCTTTTTGGTAGCCGAGTTTAGCTTCCTATAATCAATACAGATCGTGGAATCTATCCCAAGAGTCATGCAACTTCTCTCCAGGGCCTTGGGTAAAGGTCATGATCGCGCGCCTTATAGCATTTGTTTGACCAATCGAGAAGAACTTTTGGAGGAATTCACGATGTAATTCCTCCCAGGCTCCAATTGGCCTCCCGATAGTCTTGAACCAATAAGCAACTTTATTTACCCTTGAGAGAAAAAGGAAAAAGCTTCATGAGAACAATTCCGATATCTACATTCCTGGTTCGAACTGACTCTGCAATCTGACTCAGATGTGCTGGAAGGGATCCTCATTCGAGTTTCCGTGGAAATGAGTCTGAATCAGACTTATGATATACGGATTTAACTCGAATGCGTCTCCTCCTGCGGGAATCCAGACCTGAGGTGCTATAATTGTTGCCGTCGGATCATAGAAGTCCCTTAGTTGTTCTCTGCATGGTGGATGCTGCATCCTGTCAAGTGTTGTGAGAATCTTGTCGATGCTCTGCTCATATTTCTATTCCGTTTCCTCAACCTTGGCTTCCAGATGAGCCATTGGGTCCTGATTCTGAGGGTCCTGACGAACTCGAGGACCAGGATTAGCCATCTCAGCTAATTGAGTGGAAGAAGGTTGAGAAGAGAGGTCGGGTAAGAATCGCCTTTGCTGCCTTAGGTTTGGCTCCCAAGGTCCCACAAGTTTAGGTCCTAACGACCTTCTTCTTTGCATATGCCAACTTAAAGGGTTGGTGCAGTTAAGCAGAACAAGGCTAAGACCTTGTTAATTAGAGTGGTCCTTTAGATCAGATCAGATTTTTCGTTTAAGTTTGTGTTATTAAAAAAAATTCGGCAAGAGACCGACTACAAGGAATTCCTGCCTCTCAGGCTAACCTAGCCAGTTTGGTTACGAGGGAGCTACAAGGAAGGTTCTTCCTTCAGCTTTCGCCTCCAGTTTCATTACCCCATAGCTGCGATCATTTGACACTACCTTGCAGGCTTAGACACCAGGTTTTGTAGGAGAGGTTGGAACTACCCAGTAGTTTCAAGCCAAATGCAGGTTATTTGATATATTTTCATGAATTTTAACCTGTTTCTTAAATTTAGTAGATGGTGGGCGGTCTACAAGGTGACTTTCCTCACCGACTAACTCTTAGTCTCGTCGGAGTCTAAGTTAGTCTATGTGGTCCTATTGGCTCATGCACTTCTAAGTTCTTTTTCAAATTGAAGACCACAATTCAAATGTATACTCTAAAAGTAAGATGGAATCCAAATAATTTGAAACTTGGTTAGAAGGCATTTTTTTCAATAATCTTTTCAGAGAGTATTTTTCCAAAAATTTTTACTATTTCTAGCAATTAGTTATGAATTTTTAACAAACCAGGGGTCAAATATGGGATTTAGACCCTGTGTAGGTTTTTCAGTTGGAAACAATATCAAATATGCACCAAAGATTTTGTAAAAATATTATAACGAAAGCTAATTTTATTATCTTTCAAACCCCATAAATCGTGAGTAAATCTGATTTTTATATTAGTCATAATTGATTTCTAAAGTTCATAAAAGTTCTATTTTCAAGCAATCCGATCAGTATGTACTCCATGAATTTTGAAAAATTCCATAGAAGGAATTTCTTTTTTGTAAAGGTGGTGTTAGAAAGATAATTTAAAAATCTAGCTCCAGTCCAAATTTCAGAATTTTTAGAGCATCAGAAACACGGCTATTGAATTTTAAAGATGACACTTAATTTCTAGCTGAGTTTCTAATAAGAATGTGTACACCTAATTTTCGCAGCACCCACTTTGTCTCGTTCACGGCTTCGTATTTTTGTACCTGCACACAACAATACTATATTAGAGATGAAATCAAAAGTCACCGTGCCTCCCCGGCAATGACGCCAATTTATTCGAGGTGTAGATCGCGTAGAAGATTAGTGCGTTGTAGTATAGCACGAAATATATCTCGAGCAAATAAATTAACGAAACTAGTGCGTCCAGGTTGATCATAGGGTGGCAGGAAGCACTTTTGATTTCATGCGTTTGTTCCCAATATAATTACTAAATAATATAGATATAATATCGTAGTATATATATCAATCAAAGAGTTTGAACATGAATTACATACATCTAACTAAACAAATTCTAATATAAACATAAACTACTTATGTAACAGAACAAGGGCACCATGAGTGGTTTGTGGTGGCCTTCTGGAGAGGTTGGGAAGAGCAGCAACGATCCGTCGGGGTGGCCCAACGGATGCTTCAGACGGAGATGCAAAGATGGAGGCAAAGAAGGCTAGAAGAAGGGAGAGGAGTCGTAGATGGAGGAAGAAGAAGAAACTAAGGAATGCCCTTCAAAAGGGGGCCCTTAGGTCTCTTTTTATAGCTTTTGTGAAAAGCATTTAGGGTATTTGAGCCTTGAATTCTGTGCAAAGGCTTCAGAATAATCAGATTCATTGATCGGGAGATTAACGGTCCTGATTAAGCCTTCCAAATCCTTCTTCCATCCACAGTTTGATCTGGTATTGACACGTGGTGCACTATACACCCTTGGATTTGAATCTGATGGCCTCGCTCACCTGCTGCTCGCCGTTGCCGTCTGCAAGCCATCGCTCGCCCTCAATCAGTGCCTCAACTCCTAAAGATTCTCAACCATTCAATCTCTCGATCAGATGGCTTAAAAGTCATGCGTTGCGCCTGGCTGACTCCTAAGGCATGTGTCATCACACACGTCTTCATCTAATGCTCCTGCGCTCACCACGCGTTCGCTGCTCCACCGCCCGATGAAGATCCTGTGGTTGAATTTCATCCTCGTACGACAAATTCCCACATCACACTTCGAACCGGCATTGAGCATTGTCTGTTAAGTGCACTCTCCGCTGTGCTACGCGCGTGGATTGTTGCAGTTTCCAAATCCTGTGTAGCCACCCTCGGCTGTTGGATGGAAATCCAACGGTCGAGATCTCGCCCTCACTTGATGAAGCGGATAAAGGCAGGCGACGTGGCTGCATCGTAGCCGTTGGATGACGATCCAACGGCCCATGGCTTTCCTTCCAGATTGGGGCATGGTGAGGGGCGACTACGATGGTTCCATCATGGCCATCCATCTTCTTCTCCTTGTATCTAATGATGTAGGCCTCTGATTGAGTTGATTTCTGCACCGTTGGACTGCAAACATCGATCTGGATCCATCCGTGTAATTGGATGTGTAATCTGAGGTCCGGATATTCTTTAATTTGACCCTTGGCTCTTGCTTCTTCTACGAACTCCCTAGGGTGCTATGAGAGTCTGATTGATGTGCTCTTGGAAGCGTTGGACTCCCATCGTCATTCCAAACAGATCCATAAGGTTGGATTGGTCATCTGCAGCTCTGGATTACCTGCAATTATTAATACCTCTCAAATAGCACATTATTATGTATAAAACATATAAATCATCTAGGATGCAAGTACAATGTGTATGCATGCAGAATTCCCATGTTAAGCTAGGTTCTACCTTAATTCAGGAAAATTAGGGCCTATGATTGCTGCACAATCATGAGGGAGTGAAACCTTCTAGACAACCTCAGAGGGGCTGAACCCAAATATGCTAGAGTTTGTCAAGAAGGATATCATTAAATGGCTAGATGCGGGCATTGTATATCCCATTTCCGACAGCTAGTGGGTGAGTCCTATTCAAATTATGCCCAAGAAAGCAAGACTCACCATAATCAAGAACGATAAGGGCGGATCCATCCCGACCTACATCATGCTACTCAATGGATCTGCATTGATTATAGGAAATTAAACACAGCTACCAAGAATGATCCTTTTCCTTTACCTTTTATCGATCAGATCATAGAAAGGTTAGTTGGGCATAGTTTATTTTTTTTTCTGGATGGATACTCTAGGTATAATCAAGTTGTGATTAACTCAGAAGATCAGGACAAGACTATTTTTACATGTCCCTTTGGAACATCGCTTTTAAGCAAATGCCCATCAACCTCTGCAACGCACCAATGACATTTCAGCATTGTATGATGGCCATTTTCTCTGATATGATTAGGAACCATGTAGTAATATTTATGGACAACTTCTCAATCTTCAAAGATGATTTTTCGTCTTGTCTTGATAATGTCACAAAGATCCTAAGGAGGTGCATAGAAGTAAACCTAGTACTTTCATGGGAGAAAAGCCATTTTATGGTGAGGGATGGCATTGTACTGGGTCACAGGATCTCTTCTAATGGACTTGAGGTTGACTGAGCTAAATCTAAAATCATTTCTCAATTACCTCCACCTAGCTCGGTTAAGTAGATCAAATCATTCTTGGGTCATGTTGGATTTACCGTAGATTCATTTGTAATTTCTCAAAAATCGTCTGTCCTTTAATGAATCTTCTGGTAGCTGACGCCCCATTTTACTTCGATTCCTTATGTCTCAATGCCGTCGAGAACTTACGAAGTACTATATCAGATTCACCGATTCTCCAACCACTCGACTAGTCATTGGATTTCAAGATGATGTGTGACGCTTCCGATTTCGCTATCGGAGTCGTTCTAGGCCAATGTCGGGAGAGCCACCCATTTGTAATCTACTTCGCTACTAAGACGCTGAATGAGGCTCAGCATAATTATACATTTACCAAGAAAGAACTGCTAGCTATAGTATTTGGGTTGGAGAAGTTTAGATCTTATTTACTTGCTTCCAAAGTGGTTATTTTCACAGATCATTCCACCCTTCGACATTTGTTGGCAAAGAAGGATGCCAAATGCCATCCTATCAGATGGATCCTTCTCTTACAAAAATTTGATGTCGAGATCCGTGACAAAGAAGGAAGTCATAATGTAGTGGCGGATCACCTGTCTCAGCTAGACCCAGCCCACATTCCTTATTCCACGCCCATCCCAGATCAGTTTTCGGATGAATTATTTCGGCTATTAATTCTTTGGAGTTTCCCTAGTATGTGGATATCGTGAATTATCTTGTCGCAGGTAAGATTTCTACGAGTTTATCCAAGGACTAGAAACTCAAATTTTTATCAGAAGCCAAATTTTATTTTTGGGACAACCCCTTGCTCTTCTGCATCAGGGCTAATCAGATGATTAGGAGGTGCATCCCTGACTCAGAAATTTCTAGTGTGCTATCTTTTTGCCACAACAACGCTTGTAATGGTCATTTTTGTTGATATTATTCTATTTTTTGATAATGACAAATAAGTTATTGCTTGGAAGGGACTAACATGATGCAGGAAGGGTTTAACGAAAAGGATAAAGGAAAAGGATGCTTGGAAGATACCAACATGATGCAGGAAGGGTTTAATGAAAATAATCAAGGAAAAGGAAGGGAAAAAGCTTCATTTTATTTCTTATTTAGTTTATTTTATTAGAGTGTAAAAGCCTTGAATTTTCCTTAGATTTCCCTAGGATGTGTCCAGCTTTTCTTCTAATTCTATCAGATTTTTCAGACGTCTTTCTTTTCTTGTAGACGTCTGAAGATTATTTTTAAGATGTCTAATTATATTTCCAAACGTCCAGGATCTCATCAAGAACCTATTCCCTTCATCGGATCTTGAACCTTTTGTCATTTGATTTTTTCAAATGTCTACTACTTAGATCAGACATCTGTTTGTGTTTTGAATGCCTCCTTGATTTTTCAGAAGCCATCTTAAGTTTTTGAGCAACTGTCATTTTTTTTCAAGTCATTCAGACATCCGACTCTATCTTCAGACATCCATATCCCTCCAACGTTCATTTTCTCCCAACGTTCACTTTGACCCCAATTAAAGTGCTTCTGTTTCACTTTAATGTTTTGAACGTTGAAGGCTTCAGACGTCCTTAATCTGTTTCAAACGTCTTATGGTCTCTTTTAAGATGACTCACCACATTTGCCTAGATCCCTGTTTGGGTCTAATCTCATTCTAGTAACGAGCATTCTTTTCCTGTTATCTTTTCAAACGTCCCATTTAATAATCAGACGTCTGAACCTTTATGATCAGATGTCTATTTCTTTTTTCAGACGTCCCTATATTTTTGTCCAGTAACCACTTGATTTTTTTTGGAGACTTGATAGATGTCCTATTTTATTCTCAGATGTCTGAAATAGTCTTTTCAAACGTCTGCCATTATTCTTTGGATGTCTAATATGAATAGAATTTGAGTTAATGCTTTATAGCCGTTCTTGGTCAATTCAATTCAATCCAATTCAAACTCCAACGACTATATCTGACCTCCTATACCTATATACACTCCCATCTACGTTGCCTTAGTTTTACACACACTCACAAAAACATATACAAAGGAAATATACAAAGCTCTTGATCTTGTTGTGCTCTTTTTGCTCTCTTGCTCCTTTGTGTTGTTCATTTGAGAGACAATCTTTCAACTGTTTATAGGTTTGATAAGGGAGGATTCTTATTCTTTTTCAAGGCTTATAGTTTTATATTGCTTTTTGATAGTTTATTTGAGTACCTGATTTATGGGTTTCCCGTTTCCTCTTAGTAGAGGGGCAAAACTCATATTGGGGTTTGTCTAGGAAGAGGGGATTTGTAATATTACTTGTTGTTAGTAATTCCTACTTGGGTAGGGGAAAAGTCCTAGATTAAGAGATCTAGGTAGAGGTTTTTCCAGCAAAGGTTTCCTCTCTAAATACTTGTGTGTTGTTGCAATTGTTTTGAATTTTTGTTTACACAATTCAACCCCCCTTTTTATGCCACTAACATTTGGTATCAGAGCATTGGTTTACTCTTGTGTGTAGGTGTCAAAACCTGAGCAAGAAGATCCAATGGCATCAAGGGTGTTAACAACAAGCAGCAACTGTGGATTTTCTATATTAAAGCCTCCTTATTTCGATGGTATGAACTATTCATACTGGAAGCAAAGAATGGAAGTGTTCCTGCAATCTGGAGATTACACTATTTGGGAAATGGTGGAAACACCATTCGAAAGACCAGTGAAATCTGAAGATGGAGTCTTGACGAACGACAACAAGAAGAAACTTTCACTCAATTCCAAGGCTATGAATGCCTTATACTATGCACTCAGTCCTGATGAGTTTAATCGGATTTCACAATGCACAAGTGCATATGAAATCTGGAAAACTCTTGAGGTGACTCATGAGGGAACAAATAAGGTAAAGAATTCCAAAGTTGTTTTACTAACTCAAGAATTCGAGAAATTTGAAATGTAGGAAAATGAAAGTGTGAAGGATATGTACACCCATTTCACTTTCATAGTCAAAAATCTGAACGCCCTTGGAAAAACTTTCATAAGAGGTAAGCTTGAAGGTAAGATTTTACGTTCTCTAATAAATATTTTTGAGCCTAAAGTGACAACTATAGAAGCCAATGAAGTTGAAAACTTGAATATGGACCAACTTCTTGGAAATCTCATGGCTTATGAGACCAAGCTCAACCAAAAGAAGAAAGGGACAGAAGAAGGGAAGAAAAAGCAACTAGCCTTCAAAGCATTTTCAGAATCTGAAGAGAGTGATGAAGAATATGAAGATCTCTCCATGCTTACTCGTAAGTTTAGAAAATTTTTAAGATATAATAAGAATTTCAGGAAAAGGGGACAAGAGAAGATTCAAAGGTGGATCTGATTATTTGCTATCAATGCAAAAAGAAGGGACATATTCAAAAGGATTGTCCACTTCTTAAGAAAGATGGAGAATGGAGCAAAAAGAAACAAGAGAAGGATTCAAAGAGGTCTTTCAACAAGTACAAGAAAGAGAAAGCTATGCAAGCTACATGGGATGATTCAGATTCAAACGAAAGTGAATCTGAGACTGATTCAACCGAGGAAGAAGCCGCGTGTCTTGAAATTATGGTTTTAGAAGAAGAGGTAAATGACTTATCCTTAGAAGAACTTGTAGAAGCATTTGATGAGTTATACTGTACTTTTAGGAAAACTAAGTTAGAAAATAAAGATCTTAAAGAAAGATATCAAGATCTTCTAAATGAGAAGGTCAAAATATTGAAAGAAGAATTTTCTATGTGATGGGACAAAAAATTTAAAGAATAAAATAGAACTTCTTGAAAATAATGTTCATAATCTTAAAAATAATTCAAAAAGTTATTAGAAGATCTTGCTTATTTTACTGAGGGAAAAGAAAATTTGGATAGACTACTATCATCACAAAAATCCTCTTCTTGCAAATTTGGTTTTGGATATTCTCATGAAGCTAGTTCATCAAAAGGATATCAAACTAATTTTATATCTAGTCAAAAGGAAGAAAGGAAGTTTTCATATTCAACTATGAAAATAAAAATTAACCAAAATGGACCCAAGAAAAAATGGGTACCAAAGAAACTTGTTCAATCTTGTTTTGTAGGTCAAGAAGAAGTAGATTTATCAAGATACATCTTTAAGAGAACTCAAGAAGGACTACATGCCTATAGAAAGATAGTTGAGCAACCAAAGAAAGGAATTCAAAGACAGTCACATTTTGTAGGACAGAAGAAAAGGAACTTGGATTATGGACAGCGGATGTTCCAAGCATATGATAGGCGACATGGAACTCTTTACGAAAGTAACTTACAAGGAAGGAGGTTCCGTTACATTAGGGAACAACCATAAAGGATAGATTATTGGTATAGGTATTATTGGTAAAGGTAATGCATCTTTTAGTCATGTTGCATTGGTAAAAGGATTTAAACATAATCTGTTAAGTGTAAACCAGATTTGTGACAAAGGATATAATATTCTATTCAGTTCTAAGCTTTTCAAGATATTTGATAGTATAACAAATGAAATTCTTCTTATTGGAAAAAGATATAAGGATATATATTGTTGAAATAGATAAAAATGGAACATATGATTGTTTGGTAGCTTCAAATGATGAAATGTTTACTTGGCATAAACGATTAGGTCATTTGCACTTCAAATACTTGAATAAATTAATCAAATATGAATTAGTTAAAGGATTGCCTAAGAAAAAGTTTAATTCAAATATTTTTTGTGATGTATGTACACTTGGAAAAATGAATAAAAATTCTTTCAAGAGTAAAAACATTGTCTCTTCATCTAGACCTTTAGAACTTTTACATTTAGATTTGTTTGGATCAACTAGAACTAGTAGTCTAAATGATAGTAGATATTATTTTGTAATTGTAGATGATTATTCAAGGTTTACATGGGTATATTTTCTTAAACGTAAAGACCAAACCCTAGAAACTTTTAGCAAGTTTTTAAAACTTGTTCAAAATGAGAAATGATATATGATTTCTCGAATTCGATCTGATCATGGAGGAGAATTTGAAAATCAAGATTTTTCTCATTTTTGTGAAAAACTAGGAATAAAACATGACTTTTCATTTCCTAGAGATCCACAACAAAATTGTGTAGTGGAATGGAAAAACTGGACTCTTCAAGAATGTGCTCGCACACTTCTTATAGAATCTGGTCTTCCAAAATATTTTTTTGCCGAAGCCACTAATACAGCTTGCTATGTACTTAACCGTCTTAATTAGGCCTATACTTAATAAAACAAGTTATGTACTTTATTACAATAGAATTCCTAAAATTATTTATTTCAAAATTTTTGGAAGTAAGTGCTATATGATTATTACTAAGGAAAATCTTAATAAGTTTGATGCTAAATGAGATGAATGTATATTTATAGGATATTCATCACGAAGTAAAGCTTATCATGTATTCAATAAGAGAATTTTAACAGTAGAAGAATCACTTCATATCAAGTTTGATGAAAATTCTTCTATATATATTAAACAAAGTGAAGTGATAGATAGTGATAATGAGGACACAACCTTTATATATGTATCTCACATTAAAAATCATAATACACATAATCTTCCTAAAGAATGGAGCTTTCATAAAGATCATCCAAAAGAACAAAGAATAGGAGAAATTAATGATAAAGTCAAAACTAGATCACATGTTAATTTTGTTCTAAATGCTTTCGTATCACAACTTGAACCTAAAACTGTTGATCAAGCTTGTTTAGATTCTTCATGGATACTTGCTATGCAAGAAGAACTAAATTAGCTTGAAAGAAATCAAGTATGGGAATTAGTTCCTAAACCAAGTGATAATTCTATTATAGGAACCAAATGGATTTTTAGAAATAAAACTAATGAAGAAGGTAAAGTAGTAAGAAATAAGGCAAGACTTATTGCACAAGGTTATAATCAACAAGAGGGAATAGATTATGAAGAAACTTATGCTCCAGTGGCTAGGCTTGAATCAATTCGAATGCTTCTTGCATTTGCATCGCATCTAGTCATAAAATTATATCAAATGGATTCGTAAAAGAAGTATATGTAACCCAGCCCCCTGGGTTTATAAATTCTGAATTTCTCGATCATGTGCATAAGCTTAAAAAGGTTCTTTATGGTCTCAAGCAAGCACCTAAGGCATGGTATGAGAGATTAAGAAATTATCTCATTAAATCAAATTTTAAAATGGGAAAAGTAGATCCAACTCTTTTCGTCAAGAATCAACTTAATGATTTAATAGTTATTCAAATTTATATAGAGGATATTATTTTTGGCTCTACTAATGAGAATTTGTGTAGAGAATTTTCAAAGATTATGCAGGATGAATTTGAAATGAGTCTCATGGGAGAATTAACATTCTTCCTTAGACTACAAATTACTCAAATGGGTGAAGGAATCTTCATATGTCAAACAAAGTATGCAAACGACACATTGAAGAAATATGGAATGGAAAGTGTGAAGGGCAAAACCACATCAATGGCTACAAACATAAACCTGAACTTGGATGAGAATGGAAAGCAAGTTGATGAAAAGGTATATAGAGGTATGATAGGAACATTACTCTATCTTACTGCAAGTAGACCTGATATAATGTTTGCTACTTGTCTTTGTGCTCGCTTTCAAAATTCACCAAAGGAATCTCATATGTCTGTGTTAAAAAGAATCTTTAAATACTTAAAAGACTCTAGTGATTTTGGTTTGTTCTATCCAAAAACTCATTTTTTGGACTTACTAGCATATAGTGATGTCGATTATGCTAGTAGTAGGACTGATAGAAAAAGTACTAGTGGTACTTGCCATTTTCTAGGTAATGCACTTGTTTCTTGGTTTTCTAAGAAACAAAATTGCATTGCATTATCCACCACTGAAGTTGAATATATTTCAGCTGCTTTGGCATGTTCTCAAGTACTTTGGATGAAACAAACTCTATCTGACCTAGGATTAGTTTTTGAATAAACTATAATATGCTGTGATAATACAAGTGCTATAAATTTATCCAAAAATCCTGTAAATCATTCTAGAACTAAACATATAGATGTAAAACATCATTTTCTTAGGGATAATGTATTAAAAGGAGAAATTAAGTTAGATTTTGTGAACATTAAAGACCAACTTGCAGATATCCTGACAGAACCACTTAGTATAGAAAGATATTGTCACATTAGAAGGCATCTTGGACTTTGCAAGTTGAAGGATTTAGAAAACTAGTTTTTCAGCCGTTTGAAAATCCATATCAGACGTCTTATCTTTTTCTTGCTTGCAGCTCTATCCTAGGAAAGTTTTTATAGGAATTTCAGACGTCTAGTATGCCTCTCAGACGTCTGTGTTTCTATCCGTTTGTAAGTTAAAATTCTTTCAACGGTCATTCAATGTTCAATTTTTTGAATTTCAAATGAAGTAGTTTGAATTTAGATTCAAACGGTCTTTCAGACGTCTTTGACACATTATAGACATCTGAATCTCTACTTTCAGACATTTGTACCTATCTAAAGATGTCTAATTTTTGAATATGTATTGATTCGAAATTTGAAACTACCTCTTTCTTTTACCCAATGGTCATTTGACCTCTTTATGACACAATCCTCTCTCCCATATGCTCCCTTTATAGTGCAACGCATACTCTTCATCAGACTTCTCTTGCACTTCTCAAAAAAAGCTCATCCACTCCTCTTCATCTTCTCCATTTGTTGAAGAACACTTGAGAGCTTTCAAAGTCCTCCAAATCTCTGGACGTCTCCTATTCTCAATAGACGTCTCCCATTTTCACTGAACATTTGTCAACTCCTGAGGTAACGCATACATTCTTCATTTGATATTTATTACATCCTCTCATTTAGATATTGTATTTTTCTTATACCACTAACATTTATAACTTTGTTTAATTTTTTCATTTGGTGGGAATCTCCTTGCTTTTCTTTTTTCTTGGTTTCGAATGTCTCCTATTATCACTTCTGTCTCTAAAACTTTTGGTCATCTAAATTTTTGGATTTTTCAGACGTTTGACGTTCACTTCAAACATCTGACTGAAGTTTTTTCTGTGTCTTTAAGATTTGTTCTTCTCTTTTCCTTATTATGCCTTATAGGAAGCAAAGGAGTGCTGGACCTAGTAACCCTCCACTTGAAGAAGAATTACCTAATGTCATGGAACAATTTTACCTAACAAAAAGGCCTCCCAAAAGCTTAACAATTTTGAGAAGTTTAAGGTTAGATGTGGTAGACCAATTATATGGGATGATTTTAAGGATTATGGTCTCCTAGCCTTATTTCAAGCTCAAGGAATTCGACACTTCTTTGATGAGGAATTTTTTCCTGGTGGAAAAATTCCTGGTATATTTCCTGAGCTTGTGAAATTATTCTATGCAAATTTAATAAATGACTCCACACCCACTAGCTCTATCCTAAAGTCTAGTGTTTTGAATGTATCCTTTACCATTACAAATGAAGTAAGTTCTTCAATTGCTTGCACCGCCAACTCAGGAGTTTATTGGTGGGACATTGCGAAAGAAGTTACTTTCTCCATTATTACAAAAACTTTAGTCAAAGATGATGTTTACTTTGAAGGAATGAAACTTGAATCACGTCATCTTAAGATTGTATCTTGCATTTTAGCTAGAATTGTTTCATGGAATTTACATGGAAAGTTAGGATCTTTTGATCACATTTCTAAGGAGATTGCCTATATCCTATATTCTTTATTAAATCGAACAAAATTGAATTGGTGTGATTTGATCATGGATAGCTTATGTAGCACACACCGTAGGAACCTTCCTTTAGGTGCCTTTATTTCCAACAAGCTCATCTTCTTTAACCTTGATTTGAAATGCCAGTTTGTAGATGAATCTGTTAAAAAGTTTGATCGCACTACTTTACTTCTTATGGGTCTTAAGAAAGGAACTGAAGAAGAAGTCAAGGAAGAAATTCCTCATTCTCAACCTTCTCAATCTTTTCCAACTAACTCTCAAGTTCCTCTCGTGCTTCCTGATCCATCTACTTATTCTTTCTATTGCACTTGTTGGGACTACTCTTGGGAGAATGTACAGGGAAATCAAGAGGCTTTCAAAAAGCCATGTTTGATGGGATGAACCTTCAACTAAAGAGACAAATTGAAGATCATGACTATCTCTGGAGCTTCACCAATCAATATGCAATGCAACTATCTCGTTTGGAAGATCGCATGAAGAATCTGGAGTCTGCATACTTCGAAGGAAAGAAGAAACTTTGATTAGTGTCTTTAGATGGCTGCTTTGCACCTATTGACTTTTTGATTATGTTATCAAAACTTTTGTTATGTTAAACATTGTATTTTTTTTTTTAATGATTATTCTATTTTTTTTGTTAATTCCAAAACAAAATGGGGAGACATAAACTTTTATGTAGGGGGAGTATTTTCATATAAATTTTTTTGTCATTTCAAAAAAGGGAGAGATTGTTGATATTATTGTATTTTTTGATAATGATAAATAAGTTATTGCTTGGAAGAGACTAACATGATGCAAGAAGGGTGTAACAAAAAGGATCAAGGAAAAGGATGCTTGGAAGATACTAACATGATGCAGGAAGGGTTTAACGAAAACAATCAAGGAAAAGGAAAAGCAAAAGCTTCGTTTTATTTCTTATTTAGTTTATTTTATTAGAGTGTAAAAGCCTTGAATTTTCCTTAGTTTCCTTAGGATATCTCTAGCTTTTCTTCTAATTCTATCAATTTTTCAGACATCTTTCTTCTCTTGCAGACGTCTGAAGATGATTTTTAAGACATCTAATTATATTTCCAGACGTCCAGGATCTCATCCAGAACCTATTCTCTTCACCAGATCTTGAACCTTTTGTCATTTGATTTTTTCAAATGTCTACTACTTAGATCAGACATCTGTTTTAGTGTTTTGAATGCCTCCTTGATTTTTCAGAAGCCATCTTGAGTTTTCGAGCAACTGTCATTTTTTGTCAAGTCATTCAGACATCCGACTCTATCTTCAGACATCCATATCCCTACAACGTTAATTTTCTCCCAACGTTCACTTTGACCCCAATTAAAGTGCTTCTATTTCACTTTAATGTTTTGAACGTTGAAGGCTTCAGACATCCTTAATCTGTTTCAGACGTCTTATGGTCTCTTTTAAGATGACTGACCACATTTGCCTAGATCCCTGTTTGGGTCTAATCTCATTCCAGTAACGAGCATTCTTTTCCTGTTATCTTTTCAAACGTCCCATTTAATAATCAGACATCTGAACCTTTATGATCAGATGTCTATTTCTTTTTTCAGACGTCCCTATATTTTTGTCCAGTAACCACTTGATTTTTTCTGAAGACTTGATAGACATCCTGTTTTATTCTCAGAGGTCTGAAATAATCTTTTTAGACGTCTGTCATTATTCTTCAGATGTCTGATATGAACAGAATTTGAGTTAATACTTTATAGCTATTCTTGCTCAATTCAATTCAATCCAATTCAAACTCCAACAACTATATCTGACCTCCTATACCTATAGATACTCTCATTTAGGTTGCCTTAGTTTTAACACACTCACAAAAACATATACAAAGGAAATATACAAAGTTCTTGATCTTGTTGTGCTCTTTTTGCTCTCTTGCTCCTTTGTGTTGTTGTTCATTTGAGAGCCAATCTCCAACTGCTTATAGGTTTGATAAGGGAGTATTCTTATTCTTTTTCAAGGCTTATAGTTTTATATTATTTTTTGATAGTTTATTTGAGTACCTGATTTGTGGGTTTCCCATTTCCTCTTAGTAGAGGGGCAAAACTCATCTTGGGGTTTGTCCAGGAAGAGGGCATTTGTAATATTACTTGTTATTTGTAATTCCTACTTGGGTAGGGGAAAAATCCTAGATTGATAGATCTAGGTAGAGGTTTTTCCCGCAAGGGTTTCCTCTCTAAATACTTGTGTGTTGTTGCGATTGTTTTGAATTTTTGTTTGCACAATTCAAGCCCCCTTCTTGTGCCACTAACAATTTTTCGAGTTGGAAAACCGTTGCAAAGATTTTACAGTTGTGTTTTTTCTAATCGACCATTTTCAAAGATACACACAAGTTTGCCAAATGCTACAAGCGATGTTAGATAGTATGTTCTATGACCCAAAGAGACATGATGCCTCTCCAACCCACTCTAGTCATCGAAGTATTCGACGTTTGGGGCATAGATTTTATGGGCCCTTTTCTAAATTCACATGGCTTTAAGTACATCTCGCTGTTGACTTTGACTCGAAGTGGGTGTTAATTGGGATTTTCAGGAGTTTTTAGATATGCGTTCGTTGTAACAAAGTCTTCTAAATAGCTCAATTGAAAAATAAACTTTATAACTCGAATATCTAAAATGAAGTTCGAGGTCGAACATAAGGAGCAAGTATTGCAATTCATGCACTAATCAAGATGAATATGTAAATGAGTACAAGAAATTAAGCACAATAATGATATTCAATGCATAATAATTACTCAAATCTGATATTCAATGGAAAACATGAGTACTCCAAGAGTTTAAGTGGACAAAAAGAATTCTAAGACAAAATAATGGTGATTTGAATCACCAATTATTAGCCTAAACACATATATATCAATTACTCAAACATATGAAATAAATGAATAGTGGTCTGAACCAGTTAAGCTTTAATTTCACGTATCAAATATATCCATAGTGCTGTGCTCAAAGGCTCATGAGATGTCGGGCTCTCAAGTCTGACGACTTAAACGTTGCCTGATACAATGCAAGCACAAGGCTCTTCAAAGCCTTCAACTTCTTCACAGAGCCTTCTTCTTTTCTTCTTTCTTTCTTCAAAGCTTCCCTTCCCTCACAGAACACAAGGGCTCCAAATCTATGCAGCGACTAAGTGTCGTGCAATGCCTGCAGGAGCAAAACCCCCTCCCCCACTCTTTCTCTCACAAATCCTTCTCTGTTTCTCCTCTCTTCTCTTTCAATCTAGGACAATTGGGTATATGGATTTGGTTAACCGGGGATTTAGACCAGGCCCATGTGCCATGTGCACAGGTGAGTGCACGATCAGCAGGGACACAACCCTCGGTGTTCTGGGCGATAAGCCTAAGAACACCTTTTCCTTTTATACACTACAGGACCTCTTTCCACGAACAATGTGGGATGATGAGAACCTCATCATGAGCCATAACTAGCTCATTTTGACCCAATACAAAGGATAAAAGCTCCTACATATCTCAAGGAAAAGCTTAACTCAGAGAATTCTGAGTTTGAGAAGAAAATAAGTCATAAGGGGTAAAAGTGCAATTTTACCAGTATAATCTGCATACAGGGTAATTCAGGGCCCAAACATAGGTCAAAACAGCTTAATAAGAATAAAAGTGGGATGAGATGATCTAGCAAGGGCTACAGCACTTCCAAGGAACCAAATGATAATCTGTAACCCTAAAACAACCCACTTCAATTCACAAGGTTCGAGGCAAAGTAAAAATAGAATAAACCCTCTAAAATTCATAGAAAAATAATCTCTAGGGTTTAGAACCTTCAATTTGGCCTTTAGAACCCATTTTGACCTACATTGAGAACCATGCCCAATTAATAACTTAATTTGGGTTTTTGCGCAAATTGACCGGTCAAACAAGGTTTAATATGAAAATAAAATTCACCATCAGATTCCTTAGGTCCTAATTAGTCATGTATAAAAACTTGAGCCTAAGAAGAAACCTCCTTGACCGACTTCACACTTTGGTCCTCATATATTTACTCTTTGGCCCTCAACTTTTGAACCCTCGCATTTTGGCCCCTAACTCTCCTTCGTTCTTTGCAAACAGGTCCCTCCTGCAAAACCCTGCCAGCACCATGCTCCGGCGACCTTGCGCGGAGCATGGCGCCGCGCAGGGTGAGGTGGAGGACCTGGCAAGTGTACCGGGGGTGCCCTGCGTCGTCAGCCGTCGCAGGAGCACCCCCATGGTCATTGTAGCCCCCCATACCGGCCGTGCGAACGCACGGACGGTATGGGTTCGTATTCCGACCATTCTCCGGCGAGGGAGACACGTCGTCTCCCTCCGCCTTCCTCCCTGCTTCAACCCTATAAATACCCCCCGCCGCTCCACCGACGAAGGCAGCCTGGATCTGACGGAGAAAACCCCCAGCTTTCTTCTCTTCTTCCTCCGGCAGACGCTCACCAGCTCCGGCGACTTCCTCCCCCTCCACCTCTTCGCTCTGCCGCAATACCAGCAGCAGAGACCTCCTCCCCTGCTCTTCCCGCGCCACGCCGCACCCAGCTGGCGCCTCTCCAGCCCTCTGCTCGCCGCCGCCCCTCTCTCTGAGCATCGTCTTCTCCGGCGACAGTCGATACGACTGTCGCCCTGTTCCTCCCCCTTCGTCCCTGCAGTTAAGTTAGACCTACTCCCCTTCTCCTCCTCTTTCTTTCCCCGCTTTCAATTTAGTCAATTAAACCCTCGACCGACCCTGTTCACCCTCACCCTCTCCGCCTCCGACCACCCTCCGGCGAGCCGCTCCCATCACCTCAGCGACCCACACGGCTCGCCAACCACCGCAGAACCTCCGCCTCCTCACCCTGATCCTCTTCCGCCCCTCCACTTCCCACCAAACACCCTCTGCAGATCCACCGAACACACCCACTCCCTCGCTCACAGTTTGACCTAGGACGACCTGATAGCTCCATCTCGCCCCCTGCAGACCCCCTGACCACCTTCGCCGTGCCACGGCGAAGGTCCCCCGCCTGTCTGATTTGGCCGAGAGGCCGTTCTATTGATTTCAGGTTCCAGGCCTTGACCGCCATTGGCGAGGAAGCTCGAAGCTTGCTTGAGGTTGCTCCAAGCCTAGATATCCCAGGTTGAAGAGCCACGGCCAGCGCGAAAGAGTCTTGCGCACACACCCTGGCCCTCAATTGGAGCTGCGCGCCTCAACAGCTGATGCAATTGGAAGCACCATCCTTGCTGCAGGCGTGAGAGAAAAGGGGTGCGCGGATAGTCCCACCTCGGAACCTTCTGAAGCCACACACCCACATAAATTGCAAAAGTGCCACCATCTGTTTGCCTCAGTTACCACGGGGTGAGGTCCCTCTCACCCGACCCGACCCGACTCGGCCTCGTCCGTGACCACGCTCCGCGGACCTGGCCCGACCCGATTAGACTGACCTGCACTCCTCGCCCACCACGCACGCCGGTGGGCCTGGACCCGGGCCTGACCCGAACCCGATTACCCGGTAGCGCTCTGGGAGAGCTTCCGAAGAGTGATTTCAGAGAGAGAGATACGCGGGGGAGGGGGGTAGAGTAGGTTTTTGCCTCTTGACGAAAAAACTCTGAAGTGTGCAGGCCAAAGAAGAAGAAGCAGACCCGCTGAAGAAGAAGGAGCTGCTGCACTGTAGCGAAGGCATCGTTAAGTCGTCTCAGCACCGGGGCAGACGACGGAAGGTCAGCAGCCAGGGCAGGTGAAGACAAAGAAGAAGAAGGAATGAAGAGAAGCAAGAAGCAAGAAAAGAAGAAGACGATCTGAAGAAAAAGAGAGGTCAAGGCAGGTGAAGACAAAGAAGAAGAAGGAATGAAGAGAAGCAAGAAGCAAGAAAAGAAGAAGAAGATCTGAAGAAAGCAGAAGAAGAAGAAGAAGAAGAAGAAGAACAGGAAGAACCAAAGACAAAGAGGAAGAAAGAAGAAAAGAAGAAGAAGCCAAATTTTCATCTCTCTCTCTCTCTCTTTATTTTTGTAATAGAACTTGTATATCTCTAGAATACAACTTGCTCCCTGAGTTCGACCTCGGGAACTCTTTTATTTTTTCCGAGTAAAAAATTTTTATATGAAACGTTGGTAACAACCAGCTTTACTACAACGATATAACTGAACGCCGACGCTTTCATTTTGGCGCCGCTGCCGGGGAGCAACGGCTATTCTAGAGGTAAACATTCCTGTATCTTTTAATTTCTGATAATCTCCTTTCTTTTGTGCAGCTACAGGAACTCAAGAAGACAAGCAACCACACGACAACCACTCCGAAGACAGGTAAATCTTTTCTCTCACTATTAACCCCTACACTCTAAAGAGAAAGAAAAGAAAAGAACAAAGCAATATAGGGCTAACCTGTCTTCCATACTTAGTAACCATAAAAAGTTGCATGTTTTCAACTCATCACTCCTGCACACTATTAAGGGTATTTAAGGGCTAACACATTCTTGCTTGAGCCCTAATTGCCCAACAAAGAGTTAAATGGACCAAGTAGAGCCAACATAAGGTCAAACATTAGGATTTCAGTAGAGACACACCCCTTAATCAAGAATTGAGGAAATCCTAAAGAGGTGTGCCCAAGCCATTGATTGAAAATAATTAACAAGAAAAATCCTAAACAATTGGCTCTCTCTAAACACTTGAACCCTAAAAGACAGGACCTAAAAGCTCTTAAAGAAAACAATAGGTAAAGTTGACCCCTTGGGTTAACCAACCTTAAATTAGGTCACTCTTTGCACTTAAAAAGACTAAAGTTCAAGTGAAACCTTAAGCACCCTGATCTTAAAATTGGTAGACTTAAGAGGTCAAGATCCCCATTCTGGTCTACCTGGAACCGCAGTGACAAGAGAGGTCGGGTGGGGGAAACCCTGTAACCCGTGGGGACGCTCTACCGTGTAGGGGTCTTCGCGGGACTCTCCCTCTCTGGCTGCCCAGGTAATTCTCAGGTGGACGATCTTTCTGATCAAGGGGTCCATCTGCCCCGCACCTCTATAGTCACCCAACACATTTTTGGGTGTCTTAATTGGGTCCAGCACCTTCTAAACTTACCTCTCCCAACTGTGCATGTACGGAAGGAGGTCTCTAAGACCACCCTTAAGACCTCCTTTAGAAATTCACTCTCGTCAAGGCCAAGCCTCGACGCCCGTGTTTGTGCAGCAACACCCTCACATTATTCTCTCTTCTGATTCAGAACCAAGTTCTTCTTCTTCCCCCATCATGGCTCAGCCAGTTGAGGAAGAAAATAATCTGGAACACCAGCTCCAGCGACTCAATGACCTCTTCCAAAACTTCGTGCACCCACCACAGCGTCCTATGATGCGGGACCACTACAATCCTGCTGCGGTGGCCATTGAGCCTCGAGTTAGAATCCCGATTGGAGGACCTGATTCCGAACTAAAGCCCAACATGATTCATGCTATACCTAAATTCCATGGGCTTAATTCTGAAGATCCCTTCCAGCACATCAAACAGCTTAAGCATCTGGCCCACACTTTTGGATCAGATGCGCAAAATCGGGATATTCTTCTCATGAAGATGTTCTCCTTTTCTCTTATGGACAAGGCCGCCCATTGGTATCAAACTCAGACCCGGCCGATCAACACTTGGGAAGAACTTCAATCCGAGTTTTTGAAAAAGTTCTTTCCCGTTGGTCGGACCAACGCCTTGCGCCATCAGATTACACACTTCACTCAACAATCAGGAGAACCTCTCCATGAGGCATGGGATCGTTTTCAGGATCTCATGAGAAAGTGCCCCCATCACGGAGTTCCTAAATGGGAACAAGTCCAATCTTTTTACCAGGGACTCCGTGAGGACATCCGCCTTTTCGTCAATGCAACCTGCGGAGGAAACATCATGGGTCAACATGAAGACACCGTATGGGAGATTCTCGAAAACATGTGCGAGAACTCCATCAACAATGACTCCATGGGATTATTCGACAGGACGAATACCCGCGCAGCGACGAATCTTAAGGGAGCACATGAGACGCAGGGCCTGTCCGCATCAGTCGACCTGGAATTAATGGCCAGTCGATTGGACAAGGTCTCAATTATTGAAAAGAAGGTGGATGAGCTGACTCAGCACTTGCAGCGAGCCACCTCTGCGCGTAACTCCTTTGCACAACCTCCTTCCACACAGGAGACTGTGCAAAACATCCTACACCGATCCTCCCCTGGGATGGATCCATATCCATCCCCATCTGATTCTTGGACTGGAAGATCATCCGATCCTTTCTTCACCAGCCGGGGGAACTCCATTCCTCCTTTCCCTGATTCTCAGGAGGTTCCTCAGACCTGCGAGGACCTCAACGCCATCCAGAACGACCCATTCTCCAACACTTACAACCCTGGATGGCGAAACCATCCAAATTTTCAGTGGGCGGGAAATTCTCAAACCCAAAGACCACCTTTTCAGTCCCGCCCACAGCCCTCTCATCACTACCAGCCGCCTCAGCCTCGGCCCAACCCTACTTATCCATCAGGGCCAAATCAAGATCAAATGTCCTTAATCCTTCAGACTCTGGCTGACATTCAAAAATCGAATGCGGCCATTCAAAAACAGCACAAGGACGAGCTTACTGAAGTTAAAACTCAGCTGGCCCAGTTGGCAAATTCTCGCCAGCCAGGCACACTCCCTTCCCAACCCCTTCCTAACCCAAATAACGTGCCAACCCAGAAGCGCGTTATGAATCCAAATTTAGGCCACGCTCAATGGATTTATCAGGCCCCTACTGCCCCATCTCCAGACGAGATGGAAGCCTCTACTTCTCGTACGGGATTTCAGCAGCAGCCACCCCTCCTACCAAATCCAAACCAAAATCAGGCCGGATTAAATTCTGTAACAACACGTAGTGGTAAGACAACTCAGGACCAGCATTATCCAAACCACGCCCAGCCTGATAACCATGACCCTAGGATAGTTATCCAAGGTACCGCTGTTCCAGACCCACAACCAGGACCTATCCTAGAGGAACCAACCAAGATCCCGTTTCCCGAAGCCCTGACCAAGGGAAAGAAGACCACCAAACCCGTGGCCCCTGAGGAGGACCTGGTCAAGCTCTTTGAGCAGGTCCACATAAACATCCCCTTGATGGATGCAATTCGCCACGTACCAGCTTACGCACGATTTCTAAAGAATATATGTACACCCCAGCGTAAGCCGCGAACCAAGGGAGGGAGCCCAATTGTTCTGTCAGAGCAAGCCAGCTCTGTAATCCTTAGTAGACTCCCACCCAAGGCAAAAGATCCTGGAACTCCCCTGATCTCCTGTAAGATAGGTGGTACCCAATTTGACAGAGCATTGTTAGACTTAGGTGCATCTATAAATCTGATACCCACATCCTTACTCGACCATCTGGAAGAATCTGAGCTGAAACCAACTGAGGTGACATTACAATTAGCAGATCGATCTATAAAGTCACCAAAAGGGATTCTCGAGGATGTTATCGTAAGAGTGCGGGATTTCTATTTTCCAGTGGACTTTATAGTCTTAGACATGGATGCACCTGAGAACCCTAGGGATACACCAATCATTCTAGGGAGACCTTTCTTGGCTACTGCTAGAGCCAACATCAGCTGTGAGGAGGGCCAAATAGAGCTTAAGTTTGGAGATCAGACACTGAAAATTGATATATTTAAGGCCCAACAAGGAATTAATTGCGGCGTCATCGAGCAAATTTGTGACATCAAGACTTTGGTTGATGAATCACACCCCCAGAATGACTTGAGTATGCCTCATCAACCACAGAAGGATCTTGACCCGCAAATAGAGGAGTCAAATCCAGATGTAAACCCAGTAACTCCCACCCTTGAACCTCACATCTATACTGAACCACCCGCTGCTGCTGAAAACCCCATCCTTGAACTGAAACCCCTTCCTGCTCATTTGAAATACATCTTTTTGGGTTCTAATCAGACCCTTCCTGTGATCATCAATTCCAACCTCAATCCTGAACAGGAATCCCGTCTGATTGTTGTCCTCCAGCAACATCGCAGAGCCATCGGATGGACCCTCGATGATTTGACTAGAATAAGTCCCTCTTATTGTACTCATCATATCTATTCAGAAGAGGGCACACGACCTTCTCGTGAAATGCAGAGACGCTTAAACCCCAATCTGCAGGAGGTCGTGAAAAAGGAGATCATCAAGTGGTTAGATGCCGGGATCATCTACCCGATCTCCGATAGTCGTTGGGTGAGCCCAATTCAGGTCGTGCCTAAGAAGGCAGGACTCACCACTATAACGACTGAGACCGGAGAAATCATTCCTACCCGATTAGCCAACTCGTGGAGAGTCTGTATAGATTACCGTCGACTCAATTCCTCCACGAAGAAGGATCATTTCCCACTACCCTTCATTGATCAAATTCTCGAAAAATTAGCGGGAAATAGGTTCTTCTGCTTCCTTGACGGGTACTCCGGTTATAACCAGGTGGCAATCCATCCTGAGGACCAAGAAAAGACCACGTTCACCTGCCCCTTCGGAACGTACGCTTTCCGAAGGATGCCTTTCGGTCTTTGCAATGCACCCGCTACTTTTCAGCGATGCATGCTTGCCATATTCTCAGATATGGTAGGTGATTATCTGGAAGTCTTCATGGATGACTTTTCAGTTTTCGGAGCATCATTCGACGATTGCCTCCAACACTTGGTCCAGATACTCAGGCGGTGCATCGACGTGAATTTGGTTCTTTCCTGGGAAAAGAGCCATTTCATGGTGCCTGAGGGAATTGTCCTGGGACACTCAATTTCGGAGAAAGGTATCCAAGTGGATCGAGCTAAGGTTAATCTGATTTCTCGCCTTCCTATGCCTAGCTCGATCAGGGACATCCGATCCTTTTTAGGGCATGTCGGTTTTTATCGGCGATTTATCCCTGATTTTTCAAAAATCGCACGCCCCCTGACCACTCTTCTCTCCAAGGATGTTCCCTTCGAAATCTCCAAGGAATGCACTCAAGCATTTGAAATCCTGCGTGACCGAGTCACCCAAGCCCCGATCCTACAGTCCCCTGATTGGTCTCAACCCTTTGAGATCATGTGTGATGCATCCGACTTCGCTGTAGGAGCGGTTTTGGGGCAGAAAAATGACAAGAAACCTGTGGTCATTTACTACGCCAGCAAAACACTCGATGAGGCTCAGCGTAACTATACAGTTACTGAGAAAGAGCTGCTAGCTGTAGTATTTGCCCTAGAGAAATTCAGATCATACCTTCTGGGTTCCCATGTCATCATATACTCGGATCACACGGCTGTGAGGCATCTCCTTGCAAAGAAGGACGCGAAACCTCGATTGATCCGATGGATCTTGCTGTTGCAAGAATTTGACCTCGAGATTCGCGATAAAGCGGGAAAACAAAACGTGGTAGCTGATCACTTGTCCCGTCTTCCTTCTGAAATGATAGACCCTTCCGGACCCATCACTGAGCATTTTCCCGATGAGCACCTGCTGACTATTGGTACTAGCCTTCCATGGTTTGCTAATATTGTAAATTACTTGGCATCTCATCAGACCCCGTCCGATTGGCCGAAGGCCAAGAAAGACAAATTACGCTCCGATGCCAAGTATTACATTTGGGAAGACCCGTACCTCTTCCGCATAGGTGCCGATCAGATCATCCGGAGATGTGTCCCGGAAGGGGAAGTCAACAATATCCTCTCTTTCTGCCATGACCAGGCATGCGGTGGCCATTTTGCCGGGCATAAAACCGCATCAAAAGTCCTCCAGTGTGGCTTTTACTGGCCCACACTGTTCAAAGACGCATACAGTCATTGCAAGGCATGCAGTCGTTGCCAGACTTTGGGCAACATGAGCCATCGCGACATGATGCCTATGCAACCGATTCTAGTATGCGAAATCTTTGATGTTTGGGGGATTGATTTTATGGGCCCCTTTCCTATTTCGGATGGTTTCGAATACATTCTGTTGGCTGTGGACTACGTGTCCAAATGGATCGAAGCCATACCGACCCGAACCTGTGATCACAAAATCGTTCTCAAATTCATTCATCAACACATTTTCTCAAGGTTCGGGATTCCTCGTGCAATAATCTCTGATGGGGGAACCCATTTCACAAATGCTCAGTTTAGGTCACTGATGACCAAATACGGGGTGTCTCACCGAATCTCTACTCCTTACCACCCCCAAACTAATGGTCTAGCTGAGCTGTCGAATCGGGAGATCAAGAAAATCCTGCAGGTCACTGTTCGACCTGACAGGAAGGACTGGTCGTCCCGACTTCCGGAAGCATTGTGGGCCTATAGGACCGCCCACAAGACCCAATTGGGCATGTCTCCCTTTAGATTGGTGTACGGAAAGGCATGCCACCTTCCCGTCGAACTGGAGCATAAAGCCTATTGGGCAGTACGGAACTGTAATCTAGATCTTTCCAAGGCTGGGACCCACAGAAAACTCCAAATCAGCGAGATCGATGAATTGCGCATAGACGCGTACGAGAACTCGCAAATCTACAAGGAGCGAGTTAAAGCCTTCCACGACAAACACATCTCAAGAAAGATCTTCCATCCTGGTCAAAAGGTCCTACTCTTTGATGCCCGACTCAAACTCTTCCCAGGAAAACTGAGATCTAAGTGGGTCGGACCGTATTTGGTCCGACAGGTTTTTGGAAATGGAGCAATCGAAATCAGTCCACTCAGCCACGATTCTGAACCTTTCATCGTGAATGGTCAAAGACTCAAGCCGTTCATTGATGTAACTTCTACTGATTTGGCTGAGGCATCTCATATCCTCCTTTCCCCTTGAGCTTATTGCGCCCAGCCGATGGCGTAAAACTCAGCGCTTAACGGGAGGCAGCCCGTCATTCTCTTTGAAAACCTGAAACTTGTTCTGACACCTTTCAGCACTCGAAGTTCACCCTGAACTAAGACCCCCTAGGTTACAATGAGGACATTGCAAATCTTAGGCATGGGGGGGTAGGAAAGTGCAAAAACTTGTAAGAAAAGGTTTCAAACAAAAAAATTCACATATGCCAAAAATACCATAAAAATTAAAAAAAATTTTTCGAAAAAGAATAAGAGGAAAAGAGGAGAAGGAAAATTTTGTGAAGGAGAAAAGAAACAAAATGAAAAAGGAGCACAAAATTATAAGAAAAGTTGATAGTCATTAGTAAGGAACTAAGGAATTAACCTAAGTTCTAGACCTCATTCAAGAAAATAACTGAAAAGTGCACAATGAGATTAGTAAGAATGCAAACCTTAGGCATTCTTGAATAGACTCTTAGTACTCATTAAGATCTGGACACTCCTCAAGAGGTTGAGGAAAATGAAAAGCTGAAGTATTAGGTCTAAGGCTTAGGAAGTATTCGGCCTCGTTAACTAATTTTTGGTTTACGGGACTCAGTAACCTAAGCACCCTAATCTCACACACAGCCTGGTTCAGTAAGCGTAAAAATCAGAATCACGCAGAAGCATCGCAAAAATCTGAAAAGAACACCTAGAATAGGAATGGCCGATCAACACAAGTTGATTTGGACGAGTTCCCAGCGCGGAGAGGTGGAAAATCCCCTCGAAGATGCGTAACAAAATATCATCTCCTCGGTGCTTGTCTCTTAGGATATTTACATATCCTACGGGGGGCATGTAAGCACTCTGCTGGTTCAGATTCCATGGATGGCATTATCTCGAAGTGTCAATTGCTAGGGTCTGGATTCGGCCACGGAATACCATGGATGGGATTATCTCGAAATCTCAATAGCCAGGGTTCCGGGGGTTGCGATGGGTGGTGCTATCTCGAAGCATCGATCGCCAGGAACCCTTGAGGATTGATGATGGGAGCAAGGAATCTGATACAGACCGTGTTGAAAAGCTAATCCTAGGCTAGAACTAAAAAGAAAAAGAGAGAGAAAACTCTCCAAACAGAAAAAACTTTCTATCTCTCTCTTACAAAACGCACTGCGAACTGGGCCAGGGCTAAAATCATTTCAAGCACGGGTGCTTTAACCACGAAGTCCAATAAACCTTAGGTTAGTTCTTGCGGGCCTTAAAAACCTTTGCTAAAAGACTGAGGCTAAGGCTAGACAGATTTGGATCTTGATTGGTACTAGAGTATCTTTTAGGCCTATGGTCAGCATTCTAACCTAATCTATGCTCAAATAAAAAGGCACTTATCTAAAACCATTGAAAACTTCATGGTCTAGAACAAGGGTTGAAACCTTAAGTTTTTTTGCTAAGGGACTAGCAAAAGCTAGGCATGGGGGTATGATGAGAACCTCATCATGAGCCATAACTAGCTCATTTTGACCCAATACAAAGGATAAAAGCTCCTACATATCTCAAGGAAAAGCTTAACTCAGAGAATTCTGAGTTTGAGAAGAAAACAAGTCATAAGGGGTAAAAGTGCAATTTTACCAGTATAATCTGCATACAGGGTAATTCAGGGCCCAAACATAGGTCAAAATAGCTTAATAAGAATAAAAGTGGGATGAGATGATCTAGCAAGGGCTACAGCACTTCCAAGGAACCAAATGATAATCTGTAACCCTAAAACAACCCACTTCAATTCACAAGGTTCGAGGCAAAGTAAAAATAGAATAAACCCTCTAAAATTCATAGAAAAATAATCTCTAGGGTTTAGAACCTTCAATTTGGCCTTTAGAACCCATTTTGACCTACATTGAGAACCATGCCCAATTAATAACTTAATTTGGGTTTTTGCGCAAATTGACCGGTCAAACAAGGTTTAATATGAAAATAAAATTCACCATCAGATTCCTTAGGTCCTAATTAGTCATGTATAAAAACTTGAGCCTAAGAAGAAACCTCCTTGACCGACTTCACACTTTGGTCCTCATATATTTACTCTTTGGCCCTCAACTTTTGAACCCTCGCATTTTGGCCCCTAACTCTCCTTCGTTCTTTGCAAACAGGTCCCTCCTGCAAAACCCTGCCAGCACCATGCTCCGGCGACCTTGCGCGGAGCATGGCGCCGCGCAGGGTGAGGTGGAGGACCTGGCAAGTGTACCGGGGGTGCCCTGCGTCGTCAGCCGTCGCAGGAGCACCCCCATGGTCATTGTAGCCCCCCATACCGGCCGTGCGAACGCACGGACGGTATGGGTTCGTATTCCGACCATTCTCCGGCGAGGGAGACACGTCGTCTCCCTCCGCCTTCCTCCCTGCTTCAACCCTATAAATACCCCCCGCCGCTCCACCGACGAAGGCAGCCTGGATCTGACGGAGAAAACCCCCAGCTTTCTTCTCTTCTTCCTCCGGCAGACGCTCACCAGCTCCGGCGACTTCCTCCCCCTCCACCTCTTCGCTCTGCCGCAATACCAGCAGCAGAGACCTCCTCCCCTGCTCTTCCCGCGCCACGCCGCACCCAGCTGGCGCCTCTCCAGCCCTCTGCTCGCCGCCGCCCCTCTCTCTGAGCATCGTCTTCTCCGGCGACAGTCGATACGACTGTCGCCCTGTTCCTCCCCCTTCGTCCCTGCAGTTAAGTTAGACCTACTCCCCTTCTCCTCCTCTTTCTTTCCCCGCTTTCAATTTAGTCAATTAAACCCTCGACCGACCCTGTTCACCCTCACCCTCTCCGCCTCCGACCACCCTCCGGCGAGCCGCTCCCATCACCTCAGCGACCCACACGGCTCGCCAACCACCGCAGAACCTCCGCCTCCTCACCCTGATCCTCTTCCGCCCCTCCACTTCCCACCAAACACCCTCTGCAGATCCACCGAACACACCCACTCCCTCGCTCACAGTTTGACCTAGGACGACCTGATAGCTCCATCTCGCCCCCTGCAGACCCCCTGACCACCTTCGCCGTGCCACGGCGAAGGTCCCCCGCCTGTCTGATTTGGCCGAGAGGCCGTTCTATTGATTTCAGGTTCCAGGCCTTGACCGCCATTGGCGAGGAAGCTCGAAGCTTGCTTGAGGTTGCTCCAAGCCTAGATATCCCAGGTTGAAGAGCCACGGCCAGCGCGAAAGAGTCTTGCGCACACACCCTGGCCCTCAATTGGAGCTGCGCGCCTCAACAGCTGATGCAATTGGAAGCACCATCCTTGCTGCAGGCGTGAGAGAAAAGGGGTGCGCGGATAGTCCCACCTCGGAACCTTCTGAAGCCACACACCCACATAAATTGCAAAAGTGCCACCATCTGTTTGCCTCAGTTACCACGGGGTGAGGTCCCTCTCACCCGACCCGACCCGACTCGGCCTCGTCCGTGACCACGCTCCGCGGACCTGGCCCGACCCAATTAGACTGACCTGCACTCCTCGCCCACCACGCACGCCGGTGGGCCTGGACCCGGGCCTGACCCGAACCCGATTACCCGGTAGCGCTCTGGGAGAGCTTCCGAAGAGTGATTTCAGAGAGAGAGATACGCGGGGGAGGGGGGTAGAGTAGGTTTTTGCCTCTTGACGAAAAAACTCTGAAGTGTGCAGGCCAAAGAAGAAGAAGCAGACCCGCTGAAGAAGAAGGAGCTGCTGCACTGTAGCGAAGGCATCGTTAAGTCGTCTCAGCACCGGGGCAGACGACGGAAGGTCAGCAGCCAGGGCAGGTGAAGACAAAGAAGAAGAAGGAATGAAGAGAAGCAAGAAGCAAGAAAAGAAGAAGACGATCTGAAGAAAAAGAGAGGTCAAGGCAGGTGAAGACAAAGAAGAAGAAGGAATGAAGAGAAGCAAGAAGCAAGAAAAGAAGAAGAAGATCTGAAGAAAGCAGAAGAAGAAGAAGAAGAAGAAGAAGAAGAACAGGAAGAACCAAAGACAAAGAGGAAGAAAGAAGAAAAGAAGAAGAAGCCAAATTTTCATCTCTCTCTCTCTCTCTTTATTTTTGTAATAGAACTTGTATATCTCTAGAATACAACTTGCTCCCTGAGTTCGACCTCGGGAACTCTTTTATTTTTTCCGAGTAAAAAATTTTTATATGAAACGTTGGTAACAACCAGCTTTACTACAACGATATAACTGAACGCCGACGCTTTCATGGGACTATCCCACAACCCTTTTCTCACGTGAAGTAGCAGGTGGTTGTCTCTCTAATTGAAGTTGCTGTAACGACCCGGTTCCCGAGTCCCTACGAGACACGAGAACCGGACTGACTCGACTAATCCCAAGACCTAGTCGTCCAATGAGGAAGTAACCAAAAGAGCAGTAAAATAAACCACATTCAGCATGAATATAACTAACAGTAAGAAAGTACAGCAGTAAGGAAAGAAACTACTACAGTATATACCACCACAACAGTAGAACAACATTTATCATATAACATGAACTGCAGGTAAAGAAAAGTACAGCGGAAACAAGGACTCACTATAACGGAAACAAAAGAGGTACAAAAGACTGTGGTAAACTCTACTGGACCCTACTCGGCCTAGCGTCCTCTGCAGCCGCTGACCCTGGCTGCTCAACACCTGGTCCTGAAAAAGGTAACGAGTGTAACACGTCAGCAAAACGCTGAGTAGAGTGGTAACTAAAACTAAAGACAACAGTAGAGTGTATAGTAGCTGTTATGTTCTATTACTTTCTTTATTTACATCTTTCAATTGTCTCACTATTTCATTTATTTCTCAGATCTTTTACTTGATCTCGAATGTTCTTCGTGGGAACGATCTTGATTGCAGTCTTTTCCAAAAAGTAGAAGTAGCACGTGGTGCTCTCCTGGCCGGGAGAGTCCCCCGTGGTGATCCTACCCTCAGTAAACCACCCCAAGGTCACTGACAGACGTAACGGTGACTACGGCACACGCGATAAACGCACAGGTAGCTAACCCGTACTGGCACGCGGTCAGTCGTTTCCGTTAATGGGTGCGCCCAAACCACAGCACGGAACTAGTACAGGGCAGAGCCCTCTCAGTAACAGGGGTCCAACCCCTCCACAGTAACCAAACCGGGGCCTTGCCCCTCCACAGTCCGCGCACCCTCGCTTGACTATCCTGGTTTGCCCCAGCGGGCCTAACAAGTCGGTGTGGGAGGCTAGCAGAACCCCCGGTCCCGTGGGGTAGCTAGTACCTCCCTACACTAGTAGCTCTCCTCGGTACTACGTACGCGAGGGCCAGCAAGTCGGTACAGAGTGGCCAGTCCTATCCCCGGGTCCCTGGGGTGGCTGGCTCCGCTCTGCACTAAACAGGGGGGGACAGTCGCTCTCCTTAGTACTCCGTACTCAAGGGCCAGCTCACTTCCCCAAAACTATTCCATTCACTTTCCAGGAGTTCTACTCCTACTTCCCCGTAGGGTTCCATCCTTTTTACTGAAACATCCAGGTTTCACTTTCCAATTTCACATTCTTACAATCCATGTTCTCAACCACGTTATCTATTCACAACAGGCAGCTGTTAATTCAAATTACAGGCAGATTTATATCTCTTTCCATTTTCCAAGACTGCAGTATTATACATTCCACTAGTTTTCCCATCCTAGGATTCATGCCATATCATAGGATCTATCATACAATCTAGTTTTCCAGTCCTAGGATTCATGCAACACCTAGGAGCTATCATTCCATCTATTTCTCATTCCTAGGATTCATGCAATGTCCTAGGTTCTATTTATGGTTTCATAATTTAACAGATTTTATTAATAACTTCAAGCCACTCTACCAGGTATAACGGGAGTAATGGGGGCGTGATCGGGAATCCTGCGTGCCTCCGCGACTCCCAAGACTGCAACTGAACGAGGTCCTATCACAAAGATCAAACACAAGGAAAGTCTTAAAACAGTGCATAGCTACTGTAGACGGGTAGAATAATTTATTCTGAAAAGAACGCAACTCGAATCACGGAAAACGGAGCCCGAACGGGCCCTAAACGGGTCGAAAAAGACGATACTGTGCAAAATCAGACGTCTTAAAAAGTGGATCAGAGAATTACCCGCTCAGCGTGGTTTCCCAGACGTCCAGAAGTCTGCGGGGACGTCTGGCCTAGCTCCAAGACGTCCTATGGTCACCCCGGACGTCTGGAGGTCGCTTCCGCCGTCTGGTACAACAGCCAGATGTCTGATTCACGTTGGATGGTGAATCACTGAGCCTGCGCACAGCCAACTCCCTCCCTCAGTACGGTCAGTCGACAGGAAGGAAGAAGAAAGCGGAATACTCACCTTTCAGATGTCTGTATGATCTTCCAGACGTCTCCCTCGCCGTCTGGCTATCAACCCAGACGTCTGATTCTGGAAATTTTTCCAGCACAGGGCACCACCCGGCTTCCGCTCGCGACGCCGCCCGCGTCGCACCTCGCGCGTCTGCTGCTCAGACCGCAGCAGGTCCCTCTCTGCGTCGTTCCGCGCCCCCTGCTCCCTCCGCCGGCCGGCCAAGCCGCTCCGGCGAGCTCACCCTCACGGCAGAGCTCTGCCCTCGCACGCCGCACCTCCTCCGCGCTCACTGCGGCCACCGCTGCCGCCCTCGCGCTCGCTCGCTCTCACGCACAGGAAGGAGAAGAGGAAGGGGACGGTGGAGACGACAGGAGGGGAGGCGTGGCCTTTTAAGGCCGCGCGAGGAGGAGGGAGAGAGTGCGCGGCAGGTCTGCAGCCGCAGAGAGAGAGGGAAAAAGAGAGAGAGAGAGGAATCGCGGGTCTGCACGCACAGGCGCGCAGACGAATTTCTCGTGTGCAAAATAACTATTTTCCAGACGTCTGGAAACAATCCCAGACGTCTGGTAAGATGTCTGGATGTGATCCCAGACGTCTTATCCGACGTCTGGGCCACCTCCCAGACGTCTTAAAAGACGTCTGGGGCACGCGTTCGTAACAGTTGCTACTGGTGTTGGTCTTTCAATTGGTGCTCCAGCTAGGAACACAAATGTGATCCGTGTCTCTTGGAAGTGAGACCAGGTCTTGAGCTTGTCGGAGGATTGCAAGTGAGCGAGAGATGACGGTGGCGGCAAGCAGCGACGTTAAGAACCCTGAAAACATAAATATAGCCTTCCAGCCCAATTAGAATAGCTCATAAGTTTCGCCGGTATTCATGGAGTGCGGTGGTGGCGGTATTTTGGTGTGTACGTGCGTGTTGAGAACATGCGAAGTCGATAATGGTGGATGGATGATGGGTTGTTTGGTGGACGATCTAGGTGATCGATAGGGTGAAATAGGAGAAGGCTTTTGTTGGTGGAAGGACAGCGGAGCTTTTGGATTAGGTGGTGAGGTGTTTGGAGGTGTGTGGTGTGCGATGGACCTCGCCAGAGGTGTGGCCGAAGATGGGAATGAAGGTGGATGGCTGATGGGAACACCATCATGAGCTCTAACTAGCTCATTTGACTTAATAAAGAGAATAAATCCTCCTACATAACCAACTGAAGGTCATAATTCACTACATAACCTTTCTAAGAGAAACACAAGAAATAAGGGGTAAAACTGTAATTTTACCAATGTAGTACAACAACAGGTTTTCTTAAGGGCTAAATAAAGATCAAATGGGTTTAATAAGGTAACAGGTGGGTTGGATTTGACAGAAAAGGGTTTATGTGAGTTCTGATAATTAAATGACTTTTGGAACCCTAAAAATAGACCCACTTGATTAACCAAGGTTCTAGTCAGGCTAAAATTTACTTAAATCCTCTAAAAATCATATAAAAATATCCTCTAGGATTTAGTACCTTCAATTTGACCATTAGAACCCATCTTGGCCTAGAATGGGATCTTAGACAGATATTTACCCTAATTTGGGTTTTTGCATAAATTTTCCAATCAAACGTGGTCAAACACAAAATCCAACTTCACCATTGGATTTCTTAGGTGCAAATTATGTTTTTACCTAAACATGGACCCAAAATGAGTTTACCTTGACCTAGTTTGCAAAAAGGTCCAATCTGATTACATTTCTACCCCTAACTTTAAAAAACCCTTGCTAATAGCCCCCTAACTTTCTCATCATCTTCACAAGTAGGTCCCTCCACCATTATCGAGGAGGAAACCTACTCCAGCGACCTTTAACTTGGAAGTTCTCCTTGATTGCTTGGAGGATCTCTTCCAAAATTGGAAGGAAGATCCTCTTGAGAAATTCCCATCAGTATGAATCCATCATTGAGATTTGATTCCCTGCCAATCTCTCATGCGAACGCATGAGAGATGTCGGTATCCTAACAAGCTCCCATCACCGGTGACTTTCCACGCTTGGGAATCTTGCTTCCCAAGCCCTAACCGACCTCCAGAGCTCTATTTAAAGGAGCCCAGACCTCCCCGACCTCTCCACGCTCGATTTCGGCCGCGAATACCTCAAATTCCTCTCTTCCCCTCATGGTCGTTGGCTCCTCAACATCCGACGACCCTCCCTACTCCTCCTCGTCATCTGATTGTCATATCTGCGATGGATCCATCTTCCCTGACTTCATCCACGTCTCACCATACTAGCAGGCGCTTCTCTCTCTTCATCCTCACCGATCCCACCTCACCGAAGCCGTCTTTATCTCCGACGTCGGCCATACCAAGCTCGACACCCTTGCTCACCCCCTTCGTCCCTTAACGCTCTAGATAAGTCCCTGACCCCTCTACTTTCTTTCCACATTTATTTCACCTCAAATCGACCATTGTCGCCTGTCGCACCTCCATCTCTTCCATCTCTGACCACCAACTCCAGCGAGGCCATCCCACATCCACAGGCCACCACGACCCTCGCCGACAAGCCCACGAGCTCCGCCTCACTTCACTGATCCCTTCCCCTCACTCCACTCATTGCACCACTCACCCAAACACCTCCTCGAACACACCCACTCACTTATACACAGTGTGCCCTAAGCATGCACTCACAGGCATCCCCGAGCCACGCCAACAACCCCAGCACATCTATCATGCTCCGACGAACCTTCCTGAATGATTTGACATGGCCTTGAGGCCGTTCTTGTGTTTTTAGGTAGCAGGCCACCTCTGCCATTATTGTCGAGCTCGAAGCAACTTGAGGTCGCTCCAGGCCTTGCTGCTCCAGGCTTACACTCCCAGGCTGCGTGGACTTACTTGACGCACAGACTCAGGCCCCCAATTAGAGTCAAAGGCCTTCGCAGTAGCTGCAATTGGGAGTTCAACCTCTGCTGCAGGCATACGCGAAGAGGGGGTGCAGATAGTCCCACCTCGGATACGCAGAAGCGCCCGCACCTGAATAAAGTGAAAAAGTGTTGTAAGTTGTTCACCTCAAGATCCACGGGGTGAGGTCCCACTCACCTGACCCAGTCTCATCCGCGACACATCCCCGCGGACCTGGCTTGACCCGACCCGACCGACACTCCTCGCCCACTACCGCACGCCGGTGGGCCTGGTCCTGTGTACGCACCCGACCCGATTACCCAAATTCCTGTGTGGCTCTGGGAGAGCGAATCCTAAGAGAGAAAGTAAGGAGAGTCACACGGGTAGGGGTAGGGTTTTTCTACAGGGTTCTCCAGCCGACACTTAGTCGTAGTCTGAAGAAGAAGAGGAGGCCAGAGGAAGAAGCTAAAAAAGAGGAGGCCAGAGGAAGAAGATGAAGAATAGGAGGCCAGAAGAAGAAGAAAGGAAGAGGACGAAAGGCTTAAGTCAGAGCAGAAGGAAGCCAAGGCAAATGAAAGAGAAAAGAACGAAGAAGAAGGAGAAGCAAAGGCAGAAGACAAAGAAAGCTAAAGAGAAAGAGAAGGATCGCAGAAGAAAAGAAGAGGAAGAGAAGGACTTCAGAGAAGGAAGCCAAGGCAGAAGGAAGAAGAAGTAAAGGTAGAGGAAGAGATCAGACACTGTAAGTCGTCTGATTCCTTCATCAGATGACAAATCATAGGCTTACATTGCATATTCATACATTGAATTACTTAGTGATATTGTAGGGGTATTTGGTGATCTAAATCACCATTTTACTCCCATATTTTTGCACTTTGATATTGATTATTGCATACTCTTTTAATTCTGAATTGTGATCTTGATTTCTAAATACTAATTTGCTCCCTGTGTTCGACCTCAGAAATATTTTTGAGTAATAAAATTGTATTTGTTTTGAATGCTATTTTGGCTGTACTATAACGCAACACTTTTTAAACCCTGACTTAGCGCTACAAACATTTTGGCGCCGTTGCCGGGAAGCAACAAGCAATTTAGAATTCTTGATTACAATTCTTGATTTGGTACTAACTTGCCATATCTCTTTTCTTGTGGTTGTTTCAGGGAGAAGATACATTGAAGAAAATCAACCACACAACAAACACACCAGGGACAGGTAAATTCTTATTACTCTCTCTCTTAAGCCCCTCATTCAGAAGAGGTTAAAAAGGATAAAATCAATCAGGGTTACTTGCTTTCTATTCTTAGATAATTCATCAAGTTTCCTACTTTGATTTCAACAACAAAACTTGATTTGTGCACCCATTTAAGGTAACTAGGGCTACCACATTCTTGTTTGATCCCTAGATACCACATTTGGCAAACTAAATTGGACCAAAATCAGAGCTAATTAAGGATTTCAAGTTAGGGTTTCTAGAGACACACTTGCATAAACAAGAATCAACTCTCCAAAATGATGTGTGCCTAAGCCTTGGTTGAATTGATCTATTCAAGAAAATCCTAAAAATCAGGCTCTTAATCTCACTTGAATCATAAAAGAGGGACTTAAAACTTCTTAAAGGACAAATAGGTGAAGTTGACCCACCTTTTGGGTCAACCAATCTTGAAATTAGGTCACTTTTTGCAGTCAATACATCTAAAGTTCAAGTGAAATCTTAAGCATCCTTACTCTTTAGTAAAACTGGTAGACTTAAGAGGTCAAGTACCCATTCTGCTCTACCTGGAACATTAGTGACAAGAGAGGTCGGGTGGGGGAAACCCTGTAACCCGTGGGGGCACTCAACAGTGTAGGGGTCCTTGCGGGACTCTCCTTCTCTGGCTACCCAGGTAATTCTCAAGTGGACCGCTTTCTGACTAAGGGGTATCATCCGCCCAGAACCTCTATAGTCATCCAAAATTTTTGGGTGTCTTGATTGGGTCCATCACATTCTATTCTCATCCAGACCATCGATGCATGTTCGGTAGGAGGTCCTTAAGACCATCCTTGAGGCCTCCTTTAGTCATTCACTCCCGTCGAGTTCAGGCCTCAACTTCCATGTTTGTGCAGCAACCCCATCACATGACATCTCCTCTGATTCATCTGAACCTAATTCTCCTTCGTCCATCATCATGGCACAACCCGCAGAAGAAGAGAATAACCTTGAGAACCAACTTCAGCTCCTTAATGATTTATTCCAAGCCTTTGTGAATCCACCGCAGCGTCCGATGATGCGAGATCATTACAATCCCACTGTTGTGGTGATCGAACCTCGAGTCCAAATCCCAACTGGAGGTCCTGACTCTGAACTCAAGCCCAACATGATTCATGCTATTCCAAAGTTTCATGGGCTCAATTCCGAGGATCCTTTTTAGCACATCAAATAGCTCAAGCATCTAGCCTAGACCTTCGGATCAGATGTCCAAAATTGGGACATTCTTCTCATGAAAATGTTCTCCTTCTCTCTCATAGACAAAGCAGCTCACTAGTATCAGACTCAGACGCGTCCTGATAAGTCCAATTTATTGGACATTTATTTGGCTTAAGTATATATGGAATACATTTCCTTATAGTTTAATGACCTAAGCTAAGTAGTAATTAATCTTAGCTTATGAATATTTTTGTATCTACGTTGCATTCTAATACATATATTTATACTTCTTATTTGATATGTGCATGTAGAGAAAAAATATAAAAGTATAATACGTGGCTGGACATGAATTAGCATTTGAAGGAGGGTATGCCCATAATTGTCCCTCACCATCGCTCCCTCCGCCAGCATTCAAATCCAGCGGTTGCACATGCAAAGGAGGAGGCGGGCGATGTGGATCAGGAACTTTATCTCTTCAAGGGTTTGAGGCATGGGCGCCGGGCCTCTCCACCGGGAAGCAGAGCATGCACCGCAACCAGACGCGTGCATTGTGACACCCCCACCATGCGCCACCGCTCAGCCACAGTGAGGCCGCCCTCGCGCGTAAGCCCTGCGTGTCACTGCCAAGGTACACACGCCTCTTTCACAGCAAACCGTGCCCTTCCTCCTCGTCTGAGACAACAACATCGACCGCGCACTTCCTCCACGATTGCGAGCAGTCTTTGGCACACCCCCCTACACAGTGCCACCTCCTCCGCACACTGGCAGCAGCGCCCACCGTGCGCAACAGACGTGCGCAACCACAGCCGCACGGCCTGTCCTTCCTTCTTCTTCTTCATCTCCATCGGTTGCAACTACACCCACCGAAGAAGAACCCAATGCCATCAACATGCAACCACCACTACACGCCACCATTCTCCACATCGTCAACTCTATTGAGCTCTCCTCGACCTCACGAGCTCGGCCACGCCCTCAGACATGCCAACCGCGGCCACATCCACTGGCAAGCTGCCTCCATTGTCATTGCTCCTCGTTGCCAGCGTCAACTCCGGCTGTCGTTCGGAGCGCCACCACCATCGAAAAACTCTCGTCGTGGTCGACCTTCCTCGAGCTTCTCGGCCTCCATTATCGACTCCTCTTCGTGTGAGATCAAGAGGAAGAATTCCTCTGTTTTGCTTTCTAATAAAAATTACCAAATATGCCATTTCCGAAAACACTATTGCAATATTTGATTAATTAATCTATTTGAGTGAAATTGCGTGCATGCACTTAAGGTTTATATTATTTCTTTCATGCACTTAACTCTTATATGTTGAGTTTGACATACATAAAATCTCATCAAGGCACTCACACGACCTAAAGGAGAAAGCCAAATTTCTTGAAATATAGTTATGTTACATGTCATTGCAAGTTATTTCATGGAAGGAAAATTACATACATACCCCTGCATTCTTAAATTATCGTGTGTTCCTTCGTTTCGCCTTATTTTGCATCAGATTTGAGGACTGATTACACAATTGATTAAACAAATACAAAGGAAAAATATTTTGTGAATTTATTGCATCTAATCCTCCCTGTAGATACGACCTGAAGTGTAGTGTTATTTCAGTATTTTAGTAACTTTGATCTAGCTTTTTTCCAACCACATTATTTACTATGACGCATATTTTCCTGACATCATATTTCTGCAAGCGAAAAAACTCCCAATCAAATGGTGCCATTGCCGTGGAGGCAACAAATGCAATAATTTCACCTGATTTTTATTTTTTATTATTTCTCATTGCACAGTGATCTGACCAGTTGTTATCTTTTCTGTCCAAGGAATCTGTGGAGGTAACAGGCGCAGCTAGGAGACGACGTTGACCTTGAGCGACGCCCACACGCGGGGAAGATGCAGGAGACCTGGATCCCACTTCCATAGGGGATTCCCCTTTGTCACAAGTTTTATTCCTATTTTCTCACCCTTGTAGTAATTAGGGCTGATTTTTGGGGGTCTGTCCCCACATTCTTTAGAGGCTAGGGGCTATATTTTTGCTACTCGCATAATTCATTTTTCTACATGTTTGCCTCTAAAATGAACACAATAAAATACCGAGCTGCCTATTAGGAGTTGCGTGCCCCTAGGTGCATGCATTTAGGAGTGATTGAGCAGCACATTAGATCTCATTGTTGCATTGTGAGCATAGTTGCACGAAGATTGCTAAAGGTAGGTACACCTTTCTAAATTTTTGCATCCAGCTCCTATTCATGCATTTGCATGCAGGTTAAAATTCAAGACCACAAAGCTAAATGAAATTACTTAATCCAGTGGTCGCCTAACTGTAATTGGGACTGATAATCAAATTTGACCTTAAAACCAAATCACACTTGATTTGATTCAAAGGGACTTGTCTGCGTTTTCAAAATAAAAATGATTTGCAGTGTGATGCACACGTCTGGCATTGAGCACACACATTAGGCACAGCACTAAGGCTTGATCCCTTAACGCTATAGGCACCGATCTTTATCGGTGCAAACCCTCATATCATGCTTTGTGGTCGTGGTATTATCTTTTTGACCAAATGTTTTGATACTTCACGGAGGGGGACACCCCTTAAAGGAACAAAAGGGTAGTTAAGAGGTACCGCGTATGCATCGCTCAAAGGAAGGGTTCACCCTACTTGCATCCCTTTGTTCATCCTTGGAGTAACTTCTCACTTGATCACCTGGGAGTATCATCTAAGCAAAGTATAGGTCCTAGGGCACTCGAAGGTTGAATTAGGTCACGTAATTGCTGTGAATAACTTGTTTGGCCATCTATATCAACTAATTCTACCTTTGCAACAAAAAAGGTTAAGATCTTAAGTCATCACCCCTCTTATACCACTTACGTGGGAATGGAGGGATAAGCCTTGACCTTTCGACCTATCTTTGGAGTGGAGGTTTCACTTAATCAACAAGAACTTGAATTGTGATTAATATTGTATGCTTGGTAGACGCTCTCTTGAGGGAAATCTAGTGTTTGATCCTAAGCCTGAGAGAATTCTTAGGAGAGCCCACCAAGGAGAGAAAAGAGAAGACATGGTTGACCAAGGAGCAAATCAACAAAGGACCCTGAGGGACTATTTTATTCCAACCAACCAACCCACTTAAGCATTAAGATGACCAGCAGGGGATAATCCATATGAGATCAAGAGCAGTACCATATCTTTGTTGCCCTCCTTTTATGGTACTACTAGGAAGGACCCCTACCGGCATTTGGATGAATTCACCGAGATCTGTTCCACGGTGAAGCTCCAGGGCTTTACTGATGAAGCCTTGATGAGGACTCTATTCCCATTCTCCCTAAAGGATAAGGCCAAGCACTGGTATCATACCCTCGATGCAAGGGTAAATGATTGGGCTACCCTTAAGGGAGAATTCTTGAAAAAGTATTTTCCTATGAGTAAGACCAACCATTACAGAAGAGAGATTATGGGTTTTACTCAACATGAAGGGGAGCAATTTCATGAGACCTGGGAGTACTTTAATGACCTTCTTAGGTTATGCCCTTACCATCAGGTGCCAAGATGGCAGTTGGTCAAAAGGTTCTATAACGGATTATTTGAAAGGCATAGGCAAACCATCGATGCAGCCTATGTAGGAACCTTCATGACCAAAACTGAGGATGAAGCTTGGGCATTATTTGAAATATTAAGTGACAACTCCATAAATATGTCCTCTGCCTATCAAGAAAACCATCAATCTTGCAGAGGAAGATAGAGGCCCACGAAGCCAGGGCTACTCAGGATTTGTCTTATCAGATTTAATTATTGAATAAAAACTTTGATAGGCTTTTAGCAAACCCTGGCATGAACCTGCAAGCAGCCTCTATCTTTTAGGCTTCAAGTGAATGCTTCATTTGCCAAAGCACAACGCACGCCACTGCGGAGTGCCACCAAGCAAATCAATTCCCTGAGTTGATTCAGGCCTACTTGAATGCGACCCAAGGTTTCCGCCCACCTCCTCGCAATAACCCTTATTCCAATACCTATAATCTGGGCTAGCGGAACCATCCAAACTTCTCTTGGAAGCAAGGTGATGCTTTTAACTCAAGGAATACAAGACCCCTACCTCCCCAACCCATATACCAACCATCCTATGAAAACCCTCCTCAGAATAAGCCCTCTGAGATGGATGAACTTAAAGCCATGATGAAAGCAATGCAAGAGAATCAGAATATGGTCATCCAATCTCAGAATAAGATGATTACTGATATGCAAGCCTAAATTGGTCATCTTACTGAGGCAGTTAGGCAATGTGATCCAAGGAAGTTACCTAGCTCTTCTGAGGAGAACCTAAAGGGCAAGGGGGTCGTATTCAGGGAGCACACCCAAGCTATGTCCGTGCTAAGGAGTGGAAGGAAAATTGACAAGCCTGATAACACTCCTACGGTTACATCTCAGAATTCCCTTCCTACAGCTGACACAACTTCCATCTCACCGAGGAAGAGCTACACTACTCTCCCTCACTTGAAATCACCCACAATGAGGATGTCATCATTCCACCACCCCTCTACCCAGAAGCCGAGGGTGCCCTATCCAGAGCGCCTATCTGCTCCTAGGGAATCTTCTGTTGGCTCGCTTGGAGCCAAGGATAGGACGGAGGAGATTATGGACACTTTTAGGCAAGTCCAAATCAACTTTCCTCTGTTGGAAGCTATCAAATAGATCCTTTCCTATGCTAAATTTCTAAAGGACCTGTGCACCCAGAAGTGCCGACCTAGGAGACAGGTCCAAGCCAAAATCATCCTACCTGACCATGTTAGCTCAGTTCTCCAACATGGAACAACCCCCAAAATGAAAGACCTAGGGGCCCTGTATATTTCAGTGGTTATAGGTAACCAACACATTGATGAGGCTCTGCTAGATCTAAGGGTGGGAGTGAACATTTTACCGACCTCCGTCTACAACCTTTTAGGAGGTGAGTTAAAACCTAGTCCAGTCATCCCTTAGGTCGCAGACAGATCACTTAAGATACCTCAGGGATTACTGGAAGATGTCTTGGTGAGAGTGGAGGACTTCTTCCCTGTTGACTTTCTTATGCTAGATACTGACCCTTCTAATAAGCCTACCAAGCCATCCATTATTTTGGGATGCCCCTTCTTAGCCATAGCCAATGCCTCTATCAATTGTAGATCAGGTGCACTTAAAATGGGCTTTGGGAACAAGAAGATTTGGTTGAATGTTTTTGATACCTACAAGCAATCCGGATTTGAAGATTGCTCTCAGATTGAGGTTGTTGATGAAATAATCGAGGAGACTACTCCAGCACTCTTATGTAGAGATCCCCTTCAAAAGGTCATATCTAAGGACCATCCTCCGACTATTGAAGAAACTAAAGGGGAAATACCTGAATTAGAAGAGTTGCTGGGGATACACACGGAGTCTTTGTCCCCACCCTAGGCCGTGAAGGTAGACCTACTACCTGAGGTGGGGATGTATCAACTTAAACCCTCAATCCAAAAGGCTCCTGAGTTGGAGTTGAAACCCCTCCTGAGCACATTGAAATATGCTTTCCTTGGCCCTAATGACATGCTCCCCATTATTATCTCATCTGCATTATCTGAATCGTAGGAGGGAGCTCTGCTTGAGTGTTTACAAAGGCACAAGGAAGCAATTGCCAGATCAATTACTGATATTAAGGGTGTTGATCCCTCCCTTTACATGCATCATATATACAAGGATGAGTCTGTGAAACCTTTTCAAGACATGCAGAGAAGGCTCAACCCCAATATGCGAGAGGTTGTTAAAAAGGAGATTCTGAAATGGCTAGATGCAGGGATTATTTATCCCATTTCAGATAGTAAATGAGTCAATCCTATTCATGTGGCAACCATAAAGGCAAGAGTCACTGTGGAAGAGAACGAACGAGGAGAGTTGGTGACCACTAGACCCTCAACAGGTTGGAGGGTCTGCATTGATTACCACCGTTTGAACACGGCTACCTAGAAAGACCATTTCTCCTTACCGTTTATTGATTAGATTTTGGAATGACTAGCGGGGAACAAGTACTTCTGTTTCCTTGATGGGTATTCTGGGTATAACCAGATAGTTGTCTTTCTTGACGATCAGGAGCATACTACCTTCACGAGCCCGTATGGTACATTTGCATTTTGTCGAATACCATTCGGGTTATGTAATGCTCCTGCCACCTTCCAATGATGTATGATGGCTATCTTTTCTGATATGATCAACGAGTTTGTAGAGATTTTCATGGATGACTTCTCCATTTACGGCTCGTCATTTGACGTATGCCTTTCGCAGCTTGATAAAGTCTTAACCCGTTACGAAGAGGCAAAGCTGGTGCTTAGCTGGGAGAAAAGCCACTTTATGGTCCAGCAGGGCATTGCATTAGGGCATGTAGTTTCTGAGAGAGGATTAGAGGTGGACACCGCAAAAATTGATTCCATCACTAAGCTTCCATCGCCTACCAATGTTCGTTAGGTTAGATCTTTCCTTGGCCATGCCGGATTTTATAGGCGCTTCATTAGAGATTTCAGTAAAATCTTTAAGCCACTCTGTGACCTCTTAGCGAAGGCTGTCTCCTTCAATTTTGATGATAGATGTGGCGAGGCTTTCCAAGTCTTAAAGAAAGCCCTTATTACCACGTCGATTCTCCAAGCACCAGATTGGACCCTCCCGTTTGAGCTAATGTGGATGCTTCTGATTTTGCAGTGGGAGAGATCTTAGGCCAAAAGGTTGATGGCAAACCTCATGTGTTACATTATGCTAGCAAGACCCTTATGGATCCTCAGTAAAACTACATGGTCACTGAAAAGGAACTTCTTGCTGTTGTATTTGCTTTAGAAAAGTTTCGATCTTATCTTTTGGGATCCAAGGTTGTGGTGTTCACTGATCATTCTGCCTTAAAGCATCTTCTTGTTAAAAGGGACACCAAACCTCTCCTAATTCATTGGATTCTGCTACTCCAAAAGTTTGACCTGGAAATTAAAAATAAGAAAGGAGTTGAGAATGTGGTAGTAGATCATCTATCTAGGATCCCTATTGAGGCATCAAACCCTGCTGGTGGTATCCAAGACACTTTCCCTGATGAGTCTCTGATGGCCATGGAGGCCAAAACTCGGTTCGCTGAATAGTGAACTATATGGTCACAGCCATTACCCCTAGTACTTGGGACAAGTAGAAGTGAAACAGGTTTCTTGCTGACGCTAAATTTTATCACTGGGAGGAACCTGAGCTTTTTAGAATAGGCCCTGACCAGCTTTTCCGCCGTTGCATCCCTGACGAAGAGTAAAGAAGTGTTCTGAGTTTCTGCCATGACCTCCACTATGGGGGCCATTTTAGTGGGAAAAAGACTGCCCATAAGGTTCTTCAATCTGGCTTTTGGTGGCCCACATTATTTCAAGATGCACATACATATGTGGGTGCATGTCTATGTTGCCAGCAGACAGGAACCATTGGAAAAAGGGATGAGATGCCCCAGAAACCTATCCTCCCTATTGAGATCTTTGATATTTGGGTCATCGACTTCATGGGTCCCTTTCCTGTGTCCTTCAGATATGAGTACATCCTTGTGGATGTAGACTATGTATTGAAATAGATGGAAGCCATACCCATGCGAACCAATGACCATTCTATGGTCATGGGTTTTGTTAAGGCTAATATCACTTCCCAGTACGGGTGCCCAAGGACGATCATAAGTGATGGAGGACCTCACTTCAAGAACGTACACTTCACAAGACTACTCCAAAATTTGGGAGTGAACCACATGATAGCCACACCTTACCATCCCCAAACGAGTGGACAAGTTGAAGTGTCTAATAGGGAGATTAAACGAATTTTAGAAAAAACTGTCAGGCCCAACCATAAGGATTGGTCTAAAAAACTAAATGATGCTCTTTCGGCCTACAGAACCACGTATAAGACTCCCTTAGGCATGTCTCCTTTCCGTCTTGTCTACGAAAAGGCGTGCCATCTTAGAGTTAAGTGAGCATTGTGTTAACATGAAGCCTATTAGGCTATTAAAAACATTAACTTGAATTTGGATAAAGTAGGAAAGGCACGTATGTTAGAGTTAAGTGAGCTTGAGGAGCTTTGTAATGAAGCCTATGAAACTTCTCAAGCTTACAAGCAATGTACAAAGGTCTTCCATGATAAGCACATCATTAGAAAGACTTTTGAGCCCAACCTGTGGGTTTAGCTTTTCAATTCTAGACTTAAATTATTTCCAGGAAAGGTCAACTCCCGCTGAGATGGGCCGTACATTGTTATCAATACTTTCCCTCATGGAGCTGTAGAAATTCGAAACCCTACTTCTAGTGCGAGCTTTAAGGTAAATGACCAGTGACTTAAACCTTATATTACTCTTTCAGATGGCTAGGTTTTGGATGCACTTCGGCTTGAGGAGCCTTAGCTCCTCCCACTCTCCTCCTCAGGTGATATTCTTCTATGTCTGCATTTTTCCAATGAGGACATTTTCAATCTTAGGCATGGGGGGGTATAACCTGAGGATGTTTATAACATTTATAAATATTTGCATACATTTAGGATAGTGATTTATAAAAAAAAGAAGAGAGAAAAAAAAAAGAAAAAAATCTTTTATTTTCTTGAGCTGAATTAGTTAGTCCCTAATAGAAAAGTTATCAAGGAGGTGTCATTTAAGATTTTCTTTTTAAATTGTTTCTTAAGTTTAGAATCTAATATAGTTACATTCACTTGCACGTAGACTGGGTAATGGATCTTTGTAGAAAACCAATAAGCATTTTTAGTCTACTGAACCCTTGGACAATTAAAGGGAGTCAGGCTTACTATCTTCTATAAGATCCACCTCATATTTGTGAGAAGAAAGTGAAAGTTCCCTACTCGGAGGGGGTGACGTAATAATTGCGAAAATGAAATATAAATAATCCCACAAATAAGCAATCCCACAAGTACACAAGTAATTTTAGGTGGAAACCCAAACCGGGTGAAAACCACCACCTAACCCTCTCGAGTTAGGATTTTCCGATCAACCAAGTTGATCCAAATCCACTAAATCGAATCACTTTAAACGAGGGTGATTCAACCTCAATACAACCACGCTACTTAAATGAGGGTAGCGTACCTCAACCCCTTCTCTCCACGAGAAGGATTTTGTCTCGCGAAGGAGACGGGAATTCGCAAAGCGAATACCCAACCAAATAACAAAGATAAAATAAACAACAAGTCCTATAGAGCCAACAAAGTAATTATGAACCTAGCTTCTATAGGAATAAGGAAACTCCCCTTTGCAAGGAGTGCGTCGAGTTGATGATGCGATGCGTGAGGCATGCGACGGTGCAACTTCGCTCTCGTGAACAACGACGGGAGAGCGGGTGCGCAACAGCTTGATGCTCTCAAGATGTAGAACTTGAGCTTAGAGAGCAAGAGCTATCTAGGACACAAGAGAGTGGAACTATGTTGCTTAAGTGTGTCTTGTGTTTCTCTTAGTGTATCTAGGTGTCTTTGTGTTGCAAAGGTTCCCTCTATTTATAGAGGCCTTAGGAAGGCTTTGGAAGGCTTAGGAAAGGTTCTATAGCCGTTGGGAACAAAGCCCAAGAGAATCAGCCCGAAATCAGGAACAATCATTGCTCTGACAGGCTTATCAGATGTCTAATTCTGGCATCAGACGTCTGGAAGTTCACTTTAAGACGTCTGATTCCAAGGTCAGACATCTGATTTTGGGCGGGTCTCTTCCTGACTTCAATAAGATCTAAACAGGGTTCTAGCGCAAGTCCATCAGACGACATATAGGACGTCTGGCACTATGTCTTGACGTCTGGAAACCTACTTTTACTGTGGGAATGGATTTTCCAAACGTTGCAACGGCTAGAAAATCTCTGAGAAGAGATTTTGGGTCAGCCGAGGCAAAACGGTCAATTATCAGACGTCTGGTAAGTCCTATGGACGTCTGATAAGGCTCTAACGGTCACATTCTTGAGTGTTTGCTAAGCCAGCCAACGGTCCACTAATTGGACATCTGGCAAAGTCATCAGACGTCTCCTAAGACGTCTGGTCTAAGGTCTGGACGTCTGATTTCATCAGACAGAACTAACTATGTCTAGCCTAATAGTTATCAGACGTCTGAAACAACAGTCAGACATCTTAAAATATTTTATCAGACGTCTGATTTTGGAATTAGACGTCTGGAAGTGCTGTTTAAACCCTATATTGGTTTTCTAGGTGTTCTACAGAAAACCTAAGTATCCTAGGGTTGTGCAGGTGTTCCTAGGACTACTGTTAGGGTACTTTGAGGCTCTTTAACATGAATTATCTAAGGAAATAAAGAGCAACAAAAGAAACGAAAAATACAAGTACAAAAGAAGGAAATCTATCCTATTCTTCATTTCCTTCCATCTTCAATATATCGCTCCTCGCGAATCTCTTCTACTCTCCATCGAGCTCCTCCAATCCGTCCTGAATGCGAGCTCAAACTCCGTCTAATCACGTATCCATTTGCGATTGACCTGAAATCTAGGACTCAAAGCGCAAATATTAAATGACACGTGTTTTGTTATCATCAAAACAAATGATTGTGGTGCTCTAGCACCAACAATCTCCCCCTTTCTGATGATGACAAAATCATAAATAATAATGCAGAAAATCCTCCCCCTTTTTGACATTATCAAAAAGGTTTAATTGATTTTACATTTCCTATAACTCCCCCTTAAGACATGCTCTTCTGTAAATTTCTTTTGACAAAGGTAATGCCTCCCCCCCTTTTTTTTTATTATAACAACAAGATAGCTATTATTTTTCTCCCCCTTTCTAACGGAAATTTAGCTACCTTATATCTCTCCCTTAAAAATTGACAATTAGCTCATAAATTTTAACTCCCCCTATCTAAATGCTTATGATAAAAAGATAGGGTAAAGGGTTTTACCTCACCTACCATGGCCAATAAAATGGGCCAAATGGTGGTTGTGGATGCCACATCGGATGGGGCTCCCATCCGTAGCTTGGAGGCCCAGGCATTGGCGCCGGTCTCCAATCTGGTGGTCGACGTGTGGTGGGTCCGTCATTTGTTCGCCGTCTCGTCGGTCTTCTTGTTCTCCTCCTTGGTCTACTCCTTGGTTCTCCCAACTTGAGTTGACCAGCTTTGAGTTTGTAGGTCCAGTCCTTTGTGTTGTAATTATCCCTGAACCCTACAAAACAAGATTCTAATTCTTTTTTCGGTATCCAAGTGAGCTTGGATCCGGATCTGTTAGCGGGTCTCCTTGAAGGAGATCCTTTCTCAACCTTAGGGCTATAAAAATTATCAACTTTGTTGATTAATTTGTTAGAATTTTCCCTAAGACATGCAATTTCTTTTTCTATAGTATTCATCTTAATCTTTAAATTGGAAATTTCTATTTTTAGACTAACATTTTCCTCAATCAATTTATTATTTTCATTGATGAGGTTATGATTTTCTAATAATAGGTTATCAATTCTAGGACTAGCTTCTATGCCCTTAAGTTATTTTTCTAACCTATCATTTTCATTTTTAAGAAAACTAAGGTTCTTTTTAATACTTTTGTTTTCTATTTTTAGTGATTTACTAACTTCAAAAAGTTCATTACAAGCTTCTTGTAGATCGAGATTTACCTCGTTGTCGGAGTCGCTTCCGCTTTCACTGTCGCTATTGCTTCCTCTGGCCATGAAACCAAAGCAAGCGGTTTCTTCTTCTTTTTCTTCTTCTTCTTCATCCGAGCTCATCTCTTCATGAGTGTCTTCTAACTTCCTCCATATCTCGTGGGCGGTAGTGCACTCTTGGATTTTCTCGAACTCTTTCGGACTCAACGCGCAATACAGGGCATTCATTGCCTTTGCGTTGAGTGAAAGCTCTCGAATCTGCAGCTGCGAGTAGCCTCCTTGCGGTCGCTTCGGTATCTCGTATGGGGTTTCGCAACATCCCCATACCTCGAATTCAGTGGCTTGGAGCCACGTCTTCATCCTCAACTTCCAATATCCGAAGTCCCTCCCGTTGAAATAGGGTGGTCGGATGGTGGACTGCCCTTTGGAGATTCTGATTGCGGCTATGCTTCCCTCCAAGATCTTCTTGCCGGGTGTTACTCCGATCTTGCAAGAACCTGCTCTGATACCAACTGAAGGTTCCCTACTCGGAGGGGGTGACGTAATAATTGCGGAAATGAAATATAAATAATCTCACAAATAAGCAATCCCACAAGTACACAAGTAATTTTAGGTGGAAACCCAAACCGGGTGAAAACCACCACCTAACCCTCTCGAGTTAGGATTTTCCGATCAACCAAGTTGATCAAAATCCACTAAATCGAATCACTTTAAACGAGGGTGATTCAACCTCAATACAACCACGCTACTTAAACGAGGGTAGCGTACCTCAACCCCTTCTCTCCACGAGAAGGATTTTGTCTCGCGAAGGAGACGGGAATTCGCAAAGCGAATACCCAACCAAATAACAAACATAAAATAAACAACAAGTCCTATAGAGCCAACAAAGTAATTATGAACCTAGCTTCTATAGGAATAAGGAAACTCCCCTTTGCAAGGAGTGCGTCGAGTTGATGACGCGATGCGTGAGCCACGCGACGGCGCAACTTCGCTCTCGTGAACAACGGCGGGAGAGCGGGTGCGCAACAGCTTGATGCTCTCAAGATGTAGAACTTGAGCTTAGAGAGCAAGAGCTATCTAGGACACAAGAGAGTGGAACTATGTTGCTTAAGTGTGTCTTGTGTTTCTCTTAGTGTATCTAGGTGTCTTTGTGTTGCAAAGGTTCCCCTCTATTTATAGAGGCCTTAGGAAGGCTTTGGAAGGCTTAGGAAAGGTTCTATAGCCGTTGGGAACAAAGCCCAAGAGAATCAGCCCGAAATCAGGAACAATCATTGCTCTGACAGGCTTATCAGATGTCTAATTCTGGCATCAGACGTCTGGAAGTTCACTTTAAGACGTCTGATTCCAAGGTCAGACATCTGATTTTGGGCGGGTCTCTTCCTGACTTCAATAAGATCTAAACAGGGTTCTAGCGCAAGTCCATCAGACGACATATAGGACGTCTGGCACTATGTCTAGACGTCTGGAAACCTACTTTTACTGTGGGAATGGATTTTCCAAACGTTGCAACGGCTAGAAAATCTCTGAGAAGAGATTTTGGGTCAGCCGAGGCAAAACGGTCAATTATCAGACGTCTGGTAAGTCCGATGGACGTCTGATAAGGCTCTAACGGTCACATTCTTGAGTGTTTGCTAAGCCAGCCAACGGTCCACTAATTGGACATCTGGCAAAGTCATCAGACGTCTCCTAAGACGTCTGGTCTAAGGTCTGGACGTCTGATTTCATCAGACAGAACTAACTATGTCTAGCCTAATAGTTATTAGATGTCTGAAACAACAGTCAGACGTCTTAAAATATTTTATCAGACGTCTGGAAGTGCTGTTTAAACCCTATATTGGTTTTCTAAGTGTTCTACAGAAAACCTAAGTATCCTAGGGTTGTGTAGGTGTTCCTAGGACTACTGTTAGGGTACTTTGAGGCTCTTTAACATGAATTATCTAAGGAAATAAAGAGCAACAAAAGAAACGAAAAATACAAGTACAAAAGAAGGAAATCTATCCTATTGTTCATTTCCTTCCATCTTCAATATATCGCTCCTCGCGAATCTCTTCTACTCTCCATTGAGCTCCTCCAATCCGTCCTAGATGCGAGCTCGAACTTCGTCTAATCACGTATCCATTTACGATTGACCTGAAATCTAGGACTCAAAGCGCAAAGATTAAATGACACGTGTTTTGTTATCATCAAAACAAATGATCGTGGTGCTCTAGTACCAACAGAAATTAGAGAGATTACTGGTGCGCTAAGTCTAGTGCAATGACTCCTAAGTTTTGGACAATTAGATAAGGATACCTCAGAGTTAGGCATAGTTTTCGCTTTCTGTTCCCATGTGCATACATTCTGTGAATTCCTGAGAGTCATCAAATAAGACAGATATACAGAAATTGAGTCTTAATAAAACTATGACTATGGTGGATGGTTACGATCGTCCTTCATAGAGTTCTCAGCTGAAGAAGGGTAATAGTATCAAAGGTCAGAAATACACTTGTCCTATCAATTCCTTCCCGATGCCGAGAGTAGGCACTTCCACTAAATAAGCCACATAATGTCCTCTTGACCACCATCATTCCTAATAATGCCTCATAAATAAAAGTCTACATCGTGTTATGTTGATTTATGAAAAAAAAAAGAAAAGAAAAAAAAGAAAGAAAGAGAGAAATATTTATATAGAAAAGAGGAGAAACAGAAAAAAAAAAGTTCAAGTTTATAGTTTTATCTTCGTATCATTTTTTTCATTATATGTCGATGTTTTTGAGGCAACAAAAAAAACACCCATTGCAATTCACCAAATATGACCCTTACCTATTTTTCAGTATTTCTGACCGCCCGAATATTGGCTGAGGTCCTCTAACTTAGTTGTAGGGTTATTAGGACTTTAATTGTAGTGTGAATGCCATGTGAGGCCACCGAACAGTGAGTATATTTACAAAATCTGGTGAGATTTGTGATCTCAGAAAGAAGGAAAAGAGCGAGCACAAAGGAACATCAAGAGAGCATAGTTGTCTAGCCTCTCTCTAAGTTGACTTATTTGGTAGTCTAGAGATCTATAGTCTATAGTACTAGATTACATGTAGCACCAGATGAGTGTGTGCCACCAAATATGAATCCATTCAACTTAGTTTCTCCTACCTAATCCAAAAAGTCGGGGTCAAATAACATATTATTTTCTGCTTTATCCCTAAGGGAAGTAGTTGCCTATCCTGATAGAAATATTTACCAAGGGTTAAGTACAAACTTTAAATGTAAGTTGGCTTCTCATTTGGATTCGTTACCTAGACTACAATCGCTTCACATTTGCTTGGATCTCTAAGTTTTTGGAATAAAAAAAGGAGAAATCTTTTTGGTTGCTTCCATTGTTTTTCATTTTTTGCTCAGGACTAGCAAAACTTAGGCATGGGAGCATTTGATAAGTCCAATTTATTAGACATTTATTTGGCTTAAGTACATATGGAATACATTTCCTTATAGTTTAATGACCTAAGCTAAGTAGTAATTAATCTTAGCTTACGAATATTTTTGTATCTACTTTGCATTCTAATAAATACATTTATACTTCTTATTTGATATGTGCATGCAGAGAAAAAAAAATAAAAGTATAATAGGTGGCTGGACATGAATTAGCATTTGAAGGAGGGTATGCCCATAATTGTCCCTCACCGCCGCTCCCTCTGCCAGTGTTCAAATCTAGTGGTTGCGCATGCGAAGGAGGCGGGCAGTGTGGATCTAGAACTTTATCACTTCGAGGGTTTGAGGCATGGGCGTCGGGCCTCTCCACCAGGAAGTAGAGCATGCACTGCAACCAGCCGCGTGCATTGTGACACCCCCACTATGCACCACCGCTCAGCCACATCCAAGCCACCTTCGCACGTAGGCCCTACATGTCACCGCCAATGCACGCACACCTCTTTCACAGCAAACTATTCCCTTCGTCCTCGTCTGAGATAGCAACATCGATCGTGCACTTCCTCCACGACCGCAAGCGATCTCTGGCTCACCCTCCCCCGCAGCACCACCCACCGGTGCCACCTCCTCCACACACCGGCAGCAGCGCCCACTATGTGCAACAGACGTGCGCAACCATAGCCGCACGGCCCGTCCTTCCGTCTTCTTCTTCTTCATCTCCACCGGTTGCAACTACACCCACCGAAGAAGAACCCAATGCCATCAACACGTAGTCGCCACTACACGCCACCGTCCTCCACATCGTCACCTCTATTGAGCTCCCCTCAACCTCATGAGCTCGGCCACGCCCTCAGACACACCAACTGCGGCCACGTCCATCGTCGAGCTGCCTCCACCGTCGTCGCTCCTCGTCGCTGACATCAACTTCGGCCGCCGTTTGGAGTGCCACCACCACCATCGGAAAGCTCTTATCGTGGTCAACCTTCCTTGAGCTCCTCGGCCTCCACCATCGACTCCTCTTCGCACGATATCAAGAGGAACAATTCCTCTGTTTTGCTTTCTAATAAAAATTACCAAACATGCCATTGCCAAAAACACTATTGCAATATTTGATTAATTAATCTATTTGATTGAAATTGCATGCATGCACTTAAGGTTTATATTATTTCTTTCATGCATGTAACTCTTATATGTTGAGTTTGACATATACATAAAATCTCATCAAGGCACTCACACGACCTAAAGGAGAAAGCCAATTTTCTTGAAATATAGTTATGTTACATGTCATTGCAAGTTATTTCATGGAAGGAAAATTACATACATACCCCTGCATTCTTAAATTATCACGTGTTCCTTCTTTTCGCTTTGTTTCACATCACATTTGAGCATGAATTGCACAATAGATTAAACAAATACAAAGGAAAAATATTTTGTGAATTTATTGCATTTAATCCTCCCTGTGGATACAACCTGAAGTGTGGTGTTATTTCAGTATTTTAGTAACTTTGATCAAGTTTTTTTTCAACCACATTATTTATTACAATGCATATTTTCCTGACATCATATTTCTGCAAGTGATAAAACTCCCGATCACATCCAATCAACACTTGAGTTGAACTACAATCCGAGTTTTTGAAAAAGTTCTTCCCAGTTGGTCAGACGAATGCTTTACGACACCAGATCACGCACTTCACATAGCAGCCTGGAGAACCACATCATGAAGCATGGGATCGTTTCCTAGATCTTATGCGAAAGTGCCCCCATCACGGAGTTCCTAAATGGGAACAAGTCCAGTCTTTTTACCAATGACTCCGTGAAGATATCCGCTTATTCGTCAATGCAACTTGCGGAGGAAACATCATGGGTCAACACGAAGACACTATGTGGGAGATTCTCGAGAATATGTGCGAGAACTCCATCAATAATGACTCTATAGGCTTATTCGACTGGACGAATGCTCGTGCATCGACGAATCCAAGGGGATCACATGAGACACAGGGCCTGTCCTCTTCTGTCAACCTGGAATTGATGGCCAGTCGGTTGGACAAGGTCTCTATCATTGAGAAGAAGGTGGATGAGCTAACTCGACATCTGCAGTGAGCCACCTCTGCGGAAAACCCGTTCGCACAGCCACCCTCTGGGAGGGATACTGTGCATAACATCTATCACCGATCTTCTCAGGGGATGGACCTGTATCCACCCCTGTCTGACTCTAGGGCCGGAAGAAACTCCTACCCTTCCTACTCTAGTTGAGGGAACTTTGAACCCTCGTACTTTGACTTTTCTGAGGATCCTCAGACTTGCGAGGACCTCAACGCCATCCAAAATGACCCATTCTCTAATACCTATAACCCTGGATGGCGGAATCATCCCAATTTCCTGTGGGCAGGAAATAATTAGAATCAGAGACCACCATATCAACCCCGTCCGCAAGCTCCTCGTCCATATCAACCGCCTCAGCCTCGGCCCAACCCCACCTATCAATCTAGGCTAAATCAAACAGATCAAATGACTCTTATCCTTCAGACTCTGGCTGACATTCAAAAGACAAATGCGGCTATGCAAAAACAACACAAAGATGAAATCACAGAGGTTCGCAATCAACTCACCCAGATGGTAAATTCTTGCCAACCTAACGTACTCCCTTCGCAATCTCTGCCGAATGCGAATAACGTGCCAAATCAGAGGCACGTTATGAACCCAAATCCAAGCCAAGCACACATGATTTATCAAGCCCCTTCTGCTCCATCACTCGACGGGATGGAAGCCTTGACATCATACTTGGGATTTCAGCAGCAGCCACCTATTTTACCCACACCAAACTAGAATCAGGCAAGACTAAATTTAGTAACAACCCGTAGTCGAAAAGCAACACAATACCCACCTTACCCAAGCCACTTTCAGCCTGGTAGTAACCCAAGTCCTACGATAGTCATCCAGGATATCCCTATCCCTGATCAAGAACCTAGACCTATTCTAGAGGAACCATCCAAGGTTCCATTTCCCGAGGCCTTGACCAAGGGAATGAGGACAACCAAACCCGTGGCACCTGAGGAGGACCTACTCAAGCTCTTTGAATAGGTCCATATAAACATCCCCTTGATGGATGCAATTTGCTACATACCAGCTTACACACAATTCCTAAAAGATGTGTGTACACCTAAGTGTAAACCGTGAACCAAAAGTGGGAGCCTAATCATATTGTCAAAGCAAGCCAGCTCTGTAATTTTGAGCAAACTCCCACCTAAGGCAAAAGACCAAAGTACTCCCCTGATTTCCTGTACAATTGGTGATATCCAATTTGATAGAGCTTTATTGGACCTAGGAGCCTCCATAAGCCTAATACCTAGATCCGTACTTGACCATCTTGAGCAATCTGAGCTCAAACCGACAGAGGTGACAATACAATTGGTAGACCGATCTATTAAGTCACCTAAAGGAGTTCTTGAGGATGTCATTGTTAGGGTTCGGGATTTCTATTTCCCAGTAGATTTTGTAGTCTTGGATACGGATGCTCCAAAAAATCTGAAAAACACACCAATCATATTAGGGGGACCCTTTCTGGCCACAGCTAGAGCCAACATAAATTGTGAGGAGGGCCAAATTGAACTGAAATTTGGGAACCAGACATTAAAGATTGACATCTTTAAGGCCCAACAAGGGATTAATTATGGAGTTATAGAACAGATATGTGATATCAAGGCTGTGGTTGACGATCCGAATATTGAGGAAAACACGACTACTTCTGATCAACCATAAGAGGATCAAAACCCGCAATCAGAGGAGTCCGAACTCAACCTAAACACACCCATAACTCTTTCCCTTTCTCGTGACACTCACCCTGAACCACCCGCTGCTGCTGATAACCCTATTTTGGAACTAAAGCCTCTTCCTGAACATCTAAAGTACGTCTTTTTGGGTTCCAATCAGACATTTCCTGTGATTATCAATTCCAGACTTACACCTGATCAGGAATCCTGTCTAATTATTATTCTCCATCAACATCGAACAGCCATTGGATGGACTCTCGATGATTTGATTAGCATCAGCCCCTCTTACTACACACACCGCATTTATACTGAAGAGGGTACACGACCTTCTCATAAAATGTAGAGACGTTTGAATCCTAATCTGTAGGAGGTCGTGAAAAAGGAGATCATCAAGTGGTTAGATGTTAGGATTATCTACCTGATCTCTGACATTCGTTGGGTGAGTGATGGGAACACCATCATAAGCCCTAACTAACTCATTTTGACCCATAAAAGAGAACAAAAGCTCCTACTTAACCAACTGGAGGTCCTAAGTCACTGCATAACCTTTCTGAGAGAAAAGCAAGAAACAAGGGGTAAAACTATAATTTTAACATTGCAGTACAACAACGGGTTTTCTTAATGGCTAAACACATGTCAAAAGGTCTTAACAAGATAAAAAGTGGGTTGGATTTGACAGAAAAGGGTTCATCTGGGTTCTAGGAATTAATGACTTATTGTAACCCTAAAATAGACCCACTTGATTAAACAAGGTTATGGTCAGGATAAAATTCACCTAAATCCTCTAAAAACCATATAAAAATATTCTCTATTGTTTAGATCTTTCAATTTTACCCTTGGAACCTATTTTGACCTAGAATGGGGTCTCAGACATATATTTGCCCTAAATTAGGTTTTTTGGTAAATTACCCAGTCAAACGTGGTTAAATCCAAAATCCAACTTCACCATTGGATTCCTTAGGTCCAAATTAGGTTTGTACCAAAATTTAGACCTAAGGAGAACTCATCTTGACTCACTTTGCAAATAGGTCCAACCTAATTACATTTGTACCCCTATCTTTCAAAAATCCTTACAAAAGCCCCATAACTTCTTCATCGTTCTTTGCAATTAGGTCCTTTCACCATTATAGCAGAGGAATCCTACTCCGATGAGCTTTAGAAGGTGACTTCTCCCTAATTTCTCATAGAAACCCCTTCAAAATTGAAAGGGAGATTCTCTAAAAAATTCCCTCCAATGTGAATCCAATTTGAGACCCTACTTGGTACCCAATATCTCATGCAAACGCATGAGAGGTTTGAGTCTCTCTCAAGTTGCCATCGTCGGTGACCCTGCCTTGCTTGGAATCTTGGCTTCCAAGCTTCCAAGCACAACATTGACCTCCAGGGCTCTATTTAAGGAGCCCCAGTTCGCCCTAACTCTCCTAACCTTGAAATCAGCCAGAGAACCCCCTCAAATTCGTCTCTCCTCCTTCGGCCAACTAGCTCATCAAGCTCCGGTGACCTCTCCTACTCTCCCTCGTTGCCTAGCCACAATACCGATGGCAGGTTCTTCTTCCTCACATTCGTCCGCGTCGCGCAACACCCGCCGACGCCCCTGCCTACCCTTCGTCCTCGTCGACCATCCTCTCTGAGCACCTTCGTCTCCAACGTCAGCAATACGAGCCAGACGCCATCTCCATCTCCCTCCCATCTCTTCACCTCCTAGATAAGTTCCTCTCACCCTCTACATTCCTTCCCCCTCTTTATTTCCCTCAACCGACTACTGCTGCACTCCACCTCCATCTTCCCCTTCACCTTCGGCCACCAACTCCGGCGAGATCGCTCCACCACCACAGACCACCTCCCTCCTCACCAATCGGTCCATAAGCTCCACCTCGACGCCCTTATCACAACCCCCCACTCCATTCATTCTATTGACTGCCTGAACACACCCACTTACACGGCCACAATGTGCCCTAGGTACGCTCACTCAAGCGTTCCCATAAAACGCCGACCACCCCTGCAAACTCACTGTGCCTTGGAAAAGCTCCCTGAGCATTTTAATGTGGCCGCGAGGCCGTTGTAGTGATTTCAGGTCCAGGAGCCCTCTGCCATTGATGCAGAGCTTAAAGTTTGCTTGCAGTGAGCTCCAGGCCATGACAACCCCAGGCTCGTGTCCTAGGCTGTGGAGGGCACTCTCGCGAATAAATTTAGGCATTCAATTGGTGTCAAGGGTAGTGGCAGCTGCTGTAATCGAAGAGAGCTTCTCTTTCGTAGGTGCACACGAGAAAGGTGGGAAGATAGTTCCACCTCGGAACTGGAAGGAGCGCCGCACCTGCATAAATTATTTTCTTGCCATAGGCTCATCACCTCCAACTTACGGGGTGAGGTCCCTCTCACTTGACCCGATTGCCTCATCCGCGACCACGCCCCGCAGACCTGGTAGACCCAACCTGACTAGCTCACCTCGCCCACCACCGCACGCTGGTGGGCCTAGTCTCGGGTGCATACCCGACTTGATTACCCGAGAAAAGCATGGCTCTAAGAGAGTAGAACCTAAGAGAGAAAAGAGATAAGAGAGTTCGCGTGAGTAGGGGGTAGGTTTTGCTCTACAGGATAAGAAAAGGAGAAGCGAAGCTGAAGAAGAGGAAGGAGAAGGCTAAGGGCTGAAGCAGAAGAGGAAGGAGCTGAAGGAAAGAGAAGAGCCACAAAGAGGCTAAGGCAGAGAAAGAAAAGAGAAGGAGGAAACTGAAGGAAGAAGAAGCTGACGGCACCTTGTAGAGGGAGAGAGAAAAGAAGAAAGCCAAAGAAGAAGAAGAAGGCAGAGGGAAAGGCTAAGCTGAAGAAGAGAGGAGCCAAGGCAAAATCAGGAGAAAGAAGGAGAAGCCAAAGACCAAAGAAGAAGGAAGATAAAGAAGAAGAGAAAGAAAGAAGAAGAAAGACTGAAGTCAAAAGCAGCCGACAGAGACAGAGAAAGAAGAATAGGAGAAGCAGAAGAAAGAAAGAGCCAGCATTGTAGCATCATCATTTTAAGGCATCTAATTCACAAATTAAATGTCCAATTTTGAATTTCATTCATATAAATTGGTTTCTTTAGCATTTTGTGCTCTACATTTACTCCTATCTTTTTACACTATGACATTGATATTATTGCATATTCTTTTAAATTCTAAATTGAGATCTTGATTTTTAAAGCACCAATTTTCTCCCTGTGTTCGACCTCGGACTATAAATTTGAGTAATAAAATAGTAATTGTTTTGAACTCTTTTTCGACTGTACTACAATGCAACATTCTTAAATACCGATTCAGCGTCACAAACAGTGAGTCCAATCCAGGTTGTGCCCAAGAAGGCAAGACTCACCGTGATCATGACTGAGATCGGAGAAATCATACTAACCCGTATGGTGAATTCGTGGAGAGTCTGCATTGATTACAGAAGACTCAATACCTCCACAAAGAAGGATCATTTCCCACTACTGTTTATTGATCAAATCCTTGAGAAACTAGCTAGAAATAGATTCTTCTGCTTTTTGGACAGTTACTTTGGTTATAACCAGGTGGCAATCCATCCTGAGGACCAAGAAAAGACCACTTTCACCTGCCCCTTCGGGACGTACGCGTTCCGAAGGATGCCTTTTGGTCTCTACAATGCACCCACTACTTTTCAGCAGTGCATGCTTGCCATATTCTCAGATATGGTAGGTGATTACCTGGAAGTCTTCATGGATGATTCTCAGTGTTTGGCGAATCATTTGACAATTGCCTCCTGCACTTGGTCCAGATCCTCAGGCGGTGCATTGACGTGAATCTGGTTCTTTCCTGGGAAAAGAGCCACTTCATGGTGCCTGAAGGAATTGTCCTGGGACATCTCATCTCAAAAAAAGGCATCTAGGTTGATTAAGCCACGGTGAATCTGATTTTCAAACTCCCTATGCCTAGCTCGGTCAAGGACATTCGATCTTTCCTGGGGCACGTCAGTTTTTATCATCGATTCAGTCCTGATTTCTCGATAATCGCATGCCCTCTGACTACTCTACTATTTAAGGATGTTCCTTTTGAAATCTCCAAGGAATGCACTCAAGCATTTGAAACCCTACGTGATCAAGTTACCCAAGCTTCGATCCTACAGTCCTCTGATTGGTCTCAACCCTTTGAGATCATGTGCAATGCATCTGATTTCGCTGTAGGAGCGGTACTTGGGCAAAAAATTGACGGGAAACTCGTGGTCATCTACTACGCTAGCAAGGCACTTGACGAGGCTTAACTACACAGCGTAACTACACAGTTATTGAGAAAGAGCTACTAGCCGTAGTATTTACCTTGGAAAAATTCAAATCGTATCTTCTAGGTTCCCGTGTTATCATTTACTCTGATCACACAGCTATGAGGCATCTCCTTGCGAAGAAGAATGCGAAACATCGACTAATCCGCTAGATCTTGCTGTTGCAAGAGTTTGACCTCGAGATTCGTAACAAGGTGGGAAAACAGAACGTGGTAGCTGATCACTTGTCCCGCCTTCCTTCTTATATTATCGACCCTTCCGGACCCATTACGGAATATTTTCCTGATGATCACCTCCTGACTATTAGTACAGGGCTTCCATGGTTTGCTGATCTAGTAAACTACCTGGCATTACATCAGATCCCGTCCAATTGGTCGAAGGCCAAGAAGGACAAATTGCTTTCCGATGCCAAGTACTACTTTTGAGAAGACCCATATCTCTTCCGCATTGGTGCTGATCAAATCATTAGACAATGTGTCCCAGAAGCGAAAATTCAGGGCATCTTTTCCTTCTTCCATGACCAGGCATGTGGTGGACACTTCTTTGATCATAAAACCACAGCTAAAGTCCTCCAGTGTGATTTTTATTGGCCCACGATTTTTAAAGACGCATACAATCACTGTAAGGCATGCACTCATTGTCAGACCTCAGGCAACATGAGCCATCGTGATATGATGCCCTTACAGCCAGTTCTCGTTTGCGAAATCTTCAATGTCTGGGGGATTGATTTTATGGGACCCTTTCCTGTTTCGAACAGCTTTGAGTACATTCTACTCGCTGTTGACCACGTGTCCAAATGGATCGAAGCCATTCTGAGCCGAACCAATGATCATAAGGTGGTTATTAAATTCATTCATCAGAACATCTTTTCTCGGTTCAGAATTCCATGTGTTATAATCTCTGATGGAGGGACCCATTTCACTAATGCTCAGTTCAGGTCACTGATGACCAAATACAGGGTGTCACATCGAATCTCTACTCCTTATCACCCCTAAACTAATGGTCTAGCTGAGCTATCGAATTAGGAGATCAAGAAAATCCTCCAGGTCACTATTCGACCTGATAGGAAAGACTGGTCATCCTGACTTTCAGAAGCTTTGTGGGCTTATAGGATCGCCCACAAAACCTAATTAAGTATGTCTCCCTTCAAATTAGTGTACAAGAAGGCATGTCACCTCCTCGTCGAATTGGAGCACAAAGCCTATTGGGTAGTATAGAACTGTAATCTAGATCTTTCTAAGGTAGGAACCTACAGAAAGCTTCAAATGAGCGAGATCAATGAATTACGCCTTGACGCGTATGAGAACTTGCAAATTTACAAAGAGCGGGTTAAAGCCTTTCACGACAAGCACATATCCAAAAAGATCTTTTACCCTAGTCAAAAAGTCCTACTCTTTGATGCCAAACTCAAGCTATTCCCAAGAAAACTCAGATCAAAATGGATCGAACCTTACCTCATTCCTACTAGTCTCAGATCAAAATGAATCTTTGGAAATGGAGCCATCAAAATCAGTCAACTCAGCCATGCTTCAGAACCTTTTGTCATGAACGGCCAGAGACTGAAACCGTTCATTGAACTTACCAATACAAATTTGGCTGAGACATCCTTTACCCTCCATTCTCCCTAAGCTTATTGCGCCCGGCCGATGGCGTAAAACTCAACGCTTAACGGGAGGCAATCTGTCATTTTGAAAAACTCAAAACCTTTCTTGACATCCTATGTTGAACTCATATTGCACTTTAGGGTTCATCCATTAGAACAGCCGACTCCACCTCTGGTACCCATACCCGAGCTTGAAATCATCCGCAATAGTCATCCCGACTCACTCACCCACCCAAAACCTATTATAATGAATGATCTAAGATAAACTCGAATCCACCTAATTTACAATGGGGACATTGCAAATCGTAGGCATGGGGGGTATGAAAGTGCAAAATGCTGTGAAAATCATCTCACAAGAAAATGTTTCATCAAAAAAATCACATATTCCAAAAATACCAAAAAAATAAAAAAATTCTTGAAAAAGAATAAAAAAATGAGAAGAGAGAATTTTAAGGGCATACAAATTTTGAGGAGAACAAGGGGAAAAGTTAAAAATGCCAAAAAGGAGCACATGTTGAAAAAAAAAGAAAAAGAGATAATCATTAGTAAGAAATTAAGGAATTAACTTAGTTCTAGACCATATCAAAAGAAAATGAAAAGGCAAAAATTGCTAATGAAATACAGAAGAGATTAGTAGGAATGCTGATTTTAGGCCTCTTGGGCTATAATCCTAGTCTTAAAAATTCAAGTACCCACTAAGATCTGAATAGTCCTCAAGAGGTTAGGGAAAATGCAAACCTTAAGTATTAGGTCTAAGGCTTAGGGAGTATTCGGCCTCGCTAACTGACCTCTGGTTTGCGGGACTCGGTAACCTAAGCACCCCGATCCACACACAGTCTGGTTCAATGCGCTTAAGTATAAAAATCATGCAAATGCATTTAAATCGACCTGAAAAGTCGCCTAGATTAGGAGCAGCTGATCAACAAAAGTTGATTTGGACAAGTTTCCGGTGCGGAGAGGTGGGAAATTCCCCTCGAAGATGCGTAATAACATATCGTCTCCTCGGTGCTTGTCTCCTAGGATATCTACATATCCTATTGGGGGCATGTAAGCACCCTGTGCTGGTTCAGATGCCATGGGTGGAATTATCCCAAAATGTCGATTGCCAGGGTATAAATTTAGCTACAGAATACCATGGGTAGGATTATCTTGAAAGCCAGGGTTCTAGGGGTTGCCATGGGCAGTGCTATCTCCAAGCATCGATTGCCAAGGACCCTTCAAGGATTGATGATGGGGACTAGGAATCCGATACAGACCGTGTTGTGAAGCTAATCCAAAGCTAGAGATAAAAAGAAAAGAGAGAGAAAACTCTCCAAAAATAAAGAAAATTCCTCTGTCTCTCTCTTACAAAAATGCACTGCAAATTGTACCGAGGCTAAAATATGTTACAAGCACGGGTGCTTTAACCGCGGAGTTTAACAAACCTTAGGATAGTACCTGTGGGCCTTAAAAACCTTCACGCCAAACTGAGGCTAGAGCTGGTCAAGTCCGGATCTTGGTTGGTACTTGAGTACCTCTAGGCCTACTATCAACATTCTAACCTAATCTACAGAAGAAAGCACACGTCATAATTTTTTAGCATCAAAAGATTTCATGGTCTAGAATCAAAGTTAAAACCTTAAAATTTTGCTAAGGGACTAGCAAAAGCTAGGCATTGGGGTATGATGCGAACACCATCATGAGCCCTAACTAGCTCATTTCGACCCAATGAAGAGAATAAATGCTCCTACATAACCAACTGAAGGTCATAATTCACTACATAACCTTTCTGAGAGAAACATAAGAAACAAGGCGTAAAACTATAATTTTACCAATGCAGTACAACCACAGGTTTTCTTAAGGGCTAAACAAAGGTCAAATGGTCTTAATAAGGTAACAAGTGGGTTGGATTTGACAGAAAAGGGTTTGTGTGAGTTCTGATAATTAAATGACTTTTGGAACCCTAAAAACAGACCTACTTGATTAACCAAGGTTATGGTCAGGATAAAATTCACTTAAACCCTCTAAAAATCATAGAAAAATATCCTCTAGGATTTAGTACCTTCAATTTGACCATTAGAACCCATCTTGATCTAGAATGGGGTCTTAGATAGATATTTACCCTAATTTGGGTTTTTGCATGAATTTCCCAATCAAACGTGATCAAACACAAAATCCAACTTCACCATTAGATTTCTTAGGTCCAAATTAGGTTTGTACCAAAACATGGACCCAAAATGAGTTTACCTTGACCTAGTTTGCAAAAAGGTCCAATCTGATTACATTTCTACCCCTAACTTTAAAAAACCCTTGCTAATAGCCCCCTAACTTTCTCATCATCTTCATAAGTAGGTCCCTCCACCATTATCGAGGAGGAAACCTACTCCAGCGACCTTTAACTTGGAAGTTCTCCTTAATTGCTTGGAGGATCTCTTCGAAAATTGGAAGGAAGATCCTCTGAGAAATTCCCGTCAGTATGAATCCATCATTGAGATCTGATTCCCTCCCAATCTCTCATGCGAATGCATGGGAGATGTGGGTACCCTAACAAGCTTCCATCGCCAACGACTTTCCAAGCTTGGGAAGCTTGCTTCTCAAGCCCTAACCAACCTCCAAAGCTTTATTTAAAGGAGCCCAGACCTCCCCGACCTCTCCACGCTCGATTTCAGTCGCGAATACCTCAAATTCCTCTCTTCCCCTCATGGTCGTAGGCTCCTCGATGTCTGGTGACCTTCCCTACTCCTCCTCATCGTCTAACTGCCATACCTACGGCAGATCCATCTTCCCTGACTTTGTCCGCATCTCGATGTACCAGCAGGCACTTCTCTCTCTTCGTCCTCGCCGATCCCACCTCATTGGAGCCGTCTTTGTCTCCAGTGTCGGCCATACCGGACCCGACACCCTTGCTTACCCCCTTCGTCTCTTAACGCCCTAGATAAGTCCCTAACCCCTCTACTTTCTTTCCACATTTATTTCACCTCAAATCGACCACTACCGTCTGTCGCACCTCCATCTCTTCCATCTCCGACCACCAACTCCGATGAGGCCATCCTACCTTCACAGGCCACCACGACCCTCGCTGACAAGCCCACGAGCTCTACCTTACTTCACTGATCTCTACCCTTCACTCCACTCACCGCGCCACTCACCCAAACACCTCCTTGAATGCACCCACTCACTCGCACACAGTGTGCCCTAGGCACGCACTCACAGGCATCTCCAAGCTACTCCAACACCCCCAGCACATCTGCCGTGCTCCGATGAACCTTCTGATTGCACAGCAATCATAGATCTTAATCGACCTAAATTAGGCTAGGACTTAGCATAAGTTAGGGTAATTCATGCATGCATAAGCATTACTAGTACCTTTACTGCTTTCTTTTAACTATGCATAAAATAATGCTATAATGTACTGATTAGGTGCATTATGTCAATTGCAGGTAATAAGCTGATCAGAAGCTAGATCTAAAGCTGGATTTAAAGCTGGATCTGAAGAATAAAGAATAGCTGGTGCTGTAGTAGAGCTGAAGCGGAAGACCTAGATTAGATGCAATAGATAATAATGTAAGGGAGTTAAGGTATGCTATTATATTAAGTAGGAATAAAGCAATAAATTATGAAGAACTTAGGTTCATCCTAGCCTTAGGACAGCCTAGAAGCTTCCCTAAGCCTTAGCAACCCTTAGATTAGGTCACCGCACCCTAAAAAACCTTAAAACCCTAAATCCAGCCTCTATCTGGACATCTAGATAAGTTATAGGATGTCCAGAACCCTTAGCCAACTCCCGCACACCTTAAACCCACTTCTGCAGTGTTATTGGATGCCTAGACACTTGGTCAAACATCCAATTTGTGCAAAATAGCCAAGATAGAACCAAGAATCCCTCCTGACTTTGATTGGACATCCAAACAATAAGTCTGGACTTCTGATTTTTCACTATAAGTCGTCTGACACTTTTATAAGACGTCCAAAATTACCCTCGGAACCCTGTTTTGAGATTCAAGCCTTGATCTTGGATCTCTAGCTCCCTAAACCCAATTCTAACCCCCTAGGAACCTAAATTAAGGTGCCCTAACCCTAGTACATCACCTCTAGACCTCCCTAAGGATCTAATTAGGTCCTCCCTAGACCTAATTGACTTGCAGCATAGCCAATTTCATCAGCCTATTCAATTGGACTCATTGAGTCTAATTGAGCCCTGATCTCAGCACACACTATCCAATTGGACTCAATGAGAGTCCAATTGACCTAGACCTAACTTAATTGAGTTATTTTACTCTCAATTAGGTTTCCACACACCAAATTAAACTTGTATTAAGTTTAATTGCACTTTACCTAAGTGAATTAGGGTTTACAACCCTAATTTTAGACCTACCTTGACCTAAACCCACTAGAACCTAACCTAATCAACCTATCCACCTAAGTTTCAACCCACACACACCCACACACACCATACACATGAAAATAACTAGCCTAGAGTTCTCTAGAACTTTCTACCAAGTGTTGTTGCCTTGGTTGCTAAAATTAGCAACCAAGAGCCTTCCAATTTTTAGATCCACATTTGGTGGATCTAAAAACCACCATCCATCCTCTCTCTCACTCTCCCATGAACTCCCACCATAGGCCTCTCTAGAGAATTCCATAATTCTCTAGAGAGCTTCACTTAGGTCTATAAAAAGACCTAAGGGGTGGCCATTTGCACCCATTCACTCTCGACTCCATTTTAGCTTAACTTCATTCCACCTCTACTCCACCTTCACGAGTAGCTTCACCATGGCCACCACCATCTCCACACCAAGATGTTGGATCACCTCCTCAACCTCTCTCCAAGGGCCGACCTAAGCACCATTGGCCGCCCCTCTTTCTCTTCTCAAGCAAGTCAAAGGCCATCGGAGCTCACCTCTGAATGCCCTTAGTTCTACTAGACTAGATTATAGTTCTTCATAGATTTATCGCTTTTATTACTGCTTAGTAGTGTAGCTCCTTACTTCTCCCCCAATGATGCATGCATAATCCCCCATACATTCATGTATGCAGTCGTTTTCTATTAGCTGTTAGTTTTTACATTCCCTGTACAAGCATTCCGCTATCAATGCTCTACAACTCTATTATCATCTTCTTTATATATATATACATGTTGAAAATCACCATGTGCTTGATTATCATCTTTTGGTGTGATTAAAGTTGCATGTTTTCAATTTCTTATATTCTGGCAACAACATGTCATGCATCAATATGAACTTAGCATAACTCGACATGCGATTTTGAATAAGTAGAGCAAGCGAGATCGATTTCAAATCTGCATTTCCATAAACGCCTTCCAGAGATGAACGACCGGGACTCCAAGTCTCGTTATCTTTATAAATTATTTTTGACGAGCATTTTCACACACTATACTACGACGAGATCTCTATTTTCAAAACACGCATGAGAATCGCTATTTGTCACCTTCCTTAATGATTTGACATGGCCATGAGGCCATTCTTGTGTTTTCAAGTAGCAAGCCACCTCCGCCATTGCTACCGAGCTCGAAGCAAGCTTGAGGTCGCTCCAGGCCTTGCTGTTTCAGGCTTACACTCCCAGGCTACGCAAACTTACTTCGCGCACGCACTCAGGCCCTCAATTGGAGTCAAAGGCCTTCACAGCAGCCGCAATTGGGAGCTCAACCTCTGCTGTAGGCGCCCGCTAAGAGGGGGCACAGATAGTCCCACCTCGGATACGCAGAAGTGCCCGCACCTGAATAAAGTGAAAAAGTGTTTAAGCTGTTCGCCTTAAGATCCATGGGGTGAGGTCCCACTCACCTGACTCGATCTCATCCGCGACACGCCCCCGCGGACCTGGCCTGACCCAACCGAACCTGCACTCCTCGCCCACTATCGCATGCCGGTGGGCCTGGTCCCGGGTACATGATAAGTCAATTTTTGCTTTCGAATAATATGATTAAGATGATTTATCATTTTAGTATCAAAGTGGTGGAAAACTGCTTAACAAAATAATTAAAATGAAAATTAAACCACTCACAGAAGAGTGGGTCATGTCCACAAGGAGACAATGATGCAATAAATTCATGAATATTTTTCTCTTGTATTCGTTCAATCGAGTGCAAAATCCATAGTCAAATCTGACATGAAATGCGACGAAAAGAAGACATACAATAACTTGAGAATGTAAGGTTATATGCACAATTTTTCCTCATCAAAATATTCAATAAATATGTGATCAATCTCTGTAATTTACAATTGCACATGTATTAGAGAGAAATTGTGTACATCTTAATCCAAAACCAATGTCAAAAGATGTGAATAACAAAAGCCAAGCAATTATGAGAAAGGATGAGCATGAAGTTGCAATTTCACTCAATATATCAAATATTAAAATAAAAAATGAGAATTTGGCAATGGCATTGAAATGTAATCACTAATTGAATGTTTCTTGTAGCAAAACAGGGGAGAACCTTTCCCTTAGGCATGCGCACGGAGCAAGGGATGGCCAGAGGGGAGGAACTCATTGGAGGTCAAGTGGAGTGAGAGCTTCGCAATGGCAGTGGCGGCGAGTCACAAGGTGGCCAGAGGTGGGCGTTCTCAGGTGGGGAGGCCGGCGATCGTGCGTCGGCCTGCTGCTTCTGTGTGCAGCATGGAGTTGCTGAACGTGCGTGCATGGGATGGATGATGCGCACGGCGTGGGAAGCCGCTGGAGGTGTTGCGCGAGGTGGAGAGGGGCGTGCAGTGCTGCATGCTGGTGCGTGTTGCAGGAGGTGCGGAGCGTGATTAGGTGGTGCTGCAGCTGGCCGCTGCATACAGGTGGAGGCCGCACGTTAGCTGGAAGCGAGGGCGACGCTACTGGTGCGTGTGCGCATGGATGGCCTCGTGTGGTGCATGTGGAGCAGTGGCCTAGGGATGGAGTGGCATTGAGTTTGTTTTTGGGTTCTTTTTGGTGGAGTGGAGGAAAAAAATAGAGGATGGGGAAGAAGATGAATTGTGATGGATTTTGTTGAGGTGGAAGAGAAACAGAGGAAGAATGAAGAAAATGGAGGTGGTGTTATATGTTTCCAGACGTCTTAATGGACTGCGGAGATGAAAATGTAGGGCGTGAAGTTGCGACGGCTACGATGGTGGATGCTGGTGATGGCAGTGAAGATGGTAGCATGCATGCCTATGTGTGCTTATGGTGGAGTAGTGCGCATTTTCACGATGATGCAAGCAAGCTCCAAATGGCGGTGTGGCCTGTCACACCACACGCCCACGGTGGTGGAGGCTTACCGCCACTATTGAGGTCGATGGTGGTGGAGCAAATGAGAGTGGTACACTCTCTGCACAGTGATGAATTGGGGTGGAGGCCTCCGCGAGCACAGTTGCCTCCTTGTCTCTCTTGTAGTTGCAACTACCCCCGACCAGATCCATCTCTCTCGCTCTTCCATGAATGGGGTCTTGAGTGCAGGCAGCTAACGAAGATTGAATGCGCAGACGGAGGAAGTGGAGCAGTTGCCTGCTGTTGAAATGTCGGAGGACTATGCTATCGGATTTGATTTTGAAAACCTGTCATTGTAGTTTGAATAGCAAAGAACTCGGGTTCAACAAATAAAATTTATACCGGAATAGAAATCCCAGGTTGAACTCAGGGAGGCTACGTCGATCAAAATTCACAATTATATTCTTTTTGTGTTTTTGTTAAAAAGCGGAGTAATTACAATGAAATGAAATACTATAGACAATAAGAGAAAGAGAGAGAGAGAGAGAAAAAATCCACGTGATATTGCAAAAGGTTTGTACAACTAAGAAAGCGAGAAATTATACTAGAAAGCAAGAAAACTATTACACTAGAAAGCAGGAAAATTCTACTCTAGAAAGCAGGAAAAAGGAATGGGAGAGAGAAGTTATCCTCCTCGACAATCGCTTGGAGGATGAACCGAACGAAACGACACCTGGAAGATGAGGAACGGAGTGGGAAGAAGGAGGTCGAGGCAGGAAGAATGGGAACGAGGCAGCATGTCATCGTTGCCGCAGGATCTACTTCCGGAATGGGGGCGAAAAATTGATTTTATCTCTTGAGGAGCATCCCAGGTGTGGGACAAGCTTCTCTTGAGCTTTGGAGAGGGAGAGAAGAGAAGGAAGGGATGAGAAATTCGTATGGAGGGGGTCTCCTTTTCTAGTTGCAAGGAGTAGGGGCATTTTGGGCATTACAAATTGAAAATATTAAATGAGGGGCCTTTGGTGATGGAATTAAGCGTCACTAAAGCCCAGATCGTGGGCGACGTGCACCCGCATCTGCTGTCTTCTCCTCTCCCACGCTGCACTCAGCAGCCCACGTTCGTCGATCTTCGACCATCTAATCATAAGATCGGATGGCTTAAAAGTTGCTAACCGCCAGCACTTCATCGCACGCCTGGTGCGTCCAATTGCGCATCGCACATCAAGGCCTCTGAGCGCACCACGTCTCAGCTCTCGCCACCGCTCATCCTTGACCGACGGCCCAATTTGAGCCATTCCTTGCGTCTGCGCTAGATTGAGGCTTGCGGGGGCTCGAACCCGCACCTCTTCTTAGCGTTAAAACCCTCGACCACTACGCTACAGTGGTTAAGTTGTCACACGGATGCTTTAAGGCGTGGGCATTTGTGGCCGTTGGATGGTGATCCAACGGCCATGACCCATTGCACGGTGAGGAGAGAGAGAGGGCGCGGCAGTCTCCTAGATTGGCTAGGTCGGTTTGGATAGCTGAGATGGCGCCACGTGGCACCATCTTGGCCATCCATCTTCTGAGTGATGTAGATGGTGTCATGGGTATCGAATTGGATCGATTTTTGCACCGTTAGGCTGCAATCGTTGATCTGAATCCATCCGTGTGGTTGGATTTGTCGTCTAAGGTGCAGATTTACACCATCTTGGCCTATGATCTTTAGGGTTCCTCGATTTCTATCTAGTGCTACGGATATCCAATTAGGGCAATCTTGGAGTCGTTGAACTCCAATCGTCGCCCTGATCAGATCCGTATGATTGAATCTTCGATCCGAGTCCCCGATAAAAAGTTGCCCTGTCCCTGACCATAAAAAGGAGACAATTACTATACAATTTATACAACTTAATTTAAATGCATGATAATGCATGTTATGCATTATTTACAATGTATGATGCTAATGTGACACTAAGAACATGCATTAATAGACATTTTAGGTTAATCAAATGTATGCACATCACCTGCGGGAAGAAGAAGAAGAATTAATAAAATAAAATATTCTAATTATTTATGCACAAATCCTTAAGTTCTATGTTAATTAAAACAATGCATGTAATGCACCTAATGCCATTCCAAGTCAATTTCAAATGCCTTTAATTATGAATGCAATGCATAAATTATGTAATTAAATTAGAAATATAAATTAATCTATTTACATCCTAATGCATGCTAAATAAATGTTAGAATTAACTTAATGTCTAGGCACTTAAATACTTAAATAGCCAACAAATATGGGCTAATCAGTATGCACCGGACCCGATTACCCAAATTCTTGTGTGGCTCTGGGAGAGAGAATCCTAAGAGAGAAAGTGAGGAGAGTCGCGTGGGTAGGGGTAGGGTTTTACTACAGGGTTCTCCAGTAGACACTTAGTCGCAGTCTGAAGAAGAAGAGGAGGCCAGAGGACGAAGCTGAAGAAGAGGAGTCTAGAAGAAGAAGAAAGGAAGAGGACAAAATGCTTAAGTCAGAGCAGAAGGAAGCCAAGGAAAAAGAAAGAGAAAAGAAGAAAGAAGAAGGAGAAGCAAAGGCAGAAGACAGAGAAAGCTAAAGAGAAAGAGAAGGATCGCAGAAGAAAAGAAGAAGAGGAAGAGGAGGACTTCAGAGAAGGAAGCCAAGGCAGAAGGAAGAAGAAGAAGAAGAAGAAGCAAAGGTAGAGGAAGAGATTAGACACTGTAAGTCATCTGATTCCTTCATCAGTCAACAGATCATAGGCTTACATTGCATATTTATACATTGAATTACTTGGTGATATTGTAGGGGTATTTGGTGATCTACATCACCATCTTACTCCCATATTTTAACACTTTGATACTGATATTATTGCATAATCTTTTAATTATGAATTGTGATCTTGATTTCTAAATACCAATTTACTCCCTGTGTTCGACCTCGGAAATCTTTTCGAGTAATAAAATTGTATTTGTTTTGAACGCTATTTCGACTGTACTATAACACAACACTTTTTAAACCCCGACTTAGCGCTACAAACAATGGCGGTGGCATCGAGGGTTGAAACTAAGATAAAAAAGGGATAAATAAGAAGTGGGGGAGGAGATAAACCTAATTAACCTAATCTAAATGGACGAAGTGGGAGGAATGGCATTGGCTTTGATTGGTCGACACTAGAGAAGGAACTTGCTCCATTGAGGGAGACGGCAGCGAGGAAGGGGAGAGGATGCCCTCGCTGTGGCTGGTGAGGCATGGATGAATGTGAGGAAGAGCTTGGACGAGCCAATTTGGTCGTTGGCTGTCCGTAGGAAGATGGGGAAGGAGGCCGCCGAAGCTAAGGTGGAGCTTGGCTGGAGATGGAGGAAAAAGGGGTATTTGGTCTCAAAACCTTGCTAAGGAGGTCGGTGATGCAACCTGGGTCCTTTTAAAGGGCTTAAGAAGGCATTCCAAGCTTGGAAACCAAGCTTAGAAGCATGTGAACCTTGTGCATAAAGGAACCCTAAACTTCAAAGGATTCACATGATGATTTCGGCGCAAATCAGAGCCTAATGAGTGGTTCAAATGGAAGGGGATTCTCTCAAGAGTTCTTCCAATTTTGGAAGGGCTTCATCAATAAATCAGGGAGAAATCCTTGATTGAAGTTCTCCGGAGTAGGAGTTCCTCCATGATAATGCTGGATGGACCTGATTGTAAAGAATATGACAAACTTAAAGACCCATTTGTAAGGAATTCAAAAAGCTAGGGGTGCGTATGTGAGAAAAAGTGTTAGACTTGACTGAAATGCAAACTAGGTCAAGATGATCTCTGATTGGGCCCAAATTTTGGTATAAACCCAATTTGGACCGAAGGATCTGATGGTGAAGTTGGATTTTGGTTTTGACCAAGTTTGATAGGATAATTTATGCAAAATCCCAAATTAGGGCAACTTCTTATCTGAGACTATTTTATGTCAAAATAGGTTCCAATGGTCAAATCAAAGGTACCAAACATTATAGAATATTTTTATATGAATTTTATAAGGTTTAGGTGAATTTTACCCTGATTGAAACCTCAATTATTTAAGTGGGTTGTTTTTAGGGTTTCAGATGTTCATTAATTCTTGAATGCATGAAAACATGTTTCTTTCTGCATGGACCCTCTTGTTAGATATTTATGAACATTTGACCTTTAATTAACCCCTGGGAAAATCCCATGATTGTTCTGCATTTACGATATGATGTTAAAACTATAGATTTACCCCTGATTTAATGTTTATCTTTCAGAAAAGATATGCAATGAATTATGGCTCTTTAGTGGTTATGTAGGAGCATTTGTCTGTTGATTATGACTAATTAAAGCTAGTTATGGATGATGATGGCGTTATCATTAGTGGGTTGAAGCCATCTTGACAAGACAAGATGATCATAAGACTGTTATTTCCTTTGTTTGGGAAGTCATTTTCACGAGATTCAATTTTTCTCATGCTCTGATTAGCAACGAGGGAAGTCACTTCATCCTCGCCCATTTCAGGTCATTATCGAAAAAATATGAGGTGCATCACCGCATTGCCACCCTATATTATCCGCAGACTAATGGGTAGGCTGAAGTTTCTAACCGTCAGATCAAGCTTATTCTCTAGAAGACGGTTAGACCTGATAGGAAGGATTGGTCTGATTGATTATTTGATGCACTTTGGGCACATCAGACCACGTACAAGGTCCCACTTGGAATGTCACCATACCACATGGTGTATGGCAAGGCCTGGCACCTTCCTGTTGAGTTGGAGCATCGTGCCTTTGGGCAGTGCAGAAATGTAATTTTAACCTCGATGCGGGAGGTTATGAGAGAAAGCTCCAGCTCAATGAATTAAAAGAGATTCGACAGGAAGCCTATGAGAATGCAAAGATATATAAAGATAAGACGAAGGCTTTTCATGAATGCCACATCCAGAGAAAAGAATTCACGCCTAACCAGTAGGTCTGGTTATTTGATTCTCGCCTCAAATTCTTTGCAGGTAAGCTCAAGTCCAAGTGCACTGGCCCGCATCTTGTGATTCACCCCTATTCTAATGGAGTGGTCCAAATTAGGGACCCAAAATCTGAGCATGTTTCTACAGTAAATGGCCAGCACCTCAAGCCATTTATGGCTGAGAAACCTCCTCCTGCTAGTGAAATTATTAATTTTATCGAGGACGTGTAATTGAGTTTTCGCCAAGCTGGAGGTGTTAAACTCAACACTTATACATATGTAGATACCTTTTATGCATAGCATCCTTTATTTTAGCATATTCTTTCTACATATTATGTTTCCCGTCATTGTGTTGGCATATGTTGAATGAAGAACCAGGAGCAATTCCAAGTGATTTCTATCCATTTACCCCCTGTCTTAATTTATTTCCTTATATTCATGCATGAAGAGATGTAAGAACTTAGGCATAAGGGGGTAGTACATGTAAACTGAAAATTTTTCTGCCTACACCTTAGAAAAACCTTTGAGCAACTTGTTAATTGCACTTTAGGGTCCCTAACTTAAGAACAACTGACTCCACCTTCAATGTTCACATTAAAGTTAGAAATCATCCACAACAACCACTTTCGACTCATCCACTCACTTTTTGTTCTGAAATTTAGGACCAAGCTGAATGTAACTTGAATAAGGGAAAATTATTGAAGTGCAATTATAAGGTTATCTGTACATAGCATATATATATATATATATATACATACATACATACATATATATATATATCGTACCCATGAATAAAAGATTTTTATCAAGAGGTTTTAATAAGGATTTTATTCTTGAGTTAAGTCCTTAATTTAGAATCCAATTCAACTACTACACTTGCACGTAGATTTTGCAATGAATTCATTATGAAGACTAATAGACATCTTTAGTTTGTCATGAAGAAGCATTGCTTCTTTTCTTGAAACCTTAGACAGTAATCAGGGAGTCAGACAAACCATCTTCTATTAGATCCACCAAACAATTGTGAGGTAAGAGTAGAATGTCAACTGGTGCTCGAAGCCTAGTGCAAGGACTCTTAGTTTTTGGATAATTGGATAATGATACTTGGAGTTAGGCATAGTTTTTTGCTCTCAGTTCCTGCATGTGAATTTTCTGTGAGAATTCTTGAGAGCCACCAAATAAGGCAAATATGCAGAGATTGAGTTCTAATAAAACTAGGACTAAGGTGGATGGTTACAACCGTCTTTTATGGAATCCTCAGCTGAAGGAAGGTATTGTGTCAAATGTCAGAAAATACATTGTCCTATCCATTCCTTTCTCGGTGTCAAGAGTAAGCACTTCCACCAAATAAGACACTCACTATCCTGTTGATCATCACAAATCCCTACATTGCCTCAAGAATAAAAATTCATGTAAGTTGTGCTGTATTGCATTGTGTTGCTAGATATAAGACAAAGAAAAATTTTGCCATATGAAAAAAAGGAAAAAAATAGAAAAAGAGAAAAATTCTAAAAAAAGTGTTAAGTTCATAGTTGTTTTTACTGCAGTTATTTCATTTACATCGAGGTAATAATACCCACCGCATTTGCGATTCACCATTACAACCTTGACCTACTTTTCTATATTTTTGATCACCTGAATACTAGCTGAAGAATTTTGACTTAGGTGTAGGGTTATCAGAACCTCAATTAAAGTGTTAATGCCATGTGAGGCCATCAAATAGTGAGCATATTTGTAAATTTGGTGAAATTATGAGCTCTAAAAAAAAAGGAAAGAAAAAAGTGAGTACAAAGGAAACAAAGAGAGCACAATTTCTCCACTTTTTTCTGAATTGATTTATTTGATAGTCTATAAATCTAGAGTCTATAGTACTAGATTATATGTAGTATCAGATGAGTGTAAGCCACCAAATACAAAACCACTTGACTCAAACATCTACCTAAGCCAAAAGCCAGGGTAGCAATCACAGACTTCTTTGTTGTATCCCCGAGGGAAGTTTTCCTATCTCGATAGAATTTTACTAGGGGTCAAGTACGAGCTTTAGATGTGGACACAAGAAAAACCACTATTGGTGACCTTTAACTTGCGACAGTCGCGAAACCGTCACAAATAGTAACTACTTCACGAGCGTTCTTCGTGTTACGAAGGCGTATTTTGTTACAACTTTAGGGACGGTTAAGTAGAACCTGACGCCAAAGAGAATCAATGGTCGCTAGGTGAACGGGGTAAATTTTTGTTTCATGCATGCACGTAGAAAAAGCCTTTACTTCACAATAGTTAATCTAAAACTGTCACGATTCGCGATGATTTTGATTAACCGTTGCGAATAGAGCAAAGTTCTCAAAAAAGAGCAACATGTTTGTTTCGTGCGCACGTGCAGGAGATAAAGGATTGTGATAGTTAGAGATGAACCGTTATGAATTCGTATTGCCTCGAAAATGAGCGACAATATCTACTTACACGCCACATGATAAAGTAGTCATTTGTGATGGTTAATCCGATCAACCGTCGAGAATTGCTAGCATAACAAAATTACACCGCACCCCTTCCCCCTCCCCTGAAAACCTCTCCTCTACTCTCCTCCCCATGAGCTCTCTACGATCCTCATCAACCTACCCCACGGACGCAGCCACCCTACGCCGTCGCCTCTCCCTCTCTCCGATGAGCAGTAGTCATCTTCTCCAACCATAACTCCCCCAAGCCTGAGCTCACCTCCACCCCCCCCACCCCCCACCCCACACTGCTCGCCCAAACCCCCTACACCTCTACCCCCATCCCCCAATGTCCGCGTGACTCCGCTCCCACCGCCCCAGCCCCCACCTCCTCCCCCACCCGGTGGCCCCACATCTTCTTCCCTATCCCCTCTCCCAATTCCACTTTTTTTTCTAAAAGTTAATTTAGGTTGTTTGATAGTTATCTTAATTTTTTCTAATTTAATTTAGGTTGTTTGCAGCATTAGGATATCTCTGATTGCAATTCCTTGAGGTAATTATATTTGAAATATGTATATGTATGTTGTATGTGATCAATTAACATAAATAGCTTGTATGTATGTTGTATGTCAATTACATTACTTTATTATTGTATTTTAATTACATCATTTGATAGTTGTATGTCGATTAATGTGGGGTGTACCCACTTAATTTTGGTGAATGCCCAACCATCCTTTATTCTGATAAAATCCCCGTTATTAGCATTCTATCATTCCAAATTTGCTTGTGAATAAATTCTTGTGGCATTTTTGTTTGCAACATATTGAATTCTTGGCTTCATATGTTCTATCTAAACATTCATCCTAACATATGCAAACATGGTTGAGTTGATTGTACTCCTATCCTCCACATTGGTAATGGATGTTGAAGTCCCAACAATTAAAAATATAAATGTTTAAATTTGGATAACTCTATGCAAGTAAGACCAAATAAGATTGTAGTTGTAGTAGCAACCATAGATGACAATAGTCTAGCTGTAGTAGTTGTAATCGAAGATGATAGTAATAGGGTTGTAGCAGAAATAGGGATAGGGAAACATTCCCAAGTAGGCAGTAGTAGAGGTGGGACAACCTTGTTGAAAAATCTTCACCATTCATTAGCATCAACAGAGAATCTGCAAACTAGATCAGAAGGCTTAGCATTACTGACTCTCTAACAAACACAATCCTAAGATGACTAGACTCTAACTAAATTAATACTTTAACACATACAAAGCATGTATCTTCCCCCCACTTTTCTTAAAGAATATCATTCTAAGAATGTTGGATAAATAGCTCTAGTTCTAATAAGCATTCCATTCTTCTAAGCAATTCATTTCTTTAATTTGTGTATTAATTATGTAAGCCTTTGTCAATTTACTTTAATTAGTTTTATGTGTTTAATGTTATACTTTATGATTTTTTTTTAATTTCTTTTTTACATCATCGATATTTTCCCCCAAAAACTTCCAAATCCAAAGGTGGAAACTTTAAGATTTTCTAAATTCCTGCTAACTTTAGGTGATTCTGTAAAATATAAGCACTGAGACTTTGGCTATGAAAAAGTAGAAAGTTATATGAAATTGTGGTAAAAGAACTTATCAGCAATGCATACTAATTGATATTTCATTAATATATTTCTGGAAATAGACCTTTTAGTACGTCTAGCCTTTATCTTCAATGAGAAAGTGTATTATGTAGGAATGGATACTGAAGATAGAACATTAAAGAACTTTCTTTTGTAAACACTCTAAGTTTTTAGTAATGTAATTCTAATTTCCCATTTCCTATTACATTTGTTCTGTTGGATGTTATATAGGTTTTATTGGATGTTATGTAGGTTTATCGCCTTTTGTAGAATCTGACCAAATTTTTTTTAAAAAATTATTTTTGGCTATGGTTATCAAATAACCATCACAAATGTCCAAAAAACCCCACCACTTCTCGCAAGCCTATTTTTGGCAATGTTTATTCAACCGATGCGAAACTATATTTGCGATGGGTTTAATAGCCTTTTCAGGGGGAGAATGAGGGGGCGTTGGGGCTCTGGCAATAGGAGGGAGAATGAGGGTTGGGAGGTATGGAGATCGAAGGGATGGAGATGCAAAGAAGATCGCAGAGAAGGGGGGGCCACTGTGAAGGCTAGTCGCTAGGCAAATGCTGGGGAGGTCCTCTGCTTCAAGTGTAGGTTAAGACATATGGTGGCGGTGTGCAGGGGGCCTCTGATCTGTGTAGCTTGTGGTGGAGAAGGCCATAAATGTGATATGTGTACGAAAGGAGGGACACGGTAGGGAGTAGGAAAGGTCCCACACCATCATCCTCTCTCAGGGCAAAGGGGAACGAGGGCTCCGCCACCTCCACCCCCAACTCTGGCTGGACACTTCCTTGATGTGGAGGTCCCATATTTAGAAGACATCCATGCGGAGGAGGTGGTTCTAAGGGGTGCATTGATTGGGGAGGTGATGACAGGGGCTCCGTCTTTGGATCAGCTTCAACAGTTGGTAAGATTCTTAACCCTAAGCTCACCGAATTGGAAGGTTGCAACCTTGCGTCCTTCTCGCTTCTTGTTATATGGCTTGGGTATGATGGACGTCGAGTTCCTCAGATTTCAATCGAGCAAGTTTGAGAACATCAATGTGATGTGGAGGTATGTTTCGCCCTTTGATGTGTCATTGAAGGAATGGCCCCCACAGAAGGTGGCATCCAGGCAGGGGAGATTGGAGATTAGCGGGATGCCTTTGCATTTGAGAACCAAGATGGTTGTGGCAAAGATGATTGAAAGCTTCACGATATTGAAGGAGGATTCAGAAGTTGTACTTGGGGAAGGGGATGGGAAGGTGGTTAAAGTGAATGTGGTTTTTACACGTAGTGGCTCTTTACCAGAAAAAATCATACTCAGGTGGGGGGAAGCTCGTGGTTGATCCAGCTTCAAAGTTACCTGGATAATGTGGAGGCAGAGGGCAAAGACTTTCGCAGAGGTGGTCCAGAACAAATCTATCCAGGAGAAGGGAGACGGATCTTCTACAAAGGAGAGACCGGTGATAAAGAAGAGAAAGGAGCACCATGTTGAGGAACAAGAAGGGGGCCTGATGTCTGAAGCAGCTGAATCAATGCTGAATGTGGACAAAATGTGTGAGAGAGGTTTGCAGATGATTGTACCAGTGAAGGAGAATGCTGGGACCAGATCTGGAAAAGTGCGGGTGGAAGTTCCATTCACCTTTGATACGCCTGAAGACTTTCGATACGATGTTGGGACCAAAGGCAAAGGGAAAGGTGTACTGATTAGATCCCCATACAAACTACGGAGAAGCGAGGTGATTATAGGATGGGGATGGAATTGAGCAGAGTGGCAAGAGCACTTGGCGTGATGAGGACTGATGGGTAGGCAAGGAAGGGGAAACCTGACACAAGATGAGAGTTCTATCATGGAACATGCGTAGGCTGCGCGACGGGGTGAGAAGAGCCTCCCTTGCCAGATATATGAGAGAGTGGGATGTTGATTGTGCACTTTTGTAACAAACACACATTGAAGAGGACAGACAGACCTCGTGGAAGCTGCTAAAACAGTAGGGGAGATCTAAAATCACTACTGTGAAGGCCTAAGGAAGGTCGGGAGGCACGGCCATATGGTGAAAGATCGCTAGGTTGCAGCTGACTGAGGTACTGTAGGGAGAATTCCATATAACCTGTAGATTTCTGGCAATCCAATCGAGATGCTTTTTGTATATCACCTGCATTTATGGGCCATGTAATGAGACCAGGAGGACTGCCCTATGGTCAGAGCTCGCTGAGAGAGCGGAGAGGATTGGGGATAGCCCATGGCTCGTAGGGGGTGACTTCAATTGCACATTATCTGGTCAGGACAGAGTGAGTAGGCACACTAATCATTCTATGCATGGTTTTCAAAGTGCGGTCCAGAATATGGGTTTGAATGAGTACCCCTCCTCGGGCGTGGAATACACTTGGCGCAGTAGCAATGGGCAGATGTCGAAACTGGATCGTTTCTTTGGGAACTCAAGTCTTTTGGATAGGTACCATCTTTCTAGTGTGGCTGGGCAGGAGAGGCCATTCTCCAACCACACTCCACTGATTTGGGATTGTGGTGAAGGCAGTTCAGTGAGCTCCTACTTTAAATTCAAAATGTCTTGGTTGAAGGAGCTAGGTTGCAAGGGCATGATTGCAAACTGGTGGGAGATGAAACAGGTGTCTAGGACAGTGACCTTGAGGCTTGCTGCAAAGTTAGTAGGGCTGAAAACTGTGTTGAAGGATTATGGACAGACAGTGGGAGTGTTGCGCAAGCAAAGGAGGGTGGAAGCTCTTGCTTGGCTTCACACACTGGATGAGAAAGAGGCTTTAGGTCCGTTGGTTGAAGGAGAGCTGTAGCAACATAAACAAATGCAAGAGGTGGTTCTAGAAGAGGATTTGAAGAGGGAAATGGACTAGCAGGAAAAGTCGAGGCAACTCTGGTTGCATGAGGGTGATGCCAACACCAAGTTTTTCCACATGGCTGCTAGTTCAAGGAGGCACATCAACCATATTTCATCCATCTTATCAGGAACCCAACGGCTTACCTCCATGACAAAAATTCGAGCTGCAGCAGTTGCATATTTCCGTGACCTCTCTGCTGCCCCCTTCAGAAGTTCTTGGAAAGTGATGACAATGGAGTACCCAAGGGTGGAAGATGTGCAGGCCAAAAGATTGGTAATCCCTTTTTCTGAACTGGAAGTGATTGATGCCATCATGGCCTCAACCTAGAAGGATCTCCAGGTCCAGATGGGTTTCAAGTATTATTCTATAAGGAGTTTTGGAGGGTGGTGAGAGGGGAAGTAATGGAGGTGATCCACGAGTTCCAACAGGGGAATAGCAGATTTGAGAAGTTGAACAGGTCATATTTGTTTTTGCTCCCTAAGAAGCCAGGGGCGAAGAGGTTCGGTGAGTTCAGACCCATAGCATTATGTAACTCCATTTATTTGATTATAAGCAAAGTACTGGCAAATAGATTGAGAGGGGTACTCCAAGGAATGATATCACCTGTTTAGTCGGCCTTCTTGTTGGATAGATCATTGCAAGTGTCCTTTATTGTGGCCCAGGAGATGGTGGCTGGATGGAGTAGGAGAAAGACAAAGGCCTTCATGTGGAAGATTGACTTCAATAAGGCCTATGACTCAGTGTCCTGGCCTTACCTATGGGAGGTGCTCAGGCATAGAGGATTCCCTGTCCTGTGGATTAGATGGATGAAGAGATGCATTACTACTTCAGCTTTCTCCCCTTTGATTAATGGGAGACCATGAGGTGCATGGATTCAACCCAGATGAGGGGTTAGGCAGGGGTGTCCACTAACCCCACTATTATTCAACTTGGCAGTGGATACCTTGGCTCGCTTCACTCTCAAGCTCTCAGAACTGAGGATGATCAAGCGGTATACTCTATCGAGCAGTCAGGCTCTGGCTCCCATGCTCCAATATGCGGATGACACAGTATTTTTTATAGAAGGGAGTACACAGGAGGCACGCATTATACATCATATGGTGACTACTTTTAAGGAGATTTCAGGGTTGAAACTCAATGGGGAAAAATCCTTTCTTTTTTGTTTTGGAACGAACAGAGATGTGGGCCACCAACTATCTGAAATTCTGCACACGTCGATCATCTCATTGCCGATTTCCTATCTTGGGTTGCCACTGAAGAATGGGAAGAAGAAGAGTGATTGGAACTACTTGTTCGAAAAAATTTCTGCAAAGCTGGAATGTTGGAGCAGTAAATTTCTCTCAAAGGGGGGAAGGTTGATTCTCTTGAACTCTGTTATCATCTCAATGCTAGTATTTATGTTTTCAGTCTTTAGAGCTCCTAAAGCAATTTGGAAGCGCCTACATATAATGAGAAAGCGTTTCTTTTGGAAGGGGGTGAAACATGAGGGACACTTCCTTTAGCCAGTAAAATGGGAGAATATGTGTGCACCAAAGAAGCAGGGGGGTGTGGAATTAGATCCTTGAAGGAGTTTAACGACTCTCTATTGTTGAAGTGGGCAATAAAAATTTTCCAAGGGGAAAATAAACCATGGGTGGCAGTGATTAGAGGAACATATGGCGCTTCACATTCTGTGGCAAATAGACTTTCCCCCATCAAAGCTTCACCCTTTTGGAGCTTGGTGGTGGTAGCAATGAAGGAAAATTGGGACTTTTTCCAACCAGCCTGTGGGGATGAAAAATCTTTTCTGTTCTGGTTGGAAAATGGTCATCTTTGGATGTTTTATAGAATCACTATCCACGGGTATATGGCCTTGTGGGTGACAAAGAGGCTAAGGTTGCTCACCCTGGGACGAAGAAGCAAATGGATGGGAGATATAGGAGATGGGCTGTACGGAGGGGAGTTGCACCTGGGGGGAAAGAGCAAGAATAATGTAAGACTTGCAAACTTTCAAGCCAACAGGGGGTGCTGACACTTACAAATGGATGGGGAATTTTTCCACTGCCAAGGCCTATAAAGATATGGTTTCAAGGAGACAAAGTGGTGATGTTGACATCATTTGTGCAGGTTTATGGAAGCTGAAAATCTCGTTGAAGATACAAATTTTTCTGTGGCTTTGCAGGAGGGATGGGCTTATCACTAGTGACTTTAGGCACAGAAGGATGGGAGTGGCTGCTCATTGTTGAATGCTCCGAGTTGCTACGCTACTTGTTTGGTTTTGAAAAACCTGTCGTCGTAGTATAAGAGCGAAGAACTTGTGTTCAACAAATAAAATTTATACCAGAATAGAAATCTCGGGTCTAACTCAGGGAGGCGGACATTTGATTTAAAAATACATGTTTGTTTTTTTTGTCACAAAGTAGAATAATTGATTAGAAACTATCTATCTATTAAGAATAAATAGAAGAGAGAAAGATAGAATGAGAGAGAGAGAGAGAGAATATTACAAATAAAAACCAAAAAGAGATCTAGAATGAACATGGAATTCATTATCAGAAGGATTATTCGTTACACTAAACATTACGACTAGAAAGCAGCAAAATGATTACATTAGAAAGTAGTAAATCTACTCTAGAAAGCAGTGAATCTACTCTAGAAAGCAGTAAAAAGAATGGGGAGAGAGATACCCTCCTAGACGGTCGCTTGGAGGATGAGCCGGATGGGACGACACCTGGATGACGAGGAACGGAGCAAGACGAAGGAGGACGAAGTGGGAAGAATGGGAACGGGGCAGCACGTCATCGTTGTTGCGGGATCCGCTTCTGAAAGGGGGACGAAAAATTTGACTTTATTACACAAGAAGCATCCTGGGTGTGGGATAAGCTTCTCTTGAGCTTTGGAGAGGGAGAGAAGAGAAGGAAGGGATGAGAATTTCATGTAGAGGGGGTCTCCTTTTATAGTTGCAAGGAGTGAGGGCAATTTAGTCATTTAAATCTCAAAACATTAAATAAGGGGTTTTTAGTGATGGATAAAACCGTCGCTAAAGCCCCATCGTGGGCGTAGTGGGGCAGAGCGCGTGCGCCTTCTCTCTTGCTCATGCGTAACGCATGCTCCACGTTCAGCTGATCCTCACGATCGAACGGTTCATCTCGCACCTCTGCCCGCCACTTTTGCGCGCTTGCTTGCATCTGATCTCACGTGAGGCGTGGGCATTAGATAGCGCGTGGGCGCTATTGAGCGCTCACGACCACTCGATCACAATCCAATGCCCCTCGCGCCCGCTCGCCCGTGCTCGATCGCCTGCTCGCTGCAATTCGAACGCGCGCCTCACCTTCTCGCGAGCGCATTCAACAAACCCGCTATCAGCGTGTTTGTGTCGCGCTTACGATTTAGGCGCGCGCATCCACAGCTGTTGGATGTGCATCCAACAGCGGAGAATCATCGAAGAAGAGAGGGTGCGGTGAGTGCAGCACCAGTTGGGCGGCTGAGATGGAGCCACGTGGTGCCATCTTGGCCGTCCATCTTTCGGATGATGTAGATGGTGTCACGGTTGTCGAATTGAGTGGATTTTCGCGCTGTTAGGCTGCGATCATCGATCCGAATCCATCCATGCGGTCGGATTTGTCATTTGAAGTGTAGATTCACACCTTCTTGGCCCTTGATCTTCTAGGGTTCCCGAGTCTCTATTTGATGCTACAGGTGTTTGATTAGGGCGATCTTAGAGTCGTTGAACTCCAATCGTCGCCCTGATCACATCTGTACGGTTGGATCTTCGATCTTAGGCCCCAATAAAAAGTTTTCCCTGTCCATGAACATAAAAGGAGACAATTAACCTCCATTTTATTCAAACTAATCTAAATGCAAGATGATGCATGTTATGCAATATTTATAGTATGTAATGCAATCCTATGCTTAAGAACATGCATAGATAGACATCTTAAGTAGTGTAAACATGTTTACATCACTCATACATGTTATCTATGTGGCTTTCATACTGATAGCGTGTGCCATATTTTTTCATCATGTGTGATCACTAATTGTGTGTGGAATAGGGTATGTAGTGGTGGGATACCTGTATGGGAGGACATGTGGGGAGATTTTGTTAGAAGTGGGAGGCCCCATTGTTCTATGGCAGTTGTTCTATGGTGTATGTGGCACACGTGTAATGAGTGTCATTTTCAAGGGAGACCCGTCAACTCAACACAAATTGTGCATGAGTGTCAGGCTCTCATACCTTATTGGAGAAGTTGATGTAATATTATTTTTTCTTTGTTTCTATTAATAAAATTCCAGAATGGCTCTCATTCTCTGAGGGCATGTGAGCACGAAGTCACAAGCCTGACACAAATGCACACATAGCGCGTTGGTCAAGCACGTGATAACAAGTTGGAGGTCACCCATTCGAAGCGCAGAGGGACAAATTCGTGCCCGACAATGGCGCGTGAAATTGGAGCATCATATTTGGATCATGCAGCCAGCATAGCTCCACATGGCACCAAAGATGACCATTGGATGAGCACGCGAACGATCACGCACTGTCACACGCCACCCAAGTCCTCAACACCCGAAGGATGCATGTTTGACGTGATCACAACTGTTGATCATCAGATTGAACACCCGTGATCAAGAGATCATGAGTGAGCGATGAGGAATGAAGCGGTTGCAGGCTTGACACACTCTCGACTGTATGATGGCGAAATTGACGATAGCAGGAGCACCACGTGGCAGCATCAGATGGCAACACTCGTTGGAGGCACAATAAAGGTGAGATCTTGATGCAATCAGAGCCCTTGATCTGCGATCGGATGACTCTTGTTCACTCTAGCTTGGTGGCACAGTTAGGAGCCCTAAAAGGCCCCTCATTTTAGCTATAAAAAGGGCCCAAGGCCCCCTATTTCCATCATGACTCTCCACCAAGAATCTCCTCACCATTTCTCCTCCAAAGAGCTCTCCTCCAGGCTCCTCACCGCCCCCATACCACCAAAGGGGCCGATTCTGCTACCCTTTCTGAAGTAATCCAAGATTGCTGAAGCACTCCTTGCCGAAATACCATTAGCACCCTCACCTCTAATCTCATTGACTGATCGATCTTTCGCTTTAAAGTCGTTTGTAGTTTAATGTGGCGGAAAAATCGACTAATCAATATTTAACAAGAAATAAGCACTCGCAGAGGAGCGGGTCGTATCCACAGGGAGGCAATGACGTATTAAAATTCGCACCAGTTAAAAACGTTTGTTCGTAGTCAGTTTGGACAAGAATCAAGCCAAGATTGCCTTTAGATTAAGGTTTAAGCAAGAAATAATGCTGAAATGGCAATTATGAGAAACTAGAGGATATTTTCCACAATGCAGAATCAATAAAATATGATTAAAAAGTGGCAATGGCAAAAAATGTAATTTCTAATTGACGGTTTACTGTAGCAAAACAGGGGAATTTTTCCCCTTTGTCATGCGTGACGAGGAGCGGATGGCCGGGCGCAGGAAGCTCGGAGGAGGTCCCTTAGACCGAGGGCTTCGAATCGGTGGTGGCGGCGAGTCATGCGGCGGGCGGACGAACTCCGGCGGAGGTACTGCAGCCGGTGAGCTTGCGCGGCCTGCTGGCGTGAGATCTGCCGCGCGCTACTGCTGGCGGCTCTGCAGGCGCGGGCGGAGGGTGCTGCAGGCGCGAGAGCGGGTGTGCAAGCTGCAGGCGCGGGTGTGGCTACTGCTGGTGGCGGGCGAAGGGATCTGCAGGCGTGGTGAACACTGATCAGCTGGCGCGGGGAAGAGCGGTTGGCGTTCTGCAGCTGTGCGCTGATCTGTAGGCGCGGGGGTGGAAGCGGGTGAAGTTCTGCAGGCGCGGTTGGACGAGTCTGCAGGCGCGGGAGGATGGTTGCACGGGTCTGCAGGTGCGTGGAGAGCGCTGCAGCCAGTGAGCGCGTGGAGATGGGCGCGGTTGAGGAGGGTGTGCGTGGTTGGAGGGTGCAGGCGCAGTTGAGCTGAAGGTTGATGGGCGCGGGTTGAGCTGAAGGTTCTGCAGGCACGGGAGAGGGTCTACAGGCGACTTCAGACGTGTGCGGTGGAAGTGAGCAGGTAGCTTCAGACGTCCGGGAAATTTCCCGGACGTCTTAAGTTACTGAAAGGGTGGCTGACGGTTGTTGCGGTGGTGGTGGTTGGCGACGACGGCGAGGGAGATGCACGCTAATGTGCCCACGGTGATGCGGACGAGCTCCGGATGGCGGTGTGGCTTGTCACACCACACATCCACAGTGGTGGAGACTCGCCGCCACAGTAGAGGCTGGCAGTATGGAGTGGAAGAGAGAAGTTCTCTCTGCACAGTGGTGGGTCGGTGGTGGAGGCCTCCCGAGCTCGGCTACCTCCCTCCTCCTTTTGTTGTGGCCTGCACAAGTTTGAAATCAGCCGCCCGACCAAATCCACCACATCCGCTCCCCCTTGAATAGGTCTTCACTGCGGCCGTTCGATGTTGGAGCGGCAGCCAGCCATTCCTGCAAGGAGAAGAGTAAAGAAAATAATGTTAAAATATTAGGGTCATTTATATATAGACCCTCAACTTCTATGTTAATGAAAACAATGTACCTAATTGGTTGTCTAATTAGATGAATGCTATTCTAAGCTAATTCTAAATGCACTTAAGATATGAATGCAATGTATGGATTATGTAATTAAATTAAAACTATGAATTAATCTATTTACATCCTAATTTATGCTAAATAAATGTTAGAATTAACCTAATGTGTAGGCACTTAAATACTTAAATAGCCCACAACTATGGGCTAATCAAATACCCCCATGCCTAGTTTTTGCTAGTCCCTAGCAAAATTAAGCGAAACCTAGCACTCTAAGTAGACTAGTCAACTGACTTAGTCTTCCTTCAGAAGCATATTATGTTTAGGCTCTAGACCCAAGGTTCCTAAGTAGTTGCTAAGTTACAGACTAGGTCGGCTAAAGACGAGTTGCAGGCACAAGTTTCCCTGATTTCTGACTCTACTCTAATGTTTATTGATCCTGAGATTAAAGCATCCGTGCCTGTGCATTGGTCTGAGTTATTTGAGTTAAAGGATTTTTTTTTTTATATATACCTTTTTTTTTTTTTTTGATTCTTCTAAGTCTAACCTCAGATCAGCTATCAACACGGTCTGTGTCAGATTCATTGTCCCCATTACCATATCTCGAAGGGTGCCTGGCTTTCGATGCTTCGAGATAGCACCGCCCATAACGACCCCAAAAACTCCTGGCAATCGATACTTCGAGATAGTATCGCCCATGGATTTCTTAAGCGAATTCAGGCCTATGGCAATCGGCACTTCGAGATAGGGCCACCCATGGTACCTGAACCGCGCAATGCGCTTACATGCCCCCAGTAGGATGGATATCCTAAGTGATAAGCGCCGAGGAGGTAATATGTTATCATCGCATCCTCAAGGTGAGTATATACTCGACCTCTCCTGCGACGGGAACTCTTCCAATCAAAATGTGTTTTCAAGCCTCTCTTAAGTCAAAACTAAGAGAACCAAATCTCTTTTCAGAAAGACAGAAATTAAGTTGATTACCAGAGCAAGTGTGTGAAATTTGGATGCCTGGGTTACAAGGACCCGTAAACCAAAAGGTAGAATAAGACTCCAGGTACTACCCCACCTTTTAACTCAAACCCTAGCTTCCCTTCCTCAACCTCTCGAGAAATGATCCGCAACTTAACCCCTATTTAAGTTTTTAAGTCCAAAAAGGACCCTAAAGGTCTAAAGCTAGTAGCTCATTTAGCTTCTAAAGTTTGACCCTAGAATTAACTTAGTCTACCCTAAGTTCTGATTTGCTTAAGACTGCAAGATCTAGCCAGTTAAGCTCAAAATCTTTTTTTTCTCTCTTTTTCTCTCTTCTTTTTTTTTTATATGCTATAAACAAAATGCCTCAGGTCCTCTCCCCCATGCCTGGTTCAAACAATGTCCTCATTGAAAACAAAAAAATAGCTAAAGGAAGATATTACCTGACGCGGAGAAAGGTAGGAGCTAAGGCTCCTCAAGAGTGACTTCGTCAACCAGATGGCCATCTAAAGTTATGTACGGTTTTAACCGTTGACCGTTGACGATAAAGGGAGTTGCTGAAGAGGAAGGATTTTTTATCTCCACAGCTCCATGGGGGAATACTTTGGTGATTATGTAAGGCCCATCTCAACGAGATTTTAATTTCCTAGGAAAAAGCTTAAGTCTGGAATTGAAAAGCCAGACTTGTTGGCTGGGTTCAAAGGTCTTTCGAAGAATAAACTTGTCATGCAAGACCTTAGTTCTTTCTTTATAAGCTTGAGAGGTGTCATAAGCATCATTCCTCAGCTCCTCAAGCTCACTTAATTCTAGAAATCGTGCCTTACCTACCTTCTCTAAATCCATGTTAACACTTTGAATAGCCCAAAGTGCTTTATGTTCCAACTCAACAGGTAAATGGCACGCTTTTCCATACACAATCCGAAAGGGAGAAGTACCCAAAGGGGTCTTATAGACTGTTCGATAAGCCCACAAAGCATCATCGAGCTTTTGGGACCAATCTTTCCTATCATGTCTAACGGTCTTTTCCAAAATATTTTTTATCTCCCTATTTGATACTTCAACCTGGCCACTTGTCTGAGGGTGGTAAGGGGTAGCAACCTTGTGAGTCACTCCCAAACTCTTAATTAACCGATTGAAGTGGTGGTTTCGGAAATGAGGTCCCCCATCACTTATAATAGTCTTGGGGTAGCCGAAACGGGATATGATATTGGCCTTCACAAATTTCAAAACCACAGAGTGGTCATTTGTGTGCGTAGGAATGGCCTCTATCCATTTAGAGACATAATCAACTGCCACCAAGATATATTCAAAACCATGGGACGACGGGAAGGGGCCCATAAAGTCAATTCCCCACACATCAAAAATTTCAACAGGTTGAATAGGATGTTGAGGCATTTCATTCCTCTTCCCAATCGTTCCAGTCCATTGACATCTAATACAGGCCTTAACAAAATTATGAGAATCCTTAAATAAGGAAGGCCACCAAAAACCGGATTGGAGAACCTTAAAAGCAGTTTTCTTAGCACCAAAGTGTCCTCCACAATGAAGTTCATGGCAAAAACTCAGCACACTTTGTTGTTCCTCCTCAGGCACATAACGTCTCAATACTTGGTCGTGTCCAATTCTAAATAATTCTGGCTCTTCCCAATGAAAATATCTTGCTTGAGAAATGAATCTCTTTCTTTTCTGCTCATCCCAAGAGCCAGAAGTTTGTCCAGTGACCAAGTAATTTACAATGTCTGCATACCAAGGTAAAGTTGATGTTACCGCCATCAGAGTTTCATCGGGAAATGTCTCGCGAATGTCTTCAGAAATAGAGTCATTAAGAGGAAGGCGAGACAGGTGGTCAGCCACAACATTTTCTACTCCTTTCTTTTCACATATTTCCAAGTCAAATTCTTGAAGGAGTAAGATCCACCTAATCAGACGTGGCTTAGAATCTTTCTTAGCAATGAGATGTTTCACTGCTGCATGATCAGTAAAAATAACCACCTTAGACCCAAGTAAATAAGACCTAAACTTCTCCAGAGCAAAAACTACAGCAAGTAATTCTTTTTCAGTGACGGTGTAGTTTTGCTGAGGTTCAGTTAAAGTCTTGCTTGCGTAATGCAGCACATGAGGTCTTCCCTCAACCCTTTGTCCAAGGACTACTCCCACTGCATAATCCGAAGCATCACACATAAGCTCAAATGGGAGTGTCCAATCAGGAGCTTGGAGAATAGGCGCAGAAATCAAGGCCTCCTTTAGAGTTTGAAAGGCCTCGGCACACTTTGAATCAAAACTGAAGGAAGATTCCTTCGCCAATAAGTCACAAAGTGGCCTAGAAATCTTACTAAAATTTTTAATAAAGTGCCTGTAAAAGCTAGCATGGCCCAGAAAGGATCTAATCTGTTTGACATTCGTAGGCAATGGAAGTTTGGAAATAGAATCAATCTTGGCTTTATCTACTTCCAAACCTTGCTCGGATACAACATGCCCAAGTACAATTCCTTTCTGTACCATGAAGTGACTTTTCTTCCAGTTGAGGACTAAACTAGTCTCCTTACATCGTTTCAACACATTCTCTAGGTGCAGGAGACACTGGTCGAAAGACGAGCCATAACTAGAGAAGTCATCCATAAATACTTCAACACACTCATCAATCATGTCCGAAACGATAGACATCATACACCGCTGGAAAGTTGCAGGGGCATTACATAATCCAAACGGCATACGCCTGAATGCAAAAGTATCGTAAGGACTCGTGAATGTCGTCTTTTCCTGGTCATCAGGAAAGACTGCCACCTGATTGTACCCATAATATCCATCGAGAAAGCAATAATACTTATTCCCTGCCAATTTTTTGAGAATTTGATCAATAAAAGGCAAAGGAAAGTGATCCTTCTGGGTAGTGGTGTTCAACTTGCGGTAATCAATACAGGCCCTCCATCTAGTTGAGGGTCTAGTGACAACTTGTTCACCTTGGTCGTTGAGTTCCACAATAAAGCCTGCCTTCTTTGGCACCACATGAATGGGACTGACCCATTTACTATCAGCAATGGGATATATGATCCCAGCGTCCAACCACTTCAGGATTTCCTTTTTTACAACGTCCCTTATATTAGGGTTTAGACGTCTCTGCATGTCCCTAAAAGGCTTGATGGAATCATCAGTATAAATGTGGTGCATGCAGAGTGTAGAGTCTATACCCTTAATGTCAGCAATGCTCCAAGCAATAGCTTCCTTGTGCTTAGACAGGCATTCAATCAAGGCTCCCTCCTGTGCCTCAGACAGCACAGCCGAAACGATAATGGGGAGCGTATCATTGGCACCTAGGAAAACATACTTGAGAGTGTCAGGGAGGGGTTTCAACTCAAGGTTGGGGGCTTGTATGGTTGAGGGTTTCATAATAGATGTCCCCATCTCAGGTAGCAAATCTGCCTTCGGCGGAAATGATGGGGGAAGAGACTCAGCAGAAACTCCTAGCAATTCCTCTAGTTCTAGTATATCCCCTTCACATTCCTCTAAGAGATGGGAATGCTCATTTAGCATGACATGCTGAAGGGGGTCATCACATAACATTGCAGGAGTTGCCTCTTCAATCAGGTCATCTATCACCTCAACTTTAGAACAATCCTCAAGCCTAGCTTGTTTGTAAGCATCAAACACATTAAGCCGGATTTACCTGTTCCCAAAGCCCATTTTCAATGCCCCAGTATTGCAATTAATTGAAGCATGGGAAGTTGCAAGGAATGGGCGGCCCAAAATGATGGAGGGTTTGGTTGGCTTGTTGGTAGGGTCAGTGTCCAAAACTAAGAAGTCAACGGGAAAGAAGAAATCCTCCACTCTTACGAGGACATCTTCCAAAATTCCCCGTGGTGGCTTAAGTGATCGATCAGCAACTTGAAGGATTACAGGGCTAGGCTTCAGATTGCCTCCCCCAAGTTGTTCATACACGTAGCTCGGCAGGATGTTCACCCCCGCACCTAGATCAAGTAGAGCCTCATCAATTTGTAAGTCACCAATAACTACAGAGATGTATGGGGCTCCTGGGTCCTTAAGTTTCGGGGGTGTGCCATGTTGAACAATTGAGCTAACAGAATCAGGCAGGACAACTTTAGATTGGACCTATTTTCTAGATTGTCGCTTTTTCGTGCACAAGTCCTTTAAGAAGCGGGCATAAGACGGAATCTGCCTAATAGCTTCAAGCAAAGGTAGGTTAATCTGCACTTGCTTGAAAGTTTTCATAATCTCATCCGTCTTATCTTTGGCTCTAGATGAGCCAGCAGAAGTCTGCCCAGAGGTGGATAAGTGCTCTAGAAAAGGCACTCTCAATCTCTGGGTGGAAGGGTTGTCATGTCGAGTAAGGGGTGGAACAGGGGCAACTTCTTCCGGTGAGGTGATTTCAAGCGGAGAAGATTTGGGCAAATCTTCTCCAGTGGGGGTGAAAGTCGGGGTGGATGGTTTTTTAGGGGGTGAGACTATAGGAGAATCGGGTTTGGAAATTTCTTTCCCACTCCTCAGAATATTCACCGCCTGAGCATGCTCCCTAAAGACAATCCCTTTTCCTTTAGGATTTTCCTCAGCAGCACTGGGAAACTTCCCAGTCTCCCTCTGTTTAACAGCCTCAACAAGGTGTCCAATTTGTGATTTCATCTCATGTATAGCCTTGTCATGAGATTGGATGATGGCACTTTGACTTTCTTGCATAGTTTTCAACATCGCCTTCAATTCATCCATCTCAGAGGTTTTAGGTTGGGCAAAGGTCTGAGGTTGGTTCATTTGATGGTTTTGAAAGGATTGTGGTTTGTAATTCCCTGAATTTGAGACATTTCCTTATCTCCATGAAAAGTTTGGGTGGTTCCTCCATCCCTCATTATAAGTGTTGGAGAAAGGATCATTACGAGGTCTTGGACGGAACCCTTGAGCAGCATTCAAATCCACTTGTACAAGCTTAGGGAATTGGGAGGCCAAGTGGCAATCCACAGTGGTGTGTGTATTGCCTTGACAAATTACGCATTCGGAAGCTTGGGATGTGGAGGTGTTAGGTACAAATGAACTCGGGTTCGACATAAGCCTTTCCATGTTTTGATTCAGTAATTGAATTTGATAGGCTAAATTCTGGGTGTCCCTTGCTTCATTCGCCTCCAACTTTCTTTGCATGAGAGTGGGCTTTCTATCCATGTAGGCAGAATTCAAGTGAATAGAATTCTCACTCAAAGTATCAAATAAGTTCCAAGCTTCATCCTCAGTCTTAGATAGAAAGGTTCCTGCACAGGCACCATCCACAGTTTGCCTATGCGAATCATTAAGTCCGGTGTAGAACCTTTCAACCAGTTGCCATTTAGGCACCTGGTGATGTGGGCAAAGTCTCAGCAAATCGTTAAAGCGCTCCCACGCATCATGGAATGCTTCCCCATCCTTTTGAGCAAAACTCATAATTTCCCTCCTAAAGTGATTTGTTTTGCTCATGGGGAAGTACTTCTTCAAAAACTCCTTCAGGGCATCCCAAGTATTTATATTATCAAGGGTGTGATACCAATACTTGGCTTTTGTCCTTTAGGGAGAAGGGAAAGAGGGTCCGCATTTGAGCGTCATCAGTAACGCCCTGCAGCTTCACCGTGGAACAGACCTCGGTGAATTCCTCGATATGCCTGTAAGGGTCTTCCCTAGTAGTACCATAAAAGGAGGGTAGCAAGGATATGGTACTACTTTTGATCTCATATGGATTGTCCCCTCCAGGTCTACGTAGTGCTGGGCCAGCTTGGTTGGTTGGGATGAAATATTCCTTAAGGCTCCTTTGACCGGCCATTTCTACCCTTGGAAGGTCTTTTCTTAGGATTCTTTCAGGTTCAGGATCAAATACAAGTTGTCTCCTAAGAGAACGCCTACCAAGCATGCACTACAAACACAATTCAAATGGACTTGTTTGGTCTTTACAGATTTAGGCTTTTGACTTTAGTTCAAATTGTAGGTGACAAAACAAGTTGCCCAATCAATTACGGGCCTATTGTCAACCTATGGTTCGCCTAAGAAGACCTAGTTGGAGCTTAGGTGTTCTTCCCTAAATCTCAAATGGTCAAGTAAATCCAAAGACGGAAGATCGAGGGATGCAAGTAGGCCTAAGCCTTCCTCTGAAGCTGTGCTTTCGCGGTGTTTCTCAACTACCCCCAAAAATTCGTCACAAGGTATCCTCCTCTTTGGATTTACAAAACCTTTGATCTCAAGTTCCGAAAACTTCAGAATCCAACGAAAGGAGGGCTCTTGTCCTAGTATTTCCAAACCTAAGGAGTGTCTAGAAGCGTGCCATGGTGCAAGTGAAATAAGTGTGCATACACTGTAAAAGATTTTGAACTTTGAATCGCACGCCAAGTTTGAAAATCAAATCCTTGGTTTTTAAAATGTCCTTCCTTTAATTAGTCCTTTTTAAAAAAAATGTGACCACTTGTTAGATTTATTCAGTACAGATTAGGTGGTCTTCTCATTAAATCCCAAATGCAATGCGTGATCAAAAATAGGATGCAAAGTAAGAGAATGCGTACCTTGCCTCCAACGATCTACGATGCAAGAATGCACGCAATGCAGAAAAGTAAATCTAGAGGCTGCTCATACAGACCTAAATGGTTCGTCCTAGGGCAGGCAGCTCATTTTTTTTTTTCAATTTTTTTTTTTTTTAGAACTACTTATGCACAAGCTAATAAAAGTAATAATAATAAAAAAAAAATAAACCTAAATCTAAAGAAAAGGGAACAGACTCCCAAAAATTACCCAACACGGGCCCAAAACAAAATCGGGGAACAAACCCCTCAAAATATGGCCCAGAACAAGAGTTTCAAACTAACTGCAATGAAAAATTAAGTCTACAATCTTAATTCTATTCTAATTAAACTAGCGTCTAAATACAATGGTGTCCGTCGCATCCTCGTCCTTCTCCTCTGTTTAAAAATTACTCGTCCACTTCTCATCTAGCGATGTCAAGGGTCGCCTCACACACTGGCTAATTCTTTGCACAAAATTTCTCGCACAGAAAAGAAAATAATAAATGGTCAAATCTCTGTGCAATTGACAAATAATCAAAGTAAAATTAGGCGAAATTATTGCGTCTGTTGCCTCCCCGGTAACGGCGCCATTTGACTGATCGATCTTTCGCTTTAAAGTCGTTTGTAGTTTAATGTGGTGGAAAAATCGACTAATCAATATTTAACAAGAAATAACCACTCGCAGAGGAGCGGGTCGTATCCACAGGGAGGCAATGACGTATTAAAATTTGCACCAGTTAAAAACGTTTGTTCGTAGTCAGTTTGGACAACAATCAAGCCAAGATTGCCTTTAGATTAAGGTTTAAGCAAGAAACAATGTTGAAATGGCAATTATAAGAAACTAGAGGATATTTTCCGCAATGCAGAATCAATAAAATATGATTAAAAAGTGGCAATGGCAGAAAATGTAATTTCTAATTGATGACTTACTGTAGCAAAACAGAGGAATTTTTCCCCTTTGTCTTGCGCGACGAGGAGCGGATGGTCGGGCGTAGGAAGCTCGGAGGAGGTCCCTTAAACCGAGGGCTTCGAATCAGTGGTGGTGGCGAGTCGCGCGGCGGCCGGAGGTGGCTGGACGAACTCCGGCGGAGGTGCTGCAGCCGGTGAGCTTGCGTGGTCTACTGGAGTGAGATCTGCCGCGTACTGCTGCTGGCGGCTCTGCAGGCACGGGCGGAGGGTGCTGCAGGCGCGAGAGTGGGTGCGCAAGCTGCAGGCGCAGGCGTGGCTGCTGCTAGTGGCGGACACGCGGGCGAAGGGATCTGCAGGCGTGGTGAGCGCTGATCTGCAGGCGCGGGGAAGAGCGGTTGGCGTTCTGCAGCTGTGCGCTGATCTGTAGGCGCGGGGGTGGGAGCGGGTGAAGTTCTGCAGGCGCGGTTGGACGAGTCTGCAGGCACGGGAGGATGGTTGCGCGGGTCTGCAGGCGCGTGGAGAGCGCTGCAGCCAGTGAGCGCGTGGAGATGGGCGCAGTTGAGGAGGGTGTGCGTGGTTGGAGGGTGCAGGCGCGGTTGAGCTGAAGGTTGATGGGCGCAGGTTGAGCTGAAGGTTCTGCAGGCGCGGGAGAGGGTCTGCAGGCGACTTCAGACGTGTGCGATGGAAGTGAGCGGGTAGCTTCAGACGTCCAGGAAATTTCCCGGACGTCTTAAGTTACTGAAAGGGTGGCTGACGGTTGTTGCGGTGGTGGTGGTTGGCGACGACGGCGAGGGAGATGCACGCTAATGTGCTCACGGTGATGCGGACGAGCTCCGGATGGCAATGTGGCCTGTCACACCACACGCCCACGGTGGTGGAGACTCGCCACCACAGTAGAGGCAAGAAGTGTGGAGTGGAAGAGAGAAGTTCTCTCTACACAGTGGTGGGTCGGTGGTGGAGGCCTCCCGAGCTCGGCTGCCTCCCTCCTCCTTTTGTAGTGGCCTGCACAAGTTTGAAATCAGCCGCCCAACCAGATCCACCACATCCGCTCCCCCTTGAATAGGTCTTCACTGCAGCCGTTCGACGTTGGAGCGGTAGCCAGCCGTTCCTGCAAGGAGAAGAGTAAAGAAAATAATGTTAAAATATTAGGGTCATTTATATACAGACCCTCAACTTCTATGTTAATGAAAACAATGTACCTAATTGGTTGTCTAATTAGATGAATGTTATTCTAAGCTAATTCTAAATGCACTTAAGATATGAATGCAATGTATGGATTATGTAATTAAATTAAAACTATGAATTAATCTATTTACATCCTAATTTATGCTAAATAAATGTTAGAATAAACCTAATGTGTAGGCACTTAAATACTTAAATAGCCCACAACTATGGGCTAATCACTCATCCCCCTACCTTTCTCTCTCTTTTTCTTGTTCTTTTACTACATTCTTAATAGTAGTGAAAGCATGTATCTAGAAACAGTCAGTATATGGAGCTTTATTTTAATTCTATTTCTCAGCATTAGGAAATAATAATGGCAGTAACAATCAGAAATCAAAGTCATAACACTACGCCTCCTCGAGATCCACCAGGACTCACGTCTCATTATAAATATTTTTGTTGAACAAGAATCATGACTATACTATGACGCATTTTTAATCAAATTGATGTTTTTGATTCCAACATGCCTCACCCTGGGGGTTTGCAGCATTGTTCGTGAAGAAGGATGGTACCTTATGCCTTTGCATTGACTACAGGCAATTGAATAAGGTGACCATCAAGAATAGATATCCCATTCCACATATCAATGATTTGTTTAATCAGCTTTGTAGGGCCACAATATTCTTCATGATTGATCTACGACCAGGCTACCTATTTAAAATGTTGAATCGGGTTTTAAGAATATCGTGTTGTAATATAGCCAAAAAAGCATTCAAAACAAATACAATTTTATTACTCGAATTTTGAAGTCCGAGGTCCAACACAGGGAGCAAATTGGTGTTTAGAAATTAAGATCACAATTTAGAATTTGAAAGAATATGCAATAATATCAATATCACAGTGCAAAAATATAGGAGTACTTGGCAATGTAGATCACAAAATACTCAAAAACTTAATGAATATGAAATAAAGAAATTGGGCTGTGCTCCTTCTGAATTTTTCTCTCTCTGATTCTCTTCTCTTCTTATTTTGCCTTTATGAGCATTCTTCTCTTTCTGTCTCTTTGTCTTTGGCTTTCTTAGTCGTTTTTTCTTTCTTTTTCTTCTTCTTTAGCCTCAGTCTTCTTTCTTCCTTAGCTTTTATGCCTTCTCTGCCTTGGCTTCAGCTTCTTCCTTCTTTTTCAGCCTGCTGCCTTTTTGCCTTCAGCTTCTTCCTTCTCTTTCTTTCTCTACCTTAGCTTCTCTACGTCCTTGTCTTCTCCTTCCTCTTCTTCAGCTTCGCTTCTCCTCCTCTTCAGCCTACAGAGAAAAGCCTACCCCCTACCCATGCACACTCTCTTCTCTTTTCTCTCTTAGGTTCTGCTCTCCCAGAGCCACACATTTCTCGGGTAATTGGGTCGAGTACATTCCCGGGACTAGGCCCACCGGTGTGCGGTGGTGGGCGAGGTGTGCTAGTTAGGTTGAGTCAACCAGGTCCGCGGGGCATCGTCGCGGATGAGGCTGGTAAGTCGGGTGAGAGGGATCGCACCCCGTGATTTGGAGGTAAACAGCTACTGGCAAGAATTCAATTTATGCGGGTGCTGTGCCTCATAACATTCCGAGGTGGGACTATCTGTCCACCTTTCTTCGCACGCGCCCACAGCAAAGGTGTTCCTCCAATTGCAGCAGCTACGACTACCCTTGACTTCAATTGATAGCCTGGAGTCGTGCGCGAGGGTGCTCCGCGCAACCTGGGATAGAGACCTGGAGCTCGCTTCAAGCTTGCTTCAAGTTCTGCGCTAATGGCGGAGGACGCCTGGACCTGAAATTAGCACAATGGCCTCGCGGCCACTTCAGAACATTCAGGAAGCTTCGTCGAGGCACGGCGAGTGTGCTGCGGTGTTTGGCGTGTTGTGGGGACACCTGTGTGAGCATGCCTAGGGCACACTATGTGCGTATGTGTGGGTGTGTTCGGGGGTGCGTTTAGGTGAGTGGCGGAGTGAATGGAGTGAAGGGTTGTGATCAGGGAATCGAGGCGGTCGTAGGGTGGTTGGCGAGGTGGATGGAAGTGCAGAGCGACGGGAGCACCTCGTTGGAGGTATTACCGGAGGTGGAGAAGGTGATGGTGATCAGTGGTGTCGAGGGTTGGTTCAGGGAAATAAAGAGAGGGAAAGAATGTAGAGGATGAAAGGGACTTATCTAGGGTGATATTGGATGAAGGGAAGGTGAGGATGGTGTCGGGCGCGTACTGCTGACATCGGAGATGAAGGCACTCAGAGAGGGATAGTCGGCGAGGATGAAGGGGAGACAAGGGTGTCGGTGGGTACTACGCGACACGGATGAACGGGAGGAAGAACCTGCCACTGGTATTGTGGTCAGGCGACGAGGAAGATTAAGGAAGGTCGCCGAAGCTTGATGAGCGAATCAGTCAGAGAAGGAGAGACGAATTAGAGGGGGTTTCCCGGTCAATTTCAAGCTTAGAGGAGTTAGTTGGATCTAGAGCCTCTTAAATTGACCTCTGGAGGGGGATTTGTGCTTGGAAGCAAAGCTTCCAAGCAAGGTAAGGTCGCCGGAGTTGGAATCTTTGAAAAGACCCAAATCTCTCATGTGTTTGCATGAGAGATTGAGTAAGAATTATGGATCACTGATGGGTTCAGATTGGAGGAGATTACTCAGAGAATCTCCCTTCAAATTTTGAAGGGGATTCTCTGAGAAATCAGGGAGAAATCACCTTCTAAAGCTCGTCGGAGTAGGATTCCTCAACTATAATGGCGGAAGGACCTAATCGCGAGAACAATGAAGAAGGTAGGGGGGCTTTTGCAAAGGTTTTTGAAAGATAGGGGCACAAATGTAATCAGGATGGACCTATTTGCAAAATGGGTCAAAAGAGTTCCCCTTAGGTCCAAATTTTGGTAAAAACCTAATTTGGACCTAAGGAATCCAATGGTGAAGTTGGATTTTGGGTTTGACCACGTTTGATTGGATAATTTATGCAAAAACCTAATTTAGGGCAAATATCTGTCTAAGATCCCATTCTAAGTCAAAATGGGTTCCAATGGACAAATTGAAAGTTCTAAACCCTAGAGAATATTTTTCTATGATTTTTGAAGGGTTTAGGTGAATTTTATCCTGACCAGAACCTTGGTTAAACAAGTGGGTCTATTTTGGGGTTTTAAGAAGTCATTTAATTCACAGGGTACACACAAACCCTTTTCTGTCAAATCCAACCCACTTTTTACCTTGTTAAGACCTTGTGACCTGTGTTTAGCCCTTGAGAAAACTCGTTCTTGTGCTGCAATGCTAAAATTGCATTTTTACTCCTTATTTCTTGCTTTACTCTCAGAAAGGTTATTTAGTGAATTGTAACCTCCAGTTGGTTATGTAGGAGCTTTTATTCTCTTTATTGGGTCAAAATGAGCTAGTTAGGCCTCATGATGGTGTTCCCATCATACCCCCATGCCTCGCTTTTGCTAGTCCCTTAGCAAAATTTTAAGGTTTTAACTTTGATTCTAGACCATGAGTTCCTTGATGTTCAAAATTGTGATGTGTGCTTTCTTCTGTAGATTAGGTTAGAATTCTAATATTAGGCCTAGAGGTACTCAAGTACCAACCAATATCTGGACCTGACCAACTCTAGCCTCAGTCCGCCGCAAAGGTTTTTAAGACCCACAAGAACTATCCTAAGGTTCGTTGCACTCCGTGGTTAAAGCACCCGTGCTTGTAACATATTTTAGCCTTGGTTCAGTTTGCAGTGCATTTTTGTAAGAGAGATAGAGGAATTTTTCTTTGTTTGGAGAGTTTTCTCTCTCTTTTCTTTTTATTTCTAGCTTCAAATTGGCTTCTCAACACGGTTTGTATCGGATTCCTAGTCCCCATCATCAATCCTAGAAGGGTCCCTGACAGTCGATGCTTCGAGATAGCACCACCCATGGCAACCCCCAGAACTCTAGCTTTCGAGATTTCGAGATAATTCTGCCCATGGCATTCTGTAGCTAAATCCAGACCCTGGCAATCGACATTTCATGATAATGCCGCCCATGGCATCTGAACCAGCACAGGGTGCTTACATGCCCCCGGTAGGATATGTAAATATCCTAGGAGACAAGCACCGAGGAAACGATATGTTATTGCGCATCTTCGAGGGGAATTTCCCGCCTCTCTGCGCTGGGAACTCGTCCAAATCAACTTATGTTGATCGACCGCTCCTAATATAGGTGACTTTTTCAGAACAATTTAAATGCATTTGCGTGATTGTGATACTTATGCGCACTAAACTAGATTGTGTGTGGATTGGGGTGCTTAGGTTACCGAGTCTCACAAACTAGAGGTTAGTTAACGAGGCTGAATACTTTCTAAGCATTAGACCTAATACTTAAGCTTTGCATTTTCCCCAACCTCTTGAGGACTATCCAAATCTTAGTGGATACTTGAATTTTTAAGCCTAGGAGTATAGCCCAAGAGGCCTAAGATCAACATTCCTACTAATCTCGTCCGTGTTTCATTAGCACTCTTTCTTTCATTTTCTTTTACTTGATATAGTCTAGAACTTAGTTAATCCCTTAATTTCTTACTAATGACTGTCTCTTTTCTTTTCAACTTGTGCTCCTTTTTTTTGACATTTTTCACTTTTCCCCTTTTTCTCCTCAAGATTTGTATGGCCTCAAAATCTTCTCTCCCTTCAGAATTTTTTTTGTTCTTTTTCAAGAATTTTTTCTTTTCTTTTTTTTGGTATTTTTATGATATGTGATTTTTTTTTGTGAAACCATTTCTTGTGAGATGATTTTCACGGCATTTTGCACTTTCATACTCCCCCATACCTACGATTTGCAATGTTCCCATTGTAAATTAGGTGGGTTCGAGTTCAGCTTAGATCATTCATTAGAATAGGTTCTGGGTGGGCGAATGGGTTGAGGTGACTATTGCGGACGATTTCAAACTCGGGTATGGGTACCTGAGGTGGGGTCGACTGTTCTAATAAATGAACCCTAAAGTGAAATATGAATTCAACATAGGAATGTCAAGAAAGGTTTCGGGTTTTTCAAAAATGACGGGTTGCCTCCCGTTAAGCGCTGAGTTTAACACCATCGGCTGGGCGCAATGAGCTCAGGGAGAATGGAGGGTAAAGGATGTCTCAGCCAAATTTGTATCGGTAAGGTCAATGAACGGTTTGAGTCTCTGACCGTTCACGATGAGAGGTTCTGAATCGTGGCTGAGCGGACTAATCTCAATGGCTCCATTTCCAAAGATTCGTCGGACGAGGTAAGGTCCGATCCATTTTGATCTTAGTTTTCCTAGGAATAGTTTGAGCTGGCATCAAAGAGTAGGACTTTTTGACCAGGGTGAAAGACCTTTTTGGATATGTGCTTGTCGTGAAAGGCCTTGACTCGCTCTTTGTAAATTCACGAGTTCTCATATGCATCGTGGCGTAATTCATCGATCTCGCTCATTTGGAGCTTTCTGTGGGTTCCTGCCTTAGAAAGATCTAGTTGCAGTTTCGTACTGCCCAATAGGCTTTGTGCTCCAATTCAACGGGGAGGTGACATGCCTTCCCATACACCAATCTAAAGGGAGATATGCCTAATTGGGTTTTGTGGGCAGTCCTATAAGCCCACAAATCTTCCAGAAGTCGAGATGACTAGTCTTTCCTGTCAGGTCGAATAGTAACTTAGAGGATTTTCTTGATCTCCCGATTCGATAGCTCAGCTAGACCATTAGTTTAGGGGTGGTAAGGAGTAGAAATTCGGTGTGACACCCCATATTTGGTCATCAATGACCTGAATTGGGCATTAGTGAAATGGGTCCCTCCATAAGAGATTATAGCACGTGGAATCCAGAACCATGAAAAGATGTTCTGATGAATGAATTTGATAACCACCTTATGATCATTTGTTCGGGTCGGAATGGCTTCGATCCATTTGGACACGTAGTCCACAGTGAGTAGAATGTACTCGAAGCCATCCGAAGCAGGAAAGGGTCCCATAAAATTAATCCCCCAGACATCGAAGATCTTGCACACGAGAATCGGCTATAAGGGCATCATATCACGGTGGCTCATGTTGCCTAAAGTCTAGCAACGAGTGCATGCCCTACAGTGATTATATGCATCTTTGAAAATCGTGGGCCAATAGAAGCTACACTAGAGGACTTTCTCTGCGGTTTTATGACCTGAGAAGTGTCCACCGCATGCCTGCTCATGGTAGAAGGACAAAATGTCCTAGATTTCCGCTCCCACAACACATCGTCGAATGATTTGATCAGCACCGACGCGGAAAAGATATAGGTCTTTCCAGAAGTAATACTTGGCATCGGAAAGCAATTTGTCCTCCTTGGCTTTTGATAAATCGTACAGGATCTGATGTGATGCCAGGTAGTTTACTAGATCAGCAAACCATGGAAGCCTTGTACTGATAGTTAGGAGGTGCTCATCGGGAAAATGTCTTGTAATGGGTCCGGAAGGGTCAATAACATCAGAAGGAAGGTGGGACAAGTGATTAGCTACCACGTTCTGTTTTCCCGCTTTGTCATAAATCTCAAGATCAAACTCTTGCAACAGTAAGATCCAGCGGATTAATCGAGGTTCCACGTCCTTCATAAGGAGATGCCTCACAGCTATGTGATCAAAGTAAATGATAACATGGGAACCCAGAAGATATTATCTGAACTTTTCCAGGGCAAATACTATGGCTAACAGCTCTTTCTCAATAAATGTGTAGTTATGCTGAGCCTCATCAAGTGTCTTGATAGCGTAGTAGATGACCACGGGTTTCCCGTCAATTTTCTGCCCAAGTACCACTCCTACAGCTAAATTAGATGCATCGCACATGATCTTAAAGAGTTGAGACCAATCAGGGGACTGTAGGATCGGAGCTTGGGTAACTTGAACACGTAGGATTTCAAATGCTTGAGTGCATTCCTTAGAGATTTCAAGAGGAACATCCTTAGATAGTAGAGTGGTCAGGGGGCATGTGATCTTTGAGAAATCAGGAATGAATCGACGGTAAAAAATCGACGTGCCCTAGAAAAGATCAGATGTCCTTGATTGAGCTAGGCATAGGGAGTTTGGAAATCAGATTCACCTTGGCTAGATCAACCTGGATGCCTTTTTCTAATATGAGATGTCCCAGGACAATTCCTTCAGGCACCATGAAATGACTCTTTTCCCAGAAAAGAACCAGATTCACGTCAATGCACCACCTGAGGATCTAGACCAAGTGCAGGAGGCAATCGTCAAATGATTCGCCAAATACTAAAAAGTAATCCATGAAGACTTCCAGATAATCACCTACCATATCTAAGAATATGGCAAGCATGCACCACTGAAAAGTAGCAAGTGCATTGCAGAGACCGAACGGCATCCTTCAGAACGCATACATCATGAAGGGGCAGGTGAAAGTGGTCTTTTCTTGGTCCTCAAGATGGATTGCCACCTAGTTATAACCAGAGTACCCTTCCAAAAAGCAAAACCTATTTCCCGCTAGTTTCTCGAGGATCTAATTAATAAACAGTAGTGGGAAATGATCCTTCTTTATGGAGGTATTGAGTTTCCTGTAGTCAATGCAGACTCTCCACGAATTCATCACACGAGTCGGTATGATTTCTCCGATTTCAGTCGTGATCACGGTGAGTCCTGCCTTCTTAGGCACAGCCTGGATTGGACTCACCCACAGACTGTCGAAGATCGGGTAGATGTTCCTAGCATCTAACCACTTGATGATCTCCTTTTTCAAGACCTCCTACAGATTAGGATTCAGACGTCTCTGCATTTCACGGGAGGGTCGTGTGCCCTCTTCAATATAAATACGGTGTGTGCAGTAAGAGGGGTTGGTGCCAGTCAAATCATCGAGGGTCAATCCAATGGCTCTTCGATGTTGCTGGAGAACAGTAAGTAGACGGGGTTCCTAATCAGGTGCGAGTATGGAGTTGATAATCACAGGAAACGTCTAATTGGAACTCAAAAAGACGTACTTAAGATGGTCGAGAAGAGGCTTGAGTTCCAAAATAGGGTTATCAGCAGCAGCGAGTGGTTCAGGGTGTGTGTCAATAGCAAGGGAAGGGGTTATGGGTGTGCCTAAGTCAAGTTCGGATTCCTTTGATTGTGGGTTTTGATCCTCTTGTGATTGATCAGAAGTAGTCAGGTTTTCCTCAATATATGGATCGTCAACCACAGCCTTGATATCACATATCTGTTCTATAACACCGCAATTAATTCCTTGTTGGGCCTTAAATATGTCAATCTTTAATGTTTGGTTCCTAAATTTCAGTTCAATTTGGCCCTCCTCACAATTTATGTTGGCCCTAGCAGTGGGCAGAAAGGGTTTCCCAAGTATAATTGGTGTATCCCTCAGATTTTTTGGAGCATCCATATCCAAGACTACAAAATCCACCAGGAAATAGAAATCTTGAACCCTAACAATGACATCCTTAAGAACTCCTTTAGGTGACTTAATAGATCAATCAACCAGTTGTAATGTCACCTCTGTCGGTTTGAGCTCAGATTCCTCAAGATGGTCAAGTAAGGATGTAGGTATTAGGTTTATGGAGGCTCCTAGATCCAATAAAGCTCTATCAAATTGGGTATCACCAATTGTATAGGAAATCAGGGGAGTACCTGGGTCGTTTGCCTTAGGTGGGAGTTTGCTCAAAATTACAGAGCTGACTTGCTCTGACAATACGATTGGTCTCCCACTTTTGGTTCGCAGCTTACGCTTAGCTGTACACATGTCTTTCAGAAATCATGCGTAAGCTGGTACGTGGTGGATTGCATCCATCAAGGGGATGTTTATATGGATCTGTTCAAAGAGCTTGACCAGATCCTCCTCAGGTGCCACGGGTTTGTTTGTCCTCTTTCCCTTGGTCAAGGCCTCGAGAAATGGAACCTTGGATGGTTCCTCTAGAATAGGTCCAGGTTCTTGATTAGGGACATGGGTATCCTGGATAACTATCCTAGCATTTGGGTTAGCACTACCAGGCTGAAAGTGGCTTGGGTAAGGTGGGTCATGTGTTGTTTTGCCACTACGGGTTGTTACTGAATTTAGTCCTGCCTAGTTTTGGTTCGGTGTTGGTAAAATAGGTGGCTGCTGTTGAAATCCCGAGTAGGATGTTGAAGCTTCCATCCCGTCAGGTGATGGAACAGAAGGGGCCTGATAAATCATGTGGGCTTGGCCCGGATTTGGGTTCATAACGCCCCTCTGGTTTGGCACGTTATGTGGATTCGGTAGAGGTTACGAAGGGAGTGTGCCAGGTTGGCAGGAATTTGCCATCTAATCGAGTTGATTGCGAACCTCTGTGATCTCGTCTTTGTGCTATTTTTGCATAGCCGCATTCATATTTTGAATGTCAACTAGAGTCTAAAGGATGAGAGTCATTTGATCTGTCTGAGTTGGCCCAGATTGATAGGTGGGGTTGGACCGAGGCTGAGGCGGCTGATATGGACGAGGAGCTTGTGGACGGGGTTGATATGGTGGTCTCTAATTCTGATTATTTCCCGCCCACAGGAAAGTGGGATGATTTCTCCATTCAGGGTTATAGGTGTTAGAGAATGGGTCATTTTGGATGGCGTTGAGGTCCTCGCAGGTCTGAGGAGCCCCAGAGAAATCAGAGTACGAGGGTTCAGAGTTCCCCCATCTAGAGTAAGCAAGATCGGAGTTCCCTCTGGTCCTAGAGTCAGATGGGGGTGGATACAGGTCCATCCCCTGAGAAGATCGGTGATAGATGTTATCCACAGCTTCCCTCCCAGAGGGCAGTTGTGCGAACGGGTTTTGCGCAGAGGTGGCTCACTGTAGATGTCGAGTTAGCTCATCCACCTTCTTCTCAATAATAGAGACCTTGTCCAAACGACTGGCCAACAATTCCAAGTCGACGGATGCAGATAGGCCCTGCATCTCGTGTGCTCCCCTTGGATTCGTCGATGAGCAGGCATTCGTCCGGTCGAATAAGCCCATGGAGTCATTATTGATTGAGTTCTCACATATATTCTCGAGAATCTCCCACACAGTGTCTTTGTGTTGACCCATGATATTTCCTCCACAGGTTGCATTGACGAATAAGCAGATATCTTCACGGAGTCCCTGGTAAAAAGACTGGACTTATTCCCATTTAGGAACTCCATGATGGGGGCACTTTCACATGAGATCCAGGATATGGTCCAATGCTTCATGAAGTGGTTCTCCAGGCTGCTGGGTGAAGTGTGTGATCTAGTGTCGTAAGGCATTCGTCCGACTAACTGGGAAGAACTTTTTTAAAAACTCGGATTGTAGTTCAACCCATGTGTTGATTGGACGCATTTGAGTCTGATACCAGTGAGCTGCTTTGTCCATGAGAGAGAAGGAGAACATCTTCATGAGAAGAATATCCTGATTTTGGACATTTGACCCAAAAGTTTGGGCCAGATGCTTAAATTGTTTGATGTGCTAGAAGGGATCCTCGAAATTAAGCCCATGAAACTTTGGAATAGCATGAATCATGTTGGGGTTTAGTTCAGAATCAGGACCTTCAGTCGGGATTTGGACTCGAGGTTCGATCACCACCGCAGCGGGATTGTAATGATCTCGCATCATAGGATGCTGCGGAGGGTTTACAAAGGCTTGGAATAAATCATTAAGGCGCTGGAGTTGGTTCTCAAGGTTATTCTCTTCTTCTACGGGCTGTGCCATGATGATGGAAGAAGGAGAATTAGGTTTAGATGAATCAGAGGAGATGTCTATGTGATGGGGTTGCTACACAAACACGGAAGTCGAGGCTTGGCCTCGACGAGAGTGAATCACTAAAGGAGGCCTCAAGGATGGTCTTAAGGACCTCTTACCGAGCATGCACCGATGGTCTGGATGAGAGTAGAATGTGATGGACCCAATCAAAACACCCAAAACTTTGGATGACTATAGAGGTTCGGGGTGGATGATATCCCTTAGTCAGAAAGTCGTCCACCTGAGAAATACCTAGGCAGCCAGAGAGGGAGAGTCCTGCAAAGACCCCTACACGGTAGAGCGCCCCCACGAGTTACAGGGTTTCCCCCACCCGACCTCTCTTGTCACTGATGTTCCAGGTAGACTAGAATGGGGACTTGACCTCTTAAGTCTACCAGTTTTATTAAAGAGCGAGGGTGCTTAAGATTCCACTTGAACTCTAGATGTATTGAGTGCAAAAAGTGACCTAATTTCAAGGTTGGTTGACCCAACAAGGTGGGTCAACTTCACCTATTTGTCCGTTGAGAAGTTTTAGGTCCCTTCTTTTAGGATTCATGTGAGATTAAGAGCCTGAATTTTAGGGTTTTCTTGAATAAATCTCTTCAATGAAGGCTTAGGCACACCTCTTTTTGGAAATTTAGTTCTTGCTTATGAAGGTGTGTGTCTAAAACCCTAAACTGAAATCCTTAATTTGGCTCTAATCTTGGTCCAATTTAATTTGTCAAATGTGGTACCTAGGGCTCAATCAAGAATGTGGTAGCCCTAGTTAACTTAAATGAGTGCACAATTCAGTTTTATTGTTGAAATCAAATCTGGCAACTTGGTGAATTTAGCTAAGAATGTAAAGCAAGTAGCCCTAATTGATTTTATGCTTTTTCCTTTTCAGAATGAGGGGCTCAAGAGAAAGTAATCAGAAATTACCTGCCCCTGGCGTGTTTGATGTGTGGTTGTCTTCCTTTGAATCTTCTCCTTGAAACAACCACAAAAAAGAGATATAGCAAGTTAGTACCAAATCAGCAATTGTAATCCCGAATTCTAAATCACCCGTTGCTCCCCAGCAATGACGCCAAAATGTTTAGAGTGCTGAATCGAGTTTTAAGAATATCACGTTGTAATATAGCCAAAAAAGCGTTCAAAACAAATACAATTTTATTACTCGAATTTTGAAGTCGAGGTCTAACACAGGGAGCAAATTGGTGTTTAGAAATCAAGATCATAATTTAGAATTTGAAAGAATATGCAATAATATCAATATCATAGTGCAAAAATATAGGAGTACTTGGCAATGTAGATCACAAAATACTCAAAAACTTAATGAATATGAATTAAAGAAACTGGGTTGCGCTCCTTCTGAATTCTTCTCTCTCTGATTCTCTTCTCTTCTTCTTCTTATTTTGCCTTTGTGAGCTTTCTTCTCTTTCTGTCTCTTTGTCTTTGGCTTTCTTTGTCTTTTCCTCTTTCTTTCTCTTCCTCTTTAGCCTCGATCTTCCTTCATCCTTAGCTTTTCTGCCTTCTCTGCCTTGGCTTCAGCTTCTTTTTCAGCCTGCTGCCGTTTTGCCTTCAGCTTCTTCCTTCTCTTTCTTTCTCTACCTTAGCTTCTCTGCGTCCTTGTCTTCTCCTTCTTCTTCTTCAGCTTCGCTTCTCCTCCTCTTCAGCCTGTAGAGCAAAACCTACCCCCTACCCGCACGCACTCTCTTTTATTTTCTCTCTTAGGTTCTACTCTCCTAGAGCCACACATTTCTCAAGTAATCGGGTCAGGTACATACCTAGGACCAAGCCCACCGGCATGTGGTGGTGGGCGAGGTGTGCTAGTCGGGTTGGGTCAACCAGGTCTGCGGGGCATGGTCGTGGATGAGGCCGGTCAGTCGGGTGAGAGGGACCTCACCCCATGATTCGGAGGCGAACAACTACTGGCAAGAATTCAATTTATGCGGATGTTGCACCTCAGAACTTTCTGAGGTGGGACTATCTATCCACCTTTCTTCGCGTGTGCCCACAGCAGAGGTGTTCCTCCAATTGCAGCAGCTACAACTGCCCTTGACTTCAATTGATAGTCTGGAGTCATGCACGAGGGTGCCCTATGCAACCTGGGACAGAAACCTGGAGAAGGCACGGCCTGGAGCTCGCTTCAAGCTCTGCCCTAATGGCGAAGGATGCCTGGACCTGAAATCACCACAACGGCCTCGCGGCCACGTCAGAACATTCAGGAATCTTCGTCGAGGCACAACAAGTGTGCTACGGTGGTTGGCGTGTCATGGGGACGACTGTGTGAGCATGCCTAAGGCACACTGTGTGCGTATGTGTGGGTGTGTTCGAGGGTGCGTTTGGGTGAGTGGCGGAGTGAATGGAGTGAGGGGTTGTGATTAGGGAGTTGAGGCAGAGGTCGTAGGGTGGTTGGCGAGGTGGATAGAGGTGCGGCGTTAATGAGACAGTGGCTTCGAGAGATAACCGGGTTTTATTGTTATAGCGTTGTAGTATAGCCAGTTATTGCCAACATTTCAAATATAATTTTTTTACTCGGAAAATAAAAGAGTTCCCGAGGTCGAACTCAGGGAGCAAGTTGTATTCTAGAGATATACATGTTTCTTTTACAAAAATAAAGAAAGAGAGAGGGAAAGAATTTGTTGTCTTCTTTTTTCTTTGTTTTCTCCTCGTCTTAGATCTTCTTCTTCTTTGTCTGCAGAGGTGATGTCTTTCTTCTGCAATGGTGATGCTCTTCTTCTTCTTCCAGCTGTTCCTGCTCCTCCTTTTTCTTCTGTCTTTCTTCAGATCTTCTTCTTTCTTCTTTGTTTTTCTTCTTTCAGTTCTTCCCTTGTTCATTTGTGTTCTCCTCTGCCTCGCCTTCTTCTGTTGTTCTTCAGATCTCCCTCCGTCTTTCTTCTTTTCCCTTCAGGACGTCGTCTGATTTCCAAATCAGATGACTTAAACTGCCTGTTGCTACAGTCAGCTTCCTTCTTCTTCCGCGGTTCTTCTTCTTCACCTGTGCCTGCACACTTCAGAGCTTACGTCAGAGAACAAAACCTACTCTACCCTCTCCCCCCGCGTCTCTCTCTCTCTGAAACCACTCTTGGGAAAGCTCTCCCAGAGCTGCCGGGTAATCGGGTTCGGGTCACGCCCGGGTCCAGGCCCACCGGCGTGCGTGGTGGGCGAGGAGTGCAGGTCAGTCTAAGTCGGGTCGGGTCAGGTCCGCGGGGCGTGAGCGCGGACGAGACCGGGTAACCGGGCGGGTGAGAGGGGACCTCACCCCGTGTGCTGAGGCAGTAAGGCTAGTGCACAAAATCAATTTAAACAGTGGAAAGGTTGTGAGGCTTACCGATGTGGGACTAAACGCAGACCTTTCCTCGCGTGCGCCTGCTGGGAGACCGCGACCTGGCTTCTGCAGCTGCGGCTTCGATTTGCGTAGGTTGCTGGCTGGCTGCCTTCGCAAGACTCCCCGTACTCCGCAGCAGCTGGAGACCTGGAGTCCTCAAGCCTGGAGCGCGGGAGAAGCTGCTTCAATGTGCGTTAATGGCGGTCGAACCTCAAAACCTGTCGGACACGAATATGGCCTCTCGGCCTGATCAAACCACTGGGGAACCTTCGCCGTGGCACGGCGAAGGTGAGGAGCTGCGCGGCAGGCCGCAAGGTGGTGTCTGGCGGCAGCCCTAGGTTGGACTGCAACCGGAGGAATGGGTTTGTTCGGGGGAGCGTTACGGAGGTGTGGAGTGGCAGTGGAGGGGTGGGGGGTGCTCAGTGTGATGAGGCGGAGGTTCGGTGAGGGTCGGCGAGGTGTGTGAGGCTGTGGAGCGATGGGAACATGTTGAACGAGAATCTACGCTAACGTGTTTGGTTTTGGAAAACCCGTCGTTGTAGTTCGAAAGCGAAGGATTCGTGTTCAACAAATAAAATTTATACCGAAATAAGAATTCCGGGTCGAACACAGGGAGGCGAACGTTTGATTTAAAAACTTCGCGTTTCTTTTTATTTTATTTTGTCACGAAGAAATTCAATTTAAACTATCTAAGTATCTACAACAAAAAAAAGAGAGAGAGGGAGTAAGAGAGAGAGAAAGAAACTATACATGGAAATCAAAATGAGATGTAGAATAGACAAGGAATTTATCATAAAAGAGTTCGTTCCTTACAACTAGAAAACATAAAACAATTACTCTAGAAAGCATTAAAAGAATGGAGGGAGAAATGTCCTCCTCGACGATCGCTCGGAGGACGAATAGACTACTCTAGAAAGCAGTAAATCTATACTAGAAAGCAGTAAAAAGAATAGGGAGAGAGAATCCTCCTCGACGGTCGCTTGGAGGACGAGCCAGACGGGACGACGCCTGGACGAAGGAGAACGAAGCGGGACGAAGGAGGACGAAGCAGAAGAACGGGAACGAAGCAGTACGCCGTCGTCGTCGCGGGATCCACTTCCGAAGGGGGACGAAAATTTGGACTTTATCTCGCGAGAAGCATCCCGGGTGTGGGACAAGCTTCTCTTGAGCTTTGGAGAGGTAGAGAGGAGAAGGAAGGGATGAAAATTTCGTATGGAGGGGGTCTCCTTTTATAGTTGCAAGGAGTGGGGGCAAAATGGACATTACATCTTCAAAATAATAAATAAGGGGTCTTTAGTGACGGATAAAACCGTCGCTAAAGCCCCGCCGTCGCCGTCGCCGCCGCGCCCACGCGCGCCCGCTCGGCTGGCCTGCGCGCGTAACGCATAAGCACGTCCGCGTCGTCTCAGCCGTCCGATCGCGAGATCGGACGGCTTAGATCGCGTCCGCGCCCGCTGCGTAGCGCGCCGCCCGCGTGTGATCACGCGCCCACCAGAGCGTCCAATTGCGCGTCGGCGCTATCGGGCGCGCGCGGCCGTTGGATCTTCATCTGACGCTCGTGCGCGCCCGCTCGCCCGCACCTTCGACCCCCTCACCGCGGCTCGAACCCGCGACCTCCGCTTCGCCCGCAGCTGCGTCGCCGCTGCGCTACGCGGGCGAAATGGTCGCGCGGACGTTTTTAAACGCGAGCGACCGCAGTCGTTGGATCGAGATCCAACGGCGGAGAGGAGATGGTGCGCGGTCTTCACAGGACTCCTGCGACCGATTGGGCGGCTGGGATGGCGCCACGTGGCGCTATCTTGGCCGTCCATCTTCTGGAAGTTGTAGATGGTGCCACGGATGTCGGATTGACTCGATTTTTGTGTCGTTCGGCTGCGATCGACGATCGGAATTCATCCGTGTGGTCGGATTTTCCATCTGAAGTGCGGATTTACACCATCCTGGCCCTTGATCTTCTAGGGTTCCCCGGTCTCTATCTGATGCTACGGATGCCTGATTAGGGCGATCTTGGAGTCGTTGAACTCCAATCGTCGCCCTGATCATATCCATACGGTTGGATCTTTGATCCGAGGCCCCGATAAAATATTTGCCCTGTCCAAGCACATAAAAGGAGACAATTAACCTCCATTTTATTCAAACTACTCTAAATGCAAGATGATGCATGTAATGCAATATTTGTATCATGAAATGCAATCCTATGCTTAAGAACATGCATAAATAGACATTTTAAGTAGTGTAAATGTGTTTACATCATACCCCCATGCCTATCTTTTACTAGTCCCTAGCAAAAACTATATGCTATTTATAAAAGAATTAGGTTAGATTATTTGGACCTGAGTTATTTTCAATCATTAAGAAATTGTCTACTTAAGAACTGAACTTTCAAAGACACAACAGTGCCCGGGTATCAGCCAAAATGCAGACGGCCTCAAGCCTCGCCTTATTCAAAGAAAAATTTCTTTTTCTGTTTTTACTCTCTTTTTTTTTTTTTTTTGGATTTTCAAATTTTAGGGTTTAAGAGTGGCTTTCTACGGCCATTCAACTCACCCAAGATTTGATGAGAACCCTAAGTTTTAAGCATCTTATTGTGATTGTGATAGACTCGTTGACCGGCAATTAAAACGGACTTCGGATTTCTACGCCTCTAGGTGACCTCAAAAAGAATTCTGCCTAAAGGTGTATCTTTACAACCGGTAGCTTTCTCCCTACTTTTATTTTTTTAACGGGGTCAACACAAGGGTGAATCCAGTGTATATCTCCCCGGTTTATTCTACTTCTCCGCTTCTTCCTAAGTGTTTTGGGAATTTTTAGTGCATTTTCTGAGCTGGGTTCTGGACAACCGGTCGATGAGCTGTTACCACCGACAACTTGCCAGCCATACTCGTGCGGCGAAGTGTGGCTTATTTCTTTTTGTTCTTTTCTCCTTTTTGATTTTTTTTTTTCTTTTTTTTTAAGTAGGTGGCTTCCCTGGTCTAAGATTTACCTAAAGGCAGTAAAAAGAGAAAGGTCCAGTGACTGGGCTCTGGACAACCTACCTATGGGCTGTTACCCACGATAACTTGCCAGCCATATCACCCTAGAAGGTTCATTAGCTACCCAATTTCCGTTAAAATCGTCAAACAACGAGTCAGTGCAAAGAAAGTGTGTAGATGCTTAAAACTCAAAATTCCCTTAAATCAGAGGGTGGGTTGACAAGTCGTGTACTTATCACCCAAACTTATTTATTCCAATTATAATAAAATTCAGGTTGGCGAGAACTCGAAAAACAAATCCACATTTTAGTGGATACATAGGCTGATTAAGTCCAAAGACCTGAAGGGTCTTTGTGTTCAAACCATAATATAGTATTTCTTAAGATCGAAAATTTTCTTAAACCCAAATTCTCTTTCCTAATTTTGATTTTTTTTTTTTTATATAAAATAAAACAAATCTACGGAGCTGACGAATGAATTCAAAGATAAATATCCATCCCCCCATGCCTATCTAATGCAATGTCCTCATTGTATTAAAAAGACATAAAACAGAGTGGAAAGGCGTAGAAAGCACCTGAATTACGTGGATATCGGGTCCGCTCCGAGATGAAAAAGAACTGTATATGTGCTGAGTTTAGTGCCTTCAGCTAGGCACACTATACAAAGAAAAGAAATGGAGAATTCACATGTGCAGGTCAGAATTAGAATGAACAGAAGAATCCTCTGACCTGTCAGCAGAGGTCCACAGATGTGGACCAGATTGTGGTGCAGACCCACACCCCATAATCGAGAATATCTTAGGTTCTGGATAAAAATTACCCAAAACCTAAAATCAGAATGCAAGCGGGGTCGGGCCTGCGATTTGTGAGGATGCAACCCAAGGCCAAAATGTTGGGTTACAGAGAATTGAAGCTCAAAAGGATAATCGTTAAATGTGTGCTTGAGTTTGGCATCCTCGAAACAAATGTCGTAAGGGTTCTGATTTGATGGTTTCAGTTTAAAAGGAACCCTTCGACTCAATCTTCCATTTCCTCCAAAATTGACTTCCCAAATCAGAATTTCCCAGCTCCTATCCTCCTCATTCGGCATATCAAATTCCATGACCTCTTGTATATTCATCACCCCGTCTGAAATCTCCAAGTCTAGATGATGTGGCAAAATCAAAATTGACTTGGGTCTAATTATCTCAGAATTAGAATCATCAATAAGCTCAACAGGGTGTAACTGATAATCAGGGCATTGAATTAATTCCTCCAGAAAATGCGATTCTGGATCCGTATCGTGTGCCCTAATAAGATCAGTTTCCTCAGTTATTGGGCTATCAAATGATCTATCAGATTCCTCAGGCCCAATCGTCTCACAAAAATCGTGATCTGAAAACTCGTGTGAGACTTCGCAACTTGAATCTTCACCATCAGGATCCGTATCAATGTATGTCCCAAAATCATTTGTCACTTTGCGTTCCAAGGAGACATACGTTTCCTCGTAACCCGGCTCAGGGATTTCAGGTGAAGAAATCAAATCATCCTTAATTGGTTGTTTTAATTCAATCTGGTCAGCTTCGTAACACGTGTCCCCCCCAACAGGTGCCTGAGCGGGTTCTGTCATTGGCTTTCCTGAAGAGAGTTCATCCTGGGAATTATTCCAAGATTGAATCAAAGCAACCACGAATCTCATCCTCAATTTCGCTAATTTCCCAAGTAGAAACTCACCCGGGTTCTTATCCTTAACATCCTGGAGCCAATCCAACAAAGACTTGTTTAAATCATCAATCATTTCAATCAGGGGCTCCAATCTCTCAATGCAAGGTATTGGCTGAACTTCTAAAGATTGAATGATATTCCTCAAGTTAGCCAGAACCTTATCTTGAACCTGATTAACCTGAACCAAATGGGTTGGTTCAGGGTTGGGCGGGTTTGACATCAATGTAGAGGAATTAATGAATTGAGATTCGTTATACCCATCCTGATAATAGGTCATTTTAGATTGTTCAAAAGATGGAGATGACCTAAAGGCAGTGAAATCAGAGGATGGGTAAGGATCAGTGTATCCTTCTTGATTGTAGATCGCATTAGGTTGTTCATGAAAGGAGGACGATCTATAATCGATGCAACTCTGAGAAGGATAGAATTGAGAATCAAAGTGTTCAGGGTTAGACCCTAAACACGGGGGTCCGGAATTGTATCCCCAATCCGAACTATCCCAACTAACTGATGGTCGATTACAATACGAGTTGGGATAATCGTCATGTTGAGGATAATTTACAACAGGAGGGAAAGAGCGGGAATGCGTGAAATATGTGGAAGGATTCATGAGACACGGGAGGAAGAAAGGTGCCCTGCAATACAAACAATCAAACCTGTCCTTAAATGGGTTAGCCTACAGACCTACAGACTCTCAAAACCCGTCTTGAGATAAAGGAACGATTTGATCTACTTCTGTCTGTTCAATCCAACCAGTTAGAAGGAGGGACTGGGGAGAAGGTTCTTCCTTCGGCTTGCGCCTCCGGTTCCTAGTGTACCCCCCAGCCGCGATCGTTTGACTCTGCTCCCCTAGCTAGACATCAGATTGAACAGTAGAAACAGACTAATCGAAAATAATCTCGTTCTGAGTTCTGAAGAGCGAGTCCAATCCTTAAGGCCAACGTCTACTCTATTTTATTTAGGGCTAGGTTTGAATGTGCTTTGGAATGTGATGGGCCCTTTAAATGGGTTGTGCCCTTAATGATTGATTGCTTTGTGTGTGCGTGCACAACCAGTGGTTTTCAAGCAAGATTATTTTTGATGTGATGAATTTTAAGGTTCAAATCTTGCTTAGTAGCTTTTAGGATTCAACTTTAGGTGTTTTCAATCAAGTTTCATTGGCACACCAGGTTTTGCAAGCACAGGTGAAGATATTTTCCTTTAAAGTTTAAAAAGAATGTGGAGTGCCTGGTAGATCCCTAAGAGTTGAACCTAATTGGCAGCTACTTGATGAGTTGATTTTATTTGAAGTGGTGCGGCCCAATCAACTCAAACAATTGGCCTCAAATGCACCACTAAGTTAGGCACACAAAGATGGTTAACTTAGAATGATTTCTACTCTTTTATGTGTTGCTTTATGTGTACTGGTCCCACAGATCAGAACCCAGTTGAGTAGAAACAAATCAATTCGGTTAAGTGCCTTTAAATGTGGGTGTACATTGTGTATTTGTTGAAAATTACCCCACAAAATTATCTTTTTACTTTTTTTTTTTTTTTTTATATAAATGAAGGTGGAATGAATGTGAGTGAGAATCCAAACAACCAAACTATTCCTAGGATTTATGCAAACACCTAGGTTAATTGGAATTTGGATTCAATGTGGCGAATGAAATCTATGGAGGGGGAAAGAATGGGTGATAACTTACAAAACCTTTCACAGCACTTTACTCCAATCTACCGCTTTTGCTTGCCTCAAAAGAGTACCTGCAATTACAATAAGAAAGGAGAAAAGTGAGGTAAATGATTTGTAAGTTACAAAACGTGAAGAGAAATCAAAGATCGTTGCCTCCCCGGCAACGGCGCCAAAATGTTGAACGAGAATCTACGCTAACGTGTTTGGTTTTGGAAAACCCGTCGTTGTAGTTCGAAAGCGAAGGATTCGTGTTCAACAAATAAAATTTATACCGAAATAAGAATTCCGGGTCGAACACAGGGAGGCGAACGTTTGATTTAAAAACTTCGCGTTTCTTTTTATTTTATTTTGTCACGAAGAAATTCAATTTAAACTATCTAAGTATCTACAACAAAAAAAAGAGAGAGAGGGAGTAAGAGAGAGAGAAAGAATACTATACATGGAAATCAAAATGAGATGTAGAATAGACAAGGAATTTATCATAAAAGAGTTCGTTCCTTACAACTAGAAAACATAAAACAATTACTCTAGAAAGCATTAAAAGAATGGAGGGAGAAATGTCCTCCTCGACGATCGCTCGGAGGACGAATAGACTACTCTAGAAAGCAGTAAATCTATACTAGAAAGCAGTAAAAAGAATAGGGAGAGAGAATCCTCCTCGACGGTCTCTTGGAGGACGAGCCGGACGGGACGACGCCTGGACGAAGGAGAACGAAGCGGGACGAAGGAGGACGAAGCAGAAGAACGGGAACGAAGCAGTACGCCGTTGTCGTCATGGGATCCACTTCCGAAGGGGGACGAAAATTTGGACTTTATCTCGCGAGAAGCATCCCGGGTGTGGGACAAGCTTCTCTTGAGCTTTGGAGAGGTAGAGAGGAGAAGGAAGGGATGAAAATTTCGTATGGAGGGGGTCTCCTTTTATAGTTGCAAGGAGTGGGGGCAAAATGGACATTACATCTTCAAAATAATAAATAAGGGGTCTTTAGTGACGGATAAAACCGTCGCTAAAGCCCCGCCGTCGCCGTCGCCGCCGCGCCCACGCGCGCCCGCTCGGCTGGCCTGCGCGCGTAACGCATACGCACTTCCGCGTCGTCTCAGCCGTCCGATCGCGAGATCGGACGGCTTAGATCGCGTCCGCGCCCGCTGCGTAGCGCGCCGCCCGCGTATGATCGCGCGCCCACCAGAGCGTCCAATTGCGCGTCGGCGCTATCGGGCGCGAGCGGCCGTTGGATCTTCATCTGACGCTCGTGCGCGCCCGCTCGCCCGCGCCTTCGACCCCCTCACCGCGGATCGAACCCGCGACCTCCGCTTCGCCCGCAGCTGCGTCGCCGCTGCGCTACGCGGGTGAAATGGTCGCGCGGACATTTTTAAACGCGAGCGACCGCAGTCGTTGGATCGAGATCCAACGGCGGAGAGGAGATGGTGCGCGGTCTTCACAGGACTCCTGCGGCCGATTGGGCGGCTGGGATGGTGCCACGTGGCGCTATCTTGGCCGTCCATCTTCTGGAAGTTGTAGATGGTGCCACGGATGTCGGATTGACTCGATTTTTGTGTCGTTCGGCTGCGATCGTCGATCCGAATTCATCCGTGTGATCGGATTTTCCATCTGAAGTGCGGATTTACACCATCCTGGCCCTTGATCTTCTAGGGTTCCCCGGTCTCTATCTGATGCTACGGATGCCTGATTAGGGCGATCTTGGAGTCGTTGAACTCCAATCGTCGCCCTGATCATATCCATACGGTTGGATCTTTGATCCGAGGCCCCGATAAAATATTTGCCCTGTCCAAGCACATAAAAGGAGACAATTAACCTCCATTTTATTCAAACTACTCTAAATGCAAGATGATGCATGTAATGCAATATTTAAATCATGAAATGCAATCCTATGCTTAAGAACATGCATAAATAGACATTTTAAGTAGTGTAAATGTGTTTACATCAGAACATCTCACCGGAGGGTGGCCGGAGTCGAAGGGGGTGACGATGGTCAGGGTCGGTCGAGGGCTTAATTGAACAAATTGAAACCGGGGAAAGAAAGAGGAGAAGAAGGGAAGTAGTTCTAACTTACTTGCAGGGACGAAGGGGGAGCAGTAGGGCGATAGTCGTATCGACTGTCGCAGGAGAAGAAGATGCTCAGGGAAGGAGGCGGCGGCGAGCAGAGAGCCGGAGAGGCGCCAGCTGGGTGCGGCGTGGCGCGGGAAGAGCAGGGGAGGAAGTCTCTGCTGCTGGTATTGCGGCAGAGCAAAGAGGAGGAGGGGGAGGAACCGCCGGAGCTGGTGAGCGTCTGCCGGAGAGAGAAGAGAGGAAAGTTGGGGATTTTCTCCGTCAGATCCGAGCTGCCCCGGCCTGTGGAGCAACGGGGGGTATTTATAGGGATCAAAACAGGGAGGGAGGCGGAGGGAGACGATGTGTCTCCCTCGCCGGAGGATGGCCGGAGACGAAAACCCATACCGTCCGTGCGTTCGCACGGCCGGTATGGTGGGCTACAGCGACTAGGGGGGTGTCCCTGCGACGGCTGACAATGCAGGGCACCCCTGGTTTACTTGCCAGGCTTTCCCCCTCACCCTGCGCGGCGCCATGCTCCGCGCAAGGTCGCCGGAGCATGGTGCTGGCCGGTTTTGCAGGGGGGACCTGAATGCAAAGAACGAAGGAGAGTTAGGGGCCAAAATGCGACGGTTCAAAAGTTGAGGGCCAAAAAGTAAATATATGAGGACCAAAGTGTAAAGTCGGTCAAGGAGGTTTCTTCTTAGGCTCAAGTTTTTATACATGATTAATTAGGACCTAAGGAATCTGATGGTAAATTTTATTTCTATATTAAACCTTGTTTGACCGGTCAATTTATGCGAAAACCCAGATTAAGTTATTAATTGGGCATGGTTCTCAATGTAGGTCAACATGGGTTCTGAAGGCCAAATTGAAGGTTCTAAACCCTAGAGATTATTTTTCTATGAATTTTAGAGGGTTTATTCTATTTTTACTTTGCCTCGAACCTCGTGAATTGAAGTGGGTTATTTTTAGGGTTACAGATTATCATTTAGTTCCTTGGAATTGCTGTAGCCCTTGCTAGATCATCTCATCCCACTTTTATTCTTATTAAGTTGCTTTGACCTATGTTTGGACCCTGAATTACCCTGTATGCAGATTATACTGGTAAAATTGCATTTTTACCCCTTATGACTTGTTTTCTCCTTAAACTCAGAATTCTCTGAGTTAAGCCTTTCCTTGAGTTATGTAGGAGCTTTTATCCTCTGTATTGGGTCAAAATGAGCTAGTTATGGCTCATGATGAGGTTCTCATCATACCCCCATGCCTAGCTTTTTCTAGTCCCTTAGCAAAAACTTAAGGTTTCAACCCTTGTTCTAGACCATGAAGTTCTTAATAGCTTTAGATAAGTGCTTTTTTATTTGAGCTTAGATTAGGTTAGAATGCTGACCATAGGCCTAAAAGGTACTCTAGTACCAATCAAGATCCAAATCTGTCTAGCCTTAGCCTCAGTCTCTAGCAAAGGTTTTTAAGGTCCACAAGAACTAACCTAAGGTTTATTGGACTTTGTGGTTAAAGCACCCGTGCTTGAAATGATTTTATCCCTGGCTCAGTTCGCAGTGCGTTTGTAAGAGAGAGATAGAAAGTTTTTCTGTTTGGAGAGTTCTCTCCCTTTTTCTTTTTAGTTCTAGCCTAGGATTGGCTTTTCAACACGGTCTGTATCAGATTCCTTGCTCCCATCATCAATCCTCAAGGGTTCCTGGCGATCGATGCTTCGAGATAGCACCGCCCATGGCAACCCCCGGAACCCTGGCTATTGAGATTTCGAGATAATCCCATCCATGGTGTTCCGTGGCCGAATCCAGACCCTGGCAATTGACACTTCGAGATAATGCCATCCATGGAATCTGAACCAGCAGAGTGCTTACATGCCCCCAGTAGGATATGTAAATATCCTAAGAAACAATCACCGAGGAGATGATATTTTGTTACGCATCTTCGAGGGGATTTCCCGCCTCTCCGCGCTGAGAACTCGTCCAAATCAACTTGTGTTGATCGGCCGCTCCTATTCTAGGTGTTCTTTTCAGAATTTTGCGATGTTTCTACGTGATTCTGATTTTTACGCTTACTGAACCAGGCTGTGTGTGAGGTTAGGGTGCTTAGGTTACTGAGTCCCGTAAACCAAAAATTAGTTAACGAGGCCAAATACTCCCTAAGCCTTAGACCTAATACTTCAGCTTTTCATTTTCCTCAACCTCTTGAGGAGTGTCTAGATCTTAATGGGTACTAAGAGTCTATTCAAGAATGCCTAAGGTTTGCGTTCTTACTAATCTCATTATGCACTTTTCAGTTATTTTCTTGAATGAGGTCTAGAACTTAGGTTAATTCCTTAGTTCCTTACTAATGACTATCACCTTTTCTCTTAATTTTTGTGCTCCTTTTTCATTTTGTTTCTTTTCTCCTTCACAAAATTTCCTTCTCCTCTTTTCCTCTTATTCTTTTTCGAAAATTTTTTTTTAATTTTTATGGTGTTTTTGTCATATGTGAATTTTTTTGTTTGAAACCTTTTCTTACAAGTTTTGCACTTCCATACCCCCCCATGCCTAAGATTTGCAATGTCCTCATTGTAACCTAGGGGGTTTTTATTTAACTTAGTTCATTCCTTAAGACAGAAATTTGGATGAGTGGATGGGTTGGGTTGAATTTTTGCGGACGATTTCTAATCCCAGATGCAAGCATCTGAGGTGGGGTCGGCTGTCTACAAGGGTGAACTTTGAGTGCAAAAAGGTGTCGGAACAAGTTTCAGGTTTTCAAAGAGAATGACGGGCTGCCTCCCGTTAAGCGCTGAGTTTTACGCCATCGGCTGGGCGCAATAAGCTCAAGGGGAAAGGAGGATATAAGATGCCTCAGCCAAATCAGTAGAAGTTACATCAATGAACGGCTTGAGTCTCTGACCGTTCACGATGAAAGGTTCAGAATCGTGGCTGAGTGGACTGATTTCGATTGCTCCATTTCCAAAAACCTGTCGGACCAAAAATGGTCCGACCCACTTGGATCTCAGTTTTCCTGGGAAGAGTTTTAGTCGGGCATCAAAGAGTAGGACCTTTTGACCAGGATGAAAGATCTTTCTCGAGATGTGTTTGTCGTGGAAGGCTTTAACCCGCTCCTTGTAGATTTGCGAGTTCTCGTACGCGTCTAGGCGTAATTCATCAATCTCGCTGATTTGGAGTTTTCTGTGGGTCCCAGCCTTGGAAAGATCGAGATTACAGTTCCGTACTGCCCAATAGGCTTTATGCTCCAGTTCTACGGGAAGGTGGCATGCCTTTCCGTACACCAGTCTAAAGGGAGACATGCCCAATTGGGTCTTGTGGGCGGTCCTATAGGCCCACAATGCTTCCGGAAGTCGGGACGACCAGTCCTTCCTGTCAGGTCGAACAGTGACTTGCAGGATTTTCTTGATCTCCCGATTAGACAGCTCAGCTAGACCATTAGTTTGGGGGTGGTAAGGAGTAGAGATTCGGTGAGACACCCCGTATTTGGTCATCAGTGACCTAAACTGAGCATTTGTGAAATGGGTCCCTCCATTAGAGATTATTGCACGAGGAATCCCGAACCTTGAGAAAATGTGTTGATGAATGAATTTGAGAACGATTTTGTGATCACAGGTTCGGGTCGGTATGGCTTCGATCCATTTGGACACGTAGTCCACAGCCAACATAATGTATTCGAAACCATCCGAAATAGGAAAGGGGCCCATAAAATCAATCCCCCAAACATCAAAGATTTCGCATACTAGAATCGGTTGCATAGGCATCATGTCGCGATGGCTCATGTTGCCCAAAGTCTGGCAACGACTGCATGCCTTGCAGTGATTGTATGCGTCTTTGAACAGTGTGGGCCAGTAAAAGCCGCACTGGAGGACTTTTGATGCGGTTTTATGCCCGGCGAAATGGCCACCGCATGCCTGGTCATGGCAGAAAGAGAGGATATTGTTGAATTCCCCCTCCGGGACACATCTCCGGATGATCTGATCGGCACCTATGCGGAAGAGGTACGGGTCTTCCCAAATGTAATACTTGGCATTGGAGCGTAATTTGTCTTTCTTGGCCTTCGGCCAATCGGAGGGGATCTGATGGGATGCCAAGTAATTTACTACATTAGCAAACCATGGAAGGCTAGTACCAATAGTCAGCAGGTGCTCATCGGGAAAATGCTCAGTGATGGGTCCGGAAGGGTCAATTATTTCAGAAGGAAGACAGGACAAGTGATCAGCTACCACATTTTGCTTTCCCGCTTTGTCGCGAATCTCAAGGTCAAATTCTTGTAACAGCAAGATCCATCGGATTAATCGAGGTTTCGCGTCCTTCTTTGCAAGGAGATGCCTCACAGCTGTGTGATCCGAGTATATGATGACACGGGAACCCAGAAGGTACGATCTGAACTTTTCTAGGGCAAATACTACAGCTAGCAGCTCTTTCTCAGTAACCGTATAGTTACGCTGAGCCTCATCGAGTGTTTTGCTGGCGTAGTAAATGGCTACAGGTTTCCTGTCAATTTTCTGCCCCAAAACCGCTCCTACAGCGAAGTCGGATGCATCGCACATGATCTCAAAGGGTTGAGACCAATCAGGGGACTGTAGGATCGGGGCTTGGGTGACTCGGTCACGCAGGATTTCAAATGCTTGAGTGCATTCCTTGGAAATTTCAAAAGGAACATCCTTGGAGAGAAGAGTGGTCAGGGGGCGCACGATTTTTGAAAAATCCGGGATAAATCGTCGATAAAAACTGACATGCCCTAAAAAGGAACGGATGTCCCTGATCGAGCTAGGCATAGGAAGGTGAGAAATCAGATTAACCTTAGCTCGATCCACTTGGATACCTTTCTCCGAAATCGAGTGTCCCAGGACAATTCCCTCAGGCACCATGAAATGGCTCTTTTCCCAGGAAAGAACTAAATTCACATCGATGCACCGCCTGAGTATCTGGACCAAGTGTTGGAGGCAATCGTCGAATGATGCTCCGAAAACTGAAAAGTCATCCATGAAGACTTCCAGATAATCACCTACCATATCTGAGAATACGGCAAGCATGCATCGCTGAAAAGTAGCGGGTGCATTGCAAAGACCGAAAGGCATCCTTCGGAAAGCGTATGTTCCGAAGGGGCAGGTGAACGTGGTCTTTTCTTGGTCCTCAGGATGGATTGCCACCTGGTTATAACCGGAGTACCCGTCAAGAAAGCAGAAGAACCTATTTCCCGCAAGTTTTTCGAGAATTTGATCAATGAAGGGTAGTGGGAAATGATCCTTCTTTGTGGAGGAATTTAGTCGGCGGTAATCTATACAGACTCTCCACGAGTTGGCTAATCGGGTAGGAATGATTTCTCCGGTCTCAGTCGTTATAGTGGTGAGTCCTGCCTTCTTGGGCACGACCTGAATTGGGCTTACCCAACGACTATCGGAGATCGGGTAGATGATCCCGGCATCTAACCACTTGATGATCTCCTTTTTCACGACCTCCTGCAGATTGGGGTTTAAGCGTCTCTGCATTTCACGAGAAGGTCGTGTGCCCTCTTCTGAATAGATATGATGAGTACAATAAGAGGGACTTATTCCAGTCAAATCATCGAGAGTCCATCCGATGGCTCTGCGATGTTGCTGGAGGACAACAATCAGACGGGATTCCTGTTCAGGACTGAGGTTGGAATTGATAATCACAGGAAGGGTCTGATTAGAACCCAAAAAGACGTATTTCAAGTGAGCAGGAAGGGGTTTCAGTTCGAGGATGGGGTTTTCAGCAGCAGCGGGTGGTTCAGTATAGATGTGAGGTTCAAGGGTGGGAGTTACTGGGTTGTTCACATCTGGATTCGACTCCTCTGTTTGCGGGTCAAGATCCTTCTATGGTTGATGAGGCATACTCGAGTCATTCTGGAGGTGTGATTCATCAACCAAAGTCTTGATGTCACAAATTTGTTCGATGACGCCGCAATTAATTCCTTGTTGGGCCTTAAATATATCAATTTTCAGTGTTTGATCTCCAAACTTAAGCTCTATTTGGCCCTCCTCACAGCTGATGTTGGCTCTAGTAGTAGCCAAGAAAGGTCTCCCTAGAATGATTGGTGTATCCCTAGGGTTCTCAGGTGCATCCATATCTAAGACTATAAAGTCCACTGGAAAATAGAAATCCCGCACTCTTACAATAACATCCTCGAGAATCCCTTTTGGTGACTTTATAGATCGATCTGCTAATTGTAATGTCACCTCGGTTGGTTTTAGCTCAGATTCTTCTAGATGGTCAAGTAAGGATGTGGGTATCAGGTTTATGGATGCACCCAAGTCTAACAATGCTCTATCAAATTGGGTACCACCTATCTTACAGGAAATCAGGGGAGTCCCAGGATCTTTTGCCTTGGGTGGGAGTCTACTAAGGATTACAGAGCTGGCTTGCTCTGACAGAACAATTGGGCTCCCTCCCTTGGTTCGCGGCTTACGCTGGGGTGTACATATATTCTTTAGAAATCGTGCGTAAGCTGGTACGTGGCGGATTGCATCCATCAAGGGGATGTTTATGTGGACCTGCTCAAAGAGCTTGACCAGGTCCTCCTCAGGGGCCACGGGTTTGGTGGTCTTCTTTCCCTTGGTCAAGGCCTCGGGAAACGGGATCTTGGTTGGTTCTTCTAGGATAGGTCCAGGTTGTGGATCCGGAACAGCGGTATCTTGGATAACTATCCTAGGGTCATGGTTATCAGGCTTGGAGTGGTTTGGATAATGCGGGTCTTCAGTTGTTTTACCACTACGTGTTGTTACAGAATTTAATCCGGCCTGATTCTGGTTTGGGTTTGGTAAGAGGGGTGGCTGCTGCTGAAATCCCGCATAAGAAGTTGAGCCTTCCATCTCGTCTGGAGATGGAGCAGTAGGGGCCTGATAAATCCATTGAGCGTGGCCTAAATTTGGATTCATAACGCGCTTCTGGGTCGGCATGTTATTTGGGTTAGGAAGAGGTTGGGAAGGGAGTGTGCCTGGCTGGCGAGAATTTGCCAACTGGGCCAGTTGAGTTTTAACTTCAGTAAGCTCGTCCTTGTGCTATTTTTGAATAGCCGCATTCGTTTTTTGAATGTCAGCCAGAGTCTGAAGGATTAGGGACATTTGATCCTGATTTGGCCCTAATGGATAAGTAGGGTTGGGCCGAGGCTGAGGCGGCTGGTAATGACGAGGGGGCTGTGGGCGGGACTGAAAAGGTGGTCTTTGAGTTTGGGAATTTCCTGCCCACTGAAAATTGGGATGGTTTCGCCATCCAGGGTTGTAAGTGTTGGAGAATGGGTCGTTCTGGATGGCGTTGAGGTCCTCGCAGGTCTGAGGAACCTCCTGAGAGTCAGGGAAAGGGGGAATGGAGTTCCCCCGGCTGGTGTAGAAAGGATCGGATGATCCTCCGATCCAAGAATCAGATGGGGATGGATATGGATCCATCCCAGGGGAAGGTCGGTGGAGGATGTTTTTAACAGTTTCCTGTGTGGAGGGAGGTTGTGCAAAGGAGTTACGCGCGGAGGTGGCTTGCTGCAAGTGCTGAGTCAGCTCATCCACCTTCTTTTCAATGATTGAGACCTTGTCCAATCGACTGGCCATTAATTCCAGGTCGACTGATGCGGACAGGCCCTGCGTCTCATGTGCTCCCTTAAGATTCGTCGCTGCGCGGGTATTCGTCCTGTCGAATAATCCCATGGAGTCATTGTTGATGGAGTTCTCGCACATATTTTCGAGAATTTCCCATACGGTGTCTTCATGTTGACCCATGATGTTTCCTCCGCAAGTTGCATTGACGAAAAGGCGGATGTCCTCACGGAGTCCCTGGTAAAAAGATTGGACTTGTTCCCATTTAGGAACTCCGTGATGGGGGCACTTTCTCATGAGATCCTGAAAGCGATCCCATGCCTCATGGAGAGGTTCTCCTGATTGTTGAGTGAAGTGTGTAATCTGATGGCGCAAGGCGTTGGTCCGACCAACGGGAAAAAACTTTTTCAAAAATTCGGATTGAAGTTCTTCCCAAGTGTTGATCGGCCGGGTCTGAGTTTGATACCAATGGGCGGCCTTGTCCATAAGAGAAAAGGAGAACATCTTCATGAGAAGAATATCCCGATTTTGCGCATCTGATCCAAAAGTGTGGGCCAGATGCTTTAGCTGTTTGATGTGCTGGAAGGGATCTTCAGAATTAAGCCCATGGAATTTAGGTATAGCATGAATCATGTTGGGCTTTAATTCGGAATCAGGTCCTCCAGTCGGGATTCTGACTCGAGGCTCAATGGCCACCGCAGCAGGATTGTAGTGGTCCCGCATCATAGGACGCTGTGGTGGGTGCACGAAGTTTTGGAAGAGGTCATTGAGTCGCTGGAGCTGGTGTTCCAGATTATTTTCTTCCTCAACTGGCTGAGCCATGATGGGGGAAGAAGAACTTGGTTCTGAATCAGAAGAGAGAATAATGTGAGGGTGTTGCTGCACAAACACGGGCGTCGAGGCTTGGCCTTGACGAGAGCGAATTTCTAAAGGAGGTCTTAAGGGTGGTCTTAGGGACCTCCTTCCGTACATGCACTGTTAGAAGAGGTAAGTTTAGAAGGTGCTGGACCCAATCAAGACACCCAAAAATGTGTTGGGTGACTATAGAGGTGCGGGGCAGATGGACCCCTTGATCAGAAAGATCGTCCACCTGAGAATTACCTGGGCAGCCAGAGAGGGAGAGTCCCGCGAAGACCCCTACACGGTAGAGCGTCCCCACGGGTTACAGGGTTTCCCCCACCCGACCTCTCTTGTCACTGCGGTTCCAGGTAGACCAGAATGGGGATCTTGACCTCTTAAGTCTACTAATTTTAAGATCAGGGTGCTTAAGGTTTCACTTGAACTTTAGGTGTTTTTGTGAACAAAGTGGCCTAGTTTGAAGGTTGGTTGACCCCAGGGGTTAACTTCACCTAGTGGTTTCCTTGAGAAGTTAGGCCTTGTTTTAGGGTTCAAGTGTTTAGAGAGAGCCAATTGTTTAGGATTTTTCTTGTTAATTATTTTCAATCAATGGCTTGGGCACACCTCTTTTGGATTTCCTCAATTCTTGATTAAGGGGTGTGTCTCTACTGAAATCCTAATGTTTGACCTTATGTTGGCTCTACTTGGTCCATTTAACTCTTTGTTGGGTAATTAGGACTCAAGCAAGAATGTGTTAGCCCTTAAATACCCTTAATAGTGTGCAGGAGTGATGAGTTGAAAACATGCAACTCTTTATGGTTACTAAGTATGGAAGACAGGTTAGTCCTATATTGCTTGTTCTTTTCTTTTCTTCCTCTTTAGAGTTTAGGGGTTAATAGCGAGAGGAAAAATTTACCTGTCTTCGGAGTGGTTGTCGTGTGGTTGCTTGTCTCCTTGAGTTCCTGTAGCTGCACAAAAGAGAGGAGATTATCAGAAATTAAAAAAAAGAAACAGGAATGTTTACCTCTAGAATAGCCGTTGCTCCCCGGCAACGGCGCCAAATAATGAGACGGTTGCTTCGAGAGATAACTGGGTTTTATTATTATAGCGTTGTAGTATAGCCAGTTATTGCCAACATTTCAAATATAATTTTTTTACTTGGAAAATAAAAGAGTTCCCGAGGTCGAACTCAGGGAGCAAGTTGTATTCTAGAGATATACATGTTTCTTTTACAAAAATAAAGAAAGAGAGAGGGAAAGAATTTGTTGTCTTCTTTTTTCTTTGTTTTCTCCTCGTCTCAGATCTTCTTCTTCTTTGTCTGCAGAGGTGATGTCTTTCTTCTGCAATGGTGATGCTCTTCTTCTTCTTCCAGCTGTTCCTGCTCCTCCTTTTTCTTCTGTCTTTCTTCAGATCTTCTTCTTTCTTCTTTGTTTTTCTTCTTTCAGTTCTTCCCTTGTTCTTTTGTGTTCTCCTCTGCCTCGCCTTCTTCTGTTGTTCTTCAAATCTCCCTCCGTCTTTCTTCTTTTCCCTTCCGGACGTCGTCTGATTTCCAAATCAGACGACTTAAACTGCCTGTTGCTACAGTCAGCTTCCTTCTTCTTCCGCGGTTCTTCTTCTTCACCTGTGCCTGCACACTTCAGAGCTTACGTCAGAGAACAAAACCTACTCTACCCTCTCCCCCCGCGTCTCTCTCTCTTTGAAACCACTCTTGGGAAAGCTCTCCCAGAGCTGCCGGGTAATCGGGTTCGGGTCACGCCCGGGTCCAGGCCCACCGGCGTGCGTGGTGGGCGAGGAGTGCAGGTCAGTCTAAGTCGGGTCGGGTCAGGTCCGCGGGGCATGAGCGCGGACGAGACCGGGTAACCGGGCGGGTGAGAGGGGACCTCACCCCGTGTGCTGAGGCAGTAAGGCTAGTGCACAAAATCAATTTAAACAGTGGAAAGGTTGTGAGGCTTACCGATGTGGGACTAAACGCAGACCTTTCCTCGCGTGCGCCTGCTGGGAGACCGCGACCTGGCTTCTGCAGCTGCGGCTTCGATTTGCGTAGGTTGCTGGCTGGCTGCCTTCGCAAGACTCCCCGTACTCCGCAGCAGCTGGAGACCTGGAGTCCTCAAGCCTGGAGCGCGGGAGAAGCTGCTTCAATGTGCGTTAATGGCGGTCGAACCTCAAAACCTGTCGGACACGAATATGGCCTCTCGGCCTGATCAAACCACTGGGGAACCTTCGTCGTGGCACGGCGAAGGTGAGGAGCTGCGCGGCAGGCCGCAAGGTGGTGTCTGGCGGCAGCCCTAGGTTGGACTGCAACCGGAGGAATGGGTTTGTTCGGGGGAGCGTTACGGAGGTGTGGAGTGGCAGTGGAGGGGTGGGGGGTGCTCAGTGTGATGAGGCGGAGGTTCGGTGAGGGTCGGCGAGGTGTGTGAGGCTGTGGAGCGATGGGAACATCTCGCCGGAGGGTGGCCGGAGTCGAAGGGGGGTGACAATGGTCAGGGTCGGTCGAGGGCTTAATTGAACAAATTGAAACCGAGGAAAGAAAGAGGAGAAGAAGGGAAGTAGTTCTAACTTACTTGCAGGGACGAAGGGGGAGCAGTAGGGCGACAGTCGTATCGACTGTCGCCGGAGAAGAAGATGCTCAGGGAAGGAGGCGGCGGCGAGCAGAGAGCCGGAGAGGCGCCAGCTGGGTGCGGCGTGGCGCGGGAAGAGCAGGGGAGGAAGTCTCTGCTGCTGGTATTGCGGCAGAGCGAAGAGGAGGAGGGGGAGGAACTGCCGGAGCTGGTGAGCGTCTGCCGGAGAGAGAAGAGAGGAAAGTTGGGGATTTTCTCCGTCAGATCCGAGCTGCCCCAGCCTGTGGAGCAACGGGGGGTATTTATAGGGATCAAAACAGGGAGGGAGGCGGAGGGAGACGACGTGTCTCCCTCGCCGGAGGATGGCCGGAGACGAAAACCCATACCGTCCGTACGTTCGCACGGCCGGTATGGTGGGCTACAGCGACCAGGGGGGTGTCCCTGCGACGGCTGACAACGCAGGGCACCCCTGGTTTACTTGCCAGGCTTTCCCCCTCACCCTGCGCAGTGCCATGCTCCGCGCAAGGTCGCCGGAGCATGGTGCTGGCCGGTTTTGCAAGGGGGACCTGAATGCAAAGAACGAAGGAGAGTTAAGGGCCAAAATGCGACGGTTCAAAAGTTGAGGGCCAAAAAGTAAATATATGAGGACCAAAGTGTAAAGTCGGTCAAGGAGGTTTCTTCTTAGGCTCAAGTTTTTATACATGATTAATTAGGACCTAAGGAATCTGATGGTAAATTTTATTTCTATATTAAACCTTGTTTGACCGGTCAATTTATGCGAAAACCCAGATTAAGTTATTAATTGGGCATGGTTCTCAATGTAGGTCAACATGGGTTCTGAAGGCCAAATTGAAGGTTCTAAACCCTAGAGATTATTTTTCTATGAATTTTAGAGGGTTTATTCTATTTTTACTTTGCCTCGAACCTCGTGAATTGAAGTGGGTTGTTTTTAGGGTTACAGATTATCATTTAGTTCCTTGGAATTGCTGTAGCCCTTGCTAGATCATCTCATCCCACTTTTATTCTTATTAAGTTGCTTTGACCTATGTTTGGACCCTGAATTACCCTGTATGCAGATTATACTGGTAAAATTGCATTTTTACCCCTTATGACTTGTTTTCTCCTTAAACTCAGAATTCTCTGAGTTAAGCCTTTCCTTGAGTTATGTAGGAGCTTTTATCCTTTGTATTGGGTCAAAATGAGCTAGTTATGGCTCATGATGAGGTTCTCATCAGGCGTGACGGGAGCACCTCGCCAGAGGTATTGCCAAAGGTGGAGAAGGTGATGGTGATCAATGGCGTCGAGGGTTGGTTTAGGGAAATAAAGAGAGGGAAAGAATGTAGAGGATGAAAGGGATTTATCTAGGGTGATATTGGACGAAGGGAAGGCGAGGATGGCGATGGGCATGTACTGCCGACGTTGGAGACGAAGGCACTCAGAAAGGGATGGTCGGCGAGGATGAAGGGAAGACAATGGCGTTGGCGGGTATTACGCGACACGGACGAACACGAGGAAGAAGAACCTGCCACTAGTATTGTGGTCAAATGACGAGGAAGATCAGGGAAGGTCGTCGGAGCTTGATGAACGAATCGTCCAGAGGAGGAGAGACGAATTTGAGGGGGTTTCCCAGTTGATTTCAAGCTTAGAGGAGTCAATTGGATCTGGAGACTCTTAAATTGACCTCTGGAGGGAGATTTGTGCTTGGAAGCCAAGCTTCCAAGCAAGGTAAGGTCACCGGAGTTGGAATCTTTCAAAAGACCCGAATCTCTCATGCATTCGCATGAGGATTGAGTAGGAATTATGGATTACCGATGGGTTCAGACTGTAGGAGATTACTCAGAGAATCTCCCTTCCATTTTTGAAGGGGATTCTCTGAGAAATCAGGGAGAAATCACCTTCTAAAGCTCGTCGGAGTAGGATTCCTCAGCTATAATGGTGGAGGGACCTAATCGCGAGAACAATGAAGAAGGTAGGGGGCTTTTGCAAAGGTTTTGAAAAATAGGGGTACAAATGTAATCAGGCTGGACCTATTTGCAAAGTGGGTCAAGAAGAGTTCCCGTTAGGTCCAAATTTTGGTAAAAACCTAATTTGGGCCTAAGGAATCCAATGGTGAAGTTGGATTTTGGGTTTGACCATGTTTGACTGGGAAATTTATGTAAAAACCTAATTTAGGGCAAATATCTGTCTGAGACCCCATTCTAGGTCAAAATGGGTTCCAATGGCCAAATTGAAAGTTCTAAACCCTAAAGAATATTTTTATATGATTTTTAGAGGGTTTAGGTGAATTTTATCCTGACCAGAACCTTGGTTAAACAAGTGGGTCTGTTTTGGGGTTTCAAGAAGTCATTTAATTCACAGGGTACACACAAACCCTTTTCTATCAAATTAAACCCACTTTTTATCCTGTTAAGACCTTTGGACCTGTGTTTAGCCCTTGAGAAAACCCATTGTTGTACTGCAATGGTAAAATTGCATTTTTATTCCTTGTTTCTTGCTTTTCTCTCAGAAAGGATATTCAGTGAATTATGACCTCTAGTTGGTTATGTAGGAGCTTCTATTCTCTTTATTGGGTCAAAATGAGCTAGTTAGGGCTCATGATGGTGTTCCCATCACTTCCACGAGCTCAGGATTAGCGAAGGGGATGTACCAAAGATTGCTTTCAAGACTCGTTATGGCTACTATGAGTTCTTGGTGATGTCATTCGGACTGATAAATGCCCCTACTACATTCATTGACTTGATGAACCGAATTTTCAGACCATATCTGGACCACTTTATCATGGTATTCATTGATGATATCCTCATCTATTCCCGTGGTCAGGTAGAACATGAGCAGCACCTTTGGTTGGTCCTAGATACTCTGTAGAAGCACATACTAGATGCCATGCTTAGTAAATGTGAGTTCTAGCTGCACCAAGTGAAGTTTCTAGGACACATGGTGTCAGGTGCAAGGATTTCAGTGGATCCTTCCAAGGTTGAGGCGGTGCTAAAGTGGGTACATCCCAAGACAGTGACAAATATTCATAGTTTCCTGGGTTTAGTAGGTTATTACAAGTGATTCATTCAGGGCATTTCACAAATCACTCTTTGATAGTGCATTTCTCAATGTAGCTAATTAAGGTTATTAGTCTTAATTAATCATGTAAAGTTGATGCTTAGTTTAACTCGCTTAACTAATTTGTCGTTGTTAATTATAGTAAAGGGTGCAAGATAACCTAACATTTAGAGTTGTTTCTTTTAACTGGTTGAGTCCAGGTTGTTCATTGGGAGGCATATTAGCATATTTATTCACCATTTTTATTCTAAATTACCTAATGATTAACTACTTATGTTAATTATATCTTAGGTTAATTACTTACTAACTATTTATATTAAGTTAATAACTTACTGTACTCTATATTATAACTTATTGTACTAATATATACTTAACTAAGCTACTTTAATTAATTAGTGGTTTAATTAACTAATAATTACTACATATGCTAACCACATGAACAATTGCATAAATATTGAACAATTAAACTTGGTAATCATTCCATATATGAAAGAAATGTACATCAAGAATGATATTACAATTGAAAGCAAGAAAAGAATTACAACAAAATGTTATTACAAGTATACAAATAGGCATTTAAAAATGATTAACAATTAATATAAATGCCTCTCTCCTTAACCTTCATTTAACACTTAATCATCTCTCTCAACCTTCAACCTCCACACTCTCTCTTACAGCCTCAACACTTAGCCATTTTTGGAAGCCTATTCCTCTCTTTACTTAACAAAAATTAGTGTTTAATGGCTAGCCCTAATCCTTTTGCAGGATCAATAGTTGGATCAACCGCTACTAACAACCAGGCCCTAGTTATTTTTAGGCCCAATTGGGTATAGTTTAAAGCCATAGTAGGCCCACAGTCTTGCACGGCTCCCACCCACATCATGGTCAAGATATGCTCAAGGATATGGTCATGTGTTTATTTCGTGCCTAGTGCTCGACGACTGCTTCGGTAGTGCACGCAAATCCTTTTATAGGTGTGAGGGTGTCCACCATTCCATAATGTGGGCTATACATGGCCTTTTCCTTCATGCGTAGGATCCGACCAGGTTGATCTTCAAGCATTGATTCCTCGCGACTCATTGCTTCAAATTGAGCAATCTATAGTTTGATGGAAAGCTCTTAAATTCCTCTAACAATTGAGCAAACTGATGTCGAAAAATGCGAAGTGATAACTCATTCATTGTAGCATGCAAATACGATGACAATTTTAAAGAAGAAATGGAAAGGTGAGTTCGAATGTCGATCTCAGGGAGGTGTGAAATCGAATCAATTAATCACTTTGTTTATTTCCACTTGATGATTTGTTTGCTTACGTGAAAAAAAGAAAGAGAGAGAGTGAGTTAGAAATTCGAGGTAAAATAGAGGTCGCTAACTACACATGACAACAATACAACATAATGTAATAATAACATGGAATGGTATGGATAGAACAGAATACCAAGACAATAATTATGATAACAAGAACTACTATATTACATAAGTAGAATGTCTTGCAACTATAAGCGAGTACACTAGAGGAATGCTTAAAGAAATGCAATACTAAGCTAAAGAAAAATAAGAAAATGAATGCAAGAAGTAGGAGGATGTCGAGGTAGCCACGACGGTGGAGGAAGCTTCCGTCGGTGGCTTGGCATCTCCAACAACCTTTTTTGAGCTTTACAGACATGGAAATATGCTTGGTAGGAGCTAGGAAGAGATGCCCTTGCAATGGGGGTCCATATGGCCTTTTATAGGGCTTGCGCCAAACATTTGGCATGAAATCTGTGCTTGTCCATGGCCATCACGTGCACAGCCATGGCCACCACACGCATAGCGCATGAACAACTACGTGCCTACGCTGCCATCACTCATACACAGATGGTGCACGCAAGGGGGACCACAGGCTGTTGGATCAGAACTACGGATCTCCATCGGATGACCCTCAATCGTGCCCATGCTCTTCATCAAATCGTGTTTGACTCACGTATACGATTGTGCGTATGTCAGTGTATCAAATCTCACGTGCACGCATCACGCACATCTGGTGCACAAGTAGCTGCTCCCAACACCGGTCGATCGACATCCAACATCCTAATTTTGTCCATGCATTCTTTAGTGGACAAAATCCATTCATCGCGGATCGAACTCGCGGTCCTCACTCCAAACTGTGCACGTTATCACTATGCTATGCACCCAAAGTTGTCAAGTTTTTTCTTTTCCATTATCAATGGCAAGAATTTCTTTGGCTCATTGTAGGAGCTACGAAGTTCGAATTGAGGTGATTCTGAGTCCGTTGGACTCTATTTGTCAATCTAGATCTATTCATATGATCATATTGCTCATTTGAGACTTGTTTTAATATGTACTTGTACACATGGTCATTAAACATTAACTATAAGCAATCTAATTGTAGAAATTACATAATATGCATGTATTACTCCCAACCCATTATAATATGATATTAATGCACATGCACCCTTAAAATTGACTCTAACTGATATAATTAATGCTAATCATTGTAGAGTCATCACAAACCAATTTAAGGATTGGATCACAGTTGATCCATGAAATCGATACATGAATATGGCTCTCTTGCCATGTGTTTTTACGTGCTGTAGAAGAGGAAATCAAGTTGAAGGACCTACAGCTCAAGATTAATCCTCTCAATTGAGGATTTAGATAAATTCAGAGAGTCATTCCACACTCAAAGGAGTGGGAGAAGAGGATCTAGGGAGCTTTAAGAAGCTCTAGAGCTTCTCAGCTCTCGAACTTAGTGTAAAAAACATTGATTTCAGTGTTGAATCAGTCCAATAGATGGTTAACAGCATATGGAAGTGATCTGGTTCGATTCAAGAGATCAAAAGTGACTGATCTGTGTGAATTTTGAATCCAAATCTCAGCAAAAAATAAATGAACTACTTTGGGTTCCAATTTTGACCCAACATGAATAGAAGTTGCAATCTTCAACAAACCTTAACTAATATCATTCTAATTAGTTTCAAAAGACTCACAACAATTGTTGGAACTCAAACAACCTATTAAATCAGAGATTCAACCTGTGAAGCACTAGAATTGACTCAGAGCTGACTATTTAAACTCGAAAGTTGATTTTAAACTAAGGCTCTCATATTCAATTAAACTGCCCAGATCAACTACAATTAACATAAGGAATTAATTCAACACTTCAAATCCATGTTTTGAGCTCTCCACTAGTGCTCTTAGGCTTCACCGCTTGAGCTCCAAAAGAGAGTTGATCAACAGATCAAATTAGTGGTTCTCAGGCCCAAATGAAAGAGTATATAGGTTCTTTACAATTTGCTCTTGCTTATGGACCTGATCCCAGAGCCTAACCCTCAACAAACTCGCCTCTCCAACTCTGCTGGAGTTGAAGAAGATGAAGATCATTAGAGAGTATTCATCATTAAAACACAAGTCTAATTGGTGGAATTTGATTCTCTTATAAAGCAAAGATAATCTTGAGCTTAACTTAGAGTTTTAAAGGCTATATCTCTAACTCAGAGTTGTCGGAGCTCTCCGAAGCTCCGGTGAAGGCCATTTAAGGTTGTTAGAAATAAAATATCCATGGAATTGATCAAGAAAAGTATCAAAAGATTCTTGAGGTTACAACGAACCTCAATAACACGTCAATTATCCAAATTAATGATCAGGAGTAAGGATTTGCCAAGAATTGCTTACAGAATCAACTTTGAGTTCACATGAACTCAAGAATTAGTTTCTCACTCAATTAAGTGAGGAGAAATGGTTATAGGATTGATGCGATGGTGTATGCATGTGTAATTAGGTGAAATCACTCCTTCTGAGCCACCATTGACAGCAAGCTCAGAAGATTGAAGCAAATTGGGCTTTTTGTATGTAGGTGGTAATTAATCTAATTACAGACATCAATAGGGCCCTAAAATGATGAGGGAGTGGTGAATGGCCCTAATTAGGTGTGGTATAGGCTCTGAGACCTCGGCCATAGATAGTGGAGGTGCTTAAGTAAAGGTGAGATGGTTTGGGCAAGTTAGGTGATAAAATCAAATGGAGGGAAGTGGAGGATAATTGTGAGAGAGTGAGGAAGGTGATCAAATAGTGGAAATCATGAAACGAAGTCCGACGAGGTCAGATTTGACCTCACCAGAGACAAAGAAGAAGAAGGGAAGTTCATCTAATTACACCTAATTCTATGATTACTAACTTAATTCTTAACTAAAATCTACACCTAAGAAGCTAAACTACTTACCTGATGGAGGTGAGGGATCTCACCATTGGTAGGGCGAGAATGATATTGAAATCAGAGTTTGGTGAGGAAAGCAACTCTGGTCTATTGAAGCGGAGGATTCCAAAGCCATGGCACACTCCAATGCCATTGGTAGGGTAAAGGAAAGGAAGAGGAGGTGAGGGAGGTAGTGCTCCTTGGTGGTAGAGCTCGAGAACATGAGGAAGAAGACATCAAAGCTCGAAGGAAACCTAATGAGCAACCTCGATAGTAGAAGGGGGAAGGGGGAAGGGGGTCACTAATCGAGATCGGAGGAGTAAAGGGCTATTTATAAGTGATGGCGGAGACATAGGGGGATGTATCTAGAAGGATGTATGGCTAGGTTCATAGGAACCGCTGCCGTTATCTTCGACATCGGTGAGCTTAATCACCTAGGAGAATTAGGATTCCAAGGAGATCTAGATCGATGGATGAAATGTGGAAGGTGAGCAAAGCTTGGATGCAAGATCTGAAGGTGGAATGACGTCAAATGGGCGGTGATCGGAGGGTGTGGTTATTGGAGCTCGATAATAAGCGCCAATTTATCATCATTTTTATGCCCTAAAACAAACCTAGAACTTAGGATTTTAACTCTGTAAATGAGTTTTTGGGCTGCATTTAGGCATCACTTAGGTTAGTCATGCATTGCATAATTTTATTATTTTGGACATGTTTATTTGAGTGTTAGGGATGAACAAATAGTCAGATCCCCAAAACCCTAGCATTTAAGAAGGCAACAGGTGAAGAGGAAGCTCAATTCAGCTGAACCTTAGCTAAATCCATCTTATCATAGCTGAATACTCACTTGGGTTAGGGTTAGCTCTCTTAAGCTCCATTCAGCTCATCTTAGCTAGATGGCAGCTCAGGGTAGCTCAACTTAGCTCAGCCTAGCTCAAGTCAGCTCAGATCTAGCTCAACTTAGTTGAGTCTAGCTCCTCTTAGCTCTAATTAGTTCACTCAGAGCTCTTGCCAGCTCAACTAAGTTGACAGGAGTCCACCTCAGCTTAGGTCCAGCTACTTCCAGCTCCACTCAACTTAAGTCAGCTGAAGATGACCTCAACTAGCTTAGGCCAGCTCAAGTCTAGCTCTTTAAGACTCCACTCAGCTCAACCTAGTTGAGCTAAGCTATTTAACCTAAGCTAGCTACTCCAGCTAGCTAAGTTATCTCCGGGAATATTAGACCCAGCTCACCTCAATTCAATTCTACAGAAGCCAGCTTACTTTAGCTTGGCTTAGCTGCTAGCAAAGAACTAGCAAGCTAAGCCAATTAAGGTAGCCCCTTGTTGTTCTTTTCAGCAGCCACCAGCTCTAGTGCAGGTCCAGACAGTTCTTCCTCAGCTCCTCTTCCCAAAACCCTAGCTTTCTCCTACCTCCTCCTCTACTCACCTACTGATTGTGCAGCAATCATAGGTCTTAATTGACCTAAATTAGGCTAGGACTTAGCATAAGTTAGGGTAGTTCATGCATGCATAAGCATTATTTGCATCCTTACTGTTTTCTTTTAGCTATGCATAAAATAATGGTATAATGTGCTGATTAGGTACATTATGTTAATTACAGGTAATAAGCTAGCTAGAAGGTAGATCTAAAGTTAGATCTGAAGAATAAAGAATAACTGGAGTTGCAGCAGAGCTGGAGCAGAAGACCTAGAATAAGATGTAGTAGACAAGAATGTACGGGGTTGAGGTATGCTATTCTATTTAAGTAGGAATAAAGCAGTAAATTATGAAGAACTTAGGACCATCCTAGCCCTAGGATAAACTAAAAGCTTCCCCAAGCCTTAGTCACCCTTAGATTAGGTCACCACACCCTAGGAAACCTTAAAACCCTAATTCTAGCCTCTATCTAGATGTACAAATAAGTTATAGGATGTCCAGAACCCTTAGCCAACTCTCGCACACCTTAAACCCACTTCTACAGTGTTATTGGACGTCCAGACACTTGATCAGACGTCCAATTTCTGCATAATAGCCAAGACAGAACCCAGAATCCCTCCTGACTCTAATTGGACATCCAGACAACAAGTTTGGACTTATGATTTTTCACTATAAGACATCTGACACTATTATTGGACATCTAGAACTGCCATCCAGACCCTGTTTTGAGATTCAAGCTTTGATCTTGGATCTCTAGGTCCCTAAACCCAATTCCAACCCGATAGGAACCTAAATTAAGGTGCCCTAACCCTAGTACATCACCTCTAAACCTCCCTAAGGACCTAATTAGGTCCTCACTAAACCTAATTGACTTGGATCTTAGGCAATTCCATCAGCCTATTCAATTGGACTCATTGAGTCCAATTGAGCCCTAATCTCAGCACACACTACCCAATTGGACTCAGTGAGAGTCCAATTGACCTAGACATGACTTAATTGAGTTATTTTACTCTCAATTACGTTTTCACACACCCAATTAAACTTGTATTAAGTTTAATTGCACTTTACCTTAGTGAATTAGGGTTTACAACCTTAATTTGAGACGTACCTTAACCTAAACCGACTAGAACCTAGCCTAATCAACCTAGCCACCTAAGTTTCGACCCACACACACCCACACACACCATCCACATGAAAAAATCTAGCCTAGAGTTCTCTAGAACTCTCTACCATGTCTTGTTGCCTTGGTTGCTAAAATTAGCAACCAAGAGCCATTCAATTTTTAGATCCACATTTGGTGGATCTAAAAACCACCATCCATCCTCTCTCTCTCACTCTCTCATGAGCTCCCACCATAGGCCTCTCTAGAGAATTCCATAATTCTCTAGAGAGATTCCCTTAGGTCTATAAAAGACCTAAGGGGTGGCCATTTGCACCCATCCACTCTTGGTTCCATTTAGCTTAGTTTCATTCCACTTCCACTCCACCTCCATGTCCGTGAGTAGCTTCACCATGGCCACCTCCACCTCCACGCCAAGATGCTGGATCACCTCTTCAACCTCTCTCCAAGGGTTGGCCTAACCACCATTGGCCGCCCCTCCTTTCAACCAGCTCAAAGGCCATCGGAGCCACCTTCGAATGCCCTTATATCTGCTAGATTAGATTATAGTTCTTCTTAGATTTACATACTTTATTTACTTCTTAATAGTGTAGTTCCTTACTTCTCCCCCAATGATGCATGCAAAATCCCCCCATAGATTCATGTATGCAGTTGTTTTCTAGTAGCGAGTAGTTTTATTTTCTTGTACAAGCATTCCTCTACCTGTGCTCTGCAACTCTGATATCACCATCATCTTTTATATATATAAATATATATGTTGAAAATCACCATGTGCCTAGTTATCATCTTTTGGTGTGATTGAAGTTGTATGTTTTAATCACTATCTTTTTGCAACTAGCTTGTCGTACATCAATACGTAAATCACCATAAACTGGCATGCGATTTTAAGTAAGTAAAGCAAAAGAGATCGATTTCAAATATGCATTTCTATAAATGTCTCTAGAGATGAACGATCGGAACTCCAACTCTCGTTATCTTTATAAATATTTTTGTTGATCATATTGCGCACTATACTACGATGCTTTTTCTTATCCAAAATGCGCTTTACGAAGTCACAACACCTACTAGCTAAGCTAACGTAGCTAGCTTAGCTAAAATATCCACTACATGGCCATCCACAACTTAACTAAAACCCTACCTAAATATCTCCACCAAATACACCTAACCCTAAGTCCACCTAAGCTAGCTAATCCACTCCCTTTTTGGTGCCAACTAGGCAACCCTTAGCCCCTCAACCACCACCAAAAACCAACTTGTTTTGGTGCCAAAATACCCTTCTAGAAACCCTCTCTTTGGTGCCCAAAAAATCCCCACATCCTAGCCTTACACCTACCCCTATGACCCATCTCAACCCTCCACCTACACCCATTCTAGAACCATCCTTAGTTGGCTCCAAAACCATGGCACTAACAATGTCTATTTTCGTGCATTTTGAAGTCGTCGGAAATCGTAGTATAGTCATGCTAAAACACTTGTCAAAAAATGATTTTTGTAAAGATAACGAGATTGAGTCCCGGCTATTCGCCTCTGGGAGGCGTTTATGGAAATGCAAATTTAAAATCGATCTCACTCGCTCTACTTGCTTAAAATCTCATGCCGGTTTATGGTGATTTACATATTGATGTATGACATGCTAGTTGCCAAAAGATGGTAATTAAAACATGCAACTTCAATCACACCAAAAGATGATAACTAGGCACATGGTGATTTTCAACATATATTTATATATATATAAAAGATGATGATGATGTCAAAGTTGCAGAGCACAGGTAGAGGAATGCTTGTACAGGAAAATAAAACTACTCACTACTAGAAAACAGCTGCATACATGAATCTATGGGGGGATTTTGCATGCATCATTGGGGGAGAATAAATAGTTACACTACTAAGCAGTAAATAAAGCATTTAAATCTAAGAAGAACAATAATTTAGTCTAGGAAAAATAAGGGCATTCGGAGGTGGGCCCGATGGCCTTTGACTTGGTTGAGAGGAGAATGAGGGGCGACCAATGGTGCTTAGAATGGCCCTTGGAGAGAGGTTGGAAAGGAGATCCAACATCTTGGCGTGGAGATGGTGGTGGCCATGGTGATGCTACTCATGGAGATGGAGTGGAGGTGGATGTAGCTAAACTAAATGGAAGCCAAGTGTGAATGGGTGCAAATGGCCACCCCTTAGGTCTTTTTATAGACCTAAGGGAAGCTCTCTAGAGAATTATGGAATTCTCTAGAGAGGCCTATGGTGGGAGCTCGTGGGAGAGTGTGAGAGAGAGTATGGATGGTGGTTTTTAGATCCACCAAATGTGGATCTAAAAATTTAATGGCTCTTGGTTGCTAATTTTAGCAACCAAGGCAACAACACATGGTAGAGAGTTCTAGAGAACTCTAGGCTAGGTATTTTCATGTGGATGGTGTGTGTGGGTGTGTGTGGGTCAAAGCTTAGGTGGCTAGGTTGATTAGGTTAGGTTCTAGTGGGTTTAGGTCAAGGTAGGTCTCAAATTAAGGTTGTAAACCCTAATTCACTAAGGTAAAGTGCAATTAAACTTAATACAAGTTTAATTGGATGTGTGAAAACTTAATTGAGAGTAAAATAACTCAATTAATTCAGGTCTAAGTCAATTGGACTCTCACCGAGTCCAATTGGACAGTGTGTGCTGAGATCAGGGCTCAATTGTACTCAATGAGTCCAATTGAATAGGCTACTGGAATTGACTAAGATCCAAGTCAATTAGGTTTAGTGAGGACCTAATCAGGTCCTTAGGGAGGTTTAGAGGTGATGTACTAGGGTTAGTGCACCTTAATTTAGGTTCTTATGGGATTAGAATTGGGTTTAGGGGGCTAGAGATCCAAGATCAAGGCTTGAATTCCAAAATAGGAACTGGAGGACAGTATCAGACGTCTAATAATAGTGTTAGACATCTTATAATGAAAAATCAAAAGTCCAGACTTATTGTCTGGACGTCCAATCAGAGTTAGGAGGGATTCTAGGTTCTGTCTTGGGTATTCTGCAGAAATTGGACGTTTAACCAAGTGTCTGGACGTCCAATAACACTGTAGAAGTGAGTTTAAGGTGTGCGGGAGTTGGCTAAGGGTTTTGGATGTCCTATAACTCATCTGGACGTCCAGATAGAGGGTAGAATTAGGGTTTCATGGTTTCCTAGGGTGCAGTAACCTAATATAAGGGTGGCTAAGTCTTGGGGAGGCTTCTAGGCTGTCCTAGGGCTAGGATGGACCTAAGTTCTTATAATTTATTGCTTTATTCCTACTTAATAGAATAACATACCTTAACTCCCATACATTATTATGTACTACATCTAATCTAGGTCTTCCGCTCCAGCTCTACTACAACACCAATTATTCTTTATTCTTCAGATCCAGCTTTAGATCCAGCTTCAGATCTAGCTTCTAATCAGCTTATTACCTGCAATTGACATAATGCACCTAATCAATACATTATAGCATTATTTTATGCATAGCTAAAAGAAAGCAGTAAGGATGCAAATAATGCTTATGCATTCATGAACTTCCCTGACTTATGCTAAGTCCTAGCCTAATTTAGGTCAATTATGACCCATGATTGCTGCACAATCAGGCACCCTTCCATGGTTGGTGCCAACTTAGGTGTCCCTTAGCCACCCATAACTACCCCCATGAGTCCCCTTTAGGTGGCGCTAAACACCCTCCACCTTAGGATCAACTAACCACCTCCATCATGCCATTCTAGCCATCCAACCAAAGGCCACCAAACCCCCTTCATATCCCTTTGTTTGGCGCCACCCATCCATGGCCCTTAGCTCATCTAACCACCACCAGAAACCTCTCCTAGCCATCCATGCCATGCATTCCTACCTACCCCCTTAACCCCTCCATAAAAAATCCCATAACCACCACCATGGGATACACCTTTGGCTTCATTAATCCACATATACTTCCACCTTTCATTCCATCATCTCCACGGCCAAGAAAAGAAGGAGAAGAAGAAGACTAAGGGGACACTCTATCCCCTTGGTGCCTTCCCCTCTTCCCTTCTCTCTTGTGCCCCCGCCAGCCAAAGGTCTAGCCAAGCAAGGAGGACGTCGAGGAGGAGGTCTTTAGGGTGGTGCACGCCCACCCTTGGAGGATATTTTTGGGTGGAATTCTTCCATCCTTGGAGGAGCAAGGCACACCCATCTAGGGCTTGTTTTGGACAAGCTAGGGCACACCCTATCTAGGGTTTGCCAGGAAGGTGAATCATCAACTTCTGGAGGAGCACTCTAAGGAAGGAATTGGAAGGTTCTTTCTAAGCCCAGGAGCAGCTGAGCTTGGAGCAAGAATCCTTCCCTCTTCGCCACCATTTTTGGGAGAAATTTTGTTTTACTTGCATTCTTTTATTTTTTTAGTAGAAGCATTCCCCTGCATTTCTTGTAAAACAAATTTTCTTCCTTTATAAAAGTTGCCCTTCTATAATTTTGTTGCATCTTCTGATTGCTTTCACTTTAGTATATTTCACTCCCTTTCTCTAATTTCCCTAGGTCTCCACGTACCTAGGATGAGCTTAGAGAGAGGTTACTCTTATCACTTAGGTTGTAGAAATTAAGAGTAGTCTTTCTCTGCTTTTTATTTTATTGTTGTCATTATTTCAAAACTCAAGAAAAAATCTTATATTCAAAAAAATTCATAAAAGGAAAGTTGATTTCCCGTTTCCAAGCGAGAGTATCAAATTTTGCAAACATACCTCCTTGGACGACCCTAGATACCCCACTATCTAGGTTTTATAAATTGTAAAAGCGATTGCAAATTTACGTGTTGCAATGACTTAAACCCTAGTTTTAACAAATCACGCATTTCTCGCATCACTTTTTGGTGCCATTGCCTAGGAGGCATGGCTTTGCATTTTCATATTCTCTTGCTTGATATGCGGATCTCATCCCCTTCTCACTCTTTCATCTTGTGTGTGTAGGCACTATAGGAAGAAGGCGAGAAAATGGAAGCGAGAGCTTAAAGTCCCTTTTCTTCCCTCGAATTCAAGGTTAATGCCATCTTTCTTGTCACATAATTCCTCTTAAAAACTATAAAAAAAACATTAAATCAAGCTTTCAGGATCAAAAACATTACAATTAGATGGAGTGGTGATTTTAAAAATTCATTGTTTGCTTGTTTGAATCATTTAACACCATCTACCTTAAGTGTTGGTGTTCTGATTTTCAGGTCCAGACTTCTATCCAGACTTCAAAAATCAATTCCCAACACCACAGGCCTCCTAAAGCCATGAAATTTCACCCAAAGATTCCAAATCAAGTCAGGAACATCTATTCCCAATTTCAGAGCATTTGGAGTTGTAGAGAAGTTTTAAAAATTCGTGGATCATAGGGGGTCATCTCCTCTGATTTCATTATTTTGTTACTGACCGTAAATTTTAGGAATTTTTCTTCTTATCCAATTTCTTTGAAATTTAGCTTTCTCAAAACATAAAAAATCACAAATTTTTGGTGGCCAGTGGTGGTACCGAAAAGTCCAAAATACCCACAGGTATCATTTCTAGATTTTGACACCAGTACAATTAAAAATCTCAAAAAAAATCAAATGAATTCCTAAAATCATAAAAAAATATTTTTTTGAATTCTTGTTTGATTTTCCTTCCAGTAGTGGTGTTGTTTACTATGTTTGGACCACTACTTAACAAGAAAAGCCTAAAACAATTCGCTGATAATAACATTTCTTGTTAGGGATTCAAATCAATTAGGGTTTTTCTTTTCATTTTATAGTCTCACATCATAAAGGAAATTTACATTCACCAATACAACTTGATTTTTCTTGTTTGTGAAACTCAAACTTGTTTGAAAGCATAAGAAGAAAACCCTAAAAGACATTAATCTAAATCAAATCCTAAAAGCAAAAACACAACAAATTTTGTGTGACAAGATTGATTTGGCATTGGACTCACTTCGTACAATTTGCGCACAACAAAAAAATTGAAATAACAGGGCATTACGCCAATTAACACCCTCCACATTGCCGTGCACATACAGATACCTAAGCCTAAATTAAAATAAATAGTCATTTGACCACTTAAGGACTTCATCAAAAATTAGGATTGATATCCGATATCTAAGAATTACTAAGCGTTCCTAATTCCTTTTGAGAATGTGGCGACTGACTTAGAGGGAAGTCAAATGACGAGTGTGGGTTTACACAGGCCCCTGGTGATTTTCCCAAGACATGCTTAGGCCCAATCCACCTCTTTTAGTCTAGCCAGGTAATCTTAAGGAAGTAGGTTCACTTATTAATTTCTTCTTTATCGGATTCCCAAGTCTTAAATTTCATGAAGGAGTCAACTTTAAGACAAATTAGGCTTGGTTGTTTGATTTGCACACTTTCTCTCATCTCTCTCTCTTCTCCTCCCCTCCACGTCTTCCAAGTGCATGCACAGGCGAAGGTCCCAAAACCCACATCTCCAGGGACCATTTGATTTTACCCCATGCACCAAAAGATCCTTATTTTCTTCTTCCTTTGATTCCAACATGGAAAATAGGTCAAAAATTCTACTTCCACATCTCAACCCCATCCTAACTCGCCAGGTGACACACAAGCTGACTTTACCATCCCTAACCTCCCGCATTTGGAGCTACCACAAAACCCTGAATGGCCAAGTGGCCCTCAAAATCAAAATACAAACCCCTTTTCCCTTATGGTCGACCAATTGGTTTGACTCCAACAAAACCAGTAGCAGTTGACTAGGATAGTCATGAACCTAGCCAATCAAAGACCGGGTCAACCACTCGGGGAACCTCTCGTGCCTCTTAAGGATTTCTATGATCCTTCTAATTATGAAGAGAGACTTAGAGTGGTTATACCCCAAGGGCATTTTGAAATTAAACTAGCCATTCTAAACCTAATCAAACATTTTCATGGTCTTTTGAGAGGGGACCCCTTTGGCCACCTCTAGGAGCTAATTGTCCTCACTCAAACCACCCATTCCTGCAATGTGCAGGAAGAGGTGTGGCTCATGAGACTTTTTCCTCTCTCACTAAAAGGTAAAGCATCACATTGGTTTAGAACGGTCGGGCATCCTATCACCACCTGGCCCCAATTAAAAAGTGCTTTTCTTAAATAATTCTTTTCGATAGGTCATACAAATGCTTTACATCGATCAATAATGCCTTTCAACAAAAATCTGGTGAACCTCTCCATGAGTCTTGGGAGAGAATTCAAGAATTACTTAGAAGTTTCCCCCACTATGAAATTCCACAATGTCAGTTAGTGTAGATCTTCTATCATGGATTAGAAGATCAATTAAAAAGATTCATGGATGTTTTATGTGGGGGTAATTTCGTTGATAAAGATGCCAAAAGTGCTTACCTCCTTTTTGAAGAAATGAGTGAAAACTCATTTAATATGGCTTCAATGGACACTTTTGGTAGAACCAACAACCAAAGACTCGGTGTCAATGAAATTGACTCCAAAGCTACATTTGTTCTAGTTACACAGGATGATCTACACATGATAGCTCAACGACTGGATCAGATGCAAAAAGACCAGAAGAAAATGGAAGAAAAGCTCACCCAAAAACAAGCTCCTTACCCTAACTCCCCTTACCTTCTCAGAAGAGAAAATCTGCATAATATTAATGCTACCCCTGCTGGGCAGTAATTTTTAGCTGAACTCTCACAAGATCTGACTTGGACCTTTGATTTTACCAATCGAAATCATTTTGACCCCACTAATGAGAACATTTCAGCTCTCCAGGAGTAATTTAGAAATATCTCCAATTCTTATAATCAAAATTGCAGGACCAACCCGAATCCCTCCTTAAAAGCCCCAAATCAGATTCCGTTTCCCAAACAAAATCAATTTGGGAATTATGGGCAAAACACATCAACCTGGACCATCTTAGCAAGATATCAACACCCAGGTCATGAAGACTTTGTAGGGAATGCAGACTCAAATGACTGAAGTAACCCACATGGTCACCAATTTACATCCAGTAAAGGTTACTCCTAATCACAGACCTACTACCAACCTACCATCCTAACCCATGCCCAACCCTAACAATCAACGAAATCAATATCAAGGTGGATATCCCAGTCAACCTATCTACCCAACACCCCAGCATCCACCAGGTTTTAATCAAATTTAGGCCTCCCATCCTCCTCCTAGAAACAATCATACTGCAATGCAGTGACTCTGAGGAACAGGAAAACTACTCATGATCCTTTGCTTACTCAAGAAACCCGCTACAAAGAAAAGCAGATCAACTCTTCCCCCTCCTCCTCTAACCCCGTTTAGGACCCTGCAAGTGCAAAATAGGAAAATCCCATACCTTTTTCACAAGTCCTTCACTCATCACACACTAAGAAAGAGAAATCCAAGCCCACTAATAAGGACTTGATGGATCTTTTTGGGAAAGTAGAAATAAATATCCCTCTCCTAGATGACATTAAATATATCCCTGCTTATGCCAAATTCTTAAAAGATTTGTGTACCCCCAAAAGGCAGCCAAGAAACCTAGGAACGATGATTCTCCCAGAGACAGTAAGCTCAGTTATGCAGAGCAAACTGCCTCTGAAAAGAAAAGGTCTAGGTACCCCCCTAATTCAAGTGGTCATTAATGACACTTCTTTTGATCGCGTCTTACTGGATCTCGGTGACTCAATTAATCTCATCCCCACTATCATTTTTGAGGAATTTAAGATCGGTGAATTAAAGCCTGTTGAGGTAACACTTTAATTAGCAGACCAATCTACAATCAAACCAAAGGGGATTGTTGAGGATGTCATCGTCTGGGTTAAAACCTGTCTATTTGCTGTAGACTTTTTGGTCTTGGATATTGATGGACAAGACGTCAACAATCATAAGAAAGCACTATTTTCAGGTTTTTGTCCTATGCAACGGCGCCAAAAATATGATCGTCGAATTTCGATTTGGATTAAAAATGATATTTAAATGTTGTTGTTGTAGTATAGATGTCATAAATGTAAATTGATGTCACGTCAATTTTATTTATTTACAATTTTTACTAGTTTGTTTCTAGGTCGTTCACTGGAAGGTCGTATTGATATACATCACTCTCTAAGTCCAAAAATGTTCTTTTATTCCAAATATGTTAATTTTATGTACAAAATGAATGAATAAATCAATCAAATAATGAATGAATGGGTTAATTATTTACAAAAAGAATCAATTAAAATGTGTTGCAATGTCTGAAAACATATTTACAACAGACATTAAAAATTATCTATTACTACACTATGTTAATTATATACAACTACTACAAATAATACCTAAGTATAGGTACAAAAATAGCTAATAATATATATTATAATAATATTATAGTAACATATATTGCATATACAGTGACATAAATAAACATCACTAAAGTCTTAGTAAAATATATTTACATAACATAAGGCAAAATAGTTATCTATACTAACATATATAGCTATGTACAGTGACAAATACAACTATCACTAAAGCTTTTAATTATTTATATACATATAAGAACTCAAACATACTCTACTACTTACACGATTACGCATATATATATACATATACATATTTATATTTATTTATTTACATTATTTATATACATATATACTTTATACGTATACTATATGTATATACATACATACAATTATACACAAACACACACAGAGGCAAACATGCACACAACTACTAAGCTCCAACACTCAACCGTCTCCCTTTTCTTTGGATAAGTAGCCTAAATTTGGCTAACTCTTCTCCTTTCTTCCTCTTTGTCAAACACATAGTCGATTTTAGGGCTTCTCTTATTCAAATCGATTCAACTATCATTCCTCAACCCAAAAATTTGGTTTTTTTAGTTGGCGAACCGACCTTTTGTAGGATACACAACACCCATATGGGTGGAACCAAACCACTACTAAACTCGATTCTTGTTCATTTATTGTGCATTTTATTCAGTTTTAGGCCCAATATTGGGCCCACACAAGCCGAGCTATAATGCGTAGCCCCCAACCCACACTGTATATGAATGCTCGTGTAAATGCTCATGGGATCAGAGAGGAATCGTAATAGGTTTCAACACCCAGCGCTCGTGACGACTGAGCAGCTAGGCACACAAAATCCATTTATATCGTACCTGAGCTTCAGCGCCACACGATGTGGCACTAACTTGAAGCACCAAATTAAGCGCTACCAACGCTAACTGTGTTATGGATTTCCATCTTTGGCCCTCTATTTGAGGGCCATAAATTATTTTAATTTAAAATTAAATTATAGGGTTACAAAGCCCTTATATAGGGCTACCTAATTATACAATTAATTTAGAGAAATAAATTATTTAGATACATAATTAAATTAGTTAAAGTTTACCGTTTATACAAGTCAATTTATAGGTTAATTACTTAATTAAAGTGTAAATTAGTTAATTAATAATACAATTGACCATATATAGTGTTAATATACATAATAAATCATTTATTATACATTTTTATTATATTTTATGAACTTTATTTTAATTTATATATTATTAAATACTTGTTTAAGTTAGTCTGACATACAAATAATTTATAAATACTATAATACAATATAAATACAGTATAAATAGGTTAAAAATAGTTAATATAATAATATACAAGTATTCATTATAAATTATCTCAGTATTAACTTGAATTACTAATTTAGTTTATTTTAAGTTAATAATTTACTTAGTTAACTTAATAACTTAATTATTTACTGTAAATACTTAATTAAATTAAATTACGGTACTGTACAATATATAGTACACAGTTAAATATGTATGCACAGTATTAAGTACAGTTATGTACATATAAATATGTTTATATAATTACTTAGGTTATTATACATTTAATCTAATTTAAATGAATAGACAATGATGCAATAAAGTTATATTAATAATAAATTATTTTAAATACTTAATTTAATATATATAATACATATATAAGTTATTTATACATATTTTGTACATACTATACAATATATACATATAGCTTAGGTTTAATTATATATACAAGTATATACCTAATATACAAGGTATTTTTGGAAATTTTCTAATTTTTATGATATTTATATATAGAATAAAGGTAGGAGATGAGAGAGAAAGAGTAATATGAGAGATATAGAATTATTTTTGTGATTTTGAGTTTTGGTCTTTTATTAAGTTTCAAGGTATATTAACTGTCGGCCGGTATCACAACAAAAGAAGTAGGGCGCACCAACGGTATACCTACACCGACATCTAATATATGTCGTTATAGGATCTTTTATAAGTTGCTAATGTTCCATGCTTCACTAGCGGGCAACTTTAAGGAAAAAAAAAAAAGACATGAGGGCAAATGAGTCTCTTCGTTTCACTTGCACTTCTGTTAACCCTAAAGCAATGCCGCTTCTCCCCGATGACTGCACTCGTATCCTCAATCTCACAGTGACGCCCCTCAACCTCGAATGTTATCCTCAACATCGACCTCAGAGCGACGCATCTCGACCTCGAATGTTATCCTCGACGCCGACCTCAGAACGACGCCACTGTTATCCTCGACGCCAGACCTCAGAGCAACGACACTCAATGGAGTCGATGCTTCTTCGCGATCAAGCTCAGAGGCCATAGCGTTGTCACATTCTCGGACCTCAGAGTCGCCGCCCCTAATCAAGCAACCCATTCTCATCGACTCTGGTTAGTTAAAGCTCTCGATCTCTCACATGCCGATCTGCCCTCGTCGAAGATCATTGAAGGCAGAGGTTTCATTTAAGGTTTTGGATTGATCTCACACTCGAATTTGATCTCGTGCTCAGATTTTTCCTTTTTGATTCGATCCCTCACTTTCTTGATCTTTGTCAATGTTGTATTGATTGAATTCTACTCGATCAAATAATCTCACCCACTCGATTAGATCTCTTTCACTCAATTTCTCTCTATCATTCTCGCTCACTGATCCTTCGATCAGATCTATGATCGATTAGACCTCTCCCATTCGATTTCTCTCATTCAATCACTTTCTCTCTCTCTATGTGAAAACAAAAGGCAAGGAGCAACAACAGATTTAGATCAATTCCGAAAATCTGACCTTCCTGTCACAAAGTATGGGCGCCAAACTCCTAAGACCTTTCTAATTGAATCTTTCCTATCAATAAGATTTGGAAGCCTTGATTTCAAGTTGAAGTTTGTTGAGGTATTATGACCTCACTGCATATTCGAATGTGAAATCTATATGGTGTATATCTTGGGAATGGCAATGAATCTCTAGATTTCTAATTGAAAATGTCAATATGAAATGTTCAAAATGGCATTTTACTTTTTCTCTTTCCTATCAGCAAATGCATGGAAGTTTTTTATTTCTGTCTTAACTTAGCTCAAACTGTTTCTCTGGTTACTCAACATTTTTCATCATACAAATACCTTTCATAGACTCATGTGACGATAATTCAATGAGGCCTTTTTTTCTCTAATAGAACTCAATAAGTCTTAAAGCCTCACTTCTGTTACTGAAGAAAACTGGAGAGGCATTGCTCTCATTGATTCCCTGTAGCTATGCATGTGGACATCCTTATTTTCTTAATACTATCATTATGTGTGATGAGTCTAGAATAATCATTAAACAGGTCAGATTCTACCAAGGTCCATGGAACATTTGTAGTCCAACACTTAGGATAATTGCCTTCCAAGCAATAGACCCTGGTTTGACTCCTGGCAAATACATGGAAAATTTTGTTGCCATTCAAGCTGCACTTTGTTCCTGAGAAATCATCACCTTTCTATGGTTGATAGCAGCATTTACTTTCCAGCCAATTTTGGTTTTTCATACACTATAGAATTTGAAAATTTTATTGGCAGTGGCCTTTTATTTGGTTCACGTTGCTCATAAGATCTCGCAATTTAGTCTGAATATTTAGTCCTCAAGGCTTGTCCTTGTCTACTACAATCTTTGTACCCATAACCAAGAGGCCAAGGTCAAACGCTGACTAAACAATTACTTGATGATCTGGATTATGAGCTTTAGGCAGTAAGTGGGGTTAAGGTGTTTGGTTGTAGGTGAGATAAGTGGTGGGATGAATGTGATTATTACTATAGCGAAAGCAATTATATATATATGGAGTATATGGAAGTGAATATATAGGGTGTTATTTTTCTTACTACTATCATTACACATTATAAGTCTAGAACGATCCTTAGATAGGTCTGATTTTGCAGAGGTCTTGACAGGGAGCGTTTGTAGTCCAACGATTAGGATAATTGCCTTCCAAGTAATAGACCTGGGTTTGACTCCCGGCAAACGGATGAAAAGTATTGTCACTCCCTTTCTTTTATGGTTGATAACAGCATTTGCTTTGCAGCCCATTGTGGTTTGTCTTATACTGGAGCAATTTGAGGATTTTGGCAGCGGCCTTTTATTTGGTTCATGTTTCTGATTAGACCTTTCCATCTAGTCTAAAATATTTAGTCCTCAAGGCTTGTCCTTGTCTGCTACAATCTCTGTAGCCACCACCAAGATGCCAGTGTCAAACCCTGACTGAACAATTACTTGATCTGGATTATGAGCTTTAGGTAGTAACTGGGGTTAAGGTATTTGGTTGTAGGTGAGATAAGTGGTGGGATGAATAATAGCATATGGATTATGTAAAAGTGATTATAATATATGAAATGATTATTAACATACATAGGGCATTTTTTTTCTTAATCCTATCATTACACATGATGAGTCTAGAATAATCATTAAATACGTCTAATTTCCTACAAATGTCTTGACAGGGAGTATTTGTAGTTCAACTATTTGGTTATTTGACTTCCAAGCAATAACCCCAGGCTTGATTCCCAGCAAATGCATGGGAACTTTTTATTGTCCCTCAAGCTGCAGTATGACTATTCTTGAGATATCATAACCCTTTTATGGTTGATGACAGCATTTGCTTTCCAGCTATTTTGGTAGTCTTATAATGGTAATTTCAAGATTTTATTGACAGTGTTGTCTTATATTGGCAACTTGAAGATTTTATTGGCAATGGCCTTCTATTTGGTTCATGTTGCTCATCAGAACTCGCCATTTACAACAACAACAACAACCAAGCCTTTTCCCACACTAAGTGGGGTTAGCTATATGGATTCTTTGCCTCCACACAGATCGATTTTCAGTCATTTTAGGACTTAAATTAAAGTAATTGAGGTCATACTTAATAGTTTCCTTCCAACACTTGTTTGGTCTTCCTCGCCCCCTCTTAGCGGGTTCAGCCTCCAACTTCTCGCATCTCCTAACTGGAGCATCAAGTGGCCTTCTTTGTAAATGTCCAAACCATCTTAGACGGGCCTCTCTCATTTTATCCTCTATCAGTGCCACCCTAACCTTGTTTCTAATAAATTCATTTGAAATACAGTCCTTTCTAATAAAGAACTCGCCATTTAGTCTAAAATATTTACTCTGCAAGGCTTGTCCTTATCAACTATGGTCCTTGTAGCATAACCAACAGGCCAGTATCAAACCCTGACCAAGCAATTACTTGATGCATGAGCCAGATTGTGAGCTTTTCAGGCAGTAAGTAGGGTTAAGGTATTTGGTTGTCAGTGAAACAAGTGGTGGGATAAAGATGATGATGGAAGTGATTATAATATACGGAGGAACGTGGAAAAATTTGTTGTGGAAAATATTTTGGTGGAAACAGCAAACCTAATTTTATCCTTCTACATAACCCAATGGTTGTAGAGGATAACCTCCTTCAATGGGTTATCTTGCGACTGAATGGAACCTTAGTGTGCATCATCAGATTGTTTAAAAATCATATCGATTAGTCATGTTTTCATCCTAGTGTTTATCGTTCAAGTGTTGGGATAGTTGCCTTCCATCCATGCAATAATCCCAGGCTCCCAGCAAACATGTGCTTGTTCCTGTAAATATTTTAGATTTATGGAACAAGTGTTCTAATATGTCACTTATGCCAGAGGTTTCCATAACGTGAAATAAATTCCTTTTTATCTTGGTTGACTGTTTGATCTTTGACTTTGACATCAGGAACCTTACCTGGATGCATAACTAAGGTGGAGGACTATAGAAGGCATAAATACTATTGAAATTACAACTTGCATCAGAATCCTTCTTTCTGGGACAACTCATTTTCAATTTCCAGGTTACTTCTGAATGCATTCCAATTGGCCTAAGCACCCAATTTGCCATCAAATGAGCTTGTCCAGCAGTCTTTAGTCGACACATCTTTTTCTGGAACCAAAACAAAAAATCGAGGAAACAAGGAGACATGATCCAACTAAAGACCAATGCCTTTTCAAAAGGTAAAAAAATCCTGCCAATCATACAAAAAGGGCACAATGTTGCTGTAGATACCTATCACACTTTTGGGAAAACCTAAGGCACCATTGCTTCTTTTTTTTTTTGTTTTGAGATGGTAAATGTGTTGGGAATGGGATTTGATACCATGGCCTCTTGGATGCTAGTGGGTTTGGATGCCCAACTTCCTCATTTATCTTTGGGCAGGCAAAGAAATAGATGTAGAAGTTCCCGCTAATGAAGACGAATCTAGTGATGAAGAGGAATATGGTAATTCGAAGACCTTTCCCTCAAAAAAAAAAAAATCTCATTCTCACTCTTTACAATATTTAGCCATTGCCAACATAAAGAGCATTTCTATCAAGGTCATATCTCACATATCATCTAATGTGCGATAGTTGAAATTGAAAGTAGCAACACCAAGGATGATCTGATTATTTATGTACCTTAGAAAACCTTAGATAACTATAATGATTTTTGCAATGGTGAAATTTATTTTTAGGAATACATAAGGGAAGTATTTTGTTTGGCTATGGTGGGCTTCAATTATTGTTTGGCTATGCCGCAGTGGATCTAAGATGGTTGCACCTCCTATTTGTCAGCCCATGGCAACAGGCGCTGATCCTTGTTCCCTTTCAAAAAAGAAACTCAGATCCTTGCACAATCTATTATTGATTGTATCTTGATCCACATTATTAAATTGGACCTTATCTTTTCTTTGAAGCTGTTCATTTCCTTAAATTTGAATCAAACAAATTTCTTTGAATTTTTTGTTTTATAGTTTGGGTCTTGCAATTGGTAGAGACTCAACTAGTGCATGAGATGTCACTGTATCATGTTCTCCATGAGATTTTCTTCTTGGCTTGTCCCAACTTGCTCAAAGAATGGTGGCAAGTGAAGATGAAGTAAACAAGTGTTTTATGGGCACTAATTTTAATATAGAAGCCATGGAATCACAAGCACGTAGGAGGCACTAGCCACTCTAGCTCTAGAATGCAAATTTCCTAGAGCACAAGCCCTATTAGAAATTGCTGCTCATTGTAACAAAAAAAACTAGCTAGCAGGCTTAGGATCTTGGCCAGCCATAATCAAGTGTATAACACAATCTAGATCAGTTCTTGACCATGATTTCCTCCATCAAGAAGCAAATCCTGTAATATTATCGACCTTTTTTTTCATATTCCTAGGGACTTAATTTTGGTTCACATGGATCTCTAATCTTCAGAGGTTTTGGGACAAGCAGTAATGACAATAGAAGCATGCAACAATAGCAATAGAATGAGGTGACAATAGAAGAAGCAGCAGCAGCAAAATTTCCTCCTAAAAGCTCAACTCCTTTCAGGCAAGGATTCAAGAGCCAATGAGGTGATCATCCTCTCCCTTTTTGGTCACAATCAAGCAGCAGCATCCGCAGATTGTAGATCCATTGCTTGAAGCAATCCATGTAAAAGCTCAACAGAAGTAGGAACTAGTTTTCTAACAATAATTGCTGATTAAGTACATGCATATTAAGTTTTCTCCTTTTATTCACTAGTATTAAGTTTCTGCAAACATTGTGTCAATCTTATGAAATTCTTCTTAATTCACTGATATTTGAAGTTTTCATTATATACTACTAACAACATAGGAAGCAATTTAATATTATGATGACAAGGTGAAGTTCAAACTTTGATAGCCGAGAAGACTTCAATTTATTATAATGATGTGTTTTAGTAAGGAATACTTCTGTCATTTAAGTAATACTCTTGATGGCTTAGTGATCTTTTACAGTTGGCAATGAATTTTGACTCTTCAATCTTTTTGTGGTTTGAACTTCACATGTTAAGTGAACATGCACTCGAAACATATGTGCTTGGCATAATGAATCAGGATTTGCTCCAAGATAGGATTTAAGCTTCTATAGTCTGAGGAGCTGGCTCAATATAAGTGGCAAAATTTCTTCGAAAAGAACAAAAAAGAACCATTCTTTTTGTGCCTCCAGGCATAGCTAAGAACCATTATTTTTGTGTATCTCTAGTTAATCTTTTGTTACGCTGTTAGAAGTCCTGAGTAGGCATAATCTTTTGTTGGTTTTATTTTGATTAATGCATAGTTGACTATTTAAATTGTGCTCAACTAGGGTGTTTGCATTTATATCTAGTCCCCCTAATTATGGAGCTGGGCAGTTGGACACCAGAAGGTATGGAGAGTAGAATGCTAATAGAAGGGAAAATACAGACCATTCTCTGCTCCCTGAGCAAACTCCTTTCTACAAAGATCTAGTATGTGCCCACTTGAAATTTGCCAATTCATGCTTGGGAGTAGGAAAGCTTGCAAGTATGTTAGTCTAAATGCAAAGGAGTGTGTTGCAGGCTGCAGTTGCTATTCAAGCTAGTGCTTGTGTAGACATATTTGTTGTTACGAATGAATATACTAACTTAGCTTGAAATTTCTAAGCACCGGGAGTAGTGGTTCCTTGTTATATGAAAATACAGTAGACTCAACACTTCCTTAGGACATGCAAGTTTAATTTATACTTTAATCTCCCACTTAAATATTAATTCTGCAAATTGATTTTACCTCCATGATATTATTGCACTTCTTCCTTAATAGGTACCGGATGTTGAGCCACCCCCTTGCCTTTGGTTGTGTGTTAAAAATGAGAACATCTTCTGAATTCAACTCCCATCTAAAAATGGATGATTTTTCAATAAATATATAGCAAGGTATATGCAAAAGTAGCTATGTAGCTACAACAAGAGATATACTCTATGAAGCAAATGGATGACTATATGTTCATCTTTCTTAACTTTCTTGATGGATTTTATTTGATTTTTACTATTTTTTTTGCTAGCTCAATTTATGATTTTATTGTAGTGTAATTTATATTAATTTAGGTTCATGAAACATGAATAGCACTAGTGGTCTAGTGGTAGAATGGTACCCTTCATGGTACAGGTCTAAGTTTGATTCCTGGTTGGTGCATCTTTTCTTTGGTTCCAAGTTAAAGCATTCATTTTTTAATCCTAATGTTTCATGAATTTCTTTATTACAAACACAAAAATGGGAGGTTATTTAAGGATGTAGTTAGGAAGTGTAATAGAATTATAAATAATTACATAATATTAATTTCTTGCGTGCTTCATGACAATCATGTAATTTATATTTTGAATTTTACGGAAATGTTAGTTTCGTCCTAGGATGTTTAGTTAATTATTTTTTAGTCAAAATGACATGGATGTGTATAAAGTGTAGAAAAGATAGATCATGCTATTTATTTGTGTTAAATCAAAATTATGAGTAGAGTCTTTAACTTGTATAAAGAAATGATTTTTTCAGTGATATAATTATATCATGTAGTAGTTAAAGGAAGGGTGATGATGAAAAGGCAAAGCTAGTGTAAGTGTTAGGCGCAATGTATTAGCACCCTCTTTTCTTTAGTTAGTCGATATATTAGAATGCATAGTTTATATTTGTGTTAATTTTACTTAAGGTGTTGATTATCAGAATGGGGTATGAATTGCATTTGGCCATGTGAAAAGGAACCAAGCATAAGCTTTGTTGAAGGTGTGAGACCTCAATCTAAATATGAATTCCTTGAAGCCTTGAGATTAAAAAATATATTTAGATTTTCTTTCTTTTTTTTGTGGGATATTAAGTGTTGGTGTTGCTATTGTCGTTGTTTGAAATATTGTTATATTTTCAAGTGGGTGATGTTGAATCACCTTTTGGTTATGTTGAATTCTTATATAAATGTTGAATTTTTTTATTTTAAAATTTATATTTGAAAATTGTTGTAGGAGATTATTTGGTTAATTTGTACCAATTAAGTTATATGACTTTATGAGTATCTATATTGTAAATTTCATTTATTCATATTATATAGTTGACGTTTAAAAGAAATAAGTAATTGAAGGTGTATATTTTAGTTACACGAAAGATCTACTCTAACGATTGTAGTGATAAATAAAATTGTTAGCTCTGCTCACAATTTTTCTTGATGGTGACCATATAGCATTACACTAACATAAACAATCATTGGTGATAACATCTACATCGACAGTAAGAAATGCCACTGTTTGTATAAATGCAAAATTGTGCACTTTTGCAAAGTTGACTGTCACTGTAGCATCAGGTGCAACACCGATGGTTTTTACTATTGTAGTATCCTATAGCGACACCCCCTTAACACAACACTAGAAATGACCGTGGGAATAGGTCCTAGGGGAAATAGCGAAGGTATTTTTGACCTATACCGACGACTCGTGACTGTCGATGTAGGTACTAACTGTTGTAGTGTATGCTCTACCAAGCTGGGGTTCAGATTACCTTGAAATTTGACACACATTTAGAAAAATATCTAATCCTACTTAAGACACCTTTATATTATTTTTTGTAATTTTTTTATAATTTTTATTTATTTACAAACCAAACCAATTTAAGCCTTGTTGAGTGTTTGAAAGTGAAAACTTAAGGCCCTAAAATTAGTTTGAGTGGTTGAAATATTAGTTTAAGCACTTCAAAATATTCAACTCAGAAAAAAGATAGTGTTTGACCATTTAAGCATGATTTTTAACCAAATTTTCATTAAAACCATAATTTGGATAGATAATTCAATTCAATAACCTAACAATGAATTTAAAACAAGATTTACAAGCACTTATAATTAGATTACAATCCATAACCGTCCATGAATGCTTGAAACATGAAGTTCTAACATTGTAAACACATGTCGACTCATTTCAATCCCCAAAATCCCACCAAATCCCAACTTAAATCAACCAAAACACTGGTTGCTATTCAAATGGTAGCAATGAGTCGCTAATTTGAGTTTAATTGGGTGATGTTGAATCAACTTGATTTAGTTGCTGCTGTCAATTCATACACCCAGTAGCTGCTACAGATGTCCTAAACACAAATGCAACCACTACTGCTGTTGCTGTTACAGTTCAGCAGCTGACTTGCTGAATAGGAGTAGCATCAGGCAATCAAAGCCTGATCAGAGAACCCATGGTGCCATTTAGGATATGGAAAATCAGATCTGAATGCTAATCATCTCAGAAAAGCCAAGTAATCCACAAAACCATTGAAATCAGAGGTTCAATCCTTAGGGAAAAGCTCAAGATCAGATCAGTAAGAATAGCAATGGTTGCTACTGAATTGATCCAGATCAAATCATCCAATTTAATGAAATTCAATCTTCATCCATGAAAATACTCTCAGAAGGTCTGAAAACATCTCAAATAAACTTTAAATCTTCATTTAAAGCTCATTAAACCTCTGATAAGCATCATTTTCCAGATTGAATATTGTTTAGATCACAAACCCATGTTGCCCTGACTTGGGCTTTTAATATGATTTGATATCTAAATAAATTATCTAATCTACTTAAACACCATTGATTGGTGTTCAAGATGATTTAGTGATTAACTCAGAATCAATTGGGTCATCGTTTGACCTCAGATCAGTATCACTGATTCTCCTTAGTTAAACTATCCAAACAAGGCTTAAATTAAGTGCATGTTCATCCACAAACTAAAAACCAAATCCAAAACCTTGGATTCATTGCATTACACCTAATTTAGCGATTAAAACCTCGAATCACTAAATTAAACTTGAATAAAACCAAATTAACTCCAACTCGCGAGATTGGGCATGAAAACCAAATCTGAAAGAATCGAGCAAACTGAGATAATCAAATCAGATCGGAGGATCTTTGTGAACTTATGGAATGAATGGGAGATCCCCCATGTAGATTTTTGGTGCAAAGTCAGATCTAGAAGCCAAGGCTTTAGATTTTAATTTGACCTTGATGGATGGGTGGATGATGAATAAAATGCGAGGAAATCAGAGAAAATGGTCGTGAGTTGATTTGGGAGACATATGAATCGATGTGAGAATGCGAAAAACTCCTCTCTGATCTGAATTGATCAAAGAGGTCAGATTGGATCTAATCTATCTACTCCTATTCTAAACTAATAAACCAATGAATTCCATCATCTAATCTACTCCTAAGTTAATCTAATTACACTAAAACTAATATAGAAAGCTGGAAAATTACACTAGGAAAGTAATAGATTTAGCTAACAGACAAAGGTGGTGTCCAAGGTCCACCGATCGGAGGTCGATGGCAACGAAATAGAGACCCTTAGCTGAAGGAGGAGGTGTCCAAGAGCCAACAGCTGATGGCTAGAGGTGATCGACGAATGGAGAAGAACCCACTCTGTCACCGTGGGAGATGAAAGGGGTTGAAATGCTGAGGGGATGGACGAAGGGAACCACTTAGGGGGGAGGGAGCAATTAGCCTGTGCATGAGCTCAAGGAGCTACTTAAGTAGGCTTGCCACTGGATCTGGGCCCCGTGGAGGTAGGATTAAGTGGGCAGGGTTTCAACGGTGAGATGAAGAGGAAGAAAGGTGATGTGCATACATCTAATTGACTTAAAATGCCTATTTATGTATGTTTCTAGTGTCATAAAAGCATTCATCATAAGAAATATTACATAACATGCATCATAATGCATTTAGATTAGATTGTACAAATTTTAGATTAATTCTCCCTTTTCATGGTCAAGGAACATGGAAACATTTATCGAGGGCTCTGATTGAAGATCCAACTGTATAGATTTGATCAGGATGATGATCGAAGTTTAACGACTCTAAGATCGTCCTGATCAGACCCCCGTAGTATCAGATGCAGTCCGAGAAAGATCATAGGTCAAGGGCCAAGGTGGTGCAAATCCATATCTCAGACGACAAATCCAACGACATGGATGGGTTTAGATCGATGATCTCACCCCAACAACACAAAAATCGGTCCAATTCAACGTCCATAGCACCATCTACAAGTATTAGAAGATGAACGACCCATATGGTGCCACATGGTGCCATCTAAGTTGCCCAAGGTCACTCGTAGGACTTCCGCTTCACCCACTCGAGCAAATCCCAGTCGTCAATCGAAGATCCAATGGCTGAGATTCAATCTCAGCTACGCTTCATAGAGATAAAGAGATTAAACGCTCAAGTGATCTCTACCATTGGATATCTATCCAATGGTCGCGAGCACTTGAGTGTTAAATCAAAAGCATGACAAAGAACGATTGATAGCATAGCAGTTAAGAACTTTGTATGCACGCAAGCCACGTGATCGAGCCCCCCCCACCCCGCTGTGCTCTTTCCTCACGTGCAAGAGCTCAATTCAACCTCTCGATCAAGCACCAATGGCTCAAATTGACCCATCAGATGGACGTGCAATTTGGCTCTAGATCTCACGTGTAATCATACACACTTCTCAATGCATGCGATCGTGAGGGATCTGGAGCATGCGATCATGATCCGACAATTTGCGAGGTGGCCACGTCGTGCAACGCTTGGTGAACGTGGGCGCAATGACTGAAGAGCAGTGGTCGGCGACGTGGCTCTTTGAGGGGCATCTAATGGAGATCATGTGGCGGGGATGAGGCAATCAGCTATAGTGACTTGCATCTACAGTGATGCACGTATCCGTCACTAAAGGCAGTAGAGTTAAATGTTAAAAGATGAAATGCCTCTTTTTCCCCCTGTAAACAACTATAAAAAGGTCCTACGCCCTTCACATTTTCATCATCCCTTCCTCTCTACTCTCATCCCCTCCAAAGCTCTACCAGTTTGTCCCAAATCTGGGATGCTCCATTAGAGTCTAGAATACAATTTTTCCACCTTCTCACCCCCATTCGTGGAGCGCCTGTGGTTGTCCTCTCACCACCGTTCGGGAAGCAGATCTTGCTACATCACCCTACTCCATCCTCCTTTCTCCATCTTCGTTTTCCCTCGTCCAGCATCTTACCACCCTTGTCCAGGCACTCTGTCAATGCGGCTCATCCTCCAAGTAGTCGTCGAGGAGGATAACTTCTCATCACCTTCTCTTTTATCGCTTTCTAGTATAGATTTCATACTTTCTAGTGTAGCAATTAGATGTAATGAACTTGATTATGTGGTTATGAAATATTTGTTTATTCTCTCCCTATTTTCTCTTTATTTGTATTATTCTTTTCCTCTCTTCTATTAATTATTCTTTGAATAAATAGCTAGCGGAGATTTAATTCGACTAGCTAATGTGCTTCATGACAATAAATCCAATGCGATTTTTAAGCAAATGTTTGCCTCCCCATGTTTGACCCGGGACTCACCAGAGTTTTGGTTAAATTATCCTGTTTGACGGATTTTTACGCAACTGCAACGACAGGGTTTTTAAACTCAAATATCTTAGCGTAGAAATCATGTCCAACATTTTGGTGTCATTGCCAGAGAAAATACTCTTTGATTTCCCATGTTTTTTGCCTTACTGATTTTTTACCTCACTTTTCTCTTTTCTTACTTTTATTGCAGGTACTCTTTTGAGGTGAGCCAGAGCTATAAGATTGGGGTAAAGTGCTGTTGAAGGGTCTGTAAGTTTACCCCACACCTCCCACCCCCTAGATTTCATTCCATCACATAAATAACTCAAACCCAAGTCAACCTAGGAGTTCGCACAAACCCTAGGCTAGAAATTGGTTGTTTGGTTGTCACCTCCACCCGCCTCACCCTCCGCTTATAAAAGAAACCCTAAAAAATTTCCTACAAAGGTACACAACCTCTTCTGATTCTTCATACTTGACCAATAAACTGATCTTTGGAACTAGTACACTCATAAACACATAATTGAGTAGAAATCAGATTAGGTAATCACTTGTGTGCCTAATTCATGGTGCATCAGGCCAATTTCTTGAGCTGTTTAGGCCGCACTACTTCATCTAAAAATAACTCATCAAGTAGTTTGCTCATTAGGGTTAACATTTAAGGTCGTTACTAGGCACTCAATCATATTTTAATTTCAAAGGAAAATATCTTCACCTGTACTTTCAAATTTTGATGTGCCTCCTGAACTTTATTGAATACACCTAAAGTTGAACCCTAAAAGTTACTAAACAAGGTTGAACCCTAAAAGGCAAATCATCAATTAACTTTGTTTGAAAACTCTGGTTGTGCACTCACTTACACATCATTAGGGGCACAACCCATATAAACGACCCATCACATTCCAAAGCACATTCAAACCTAAGCCTAATTAAAATTGAGTAGACGATGACTTTAAGGATTTGACTTGCTCTTTGGGGCCTAGATCGAGATTATTTTTGATTAATCTGCTTCTACCGTTCAATCTGATGTCTAGCTAGGGGAGTAGTGTCAAACGACTGCAGTTGAGGGGCATTAAAGGTGTAATTCCCTACGGGAGGGGGTGAGATATGCGTAACATAAAAAAATGTGAAATTAAAATAAATAACAATCTTAGAAAAGCAATCACACAAAGGCACAAGTGATTTTTAGGTGGAAACCCAAACCGGGTAAAAACCATCACCTAACCCTTTCGAGTTAGAATTTCCCGATCGACCAAATCGATCAAATCCACTAAACGAACTACTTAAAATGAGGGTAGTTCAACCTTAGTACAACCACGCTACTTTATACTTGAGGGTAGCATACCTCAAAACCACCCCTCTTCATAAGGAGTACTTTATCCCTCGATGGTGACGGGAATTCATAAAGTGAATACCCAACACAAGTAAAGATAAAATATATTACAACCTATAGAGCCACAAAGTATATGGTTAAATTTAGCTACTATAGGTAAGGGAACTTCCCTTTGGTGGGAGTGTGTTGACTTGACGTGGATGCATGAATCATGCAGCGGCGCTTCATCGCTCTCATAATCGTGGAGGGAGAGCGAGTGTGCAACTGGATTGAAGCTCTTTAGATGTAGAACAGAGGCTTGATGAGCTAGATCTTCTTCTTAAGATCAAAAGGACACAATATGGTATGAAAGTGTGTTGCTTGGTGTGTCTTCACAAGGCAATGGTCCTCCTCTATTTATAGAGGGCTTAGGAAGGCTTTAGAAGGCCTTAGAAGACTTCCATAACTGTTAAGGTTGAATCCAAGGCAAAACAGGTCGTAATCAGAATTATTTATGATTTTGAAAGGGTCATTAGACGTCTGGTCTAGGTATCAGACGTCTGGAAAACTAGTTTAAGACGTCTGAGAACTATGTTAGACGTCTGAATCTTGAAAGGTTTCCATCCTAATTTTCATCAGACCTAAATAGGGTTCTAGTGTAAATCAATCAGACGACATATAGGATGTCTGGCACTAGGTCTAGATATCTGGAAACCTATTGTACTGCGGGAATGGATTTCCCAAGGTCCAAACGGCTATATTACTCTAGGAAAGTGATTTTGAGTCAGTCGAGGCTCAACGGTCATATATCAGATGTCTAGGGTCCTCTAGGGACGTCTGATAGAAGCCTAACGATTATTTTCCTCAATGTTTACTTTGTTAGCCAATGTTCCACTAATTAGACGTTTGGCACAACCATCAGACGTCTGGATTAAGGTCTGGATGTCTGATTTCAACAGACAGAACCTACTAAGTCTAGCTTAAGTTATTGGACGTCTAAGTCAACAATCAGACGTCTTAAAAGTCACTATCAGACGTCTGATTTTCATATTAGATGTCTGATAAGGCTGTCTGAAGCCTATTTAGGTTCTCTAAGTTCTCTACGGAAAACCTAGGTATCCTAGGGTTGTGCAGGTGTTCGTAGGACTACTTTGAGGGTACTTTAAGGCTCTTTAACATGCTACTAAGAAATAAAATAAAGAGCAACAAAAGAACAAAGTATAATGAATAAGAAAGAAAATCTATCCTATTCTTCATCTCCTTCCATCTTCAAGCTTTCGCTCCTTGCGAAGCTCCTCCGTTGAGCTCCCCTAATCCACCAAGGATGCGAGCTCGAACTTCGTCTCTACACTTGTCTCAATTTGCAATTTGACTTGAAAGCTATGACTCAAAAGTAAATGTTAAATAACAAGTGTTTTGTTATCATCAAAATAAATGATCGTGATGCTCTAGCACCAATAATCTCCCCCTTTTGATGATGACAAAATTATAAATAATACATAAAATTCTCTCCCTTTTTGACATTATTAGAAAGGTGTTATAATTTTTAATTATGCTAAACTCTCCCTTAAAACATGCTCTTCTAATTTCATCTTTTCATAAAAATAAGATAGCTATGTTATTACCTCTCCCTTTTTAAAGGCAATATAGCTATATTATTTTTAAAACTCCCCCTTAAAGATGGACAATTAGCTTTATCAATTTTTGACTCCCCCTATCTAGATGCTATAAATTAAAAGATAGGGTAAAGAATTTACTTTACCTACCATGGCCAATAGAATGGACCAAATAGAGGTGGATGCCAAACCGGATGGGGCTCTCATCCATAGCTTGAAGGTTCGGGCATCGGTGCCGGTCTCCATTTGGGCGATCGACGTGCGGTGATTCGATCATTTGTTCGCCGTCTCGTCGATTTTCCTGCAGATCTTCTGGTCTTTCTCCTTGGTCTTGATGTTGGTCCACCTAACTTGAGTTGACCGTTCTTCATCTTGTAGGTCCAATCTTTGATGTTACAATCTCCCTTGAAACCTACAAAACAAGATTCTATTTGTCTCTTCAGCATCCAAGTCAATTTGGATTCGGATCTATTAGTGGGTCTCCTTGAAGGAGATCTTTTCTTAACTTTAGGGCTAGATAGATTATCTACTTTATTTATCAATTTGTTAGAATTTTCTCTAAGACATGCAATTTCTTTTCTATAATATGCATCTTGGTTTTCAAAGTAGAAACTTCTAATTTTAAATTAGTGTTCTCAATCAATTTGTTATTTTCAATGATTAGGTTGTGCTTTTCTAGTGAAAAATCATCATTTTTAGGACTAGAACTACTTTTTAGGTCCTTAAGTTTTATTTCTAACCTATCATTTTCAGATTTTAAAAAGCTAAGTTTCTTTTTCATGCTTTTGTTTTCCAGTTTAAGTGACTTACTGATTTCAAATAACTCATCAAATGCATCTTGTAAATCCAATTTTACCTCATCATCGGAGTCGCTTTCGCTATTACTTGCAGTGGCCATGAAACCCATGCAAGCAATTTCTTCCTCGGTATTTTCCTCTTCTTCTTCCAAGCTCTAGTCATCCCAAGTTGCTTGGAACGCCTTCTTCTTCTTCTCCCCCTTTTCTTTCTTGAGAAGAGGGCACTCTGGTCGTAGATGCCCTTTCTCGTTGCAGTGGTAGCAGCATCTCGAGCTACCTTGCTCCTTTTCTTTCTTTTTTCTCTTAGAATCCTTACAAAACTTGGAAAATTTTTTAAGTAAGAATTTAAAATCTTCATTATTGGAACTTACCTCGCTGTCTGAAGTGACTCTGAATGCGAGACTTTCTCAGTTTCGGCTCTGGTGTATCTTTTTTTTTTTCTTAAACTTTGTCTCGTAAGCCATTAGATTGCCTAGGAGATCCTCCAAGTTGAGCTCCACCTTGTTTGCCTCCTTGATGGCGGTGACCTTCTGTTCCTGATGTAAACACATTTACACTACTTAAAATGTCTATATATGCATGTTCTTAAGCATAGGATTGCATTTCATAATATAAATATTGCATAACATGCATCATCTTGCATTTAGAGTAGTTTGAATAAAATGGAGGTTAATTGTCTCCTTTTATGTGCTTGGACAGGGCAAACATTTTATCGGGGCCTCGGATCAAAGATCCAACCGTATGGATGTGATCAGGGCGACGATTGGAGTTCAACGACTCCAAGATCGCCTTAATCAGGCATCCGTAGCATCAGATAGAGACCGGGGAACCCTAGAAGATCAAGGGCCAGTATGGTGTAAATCCACAATTCAAATGACAAATCCGACCGTACGGATGAATTCGGATCGACGATCGCAGCCCAATGACACAAAAATCGAGTCAATCCGACATCCGTGGCACCATCTACAACTTCCAGAAGATGGATGGCCAAGATGGCACCACGTGGCACCATCTCAGCCGCCCAAACGGCCGCATGCATCTTGTGAAGACCGCGCACCCGTCTCCTCTCCGCCATTGGATCTCGATCCAACGGCTGTGGCCGCCCGACGCTTAAAACATGCGCTCGACCATCCGCGCCCCGCAGCGCAGCGATCGAGCGCGCTTACGCGAGCGCGGGGCGCGAGTTCGAGCCGCGGCGAGGGAGTGGAAGGCGCGATTGAGCGGGCGCGGATGAGCGTCAGATGGAGATCCAACGGCCGCGCGTGCTCAATCAGGACGACGCGCGATTGGACGCCCGCGTGGACGCGCGATCGCACGTGCAAGCGGGCGGGCGGCAGGGGTGAAGGCGTGACTTTAAGCCGTCCGATCTCGCGATCGGACGGCTGAAAATCAATAGAAGCGCGTAGGCGTTACACGCGCAGGCGGCTGAGCGGGCGCGCGTGGGCGCGGAAGCGACGCGTGCGCTGGGGGCTTTAGCGACGGTTTCATCCGTCTCTAAAGACCCCTCATTTATTGTTTTGAAGTTGTAATGTCCATTTTGCCCCCACTCCTTGCAACTATAAAAGGAGACCCCCTCCATATGAAATTTTCATCCCTTCCTTCTCCTTTCTACCTCTCCAAAGCTCAAGAGAAGCTTATCCCACACCCGGGATGGTCCTCGCGAGATAAAGTCTAAATTTTCGTCCTCCTTCGGAAGTGGATCCCGCGACGACGACGGCGTGCTGCTCCGTTCCCGCTCTTCTGCTTCGTCCTCCCTCGTCCTGCTCCATTCTCGTTCGTCCAGACGTCGTCTCGTTCGGCTCGTCCTCCAAGCGACCGTCGAGGAGGATAACTTCTCTCTCCCATTCTTATTTACAGCTTTTCTAGTGTAGAATTTTCCTGCTTTATAGTGTAATTGATTTCCCGCTTTCTAGTTTAACTTTCATTTCGTTTGCTTGTATAAACAATTGAAATATTGAATGCATGTTCTCTTTCTCTCTCTCTCTCTCTCTCTCTCTCTTAGTTTGATAGCTCCATTGTAATTATTTCGCCTTGTTTATCAAAAATCCTAAAAAAAACATAATTGCGAATATAGATCAACGTAGCCTCCCTGAGTTCGACCCGGAATTCTTTTTCGGTATAAATCTTATTTGTTGAACACGAATTCTTCGCTTTCGAACTACAACGACAGGTTTTTCCAAAACCAAACATGTTAGCGTAGATTCGTAATCGTTCAACATTTTGGCGCTGTTGCCGGGGAGGCAACGATTTCCGATCTTTTCTTCGCATTTCTTGTACTTTATTTGTTTTCTAACTTGCTTTCTCTTGTGTCTATTGTTTTGCAGAGACCTCCATCAAGGAATCAACAAGCGGTAGACTGGAGTAAAGTGCAGTTGAAGACAACTGTAAGTGCTCCCCCATTCTTTCCCCCTCCATAGATTTCATTCGCCACATTAAATCCAAATTCCAATTAACCTAGGTGTTTGCATAAATCCTAGGAATAGTTTGGTTGTTTGGATTTCTACTCACACTCATTTCACCCTCATTCATAAAAAAAAAATAATAACAAAAAGATAATTTTGTGGGGTAACTTTCAACAAACACACAACACACACCCACATTCAAGGCACTTGATTAACTTGATTTGTTTTCTACTCAACTGGGTTCTGATCTGTGGAACCGGTACACACAGAGCAACACATAACAGAGTAGAAATCATTCTAGGTTAACCATCTTTGAGTGCCTAACTTAGTGGTGCAATTGTGGCCAATTGTTTTAGTTGTTTGGGCCGCACCACTTTATTTAAAACCAACTCATCAAGTAGCTCCTCCTTAGGGTTTTCAATCTAGGTATATTCCAGGCACTCCGCTTTCTTTCTGATTTTAAAGGAAAACTATCTTCACCCGTGTTTTACAACTTGGTTTGCCTAGAAATTTGATTGCAATTCACCTAATTTGAAACCCTAAAAGCTACTTAAGCAGGATTTGAACATTAAAATTCACACATTATAAATAATCTTACTTGAAAACCCTGGTTGTGCACGCACTTACACAAATTTCAATCAATCATTAAGGGCACAACCCATTGTAAGGGCCCATCACATTCCATAAGCACCACAATCCCAGGCCGTAATAAAATTGAGCAGACGTTGGCCCTAAGGTTTGACTCGCTCTTCAAGGCTTAGTCTGAGATTGTTTTTGATTAACCTACTTGTACTGATTAATCTGATGTCTAGCTAGGGGAGTAGCGTCAAACGACCGCGGCTGGGGGGTACACTAGGAACCGGAGGCGAAAGCCAAAGGAAGAACCTTCTCCCCAGTCCCTCCTTCTAACTGGTTGGATTATACAGACGCAAGTAGAGTAAATCAGTTACAGTCTTAAGGCTGGTGTTGGGAGTCAGTAGATCCTTAGGCTACCCCACTTAAGGACAGCCTTGTTTTGTTATGCTGCAGGGTCCCTATCCCCGGTCCTTCCGACCTACTCCTAGTTTATGCTGGGAAGACGGTCATTGAATCCCCGATTGGAAGGACCATTAGAACATTCTAGGAGGCGCAAGTTAGATTTTGGTCAATTTGATCCCATGGCCAAACAACAGCCTCCTCTGCCTGGAAATCCACAAGAAGAATTTCGAAGGCAGGTGGAACAAATGCAGAGAATGCAAGAATGGTTCCAGAGAATGCATGGCGCTCATCCCTTGAAGGATTTTTATGATCCTTCAAATTATGGGGAACATCCCGGCGTCCAGATTCCAGCCGGTGACGTAGAAATCAAGCCCCAGGTGTTAAGCCTGATTAAACATTATCATGGGCTTGGCTCCGAAGATCCATTTCAACACTTGGAGGACTTGACCACTTTGGTCCAGACCACCAAGTCTCGAAACGTAAACGAGGAGCAAATGATCATGAGGCTCTTCCCCCACTCTCTTAGGGATAAGGCCGTGCATTGGTATAGGACAATAGGAAGACCAATTACAACTTGGAATGAGTTGAAATCGACCTTTCTGAAGAAATTTTTCCCAGTCGGTCGTACCAATGCTTTGAGACGGGCAATCACTACTTTTACCCAGCGGCCGGGGGAGCAGTTTCATGTGGCCTGGGAGCGATTCCAGGACTTATTGCGGAGGTGGCCACACCACGAGGTGCCGAAATGGCAACTCGTGCAGATTTTCTATCATGGGTTGACTGAGCAACTCAGAAACCATGTGGATGCTTCTTGCGGAGCCAATTTCCTCAATAAAGATGCAGATAGTGCACATGATTTATTTGAGGAAATGAGTGAGAATTCAATTAATCATGCCTCCATGGATACTTTTAACCGGTCCCAACAACCCAGATCAAATGTCAATGAAGTCCATGACTCTCATTCATTTGATATGGAATTGATTTGTAATAAACTTGACAAAGTGGACTTGGTTGCTAAAAGAATGGAAGAGTGGATGGCTGGCAATTCTATGAACAACTCTCAATCCACTCAATCCCAAAATTCGGGATTCCATTCTTCACGAGCTCTTTCTGGACGGGAGTTCGTGAATCAACTCGATGCGACTCAATCTATGAGTCAGCATTTCTCGGAACCCCATGGGTTCCCAACTGGGGCCTTTGATCCCAGTTTTTCTAATCCTTCCTTTTCTTTCTCTCCATCCTCACCCTATGAGGATGTCTGTGCTGTACAAGAGAATGTTAGATCCAACCCCTACTCGAATGCCTATAATCCAGGTTGGAGAAACCACCGTAACTTCTCTTGGAAAAATCTGGGGCAACAGACCCAATTCCGACCCAGCAATTATGCTCCGCAACGACCAATGGGTCAGGGTCAAGTATATACTCAGTTGCCTCCGAATCAGGTCAATCAGCCAGCTTGGAATGCCCGTCAACCCGCAGGGCAGGCTGATTTGAACCGTCAAATGGTAGAGATGCAAGGATCTATGCTCCAGCTCATGCAGCAAATGAAAAACTCACTGGACAACTTGCAATCCGGGCTCATTGCTAACTCTCGTCAACCCGGATCTCTACCATCCCAACCCGTACCCAACCCACGAAACATTACAAATTCGGGCAATCAAGCCCAAGGGTACGGAAATCAGAGGGACCCACACGCGCATGCTCAGGTGGTTCAGCAGGGTTCCTCGTCTTCTTCTTCTGTAAATCAACAATTCATGGTCAATCAAGCCCCTCCAATCTTTCCTAACCCTCCCCAAGACCCAAATTCTTACGCTTCTGCAAATTCTGTCACTTTGAGGAGTGGTAAGAAGACTCAGGATCCACAACCACATTATTCTAATCTTTTGAATCCTGAAGAATCTGAGGAGAGAGAGGAGAATTCTAAAGGAGAAATCAAGGCTCAGGAATCCGATTCCAAAGATTTGACTCGTGTTCCTTTTCCTGAAGCCTTAACCAAAGCAAAGAAGAAGAAGTCTGTTGATAGCAATGAGGAGCTTCTGAATTTATTTAAGAATGTTGAGATCAATATCCCGCTCCTTGATGCTATCAAGCACATACCGACTTACACAAGGTTTTTAAAGGAATTATGTACACAAAAGCGTAAGTCGAGAGAATCTGTTCCGAGGAAGGTGGTACTCTCCGAGCAGGCTAGTTCTGTTATCCTGCACTACCTCCCTCAGAAAAAGAGAGATCCTGGTGCTCCTTTGATTTCTTGCGTTATCAGAGATTACACATTTGATAGAGCACTTTTGGATCTCGGTGCATCCATCAACCTAATTCCGACTTCTCTTTACGAGAAGTTTGGGTTAGGCGAACTTCGGCCAACTTCAATAACGCTACAGTTAGCGGATCGTTCGGTCACAAACCCGCGAGGCGTTATTGAAGATGTTATAGTTAAGGTCAAGGATTTCTATTTTCCTGTAGATTTCCTTGTCCTTGACATGGATGTACCAGATAATCTGAGGAACACGCCCATCATTCTGGGGCGTCCGTTCCTGGCTACCGCAAAGGCCAACATTAATTGTGAAAGCGGTAGCATGGAAATCGCCTTTGGGGACCAACGTATGAAATTAGATATTTTTAAGGCGATCAACAAATTTGAGGATTGTGGATTTATTGAGGAACTTGATGAGGATAATGTCAATATTGAAACTTGTTTGACAGTTTCTTCAATTGAAAGTTCCTCTTTGGTTGATGAATTTGACCCGCAACCCTCTAACTTAACATCTTCGGAAGAGGTTACTGATTTTGTTCACTCACAACCTCTCCCTCTTGTTGAATCTTCAGCATCTACCCAACCATCAATCATCACCCCACCCCAGCTCGAATTGAAACCATTGCCCGAGAATTTGAAATATCAATTTTTAGGACCTCAGAATACGCTCCCTGTGATTATCAGTGCTAAATTGACAAAGGAGCAAGAGATTAAATTGATTAAGGTCCTAAAGGAACATAAGGAGGCAATTGGTTGGACCATTCATGACCTTAGGGGGATCGAGCCATCTTACTGTAATCATAGAATATTCTTGGAAGATGGATCCCGCCCTTCTCGCCAGATGCAGAGGAGATTGAATCCAAATATGCGAGAAGTGGTCAAAAAGGAAATCATCAAGTGGCTCGATGCAGGAATTATTTATCCAATCTCTGACAGTCCCTGGGTAAGTCCCGTTCAGATTGTTCCAAAGAAAGCTGGGATTACTGTTGTGACTAATGAGAGAGGAGAATCTGTCACAACTCGTTCAGCTTCTTCTTGGAGAGTTTGTATTGATTACAGGAAGCTGAACACTGCCACTAAAAAGGATCATTTTCCCCTGCCCTTCATTGATCAAATCTTGGAAAAATTAGCCGGGCAGAAGTACTTCTGTTTTCTTGATGGCTACTCGGGATACAACCAAGTTCCTATCCATCCCGAGGATCAGGAAAAAACTACTTTCACCTGTCCCTACGGAACCTTTGCTTTTCGTAGGATGCCTTTCGGGTTATGCAATGTACCTGCGACTTTTCAAAGGTGTATGCTAGCCATATTTTCCGACATGGTGGGAGAGTTTATGGAAGTCTTCATGGATGATTTCTCCATTTTCGGATAATCATTTGACTCTTGTTTGGCTAATTTGGAAATGATTCTTAAGCGATGTATCAAGACACGATTGGTCCTTAGCTGGGAAAAGAGTCATTTCATGACCCAAGAGGGCATCGTTTTGGGTCATGTAATCTCTGAACGGGGAATTGAAGTGGACAAAGCTAAGATTGATGCTATCGCTAAACTTTCTCCTCCCACATCAGTTAAACAAATCAGATCATTTCTTGGCCATGTGGGATTTTATCGAAGATTCATCAAGGACTTCTCGAAGGTTGCCCGCCCTTTGAGCAATCTTCTTGCCAAAGAAACGCCGTTTGTTTTTGACGAATCATGCCGAAAGGCATTTGATTTCCTAAAAATGGCAGTCACCTGTGCTCCAATTTTGCAACCACCTATTTGGACAGCCCCATTTGGGATCATGACCGATGCTTCTGATTACACGGTCGGGGCTGTCCTGGGTCAGAAAATTGACCGAAAGCCCTTTGTCATTTACTACGCTAGTAAAACTTTGGATGAAGCCCAGAGGAATTACACTGTTACTGAAAAGGAATTACTAGCTGTAGTATTTGCGTTGGAAAAATTCAGGGCTTATCTCTTGGGGTCTCATGTTATTGTTTATACCGACCACTCGGCCTTGAGACATCTCTTGGCTAAAAAGGATGCTAAACCCCAGCTTATTCGTTGGATTCTTCTTCTTCAAGAATTTGATCTTGAAATCAAGGATAAAATCGGGGTACAAAATGTGGTGGCGGATCATTTGTCGAGACTCCTAGGTGATTCTTCTTGTCCGGACATTCCGATTGCTGACACTTTTCCGGACGAAATCATTCTTACAGTTTTAGGTGTCCACACCCCATGGTTTGCTGACATTGTTAACTATTTGGCCGTTGGTCAAATCCCCCAGGATTGGACCAAGCAACAACGAGATAGACTCAAATCTGAGGCCAAATACTACTTTTGGGAGGATCCTAAACTGTATCGCATCGTTTCTGATCAGATTATTCGCCGATGCATACCGGAGAATGAATTCAACAGTATACTTGAGTTCTGCCATGCATCTGGGTGTGGTGGACATTTCTCCGGGAAAAAGACGGCTGCAAAAATTTTGCAATCTGGCTTCTATTGGCCGTCTTTATTCAAAGATGCCCAGGATTTCTCACGGTCATGCCCTCGATGCCAGGCACTCAGGAGCATAACTAAGAGAGACATGATGCCCTTAAACCCTATTCTTCCTGTCGAAATTTTTGATGTTTGGGGCATTGATTTCATGGGACCCTTTATCCCTTCATTTGGACATCAGTACATTCTTGTCGCTGTTGATTATGTGTCTAAATGGATTGAGGCAATTCCCACCCGAACCAATGACCACAAGGTGGTCATCAACTTTGTCAAGAAAATATCTTCAGTAGATTCGGGATTCCGAGGGCTATCATCAGTGATGGTGGCACTCATTTTACTAATGCCCAATTCCGGAGTTTATTGGCCAAATACGGGGTTAATCATCGAATTTCCACACCTTACCATCCCCAAACGAATGGACAAGCCGAGATCTCTAATCGAGAGATCAAGAACATTCTGCAAAAAACGGTTAGGCCCGATCGCAAGGATTGGACTCAAAAGCTTGAGGACGCTCTTTGGGCCTACCGTGCGGCGTATAAAACGCCCATCGGCATGTCTCCATTCCGTCTGGTTTATGGAAAGGCGTGTCATCTACCCGTAGAGATTGAACACAGGGCATTCTGGGCAATCAAACAATGCAATCTAGATCTAAATCTAGCTGGGAAGACCAGGAAACTCCAACTATCTGAGTTGGAGGAGCTTAGAAATGATGCTTATGAGAATGCCAAGATCTACAAGGCTCGGACCAAAGCTCTACATGATCAAATGATTTCCCGCAAGAGCTTTGAGCCAAACCAGAAGGTCTGGTTATTCGATTCTAAACTTAAGCTCTTTCCTGGTAAACTTAGATCTAAATGGAATGGCCCATTCATAATTGATCATATTTTTCTAAATGGTGCCGTTCAGATTTCTGACCCAAAGACGGGTAACACCTTTAAAGTCAACGGTCAACGACTGAAGCCTGTTGTTGACCGTAATCTTCCAGAACCTGTTTCAGACTCTGTTGCTCTAGCCATTCTGTGACTTCTTTGGCTGGACTTCGCCTAGCTGACGGCATTAAACTCAGCAGTTGTACATATAACACAAGGCTGATACGAGCTTCATATCCAGCTGACATCTTTCATATTCTACCCTTTCTTTCATGTCTCTTTTTCAATGAGGACATTGCATCAGCTAGGCATGGGGGGGTGGATTCATTTTTGAATTAGTTGGTCAGCTTTGTGAAATCCATATAAATTGCTCTCTTTCTAAAAAAAAAAAAACTTAAGAAGGATTAGTTGGACATTAGGACTTTTCAATCCTAAGAAATTTTACATTAGGATCTGAACACAAAGACCCCTCAGGTCTTTGGACTTAATTAGCCTGTGTATCTACTAAAATGTGGATTTTTCTTTGAGTTCTTGCCATCTTAATTCTATTATAATTGGAATAAATAAGTTTGGGTGATAAGTACACGACTTGTCAACCCACCCTCTGATTTAAGGGAATTTTGAGTTTTAAGCATCTACACACTTTCTTTGCACTGACTCATTGCTCGGCGATTCTAACGGAAATTGGGTAGCTAATGAACCTTCTAGGGTGATATGGCTGGCAAGTTATCGTGGGTAACAGCCCATAGGTAGGTTGTCCAGAGCCCAGTCACTGGACTTTTCTCTTTTTGCCGCCTTTAGGTAAATCTTAGACCAGGGAAGCCACCTACTTAAAAAAAAAAACTGAGAACAGGAGAAAAGAACAAAATGAAATAAGCCACACTTCGCCGCACGAGTATGGCTGGCAAGTTGTCGGTGGTAACAGCTCATCGACCGATTGTCCAGAACCCAGCTCAGAAAATGCACTAAAAATTCCCAAAACACTTAGGAAGAAGCGGAGAAGTAGAATAAACCGGGGAGATATACACTGGATTCACCCTTGTGTTGACCCCGTAAAAAAAATAAAAGTAGGGAGAAAGCTACCGGTTGTAAAGATACACCTTTAGGCAGAATTCTGGTTAGGTCACCTAGAGGCGTAGAAATCCGAAGTCCGTTCTAACTGCCGGTCAACGAGTCTATCACAATCACAATAAGATGCTTAAAACTTAGGGTTCTCATCAAATCTTGGGTGAGTTGAATGGCCGTAGAAAGCCACTCTTAAACCCTAAAAGTTGAAAATCCAAAAAAAATAAAAAAAAAAAATTAGAAAAGAGTAAAAAGAGAAAAAGAAATGTTTCTTTGAATAAGGCAAGGCTTGAGGCGGTCTGCATTTTGGCTGATACCCAAGCACGGTTGTGTCTTTGAAAGTTCAGTTCCTAAGTAGACAATTTCTTAATGATCGAAAATAACTCAGGTCCAAATAATCTAACTTAATTCTTTTATAAATAGCATATAGTTTTGCTAGGGACTAGCAAAAGGTAGGCATGGGGGTATGATGTAAACACATTTACACTACTTAAAATGTCTATATATGCATGTTCTTAAGCATAGGATTGCATTTCATAATATAAATATTGCATAACATGCATCATCTTGCATTTAGAGTAGTTTGAATAAAATGGAGGTTAATTGTCTCCTTTTATGTGCTTGGACAGGGCAAACATTTTATCGGGGCCTCGGATCAAAGATCCAACCTTATGGATGTGATCAGGGCGACGATTGGAGTTCAACGACTCCAAGATCGCCTTAATCAGGCATCCGTAGCATCAGATAGAGACCGGGGAACCCTAGAAGATCAAGGGCCAGTATGGTGTAAATCCACAATTCAGATGACAAATCCGACCGCACGGATGAATTCGGATCGACGATCGCAGCCCAATGACACAAAAATCGAGTCAATCTGACATCCGTGGCACCATCTACAACTTCCAGAAGATGGACGGCCAAGATGGCGCCACGTGGCGTCATCTCAGCCGCCCAAACGGCCGCATGCATCTTGTGAAGACCGCGCACCCGTCTCCTCTCCGCCGTTGGATCTCGATCCAACGGCTGTGGCCGCCCGGCGCTTAAAACATGCGCTCGACCATCCGCGCCCCGCAGCGCAGCGGTCGAGCGCGCTTACGCGAGCGCGGGGCGCGAGTTCGAGCCGCGGCGAGGGAGTGGAAGGCGCGATTGAGCGGGCGCGGATGAGCGTCAGATGGAGATCCAACGGCCTCGCGCGCTCAATCAGGACGACGCGCGATTGGACGCCCACGTGGACGCGCGATCGCACGTGCAAGCAGGCGGGCGGCAGCGGTGAAGGCGCGATTTTAAGCCGTCCGATCTCGCGATCGGACGGCTGAAAATCAATAGAAGCGCGTAGTCGTTACACGCGCGGGCGGCTGAGCGGGCACACGTGGGCGCGGAAGCGACGCGCGCGCTGGGGGCTTTAGCAACGGTTTCATCCGTCATTAAAGACCCCTCATTTATTGTTTTGAAGTTGTAATGTCCATTTTGCCCCCACTCCTTGCAACTATAAAAGGAGACCCCCTCCATACGAAATTCTCATCCCTTCCTTCTCCTCTCTACCTCTCCAAAGCTCAAGAGAAGCTTGTCCCACACCCGGGATGCTCCTCGCAAGATAAAGTCTAAATTTTCGTCCTCCTTCGGAAGTGGATCCCGCGACGACGACGGCGTGCTGCTCCGTTCCCGCTCTTCTGCTTCGTCCTCCCTCGTCCTGCTCCGTTCTCGTTCGTCCAGACGTCGTCTCGTTCTGCTCGTCCTCCAAGCGACCGTCGAGGAGGATAACTTCTCTCTCCCATTCTTATTTACAACTTTCCTAGTATAGAATTTTCCTGCTTTATAGTGTAATTGATTTCCCGCTTTCTAGTGTAACTTTCATTTCGTTTGCTTGTATAAACAATTGAAATATTGAATGCATGTTCTCTTTCTCTCTCTCTCTCTCTCTCTCTTAGTTTGATAGCTCCATTGTAATTATTTCGCCTTGTTTATCAAAAATCCTAAAAAAAACATAATTGCGAATATAGATCAACGTAGCCTCCCTGAGTTCGACCCGGAATTCTTTTTCGGTATAAATCTTATTTGTTGAACACGAATTCTTCGCTTTCGAACTACAACGACAGGTTTTTCCAAAACCAAACACGTTAGCGTAGATTCGTAATCATTCAACAGTTCCCACTTCGATCGGAGGGAACGATGAAGCTTCCCTTGAAGCTCCTCCTTGATGAAGGTCTTTCCTAATGCCTTAAGATTATTTACTATGAGAGTGAACCTAGTGTTCATCTCACTCAAAGACTCATTAGATTTCATAGAAAAAGGCTCAAATTCTTGTGAAAGTAAATTGAGTTTACAGGTCTTTACCTTAGAGGTACCCTCGTGAGTTACCTCGAGTGTGTGCCAGATCTCTTATGCGGTGACGCATTGCAAGATTCTATTGAACTCCTTCGGGCTGAGCACGTAGTAGAGGGCATTCATGGTCTTCGCATTCAGAGACAGCTCTCGAATCTATTGCTGCAACTATCCCGTGGCGGGTCTCTCCGGGATGTTGAAGGGGGTCTCGCATCAGGCCCAGATTGTGAAGTCGTTGGCTTTAAGCCATGTCTTCATCTGCAACTTCCAGTACGAGAGTGCATTCCCGTCAAAGAATGGCGGTTTAGTGGTAGACTGCACCTCCAGAATCCTCATCATGGAAATGCTCTCCATTGGATCTTCCGCAGATATTACTCCTAGAAAGCGAAAACTTGCTCTAATATCAAATTTAATTCCCTACGAGAGGGAGTGAGATATGCGTGATGTAAAAAAATGCGGAATTAAAATAAATAACAATTTCATAAAAGAAATCACACAAAGGCACAAGTGATTTCTAAGTGGAAATCCAAACTGGGTAAAAACCACCACCTAATCCTGTTTCAAAAAAAAAAAGCCACCTAACCCTTTCAAGTTAGGATTTCCCAATCGACAAAATCGATCAAATCTACTAAAAGAACTACTTAAAACGAGGGTAGCTCAACCTCAGTACAACCACGCTACTTTATACCCGAGGGTAGCGTACCTCAAAACCACCCTTCACAAGGAGTATTTTGTCCCTCGATAGAGATGTGAATTCGTAAAGCGAATACTCAACACAAGTAAAGATAAAATACACTGCAACCTATAGAGCCACAAAGTATTTGGTTAAATCTAGCTACTATAGGTAAGGGAACTTCCCTTTGGTGGGAGTGCGTTGACTTGACGCGGATGCATAAACCACGCAGCGGCGCTTCATCGCTCTCATAATTCGCAGAGGGAAAGCGGGTGCACAACTGGATTGAAGCTCTTTAGATGTAGAACAAAGGCTTGGAGAGCTAGATCTTCTTCTTAAGATCAAAATGACATAATATGATATGAAAGTGTATTGCTTGGTGTGTCTTCATAAGGCAAGGGTCCTCTATTCATAGAGGGCTTAGGAAGGATTTGGAAGGCCTTAGAAGGCTTCCATAGCGTTGAGGTTGAAGCCAAGGCAAAACAGGCCATAATTAGAATCATTTATGATTCTGACAAGGTCATCAGACGTTTGGTCCAGGTATCAGAAGTTTGGAAAACTAGTTTAAAACTTCTGGGAATTGTCAAACGTTTGAATCTAGGCGGGTTTCCTTCCTAACTTTCATCAGACCTAAACAGGGTTCTAGTGTAAATTAATCAGACGACATACATGACGTCTGGCATTAGTTATGGATGTCTGGAAACCTATTCTACTACCAGAATGGATTTCCCATGGTCCAAACGGCTATATTAGTCCAGGAAAGTGATTTTGGGTCAGTCAAGGCTCAACGGTCACATATCAGACGTCTGGGGTCCTCTATGGACGTTTGTTAGAAGCCTAATGATTATTTTTCTCAATGTTTACTTTGTTAGCCAACACTCCACTAATTGGACGTCTGGCACAACCATCAGACGTCTTCTAAGATGTTTGGACTAAGGTTTGGATGTTTGATTTCAACAGACAAAACCTACTATGTCTAGCCTAATTTATTGGACGTTTGAGTCAATAGTCAGACATCTTAAAAGTTACTATTAGATGTCTGATTTCCATATTAGACGTCTGGTAAGGCTGTCTGAAGCCTATTTAGGTTCTCTAAGTTCTCTACGGAAAACTTAAGTATCCTAGGGTTGTGCAGGTGTTCCTAGGACTACTTTGAGGGTACTTTGAGGCTCTTTAACATGCTATGAAGAAATAAAATAAAGAGCAACAAAAGAACAAAGTACAATGAATAAGAAAGGAAATCTATCCTATTCTTGATCTCCTTACATCTTCAAGCTTTTGCTCCTTGCGAAGCTCCTCCTTCGTCAAGCTCCTCTAATCCACCATGGATGTGAGCTCGAACTCCATCTCTACACTTGTCTCCATTTGTAATTTGACCTGAAAGCTAGTAATCAAAAGCAAATGTTAAATAGCAAGTGTTTTGTTATCATCTAAATAAATGATCGTGGTGCTCTAGTACCAACAAAAGGAACTTGAGGCGAAAGCCAAGGGAAGAACCTTCTCCCCGATCCCTCCCTTAAATTGGTTGGTTGACTAGAAAGTAGACGAAATCGTTGCTCTCATCTCAAGACGGGTTCTGAAAGTCTGTAGGTCTTTAGGCTACCCTACCTAAGGACATATTTGATTGTTTGTATTGCAGGGCACCTTTCATCCTTCGATTTTGTCATGGATCCTTCCACATCATACACACATTTCCACTCCTACCCTCCTGACACATCTTATCCCCAAAATGATTATTATTCCGACCTGTGCTCAACCATCTACTAGTTGGGATAACTCGAATTGGGGATACAATTTCAAATCTCTGTGTTCAAGGTCTAACCTTGGACACCATGATTTTGGTTTCTATCCTTCTCTAAGTTATAATGATTATATATCTCTACCTCTAAATGATCAACATAACCCGATCTACAATCAAGAAGGATATGCTAATTACAACCCATACCCTCCCTAGGATTACACTGCATATGGGTCACCATCCCTCTTTAAACAACAAAAAATGACCTATTATCAGGGAGGGCACCAAGAACCTCAATTTCTTAACTCACCTGGATTGAAACCAAACCTACCCAACCCTAAACCAAACCAATTTGTTCAGGTGAACCAGGTCCAAGATAGGGTGTTGGCTAACTTAGGGAATACCATTCAATCTTTAGAAGCTCAACCAACACCCAGTACTGAAGAATTGGATTCTTTGATTCAAATGATTGACGATCTTAATAAGTATTTATTGGATTGGCTCCAAGATGTTAAGGATAAAGACCCAGGTGAGTATTTGCTTGGGAAGTTGTTGAAATTGAGGATGAAATTTGTAATTGTTCTAGCCAATCTTGGGATGATTCCTAGGATGGACCTCCTTCAGGAGAGATAATGTCAGAATCCACTCAGGCATCTGTAGGGGGGACACGTTTTACAAAACTGGGGATGACCAGGTTAGTTTAGAGCAACTAATTGTGGATGAATTGATTTCTTCACCCAAGATCCCTGAGCCGAGGTACGAAGAAAAGTATATCTCTATACACCAGGGAATGACCAATGATTTTGAGACATATATTAATGCAGAGCCAGAATTCTTCTATTTTGAAGGTGAAGAATTTTTATGTGAAGTATCACCTGAATATAAGGAAAATGATTTTAGTGAGATGACTGGGCCTGAGGAATCCAGTGAATCATTTAATAGCCCAGTAATTGAGGAAATTGATCCTCAATCACACCCCAATGAGCGTACTGGTGATTTTGATTTTGAGATCACTAGACCCAAGTCAATTTTGATTCAACCACAAATATTGGACTTAGAAATTTTAGATGGGGTGATTAACATGCAGGAGGTCCCGAAATCTGAAATCCTATTTATGGAGGATAGGAATTTGGAAATGAAGATATGGGAAAGTAATTCCGAGGGAAGTCTGAATCTAAGGGTTCCTATATACCGAAAATCACCAAAATTTTACCAGGACCCTTATGACATTTTCTACTTCGAGGATGTCCAACCCAAGCAAAAATTCATTGATTATCTTTTTCAATTTCCTAATATCGACATTTTGGACTTGGGTTGCATCCTCACAAATCGTAGGCCTGACCCCACTTCATACTGATCTTAGGTTTTGGGTAAGTTTTATTCAAAACCTTAGATACACTCGACCCTGGGGCATGGGTTTGCACCACAATCTAGTCCATGTTTGTAGTCATCTTCTCCTAATAGGTCCAAAAATAGATTTTCTTATTTTGATCTTGACTTGCACCTATGAATTCTTGATTTTATTATTTGCAAGTGTGCTTAGCTGAAGGAACTAATTCAACATGTATACAGTATATTTTCATCTCGAAGCCAACCTGTAATCATGAAATTCAGGTGCTTTCTACTCTACTCAGCTCTTTTTCACATCTTTTTAATACAATGAAGACATTGCATTAGATAGGCATGGAGGGGTGGATGTTAATCTCTGAATCATTTTGTTAGTTCTGTAGATTCTTTTTATTTTCTTTACCTTTGTGAAAAAAAATTGAATTAGGAAAAGAGAGCTTGGGCATCAGAATTTCAACTTTAGGGAATGATACAATAGGACCTGAACACATAGACCCTTCAGGTCTTCAGGCTCAATCGGTCTGGGTGTCCACTAAAATGTGGACATTTTCTCAAGTCCTCGCCATTCTGAATACTTTTCTAATTAGTTAAATAAGTTAGGGTGATAAGTACAAGACTTATCAACCCATCCTCTGATTTGAGGGGACTGTAAATCTAAGCATCTACACACTCTTTGCACCGACTCACTTTTTAGCGATTTTAATGGAAATTGGGTAGCTCGGAAAACTTCTAGGGTGGTATGGTTGGCAAGTTGTTGGTGGTAACAGCTCATCGGTCGATTATCCAGAGCCCAGCCACACGACCATTCTCTTCCTACTGCCTTTAAATAAATCTTAGATCAGAGAAGTCACCTACTTAGAAAAAAAAAAGAAAAAATATGAAAATATCCGAAAAGAAAAGAAAACAAAATAGAAAAGAAGAAAAGAAGAAAGAAATAAGCCACTTCACCGTAGAAGTTTTGTGAAAATACGCGTGATTTGTAATTAGGGTTTCAAATCATTGTGTCGCACGAAATTGCAAACGCTTTTAAATTTTTAAACCTAGATAGTGGGGTATCTAGGGTCGTCCAAAGAGGTAATTTTGCAATTATAAATCTTACTTGAAATTGGAAATCACCTTTCTTTTTGTATTTTTGGAATATGAGATTTTTTTGGGTTTCTTAAACAATGGGGGTGATTGCGAAATTGAAGCAAGAAGGCGACTACACCTAAGTTGTTAAAGCTAAAACCTAAGTGACAAGCAAGTTCTGTTTCTAAGCTCACTCCAGGTGCATGAAGACCTAGGGTAATTAGAGAGAGAGAGAGAGTAGGTGCGTAGTAGAAAAATGTAATAAGATGCAACTAGAAATGCAGTAAAAATTAAAGAAGGTAAAATTTGACTAAAGGATGATATTGTTTTACAAGTAGAGGAATGCTTCTACTAAATAAAAAAAAAACAACAAAATAAAAACTCAATATCCTCCTGATGATGATGATGATGAAGATGGAAGGGTCCTTGCTCCAACTGCAGCTGCTCCCGTAGTTGAAAAGGATTCCTCCTTCTCCTCCTTGAATTGCTCTTTCAAGGTATGTACTCCTCTTGGAAAGCCCTAGATGGGGCATGCCTTAGCTCCTCCACTGGTTGATGGTTTCCACTTCAAAAGCTCCTCCAAGGATGGTCGTGTACCACCCTCGACCTCCTCCAAAGGTCCTTGCCTAGTTTCTTCCTTTGGTTGACGTGGACACAAGAGAGAAGAGAAGAGGGGAAGGCACCAAGGGGACAGAGTGTCCCCTTAATCTTCTTCTTCTCCTTCTCTCTTGGCCGTGGGCTATAGGGTAGAATATAGGAGGAAAATAATGCAATCGTGCTTTAATGGTGGTGGGTGGTGGCTTTTTTATAGGAGTGGAAGGGGGTTAAGGGTAGTTAATGGATGGAGGGTTGGGATGCCTTGTAGAGGGTAGTTAGGAGATCTTAGGGTGGATAATGGGTGATGCCAAATGAGGGGATGCATGGCAATTTGGCGTCAAACCTAGGTGGGGACTAGGGTTAAGGGTTGATGGTGGTAGGGTTAGGTGGCGTGTAGGACATGTGTAAGGTTAGGATGGAGTTGTAGGGTGGTGGTTGGTGTATGGGTGGTGGATATAAGGTGGCACCAAGTGAGGAGTTGTATGACGTGGTGGTTGGTGTGGGTTTAAGTAGAGTTGGCGCCACTTTATGTTGGTTAGGGAAGAGGGTTAGGTGGTGCCACTAGATGAAGGGTTAGGATAGGTTGTGGTGTTAATGGAGTGGTGGAGATTTAAGGTGATGTTGGCGTCAACATGAAGGGGTGTGGGTAGGAGTTTTTGGCGCCAACTAGAGGTGGTTTAGGGTTGGTTAGAGGTGGTTAAGGTTGGTGCCACCTAAGGCTTCTAGAAGGGGTTTATGTGTAGGGTGGAGATAGCCTTAGGTGGTGATGTGTAGGATGGAGGTTAAGGGGTGGTTGGCGCCATTTTTAAGGGGTGTATGTGGGTGGTTTTGGCGCCAACATGAAGAGGTGTGATGGGGTGGTGGTTGATGAGGGTTGGCACCAAAAGTAGGTCGGCTAGGTTAGGGTTTAGTTAGGGTTAAGGGGAAAGGGTGGATGGCCATGGAGGTGGAGCTAGTTGGGAGCTTAGCTAGTAGAGTAGAGGTGGTGGAGCTAGAGTTTTATGAAGGGAGCTGGAGAAAATAAATCTAGAGTTGGTGGATGCTGCATCTGGAGCTGGACCTGATGTGGAAGCTTCATAGGGAGCTTAACTACTTAGCTAAGCTACCTAGTTCTTATGCTAGTAGCTAGGCTTGGGTAGTTGAGCTAAGTTGAGCTGGGACTGTCTCAGATGAGAACTCTAGAGCTAGCTAAGCTACTAGTTGACAAGTAGTAGCTCAGCTATCATGGAGTCCAACTGCCATGAGCTGGAATGAGCTGGGTTGAGCTGAGATGGACTCCTGTAAACTTAGTTGAGCTAGCTAGAGCTCCCAATGAACTGATGGGAGCTGAGATGAGCTAGACTCAACTAAGTTGAGCTGAATCTGAGCTGACTTGAGCTGAGATGAGCTGCCTTGAGCTACCATTCAGCTAAGGTGAGCTAAATGGAGCTAACCCTAGTCCATAGGAGCTGGTATCCAGCCATGATGAGCTGAAATTAGCTGAGTCCTAGCCTTATTGAGCTTCCTCTTCACTAGTTGCCTTCAAGAGTGCTAGGGTTTTAGGGATTTGTCAATTTGTTTATCCCTAACACTCCAAGAAACACATTAGAAACATAATAAAAAATGCAATGCATGCCTAATGTTGAATCGGAAAATCATCGCAAATATATTTGAGTTTTGAAACCCGTCATAGTACGATTTGCAAGAAAAATCATTAACAGTTAAATTTTATCGAAACTTGAAAAGAATTCCGGGTCGAACATATGGAGGCGAACGTTTGATTAAAAATCGCGTTTATTTTATTTGTAACAAAGCAGAATAGCTGCTCAAAATTATTCAAAACTACCTATCTACTTAAATAATAATGAATAGAAGAGAGAGAGAATATTACAAATAAAGACAAAATAGAGATAGAATAAACATGGATTTCACAATCATCAAGTGATCATTGCAATTAATTATTACACTAGAAAGATGGAAAGATTACAATTAGAAAGTGGTAAATCTACTCTAGAAAGCGGTAAAAAGAAGGTGGAGAGTAGTTATCCTCCTCGACGGCTGCATGGAGGATGAGCCATGTTGACGGAGCACCCAGACGAAGGTGGTGAGATGTGGGACGAAGGAGAACAATGACGGACGATGGAGAACGAGGCAAGGTGATGTTGCAACGGGATCTGCTTCCCGAATGGCGGTGAGAGGATAATCGTAGGATGCTCCACGGAGGTGAGAAGGTGGAAAAATTGTATTTTTAACTCTAATGGAGCATCATGGGTTTGGGACAAGCTCTTAGAGCTTTGGAGGGGGTTAGAGAAGAGAGAAAGGGATGAAGAAAGTGTGGAGGTCATAGGGATATTTATAGTTGAAGTTTGAATGGCCAAAAAGGTAATTTTATTCATAAAACATTAATTCAGGGCCTTTAGTGAAGGATTTAAATGTCACTAAAGCCCTTGAATGTGGGCGTAGGTGCTACTCGCGCACACCTCTTCTCCTCACGCTCAAATGTCTACGCACGATCTCTGATTCTCAATCATCCGATCGCAAGATCAGATGGCTTAAGATCACAGAGCATCGCTTCCTCTTGAACTGAACGCGTCGCACTTACCTCTCTTCAGCTGTTCAATCATTGATGGAGTGCCGAGATCACGCGTTGATCGCGCTTGAGAATGCGTGTTGGAGTGCATTCGATTGTGTGTGCATGTCGTCACCTCCACCGCTGCCCGATCGCCATCCAACGAGCCAAATCAAACGCGCCCTGCTTGCGCCTTCAATTTGAGGTGCACGGGGACTCGACCTCACGACCAATGGTTCGCCCACAGGCGCGTGATCGCTGTGCTATCATGGTGGATGGTCGCGTTTACATTTTAAGGGCTTGTCATCCATGGCCGTTGGATCAAGATCCAACGGCTGAGATCTTGCCTCGCCTGCGCCTTCAGAGGTTGAGAAGAGGTGTTGCAGTCGGTTTGGGCGGTTGTGATGGCACCACGTGGTGCCATCATGGCTGTTTATCTTCTGTCTTGTAGATGGTGCCACGAATGTTGGATTGGATCGATTTTCGTGTCGTTGGGCTGCGATCGTCGATCCGAACCTATCCGTGCGATCGGATTTGTCATCTGATGTATAGATTTACACCATCTTGGCCCCTTGACCTCTGATCTTTCTCGGACTGCATCTGATGTTACGGAAGTTCGATCGGGTGATCTTGGAGTTGTTGAACTCCGATCGTCGCCCTGATCAAATCCGTATGGTTGGATTTTCAATCCGAGGCCCCGATTAAATGTCTCCCTGTTACCTGACCACAAAAAGGAAAATTAACCTAAACTTTATACAACATAACCTAAATGCAAGATGATGCATGTTATGCAATATTTATAATATATGATGCAACTCTATGTCTAAGAATGCACAAAAATAGATGGTTAATGTGATATAAATGTGTTTACATCAG